>JAEIFS010000740.1:4920000-6258734 GCA_018904165.1 Zaprionus camerounensis
ATATTTGATATGTAAAACATTTCCTTTTGATTTTCACATTAATTACCTGCATTCAAGTGATTTCTAATTGATCGATTGCTAATTGTAGCAGTTATTTAATAAGTTATTACTATTACAGGGTGTCAGGGTATCACAGTTGCTTATGTTTAAGAAGTTTTGTATGCAGGTGTCTTCTTCTATTCCCTTATCAATATCATATATGTACATATATGGGAATATATTGTGAATAGATCATATACATATATAGATTAGATGATTATAATTATTTTATGAGTACATTCGCAGCATATTCAAATACACGTTGGCAGAGTTTAGTCTGATTAAAGTAGGATGGTCTGACTACAGTTAGTGCAAGCAGATAAAGCTCGTGTAGGACAGATCTGCAGTACATAGAAATATACTATGATATATGTACATATACTTTACTATACTATATACCATAATACACACATATATTACTATCATTATATACAAAACATATAGAGGAAGCTACACAAGGCATTTGGGAATCAGTTCTCAGTTTCTTGCTTTACCTTCTAGAATGTTACTTTAATGCATTCCTATATATGCACATATATATTTACATATATGTATGTATTATTTCTATATATATCCTCAGTTTCCTTAGGATTTTCTTTGAATTTGCAATCATCAATGATCAATCAATGCGCATTCGATGATCATCTGGCCTCACAGGGCGAGGGATCCAAACTCAATTAGCATAAAAGTGCAAAAGCATTTCACTAACCTCAGCTCTCTCTCTCTCTCTCTCCCACTCCCACTCTATATCCTTCTCTCTGTCTTGTGCTGCTTAGCGCGTCAAGTGCAGCTCGCAGGTTGCAGGTTGCAGGTTGCAGGTTGCCAGTTGCATTCAGCTGCTGCAGTAGGCGGCAACGTTTGGCCAATTTAAAAGGCATCGCTGCTTCTGAAACGATGACTGCGGCAAGCCCAAAGCTTGCAACTTGCAGCGTGCAGCGTGCAGCGTGCAGCTTGCAGCGGGTTGCCGTTTGATATGGCAGTCGTGTTGCCGCCGCCGTTGCAAGTGCAGCATGCAGCGACTGCGTAGCGAAGCGAGCAACATAAAACAATTACGCCTACACTTGCTGCAAGGAGTCGACGCCAGTACCAGCCGCGCTTCAAGTGGGGAGTGGGCACAGGCGAGGGGAGAGGGAGAGGGAGGGAGGTAAGGGAGTGGCATGCTGCATGGGGCATGTGGCAGCACAGACGGCGCTATGAAGAAGCAAGTGTGTCGTGCTTGATCTGTTGCCGGCGTGCACGACCTTCTGCACGAGCAGATCACACACACACACACACACACACACACACACACAGGCACACGCAAACAGGGTGTATATATGTCTGCTATATGTATTTGTAAAACTGTTTCCCAGTCGGAAGCTGGCCAAGCCAAAGCCAGCGACGCGTCGCGGCCTTCTGCGGCAGCCTATGAAACACAATATTCATTAACTTGCAGCAGCAGCAGCATTAATGTTGCAGCAACTGTGGCAGCGGCAGCAACTGCTCCTGTAGCTGTGCCTGCTGCTGCTCTAGTTGCTGTTATTGTTGCTGTTGTTGTGGCAGTTGCAGTTGTTGTTGCTGTTGTGCTTAAGACGCCAAGTAGGGTTGGCTCTGTGGCCTGTTGCTGTTGTTGCTGTTGTTACTGTTGTTGCTGTTGTTGCTGTTGCATTTAAGAGGCAAGTGCTGAGCTGTAGGTATTCTTGTTGTTATTGTTGCAGCCCAGTGCAGCTTGTGCTGTTGTTGTTGCTGCTGCAGCCATTGTTGCTGCTGTTGCTGATCTTGTTGTAGTTGCTGCTGTTGCTGCTGCTGCATTTTGGTGGCAAGCTTGGCCTTTTGCTTGCTGCTGCTGCGAGTTCATGTTGTTGTTGCTGCTGTTGCTGTTGCTGCTGCTGCTGCTTGTGCTTTTATGGCTGCTGCTGCTGCTGCTCGAATCTGTTTGGCTGCTTTGTCTGCAATAATGCGGCTATTAAAGTCGGCAATCAGCAACTCGAACCAATCCATTGGTTACCTGAGAACTTCTTTCTGCATTTTTAACGATGGGCCAGTGCAGCGCAAGTGTGTGTGTGTCTGTTGGTGTGTGTGTGTGTCTGTGTGTTGCTGTTATTGTTGTTGTGTCATTCGATGTTGCTGCTGCCGCTGCTGTCAATTTGGCATTAAGCAAGGTCATTTGCTGGGCCGCACAAATGGACAATAGAAACAGGCAGCAGGCAAACACAGATGCAGCCACACACACACACACACACACAGACATAGACACAGAGCAGACACACACACACATACACACACATACAGAGCAGGCACACACAGCTGGCACTACCAAAAAAAAAGCCAGAAAAAAATCTTTTTTTTCGTTTGTAAATTGCAAATGTATTTAACACGCTGCTGTGTATCGAATACGGGGGGTGGGGGGGGCGTGGCAGGGCAGGTTAAGGCGCAGGGTAAGAGCGGCAGGGGCTGTGTACTTAAAGGCCAGCGGCAGGCGAAGGGAGTGGGCCGGGCGGGGAGTGTGTCACTGCTTGCCTTGCAGCTTGTTATTAGTCGCTCTGATTGAGGGTTTATCAGCAGCTCCCGACAAGTACACACACACACACACACAAACACAGTTGCAACTGCCACGCACACATATACACCAACACATACAGATACAGACATACATCCACACACACACACACACATATACACACACTTTTGTCTGCAATATTTGACCACAATTTTGCTCAACATTTGTGCAAAGTTCATTAGCTGCGCTTTGTCAACATGCTTGTTGTGCCACAGCCTGTGTGTGAGTGTGTGTGTGTGTGTGTGTGTGTGTGTGTGCTGCCTCTTAATTGAAGTTTGAATGAATGGAAACTACTTTGGTATTGCTCAGCTTTAGCTACATATGATACATACATACATATGTACATACAGTATGTGGGTTGACTTACAGCGACCTCCATCGTTGTTGTACCCGCGACTCGCCGTTGCCCTTGCCTCCCCTCGACACCCCTTAACTCCACTCGACTCCCCTTAACACCCCTCGACACCCCTCGACTGTCTCTCTCTCTCTCTAGACCCAACTTGTCTCCGCTCTACTCGTCTTGGCTGGTTTGTCACAATATGCACTACCGGGCCCTAAGTCACAACTAATTTTGATTGATTACACTCTCCATGCAAGCCATTGTCTCTCTCTCTCTCCCTCTCTCTCTCCCTCTCCCTCTCCCTCTTTGTCTCCGGGCAAGGGTCGTCAGAGCTCTACGGTGTCGTTGTGTCAACTTAAAAGAGCAACAACGCATTGTTTGACACAGTTTGAGCCAAACAGCAAATACCCTGTAAGTGTGCGAGACAACTGGCAACGGGTACACCAGACATACTAGAAACAGATGCTAAACTTAACAGATGCTACACTAGATATAATAAAATAAAATACTACTTGAAGCTTGAAAACTACATATTTCGTTTCAATGGAAACATATCGAAAATAAAGCGAGGAATGTCTTTAAGATAATGATATGATATAGTAAATAATTATTAATTATTATTATTATTATTATTATTATTATTATTAATTATTATTAATAATAGTAATAAATAATAATAAATAATAATAATAATAAATAATAATAATAAATAAATAATAATAAATAATAATAGTAATGAATAATAATAAATAATAATAGTAATAAAATAGTATAATGTTTTTTTTAGTAAAATATTAACCAATTATGAAACGGAAAAATTGCATAAATAAACTGAAAGACAGTATCCTAAAATACTCACGTATTATTCGCTGAAGCTTGAGCCCTATAAACTTTTTGATGACAATATATAATGAAAACTGTGAAACTGTGATATATGTGAAAACTGTGACATATGTATATAGGTCGCTAAAAAGGAAACTTATAGGTTGTCCAGTACTAACCAGTAAGAAAAGCAACAGTCGTGAGATACCCTTCGACCTATGTTTCGGTAAAGTTTAATTTGTTTAATTCACATACATATGTACTTTCAAATTATTCTCGACAGATGGCGCTCGCCCTCCCTTGTTAGCTGACACAAGCACTTAGAGCAATGCTCATACTTTCTTGAATAACTTCTGTATTTATTGTCCGATCCGATTGAAATTTCGAGAATAAGTAGATATAACTATCAGCTTAGTATATGTTCATGTTAGAAAGTTATATATTTTTTACGACGCTTACAAATCGAGTTTAAAAACTAAATTAGTGTTTTGTGGGGGCGGTGGGTGTGGCAGCCAACATTTGAAATAAACTTGATCTGCGCCGAGTACATAGAAACCTTCAATTCAAATTTGGTATCTCTAGCGTTTATAATAGCTGAGATCTGTGTGATTATCTGGTCATCCGGACATTCGGACAGACAGACGGACATGACTCTATCGACTCGACTAGTGATACTGAGTAAGAATATATATAATTTGTGAGGTCTGCCACGCCTTCTTCTGCCTGTTACATACATTTGCACAAAGTTAGTATACCCTTTTTTTTAACCATTTTCAATGGTCAAAGGGTATAAAAAAGGAAACTTATAGGTTGTCCAGTACTTCAGATTCCTTGCAAAGAAGGCCAAGCCTGAGATCCTGCGCACTTCAAGTAAAACAATCAGCCAGCTCGAACTCGACCTTCCACAGGGTATACCATTAGTCGTGCAATCCACAACCAGCGCCCCCCCTTGACGTGACTTCGTCTGACAATGGTGACAACAAGAGCGACAACAACAACAGTAAGAAGAACAGAAGAACAACAACAACAACAAGTAACAACAGCAGCAGCAACAGTTGCGACTTCGGCTTGACTGGGGCTTAGTGCTTGGGCTGTGTGACCCTAAGCGGATTAGGTAGCTACTATATGTATGTATGTGTGCAGTACGTTGACTGCTCCGTTTGCAGGTCGCCTCGGATAATTACCACATAAAACCTTTGACACATCCCTTGCCTGAAGTATCCGAGACTGCGATCGGATCGTCACGGCTTTTCACACATTTGCCAAGCGAGTTTAGATTCATCTCTCGTTTGAGTTATGGTCAGCTGAAGTGTCACTTAGGGTGACCATATAACGATTAAGGTGGGGGCAGCCAGACATGTAAGGGAGAGAGACTGATTGATATACTACGTATGTATGTATAGCAGTTAAAGTTCCCTTCATGTATGAGATTTGTTGATAAGACAAGTGGATGGAACATGAATATATATGGATGGAACATATGACATATTTATTTTGATGTATTTTATGTATTTGTGTATATGCAATGCATACAATATACACAATCCTCTTACATCCAACTACAGCTGTGTTCACAAAAATAGCAGTGCGACAAATGCAATAAAGTAATGTTTTTTTTTTCAAGTTCCGTTACGATTATTCCAACGTCTACGCATTGTTGTTGTAGAATGGAACGTGTATAAGGAAGAAATGAAAAAATCCCGTTAGATTTGCGAGATTTAAGCAAATGAACAACTCTTTTTGCTAGAAGCACCAGTCCTTGGCTGTTCATTAAAATAGCAGTGCGTATCTTGATAGTTTTAAAAATAAAATGTTATACATACATACATGTTATACATACATACATTTTATTTTTAAAACAACGTATTTAATATATTCGTATTCCATCCGCAGATGAATATTATATATGTATATGATATTTATTAGTGTATATGTAATACATATTATATTATATTTTATGTATATGTATATAATATATATCAATAATTCCGTTGCACTAGTTTGCCATCTTCCCAACTTGAGCTATACTCTCATATGATATAATAATAAATAATTTGCTGTCACGAAGATCCATCAAAGTGAACCCCCCCCCCCTCCTCCCTATGATTGCAACATTCTTGGGTAATGAAATTTCCTTAATTATTTTTATCTCGTTACATTTGCAATGACATTGCTGAACACAGTCGCCGGCCCCCTCCGTTCACATTCTCAGCTCCCCATTTCCATTTCCATTCCCATCTTCATCTTCATCTCAATCCCAATTTCAATCCCAATCCGAAGCCAAATCAGAAACTGAATCTCAGTCTCAGCCGCAACCACAGCACACGCAGACAACAGACGAGAGAGAGAGAGAGAGAGATAGAGAGAGAGAGAGAGAGAAAGATGAATTTGACATGCGTCTCTGATGATGATTTATTTTCATTTTTGTATTTTTAATTCACTCTGCGCCATTGTCGCTCACATGGACACACGACAAGCAGCAGAGCAGAGTGAGAGAGAGGAGTGAGGAGTGAGGGAGATGGGGGACAGAGGCACATGGGGAACATAATCTTCGATGGCAAAAAGTTAATGATAAAGATGATGACCATCAGAATTGGAATAATGTATGTATGTGTGGCACTCTCAGAGCTCTCTGGCCCGATGGATAGATGGATGGACAGCCAGGCAAGACAGTCAGACAGACAGACAGACAGACAGAGAGAGAGAGAGACAGTCACACAGAGGGACAGAGAGACAGACAGAGTGAGAGAGATAGAGAGCAACTAACTAAGCTGAAGACTGCTATGAGCTGTGGCAACGGCAACGGCAACGGGGGCTGGGGCTGGGGCCATTTTTATCGAACGCACAACCATTGTTCGCTTCTAGTTTGGGGCATGCTTGCTCTTTCACTCACTCCCTCTTCTTTTCTCTTTCTCGCTCTGTCGCACTGAGTGCGCCTGTCGCCGTCAGCCTCGGCTTGAGCTGCAGACTTGACTTGACTTTAGCCAGTTTGGGTTGCCTCCTTTAGCCATTAACCTGCTAAATTACGAATGAGGCAAAGTGGATTTAACTTGGCTCCACTTCACTTGCTCTCCGACTCTCCGACTCTCTGACTCCGTCTCCAGTCTCCATCTCAACTCGGACTTGTGCCCGGGTCTCCAGGTCTCAGGTCTCAGGTCTCGGGTCTCGAGTCTCAGGTCTCCCCTGATCCTGGCAATGATTGCAGTCGGCAACAAAATTGTTTCAGTCTGTATACCTTGTGTGTGTGTTGGTGTGTGTGTGTGTGTTGGTGTGTCGCCCTTTGGTCCATGCACAAATACGAAGGCAAGAGAATCTGAACAGATAATGACCACTGTTCTCGCACTCAACTACAAGATGAGCGGCTGATATGACGATGACGAATGCGACGATTTTGAAGAGGCCAGCGTTAACGTTGCCCGACTGCCTCCTGGAGCTGCTGCGAGCTGAAGCTCAAGTTGAAGTTGATGTTGAAGTTGGAGGCGGAGGCGGTGATGATGTTCAACTCAGTCAGACAAACAGACAGGCAAACGAACAGACAGACAGACAGACAGACAGACAGGGAGGACAGGCCAGAGACGAGCTGGCATGGCCGATGATGGTTATGTTGCCAGTTTGCCTGATTCAAAAGAAAGAGAGAGAGAGAGAGAAGAGGAGAGCAAGAGGGTCGCGAACGGACTCTGTGTCCTGTTATTGAAATAATGAGTTTTTAGTGATGCGCATCGATTTGTCAATTGATGATTTGTTGTTTTCAGTTTTCAGTCTTCAGTATCTCTCATCCACATCTCTGTCCATCTCCCCTACTTTCTACCCTGCTCTACAAGTGGTTACGATTCGATCTGCCGTATCATTAATTCCACTTTTGTCATATTGAGAGCTTTACATAATTTGATTAATTGCCTAGTTTGCTTCATGGGGAGTGAGAAATTGTCACAATTGTAAGTGTCCCTACGTGAGATGTGCACACACACACACACACAAGCACACACACTGGCACATAAATAATAATCGCATTCAAAGGACTCGACTGTCAGTGATCATCGGGGCCGGCATTATTGATGAATCTCGATAGCCTCCTGGCCCGAAGTTGGCAATTTGTTTTTTAGGGCTCTCAATTAACGCTCGACACGAGAAATTTATGGCCAGGACACAGATCGTTGCTCCCATGGTCCATTGTGGTCCAGAGCCGCAGTCGTCCCCATCGCAGAGCCAGCACAATTAAGTGTTAAATTCAGAAACATGACATGAATATCTTGTTCGATGTCCGATTTGAAGAGCTTAGTCGAGATCAGAGACCGGTTGGAGCGACGGCCCGAGGTAATTAGCTGCAGTGGGATCAGATAATCACACATGAGTATGATTTAGAATGTCTGCATACTGAATGACAGTCGATTAAACTGCATAATATGCTTGATAACATGTAGGCCAGAATAATATGCAAACACTTGTTTATCATTGCTCACTTACTTCTCTTGACTCTAGAGAAGAAACTATCTTATTTGCTTATTGTGCAGACCAAACGAAGCCCTTACGCCGTCTTAGGTGTACCATAGAACACCCTATTTAACATTTAATCAATTTTTTATATATCAAATATAGCTGGGCTGCTTCATGGACTTCTCGTCAATTCATAGTATGATCTACTTAGCATCCTCTATGCTTACTTCTGATTTACTTTCTCAGTACAGTTCTTTACTCTACAAACGATACGCTACCCTTTTTTCTATCAAATACATATGTTATCCTTCACTACCATGCACTTCTGTCCGCTGTATAAAACACCCCCTTATCTCACTATGCAACGAACTTTCCTTTACGATCTATCCTATTCTACACTAACCTATACGCTTGCCACTCTACCTAACATTCCTCTCTCTATACCCTACAATTTACTCTATTCTGAACCCTACTCTACACGCTACCCAACACTCTGCCCTACGCTCCACCCAACACACTACCCTAAAGTCTACCCTACACTCTATCCTACCCAATGGTCGAATCTCCACTCTATCCTACACTCTACCCTATTATCTACTCTCCACTCCACACCTTAACTTTACTCTACACTTTTTATTAAACTCTACTCTCAATTATTTGCACGCTACACCCCACAATGTTTCCTCTACCCTTCCCTACACTCCAACTAACAATCAACTCTACACTTTGCCACACACCTCTATCTTTCCTTTAAACTATTGTAGCTCTAAACTTGAACTCTGATTATTCCCAGCAGATGCGACTCCTTTACAGACACATTTAACCTTTACCTGCTCTGAGACTAACCTATTTCAATTTTCGCAACTCTTCCTTTATATGGATATAGTTAATTAATCTGTGGCATTACCATACACAATCTACTGGGAATCTCAACAGTTGTTCGCGGTAACAAGCCGCGTGAGGACCGCAGCGAGAACCCTTTCGACTCTGGGACAGTCCATCCACCAGTCCGTTTCTTCATCTGTCTGTCTGTCTGTTCGTCTGTCCATCTGGTTGTCGGTTAAAGAAACATTAATATGCAGGAGAAGTCCAGACAAGTTCGCTGATCCGTCATTGAGCTGACGAGTCTTGGGCCGAAGTGTTTCTTTATTTATTACGCAATGGCAAAACAATCTGAAATATTGAAGCGGCCACTTAAGGAATCAGCAACAATAACTTTGCCATGCGGATGAGCATAAACGATGCGTACCCTCAGCAAGTGCACATATGTTAACACACTGCCGAGTGTATGAGTGTAGGAGGTGTGTGTGTGTGTGCCTTACCCTTTTGTCTTTTCAGTGACTGGTAAAAAAGTTTTACCACCCATTCTCGCACCCCAGCCCAACCAGTCGACCGACCAATGCGATAGACCAGCCGACAGACAGAGCATCCATCCATCTATTCATCTATCCTGAAACGTCGAGCACGCCCGTCCGTCTGTCCGGCCTTATCGGCAAAATTCCAGCGGCATAGAACGAATTAAATGCTTACATCAACAAAAGGGACCACACAAAGCTCTGTCGAGCAATGTCAAAGACTTTCGAAGTGCTTAACTTGGGTTGGGCTCAATTAACGAACTTTCAATACCCTTACCAGGGGTGAACTTGAAAGGGATTTGAACTATGTGCACGATTATAGAAACTTCGGCAGATGCTGATTATCAATTGTTAGTTAATAGACCTAAGCAGACTTCAATTTGAAGCCTAATCGAACTTAGGAATAGTGAAAGGTAGCGTCAGCAAATTGGGGTCTTGTATTAAGTATTAAGGTCTTCGACTCTTGCTAACTTACACTACCAATTCTGAAGTGAAGTGAAGTGTGGTGAGGTTAGGAACGTTTCATAAAGAAACAGACAAAAATATGTTGTTTGATTTGTAATTAAAACAAGTTTAAAGAATGAGCTAAACCTACCTAAGACATACAACTATCGATCTATTTACTTACATATTATATGGTATATATGTTATGTTTCCTTGATCATATTTCATGCAACTCTTTAATCGACGAATCTATGTTAGAGTATGGAAATACATGTATGAAACAAAAATGCTAAATAAAAAAAAAAATGAAACGAAAAGGAAATGGAAAATATAATACCTCAGGTATCGCATCTGCGTGGATGGTCCAGGGGCAGGGGAAAGTGTGGAGGAACGGGGGGTTCGGCAGAGGCACACTTTGACCTCTACACTTGAAGCATGCTTATAAGCTGGGCCAGGTGTGTGAGCCTTAGCGGTTCAAATCGCATTGACGTGCGGGCCAAGAGAGCGTAAAACCTCAGACACGTTGTGTAACTTTCATGCGTTACAGTTGAACCGGAAACGGAAATCTAATAGACCAAAGCATGCATAAGTGATGAAGCGAGAAAATGCGAAACCCGCATAAACCCCCCAATCCCTTGCCTGCAAAAAAAAAACCCTTTTCAAAGAGCTCGTCGAATCTTATCAGAAGGCTTCAAGTTTCGTCCATCACGTTTGCCTTTTTTTTCGGTCATCGTATGTTCCTGACACCCCTTTTGCCTCTACCCTCTGCCCTTTGCCAATTTTCTTTGTTCTGTTTTTTCATCATTTTCATTCTTCGGGAGTATTAGACAGAGTCATGAGCGAAGGGGGCGGGTGGGGGGCCGAGGCCGTTTGCCGAAGTTCGACTTTTGTAAACTTTTACAGCCGCAACCTTTGTCCAGCTGAGTGTTTTGGGGGAGGGTACATGTGTGAAGGGCCGGGGATCTGTGTGAGGAAACGGGATGTGTGTGTGCATGTGTGTGTGTATGTGTGTGTGCATGTGTGGCCTGTGTGTGGCACGGCCTTGATATTGTGAACACATGTTTTCGGGGAGATTACCTTGTCAATCGGTTCGTTGAACGATTACTTTTCAAATGTTTGCGAAAACTAAAAACCAACGAGCCAAGTGCCTAAAGAAGGGTACCCCGAAGAAGAAGGAACTAACACGCCCCCTGTCGCTCAAGGTGGGCCCCTTTAAAAACTCCAGAAACCGAAAAAAAACAAAAAAAAAACATACAATCTTTGGTTTACCAAAAGCTGTCAGGCGTTGCCCCAAAAAGATTCACAACTTCCTTCCTGCACGGCGAATAGAAAGCAACGCACACAGACACACACTGGCACACACATCAACACCCAAGCCCAAACGACGGACATTTCGCAGATGGAGCAAAGCGACAACATTGTTTTATTTCTCATTTCACAGTCGATGCAATAAAATCGCCTAAATATGCTACTCACAAGGTAAATCGCTTTGCTTGTTCGCAAATACAGCCAAGAAGATGATGAAGAAGCAGCAGCAGCAGAAGAAGCTGAAGAAGAAGAGCAAGAAGACGCTACAACAGCGAAATTCGCTTCATCTGCATTGAAAATGCGCCCCGCGGTGCAAACATTGGCGCCTTCGCCAGCCCCAAGCGTACCGAATGAATCGGACGGTCCAACGGTCCCACAGCGTTCTCCACAATCAGTTGGAGCTCAACGAAATGCCAAATGCTCTGCACAAGTACATATATGAGCCTAAGATTTAGCTTAATATTATAGATAAGATATCAGTCTAATAAATTCTCTATAATCTTGGTAATCGATCTAATAAACTCAAGAGAATACTCTCTCGGCTTTAGCATTTCTTTACAAACTTTTAAATAAACCCAATGATAGTTTAGCTCAGCTTTCTTACGTTTATCTATTTATTCTTTAAGATTAAGTATCTAACAAGTCTATCGCAGTCGAACTTTAAGATCATTAGTAGTTTGATGATATCAAACTCCACACCAAACTAAGTCTATCTGGTGTTATAGACCTTAAGGTCCTTGATGACATTAATAAACCCTACAACGAAATCGAAATTTCATCCAGAGAACTTAGCTCATCAGTAGAGTCACCGTAGCCTGCTCATCCACTGGCTGCGTTACGGTTTGTCCAGCACCCAGATCGGATCAGAAATGCCATGGACTGCGACTGGGACTGGGACTGGGACTGGGACAGCGTATGGGATCAGATCATTTGACTCGCCGCAGTGCTTCGCGCATATCGTTTAAACGAATGTGACGACAGGACGCCGATGATCATGCTCGGTGCGCGGTGCCATTTATTTGCCAGGAAGTCAATTATAAATTACGATCGCAGCGAAATGGAATACCACATGAAGGTTTCAATATCGACGAAGGTATAAAGTAAGCCTACATAAGCCCCCCTTAATATGCAAAGCCCTGCAATTAGCGAGCTATGCACACCATGTGCATATGGCACATTCTAACTGTGTTTGCTATCCCATATGTCCTCGACATGCGACAAGCGGTCACAACATTTCTCGATGCTAATAATTTATTAAAAAAGCGACTTTGTGGCAGTTTATGGTTGCGTTCTCTTCTCGCACTTTTAAACCGCCCCCCCCCCCAACCCCTTTTGTCGTGTGGGCCTTTCCGACAAGTGCCCATAACGATTTAGACGATTGACAGCTGCGAAGTGGGTGTCCGTGCCGGGTACCTTCTATAGCCCCCGACTAAAGACAGACTGCATACTAACTATATATACAATATGCCGACAGTTCCTCTCTCCTCGTTATTGTTGTTGTTACTGTTGCTGCTGTTGTTGTTGTTGTTGTTGCTGTTATCCAATCCGTGCTGTTGTTAAGTTTGTCATATTTTATGGGCCGCTTACGTCCGGCTGCGGCTATGTATGTATACCCCACCAGAGTGGAACTGCTGCGACTGGGCAACCGTCTGTGGAGTGATATATATGACAGGCGAATTTTGTTTTAGTGGCATGGGTGACAATCCCTTTAGAAACTTTTATTTATTCACGCATATTGGCAGAATGTGCCCCTTACACGCAATTCAAGAAGAAGCCCTGTAAGAGCGAGCGAGCGAGAGAGAGAGAGAGAGAGAGAGGAGAACAGCATTGCGGCTAAAAGGACAACAAAGACAATGGGAAAACATGACAACGACAACGACAACATGAGCTGGACATGCCCACAGCATGTCTATCTCTCTTTGCCTCTGTCTGTCTCTCCCTATCGCTCTCACTCTGTTTGTGTGCTCAGTTATTGCATTATTAATTATTGCTAATTAGCCAGCAACAACAATAACAGCAACATAACCGGAACCAGAACCAGAACAAGAAACTGCAACCGAACGCAAACGAGCCTCTGTTAACCCATCTCCCTCTGCCTTGTCGTCATGACACCTTGGACAACAAATCGACGTGTAATTGTCGCAATTAATAAGGACGAAAATAATAGACGACGGCATAAAAAATATAAAAAACAACAGGGCAGAAAATAAGAGCTTGTTTCCTTGGTACATTTAGACACATTGAGGAAATATTCACGAGAGATATGTATGTATGTATGTATGTACATATGTCAAAGAACGAAGTGCCCCTTTGCAAATTGAGTTGTACTTTACGAAGTTCTATTGATAAGTCAAAAGATATTGAACTGAACTAGCTTTTATCAATCTAATCTAAGATGATTGAATTGATGAAGAGTTTTTGGATAAATATTGTAACTGCCTGGCTTTAAAATAAAATATGTACTTAGTTCATAAAACATTTCACAAAATGAACAAACCTCTAACGAACTACATCGACTTATTTTTCGCTATTATATCTGCAAAATCATCAATGGTTTTTGAGAAATTTATATTTTGCATTCTCTTATTCTCCATAGGGTAGATATTATCGTTAAAGGCCTGCCTTCTTCACTCATAGAACACCTTTCTTTGTTAAGTCCTAATGACACTGCCCTTAACAGACTCCCAAATAATCCAATTTATGTTTAGGTTTAGGTTAATATGATTCCCCCCATTCGCAGAGTGTTAAAAACTAAACTTCAACTTTGACTTGATTGTGATCTCAGGGAAAGAAGTAAACGAGACTCTACAGCTTAATTTGAAAAGCATAGAAATATTGTAAAGTGTTTAAAGAATATTATCTGTGGATTTCAGCTTAAGCTTAAGCTCATTACATATGTTATTTAAGTGCATAAACTAACTGATGAGCTCAAGTTTACGTCTAATTAGAAGACCTTCTGCAGTGTAAGGACTTCAACAGTTAAGGCTTAGTTCAGATCACAATAGGTAAACTGAGCTTTAAGATTGAATGGCTAAGGCGTTGCAAACCGCAAGGGAAGCCTGCCTGCCTTCCTGGCTGTCCGTGCATGTTCCGGTTGAGAAGGATATCTTAAACTGGTACCTCATCGCTGGATCAGCCTCGAGTCATGGTATACAACATGATGTAATGGGTGACATGTGCGTTGTCCTTAATTGGCTGCATTATTTATGAGGCGACACGCTCCGAGGCACCTTGACCAGCAAAAAGGGTTGACATATGGTTCCGCATGTGTGGCTGAAGAGGGAGGGGTTAGCTTCAATCACAGCCTCAAGACAACGCAGGGATAAGCAGAAGGATATTCCAAATTTGGGATGCGAAAAACTATTGTATCGTTCGCTTGGCTGCATAAAATATTCACGAACTCAATTTAGCATAACGAAATGTTCATGCAAGGTTTATTAACTGGCGGGTATTACACCCTCTCACACACACACATACTCATATACACATACATTTATCAGATATATGTATGTATGTGTGCACTGACCGTTGGGCGTTTGAGTTATGTGAGGCGCATAGAGAAATCATTAATTAAATTGACCCTCGATCGGAACTAACGAATTGCGCCAAAGTCATTTTTCAGCTCATTTCCATCATTTGTCCCCGCCAGGGGAAGAAGAAGATGGGCGGAGAAGGGCGGGAGGAGTACGTGAGCTCTTTGGGGAATTTCGACAGTCAGATTGCGAGAGTGTATGTGCATGTGTGTGTGTGTGTGTACTAATGAGCGACACTGCAGGCTGGCCAGCGACATCCGGCTGGCAAGGCAAGCGACAGAAACGAAGATGGAGACAAGCCAACTATGGTATATAGTCTGTCTGTCTGCATATACACACGCACACACACACACACACACACACACACACACGCACACACACATGCTCAAAGAAGTCGCGGATCGCGTCCTCGCAAGGGAAAAATAAATTACTTTAAACGGTTTCGAATAGCAAATTGCAGATTGTCATTTCAAAAGACATACCTTGCCACACATATCAGTGTCAATGACTATGGGTACTGTCCCGGGACCGGGCAACCAGACATGTGTGTGTCTGTGTCTGTGTGTGTGTCTGTGTGTGTGTGTGTGTGTGTGTGCGAACTTAAAATGACGAATGACCACAAAACAACACACACAAAGGGTTCGCAAATCGGGATCACACAAGCGAGAGGCAAAGCCAGAACAGCAGTAATAAAAAAAAAACTAAAAAAAAAAAAAAAATTACTGAAAAAAGACAAGAACAACAACAACAGCAAGTTGAAAACACCAGTTTCGCGGGAATTGAGATTGGGTTGAATTTTTATAATTGAGTTTGAGCAGATTTTGTTCATTTTTTGTTTTTGTTGTAGTTTGGTTCGTTCTGTTGTTGTTGTTGTTGTTGTTGTTGTTGTATTTAATCTCTTCTTTTGTTCGCTCAGTAGTTTCGTTTGGCGAGGGATCTGAAGTCTCTCTAACATCAGGAAGGAAATTAAAACGAACCAAAATGGAACATGGCACATAAAACACGTTGGTATACTTACATGCATGCACTGCGCGAAACGGGATGCGAGTTTGTCACTCGGGATCAGAATAGTTGAACATTTGACTAAACTTGAAAATTCCATTATATTTTTTATGTTTGAATTGTATTCGTTTTGTCATTCTTTATATCATCTACATTTCTTACCTAGGGAACTTTGACAAACATCGTCATCTAATTTTAATTACTTTCAAAATTGGTTTACCATCATAATACTGTAAAGATAAGAAACAACGTTACTTCAATTGTGTATCTCGTCTCTTAGCTTTCTCTGGTTGTAACCTTGACAAAACTCAATCGATTTTCATTTAAAATGCTTCTATACTCTTCGATCATTGACAAAAAAGGATAGACCTTCTTTGTCCAAGTCAAGAAACACTTTACACAGATGTACATGTTTATGTTTATGTTATGTACATCTGTGTAAAGTGTTTTTTGACTAACTGTATGTAACTGGCAAAAGGTGGCGTGCATCACTTTCCTAGCAGATTGTATCAGTTTGTTAGGATGTCTGTGTGAACACACAGCTCGCATCTATTCTTAGAGCTAGAGACACCAAATTTGGCATGAAGGTCCCCAAGCACTGATGAAGTTTATTGCAAATTTTAGTTGCTATGCCCAACGATCATGAAGATCAATAATTATAGTTTTCAACTCGAGAAATTCAAAATACCGATTGATAAAAATAAACTAAGCAGTTATTATATTATAGTCAAGTAAGTGCATAAAGAAAACTGGACGAAGGGTATCTTACTGAAGATTTAATATTTGTATCAATTCCATACTATATATGTACATATGTATGTGTATTATATATTTCTATATTGGTATTGTACTATCTTTACTCACCTTACGGCATTACCTTGTTAACCTTGTTTTCATTTAATTTTGCATCACATCAAAATCCCAATAAACCCTGCTATCATCTTCAATTTCTGTCAGTGCACGGTGTCGTATGTGTGTGTGTACCTATCATGTACCCATGTACCTATGTACCCATGTACCCATGTACCAAGTACAAGTTAGGCCAAATAGCTATTGCTCTACTGCGCTGCTAAACAACCGCTATTGGCTCTGAATTATTGACATCTGTTGCTCAGACGCCAATCTGCAACAGATTACAAGCAACAGTCGCTGCCTCACCAGCAGCAGCAGTCGCAGCAGTCGCAGCGACAGTAACAACAACAAGAACAGCGAGATGCGGCTGCTCGTCATTATGCATGTTCGATCCGTGTACGCTGAGTGTGCACTGTGCACTTTAGCTGGCTGCATTATGGGGCTACGTACAGGTATCTGTATCTGTATCTGGCAATAATAAGTACGAGTGCAGCAACAGCAGCATCAACAGCAGCAGCAGCAACAGCAGCAACAGACAAATGCAATTTCGCTGTCCGATCGGGCGATCGATCCCTTCTGTTTTTATGCTCGCATGAGGTTGCACTATGCCAAAATGGCAAGGTATGGCTTTGTCTGTTCCATGCTACATGCCCCATGCCCCATGCTGCATGCTGCCAGTTGCACTGGTTGACGTTGTTCGCCATCGCCATCGCCATCATCATCATCATCGTCGTCTTCGTCGTCGTCGTCGTCGTCGTCGTCAATCGTCGCATGGCCATAGGTTCAGGCCCAGGTCCAAGGCGCAGGTTCAAGCGACGTCTCCAAGTCGATACCCCTCTCCTTCTGCCCCTCTCCCCATCCCCCCTGTTCACGCTTTGAGTTTGTGCTGCTCTTAAGCTGCTGTTGCCATCGTATCGAGAGCGTGTAGCAGAAATTCGTGCCGTGACCGCCCCTTTCAATTCTGTATTATCAGATTAGCTCTTTTCATAAGCCATTTGTTGTTGTTGCTGCTGTTGCTCTTGCTGTTGTTACTCTTGTTGTTCTTACTGTTTGCTGTGTACTTGTTGTTGTTGTTATTGTTGTTGTAATGCTATTGACCGCTAGCATTGAGTTACGAGCCAAAAGCTGCAGCTGATGACGCTCTATGATCGCGTTCATAATTACTCCTCGACGACGACGACGACGACGACGACGATGATCGTGATGATGATCATAATGATATTGTGGATGATGATGATAATGATGATGATGATGATGACACCGCATGCCTTTCGGTTGCTTCATCTTTTGGGGCTGGGCTCATGCGACAGGTGTAGCCAAAGTGGCAAAGCCAGAGCCAAATCCGCAGCCAAAGCCAAAGCCATCTCGAGTCAAGTCGTAAAATCCAAGCTAAGCCAGCGAATTGGCCGTAATTATGCATAACAGTAGCTTGTCTGCGAAGAGAGGAGGTTGATGGAAGGGGGGGGGGGGAGAGGTGAAAAGAGAGGAGCAATTGAACTGACCAAGAGATCAGAGTAATTGAGCCTCTTGCATTAGAGTCGAACTTGGAGTTAAATTGCGCAGTCGGCTCAATTGAAATCGATAGATCGAATCGATAGATTGTTACAGCATATATGTATATATATAGAGTATATTTACTTAGTTATACAACATATACATAGATGTATATACAGATGATGGGAACTAATACTCACTTATCGTAAGATTAAATGAATAAACTTCGATCACAGGCAGAAGATCTTATTTCATAGTCTTTATCGAACTGATTATCGATTATTGTACTATGGCAATATTTCTATATATACTATATAAAGTATATTATATGTATGATATGTTTATTGAGTTATTCATATCGAACCCATTTCCCATTTCAATTTGAATCGAATTCAAAACAAAAGTATTACGAATATATAATATATTTATTTATTCAACTTATCAATTATACAATACAAGACATTATCGTTTACAATATAGTGGAAGTGTGTTTAAAGATCTATGTGTGTTATATGTAGTTAGTTACTGCTGCTAATATATCCTATACTGCCTATACCTATAATGTTGTACCAACTGTTTAATCCGACGCGAAATTAACCTAAACGCGTTTTACGCCGCGCAAGAATTGCGAGAACTGGAACTTGAGCTGGTATTTTTTTTTTTAAATATGTCAATCTAAGGAATCACAATGCGTATGTCTTTTATATTATATATACATATGTATATATGTATGTATATAGTCGGTTATTGTAGTTATCGGAATGGAATGCTAACGCCACAAGCAATCGCCGGGCTGTTGCTGCCAGTTGCCGTTGGTTGCGTAGGTTGCGGCGAAAGGTTCCTGCTGTTGTTGTTGCTGTTGTTGTTGCTGTTGTTGTTGCTGTTGTTGTTGCTGCTGCTGTTGTAGATAATAATTGTGCTGCTGTTGGTAGTGTTGCTGCTGCTGTGTGTGTGGGAGCTGTTGCTGCTGCTGCTGATATTGCTGGTAGTAATTGCTGTGGTTGCTGCTGTGCAGATGGTGCTGCTGCTGCTGGTGCTGCTGTTGTTGATGGTAATGCTGCGATAAGATTGCCTGATGCTGTCGTTGTGCCAAGACAAGGGAATCCCTGGCCAGCGTTCCAGTTGCATGCATCATGAGTGCATGTTGCTGCTGCTGCTGCTGATGTTGCTGATGTGTTGCAATTGGAAAGTAGCTGGCAGTCGGCGGCTTAAAGAACTGCGCATAGTAGGCCGCCGCTGCTGCTGCTGCTGCTGCACTGCCTCCGCTGATGCCGCCGAGGTGTTGATAGGGATGCACGGCGTAGCTGGCGTGTCCCCTGCCATGTGCCTGGAGTGCTGCCTTGGAACGACCCAGGAGAGCAGTGGCTGCGCTGCCGTGATTGCTCCTACGCAGCCGTCCCGTTGTCTCACCTATGGTCAAGTCATCGGCATATGGATCCAGTGCCCAGTAGTGACCACGTCCGGGATCATCCAGTGCACGTGGCACACGGACAAAGCACGGATTCAGGCTGAGATTGTGCCGTATCGAGTTCTGCCAGACGCTCTTGTGGTTCTGATAGTAAGGAAAGCTGTCTGAGATCCATTTGCAGATGCCGCTCAACGTGAGACGCTTCTCTGGACTGCGTCTGATGGCCATCACAATGAGGGCGCTGTAGGTGAACGCGGGCTTGGCAGCGGACTGATTGTTGCTGCTGGTGCTAGGACTGCTGCTGCTGCTGGTGCTGGGACTGCTGCTGCTGCTGGTGCTGGGACTGTTGCTGCTGCTGGATGGCAACTGTACATTGCCGTAGTCGGAGGAGGCATCCTCGGAGCTGTGGCAAGAATTTGCTGAGCTGGCGCTGTGGCAATACTTGTGTGGCTGCTCCTGTTCCTCCACCCTCTGCTGCTGTTGCTGCTGCTGCTGCTGCTTGTCCTTCTCCTCCAGCAAGGAGCGTATGGAGAAACTTGACTTGAAAACAGGCGTCGTATCCATGTTAGAATGAAACTTAACTGAAACTGTTGATGTCAACTGATGATTATAATGCGAGAAGTGTCGCCCACAATGATCTTTGTTAGACTGTGCCCGCTGATCCTTATGCTGTCAGTATTTATGCAGGTGCCGCGGACCGCGGAACTGCGCCTACAGCAGGCGGATTACTAAATCCTGCGTCACACATTAATCCGGGTTGTCCGTTAGTCCACTTGGGCGGATCAATGAAATACAAATCCAGGGGATTCATTCAATGATCCCACTTAACCGCGGATTAAAAACAATTGGATTAACGCTACCTGCCTTAATCCGCGAACCGAGGAATCAAGACATTGATCCCTTTTTCGTTAAGCCTGTCTGCTTGATCCCCTGCCTTCAGCTTGATCCCGTACCCTCAGCTTGATCCGCTGCACTGATCCCACTTGATCCCCTACCCTCAGCCGTTAGTCCTCAACCCTCAACCCTTAACCCTTAACCCTTTCGCTAGCACCGCCCGCTTTGCACCCATTTAGTTTGTCATCTGCGCCATCAAATCGCGAAATATTTGTAAATCTTCGCAAGAATTGGGATTTGCTTAGTCGGTTAGCCGAAATTTGTGGTAGCGTTGCCCAAACAGCAAACCTGCCTCATGCCAGAATATGCCTGGCATATTTACGAGCCAAATCAACGCCCTATCGAGACCGAGACTGCAAGGTCCTCGCTAACAAATTAGCTGCAGTCACACTGGATGAGAGAGCAGAAGGTAGTGGAGGGGAGGGCAGGACTAACGTACATTATCAGTTTTTTGGCCCAAACACATCTGTGTGTTGCCGGAACCGTAAGCAGAGACCCCGACCACGAGGTAGTAGCAGCTAGCACCCTCCACTGCTGCAGGGGGTAGCCAAACTTAACAATTGCACATTAGGGGCCCCCAGACACAAACACTGCCTGTTGTACTACGCCATATGTGGCAGATATCCGTACGTACATATATGTATATAACTGTATTGTAGAGTTACATACGTGTACACGCTCTCCTATGTATATTGTCGACCGATATTTACCTGTCTGCTTGGGGCGGCAATTGTCTGTGCACTTCACTCCACGGACAGATTGAGTGGCAATGGATAATGGGGAGGGGTGGCAGGGTGGGGGAAGGAGATTATGTAATGCACAGACAAACATCCTAGTTCCACATGCCCTGCAACTTGGTAAGCACAGAAGGATAGACGACCCTGCATATACCCTGTACTGCTTTGGTCACATCTAGTAACTGTTTAAAGTATTAAGAGTTTGACATGTTCAATTTTATGGTTTTGCAAATTTAGTAAACATACTGCATTATTATATACCTGTTAAAAAAAGAAAAGGCTAAACACAATTTTTATATTTTTTTTTATTTTTCACAAAAATGATCGACAATTACTAAAAAGGGTCAAGGTTTAAACATATATTTATACTATAATGATTGCTGAAAAGTGTGAATATAGTTAAGACAAAAAAGTATAATAGCACTAGATCGAGAATAGTTTGAGGTCTTATGTATCTAAAATATAAAATAAATAAAATATAAAATAAAAAATATAACAATAGTCGGAAAACTTTGAATTTCGAATTTGAGTCTTTGCTGTCTTTCGGGTTTGGATAAAAAAAAACTTAAAGTTTTTTAATATAAAATCAAATATTATTATATTTGTATGTATATTTATATATTTATGTTTTCTTTAACTGAAATGAATTACAAAAGTCGAGATTAAGTTGTCATTACATTTAACACTTTCTTTCTTTTTAATGAAGAAATATTAGCATTGTAAAAAGTGAAAATGTTGAAGTATATCATTTCAGATATGAGATAGATCCACAATTGATTAAACTTTCATTGAGAACTGCCTTATAGATGGTATTGCTAATTGTCAAGAAACTAGAGCACATTAAATTTAGCAGTTTTTACAGAGTATGCTAGCTTCAGTCAGTAAAGTGCTTAACAATTTTTTAGTTGTTTGTCTAGAAAGCGTTGCGACGAGCCCCATAAAACACCAAACACGCTCATTAGTTTTTGCTGAGATAGGTGTGTGTGTGTGTGTGTGTGTGTCAGTGTACGAGTGTGTGTATGTGTGACATAAAAAGTGCAGAGTGGCGCTGCTCTATAAAGCGGGCTGTAAACAAAAGCCAAATTGCATTTGAAACAAGATTATCCATGTCATAATGTCATATCTACGGCTCTATACAGATACCAAAGTGTGTGTCTGTGTGTGTCTGTGTGTATTAGTGTGTGTATAGTTGCTGCTAACTGTCGCTGGTAGATACATAGATATGGAGGAGGGAGGGAACTAATATGTGTGTATCTTCTGGTTGTAATAAAGTAGCTAATGAAATGCAGTCGCAGTCGCAGTCGCCGTCGCAGTCGACAAGTACAGTATATACTCGCAGTCTCTGGCGACCATATGGTGTGTGAGTGTGTGTGTGTGCCTGTGTATGTGAGCTTAATGCAAGACTATGTAAGAGACGTGCCGTGTATACGGATACCCTGCTCTGTTTCTGCTTCTGCTTCTTCTTCTTCTTCTTTATTGCTGTTGTTGTTAGTGTTGCAATTGTTGTTGTTGTTGTTGTTGTTGGTATTGTTTTTTGTTGCTGCGTGTCCTGCAGGCTTAACGATAACATTGTGGCAATTTTATTTGCCCACAATCTGTTGTTATTCCTCGAGTGGGTAGAGCAGGGCAGGACCAAGGAAAGGAGGAGGGAGCAGGGAGCCAAAGAGACTTTGCCAACAGGAAGGAAGAGAACGAATTTCAGCGGAAGGAAACACTAAAATGTTACTTTAAATAAATTGCACTAGTCGTACAGCGAACACCCTACTGTATACATACATACATACATACATACATATATGGTATGTGTGATATATACTCTATATGTATGAGCACCCCACACAGCCCACACTCTACCCTATCCACCTATGATTACCACCTAAGGGAGGCCATTGCAGTGGCAATGGCTGCCGACACCGACAACGACACCGACACCGACACTGGCAACGGCAACGGCAACGGCAACGGTACCAGCACCAGCAGGCCCAGGGGTGACATGGACAACCACAAGCCATCCAGCAGAGATACTTACATCACATATAAACACACACACACACACACACTCACACAGAGGTAGAGATACTGTGTATGTGTATCTGCAACTACCCAGATACTCATACACGTGTGTGTTGCACACCTTGCACGAGAAGGTGCTGGGGTAGGGGGGCACTGCATGTGTGTATCAACCCATTCGATGCATTTATTTAGTTGGACACACAGAGAGTTGGCCGCCCCCGACACACAGGACGACGCCGAGGCATGGCGAAATTTACGAGCCCTTTTAATCGATCTGAAATTAAAATCGCATGCCTAGCAACCCCCTCGACGAAACGAAACGAAACTGGTAGCAGAAACTGATAGAACTACCAAGCGACCTCCCGTCTAACCACAATTTTCGTATTTTACAAATGGCATCCCAATCAAGAGACACCTATACATAGACAGAGGGTACCGAGTTACATACATATATCACTGACACTACCCTACAGTTACCCTGAATTGCAACATATAATTAACAAATTTAATTTACGTTTATCTAAATTAGATCTAGATAGATATACAAAACACCTTTGCAGGTAAAAGAAAACATATGGTATGGTTCAAAAGAACCTTTTCTTACAGTTAACACCTTTCAGGAAGTACCCTGATCTATGCGTTGCATTTGTTGGCTGATTAGATTCACCAAACCATATTCTTGATAATTGATATGATAATTTAGGCACCTTGTATGTTAGATGCCTCAATTTCCATTGCCCCTTAGCCCAAAGTAAAGGAAAACGCACAATCTTAGTTATATTTTTCATGATATTTTATTGCAAACATATATAGCTTAAATATGAGTTGAAGGTTTTTGCCTGATTACTGCTTCAGAACACTATCCCACTATATGATACTCTAGGATTCTTTCGACAATGAAAATAACACAAAAAAAAAAATACTTGTTAATCTACGGATAAAGATCAGATTGAATGCATTAATCGGTAATCAGTTTTTGTTTGTATGTATGTATGTAAGTACCCCCATGTCAAAAGCATTTCTTCTTCTAACGTGTTATCGTTATCGTTATCGTTGACTCGTGTGTGTTACGTTTAAGTTAAATATTTGTATATCTTTAGCTGTTATCATACAATACGCAATGCGGTTCATCGGGCAATTTGGGCTGAGCTGCACTCACAAAAAAAAAAAAAAAAAAAAAACCTATCGATCCACCCACTCAGTCACGTGTGTGAAGAATGCGCTTAGAGGCTACGCTTACATAATCGAGTATCACTAACAATATATATCGTCGTTATCATATACTTTAATTGTTTTATTACTCATTTATCGTTATCGTTATCGTATCAATATAATAAGTATTTTATTTCAATTCTCTACAAACTTCATGCTTGTACACAAAACAACAGTTTTTATTCTTTTTCATATTTCATTATTATAAATACACAAGTTCACAAAAAAAAAAATAGTTTGGGTCGCTGGGGAGGGGGGGTCATCATTATTTTATCATGTATATATTTTATATATTTATATATTTATCGATATTTATATAGAAAAAAAATGCTAGTTGATCCATCTAATATTTGATATTAGCCTAGTAAAAGTGTTCATTATTTTTGTTTATGCTGATTCCTACGCAGACCGATAAGCGTGTTATCGATCGATTCCGATAATGAGTATGAGCAATGCTATATTCCTAGGTTGTGTGTGTGTAAGTGTGTCCTCTCTCTCGCTCTCTTTTCTGCCACTGCTTTATAGCTTGCCTTTAGCCTGATATTGCATCCGATATCGTTTATCGATTAATCTCTGCTCCCATCTCTAGTGATAAAATGCCAGCGCTTTGGCATAATACGAGGTACATGGTCATGATATGCGATCCGGCGACTGCCGCTGATTGGCCGACACCGTCGACCCCGACATGGATCCCACACCCGCCACCGCCACCGCCACCGCCTCCTCGCTGCCACTGGAGACATTCATATGATGCTGCAGATGCTGCATGTGAGCCTGGGCCTGCGCCAGCTGCGTCTGTGCGTGGTGTGTGTGCGACGGCGGCGGCGGCAACGGCGGAGGATGTGGATGAGGATGAGGATGTGCGTGTGTGTGTGCGTGTGCCTCGTAGTCGGGTGAGCCACAGCCGGAGCCACCAGTCGATCGTGGACGCAGGCCAAGCAGTGAACCAGTTGCTGCAGCCACTGGCGGCGTTATCGAGTGCTGCGAGTTCGAGTCGGAGGAGGTGCGTCGACAGAAGGGGCTGAGGGCAGCGCTGCTGCCGGCGCCGGCGGCCAGCATGTGCGGCGTCAGGTGGGGGGGAAAGCGTGGCAGTCGCGGCAGGCCGGGAAAGAGCAGCGGATTGCCGCCATGATTGAGCAGCAGGCGCGGATCGGTGGCAGCAATGAAGGCAGCATTCGCTTGGGCATCCCCAAAGCCGGCGTGCAGCTGCGCTGCGCCATGCCCACCATGTCCGAAGCGATGCTGCAGTGCCTCAAAGCAGAGCGGCATGCTCAGCCCGTGTGCATGAGCGCCCGCACAAATTCTGGCCAGAATCTCCGCCTGAATGCTGTTGGGCACACCAGCCCCCAAGGCCGCTGCCGCAGCACCAGCAGCAGCTGCTGCCGCTGCCGCAGCACCAGCATTCCCTGCAGCTCCTCCACCTCCTCCCCCTCCTCCACCTCCTCCACCTCCTCCTCCAGATGCTGCGTAGCCCTTGTTGTTGTTGATGTTCATCAGCTCGAGCAAGGAGTCCGGGGGCAAGAGCAGACTGTGCTCATCACTGGTGGAGAGCAGCTTGCGATGCAAGTTGAGATTGGAGCTGTGCCTGTCCCGGCTCCGCTTGGAGGGGAAGGCCGCGTTGCAGCCGTCGATGTTGCACTTGTGATGGAGCTTGAGGTGCACGCTCTGGTAGTGCGTCTTCAGGTGGAAGTGATTCGAGAATATGTCGCCGCAGGCGGTGCACTTCAGTGGGTTCTCCTTGTCGATGGGCACCTCCGGTTCCGGTTCCGGTTCTGGTTCCGGTTCTGGTTCGGGCACTTCTTCTGGTTCAGGCTCTGGTGCCGCTGCGGCTGTCACTTGCATCTCAACATGCTTTGCCTCGCCTGCTCCAGGCTTCTCAGTCAGTATGTTGTTGTTGTTGTTGCTGTTGTTGTTGTTGTTGTTGTTGTTGTGGTTGCTGCTGCTCAGTGGTGGTGGTTGCTGCTGCTGGTGCTGCTGCTGCTCATCGTGACCGAGCAACTCCTGCTTGATGCGCAGATAGCGATTCTCATCCGCATCCAGCTCGTCCAGCGGCTCCTGCTTAATCATTGATGCGCCACCTCCACCCCCAGCTGTGCACAGCGAGAGATCCAGCGTGCCCGACTCACGCTCCCGTTCCCGCAGCTGCTCCTCCTGCTCTTCCGGCTCCCGCTCATCCCGCTGCTCCTCTTCCGGCTCCTCCTCCAGCTCCGTCTTGATCTGCGTTTTCGCCTCGCTTGTATACGGCGTGAGTGGCGGCGATGGTATCGCCTTGGTGGACTCACTGGAGCTGGAGCTCAGCACCTTGCCAGCTTCTTTCACTCTCTCGCCATGTGGCTTCTGCTCCGTCTCCAGCTCCTGCTCTCCTGCTACTGCTCCTTCTGCTTCTCCTCCTCCTCCTCCTCCTCCTCCTCCTCCTCCTTCGAGCTTGATCTTCTTCAGCGACAAATCGGCAGCCACGTCGTAGTTGTCCATGGAATTGTCGCACGAATTCTCATCGGACTGCACCGTGCAGCGCACTGGGTTCTGGCTCTTCCTTTTCCGCTTGCCACTTGCACTGGGGGCGTGGCCCAGAGCATGTGCCGAGTCGGTCAGACTCTGCGAATCATCATGCTGCCCATCGTCCAGTTCCGACTCTTGCTGCTGCTGCTGCTGCTGCTGTTGCAATTGTTGCTGCTGCAGTTGCAACTGTTGCAGCTGCTGCTCTTTGGTTTGACTGTGACTCAGGCTGTGACTGTGACTGTGACTGAGACTGAGACTGTGCATGGAGATGGCCGAGGTGGAGCGCTCATCGCTCTCGTTATCGTTATCGTTATCGTTATCGTTGTCCAGCATATACTCATCGTGACTGTGCTTGTCCTTGTCGGGAATGCTGTCCAGCTCATCGCCCACCACCACAATGCCATCCCCATCGGCATCATCGTCCTCATCGTCGCAGCCATCGCCATCGACACCATCATCATCATCATCATCGTCATCATCATCATCCTCGTCGTCGACATCGTCGGGCATATGGATGCCCACTTCGAGTATCTCATCCTCATCATCCTCATCATCATCCTCAGCCAGTTTGCGTTGGTGCTGCCTATGATGATGGTGGTGTCCCTGTCCCTGTGCCTGCGCCTGCGCCTCATAGCCTCGTCCACCAGCAGCACCAGCACTGGCCAGTCCAGCATTGGCCATGCCATTGCCATCCATGTAGGAGCGCTGCAGATACTCCCCGCCATGCTGCTTCAGCTGCTCCATGCCGCCGAGCGCATGATGCCGCAAGTCCGGCGGAGGCGTCAGCAGTGGAAAGCTGCCAAAGGGACCCAGGCCCGCCATGATGCCATTGGGCGCCTGCAGCAGCAGCGGATGCGGCTGTGCACTGCGTCCATCGTGTGGAGAGATCTTTCTGCGCAAATGTGGCGAGTGCAGCTTGGGATTCGGATTGGCGCTGTGACGATTCCTTGAGCGACGCGAACTGAACATCATGCTGCAGCCGTCCACGGTGCACTTGTGCATCTCGCGCAGATGCACGGCAGAGAAGTGGATCTTGAGGGCGCCCTTGTCGCAGAAGGTCTTCAGGCAGACGTTGCACTGCACCCGCTTCTTGCCGGTCACAGGATTGATGAACTGCGTACCCAGATTGGCCGGCATGGAGCCCCACTGGCGCTTGCTGCCCGGCGAGTGTCCTGTCTTCCGACTGGCACGCAGACCCGTTCCCGACCCGGGTCCCGGTGCCAGTGCCAGGCGGGTCAAACGGGGCGGAGCTCCCGAGGAACTGTTTGAGCTGCTGTTGGATTTCTGATCGTGACGTGACTTGCTGGCGCTCGTCTCCTCCTCCCCCTTGTGCGATGCTCCAACGTGACTGTACTGCCTGTGACTGTGAGCATGACTGTGACTGTGACTGTGACTGTGAGCGTGACTGTGAGCGTGACTGTGCGCGTGACTGTGGCTGTGCGCGTGACTGGGTGAGTGCGTTCTGTGTCCAAGTTCGCCTGCATTGCTGCTGCACTGTTGCTGCTGCTGTTGCTGCTGCGTTGCACCTGCCGCCGTTGATGTTGCACCTCCTCCTCCTGCACCTCCTCCTCCTCCTGCTGCTCCTCCTCCTGCTGTTGCTGCTGTTGTTGGTGGTGGTGGCGGCGGTGGTGGCGGCAAATGATATGGCAGTGGATGCCCCGCCATGGCCATCGCGCTGAAGAACTGATTGCTCTGCGCAGCTGCTGCAGCGGCCGCGGCTGCTGCTGCCACAGCGGCACTCTTCTCGCCCGGCGTTGTTGCCTCATTGATGCGGCGACGGGCCTGCGCCAGCACCGCTGCCTGCTGCACTGCCTGCTGCTGCAGATGCTGATGGTGGTGCACAAAGTCGGCGGCAGCGGCGGCGGCGGCGGCAGCGGCATTGGGCGGCGCTGCGAAGGCGTTGATCTTGCGAAAGTCAAAGGGTTGCATGTTCTGCAGATCGCTAAGCGGATTCAGCTGGGCGGTGCTCATGCTCGGCGACACTCTCGATCTATCCCGTTCCCGTTCCCTTTCCCGTTCCCTTTCCCTATCCCTTTCCCTATCCCGCTCCCTATCCCGTTCCCTTTCCGTGGGCGAGGGCGAGGGCGGATTGCGAAAGTAGCTTGCGGAGAGCTTCTGATGCAGCTGCGTGTGCAGGTGGAGAAAGTGCGCGCTCATGCACTGCGTGGGCGTCTGCACCGCTACCGGTGACTGGGACTGTGACTGTGACTGTGACTGCGATTGGGAAGTCGGCAGTGGCAGTGGCAGTGGCAGAGGCATAGGCAGCGGCAACGGCGGCGAGCTGCGTCGACTTGGTGTCATAACCATGGGGCTGCTGCCGCTACTCGGACTTCTCACTTGCTGCAGATCGTGTTGCTGCTGCTGGTGTTGTTGCTGCTGCTGCTGCTGCTGGTGTTGCTGCTGCTGCTGCTGTTGATGCTGTGCCAGACGATGCTCATGTCCGGGCGGCAGCGGATAGCGATAGCCCAGCAGCAGGGCCGGATAATCGATGCCGGATAGTCCGAGTCCACTGTGCGAATGCGGATGCAGATTGCGATGGCTCAGCGAGGGTTGTTGCTGCTGCTGCTGCTGCGGATGCGAATGCGGATGTGAATGCGGATGCGTGTGCGAATGCGAATGCGAATGCTTTTCCTGGCCAATATTCATGAAGAGCGAATGGCTTAAAGTAATACTTTTATATATAAAGTTGTGACGATTCGGTAGACTAGATACAGATGCAGATACAGTTGCAGTTGCAGTTGCAGTTGCAGATACAGTTGCAGTTGCAGTTGCAGATACAGTTGCAGTTGCAGTTGCAGGATAAGGGCTACAGATACGGATACGCAGTTGCAGAAATTGCTTTCTTATGGTCTTCCTTGTTGATTCGTTGTCCCTTTATCAGGAACTATCCAAACGCATTCACTGCTGCAATGAAGAAAATGAACAAAATGCAAATAAGACAATTGTGGAGAATAAAGAAATTGATGGATATACATATCTATATATATCTTATATACATATATCTTATATATATATATATATCTTATATACGACTAAGGAATACTTGCACTACTGCAGCTTAATATTTGTCTTTAAAAAAAATTGTATTTTTTGTCAACTTTTTTTAAAGTTCAACTGCTAACTAGAGGAATATGTACAATATGTTGTCTCTATAAGCAAGCTATTTTTAACATCTCAATGTAACGGTTCTTTTTGTTTTTGGGTACTCAGTGCAAAAGTGCGCGGTAACAAAAATAGCACTAATCACGTTTTTTTCTGAATAAAATTGGTAGAAGTGCTTGCTTTCGGTTTATTTGCGCCCTAATTTTAAAAAGGGAGTTGTATTCAAGATTTGGATTGAGTTTTTCCGAAAGGAAAAGATAAATTTTCTTAGTATGGTTCGCGGAAAGCATTGTACCAACGATTGATCAAAAACATGATCTCAGAAGGAATAACTTATACTGAAATTGGTGGAATTGTCGGATGTTCAAATAAAATGATCCGCAATGCAATATTATTTGAAAACCAGTAAGAAACCGTGTTCTGTTGTAGTTTAATTTGTTAAATTCATACACATAAATGCAATTAAAATTATTCCCGACAGATGGCGCTCGCCCGCCTCCCTTGTTGATTGACACAAGCACTTGGTTTTATACTCATACTTTCTTAAATAACTTCTGTGTTTATTGTCCGATCTGATTGCAATTTGGAGAATACGTAGATATTTCATTCAGCTTATTAAATGTAAAAGTCAAAAAGTTGTATCTTTTATACAGCGCTTACAAATTGAGTTAAAAATTTAATTATTGATTTACGGGGGTGGTGGGCGTGGCACCCAACATTTGAAATAAACCAGATCTGCGCCGAGTATATAGAAATCTTCATTTCAAATTTGGTATTTCTAGCGTTTATAATAGCTGAGATCTGTGTGCTTATCTGGTCATCCGGACATCCGGACAGACAGACAGACATAGCTCAATCGACTCGGCTAGTGATACTGAGTAAGAATATATATAATTTGTGGGGTCTGCCACGCCTTCTTCTGCCTGTTACATACATTTGCACAAAGTTAGTTTACCCTTTTTTAAAACCATTTTCAATGGTCAAAGGGTATAAAAACTAGTAATAAAGCTATAGTCGAGTGTGTTAAAGCCGCTATGATTAGCGTACTTTCTGTTGCATATTTTACAGAGAGCGGCTGAAAATTATTACCTCTTTTAAATTATTTCTTTAATACCTTGGTTTTTTAATAATAATACCCTATGCTAGTTATGGCAACCGAAAATCATTTAGTTATTGTGTTAACCAAAAATGAACTGTCCTGCATTAAAATTACAGTTGCAATTCGCTTTTTATTGATTTACAAAGGCGCAAAAGGGCGTGGCCAAAATCGAAAACAAACTTGATCTGCGTGCAATTATAAGACCTACCAAAAATTTGGTAGCCCTAGTTTTGATAGTCTCTGAGAGCTACAACAGAGAGACAGACGGACATGGAGATATCGTCTCGGCTGTTGATGCTGATTAGGAATATATATATATGTATATATACACATTGTGGAGCTTGCCACGCCTTCTTCTGCCTGTTACGTACTCATTTAATAGCTGCATTGATTTAGGTCAGTCTATATGTATGTCTGTGTGTCCGTATGAACGCCTTCAACTCAACAACAGTAGAAACTAGAGACCCCAAATTCGACATACAGCTTGCTGTATACTCTGTGCAGCTAAAGTTGATGTTTAATTTGGAATATCAAATTAAATTAATTAAATAAATAAATAAATAAATAAAAAAAGGCCAATGCCTCTGCCAATTGGTTGTTTAATTAATGAACTGCCGTTTTTAAGTGAAACATTATTGACGGTCACTTTCATTACTTAGTTCTAGAAGTACTTGGAATGTTCTTAAATAAGTTCGACTGTTGCTCAATCCCGCACATCCTCTACATCCCCTACACGTTCAGTCTGGCCCGGTCGAAACTCTGCCACAGCACAGGGCATACAAATAATGCTAATAACTGAATTGTTATGCACTAAGTTGTTACTGCATGCCTTGTGCCATTAGTAATGAAAATAAAATAAATGTTTATCATGGTCAATGCTGTAGGTAGATCCCCGTACCCGCACCCGTACCCCTAGATTCCCCCACCATCCGCATGTGTGTCTCCTCTCCAGCTAGCTAGCCGGTCTCTTCCCAAGCTGTCACTGTTGCTGTCTCCATGTGAAACATTGTCCACTGCCCGCTGCTGGCCTCAAGGAGTTCCACCGAAAACGCCTAACGAAGTGGCCAAAGACCTCCCAGGCGCAGAGAGCGCGCGTGCGTGCGTGCGTGCTTGCGTCTCTGCGTGCTCTCCCTTTCTGTCTGTGTGTGTGTGTGTGTGTGTAAATATGATTATTTAAAAGAAAAATAAGAATAATGATGTGACAAATTCTGAGTGGACACTTCATGTTTTCGAGAGCAAGACACGACGACGACGACGCTGGACACACAGCGTGGACATTTGGCCAAGCGGCGTGACAAGACACTGTATGTAGCTAGACAGATATAGTCTCTGTGCTGTGTACATATGTGTGTGTGTGTATCTATGTTTATACTGGTCGAAGTGCCCAGTGCCAATACGAGGAGAAGAGACAACGCTGACGATCTTCGTGCTGTCGGCCAGGGCCACTTCCACTTCAAATTCTCATGTCACATTCTTGTGCGCCGCCGCACAAGAGCCGATCTCCATGTCGATGTCTAGCCAAAGACCGCCATGGCACCAGCCAACCTCCCTACTCCCCTAACCTGCCCGTGCCCCTGCCCCTGCCCCTGCCTCTACCCACACTTGCCATCGACAACCGACAACCGACATCGGCTCGTGATCGCGTTTGCGATCATTGCGTTCGGTACGCGTTCGCCCCTGACGACTGACGATCGCGTCTTGGATACGCAAATTACGATTGGGATCGGCATCGTCATCGTCATCGTCGTCGGCCTCAACGTCAACTTTGCTGAAGCCATCGCTGTCGCTGTCTTCGTCTTCGTCGCCGTCATCGTCATCGATCCGAAATGGTAAGCAGCATTAGCTGATCATTAAGTAACGATGCGTGCGCAAATTGCGTCTAATACAACTTAAATAGATACGAACACCGAACACCGAATACCGAAAACATTGATGGAACCAATAAGCGGATACTCTGGCGATCGATAGCGATTTAAGCAACTGGCAACTGGCAACTGGAATAACACAATGAGGGCAATCGCAATCGATTGCATGCTTGCGGCACTTGCTAAATCGATGGCTGATCTTGTTACTATAATGATCTTATTAGACGAACTTGAGTTGAGCATCGATTAAAGAGTTTATGATTCAGTTAGACTAATTGCCGAGCCTCTCTACTCTTTTATACAGTTAAGAACACTTCAGTTTAATCTCTGTATTGATCTATTCAAATCGCTACTTCGTTCAAACGATCGTAACGAAACGCTAAAGATTCGATTTGTTATATTTTGATATGGATATACACATATTTCTTGGATGTCTTTATATGTTTTTGCCAGGTTTCTTAGTTGCACTATAATATTTCTTTTTTCAGGAGTACAATGTTTGTTTATTTTACTGTTTTCTAATGTTAATAATAGGCACTAACACAAAACCACTGACTTTTTATTAATTAAACGTCTTAACAACATTTTTTTGGCTTATCAAGATACACACTGCTATTTTAATGAACAGCCAACTATTGGCTCTTCTAGCAAAAAGAGTTGTTCATTTGCTTAAATCTCGCAAATCTAACGGGATTTTTTCGTTTCTTCCTTATACACATTCCATTCTACAACAACAATGCGTAGACGTAACGTAATCGTAACGGAACTTGAAAAAAAATAACATTACTTGATTGCATTTCTCGCACTGCTATTTTTGTGAGCACAGCTGTATGTAGCAATGCCAAGGGATATTGCAGACCCTTAACAAATCCCATTGAATGATATATAGCACATATGTATATTGGGTGAATCAATTTTATTTAAGGAGAGACCAAAGTAGAGTTTGCTTAGTTAGACAGTTCTCGATCGCAGTCAGTTAGTGCAATATCTAGACAGATCACGAGATCATGTGAATGTCACTTTCAGTTAATGAGTTTGTTATTGACAAACTTAAAACCGATAAAAAGCGAACGGATCCAAAGACATAGGTATACATATACCATACATACATACATACATACATATGTAGTTGCCATATAAAGTCGTGTTCGTATTGTGTTTCGATATGATTGTTATTACGACAATTGCCAGTTATTGTTGTTGTCGTTGTTGCTCTTGTCTGTGGGCAGTTTGCATGACATATGTCATCTCGGCAAGTAATTTAAATACTGCACAAATTGTATTTTAATTGCCACCTGTTCGATGGTGTTGTTACTGTTGTTGCTGTTGTTGTAATGACATTTATTTCGATTGCGCCAAGCTCAGAGGCTGCTTGAGATTTACCTCTCGCCCAGAGCCAGAGACAGAGAGAGAGAGAGAGAGACAGAGAGAGAGAGAGTGAGAGAGAGATGACCAAGTTTTAATTGCTTTCGGTTGATACTTTTGCTTTATTTCCCTCACTTCTCGTCAACCCCCTCTCCCAGTGCCACTGTCTCCACCTTTGTTTTGTATTTCTGCTGTCCGTTTGTCGATTTATTCAGTTTCATTTCAGCTCTTACCAAACGAGTTCTCTTGCCTCTCTCCCTGTCCCGGTCCCTCCTCCATCTCGATCTGCCACAGTCCCCCATCACAAACATTCGCAGTCTCCGTTTCTGCTTCTGTCCCTGTCTCTGTCTCCATCTCCATCTCCATCTCCGTCTCCGTCCCCCCTGCGATTTGTTTTGTGTTTGTGAATGTTTTGTGTAATTACTTCTGTCATTGCCGATATTCAAAGTAGGGTGACATTTCAGAACCACTTTCGATAGTAAGCATCAATCAACCGGGCAAGCTACGTAGTGTAGCATTAACCCTGCCCTAGGCACATATGTACATACATATACATATAGCCCGACCAAGCATCTGTCTTGATTGTCCAACAATTAATCAAAGTATACGTTCGACTAATTAAGATATACATACATGACACTATCGAGGTAGGACCCGTGTTGAGTTGCGATCAGACTAGATACTTAAGATAAGCTTGAAAAAGAATAGATACAATACGATATTGAAATAGACATTGATAAGATTAATAGAACTAGAAATTACAAGATTTGAAAACTTCTTCTTCTATTTTATATCCATATAACATATATATCTTTCTTTCACTCTAACTATCTATAATCTAATCTGTCTTTCTAAATTGTTATATACTATATTAATCTATTTTTCTATCAATATCGATCTGTTTATCTGTGTATATGCTATCTATTTATCTTTCGTACCATCTCATTATATACACCAAGTATGTATAAACTAATTGTAATTCCCACGTTATATTCTCTATGAATCTCTATCAACTAGTTGTCACATTCACTGGAAATCGAGTTTCATTATAATATGACACATGTTAATATATGTGAATGTTCTTCTTCATCTTCTCCTTTGTTAATTGAACCCTTCTGCATTCTGAGATTGAGGACTTTCGCTTTCCATGGAAATTCATTAAAATTTCATAATTTGCCGAGACCACAAGACAAAAGCCCCAACGTGGCCTAAGCCGTGAGATATGGTAACAAAAAAACGGCCGAAACGAAAACGGAAAACAGAAAGAGAGAGAGAGAGGGAGAAGGAGAAGAGATATGAACACAAATGACCATTCCAGACACCAATCATCTTTATTGGCTTTTGGAACAGACACACACACACACACACAGCCACAGACACGCACACTATATATAGATACTATATAGATTTTTAACGCATTCCGCAGGCCATAAAGCAGAAGTCATAAATGCGTGTTAAAGTCGAGCAACAAAAAAATGTTTCGTGAAATGTCGTCAAACTTAAAACCGCACCGAAATGTCCCACCGTATGGTCTCCACTGTTGCCCCCCACCCCCACCACACTCTACTGCACCTCTCACTCTGTTGTTGTCTCTGTCTATCTCTCTATTTTGTAAAACTTAATTTATTAAACACATAAAAAGTGTCAACACGGCTTGCTGCATATAAAATATGTTGGTCAAGCCGCTGGGTATCCGATGCGGTTTTGCGGCAGAGCGTGAGAGAGGGAAGAGGAAGGGGAGAGAGGGAAGCGAGAGAGCCAGCACACCACACCGCATCACTTCAGTTTTGATTATGAACGCCTCTGATCGCCTCCGAATGCCGCCGAACAAAGCTTAACAAAGTGATTTAAAAAAAAATAAAAAAAAAATACCAATTTTTTTTTTTTAATATGCAAATCGCTTAGGATCGTTGACGGACGCCGTTGCTGCAACAGCAACAGCAACAGCAACAGCTACACAAACCACAGCAGCAGCAGTAACAACAACAACAACAACAACAAGAAGATTGTTTCCCAGTCGGCAAAAGGTAACGACAGAGCGCCAACAAAGACGCTAAGTAAAGGACACGGAACGCGGACATGGACATGAACACGGACATGACTTTAGTCTGGGTACGGTTCCGATTGTGGAATGGACATGGGTAGCCAAGCAAGCCAGATTCCAGCCTCCAGTCTCCAGTCACAGTCTCCAGTTCAATTCCAGTTCAACGAGGTACTGACACATTTCGGGCGACAAATGCATATTCATCTTGCGCTTTCTGCACTGTGGCGCTTGCCACTTGGATTCTCCCTACCCGAGATGCCATGAAGACGACTGTCTCCTGCTCCGCAGCTTCGAGATCACAGCGGGTGCCCGCATTCTGCGTATTGTTCACAGCTCTGTTAGGCTACGCGAAGCGACCTCGCCGACCAAGCCGGTACCGGCATCGGCATCGGCATCGTGGCATCGCGGCATCGAGATCAGTCAGTGATCGCAATTTGGAGCTAAGGCTGTGTAATTGAATCAGGTCGCGAGAGGCCTTAACTGCATCACTTGGCAATAAGCCAGAGGTAAAGTGTGATTTTGACACCAAAGCTTGATGTAGGTTGCTCAAGCGTTCGAAAGGGAAGTCGGTACGGCACAAGAAGGTGTTGAAGCTCCTTAATTCTCGTATATATTCATTCTCTAACACTCATGTGCCTTTAACTACAGCTGACACTATCTAAGCTTCATGCTATGAGCAACTTGTCTCTAGTATCTTTGCAGCAGAGAGTGCCTCCCTAACTTGTTGTATGGTTTTAAAATAACTTATGCAAAAACTCAGATATACAGATGCATATTTAAATTTACTATATTCTGTATTCTTAGAATGTATTCATTTCAATTTCTCACATTTTCCAATACGGAAGCGAGCAAAAACTGAAATCGAGCTAGCGCGACGAGCTTAACTTGCTGCACGTTAGCCACGCCCCTTTTTGTTCGTGGCGTCAACAACTTGACGACAAATTTATGAGTTATGATACGCTCATTTGGCGAGGCAACTTCAACCCGAAACCGAAGCAGCAACAGCAACAGAAAGAGAAACCGAAACCATAACCGAACCCCTGTAAATGCAGACAATACCCTAAAAAGGGCTGAGGAGGGACGGACAAACCGTCAGACGAAGCGACACACTCGTAAATACTTCCCTCACCGACAGTATAAAGAGCGAAGAAGAAGACGACGACGACGACTGAAAAGCGAACGATACGAAACGAAACGAGACGAAACAAAACGAGACGAAACGAAACGAAACGAACTGAACCAAATGGTCAAAGAAGTGCAACGCGGGCACAGAAGAGCCATTCTTTATTTCATATTTCGTCGTATACCTTATTCATATACATACATATACATACATACATATGTATATAATACTATATCGCATATCTTCTATCTCGGATATCTCGTGTTTTATATCTCACTTTGTAGCCGGGAGCGAAACAAACGATTGATTGAAGGAAGGCGGCGGCTTTGTTCATGTGCTACAACCATCGCATTTAATGAGATTTATATCAGTTTTTAATAGCTTTGTGACTCTATTGTGTTTTGTCTCCACAACCTCCCTCTCCCTCCCTCTCTCTCCCTCTGTGTTCTCCCCGTTACTAAAGCGAATCTCCCAGGGCATCTGGGGCCGCTTAAGACATAATAAACATAAGACAAAGTAATAAAAAATAAAGTCTGTTGTAACATTGTTAAAATGCATTGGACTGACCGAAAGAAAAAAAAAAACAAAAAAAATCTATCAGACTGCAGGCATATCGATAAGTTGCAATCGATCGATACTTACACAATAAGAAAGGCAACGAATTGAACATCTGCAATGAGAAGAGGATAGAATATCAAAATAAGTTCATGTTCAAATCCATTTTATAGCTACGACAACTTGCTGCTCGACTATTAAAGATCGATATTGAAGTCACATCGCCAAGGTGTTAATTCAAATCAAATGACAAAATATAATAAACGACCATAAAATTTAATCCGAATGTTCTCTAAAACGATGCGACAAGATGTGCTAAATAATAGCGCAAACATTGAATTCCACGACATCGATGAACAGTGTGAGGGTTTCGATACAATGCATTCTGAATACCCTTAAAAAAGACATAGCTAAATGGGTTGCAAGCTACAATTATATCACTTAGAGATGGGTGCGATAGGAAGCTATTGATTAGCCTGTTTTCATTAAGTTGTATTATACTAATAATTCATATATCGATTGTCTTCATTAGATATATTAATTAATCAACATTTGTGTTTCTCTTTCCACTAAAACACTTCGATTACGATTTTATATTCTATTTTAAATAATTTACAATTGATTTATCGATATTCAATATCATTTAACAAGTATCAACCGCTTCAAATCGCTGCAATCAAAATCCAATTATTGTAAATTGACATTTGCCCATTTCCAAAAGTAAGTATACTCGTATTCCATATCCACAGCAAATGCAATCGGTTATCGAACGTACTCCCAAATCCGATGCTGCGTTGACAGCGTATGACACAAAGTGAACAAAAAAAGAAAACCAATTAAACTAGCTAATCAAATATTATTGTCATTAGCACCGAAAATTTAAACGGCTTATTAGCAGTACCATTTAGGTGTTTTTGTCACTTTTCGGCCCACTGTGTTGTGTGCTGTGCGTGTTCATGCGACGAGCAAGTGTTCGCATAGTGTAATACAGATACCCCTTAAATATATAAATGTTGGAATTGTCAAGTTTGTAATAAATGAGAACATGACTGAATTATGGGTTTCTCTATAAGTATACAATCGTGCTTTATCGAGTCAGGCATACCCCACATCTCTCATGCGTGTTTTCTCAAGTCTGCTGGGCTGCTCAAAACCCGGACAGTTAGCAGCTCAAATTCGTTTTTAACTGCGCAAATATTGAATCGATCAATTAGCAATATTATCGGATGTGTATTATATTTCTAAAAAGGCACATGTCAACTCCGCAGAGTCAACATGAGCATGAAACTCGTCACAACACCCGCAAATGATGCACTACTCCCCCTATAGCCGATTTAATATCCATCAAAAAAAGGGTATACTAACTTTGTGCAAATGTATGTAACAGACAAAATGTAAACTATATACATATATATATTCTCGTTCAGCCTTGATAGCCGAGTTGATTTTGAGTTGAACGTCGGGAACTTAGCTATTTTATTAAATTGAATAAGTACATTCTTTCTTTTATTTTCCTTAATTCTTTTTAATATACTAACTTTGCGCATATCTATGTAAACAAAATGTAAACTATATACATATATATATTCTCGTTCAGCCTTGATACCCGAGTTGATTTTGTGTTAAACATCGAGAACTTAGCTATTTTAAAAGCTAGAGGCACCAAATTTGGCATGAAGGTAGCTGTATACCATCAGTTGATCAAGTCCATTTTAAATGTTAGGTGCCACGCCCACTTCCCCGTCATTTTTGAATTCCTTTAAAAGATACAACTCCCTGACTTCAACATATAGTTAGCTGACTATAATATCGTTGTAACTATTACGCCGTATTTTGCAACACTGTGGTACTTCGAGAAGAAAGGGTGTTTCACAGTCAAGATTGTTTTACTGATGGTTTCTGTGATCACTTGGACGATTTCAATGGAAGCCGAAAGTAAATGATAAGCACAAAGCTATCGAATATAACCTGTCACTATCAACTCCCTCTGCGATTCTCTCCCTCTTTCTATGTATGTCTCTCTCTCACTCTGTTTTTCTGCATGTCAATGCTTAGTCACAAGTGCCCTTTGAGCAAACCTTCGTGGCAGGCGCAGAATGGAATTTTCTGCATGATGGGTTAATGGCAAAGTGATTGCTTGACAATCCTGGCGACCATCTGCGACTCGACTCCTTCAGCCAGCCAGGGAGTGCTGGAGTGCGCTTTGCCATTGACGTTGTAATTGAATCAATAATAAAATCAAAAGGTGCTTCCCCCAAATGACAACAAACACTTGGAGCTGGCAGCCCAACCGTGTCCGTGTCCGTGACGATGACGATGACGATGACGACGACAATGACGCTGGTGTCGGAGTCGTTGTCCGTGTCCGTGTCAACGTTGCCGGCACCAGCTCGAAAGGGTGCAGCGGGGCCAGTGGGAGGCAACTCCCTCAATTTGCTGGAACGTTTGCTTTGTCCTGGCCAAGTCGGACCCGGGATCTGGGGCTGATCCATGAGCGCTTTGAATGCCAGTTCAACAATGACTTGGACAGACGTGTCTGTGTGAGTGAGTGTCTCTTTTGCGTTTTAGAATTCGTTATAATGTGTGAGTGATATACATGTGTGTGTGTGTGTGTGCGAGTGTGTGTGTGTCTGTGTATATATTTCATTTTTGAACTGTCTCCCTGACAGGCTACGAACATTTTGAGTGACGTACAAAATGATGTCGTGTTGTCGTTGCTGTCGCTGTGTCGTGCCACGGCAACAGCAACAACCTCCACACACACACACACACACACACACACACACAAACTCGCACACTTGCACACTTGCACGTTGCAAAGTCGTTGTCCAACCAGGTTGACTTTTTCAGTCGCACCGCCGGCATTGAGTGAGCACGACAAGGGCCCCGTCAGTTGGCCGCGCGACATGGCAGTAGTGACTTTCCGTCTCTCCGGCTATCCACCAACTCTCCTTCTCCCTCTCTCTCTCTCTCTCTCTTACTCTCTCTCTTTTTGTAAATCTGCGACTTTCCTTGACTTGACGCTGTGCGATTTTCGAGTGCTACGTCAAATCAACTAAACTTTTCGCGTTATTGAACAACAAAATCAGACTTGCCTCCCTTGCCTGCCACTTGTCACTGTTTTCTATTCCCCTTTCTCTCTCTCTCTCTCTTACTCATTCTATCTATCTTTATTGTGAGGAAAATTTAACCTTAACCCGTGGGTGCACATTTTGTCGCTAGTTTGGCTCGACTCGAAAGCGTTTTGTCAACGTCGTGACAATTCCGTATAAATCATAATCCTCGCGACACACACACACACACACACACACACACACACACACTTAAGGGTTAATGCCAAAACGCCGTCATCAACTGCCGCCAGGAGGAACCTTCTGAAGTTGTTTGGTATTATAATCTTTGCTTTTCGCGCTCGCACGAGCTGAAGACGCGGGACAGCGACTTCAACTGGCAGCTCTCGCAGAGAGAGAGAGAGAGAGAGGGGCAGGTGGACGGGGCAGGGGGTAACATTGGAGGAGGTAACTCAGAACGGACTACGCGAACTGGCAGTCCCCGTTCCCAGTCGCAGTCCCAGTCGCAATCGCAATCGCCGTCCCAGCCCCAGTCGGAGTCACAGTCAGAGTCAAAGTCGCATTCGCATTCGCGTTTTCTTTGAAAGGCACACGTCATGGCTGTGTCAGTGTTTATGCCGGCCGAGCGTCCGACCATGCATTATATACGCAGACAGGCGCTCAGTCAGTCAGCCAGTCCGTGCGTCCCCTTGTCCCCTCGTCCCCATGTCCCCATGTCCCCACGTCCCTCTGTCAGTCCGTCAGGCAGTCACCCAGCCAGTCAGGCAGTCAGTCACAAAGGAAGCACTTGAAAAGTGAACACGTTAACGGGGAAAAATAGTTCGTCGTCTTCTCCAAATGCCAGAGAGAGAGAGAGAGAGAGAGATAGGGAGAGAGAGCGTGCATTGTGTCGCCCCAAAACACTTGCGAAAGGCTCTCGAGTCTGTCAATCCAATGAGAAATTTCAGAAAATAAAGGAACCCAAACAAATAAACGAAAAGAGTTGGTAACAACAAAAAAATACTAACAAATAATGTAAACAATTCGGTGGCGATAAAGTCAAAATCTATGGATGTGCAGGCGACAGAGTTATAATACGATATGGGTTCAGAATGAGCTAACCCCCCCCCCAAATGTCACAGGTATTTCGCCTGTTATGTTGCATGACATTGTCATGACATGGAGGAAATTAAGTTGGCAAGTGCAACTATACCATAGATGCGGTCAAAGGTTACTTGAAGTCAGTTGATTATTATTTTGATATGGTATAGATAAAGTATATTTGTGTAGAGCCTGACATTTTTACTATACTTTATTACCTTTGTCTGAAGTACAGAAATCTGTATGCTAAATTTGGTGAGTTTGTCTCAGACTCAGACTAAGATCTAAGCATTCGTTTTGCTTATTTATAATGTACCATTTATTATGTATGAATTTAGAATTACTTACAATTAGTTAGTATATTAATTTTTGAGAGTACTTAATGATTGAAGGGTATTATAACAATCTTTAAGTTATAATTATACCGATTTATCGAGTTAAGAATCTTATAATAATCGGTATTTAATGCATGAATTATACATGCACATGATTCTGAGTATTTGTTCTGCTAACACCTGATGATCTCTTTTCATTATCCAAACAACCCTATAATCGATTTATCTAAATTGAATCGAAATATATTTATATTACAATAAGATGTATGTATGTATGTATATGTATAAGTTCGACAAATGTAATTTCTTGAAGGGTTTCTTAAGTTAAAGTTCCGCTTATTTGCATGATAACCCTGTACACAGCAAGTTCAGTCTACCCACACTCACAAACACCCAAACACACACTCAAACAGACTCACATCGTGCATCAATATATATTGACCTAAAGCATTTCGATGAGTGATTGGTTATTTGCAACAGCCAAAGCATTCAAAGATGAATGGTGGCTGCTCCACGCTGACTGTGTGAATGCCATATGAATACACTCACACACACACACACACACACACACACTCACAGACACTCACTCTGCCAGTTTCCGCAGTTTCGCACTCATATTGTATTTTTATCGGTGTCGGCGATCATGGCATGCATGGGGAGAAGGGGTTGGGGTAGGCAGAGGGGGGGAGGGGGAGGCGTGACAGCGGCTTATATCAAAACAAAGAGTCCTGCCGCGCCGTCGATAGGATGAGAAAATAAGATAGCAACAAATTGCCTGGGATATGGGTGTCTGTAATCGTCAGATTGGGTAACATTCGCTCGTAAAAGTATCACCGTGAAACGGCCACGACGACACAAGGAGAACGATATGAGCTTGATGGGGAGGGGGGGTGAAGGCGGTGAAGAGTGAATGCGACGGAAGAGGGAAATATGGTTCATAGGATGATATCGATATCTGAGCATGGGAATGTGTGATCTGATGGCCAAAAGCGACGCCGACGCGGGCAGTATCAACACCAGAGAACAGCAACAGCAACAGCTACAACAACAACAAAAACAACGGGGCAACAACAACAACAGCAACAAAAATGAAGAAGAAGAAGCTGGCCTATTTGGCTGTGCGAGTGCAAGTGCGTTTTGTGCTGCTCCTGCTGCAAATCGAAAAGTGCCAGCAGAGTCGCAGCTGAAGCTCCATCTGCGACGGCCCCACTGTGCCCCCGAGGCCGGCTTCAGCCTTTGCCACAGCGTGTCCAGCACTGTCCACAGCGACCACATACGGTGCCACAGCTCACCTGCCCGCTGAATCGAGGTGTACTCCCTTCGCCCCACACCACACCACGCCCTCCGCCTTCCACCAGCTTATTCCGCTTAGTTACGCAGGCTGATCCCAGGCGCGCATTCAACGAGCTTGATCAACTTTGTCTGCTTTAGTTACGGCCAAAAATGTCGAAGCAAACCAAATTGCCCCCAGCCGTCGTATCTCTCTATCCCTCTATCTCCGCGCTTACTTACCCCGCTTACTGCCCAAGAATTCGATCTAGTACCCATAGATTATAAACCATAATCCAGTAGAACAGTAAGTGGTATAACAACCTCTCTAAATTTGCTTTATAGTTTGTAATAAGTGCCGTAATTGACTTCCTCGAATCGATGCGGCAATTCAGACTGTTCAGATCTGTTCAGAATGCGGTTCCCGAAAGTGGCCATGGATAACCACATGAACCCTGGAGAGAGATTGCTGCAACAGTGCGAATCTCTTTCAAGTAATAATGTCATTTGAAGTCTTTAAATTGCATCGCATATGCAGATCGAAGCTAATCAAGAAGAACTGTGAAGAAATTAGCACAGCTCAACCTCAGGTTAACTATAGTATATATGATATATGTAAGTGATATGGTTTCAGCATCCCAAGTAATGCAGCACCAAACTTTGCAAAAACTAACTGTTCCTGTTCTTAATCGTTCTACGTAAACATTATCCGGCAATCTTATTTATTAGTATATATTTTTCGCATAAACTTCAATGAAAACCTAGCAAGGAATTTTAGGAATTTTATAAATTATATGTTTTAAAATTCGAAATATTTCAACTTGACCGAAATGTACTGCTATTAGAAGTGCCACAAATGCCGTAACTATCTTGAAGGGTTTCCGTAGTCAAAGCAATATGGTACTGTTATATATTAATAATCTCTTTATCTCTGATAATTAGGCCTGACTAATGATGGTGCTAAGGTTATATCGGTGCAGTATCATTCAATGTTAGTCAAACTGTGTATTATACCTACGTATGTTATGTTATATTGATCTATTTTATAAAATACCTACATATACGATTTATAATAATCTTATATGTATATTAAATATATGAATAGCCATTAATTATTATTTTAATATTATTTAATATACAAATATTTGCTTTGCTTTATAGCTGCTTTTCAATATTGCATAATTTGGGCTTCTTTTTAAACACTGCCCTGAGATAAGTAAGTTTTCTTGAAGCTATCTACAGATGCTTGTTCTTAGTTCTCGCAACCCGCCTGATTTGTTTGCTTACACTTTTTGCTACTCACCGACGCGACTGCGTGAAGTCGAGAGATAAAAAAGTGTGAAATGAAATTTGCTGAAAGTAAAGCTCAACCGAGAAGCTGATCTATTAGCCAAGTTGTCTGCCTAGCATTCTCACGTTTTTGCGTGGACAGTGGGCAACAGAGCAGGCAGAGGAGCCAGAGGCAGAGGGGGAGGGAGGGAGGCCTGCTTGTAAAGCAATTGCAACAGTCATCAATCAGTCAATCTATATAGATATACTGACTGACTAACTAACTGCAAGAGGACCCCACAAACACAAGTCCCTGACTAGCCCCCTGTCCGTGTTCCTTCACCCCTTCCCTCCCCCTTTCCCACTCTGTCTCCCTCTCTCTCTATCTCTCTCTCTCTCTTTTGCACTCTATCCTATTCAACTGATTTTCGGCTTTTGCGTTTGAAAAGGTTTTTGTTTTGGTTTTTTCTATATTTATTTACATTTATTTTCTTTTTTATTCCCATGCCAGGTGAGAAGCTCCCCCATCCACAGTCCCTACCCGCTCCCTCCATCAGCTCTCTGCTACTCCTTTCCTACTACTACTCTCCCCTCTGCTTCGCCAGCCTTGCTGCTCAGCTTGCCTATTGAGCTGCAGACGAGATAAGTGGATAGTTTTTTTTTTTTTTTTTTTTTTTTTTGTTGCCTCTGATCTACGACGCTGCACGCGGATGCGACAAGCGGCAAATGGCGGGCGATGTTGCGCGTTCGCACATTTTATGATGGCTGAGATTGCCATACTTTTCCCGCTGACTGTGTGTGTGTGTGTGTGTGTGTGACTGCTGAGTGATTGGATTGGATTGGATTGGCTTGAGCCAAGCTCAGCAGAATAAGCCAAAGTCTCCCCTTGCCTCTATCCTCCATCCTCCACCCTCCCCCAGCCAGGCAGGTGTCTTGTCTAACTGTTTTCGCCTGTTTTCGATTTGGTTTCCATTGTCTCCAACCTCGAACCTCCTTATCCTCAACCTCATCAACATCAACATCCTCATCATCATCATCATCCGCAACTCAATCATCATGAGGGCAGCGCGTCGCATCGCATCGACGTCTTGCGCCATTGTGCGAGGCAGGCAACTGGTTTTCTGGACATCCTCCCCCGTCCCCCACCTCAACCCCCGCTACTACCCCTCATTTCTGGGCATTGCCTGCGTTTTGTCTTTTAGCCAGAATTGCCAATCATTCGCAGCCGCAATAAAATTACATGAGTAAAATGTGTCCGCGAGCATTCGTGGTACTTGATCGTTTTCAAGAGTGCGGTAATCGGTTTCAATTTCATCTTTATAGTGTTATGAAACTTAGGGGTCCGCAAAGAGCTTTCGGACCGACGCGGACGTCGGACACGGACACGAACAGCAATGCGAACGATGCCGCCGCCACCGCCTCCTCCAACACAGGCACAAAAACAGACACAAGACGAGGCGAAGACGAGACGAAGACGAAGAAGTCGCTCGTGTCCGCCCCCCCCTCCCAATGTCAGGCTCGGTGTGCTCTGCTCTGCTGTGCTGTGCAAGGGCGTCGTGCGACGGGGATTAGATAACTGCCGGAGCATATGGAAATTTTTGGGTGCATTTAGGAAAATTCTGCCTTAAAAGCTCAACAATTTACCATATATAACTAGCGATTCTTTAAAGGGGAACAGAATCTACACTATACTAAAAGCATTAGCTATTCCCTATTTGTGTATACATATACAATATATTATCATTGATTTGGGTTTACTGTTGATGTTTATTGATCAAGCGATTATTAACATATTATTGATGTATAGAAACCTTAAGAGATCTCTTAAAAGAGATGAGATCTTATGTAAAACTTATGTATAGATATTAAAATATTCATAGCAAATATAATTTGAAATCAAAAAATTTATCAATAATATATTATAATGTATCAATAATATATCAACAATATATTATAACATATCAGTAATATATCATAATATATCAATAACACATCATAATATATCTGTAATATATAAATGAAATGTCAATAATATATCAGAAATATATTCGTAACATATCAGTAATATATCAACAATATATCAGTAATATATCAATAATATATCATAATATATTAATAACACATCATAATATATCTGTAATATATCAACAATATATTCGTAACATATCAGTAATATATCAACAATATATCAGTAATATATCAATAATATATCATAATATATTAATAACACATCATAATATATCTGTAATATATAAATGAAATGTCAATAATATATCAGAAATATATTCGTAGCATATCAGTAATATATAATATATCAGTAATATATCAATAATATATCATAATATATCTATAACACATCATCATATATCTTGAATATATCAATAGCAAAGTAATATAATATGTCATTAACAAGTAATATATCAAAAATATATATTGTATACATCAATAATTCACCTATTAATGGCATAATATATCAACAATCACTTAAACAATTAAGATCAACAGTAAACCCAAACTAAATCGATAACTTTTGGCTATCTTCAGGTATATTATAGATTTACAGGGTTACATACGATATACACAGATATTCTTTGCTATACTCATATATTAGATCACTGTCCATAAGCTGAGCTGAACTTCCTTAGCTGTTTCTGCATTATTAGCTAAAGCGCAGTTTCGTTCGATAAGCGATAGTAAAAACTATCGACAGGCTGTCACCGCTGGCTGTCGCTGTAGCTGAAGCTGTCGGGCCACAAATCTTAGTTACCAAAATGATGTTTCGGCCCCCAATTGCTGTGGGTATTTATGCATATTCAAGCGTGTCTAATGCGCCATAACCGAACTCGGGTTGCAGTTGCAAGAGATGGCGACGCCGACGCCGCCGCCACTGGTCGCCCAGGTGCGATCAGCATTTTACAGATGCAGCTGCCGATCCGCATCCACACAGCCTCGTCATCCCCATCCTCATCCTCATGCCAAGTCGTTGTCGACGCTCTCACACCCTGCAACATCCGCTGCACAAAGATGGACGTTGCATGCCGCCAGGCGCTGCTGCTTCTGCTGCTGCTGCTGCTGCTGCCGATGCTCCTGCTCCGCCATTTATTGTGGACTGCCTCCTCCTGCCTGCCCCGGAGCTGATCCTGTGTGTGTCTCTGTCTGTGTGTCTGTGTATCTGTGTGTGCCCAGTGCCTCCTCTGGCCTGTAGAAAGCAATTCACTGTAATTGCTTTGTGACTTATGGCCCGGCCCCAACTTGTGCGCTCCCCGATCGGCAGTCGGCAGTCGGGAGTCGGCAGGTAGCCAGGCCAATGGACCACGTTGCCGAGCTCTGCTCGTGGACCTGGTGGAGTTGGTGGTAGTGGCGTCTTGACCTTGTCATGCCATTAAATAAATTCAAACAGAAACTAAACTCGGCCTCTTCGCGCAGCTCCCCTCCCTCCCCCCTTATGCTGCCTGCACCTGGTCGTGCGACATGACAAGTGTCCGCCTCGACTGCGACTGTGGCTACGGTTGCCATCCCCGCCCGCCCACTGACCTCCCTGCCAGCCGCCCATTTGCTGCTTTGCTGTGATCCACCCAGAAACTAGACAGAGCCTGAGCTTTAACATTCAAGCTCAAAGCGGGTACCTCCCCCACACCCTTACCGCCTTCCCCCTCCGCTGCTGCTGTTCGGCAACCACACAATCGTGATCCACCGGCCACAGTTGCCCCACCTCCTCCCTCCTCCTCCTGCTGCAGCCAACTGGCATTAGCCATATAACGAGTTGCCATATTTTGATGGATTCGTCTCTCGAAGGTGTAAATATTAACCAAAGGGCAGTGCGAAAACGTGCAGCGAACCCGCCGAACGACGGACCCCAGCTACACACAGCCACATACAGTATACAGTATACAGTCTGCAGTATGCAGTATAACCTCCGCTGCACTCTGGAGAAGCTGCGTCCCATCGCAACACTGCGATTCTTCTCATTCTCATTCCCATTCCCATTCTCAGTCTCAGTTTAAGTCTCTTCGTTTCGCTGCCAATTGACAGCATTGTGTCTGTGCGTGTATTTTCTCCTTCTTCGTAATATTGCTGTTGTTGTTGTAATTGGTTATTGTTGCTGCTGTTCTTTAACTCCTCATTTGTTCATTCTTCCACTGATTCTCTGGGTTCTTAAATTAAGCAATAGAACAAATTAGGCATTCATTGATGTTCTCTTTCCTATGTTCTATGTTCCCTTTTCTATGTGCTATGTTCTATGTTCTATGTTCTATGTTCTATGTTCTATGTTCTATGTTCTATGTTCTATGTTCTATGTTCTATGTTCTATGTTCTATGTTCTATGTTCTATGTTCTATGTTCTATGTTCTATGTTCTATGTTCTATGTTCTATGTTCTATGTTCTATGTTCTATGTTCTATGTTCTATGTTCTATGTTCTATGTTCTATGTTCTATGTTCTATGTTCTATGTTCTATGTTCTATGTTCTATGTTCTATGTTCTATGTTCTATGTTCTATGTTCTATGTTCTATGTTCTATGTTCTATGTTCTATGTTCTATGTTCTATGTTCTATGTTCTATGTTCTATGTTCTATGTTCTATGTTCTATGTTCTATGTTCTATGTTCTATGTTCTATGTTCTATGTTCTATGTTCTATGTTCTATGTTCTATGTTCTATGTTCTATGTTCTATGTTCTATGTTCTATGTTCTATGTTCTATGTTCTATGTTCTATGTTCTATGTTCTATGTTCTATGTTCTATGTTCTATGTTCTATGTTCTATGTTCTATGTTCTATGTTCTATGTTCTATGTTCTATGTTCTATGTTCTATGTTCTATGTTCTATGTTCTATGTTCTATGTTCTATGTTCTATGTTCTATGTTCTATGTTCTATGTTCTATGTTCTATGTTCTATGTTCTATGTTCTATGTTCTATGTTCTATGTTCTATGTTCTATGTTCTATGTTCTATGTTCTATGTTCTATGTTCTATGTTCTATGTTCTATGTTCTATGTTCTATGTTCTATGTTCCCATATTTTATATATGTATATGTTGTATATCGATTACATATTTCGATGACAGTGATTACTCCACCCTTTGTCGGCTTAGCACAGCCAGTTCACTCTAATAACCGCGTTCCTGCGATATGATATGATAATGGAACCCCTCATTAAGTTGCACCAGTGCCGCAGATGGGTGTGTCGCAAACAGAGACTTGTTATCGACCCCCTCCACACTGAAACATGCTTGGAACTATCGGCGATCTATTAGTGGGAAGCTCCTGCTAATCATCAAGTTGAAGAAGCGCAAGAAGAAGAGCGGGAGTAAGATCGACTCTCCCTGTCTCTGTCTCTATCTCTGTCTCTGGCAGCATTAACATATTAACCGATATATGGCAATGCAATGGGATCCACATGCGATACACAATAAAGCTGCATGCAAGCAGAAAAGCAAATATAATGATCGAAAGCATTTCGGCAGGTGACTAAGAGGGAGAGAGAGAGAGGGGGAGGGGGAAGAGGGAAGAGGGGTACGCAGCATTGTCATCCCGTTGTTAATGTTGTCTTCGGCTCTGGCGGCGGTGCACAGCGCCAACTGTTGCCCAGTTATGACGAGTGCCCCCCCACACCGAGCTGAGCTGAGCCGTGGCAAGAACATTGACTAATCAACATATCAGCACGCTGGCCCGAACAGAGAGGAGGAGGGCAGGGCAGGGGATGAGAGGGGAGGAACACTGGAGGAGGCAGCAGCACAAGGCAGGCAGGCAACTTGCGTGTTTGCGACCAACCCATGCGGCGTGGCAATTGCAGCAGATAATGGTGCAAAGTGCCGGACCAGCTCAGCTCAAGAGGGGGAGAAGAGTACGTAACGGGGAATGGGGAGGGGGAACGGGGGAACATGGTTAGGGGGAAGTCGGCCTCAGCTGATGATGCGTGCTGGGGCCGCTTTTGCTTGGACTCGACTTGTCATTAGCTCACAGCTGCCAGCGTGAGCTCAATTACAGGCGCTGCCAACTGCTCTAGCTGTGCGCACTCCCCTCTTCCCTACCCTCCTCTCTATCTCTCTCTCTCTCTCTCTCTCTCTCTCTCTCGCTCTGGCAGGAAATCGCCTGATATTACAAAATGTCCCACATCATCAATAAATACGAGCTTTAATTGTGCGACTTGTGAATGTCAACTGCGGCCGACCTTGAACGTGTCTCTGCCCTCCTTCCCCGTACCTGCCCTCCTCCCCGCCCCTCCCTTCCCCCGTTCCTGTAACCCGCAGTTCAATTCCAGCCACATTCTCCTTGGGCTAATTGCAGACCGGCACAAACCAATCGCAAAGAGTGCATAACAACAAAAACAACCAGTAAGAAAGGCTACCTTCGGCATACCGAAGGTTTAATACCCTTGCAGGTCTTGGCATTAATCTTCCCGATTATTCCTATACTAGTTATATAATGGTACAGAATCTTACAGTGTTCTTGTATTATTCAACAGCTATGTTATACAAACACTAAACTGGACATACCATATATAATTCCTTTATGAAAATCTACATTACTGACTGTTCCTATGAAAGTTATAGAATACAGTTGGTTGGTTTTGTTGAAATGGATTAAGTATTTATATTCTAGATTACTGTATGTATAACCTTGATTAGTAATGATAAGTTGACTTATTTCGAAAAAGAATGCTTCATACAAAAAACATCATTTCGGCAGATTGTTCCAATGGAAACTATATTATATAGTGGCCTGATTTTCTTGAAAATGTACAAGATAGCATGATGTATAATATTTACTAATGTACTTAAATTGGTTGCAATATCTTGAAAAGTAAAAAATCAGCCAATAGTTTATATGATAGCTATACGATATATAGGTCCGATCCGGCTTGTTTCCACTTAATTACAAAGTGCAACAATAAGAAGCACGTGTGGCAAGTTTCATCAAGATGGCTATAAATCTGAGAGACTAGGGCTACAGTGACATTCCTGTTGATGCTGATTCAGAATATAAATATATACTTTATAGGGTCAGAGATATCCCCTAAAGTGCGTTACAAACATCTCTCTAAAATGAATATACCCTTTGAAAGGGTATACAAGTCTTTGAGCCCAAATTGAGTCGCTGTCGCCGCCGCTGGCCATCACCAGCATCAGCCGCGCTCAGCTCGTTAAAACTTAGGCAGGAACTGAGACCAGCCCGAGTTGTCGTTGTCGTTGTCTTCTGTTTTTTTGTTGTTGTTGTCTTCTGCTGTTGTTGTCTTCTGTTGTTGTTGTTGCTGTTGTTGTTCCTGTTGGTGCTTTCTTTCCAAGTCTCGGCTCGGCATGCGTGATAATTTGAATATAAAAGCATATTACTTAGCCCAAAGCGAGCTCAGCTCGCATCCCATGACGACTACATCAGCATCAGCAGCACCACCGACTCCAACTCCAACAACAACAACAACAACTCCAACAACAACAGTAACAAAAAACAATCTCTGCAAAGCAAAACATTAATTTCTCAGCCATCAAAAATGCATAATTAATTCTGTCATGTCTCTATCTCCGCCATCATCTCTCTCCCAAAGAGAATTTCCCAGCGAATTGTCAACTGCGCTCAAAAGTGGAGCTTGGCTTTTTCTATCTATTTCGGCTATTTGTTGTAGCTTTTAGCTTCGTTTTTTGGAGCAATTAAACGCCGCCTCAACTCGCTGTTTACGATGTGAAAAGAAGCCATTAAGGTCGCGCATGTCACAAATTAGCCAAAATTACAAAACATTTAATCTTTCAAGCTGCCGCACCGCACCGCACCGCACACGAATACACTCAGTAACACTCACACGCATTCACACTCGCACAGCTCAAGCAAAAGAAAATCGAGTAAACGGGCGGACAGGAGACAAGCGACAAAGCCAACTTAAGCAACGCAACCAAAATACATTAAAAAGCCGTCACAATGCGGGTCACTTGAATAGCATCGAGAGCAATGAGCACAGCATCAGGAAAATATCTTTGACTGCGACTTCGAAATGGATGTGAAAAGTTTCTAATTGTCAAAGAGCTTTGGTGTTTTGTGTTTTAGCTCTTTAACAGCTAAACGTTACTTTACTGAAAGTCAAATTCAACTTGTGGTTAAGTGCAGTACAAAGTTTTATATTTATTGCAGATAGAGTTTATATAATTAAATACTGTATATAGTATTCAAACTATATTTGCCCTTTTTGACACACAACATGCACGCCAACTTTAACTAGTGGTTAATTCCCTTGCAAAGCTGTACATTATTTTCTAAATATTTTAGTTTTATATAAAATTACCTGCAGTACTTGCAGTTAAACAAGTTTGACATTTGGTTTTCACTTTTCACTTGAATGTATATTTTAAACTGCCTTCTAAATATTTCCTATACAGTTAGAAATGTAGTGTTGCTAACTGACATAAGAACACTGTTTAAACGTTCATTTAACATAATTAAACCCCTTATTTACTATGACATCCACTTCAAGCAATAAACTATGCAGTTAAAGTTTCATTAACCTCCAGTCAAACCCTTAACAAGTTGTTATACTTCCAAAATAGTTCTGTCCAACAATCGAGTGTAATCGATAATCATAATGAAATAATACCAAACATAATAAACGCACTTCGATTACAATTCGCAAGCGGTTCTAACAGAAGCTCAAAGGTGTTTCTGCCAATGTGGCGAGTGCTATAAAAATATTTGTGTGCACTCAGCGCAAATGCCACAAATAGAAAGTCGGGCTGCTGCACACACATACACACACACACACACACACACACACACATACACATTGCATGTGTATTTTAGAGATACGTGTCGTATCTCGCACAACGAATGATGATGTATCCCGTAGAATGCAAACGCGTTCGCTGGCCAAGTGCCAGAAATATATAAGAGCAAAAAATCGAAAATTTGAAAAAAGAAACCAAAAAAAAAAGAAGAAAACAAACAACTGAAGGATCTTTAGAGCAGAGCAAGCAAAGCTTCGATTAGCATTTCAAAATTTTGATATGTCTGAACAGAAAAGAAAAGAAAATAAAAGAACAGAACAGAACAGAAGAGAACAGAACTCTTCTAATGCCACTTCAGGCAGATGGAGGAGACCAAGAAAAATATTTATAATATAAACGATAAGGGCAGGAGGAGGTGGAGGAGCGTGACAGAGGGGGAGGCATGAGGTGGAGGAGGAATCAAGTAAAAAACGATCAGACGATCAAACGATCGAAATGTATATTAATAATCGCAGGCATGGTAATTATTTTTGGTTTTCTATTGACCTTGTCGGCCTGTTGTACCGCAGCCAAAGGCCATAGATCGTAATGGAACTGGAACTGAAACCAAAACTGGAGCTGCAACTGGTGTGAGAAAGACAGCGAGACAGCAAGAGAGAGAGAGAGAGAGAGATATTGGTCAGATTATTGCAGAGGCAATCTCTCACGGCCTCTTTGACTTTGACGATGATTTCGAATTGATTTCGTATAAAATATGGAGTAGAAGACGGGGCAATGGAAAAAAAAGTATCTCACAGATACGCAGCTGTCTGAACGCATGTTGCCACCCCCTTGCCACCACGTCTTCCCCCCTCTTTCGTGGTCTCTATCGTCTTCATCCCATCTGAGTCAGAGCAATTTGATTTTGCTTATTATTTCAGGCAGCGGCAATTAAAGACATTCGCGAGTGGCTCTACACACAGTCTGTGTGTGTGAGTGTGTGTGTATGGGTAGCTGTATATCAGTGTAGTATATGTATCTGTACGATGTGTGGCTGTATCTGTATCTGTATCTGCATCTGTCTCTGCAATTGCGATTGTATTCGCATTCGCGTTCGCAACTCGCACTTGTCTGTTTTTTACCTTGAACCGCGACCTCATTGCTGCCAACAAAGAGAGAGAGAGAGAAAGACAAACTTGAAAAGACAAACAGCGAGAGAGAGAGAGAGGGAAGTAGAGAGTGACAGGAGGAGAGGGGCAATGCAGAGTGCAGGCAATTGTGATCGCGATAACAATTTTGATTGCAACTGCGATTTAGTTCCGACAAAGAGAGAGAGAGAGAGAGAGAGAGAGAGAGAGAGGGGAAGAGCGAGATAGAGTGAACTGATTCAGTATTTACTTGGAATGTAAACAATGAATAAATGAATTAAACTGATTAGCGCCAGATAGAAGCGCATTACGCATACGTAACGTTGTCCTAATCAATCATTTTGACTGTTGCAAAACGCTAAACAGTCGCACCAATTACATATATATATATCTTTATATATGTATCTATATCTGCCTTTAATATTACCCAACCTACCGTGACGAGATGCCAATTGTGATCCTGCCTGATCCTTATTTTGGCCAATTTTACGCATTCGTTATGCCCAGAACTGCCTTATTTCCTTGTTTTCCTTTCTGTCGTTATTTTATTTTTTGTTTTATTCTCTTTGTTACCCCATTTATTACTTACGCGCTCGAGTAGGGCAGCGCAGGCTACAGCGACTAAGACTTGCGACTAAGGCATACCCTGGGACCATGAGAAGATTCCTTTCCTTTGAGTTACTGCTGCCAAGATTTGCAATGAAGTTTTCTAGATATATAGATCATATAATAAACTACAAATTGACATCACAGCAACCTTATAAGCCTTGATATTTCCCGTCTTCTTGCTTACCTAACTTGATTATTTCTTGAACAATTTCCATACATTTTGGAGGATATATAGATTATACAATAAACTTGATTACTTGCTTATTTCCTTAACAATTTCTATGAAATTTGTAGGATATATAGATAATATGATGAGACAGACAGACACCTTAAGCATTATACAAGTTATATTGTGCATATCCGCTGCACTTGCGGGATTAAGGGGTATGGATCGCATAAAAAGCGACTTTGAAATGGCGTTTTGTGCTTTGCGGGAAAATTCAATTTAAAGCCACAGCCACAACAGCGAGGAGGGAGACAAAGACAGGGACAGCGACAGGGACAGAGACAGAGACAGCGACAGAAACAGAACAAGAGGCGAAACAGCAAACTGCGGAGAGTGCAATAAATTGTTTCATTCGCGGCACGACGCGCACCTGACACATAAGCTCCGAATTGTCGTCTTCATCTGCTGCTGCTGCTGCCGTCGCGTCGGATCGAAACGGATCGGATGCGATCGTATCGGATCGGAACGGAACGGATCGTAACGATGTAAGGAGAGTGCAGAGCAGAGCAGATCAGACCGCGGCACTGGCAATAATAATAATAACAACAACAGCAGCAATGGCAACGGCAACGGCAGCTTGTACTTGGGATTGAACATCTGGTGACTTGCTGGGCCCGTACGCACTGTGGGGAGAGTGCAAGCAATTTGTGCACACAAATTTCGAATCGCCTGACATGTTGCGACAGATTAGGGCGGATTAGCCACGAGCACACACACATATATTGTATATCGCCCTATAATGAGTGCGCTGTATGGCAATCTCAATCTTATCCCTCGTTTACCGCAATTACCGCGACAAGGCATGACACCCCTTTCCCCATCCTCCCATTCCGTAGTTCCTTCGCACGCCTCTTCGTGCCACAAATTAGCTTCTCGTGCGTATTTCTCAATTTCAATTTCACATAATATGCATATCACGCAAAATATCCTATAAAGCATAATGTTTTCATCACAATTTCGGAAGGTATTTACGTATTAAAGCGGTTAATCGGGGAGAAATGCCATGTTATAAATATATAATTACTGGTGGATTAGGAACTAACATTAAGAATTTTAATAATCATTGTGTAATTTTCGTTGCTATAGACTTTCAGAATTAATTTGATCTCTTGTTGATACAAAATTATATTATACAACATAAATATAAGAAAAATATTAAGGAATTTTTTATTTTTTGTATTATTTGAGATAAACATTAGGAGAATTTTAAGGAATTTTCATGTAGGATTGATTTTAGGTTTTTCTAATATAAATTTATATTATAGAAGTTAAATATAAAGAAAATATCAAGCAATTGAAAGAGAACTCTATGGATTTAAATATTCCTTATGCAATATTCTTTTCTCAATATTCTTTTTTTTCACTTTTTAAATAAAATGAACTAAATATAAGCAGAACTGAAAGGAATATTAATTGCCTTAGTGCATATGACATTTTAGTATTTCATTTTAGATTGTTAAAAATAGTATATAACATCTGAATAATCAATTTTCAATATAATCTTAACATCTGTGATTCACAGAACATCTTTGTGAGACTTTCAGAACTGTCTTCATGTTTTTGTTTAGTTGAACGATATTGTACACATCGTCAAATGGCAACGTACAATATACGAGTATTCTTTCACTTTGATCTCTTATAAGACATACACATGGATGTAGATTTAAACGTATGTAATATAAATAATATAAAAATAATATCAAATTTTAAGCTTTAGCCTCGTTATGACTATTTTGTCTGCCCAATCAATTGTTTCGCTCCACTGTGCTGCGGCGGCGGCGGCGGCGACGGCGACTGCACCGTGGTGGCGACACTGCAATTATTGGCCAGCGCGCGGGGACACGCGGGCAACTGCAGCGAGCAGATTCAACGGATTATGAGAGCTGGCGCTGGGCAAGAACGACAACATGTCGGCATGTGAATGTCCCTTGTAGCTGCTTCCCCCCGCTCTCTGTCTCTCTCTCTCTCTCTTTCATACTGTACACATGTGTGTAATGTTGTTGTTGTTACTGTTTTTGCTGCTGGGTGCAATTTCATGTTGTGCCACCGCCGGGCAAGGGACTTCGCCTTGCCTCCTGCACTCGAAGCGAGCGTGCAAAATGATTATTGTCCTGCCGCGAGGGCGAGGACTTTTGGAGGGTAGCACAAGATCAGAGCGAGAGAGGGAGATGGGCATGGAGAGGAGCGAAGGAAAGGGAAGCATTCACAAGTATCGCTTACAGACGCCAGCACGATATTTCCCTTCCTTCAAGACCCCCCTCCTTTGCTAACCGAGTCTGGAATGGCTTTCCACCTCATTATAACTTGGCTTTACTCCGCTAATTCATGACGAAATATGCTAATTAATAACCGGCAAAGCGAACAGGGGCAGCCGGAACAAACCAGAGAAAGAGAGAGAGAGAGAGAGAGAGAGCAAGAGCGAGAGAGGGAAGAGAGAAAGACAGGCGAATGGGGGGAATCTGCAACTTGTTATGTGCAGCTGATGATGATGCGACGACCTCATGCACGATCGAGATCTGTCAAGAAGTAAATAAGCTTATCGCGCACTATAGCTATAGCCAGCGATAACAGATTACAGAAGAATTACATATATAAATACGTAATTTACTAAGGGATGGCATTGTAAACTCAACTCGATTATGAATCATATTCCATTGTTCACCACGGAAAAGAAGTTTTCTTTCAGATCAAATTGATGATATGAAATGATATCAACATATACATACATATATGTATGTATATCAATACAGTTCATATGCATAAAGATACATATGGATATAGAGTATACATGTATATCGACTTCATTTAATTCAATATATAGAATACATTTGGATAAGTATGTATTAAGTTAGCTTTCTCCGCTTCTAAGGTGATTCCTTTTTGCGTTTCCTAATCAAGTTTTCTTACGTTTGTTATCTATTTATTATATTTTATTTATTTATTATCTTTCATCTAATTCTAAAATTGTCAATTACCTATTTATTTTTAGTAATAGTCATATCTTTTCTAGACATATAGTCATAGTTTGATCACATTAAAAGCTTTTACTGGTTTTAACAATTTTATTATTATTTCATTTAAAGTAACTTGCAAATCTTCCTTCTCTTCATTCTTTAGCTAGGGTACACTCATCTACTTTCATAATTATCTATAAATCAAGATTTAAAATAATCTTTTCTCTCATTTCTTCATATTTAATCATATATTATTATTTTAATACGACTTCCCTAATTGTTTGTTAATTAAATGTCCTGAACTTCAAATCTTTGTCAACCTTTTCTTTCTATAACTGTCTTCTAGTTAACCTCCATCAAGTTGAAGTTATTTTTCATTATATATACATATATTATATTTCTTTTCACTACAGCGCACTGTCGCCGCCAGATGGCGACACTCTTTGCCTGGCTGATTTTCGCAGCAATTTGTCAATATTTATTTTACTCTGCCGCAAGACAAGAAAGAGAAGGCAATCTCGTTGCAATTGTTGTTTGTCTTAAGGTGTCTGGTTAGCAGGTGCACTGATGCATTGATGAGAGGAGGCAGCAGGGGCAAGGGGGGTAGAGGCTGAGTAGAGGCTAGGTTGTGGCAGCAGGGGAGGGCAGAGGCGAAGGGGAGAGTTGTGGTGGGGAATGGACCCTGAAGTCGGCGTCAACGCCTGAGCGACAATTATGACTGGCAATCAAGCATAGGTTTGCTCAGGGCAGGGTAGGGGCAGGGCAGGGCAGGGGGTCAGGTGACAGAGAGAGAAGGGGAAGAGGGGACGGTTAGAGGGGGGAGAGTAGCAGGGAGCGTTGCTGGGTCCAAGCTGAGGTTCTGTCATTTTTTAGCACTGCAAAGTGAGCAGCTTGTCGCTATCTTTCTCTCTTCTTCTCTCTCGCTCTGTCTCTCTCTCTCTTTTCCCCTCTCTTTCTATCTGCTGTGCCTTATGCAGCTGCTGTGAAAAAGTCAACTGCCGTTCTATTGCTAATTATAAGCATGGTGTAAATTTACAATGCCTGTGTTTACAGCTCACGAACAAGCGATTATATGGCTATATAGTTATTGCCATGCCCCCCTCCCCCTCCCCACTCTATCCCACCTCTCACTCTCCCTCTTTCCCTCTCTCTCTCTCTCTCTCTCTGTTTATTTAGAGCTGTGCGATTTGACAAAGGCAAATACGATGTAAATATTAAGACAACTGGCAAATCATCTCCGGAATTTGCGCCGTATCCCACACACAGCGCGAAGAAAGACACAGAAAGACAGAGACAGCAAGAATGAGAAAAAGTGGGAGAGACAGACAGATAGAGAGAGACAGAGAGAGAGCGAGAGACATGCAAATGGGACAGTGGAATGCCATTCCCATACTGACATACAGTTTCGAATTTGTTTCGCCATCGTAGATCTTAAGTTGTTTAGCAATTACTCAGCCGAAAAAAGTCTTTAAAATATCTAAAAAATGTCTAGAGAAATGTCTTAGTAGTTTCGGGCTGCTCTAGTTGACAGAAAGCTGACTGATACAAGTCTGCAAAATGACCTGATCTATGAGAAATAACATTCAACTGGAATTGTTTGCAGAAAAACTTGTTAGATTGCTTGTTTCCTTTAAAATAGAAAAAAACAATTGTGGGTCTTATAAAGGTATATATAACACAATGAAATATACTTAGAATTCTTCTAGAACTATGCCTAACGAGCTCTCGAACGAGCTAGATAATGTTTCTTATAAAAAGAGAGCCAGTTATAAAGTATAAAGCTCTAGAGGTGCAAAAACTTCAATGGACACACCGATGAACAACTATAGATTTAATAATAGATCTATAAAGAGATTTAAAACATACATACATATAAAGATGATTTTAATGAAACCTTAATGTTTTTGTGAAAAACATTGAGACAGCATCATCATCGATGTTTGTGCATCTCTATAAAGCTCTGTTTGTATTCCAAGGAGACCTCAAACATTCGATTTATGATATTATAATGAGAAATCAAATTCCTAAGGGATGTAACTCATTTTAAACATATATCAACATATGGTATCGAGTCAAATGTATTCATAACTAACAAATCAAGTTCAAACTTAGATTGTGAAACTTTTTCTAAATTTATATTCAGGTAAAAAAAATCACATGATATTTAGATCTTAAAATAATAAAAAACTTACCAAAAAATTGTAAATTTTATTTTGATTTCTTGAATTTCTTGCTGCTGCTTCTTCTTCCTCTTCTTTTCCTCTTGTTATTGTTGGTTTGTTTATTTGTTTGTTGATTATTAAGTTTTTGTATTGGTATTTGTTGGATTAAGCTCTGGATTAATCAGATCTGAGCCTTGTCTGAGCTCAGTTAGGCTTGCATAGTATTGTTGCTTGAGGTTGTTGCTGGTGAGGATGCATGGAGTGGGGGGTGGTGGGGAGGCGCGTGAGGTGACATTGAGAGACGCGCGTACGCAGGCACTGACATGCACAGACACGTTGTATTTTGTATGAAATTGAGCATTTTCTTCATATATATTTCATTCCGAATTTTCTCATTTGTTTTTTTTTTTATTCTTGTTTTCGTTGTTGTTGTTGTTGTTGTTGTTATCTTTGCCAATCTACACCTTTCATTGCTCGTCGTTGTTGTTGTTGTTGTTGTTGTTATGTTTCACTTGTTTCTCTCTCATTTCGCATCACATCATAATTATTATAATTATTTTACAATTTGATTTTCTTTTTCTTATTTTTTGTTTATACATTTGCTGCCTGTAAATTCAAGTTGTTGTTGTTAAAAAACAAGTTCACAAATTCACACACACACACACATAAGAATGTTGCTGTTGTTGTTGCATTAATTCAATTCGATTTGAGCTTATTTTCTTGTTGTTTTTGCTGCTTATTGTTATTGCACATTTGTCGCGTGAGTTTTATATTTTGTTTTTCGTTTATGTTTTTTTTTTTTTCTTATTATTTTTGGTTTTTGCTCCACTGTCCGCACGTTGCGTCCGTTTGCTGCGACAGGCAGAAGCAGCACACAGGCAGCAACGGGCGCCGCTTTTAAAAACGGTTATAAAATCGCACGACACAAAAATTTCGTTGCGGCGACGGCGACGGCGCTGCTGCTGCTGCTGCGCTGCTCTGCTCTGTTGCTGCTGCTGCTATTGCCCGTTGTTGTCGTTGCCCGTTGTTGCCGTTGTTGTTGTTGTTGTTGTCGCTGCTGTTGTCGCCATTTTTGCTTGGCAAAACTTTTGTGCACTTTGCACTCGCCCGCACACACACACACACACATGCAATGTAGTGCCCTCTCGCTCGCACACACACAGGCACCCGCACACAATCAAAAACCTATTCGGCTACACACGCCCCCTCGACGAGCACGACCGACGCCCCTGCCACTCCCGCCTCCCCCTCTAGCTCGTCCAACAAGGCGCTCGGCCAGCCGCAACTCACTCACCCCCCACTCCCCCCACCCCTCCTCTACGTCGCACTTTGCACGGATTCTAATAAAAAGCAACAACAACAACAAGAAGAACAAGCAACGCACGAAGGTTTTGCGACAATATGCGACGACGACTGCGAAGCTGGCTGCGCTGCCTGCGTTTGCCTTCGACCAATGACACTCGACGACAATATTAAAGAACACTCAAACACACACACACACACACACGGACTTGCACACGCGAGAGAGTGAGTAAGAGAGAGGGGCGCAGGCAAAAAGCGAAACTGAAAAAACGAAATGTCGTCGTGGTCGTCGTCGTCGTCGTGTCGCATCGCGTCGTGCGAATGGAATGAAGCTGTGTGGGGACGTTGGCGTTGGCGTTGACGACGACGCTGACGCAGATGCTGAGGGACACAGCAGAAATGGAAGAAAGAATTACGCAGGCCACACACTAGCTCAAGGCAGAGACGGAGGCAGAGGTAAAGGCAGATGCAGAGAAGGAGGCAGAGGGAGAGGCAAAGGTGGTGGCAGAGACGTGGACAGTGGCAGAGGCAGAGGCAGACGACGACTATGTAATCCAATCGAATCGAGAACAAGCACACACACACGCACAGCGTAAAAGAGGGGGAGGAGGAAATAAAAAACGAACGCAATTGAAACGTTGAAACCAATGACGAAGCAGAAGACCAAAAGCAGGCAGCGACACAAGCGACAAACGACGACGACGGGCGACACTTGTGCTTGTGTGTGTGTGTCTGCGTGTGTGTGTGAGAGCGAGAGAGCAATTGGCATGCAAGCGAAGCCAGAGCAAGCAGTTTACAGCAGCAGAGGCAGTCAGCGGTGGTGGCGGCGAAGTGGCGAAGTAGGTGGCGCTGCTGTCCTGTCGCGACTGCGACCCCTACAACAACAACAACTGCCGACTGGCCTGTGCTCGTGTGTGTGTGTGTGCGTGTGTGGGCGGTGGCGACAATTTGAGGGTAGTCATTTTTTATGCCTTGCCCACTGTACATAATGTACTACACAGGGATGGGGGTGGGGGTGTTGCTGAGTGCATGTGTGTGTGTGTGTGTGTGTGTGTTAGGGGCAGTTTCTGCAGCCAGCATGTCCAGGCGAAGCAGCAGCGACCGCGGCGATTTTGTTTCACTTGCAGCGAATTCTTGTTCGCCTCTATTATCACTTGCTCCTTTCTCTCTCTCTCTCTCTCTCGCTTTGCACAGCAAAAACAATAACAAAAAAAATACAGTTGATCAATTAATGTTGTTGTAGTTGTTGTTGTTAATGTTGTTGTTGTAACACAGTAAAAAAAAAAAGAAAAGAATCCGCAAGCAGTTTGCGTATTTTCGCCTCAAATTCGCTGCGTTTTAGCGACGGCAAAACAGCGACAGTGACGACGACGCGCGCGCAACGGCAGCAGCAGCAGCAACAACAACACAAAAAAATAACAAAATCGAATCGAATCAAAATCGCATCAAATCGAATTGAATTGAAGAATAGAACAGAAAAGAACGTAAACAGAACAAAACAGAACAGATCAGAAAGCAGAAACAGAACGAACGTGTGTACAGAAGGAACGAGGAACGACGGCAGCGACAACGTCGACGACAGCGACGCAAGCGACAGCGACTGCGACAAGGCGACGGTGACGGTGGCAGTGGCAGTGGCAGTGCAAGTCTGGAGTCGCTGTCGCAGCAGCAGCAGCCGAGCAGCAACTGCAGTCGCTAGTGCAGTGCAGCCACAGCCACCACAGCGCCAGCAGCAGCAGCAGCAGCAGCGACGCTTTAGCTTAAATATCGGTAAGCAGTTCACGACGGTGACGACGACGACGACGACGATTACGATTACGATTGCGATGCGATTGCGATGGCGATGCGGCAGCGGCAAGTCGACTTTACTATTTGAAATCACATCCACTGTCGTCCGTCGCCGTCGCGGTTGCTGCTGTCTCGCTGTCGCTGTTGCTGTTCGCTGCCGACGTCGACGTCGACGTTGCTGGGCCTGGGCAGTGTTTGGCGCTCGTGCGACCGAGAGAGACCCTCCTTGCGGCAAGAGAAGACAACATAAGCATAAATAAATAAATACGCACACACACGCAAGCACTCTCTCACACTCTACTCACACACACACACATGCACATGAACTGAACGGCCACTGGTGGCGGACAGCATGCAACCAACACACACACAGAAACTCACACTCGCACACACACATTGGCGCCGCAAGTGTCCATCCGCTTCTGTGCGTGTTGTATTGCTTGCTCCCTCTCACACTCGCTCACGCCCAGCCCATGAGCAATCGCACACACATACACACACACGCAAACGAGCTGAGAGCCGAACAAGCGAAGCAAGCAGTTCAAATTTAACTTGTTTCCTACGTTCGCTCTTAAGAGCGCACACATCGGCACTTTGCTCTCTTCAACTACCCTCTCTCTCGCTCTCTCTCTCTCTCTCTCTCTCTTAGCACACACTAACATGCGGCAGCCATAGCGCACCGCAGGGAATGAATTTAGAAAATATTTTATGAATATCTATTGAAAATTTCAAGCATATTTAATAAATGTATTTGATAAATGAAAATAAATAAATGTAATTAAGATAATTATACTTAGCGTAAATAATTAATGAACAAATTAAATTATAAATGTATATACAATAATAATATGACAATATAGTAATATAATATTATAATAATATAATGCTATAATTATAATAATTAATGATAATAATTAAATACACTTGTATATAATATATAAATATTCATATATATTCGCACATGCCTGAATAAGTTGATCAAGAATTACAGGGTATGCAGTGTGTCGCATAGTGACAAGGATGGCAGGTGCCAGGGGTAGGGTTGAGGAGAGAGGGAGAGAGGGATAAATGGCTCGAATCAAGTGTGCACTAATGAAATAATTAATTACGAGCAGCAGTTGCCCAATCTTACTGCCCCTGCCACGCCCCCAGTGTCCACTCTGCGGCCCACAATGATAGTAGGGTGGTAGACCCAACTACAATACATACATATCTATCTTTATTTATATATGTACATGCACATAAGTGTGCCTCTCTCTCTCCCTCTATCTCTCTCTCTGGGAGAAGAAAATAATCAAATTTAATTAAAGCACTTTAAGCGATTTCTTAGCCACAAAATCTGCTGCCATTTACAGCTACAGCGCACACACTCACTCGCACATGGCTAGATACACTTGTAAACATACACATACATATTTATGTATGTGCCTACATATACATTTGTACAGTTGGTTCGGGGCCCATCGCGAAACAAATCATCGCATAGCTTGAAATGCTTCACACAAAATATTTGATTCGTTTTTCAAAAAAATAAAATAAGGAATGCAAGAAAAGTCGAGGAAAATTTGAGTGGAAATTTCACATATGTTTCGATTTCTATTTGCCGTCGGCATTTGCATCCCAATTTGAGGTCATTAAAGCGTTCAGGGAGCACTTACAGAGGCCCAGACGTTGAAGAACGTTCTTGATAGAGTGGAAGTTGATGTTAATTCCTTAATTGATTGAAATACTTCACTGCAATCAAAACAGTTTAATACCATAATAAAAACTAATTTATTATAATTATGAAGTTTCTAATTTCATTGATATATGCAATATTATTTATTATTTTTATGATTATTCTGCACATATTTAAGGCTCTTTCAGTTCGAAATTTTAATCAAAAATGTGTTCAATGTTTCCAAAATGATATTTTCGATACATATCATTGATTTAATGACTATTTTTCTATATCTCCAACTGACTTAACGTAAACAACACAGTCCAAACTTTTTTTAGAATCCTAAGTTTACCTTAAGTAAACAGAAAAATGAGCTGCAGTAGCTATGAAACCTAAAGTTTTTAATTCCAACACAGTTCAAAAATTGTTAATCATCGAAATTGAATGCTAAAATTAATTTATGTATAATAATAACATTAAAAAAATTATTTATTATATTTGCATTATACAAATATATACAAGTTAAAAAAACATATTACAAATATCTTATAAAGAACATAAAGAACATAAATCTATGTTACTTTTACTAACTTAGTATTATAATGCATTATAACTATTTAATCAAATCTCTATATCAAAGTTGTCTTTAAGCTTTAGCCCCATTGTAAATTGAGGTTATGTAAGCTAGCGACTTGAGTTTGTGTGGGTCAAATGGATGCAAGCTGCTTTGTTGCATGCACTTTGCTTGTATGTATGTGTGTATATAGGAATACTGTATGGAAAACTGTGAATGAGTTTATCCTGTTTCTGTTCTTAACTGTCTTTCTGTATGTGTGTGCGTGTGCTAGAAGGTGGAGGGGGGGAGCAATGTGATAGGTTAAATTGACATTTTGTAAATGCAATTTACAGTTGGTTCCTTTCTATACACACGCACACACACACACACACACACACACACAGATGCAGATGCTATGCTGTTAACCGTTAGGGCATCTCTAACTGTTAACATCGTTTGCACTGTGCGCACGTGTGTGTGTGCATACATATATATTTGTATATGTATATAGCGCGCTCCTTTTCCCACACGCACAACAACAACAGCAACAACAACAAACAACAACAAGACGCCGACGTCGCCAGCCAATTGGAGTCCCATGACGAGTGCCGAAGTGCGGTTATGTCGCCTTTGCCTTCCCTACCTCCCGTCTCCCTCTACCCCACACACTCACCCTGCACCCACTCGGCACAATGTGACACAGCGAAATGTGTCGCGCGTCGTCGACGTCGTCGTCGCTGCTGCTCTGCCGGCGCCCTACAGCATTGGTCAAAGCCAACGGATGGCCGCGCATGGCTCTGGCAGTGCAAGCGAGACGGGGTAAGCGCGCAAGTGTGTGAGAGGGAGAAAGAGAGAGTGCAGGCAGCGAAGGCGAGCGAGCGAGCGAGTGAGCTGATGTACTGCTTGCTCGCTCACTCACTCGATTGCTTGCCTTGTGTGCTCTCGTTGTCGTCGGCAAAGCAGTGCATTGGATAAATACGACACACACACACACACACACACACACACACACAAAGAGAGTGTGAGCAGAGGTAAAGAGCAAGAGAGTGAGTGAGTGAGTGAGTGAGAGAGAGAGAGAGAGAGTGAGTGCTAGTGACAGATGATGGTTGGAAGAATGGGGAGAGGGGAGGGGGGCAGAGAGACGAAGCGTTGCTAAATTGCGACAATTGCGAATTGAAATAAAAACGAAGGAAATTGCCAGAACCAAAGGACATGAGCACATGTGTGTGTGTGTGTGCGAGTGTGCCTGTGAGCGTGTGTGTGTGTTGGTGTGTGTGTGTGTGAGCGTGTGTGTGTGTGTGTGTGTGTGTCTGCAGACACATCTCTATTGAAATCCATCGGCGATTTATGCACATTTATGGCCTATGGGAATATTTGTTGTTATTAGAGCCACAAGTAGCGCCTGAGGAGGGAGGGGGGAAGGGGAACGGTAAGTGTGGGGCGGGGGTAAGGGGAAGAGGATGCGACGCTGTCTGAATAAGTGTGGGAGCGTTGCGGTCTTTGTGAGCCAATCTGAAGGTCGTCAAGTCCAGGCCCGACACACACAACCACACGTTCTCTCTCCCTCCCTCTCTCTCTCTCTCTCTCTTTATACATATGTATTGCTCTCTTTCTCACTCTCAGCCAAGGATGGCTAAACCGGTTGACGCCGCTAATACTGATTGCACTTGAGCTCGGTTCGGTTTCGGTTTCGCGAAACGAATAAACGAAGCTCACTCACAAATAGTTGCAAATTATCAAATCGTTGCGGCCTAAACGATCACAGTGGGCTACAGAGTGACACCTTTTACCTCCCACCTCCCACGTTACCCCTCTCTATTTCTCTCTCTCTCTCTCTCTCACTCTCTCTCTCACTCTACTAAGCTCAAAAAGTCTAAAGGTTTATATAACTCCTTATTAGAGTGATCTGAACACAGATCTTAACTTTGAAATGCTTATATAGTTATAAAAATATAAAAATCTATAAAAATCTTCTAATAATACTGATTGCACAATTGATTTTCATTATCACTCCTGAGACTTGATAATTTGTCTGTTGCAAGTTCATCTTTCAGGGAAATATAAAGAAAAAGTATATATATCATACATAAGATCATATCTAGCTGTAATTGTAGAATTGCAATTAATAATACTATATGAATGTTTTATTTCTTATTTTCAAAAAAGAAATTTGTTGAATATGATCTGCCAATAAAGATAATACTATAATGTAGACAGTGTAATGAATTGATCTACAAGTTTTTAAAGCTGAAACACATCTTAAAGTCGAGTTCGTTGAGGTTCTGTAGATGAAAGTGACTCCAAGTTAAGGGCGAACTGCCTGTAGTGTTGAAAGTGAAGTTGGCTGCGCCTTAGCTGTGCCTTGTAACTTAACTATTGTGAACTTATTGTGCTCTACTAATTACTGGATACAAACTCGGCTATTCTAACAATACATCACAGTTTGGAAAAGTCTTTTAATATTACTTTTGATTACCGTTTTAATTATTTACTATTTTGTTATTTAATATATTCTTTGCATTTAATGCATTTTTTATTAATTTCATTTTGTAATTCCAACACAATTATATTTAAGAATTCAATAAGAATAGGTTAAATATATGAAGAATTTCATTATATTTTATTATCTAAAGATTACTCGATATAAACTCGGCTATTCCAACAATACATCACAGTTTGGAAAAAGTCTTTTACCTTTAATTATTTAATTATTTACTATCTTGTTATTAAATTTGTATTTAACGCGTTTTTAATTTTTTATAAATTTTATATTTGAATTCTAAATTAGTTATATTTAAGAATTCAATAGGAATAGGTTAAATATATGAAGAACTTTATTATTACAGTAAATATACTATTCAGTTTAGTTAGGGACAACAATTAAGGCAAATATTTTGACCATCTGTGGTGAGGAAATACCTAAAAAAAGAAGAGAATTTTGAGTTAGGAGCGCGACTAAAGTGGAAATCAAATGCAAAGGGGAAATAGAGAAAGGAAAGGAACAGAGGAACAATGTGACACCATGATAAATGTCCCGTCTACCCCCCCTACCCCTTCTACCCACACTTCCCCTTCCCGCCGCCCTTCATTTCCCCCCTTGTCCAGCTTCTTCTTTACTCTCTGCTGAGGAATCTCCAGTTGTTGTTGCTGCTGTTAGCCATGGCAAATGATCAAAGCCGAAGCCGAAACAGACTGAGAAAGTGAGCGAGGGAGAGAGAGATGGAGAGCGGGAGGGAGGGATGGAGGGAGAGAGAGGGAGCATTGAAATCATGCCAAGCCGGGCCTAAAACTTCAACTTCGAGCCCAAAAAAACCGAGAGAGAATTGACCGCAATTATGCGATAAAGATAAAACAATGTGGTGTCATTTTTATGGTTCGTTTTTCGATGAGGACGGACACACACACAGAGGGAGAGAAGAGCCTTGGCCAAGGTGCGGGTGCCGTTGCGGTTGTCAGAGCGAGATGGCAATAAGGTGATAATCTATAATTGCCCTTGCTGCAGCAATTGTTCCTTTAATTCCGCCGCCGCCGACAAAATTGTGTCCTACTGTCGTCGCTGCAGGGCTGGCAGGACGCGATTGTCACAGGGGCAGGGGCAGGGGCAGGGGTAGAGGCAGTAACAGGGGCAGGGGCAGAGACAGAGGCAGTTGGGACACAGACATTTGGGTAACACGTGAAACGAATGCGTTGACAGCCTGTGAGTGTCCCTCTCCACTATACTCTGCCTCTCCCTCTCCCTCTCTCCCTCTTTCTGTGTCTGCCTGGGCCAAGTGATTAGGGATCAAAATATCGTTTATAGCTCATAATGACCATGACAAATATTGCATACAAAAGTCTCGCTTCCCCCTCTCCCCTCTCTCTCTCTCTCTCTCTTTTCTCTCCTCTCTCTCGCTGCGGTCAACAGTTGTTTATTGTCCCCGGCGAAAGGTCACGCCAACTGGACGCAGGACACGGACACGGACACCACAACTAGCCACATGGCGATCACTGTGCGCGCAGCATATGACGCTGCTTCGCTGGTGGTGCCCCTGTTCTGCCCTTCCCTGCCCTCTCCCCCTCCCTCTACCCATCCTTCTCTCGATAATCGTTTAATCGGACATATCAGAAATTGCGCCCATTGTGGCGTGTGGGTATCGCTATCGGTTCCACATTAACCGCAATTAGAGTGACCATGCTCGGTAATTAATTTAACTTCAGTTAATGTTAATTGACGTGCCCAGTGGCCCACAGTGCACAGTGGAGTGTAAAGGGAATAAATTTGGGAAAACTAGCTGAATATTATAAGAAATAGATATTAAAATATATAAAAAGTATATATTTACTGTAATAATAAAGTTCTTCATATATTTAACCTATTCTTATTGAATTTCTTAAATATGATTAATTTAGAATTCAAATATAAAATTTATAAAAAATTAAAATAAACATTAAATGCAAATTAAATAACAAAATAGTAAATAATTAAATAATCAAAAGTAAAAGACTTTTTCCAAACTGTGATGTATTATTAGAATAGCCGAGCTTATATCGAGTAATCTTTAGATAATAGAATATAATGAAATTCTTCATATATTTAACCTATTCTTATTGAATCCTTAAACATAATTGTGTTGGAATTACAATATGAAATTAATAAAAAATGCATTAAATGCAAAGAATATAATAAATAACTAAATAGTAAATAATTATAGCTGTAATCAAAAGTAATATTAAAAGACTTTGTCCAAACTGTGTAATTAGTAGAGCACAATAAGTTCACAATAGTTTGGGTACAAGGCACAGCTAAGGCGCAGCCAATTTCACTTCTTACTTTCTTTGTACATCTACAAGCTCGATTCGAAGTAAACCGTAAAATCTTATACCAGATGTGTCTAAAACATATTCACTGCCCACCGCGATGTCTGTGTCCCACTGTGCGGTACGGGGGAGCGGGTAGGGGGAGTGGAGTGCGAGCAAAAGCGAAGCGAATCGAGTCGCTATCGAAGTTCTCAATCAACATACTCGTAAATTCGCCAATTGCTGACAAACTTAACGCTCTCGAATTACTCAGTGAGTACTCAACGCACTCATCGAGTGCTCATCGGGCTTAGATAAAGAACCAGAGAGTGCAGACACGCACAGACGAGGGAGAGGGAACAACAAGAAAGTGCCCTAATCGAGATACGCGGACTGTAAACAGCGCTCGTCAGCCAAATAGTGTCAGCACCATGGCATCATCATTGCCCTTTTCTCAGTTCTCTCTCCCTCTCTCTGTCGTTACACCCTTGAAGAGGGTATATTCATTTTAGACAGAAGTTTGTAACTATAAAGTATATATATTCTGAATCAGCATCAGCAGGGAAGTCACAGTATAGAGCTATCTTGATGAAACTTGGCACACATGCTTCTTATTTCTGAACGCTGTAGATAAGTAAGATCGGACCGCTATATAGTATAGCTGCCAAACAATTTATCGGCTCTACTTTAATATTTTTCAAGATGTAACCAAATTTACTACATCGAACATATTCTATGCTAATAATAGGACTATAAAATTATCATTAAAATCAGACTACCATAACATATAGCTGCCATAGGAATAATCTTCCGAATTGAGATTTTCTGTATGTAGACCAGTTCATAATCAATCAAAGTTATACAGTAACCTACATATATATATTCTATATAGTTAGGAACTCCGCGCCCGCAAGAGCAGACGTGAAAAATGAATCCCTGAAGACGGTTACCGAAGAGTAACCGAAATATATCGGAAGAAAAAGAAAATATAAACAAATTGTTTTTATGATAAAAAACAAAGGTAGCCAAAACACTATAATATTATACACTATATACACTATTATACACTATAAAATTATATATATATATATTTTATTTTCATTAAGAAAATAAAATATATTTCATAATATATATACGATATATATTTTAGTATATTATAGTATATATTTATATATATTTATATTATATTTATATTATAGTATATATTTATGCCAACTCCTGCAAGGGTATAACATATTCGTCATAACAAAGTCAGCACTTCTTTCTGATTTTTGTTGGTTTTTCAGCCTTTTTTTTAGCGATGTCACGAAGGACAAGAAAGGCAAACAAAAAGGATGCGCCAACGTGGCTGGCAAAACAATGAAATTGTGAAATTTTCGTTGGGTTTGCGAGAATGTCGTGAGCGTTTTATGATTTAATCCCCTTTGTGTGAAGCCAAACATTTGCAGGATCAGGACCGGGCCCGGGTCAGGCCAGAGTGATCAGGGGCACTTGAAGTGTTAACACCCACGACAGCAAGATAGAGATAGAGAGAGCGAGAGAGGGAGAGGGAGAGAGAAAAGGGACAGAGGATTTGTCATTTTTGTCGCCGGTGGCCTGAGGAGGCTGAAGGAGGCGACTCAGAGACACTTGACTGCGCCTCGGCTCAGACACCTGACAGGCGATTAGTGCCGCGCCAAGTGGCCACAGTGCGGACAATGGGATTGCCGGATTGCAGGTACAGCTCTCTCTCGCTCTTCCTCTCCCTCTCCCTCTCGCATTCCCTCTCCCTCTCCTTCTCCCTTCTCGTCCTCGCCCTCGCCCTCGCCAAGTCAATGTGATTTAGTTTCGACGTCAAAAACGGCAACGCGCTCCCTCCCTGTAGATGCTATCGAAGTCGGACCGGGTCGGAAATACGAATGCCTCAAGTCATCAGCTGCAGCCACAAAGTGCACTGAGTGCGGGTCGTGCAAGACGCACAGGTTACCCTGTAAAGGAACCTTTAAGAAGTTGCAGATTTGAAGTGAATTTGGTAAGAGAAAGCTTAGTTGGCGACTAGCTGATACCCTGTAAATGCGCCTCATGGTCAAGAGAGGTTTTATGGAGTTGAAACGCACGACTAGCACATACCCTGTAATGTAAAAAAGATGCTAAATGCAACTTCAAACTTATACACACCTAAGAAGCTGAATTTTGTACTTATTTACGACTAGCAGATACCCTGTAATGCGGAATGGCTGTTGTATATACAAGCATACATTGCCTCTTTGTTTTCATTGATCACTTGGCAATATACCCCTTGCAGTTGCATCTACAGGGTATGCAGTCCAGCCACAATACGCAACTGCGGCTCATTTGGATACGTCTGATTGTGTGTGTGTGTGTGTGTGTGTATGCACTAGGGTTGGGTTTGTGCCTGGCATTGATGGGGCAAGTCCTATTCCCATTGCGCCGGGCGGATGATTGACCCGATAGCGCGTTGCAGTCTGCAGCTTGCAGCTGCCCCAGCTTAGGCATCCCCCATTGACAGATGAACTGCAGCGAGCGGATGTCAAAGGTCGCCCTCGCTTTGAAGAGCTTATACCACAAAACTTGCCATCGATCGCACAGTTATGTGCCAAAGTATTCGCACAGTTGCACACAGAGTAAGAGATAGCCATAGAGACCAGAGAGAGACAGAGAGAAAGAGAGAGAGAGAGAGAGAGTGCGTGCGATGATCGTGAGAATTGCACTTAATTGATTTCCACATGCATTTGGAGCACGGATTGGTCGAGTTCACGAGCTACGCATGAGCGTCACAAATCCGATGTAATCTTCACTCTCCCCTCTACCCATTCCCCCCCTTCCCCCTGATCTAGCTGCCCATTCACAGCGCCAACCTCGTCGAACTCTCTCACAGTTGGTCTTCGCTTGTCTATAGAGATTAGCCGGGGCTGAGAGACTTTAAGGTCTTAGTCGAAATCTCTTAGCATCTGCTAGGCTGCAATCCTCATAAACAGTGTCTGTCTGTCTGTCTCTCTGTGTGTGTGTGTGTGTGTGTGTGTGTGTGTGTTATCTAAAAGACCAAGTTCTTCTTGGCCTGCGGCATGTTGCTGCAATTTTTCATTATTCGTACTCTTTAAGTGATCGATCGAAATTAAATAAGAAAAGTAAGCAACGAGAAAGGAGGAAAATGGCCTGGCGATTGCCTCCACAGACGGACAGCGTCCCCACCACAGCAACAACAACAACAACAACAATACAAAATACAGAGAAAAACAAAAAATAAAAACAGAAGGGATCCAGAGACCGCTGTCCAGACTCTTCTCTGTCTTTGCTTGTGGCTTGGGGAATGCGATGGTTAATGTGCGTTTAGATACGAAGACATGTAATTTCCCAGCCCCAGCCCCAGCCCCAACCCCAACCCCCGCCCCAGAGCCAGTGCGATCCTCGCAGGCTTCTCTCTTGCATCGTTCACCTAAGCCGCAGCAAGCTGTGGCAGCCACTCAGTCGCTGGACTGCGCTGCTGTGGGCCGTCCGCCCCCGACCCAAGTGATTTTTGTGTGGAATACCTTGCGGACAACCTTATATTAGCATGGGGTATATTGGTTTATAAATTAGAGAACATCAAAGTAGTTTGCACTTGCATTCCTTTCGATTCAGTCCAACTAACACATTGAGCTCGGTTGGTATTAGTGCTAGATTTATGAAACTTAGCCAGAACATTTCAAATAAAGTTTAAAGCTTGTTTTCCATAGTTTACAGCAATTTCTTAAGGAATAAGTAGAACTAACCCATTAGTAGTGTTGGGTAATTCTAGTTCAATTTGAGGAATAAGTTCGTTCGTTCGTTTAAAATCAATGAACTAGGTCGTTCATTTAGTTCAATCGTTCATTTTTTAAACTTACTTAAAGGTGCTTAAAGAAAAAAAAAAAATGTTATGAATTTATTTCATACAATGCTGTCATTGAAAATTAATATTATTTATTCAATTTATGTCAAAAACACTTATACATAATAATAATAGGAAATAATATAGAGTTTACATATTATATTGAACTAAGTGAACTATATTGAACTAAGTGAACTATATTGAACTAAGTGAACTAAATTGAACTAACGAACTATATTGAACTATAAAGATAGACCTAGTTCGTTCGTTCAGTTTGGTGAATAGTTCAATTTAGTTCGTTCGTTCACGAACGACACAACACTACCCATTAGTATTAGTGCTATATTGATGAAACTTAGCCAGAGCATTTCAAATAAAGTTCAAAGCTTGTTTTCCATATAAATTTCTTAAGGAATAAGTAGAACTTACCCATTAGTATTAGTGCTAGATTTATGAAATTAAGTTACAGTATTCAATATAGTATTTCCAGCTTTATTTTTATACTTCTCAGTAGTGTATACTTTTAGTTTATGAGAGATTATCAATACTAGAACCATGATATTCTATTGGAACATACAAAACGAACGCCGTTTCAACTTTTGGTAAAAAATCCATGAATTTCTTTTGATTTATTCTTGAACTTCATGCAAAATTACTGGGTATATGCCCGTTGAGCATGCATTCGCTTCAGTTCATGTTGTTTTCGTTTGCTGCTGTTGCCCCGGACAGTTGTCAATGGGGCAGATCACCACAACCAGAGCCAAGCAAGTCACAATGCAGTCTGAGCCTGAGCATTGAAACGCCTCGAGGAGGCTCACTGCAAGCTGCAGCTGACGTCGTCGTCTATGATGACGGCCTTTGATTATGATGCCAATGGGCGAGCAATGCGCTCCATAAGCTCAATACGCCATATGCTCCACCCCTCATCTCCCCCTATGCTATAAGGTCTCTGTGGTGTGTGTACTATGGTATATGGTGGTTAGTCCAAGCACGCAAGCTGCCTGCATTATCAAGCACATCGTCGTGTTGTCGTTGTTGTCGTTGTTGTTGTTGTTGTTGCATGCACCTGTAAGTGGAAACATAAAAGCAAAGTGTCCCAAAATTAATTGGGACTTAAAATACCGAAGGGGCCAAAGCGATCATCGCATTTCGTTTTCATTTTTTATGATTTGCAATTGAAATTGTCTACAGGCATTTTAATGACATTTCCCGCAAGAAACTAACTGGCTTTCCCAGCATTACGAAACTCTGCAGCAGCTTTCTTCCAAGAGAATCGAGTGTAATTTGGAATTTAATGGAAACGGTCACACTGATTTGTCGAACAACCAACGACACCTGTTGCTCATCTCAGGGTGGTCCTCCACATGACACTTTTTTGCTTCGTGTCTTTTGCTCCCTCTTCATCTTCCTCTCTCTCGACTCTCTCGCCTCTCTCGCCTCTCTCCATTCTCCATTCGATACTCTCTCGTTATACCCTTCGACCTTATAAGCAGGGTATACTAGCTTAGTGTAAATGTATGTAACAGGCATAGCAGACCCCATAAAGTATATATATTCTTGATCATTTTAGTCTGTCTGTCCGTCTGTCTGTGTGAACACGTATATCTCAGCTTTTATTAAAGCCAGAGACACAGAATTTAGCATGATGGTTCCTGTATACCATATGCAACTTAAGTATACTTCAAATTTTGCTTGCCACGCCCACCGCCTTTGCAAATCAATAACTTGGACATATAGTAAGGTGAACTAAGTATTTACTTCTATTTGAAATTTCAATCCGAACCCAGAAATAATTCAAGTCACCTTAGTCCACAATGAAGGGTATCTTATTATCAGGCTCGTCCTACTGTAGCTTTCGTCATTCTTTGGTTTAATTAACGAATCAAGAGATCTGCACACACACACACACACAAACACACACATGCAGAGCTCGCCTGCTGCCGCATGCTGAGTTCAATTCACACATCGAAGCAACTTTCCCAGCTCACCTTGGTCAGCTCCAGCTCAGCTGAAGCTCAGCTCTTTGGAGTCGACACTGAGCACTCTGCACAGCGCAAATTGTTTACAATTCGAAAAATTGTTACCGCCTCTGTTATCTGCGGTCGCATCTTAACGAACACGCAGCTCCAGCTCCAGCTCCCAGAGCAGACCAGACCACGTCCAAGCAGGAGGTCTCCCAGCTCAGCCCATTCCATGGCATCCCCAGCCGCATCTACACCCCCATCCCCATGCTCATTCCCATAGCTATCCCCATCCATCCCATGCCGTGCCAGCCCATCGCCCATCATATCACCGCAGCCTTGTTGTTCAGTGTTGGTTAATTTGGCATCATTCATCGTGGCTAAAGCCAAATGTCATGCAATGGCTAAGACCTGCTCCGCTAATTACAGCCTCTTGTTTGTCCCACTCCACGTGTGTGTGTGTGTGTGTGTGTGTAGAAAGTGCGGCAAAAGACGCGACTCCTGACTGAGACGGCGACTGCGACTGCGACTCACGTGACACTACAACACGCAGCCGCAGCCAGATCAAATGCAATAGATCACCTACATCAACCATGGGGGTCTCTTGCTGCAGGTACCTCTTGCTTGCTACTTATTATACTTATACTTACATATACTATTAAGCGATTAGGCACTTCTTGAATCGATACAAATTCATCGGCTTATTCTGGCTGGAAATTTCAAGATTAGCATTGATATAAGTTGAGTTTTTCAATTCGAATGTCAACTTCAAGTCGAAAATTAAATATACAAAATAAAAATGTTGGCTTGAGGTAGTTACACAAATTATAAGGTTAGTGTCTTTAATTTGACTGAACTAGCCTAGCTTCGCAATTAATTCCATAGTTCTTTAGTTTCTTAAGTATACAGACTTTGAGGTTAGAATTGATTTAGTTGGAACCCAACTAAATATTTAAACCTTTTGAAGCAGAGTTGGATGCCTTATAGCATAATTGTATTTTTGCATTTACTATATATATTAGCTAATGGATGTATAGACATATGTGTATGTATATGTATATATATGTACAATATATGAAAATCTTTAGAAAACTTGCAAGTTCAACAAAGTTCTTTAGCCTTTAACTCTTACTTAATAGATCAAAATGAAACTGTTTTAATGCTCCCTAATATGAGAAACCTTTCAAACCAATTGTTCATACTTCAGTCTCTTAATATTCATATAACTGCAATAAGGTCTAAAGTAACCTATTTTTAACCTATGTCAAACCTTTTTTTTTACATACATATATATGGTATTATGTAGTATTCATTTATATAGTATGTCTGTCTTTATATGAGACAATAACTCAAACAAGTTTAAGCTCAAGTTGCGGCATTAATTGTGAAATCCACTCGCAGTCGCCATTCGCCTTATCTATAACTTTATCTCTAGCTTTATATGGAGAGAGAGAGAGGGAGAGAGAGAGAGAGATACCCACAATATATACTATGCATATGCATAGAAAGATGATTAAATCATAAGCTGGGAACCACAGACCCATCACTGGCGACTGTCGACTGTGGTCAGTTCGAGCCACTAGAGCCTGTGTTGACAAATGCTCTGCTGGTCACTGGAGTGAGCAGGCCGAGGAGGGGTAGGGAGTGGAGGGGGTGACGGGGTGAGGGAAGGTCGACATAGAGTGGATCGCATAATACGTGTATATGCAATACGCCGGAGGTGGAAACAACAAAGAGATCTGTTCGCGACAACGATGAGATGTAAGCGAGGCTAACAGAGAGCGAAAGGAAGGAGGCAGGAGTAGTGGCAGGGGGAAGGCGGGCACGGTGGGCCAGGGAGTGGATGCGGGGGCGGTTAACGCTGCTGGCGACGGTGTCGACCATGTCGACAATGTCGACGCGGTGGCGTTTGCGTGTCAAGCGACATCATTTGCATAACAATGCTGGGGACGATTCAAATTTTTGGTCTCCCAGAGCAATTTTCAGACACACACACAGCAGACACACACACTCACAGACACACACTCGCGTATACACGCCCTCTGGCACCTGTTCATACACACATTTAGCTATCTGCCGAGTACATTAATGATTTTCAGTTGAAGTCACCGTCGCCGTCGTCGTCGTCGTCGTCGTCGTCACAAATCGTTGGCAAATACCTGCACACACGCGTATGCATATGACATTATCCAAGACACTCCCTCGGCCCCACCCGGCCCACCCCCCTACGGCTTGCTGGTTGCACCCTCTCGATCTCTTTGACTGCGTCGCGTTGCGTCGCCAATGCGGAACGAAGCGAGGGCCGACAAGAGTCTCGTCTCAGAGGCCCGAACCGATCCATCTGTTGAATAATTTATGCGCCACCGTTGTCAGCGGCACCTCCTCCACAACTTCAACCTCAACCTCAACCTCAGCTTTAGCTCCGGCCCCTCCCCTTAAACTTACCCCCCTCTCATATCGCGCAGCTGCAGCAATGTCGCGTTGCTGTCGTAACCCTCCTCCCCAATGGCTGGGGGGGGGGGAGAGAATTATTTGCGTTCGCCTCCTTCGCGTTTCTAATTAAGCGAGAGAAATATTCAAAACCTTTTGCCATTGTTTCAGCGATTTTCAAGTTCAATTTACATAACATTCCTAACCGCCGTCGCGCCTCGGCTCAGCTCTCTCTCCTCCCCCCCCTCCTCATTCCCTGTGTTGCAAGTTTTTCCGCTTGCTAACTATAGTTTTATTTGCCTCTGCTGCTGTTGTTGTTACTGTTTCTGTTTATGTTTCTGTTGTTGTTGCCTTAGTCGCAAATACTATTTAAGTCGCAGCCTTGAGTTCGCTAATCGGTTGGCAATGCGAAAAGGGTTCAAGGTCAGCGTTGCCGCGTAGAAAGGTCACCGTAAGTTGCACTTGCAGCTAGCTGCAGATACTAGAGGGGGTAAAATGAGGTATTTGCTGTTACTCTACACTCCGTAACTCCAAACGCCATCGAGTTGCTGTTGTATCTTCTAGATGGAGGGAGCAATGATCTTTAAGGCTCCATTATACATATAAAGAAAACAGATATATATATATATATATTGTATATGTATGTACAGTAAGCATATATATCTGTTTTATGTAGCAGATCTTTGTAAAGAGATACTTTATGTATCATTCCTTTCCTTGTGTATCTTTAAGCTACTTTTCCGTATCTTATGTATTTTCTGCTCTAATCTCTTCTCCTCAATTCTTCAGTATTCCATATTTTCAGAGTCTTTTCTCTTAAGCAATGCAACATCATCATAATTGGATTCATAACTTTTTATTTGTGCGCTAATCCCGTAGAGTATTCGATCCATTGCGTAGCAGCTGCATCCTCACGCTTCGTCTGCCCTCATTTCCAACCTCATCCTTCCCTTACTTCCCTAACGAGGATCCTTTTTCTCCTTAGCTATCGATCGCCATTTTCCAAATATGATATTTTATGATCTATATTTGTTCTTTTGTTCAGCTTCGATTCTTGTTTGTGTGAGTGCATGTGAGTATGTGAATGTGTGAATGTGTGAATATAGTGAAGCAGTCACTGAGTTCTGCCCGAAAATGTTTTTGAAAAACTTCGATTTTTATGTTTGCAGATAGATATGTACATAAGTCAGCTATGTATATTTGCATATATACTGTATCGTTTAATTGTCGCCTACAAATCGAATTGAAATATTTAACTATTAACACGTTGGGCGTGGCATTTGAAATTTGAAATAAAATTTTTCTGCATATGGTAAAAAGAAAGCATAATGCCAAATTTGGTGTCTCTAGCTTTAATAATAGTCAAGATCATCGTGTTCACACAGACAGATAAACAAACATGGCTTAATAAAGTTAGCTAGTGATGCTGAAAAATGAAATTATAAATTTTGGAAAGGAATTCAAAATACAGTAACTAGATAATGGTAAAAATGTTATAGAATTAAATGTTTTTCAAGTCTTTAATTTGAATGAGAAACAATATCTTATGAATAAATTATACTTCAACTGCATAAATACATTATTTGTAGTTAATCTAAAGAGAAACTCCTTATCTAAAGTAAATCTTAAAATCTCAGGAAATATATAACTGTAAGTATGTGTAACTGTACTACATGTTATAGTCTGTATGTACACGTATGTACATATATTCCTTGACTGTCATGCCTTGTAATGCTTCTTTAGCTTATCACATTTCGCAATTGTTCCACATTCGTCGTAGATCGCTCTGGCATAATTGGCAAGGACTCTCAAGAAGTGCTTAGGATGCTGGCTAAGTACCTTTCAATTGTGCTGGGGTGCTGGTCGGGGCAAACAATTGGCTGGCAGCTCAATCAAGGGCGCAACTGTCTCGATTCCCAAAACATGCGCCTTACACATAAAGGGACAGGCCACAGGGCACTGGGGCGCACAGAGCGTTTGGCCCATATCATAAATGATAATAATTTCTATAAATAAATATTGTGTAATCATCGCCTCGACGCCATTATCGACATGGCCTGACCCCGACTCCAGTTTGTTTGGCATTATTATGCTGTCATTTTCGAATAGAAATCCCAATTCTCGCGATCCTTGAATGACGAGCAGGATATTGAAGACACAACCAGGGCCATCTGCCAGGCAGCAGCAGCAGCAGCGAAGTAGACAGACATCATGGAGGACGGGCTCGAGGACTTTCTGTATTTGAACAGGGAATAGGCACACTAGTCCCATTGTCTGCACTCTCTCGCATTCGCCTCCATTGTTTGGACACTTACGCAACATATTGTACATGGTACATGGGCATGGTCGAGGGTAGTGCGAGGGATGCTAAGGGCTAGGGGTAGTCTTAACCTCATCCTCACTTACTCTCGCTCTCGCTCTCTCTCTCTCTCTCTTTCACACTCGCTCTCTCTGTCTCTTTCTGCCCCTTTTCATTTCCCTGTTCTCACAGAGGTAATTGCCAGGCAAAGCGTATCCTTTCAAGTTCACTACTTACCTAAGTAAATACGTGAGTATATACCACATGTCTGTATCTGTGTGTGTGTGTGTGTGTATGTGTGTGTATGTGTGTGTGTGTGCGAGAGTAACATGCAGTTACTGCTGTCATTGCTCTAGTTCACAGATGAATTCTTTTCTTTTTTTTTGGGTTAAATGGATAAACACGATTCTAAACTTGTGACAGGCGCTGTACGATTAGCTAAACATGACTAATGTCTTAGATTATAAACAACTTCAAGTTGAAGTTGATACATCTATTATGCATCTGCCATCAAAATCGTATCTTCTTTGAATCATAATCTTTTTCAATTTTTAACTTGAATTTATCATTTTATTGCGTAAAACTATACATACAATAGTTTTATGTTCTAAAATGAAAACCTGAGTTGGGAAAGATATAGAGAACTCTACGGAACGTATTATTATAATCATATGGAGTCTATATACGAACATTTACTATATAAAAAAGAAGTAGAAATGACGTGAAACAAATTTATGATAATTTAACGTTCTTTAAGAATTATTTATTGCAAAATATTCTCCTCTGCCGATTGTACTTACAATGGTTGTATCGATGTATATATCTGATAGAAAATAGCAGTAAACTTTTCCGAGAACTGTTGAAATCGAATAAAGCCCCTAGATGCCATTAAAAAAGGCGCTGGTGCAGCTGCAATGTCTGCATAAGATTGTGATATATGACCGAGAGCAGGAAGATTGACAGAGTATAAGAGGGACCTAGAGAAAGAGAGAGAGAGAGAGAGAGAGAGAGAGAGAGAGAGAGAGAGAGAGAGAGAGAGGATAGATAGAGAAGGAACTGGGAAACAGAGGGGGATTGGGAGCTAACATAAGTCAATTTTCTTGTGTATGGAGACGCGGCATGCGAGTGATAGCGTTTCTTATGTATGTATCTCCGATCTACTCGGATGGCACTACATACTACGGCCCGATGTATCTAATTAAGTCAAAATTTATGCGCGTGTTCAGTGAGAACGATGAAACAAACGGCAAACTGCAAAGACGTTAACTTTTTCTGCTGTTGTTGTTGTTGTTGTCGGTGTTGTTCTCTCTCTCTACTTTAATTGCGATCGCGGGGCATGCAGGGCATCACGGCCTCCAAGAAGTGTAAGAGGGTGGAGGAAGCGGGAAGCGGGAAGGAAGGAGAGTGAGGGGGGGTGATGGGGTGGCTAAGTAATAACTACGACTACGAAATCGCAGCGAGCAGCTGGGCAACCTACTGTTGCCTCCTACAGACGACGGCGACAACCATCTTCGTGGTCAGCCATTGGCCATTGGTCAGAGTTGTGGCAGATCGCAGCGGAGCTCTATGGTCATATGGCTTGGTAAATAGATGCACAGAGAGAAAAACAAAGACAGCACCCGAGGGAGGATTAAGTGAAATTAAGTTTGATTTTATTGAACTGAAAAGATGAAAGAAGATGAAAGCCCTAAGTTCCTAATCAAGCTTTAGATTATTTGTATCATGTTATTTGCTCAAAAGTCTCAAGCAATCACTGACTGTATTTATTTATTTCATGTTGACAAAAGCCAGTCGACTCAATAATGATGTATTATTAAATTTAAATTAGAGGTATAATTATGTATATATATTTCATAAATACTACAACTAAAAGATCATCTCAAGCAATTCACTCGATCCTTTCTCGCCGTGTACAGAGCAGGCATAAGTATATGTTGTGCTTGGCATAAGCGGGGCATGGCTCCACACACACACACACATACACACACACACACACACACACATAGACATAGACAAGGCAAGCACATTGAGACAGAGGGACGGAGAGACGGACAGATGGTGTGGAGTAGGAGCCGTACTTAGTTGGTTACATGCTTCAGAGGCGCAATATCTCGGCATAATAAATCCATTTAATATATTGTATTTAAACCGTTCGTTATGATCTCTGCGCTCGCTTCTGCAACGCCCTGATTGCTTCGCTATTAATGCAACGGCCGTTGCGACCACGTTGCAGGCCATGCGAGTGGGTACACTGCATGGGGAGGGAGACTGAGTGTGCGAGGCTTCTGTGTGTGAGTGTGTGTATGTGAGAATTGGGGATGAGTGACTACCACTAGACGCGCTCTTAGTCTTAGTCGTAGTTGTACTTAGTCACGCTCAGTCGATCCGCGCTGCTTGTGATTAGAGGACGAATGCTTTTGCGCCCGCCGTCTCCAACTGCGGTTTACTGTCGTGCCCTCCCCCCCACACTCCTCCCCTACCTCCAGCATGCCCCTGCCCCTCTTAGCCGCCCCTTTTGCAGGTGCCGCCTACCACAAAAAACAACAGCAAAATATGCATAATGCCTAGAAATGAGTGTGGCACGTTGCGATGGATTGTTACCTGTTGCTGCTGCCACTGTTGCTGTTGTTGCTGTTGTTACTGTTGTTGCTGTTGCTGTCGTTTCACTTGGCACCGATTGCTGAAAACTGAAATAATGATCGCAGTGGCGATGTCCATGTCCGCATCGATGTCGAAGGCGATGTCGAAGTGCCGCTGATGAAGCACCTCGCATTGCCATTGATATAACCTAAAATCCATTCACAATTTACGACCTCGCAGACGGGTTGCATCTGCAGTGGTTGTAGAAGTAGTAGTAGTAGTGGTATTAGTGGTAGTAGTGGCAGTAGTAGACTTATTAGTAGTAGAAGTTGAAGTAGTAGTAGTATTATGAGAGTAGTAATAGTATTAGTAGAAGTAGTAGTAGTAAAAGTAGTAGTATCAGTAGAAGTAGTAGTAGTAGTAGACTTATTAATAGTAGAAGTTGAAGTAGTATTAGTATTATGAGAGTAGTAATAGTATCAGTAGAAGTAGTAGTAGTAAAAGCAGTAGTTGTAGTAGTAGTAGTATCAGTAGAAGTAGTAGTAGTAGAAGTGGTAGTTCTAGTAGTAGTAGTATCAGTATAAGTAGTAGTATAAGTGATAGTAGTAGTAGTAGAAAACTTATTAGTAGTAGAAGTTGAAAAAGTAGTAGAAGTATGAGATTATTAATAGTATCAGTAGAAGTAGTACGTAGTAGTAAAAGTAGTAGTTGTAGTAGTAGTAGTATCAGTAGAAGTAGTAGTAGTAGTAGTAGTAGTAGTAGTAGTAGAAATAGTAGAAGTACTAGTAGTAGTAGAAATATTAGAAGTACTAGTAGTAGTAGTAGCAGACGTATATAAGTAGTAGTAATAGTAGTTGTAGTAGACTAATAGAAGTAGTAGTAGTAGTATGATAGTAGTAGTTGTAGTAGTAGTATCAGTAGAAGTAGTAGTATTAGTGGTAGTAGTAGTAGTAGATGATATAAGTATAAGTAGTAGTAGAGGAGTATTCTGTCTGTTAAGCTATATATCCATGGATGCATCCAACCGAGTATGCATGTACATAATATACAAGTATGTATAGTACAATATGTATATGGTATTCTATTCAGTATCGTTCTTTCGCAACGCTGTCTCACTCTTACTCTCTCTCAGTACAACTCTTTCTCTATCTGTTGCAAGATAGATAACGATAAAACCGATTGAATGGCCATTCATTATGCTGCCGCTCTGTCGATGGTCGACACCTAATATCGTGTCCCCCCAAATGGGAAATAGTCAAATATGAGTTATTGTACAGGTCGATAAAAGAGCCGAACTGATGATGGAACTGGTTTCTGATAAAAACAAACCAGAAACAGAACAAACATTCGGCATGCCGAAGCTTTAATACACTTGCAGGTTTTGCATTTTATTTCCTCCAATTGATCCTATAATGGTGTATGGAACGGTACAACAATTGTCTAATTTTAAAAAAATGGAAAGAATAACAAAGATTATTGTAGAACACTCGGACAAGCCTGTCCTTCTGGCTTGTTCGGCACCATAAATATACTTTGAATGGTCGCAAATGTCCCCTCAGGTGCACTACAAACTTGGCCTCTGCAAGGGTATAAATAGGAAGTGTGGGAAGAGAAGCTGAGAAGGAGAGACGAGAGGAAAACAATGCTATGAAGAAAGTTGGAAGCTTCCGATCAGTTGAAGCAAATCGGGGAATTTTGTTGCCATGCGCTAAAATACAATCTGGCTAAAGATCGATGTGTGTAAAGCATCAAGTTCATACAGTCAACCAAAAATAGCAAGTGCAAATGCTATGAGTGTGTGCGGGTGTGTGTGTGTGTACGGGTGTGTGTGTGTGTTGTGGTTAAGGAGAGCCATTAACATTAGCACGACCCACGACCATGACAATGACTTTAGCTTTAGCTTTAACTGCACGTTGCAATCTGCGGGCCCCACTCGCGGTCCCAGTCCCAGTCCCAGTCGCAGTCGAAGACCCAGTCGGGAGACCCAGAACCAGGCCCGGTACTCGTCCCGGTACCCGCAGGCAATGCTGCTTAACGAGAGAGGGCAGTTCCTGATGCAGTTTATGCAGATACGTTTCAATTAGCTCAATCCGAACGTGAAAGTGTGAATATGTGTATTTATAAACCGACTTCGGGCCCAGGCAGTTACTCCCCGTCTAGCTGTACGTCGGGGAGCGACTACGAGCTACTTAGCACAAGACACCAAGTCAACTGCGAACTGGGAACTGGGAACTGCGAATCGGGTACTGCGAATGCCGGCCCAACCCTCCTCCTTATGGCAATTGCAAGTTCTTCTTCTGCCTGCAGTCTCTCTCTAGTTCCTCTCTCTTTCGCTCGCTGCTCGTCAATCCAACACAAGCTAAACAACCAAAAACAATCCCAAACAACCAGACAACCAGATGCTGCTGCTGCTGCTGCTGTTTCTTCTGCTGCAGTTGTTGTTCCTGTACTCAGCCGAACCGAACTGCAACTGAACTAAACTGAAGACGACGCCGGTTTTGGGAACTGGGAAACAACGCAAGACAAAAACAACAAGCAGAAATGCCTGAGAAGGGAGTGCTGAATAGGTAGATACGCTCTCTGAGGTATAGATAGAAACTTGTGCAATAACTTCCATGTTTGCCATCACATTATGCTGAAATATGATCTATACAAACTCATTATGATATAGGAGTCGTAGGTTGAAACTTAAAGTTAAAGCAAATAAAGGAGAATTGTTATTGGGAATGTCATTTCGCATGCCAAATTCTCTTATAATATTCTCTTATAACTACTAGTGCTTAGGAGGAACTTGATGGAGATGGCAAAGTAAGCAGCATAAAACGAGATTATGATATTAATATATAATATGTTATCTCGTTAAACAACTACTGTTTATACCTGCTGTGGCTTGACTTTTCACAGGGTATCTTAAAACAGGAGAAGGTACAAGTAAAGTAATAAGAAATACTGCCTGGCGTTGAGTTGAGAGTTGGCAGTGTGAAATGTGTAATGTGCAATGCAAATAGTCATAATTGCAGGCGGCCAGGCGATGTTGTTGTTATTGTTGTTCTCCTGTTTGCTGATATTGTTGCTGTTGCTGTTGTTGTTGTTGCACTGTGGTGTGATCATTAAGCGCAGTTGTTCACTTAACGCTTGAAGGGATAAACAAATGCACGCGCGAGAAATTCTCAAAATCAATTTACCATATGAGTACGAGTATTTTGCGCCGATGATTTGCGAATGCATGTGAATGTCATTCAATGGGGAAGTGGACAACACAGTGCGGCTCGGCATAGGCCTAGGCTAGAGTTCTCGCGAAGAAGGCATCATAAAAACGGGCTCTGAGTGGGAGACAGAGAGACAGAGAGAGAGAGAGAGAGAGAGAGAGAAACATCTGTGTGGTGAGCTATTTTCAAGTGAGTGTGCTTTTGTAATATTGTGAATGAATAAGGGAAATGTTTAAATATACCTCCACTATCCATGGGCTAGCAGGCTATAATGTCTTTGAAAATGGCTTCCCCGAGCCCATAAAGTATATATATATTGTTCAGCTTGAATAATTGAGCCATATCTGTCCGTATGAACACCTTAATGTCAGAGACCATAAGAGCTAGGGTTATCAGATTTGGTAATAATATACCCTTTACTGGCGGGTTAGTTTTAAAATTAAGCCACACCCACTTCAGCCTTCAACAATTGGGTTAGGGGAGTATTGAAGTAAGTACAATATTGATTCTCAGCCAAATAATTAACAGAGGGTATATAATAGTCAAGCATACTCAAACATACTGTTGCTTTCTAAGTTGTTTAATTGTTAAGCTCGTAAATAGAGAAGTGTGAGTACATCTGAATGTGAATACGAATACGAATATGAAAACATATATGAATTTGAATTTGAGTTTGATAGACAAACGCCCCCCGGTGTTGCATGATGTTGCATGATGTTGCCCTTTGCTGCGCTTGCCTTCTTTGACGGAATGTGCACGTTGTAATCCCTCCGTCCCTCCGTCCCCCACTCTCCCCCTCTCCCCTCTAGCACTGTTCATGCAGACACGTACATGTGTTTTCATTTACATGCGGCCAAAACGCATATTGGAATTAGCCGGCAATATGGCACGACTGGCGGCTGCTGCGCTGCCCCCCCCCCAGCGAGATGATTTCTACACAGGGACAGGGACAGGGCAGCAGGAGGAGGGTATGAGGAATAGGGCTAGGGAGGCAGCCTGAACGCATGTGGCCTACGAAGCGTGCAGCATTAAACATCATTAATTTGGAATTGTTTCCAAGAAAAATTGACAACGATGGGCTTAACCGCAACAAGGAGAGCAGCAACAGCAACAGAAGCAGGGAGAAGAGGCAACGAGGCAACGCTAGAGAGAGAGAGAGAGAGGGAGAAGGTGATAGGGAGCTGCAGCAAGCGAGCGGCGTCTTGTGTTGCGCTATTGTCTACAAGGTTGCAATCAGCAACATGTCCGCCTCCAAAATGTTACGGCGTTTTCGTGTCTCATCAGGCTGGACTTGTTATTGCTGCTGTGCGCTTGTGTGTGTGTGTGTGCTTACTGTGTGTGTGCGTGAGTGTGCAAGTAATCGAAATGCCGATCCTTGAGTCGATGCTGCCAATTGTGAGATTATTCTAAAGTTAAGCTCTTGAATGGTCATTTGTCTAATGGCCGCCTTAATTGGCCATTGCCAGAAATTCGGCAGTGGCATAGGGTGGCACAGCCATGCAAGGGGGAAGTGGGGAGTGGGGAGTGGGTAGTGGGGAGAAGGGACTGACTGCTCTTTAAGTGCGCGCAGCCAAAGCAGACGCACGTGCGACACTCGAAGCGACTCATTAGCCCCCAACCCCCCCTCCCCCCTTCCCAGCTAAGGGTCTTCTTGGCTTATGTCAAGCGGTAGCAGCAGCTGTGGGTCTCTTCTGTCTGGGTCGGGGTCGTCTTCCGTTCTAATAATAATACTCGCATTAGTTGCGTTTTGATGCGATTAAAAACAAGCTCCAAAGTTTCAGCGCATGACCTCTGCCCCATCCCCATCCCCATCCCCAGCCACATTCCCATTCCTCCATCGGAGTCTAGAAAAAATTGAGGAAAAACAAAGAAAAAAAAAGCAAATTAAGAAGCTAAAGTGAGAGAATGGATTGACAGATACCCTGTGGGAAATTGTTAAACAAAGTGACAAAATATAAATATTGTAATATTATAATGAAAACATCTAGAATAAAGTTCTAGTAATATAAATGACTGTGATGTACTTAATCTATATAGATATGTTCAGATTTGATAATATCTTTTAAGATACCTACCAGAATCAGAAGTAGATCGAAAAACAGCAGAAGAACAATCGATATATTGTATTTATTTGATTATCTTAATAATTGGCATTCCATACTCAAGAAAGCATATACCCCTCTTCAACTAGAATACGGGGTATCAATAGACGGAACTAACAGAACATTGAAATACTTTCCTTTTAAGTGGTTTATTACGATAAGCGAGTCTGCTGAGAGCCACTCACCGTACGCGTTTCAATTACCATTGTCAATCCCGACTGCCTTGACTGGGGCTGAGGCTGGGGCTGAGGCTGTGGCTTGGGCGGCGGCAGAGTGCAGCTCGTCAAGTGCCATAGAGGGGGGGCAAAACATGTGAGATTATTGCCATGATTGCGCCAGCCGCAAGGATTACGGGAGTATAAAAAAAACCCCCAACAAAATAAAAAAAACCAGAAACCAAAGAGAACAGAAAGCATAACAAAAATAATCACAACAACAGCAACAAGAATAAAGAGCGGAGAATAGCGGAAAGAACGACAATGAAAGCCTGCGCAATTGTCGGCTTTCATATTTGTTGCCTTCCATTTTCAATGGGCGCTTCCCGTTTCGAGAGTTATCACAAACACTAATCCGTCCGGCCTTCGATTGCAACACCCGCAGTTAACACACACATATAAACACACACACACAGTTGTACAACGGACAATGTTTATAACACTTTATTCAGTCTGATAACATTGAAAGTCCAATTGGAATTAACTGATGGGAAATCGATTCGATGCGATGCGATTCGAGTGCTATAGAAAATGGCAACAAATAGAATCGAGTTGATTTAGCCTGAGCTACCAGGGATGGAGTATCTCAATCAATGTTTATTGCATACAATTCAGTCTTATTGCAATGCCGACATAGGTTCAAGGGGAAGGGGGAAGGGGTCCAAATTGAAAACCTACCAAGCAGGCCATGCCAAATGATTGAATATAATTGAACAGCTAGAAATTATGCATTACGTAAGACACCCTATACTTTCTAACTAATTACATACATATATTCTTCGATCCCATTCAGACCCCATAAAGTATATACATATGTATGTGTGTGTACATTCATGTCTGTCTGTCTGTCTGTCCGTCTGCCTGTCTGTCCGTCTTTCTGACTCTGTGAACACACAGATCTCGGCTATTATAAAAGCTAGAGTGACCAAGTTTGACATGATGATTCCTGTATACCATATGCAGATGAAGGTTACTTTAAATTTTCAATGCCACGTCCACTGCCACCGCAAATAAATTATTTAAGACTTGAATTCGATTTGTAAGCGACGTACATATATGTATAAAGTATAACTTTCTGCCTTTGACATGTACTTAGCTGACTATAATATTATACCCAACTTCTAATCTATATTCTAATTTCAATCCGATCAGAAAATAAGTACAGAGCAAGCAAACAATAGGCGAAAGAAGACTTTTTCTTTGGAATTGTTATTGTACTTGTAATGATACATATCTATAGGTATTTAAAATATCTATAGTAAAATATTGTCCACATATTATGACAGAAGTATGCAACCAATTGCCAGAAATTGTAAATAACATGGAAGCACTCTTTCACTCTCCCTCACCCTGTCCCTCTACCCCTTTCTCTCACTCTTTCAAGGATAATCAGGTTGCATAACCTCCGGCTCTGTGGGGGCTCTAACGAGTACCAGCTGCATTTACTCGCCCTACCGGGGGTACCCTCTATGTATTTCGATGTTCTTAATCAGCCCCATCGTGCTTTGTTGCGCCTGCATTGCACCCGGACACGAAGACGACCCGATCCCAAGCTGCGTGGAGCAGCTTCTTCCATGTTGTGTTGGTTCCATGTTTGTTTTCATCAGCTTCCCTGGCGAAGGTTTTGATGTTGGGCCGCATATAGTCAAATTGGTTTGCTTTTGTTGGGTCCACCAAAAAAATAAAAAAAAAATGGAAGAAAGAAAGAGAAAAAATAAAGAAAACATTGGAGCGGAGGGGGTGAAAAAAGGTAAAATTCACAAATTACTCTCATTTCGTTAAAACGGCACAAAGGCTGCGACGACGACGGCGGCGGCGGTGGCGGCGGCAGCAATAACAAAACGACATAATCATCGTCGCCGTCATCTTATCCGTGGTTAAAAAATTAATAATTTAAATTTATGGAAAACGGAAAGAGAATGAAGCGACGAAGTCATCGCCAAAACAACTTCAAAGCCGTAGTCTATTATAAAACAACATGACTCGAACACACACATACACACACACACACACATACACACACCACGCACAACACACACACCAAAATGAAGCAAAGGCCACGCCGGGCCGGACATCGTGTCTGCGTCTGCGATGGCCAACGCGCTGTCTGGATGGACACACGAATACATGTGTATGTAAATATGTATACATACTATATACATACATATATACATCTACATATACATATGTATTGATTCTGTGCACGTGAGCGTGTCTGTGAATGCACTGTGCTTAAATATTGGCCATAGGAAGCGGCAGCATACAGGGTGTTCCAGGTGAGAGCCTGAACAGCAAATCAGGCAAATGTATATCTTATATACATATATATTTCATATTCATATATACTATCTGTATGTAAGAGCAATACCTCTCTCTCTAATATCTGAGCTGAATCCGTTAATAAGCTACGGCATACAGGGTGTCACTGGGCAGTGCAACACTGTACAGCAACAGTATAAATTTCAGTTTGCTTAGCTGGCTTTATCTCACTGCCACACCCTGTATCGTCAGCTTACTGATCGAACGTACATACATACATAATTTAGAGCGTAAAATCAAAAATTTGTTCGTTCATCATTGTTTGGCGGTCCCGAAACCCATTAAGGTTCCATTCTATGTATAAATCTAATTCCGTGCACCCCGTGAAGACGCCGTCACCATCATCACCATCATCATCATTATCATCTGCATTGTGATCATCTTGACCATGATCAGAGAATGTTTTGACTTGCTGTAAGCCTTTTGTTGCCTTTGACTTAATTATTGCCTAAACCGAAATAAGTAGTCAATACAATGTGCCGCCTGAGTACAACTTGGCCCCGAACATGGGAAATTATTGATAGTCATATTCGATAAAGATGAGATGAGTATGGAGATCATCGTAGAGAAAATTAACAAAATATACGATGAGTAATGTGAATAGAGAAACTTGCAACTGCTTCTTTTTGAAACTTGGCGATTATCGTATTAAATATATATTGATTGGAGCATTTTCCTTCTGACTTCTTTCCGAAATAAAGATTTTAAAGTTTTCCTTATATTTGCCATTAAAAGCCAATTAAAAATTGCTTCTTTATAATTAAATTTACCAGCAGAGTGCTTATTTTGCAGAACCCTTCTTTCGCCTCCCCTTTGTGGACATTGTAAGGCTGCACAAAGAATAAACCGAGATGAAAATAAAGAAATTGATAAATTGGTTTCTTGCGAATCCAACGTTAATCTCCCAATTGTCTCCTCCATCCTTCTCTCTCCCTCTCTCTCTCTCTTTTGGCTGTCCTGGATATTAAACGTAAGTTTGTATTCCTGAATGGGCAGTTAGAAGGGCTTACGGCGCTCACATAATGGGAAATTGAGGGAGCTCTAGACTAATTTTCAGCAGAACATCATAATAAATTAACAAATAAAAGTCGAGCTTCCAAATGGATTTGTCCATACAAATCAAATAAAGGCAAATTTGTTGCCATTCTTTGGTGTCTTTTCGATTGGAGGCAAACTTGAAGACTGCCTGCTCCACAACATCCTCACAGAGTCTTCACAGTTCCATTCTTAATTCTCCATCTCGATCTCCATCTCTGTTTCCATTTCGTTTCGTTTTTGATTTGAGGTTTGTTTGCTTGGCCTGGTTATGGCCCGTTAACGTTAGCAGAGTGTTAGGACTCTTCGGCTTAGGGAATCCATTAAAATAAAAGTGCTTCATTTCAACATCTTCGTGAAGTTACAAAAATCCCCCAAAATGGATGCGTCGAATCCGGTAAATAAACAGAGCAACAAAACGGATCGCGAAATGAAAGACTGGACAGAATTCGCAAAAAAAAGACCTTCCATATCCGTCGCAGACTACGGAAAAAAGGCCGCAGAGCCGCGAAATACATTTATCGATACAAAAAGCTGTCTTCGTGTCGCGACGCGACGCGGCGGCCTCTCATAGAATGAATCTTAATGAATTTCGATTTGGGGAATATGCAAGGATCGCCAAGTGGGTGTTACCTTCTGGCTGTAAAGTCAAAAAATGGCATCTAAACCCCAGACAGATAGGTGGACAGCGCTCGTTTTTGTGCTTCTCCTTTCCTGTTGGTTTCTTTTGTTGATTCTTTTTTTTTTCTAGAGGGACAGCCAAGGATTGGACCTGCAACTGGAGTAGACTGTCGGCTCCCAAGCGCCGTCGCCGATCGTTCACACAGAACTCGAGTAAAAACAACAAAAAACCAGAAAGAAAAGCAACAATCGGGCGTAACGCGACATTTAGATACCCTTCGATCTATTTTTCGGTGTAGTTTAATTTGTTTGATTCATATGCATATTCATACATACTTGCAAATTATTCTCGACAGATTGTTAGCTGAGACAAGCACTTAGAGTAATGCTCATACTCTCTTGAATAACTTCTGTTTTTATGGTCCGATCAAATTGATATCGAGAATAAGTAGATATAACTATCAGCTTAGTATATGTCAAAGTCAGAAAGTTATATATTTTTAACTACGCTTACAAATCGAGTTTAAAAATTAAATTAGTGATTTGCGGGGGCGGTGGGCGTGGCATCCAACATTTGAAATAAATTTGATCTGCGCCGAGTATAGAGGAATCTTCATTCGAAATTTGGTGTCTCTAGCGTTTATAATAAATAGCTGAGATCTGTGTGTTCATCTGGTTAGACGGACATCCGGACATTCGGACAGACAGACGGACATGGCTCAATCGACTTGGCTACTGATACTGAGTAAGATATACTTTGTGGGGTCTGCCACGCCTCCTTCTGCCTGTTACATACATTTGCAGAAAGTTAGTATACCCTTTTTTGACCATTTGCAATGATCGAAGGGTATAATAATAATAAAAACAAAAGCTGAAGAAAATAAAATGAAAAATCGGACAAAAAGTGATCAACACACGCAAGCTCACATCGAGGATCTGTGTCTGGTTAGGTCCAGGTTCGAGTTTAGTGCGGGGCGCGGCCTGTTTGGACAAAACAACCATTCAAAGGAAAGGAAATAAAAAAAAAAACAATACAAATTTCGGAGACAGCACAAAACCGTTTTCGAGCAAACCCGAAAGCGGAACGCCCGATTCAAAACGATCAGACGACGATCTTGTCGACGCCGTTCGCCTCAATTTGCCAGCAATTTTAGATCATGAGATGTTCCCTAAGCGGTGCTAAGCGAACTGAGTATTTAGTCCTTCAGAAAAACTGAGAATCGAAGACGTTTTTTGTGAGATCGATGGAAAGTGTTGTAGTCCCATTGGAGTAGGAATTGATTGAGCAGAAGAGAAAGAGGAGGAGAAGATAGTGGTAAGGATCTTGTTTAAAAGCTTTAAAGTATTTATTTGGCTTACATTCATATACATATCTTTGATCTTAAAGATCTGTAATTGTTGACTCTGAGGAACTTCAACAATGCTGAGTTTTTAATGTGCATTATATATTCCATTGCAGACAAGACAAAATGCATACAATTACTTACTTCTTATAATCTAGTGAGGTATTATGCCTCGGGAACATTAATGCTAAGGCACTCTACACGTACTTGCATAGCTCATGGAACTACCCCTTCCGCTTCGGCATACTTTGCCGTAGTCGTAAATTGTCGAATCGCCTGAAGATTTCACGACAGTTGTAACATTTCCATGTACACCATCTGTGTTACGCGAGATTTCCATGGGTCATATAATATACCATGTGTGTGTGTGTGTGTGTGTGTGCACATCTGAAGTGTTAATGGCGCATGAGTCAACTTATTCCTTAAATCAACAAACATATAGTAGGGAGACCAGAGAGCGAGAGAGTCTTCAAAAAAAGAAATAATCATTTGCGTTTCCTACAATTGTACAAACTAAAATCGAAACAAACTCAACCGATTCGATTCGATATGATGCGATGCGATGCGATGCGATACGAACCAATCGGATACGAAGCGATGCGATCTGAATGGAATGTCTACTTTTGGGCACAAGTACCGACTACCCGAAAATACCTTTTAAGTGTCTTGTATTTGTTTACTTCTGGCTAAATGTTTACCCAAGTTAGAAATAAAAAATTTGTGTAGTACGCATTAAAGTCTTGGACCGCTATTTTTCACGTGGCATAAACCAAATAGAGCGCTTCATCTTCTGCATATCCCCTCCCCCTTCCCCCAACGCCACTGCCCCCCAGCCACTATGCAAGGTGATTAGAATAAATTTGAAGAGCTGATGGGAACATGCAGTAGAATGAGCTTCACCAGATCTGTTCGTTCCTCCAATTGCTACACATAGCACTTTAGCCATGTATACAAAATCGAGTACCAAATATCGAGATCATTACAATACGTATACAGATAAATACATACATATATACATATCGTCTTCCAGCCCTGGCACGCACCTGCCGTGCTAGTGGAAGGGTTGGGGTTGCTTCAAAACAAAATGATACCTATCCATATCACTTGCTAAGCAATTGTCCATGTGTTTGGAAATACTCGCGGAGGTCAAGTAAATCTCAACTTATATATACATATGATATCATCTTTGAAAAACAAATAAGCACCATGAAGTAATACCTCTTTGTATGCTACTTTTCAAGGAAATTTTCTGTTTACTCGATATCTACAATATAAATTTGATGTCATTTACCAAGAGATCTTCAAGATATATCTTAGTTTTGCTGGGTCTCTGTAAAGCTAGAGTGTAGCTACACTTACTGCTCAGTTTAGTTGATATCTATAATATAAAATTGATGTCATTTACCAAGTGGTGCTCAAAATATACTTGTATATCTTAGTTCTGTTGGGTCTCTGTTTAGTTAAGTTCATATCTCAAATATGTATATACCACGTAAGCTGTGTGAACTGAGAAGAGGGAACTCTTCTCTCTTTCTCTCTCTCTCCCACCATAGGTACCATGAGCTCAAGGCTTCACGTTGGCATTAGCAGGACCTCGACAATGACATTCCTAGCGAGGTTCATTCCATTTCATGCCCCGCCTATTGAGGCGTAAACAAATGTTTCGACTTTTCCAGTGTACCAATGAATTAACCCAAGTTATGTATGTTTTTTCAACAGAATTGGGGATTTCTTCTTGCAAGGGGGTGCGCACAGCAGTAAAGAACGGTAACGGGAACGGGAACAGGGAAGGTGCTGGGTGCTGGAGGTGGATAGAACGGATCTATACAAATATAAACATATTGGAACAAACAGATATATGTAGATAGCTCGATAGGTGGATAGCTACAATTGCGTCTTGTGTATTTGTTGTATGTATAATTAAATTTCATTGGCAATGACTTGAGGTGAAACTGTGCCGAGAGGGGTTGCTACACACGAACATACCATATATACATATATAAACATATATGTATATGTATATATACATATATATATTGTTTGTACATACATATACAATCTGGTTCTGGTGCTGGATCCAAATGTGGTGGATCTGTGCGGCGTTTGAATCTTTGTTTGCTTTTTCATTATTGTTATTAGAGCACATTTTTCATCGTAATTTCTTTCACGCGAAATAGTAAAAAAATCCGAAAGACTACTAAAAATCGTACCGCCCTCCCCCCTGTCCACCGTATCCCCACTATTCCCCCGTCACACTCACACTTTTCTTCTTATGCTTCGCTTTTATTTCATTATTTTCTGTTGATTTTCTGTTGTTGTATAGTTTCTTCTTGTTATTCTAGGTGTTATGTTTTTGTTGTTCCTATTGTTGTTATGGCTGTTGCTGTTGTTGTTGTTGTTGTTATTGTTGCCGGTGTGCTTTGGTGAGTGTGCGGCATTTGGTTTGCAACGGGCCATTAATAAGTTTGGTCGGCTTCGCGGCTCGACGCCTCGACGCTTCGATGACTTCGGATTTGCCATTTCAACTATATAGAGTATTATAGTATTATGGCAATATAGTTATAGTTATAGTTATAGTAGAACAGCACTTCGACCTCGTCCGTTTTAATTGCCATTTACGATCCGATCGCATACAATTCGATCGGTTGCGATGCGATGCGAGGCGGCGATATTAATAATATATGTAATTGCCCCGCGCTAGAATGGCACATAAAGTGTGCGGCCCCCTAACGGTAATTGGTGCAGATCTCGTTGAGCCACTTGAATGCGGAAAATTTACTAATTACCGATTTGTAGATCTTGCATAGAGAGAGAGAGAGAGAGAGAGAGAGAGAGAGAGAGAGAGAGAGGTGTGTCTGTGTGCTATCCATAAATACCTGCGTGTGTGTGTGTGTGTGTGTGTGTATTGCCACACTGGCCACAAAACAGAAGACAGAAGAAGAAAAATACTTAATTGTTAAGTATCAACAAAGTATAAATCTAAGATGCAAAGCAAGAGCGATTAAATTATTTGAAATCCACACACACACACACACACACAAACACACACAGATAGAGAGCGGGAGCACAGCGAGCATTCGAAATGTTGACCGAAACAAAAGCAAAATACACAACAGCAACAACAGCAACAACAAGGAGAGGAATGAATGTATACAAAAAGTAAGAAATTACCATTAATATAGGGCAACGCGCCGACAGAAACCAAGTGCGAATGATGTGCAACAGATGGCCCCCCCGAATTCTTCTGCCACTGCTTCTTCTTCTTCTTCATCTTCGTCTTCCTCTTCTACTTCTTCTTCTTGCACAGCGTCTTCTGCTGATGATGTTGGCGACGACGAAAACCAACGACGACGGCGACGAGAATGGCGACGGTATTAGCCGACGCCAATTGGTTACACTGCACAAAAACAAGGTACGTATGTTTCGTATGTTTCATTGTTTGTTTCATTGAATTGTTAATGAGATTTTTAAATTCCAGTAAAAGATAAGGTAGAGAAGTATGCGAATTGAAGTTAAACTTTTATTTAAAGATAAGAAATGATAATCGAGATGTTATACATATATTTAATATATTATATTATTTAGTATTGATGTATTTATTATTTTAGTATATTAATTGCAAGTGATGAATATTACTGAACTATAATATTAGTTTTAAAATCGTTTTCTTATAAGAGTACAATTACATTTTAAATAGAAGTTAATTAAATTCTTTAAGAATATTATGTAAGAAAAGTTAAACTATAATATTAAAATGCATTTTATTTTGTTTATATTTTGAGTTGTATAATAAAGAATAAGTGAATAAGAATGGTCAAAAGAATGAATACCCTATGATGATAACATTGATAATCATTTAGTGAATTAAACTAGATTCATGGAATAATTATCGATAGAAAATATATCATGCCATATGAATACCGTCTGATTTGTTGCAGTGCATTTGAATTTTGGGTGGGGGATCACGAGGTGCGTCGTGTTGGCGGACCCGCGTTGTGGTGAGTGGAGCCAGCAACCCCTTAACCCCCTTCCCCTCTTCCCCACCCACGCCATATTCCGATGCGAATGTTTGGATTTGGCGCTGGCTTTGCCGATGTTGATGTTCCAAACGAAATCGAACAGCAGCAGCAGCATCAGCAGCAGCAGCAGCGGCGTCAACGTCAACGTCAGCCGCAGCGTTGGCAGCAACGAAATCGAAATCGAAATCGTTGGCGAGCACTTAGACACTTGAGTTGTCCAAAATAAAATAGAAGGGAGGTGCAACGGGGGTGCGCAAGGGGGGGGAGGGGGGTAGGGGAGGAGTGAGAGGGGGGAAATGTATTGAATTGTATACGAAATGGATCAGGACTGTTTCATCTTGAAGCACAGCAGGTTGTCTCCAGCCACAGTAGCAGTGCCTCCCGCCCACGTTCTTCTTGTACTCCCCCTGCTGCTCATCCGCATTCCCACTCCACACACCCACCCCGCCCCCCGCTCCCGTCTGGTATAGACAAATCGGATGCTGATATGTATAAACATTCATTTGCCGTACACTGTTTGTACTCACTGTACAGCAAATAGCGCCGATTCGTGTGGCAACAACGACGACCACGACGATGTGCAAATGCTAATGCATTCGGCAATTATACAGTTACATTGTAAGCTAGATAGATAGTAAGCGGAAAGGGGGCGTGGGGCAGGTGGAAGGGGGGGAAGAGGCAGGGGGCACAGTAGTCGTCGGGCAGCACAATAAAAATGACGTTCTTCCGCCTGGGCCACTCCTTCAATTATCTTTCACTGATTTATTACGCGACGAACCTTCTTGCTTCGAACCAAGCCTACATAGCACCCTCTCTCTTTCTCGTTCCCTCACTCTCTATCTCTATCTCTCCTGCATTCGAGACCAGCTGCACGTCAGCTTTTAACCCCTAGTCGAACACGCCCAATTCAGTGCGATGCACGCGAATTGCACGCGCCTTTTCGGCCAGGACGTGCCAGACAGGATACGGCTACGGATACGGATACGGATAGGGATACTTGGCTGAGCGAAAGAGACGGCGCAACAACATGGCTGGTGGCAAAGGATACCGATACCCATGCGACTGACTGCGAATGTTAATAGCGAAGATTTCTAAATACAAATTAACCCTTTACCTTACGGGGCTCTTAAAGAAGCAATGATATATGGTAGGGTATAGGAACTTTTAGGGTTTCGCTTCCGGTCTTTAGTAGAGAAACCTTTAAGAAAACTTTTGGCAAGAAAACAAAAGAACAGAGAAGCATAGGAGCCCGTTGCTATTTAAGAATTGAGTACTGTCAGGGAACCTAAGCGGTTTATGGGAATGGAATGATCTTCATCTATTTTGGTTAACAGAAACTACTTATAAGTAGTCTTGGAGAAGTAACAACCATAGATGCTCATTAGGTTATAGAAATATATGTATTCTGATCCATAATCAAATAAATAAATAAATAAAAAAAAAAAATCTATTTTGGTTAGATTCTTTCCAAATATAGTATACATGAAGACATAATATTGGAATCTGGATTGTACGTCTCGTCTTGATTCTTGTGCTAAATATGTAATAAAACATTTCACAAAATGAAAAAACCTAGTTCAAAATAAATCTTACTTTTTTCTCGGTTTTTATTGGCAACATCATCAATAGCTTATTCTCGATTGATATTATTGTAAATCCATGCAATCATTGCCAGTCGGGATAAAATTATCTGGATCAATTCTTTCACTTTCTTGCACAGTTTCAGTTTGGGTAGCCTTTGGGGTTGCGTCTATGGAACTGTCTTCTATCAATCACAGCTAATTTCAATCCATTCTTCTGTGCAATTGTCACGCTGTGATCCTGCAATTGATCATCTTACAAAATGGCTGAAGCTCTTTTCAAGACAAATGTTATTTATTGCGCATGTGTGTGTGAGTACATGTGGTGCATTCGGATTGGGTAATTGCCGATGCACGCCGTCGTTGTCGCTGGGGCAGTGATGTTGTCCGCGGTTCTCACAGACACACGCCGTGACAGCCATAACCAGCTATGAAAATGAGGCTGGCGTCGCGGCCCTTTTTGACGTTGGCTTGACGATCGCAGAGCTGCCTCCAATAGTGACTACTCTACGCAGTGTGGGGCTGGGCCGGGAGAGCAGCAACAAATCGAGTTGATTGATCGCAGTAGAAAGCAGTATGAAAAGCGGCAGTATAACAAGCGGTAATCACAAATAGTTTCCACTGATTTTGAGTTATGGGAAATTTTTAAATATCTCAAGAAACGAAATTACGGCCCAAAATGCCATTAACAATGTTTTTGGCCATGACTAAAACACCAAGTCAAGACAAGGCAACCAGAAGAGGCAGAAGCAGAAGCAGAAGGAGAAGGAGGAATGGGAAGAAGCAGAAGAAGTAACGAAATAGAAACAGATTACGGGTAGTTTGCCAGTGTCGAGTAGTTTCGGCATTCGATCAACAATGTTGCCAGGCAAATAGGCGGGTGTTTCTCCCCCCCCCTCTCCCCACCTTCCACGCCAGCGCGGGGACCCTCTATGGGTTAGTCATACACTCGTTTCGGACAGGCCATTAAATGTAATGACAAAATATGAAGTGTACACCCGAACCCGAATGCGAACCCAAAGACGAATCCAATCCCAGCTCCAGTCTCCGCCCCCTCAGAGTCGCGGCTAAATGAGCTAGCATATCATTCCGATATCCACGCTCTTGATGAGACCGAGGCATGGACATGCTCATTTGTTATCGGCTGTTGAATTTGTCAAAGTCGCCGATGCTGGGGATACCCTACAATAATGTTGATTAATGACAGCGAATCAAGTTAACGAGTCAGTCAGAGTAACCTCACCTCACCTAACAATTACCCAAGCAAAGCAAACGAACCAAGCCAGCAACGATTACCGACGACCCTCTAAGGGTAACTACTTGTCCTGGGCTCCAGGAAGGTGTCTTGGGAAAGTGAATTTGGGATCCAAATATTTTGTGCATCTCTTGAATCCTTTTTCAACTCATGCTGTAATTAAATAGGTTTCTAATAATTGCAATTGCAATTGAGTTAATTGAACAGAACTGTATACACTATGTTATTTACAATGTACCATATAAAGGTAGCAAATATTCGTAGTGCAAAATATTATATTTGAAAACATTCAATACTTCTTCACAAATCTTAAAATGTTCTATAGAAACAAGCACGAAAGCTAATGTACAAAACGATTTGTTTAACATTTATTATCTATGTTTAGCGTATATTGTGTTGCATACCTTGCAGGGGGTGCTTTGGAAATAAGTATCCCTTAAAATGATTTCCTAAATAACTTCTATGTTTATTATTCGTTCGGAACCAAATTTTCAGAAATCATTTGGACGATGATTGTTATTGTGCTAATCAATGAATTTTCATGTATTTCTTGCAACTCGGTTTTCATCGATTTACAGGAGGAGGGGAGGAGGGGTGGCGTAAGAGGGTAGAACCAAATTAAACAACAAACATTGTTAACTAAAAGAATTTTCAGTTAGTAGCAAAGTGGAGGTATTTAATTCTTTACAACAAAGAATTCAGTTAGTTTTGTTCCCAAACTACATACTTCATCCTTCACTCACCTCCCACCTTCCACCTTCCATCTGACAACGGTATATGGTATATGGTATATGGTATATGGTATTTGGTATCTTCATCTGTCTCTCCCTCCCTAGAGCCTAAGTAAGTGCATGACTTACCGATTTGTCGTCGTTGTTGTAATCGGGAAGCCGGCAGCCAGATCAAATCTCTGATCCGATGTTGAGCACTCAACGTTTTGTCGCATTATGTTCTCTACTCTCTCTTTTTCTTTCTCTCTCTCCCTCTTCCTTTCAGTCTGCTCCTCTCTCTCTCTCGCTCTGGCCGTGACTTGGGTTAAAAATGAGTTTTAATTATTTTGTCACTTGCTTATCAACGGGCCGGCATCGACAAATCTTGACAATAACATGACATGGAACAATTTGTTCCATTGCCGCGATTGTGACAAATTATTGACAACAATATCTTTCCCAGTCCCAGTCTCAGTCCGAGACCGAGTCCGAGTCGCGGTACGGGTCTGAGACGGGGCGAGGAGAGTCGCAGCTGCTGTCGTGTTTTAGACCGGGCTCAAAGCAGGAGAGAGAAAGAGAGAATGACAGAACGTTGGCGCCAGCGTTAAGCGAAGAGGCAGACGGGATTGTAGAGGGGCATAAGGAGAGCACAACCTAGAGGAAGGGGACAGGGGCGGGGACAGGGGAAGGGGACGGGTAAGGGGGAGCTGGGAACGCGTATGAGTACATGCCATCAATCTCAATCTAGTAATGACGCCGCCGAAGCGCCGCACTGGCAGATTGGCAGACACACTCACACACACACACACACACTGAAATCACCGACTGGCCACTGTCACACACACACACAGAGACACAGAGAGACACACATACGCACACCGGCAGTCAGAGCAGCCTTACCTTATTGATTCCCAAGCGTCGAGTCTTGTTCTTTTTCCTCAGCCAGTTTCGGCGGCATCAAGCATCAAGCATCAAAAGCTACCGTACGCAAAAGGCGGGAGATTCTTTACATAACTATTACGTTTTTTCCTCGATGCGTTAAGAAAAAGTGCTCGTTCATACATAGGATAAATGAGCAGAAGGAGGAGAACACAATGAACCAGAGAGCAGGCCCCAGACTGAACCGGACCAGTCCCCAGAGCGCGAACCCCTGACCAGGCCGACACGAGTACGCGTGTGTGTGTGTGTGTGTGTGTGTGTGTGAGCGAGTGTGTGCTGCGCCAAATGTAGAAAGTAAATGCCGATGACTTTGGACTAATCTTAGAAATGACGGGAAAATGTCAGTCACTATCACAGATCAAGCGTAGAGAAAATCATTAATTTAAATTGTGACCATCTCGCAGCGCGACCTGACGGCGGCGGCCCCAGAACACATAGACAACAACAACAGCAGCATCAGCAGCAGCAGCAACAGCAACAGCAACAATCAACATCGACAATCGAGCGACCACAATCCAATCCACAATCCACAATCGACAATCGACAATGGCAAAAGGCAGCGCCAGAGACAGACCCCCAGACAGACCCAGTCAGAGCCAGCCCTAAAGTCAGAGGCAGAGGCAGAGCCAGTGCCAGAGCTGGAGCTGTAAGCATAGCCAGGGCAAAGGCAAAGGCCATATTGCTCAAGTCGAATTGTGCGACAAAGACAGAGCGCGACAGAGCGAGCGAGGAAGAGAGAGGGAGGTCGAACTGGCGAACTTGGACTGGGACTGGGAGAAAGGCAAACGACTGTGCGTATACTTATGCAACGCACTGTGCGCCACAGTGTGCGCAGCATGCTGTGATTGGGTTTTGCACAAATCCAGCGAATCGGTGTCACATGCTCGACAATTCTCGGGCGGAGCAGAGCGGAGTGGAGTGAACTCAAGTTACGTATGTCGAACGAAAGTAAAGGGCTGCGAAATGGTTGAACATTTGTAGAAATATGGAGATATGAGAGTTTGTATATAGAGCTGCATAAATATAAATATATATAAACATAACATATATGGCAGACATATATAGCACATATTATATACGAGGGTCGTTTGATAAGTCCGTGACTTTTTGAATAAAATATATTTTTTTCGTCAAAGAAGCGTTTTATTTCTCAACATAATCTCCTTTTAGCTCTATACATTTAGTCCAGCGTTTTTCCAATTTTTTTATTCCTTCCAAATAATAGGTTTTCTCAAGGCCCTCAAAATAGTCGTTTGTTTCTGTGATGACCTCTTCATTTGACCCGAATCTCTTACCGCCGAGCCATTTCTTCATGTTTGGAAACAAAAAATAGTCACAGGGGGCTAAATCTGGAGAATATGCTGGATGGGGTAGCAGTTCGTAGCCCAATTTATGAAATTTTGACATGCTGACTACACACGTGTGCACCCGTGCATTGTCCTGATGGAACAGCACTTTTTTTTCGCCAAATGCGGTCGTTTCTGCTTCAAATCAATATCGAATCTGTCCAAAAGCTCTGAATAATATTCGCCGGTGATCGTTTTACCCTTTTCAAGGTAATCGATGTGAATGATACCTTGTGCATCCCAAAAAACTGTGGCCATGACCTTGTTGGCCGACAGACCCACCTTGGCCTTCTTTGGTGCACGTTCACCCGGAGAAACCCACTGTCTTGATTGTTCTTTGGTCTCTGGTGTGGTGTGGTGGATCCATGTTTCGTCTACGGTAACGAAACGGCGCAAAAATTCGTTTGGATTGCGGTTGAACATCGCCAAACACTCCTTTGAAATGGTCACACGGTTGCGCTTATGGTCGTGTGTGAGCAATCGCGGCACCCATCGCGCGGAAAGCTTTTTCATGTCCAAATATTCATGTAAAATGTGATGTACCCGTTCAGTTGAGATGCCTACAGCCTCAGCTACCTCACGCACTTTCATTCTCCGATCATCCAATATCATTCCATGGATTTTGTCGACGATTTCTGGCATGACGACCTCTTTTGGGCGACCTGAACGTTCGGCATCACTTGTACTGGTACGACCACAACGGAACTCAGTAAACCATTTCTTAACCATTGAAATTGATGGTGCAGAGTCCCCATAATATTTATCAAGTCTTTCCTTGGTTTCGGTGATGGATTTTTTACGCAAAAAATAATGCTTAATTAGCACACGAAATTCACTTTTTTCCATTTTCGTTAAAATTCACGAGATCGTCTGCTTTCAATGCCTATAAAACGCAAACTAAGAAACGCAGCTTTCTCAAAATTTTACAGTCAGCTGTTAATCGATAACTGCTGACAGGAGCAGTGTTGTATTTAGAGCAGGTGCGCGGCAAATACAAAAAGTCACGGACTTATCAAACGACCCTCGTATTATTAGAAAATCCAAACCGGGAGAGTTATAATACATTTGAAAAGAAAGATATAATAGATTATGAAGAAAGATGGATAGATAGATAGACATATAGATAGATGGATAGATATATAAATATATAGATAGATAGACAAATATATAGATAGACATTATTAAGTATGCTTCAACACCATATCAACAGATAAAGAGATCAAAGTTAGCAGAGAAATTGATCAATATCATGTAGTATAGGAAACTCAACTTGGGGAACATGCTTTTGGATTTACAGATTCAGAACATTATATTCCTATAATGCCATATTAAAATACTAAAGTTGACAAATCACAAGAATACAATATATGTATATTGTAAGAGTTATTATAAATATCAAGTACATACATATGTACATACATACATTATATAAAATTACATACCAAGTTAGATGAAGATCAAACATATGTTAACTATGTGGCAACACTAATTGATAGCGATATCAGACATCGTATTAAGAGTCTGTCGGAACTACTATACAGTACTACAATACTGTGAATTGTGCAATTTTATAGAGCTTTACCCATTAAAGCCAATATTATGTGTTATGGGGAACTACAACTTAAATGAGTTTATTCTTCGATTATTTATTTAGATTGCAGAATCTAGAAGATCACTAAGCTTTTCTTAATGTTTAGTTCTAACAAAATGAAAAGATCTTTAATGAAATTCTTCCACTTTCTAAAGTAGATCACACAAAATCGGCGGATCAGTAGAGATTGTAGAGCAGTAGAGCAGAACATGTAGCTTGATTGATTTGATGAAACATATACATAAGCTTACATACACAAGTAAACACAAACATGTAAACTGATCTTTAGCTCTTCAGTGATCGACTTGATCATGAAGATGAACCTCGGGTTCCGTTTTATGAAATGATCATAAAAGATTATGCAAATTAAAGGACTCGATCATCATTACTGGATTATAGTGAGTTAATGTTCAACATTCATATGGATGAAACCATTCAACTCGTCATCAATACCATCATCATCATCATCATCATCATTATCAATTTGATGAACATCGTCATCGTCAACATCATTATCATAGGCCTGGCACATGAGTTGGCAAATGAGTTAAGAGCTCGACCGACAATGCCAAAAGTTCGCATGGCTATAAACTGTGTGTGTGTGCGTGTGTGTGTGTGCGTGTGTGTGTGATTGTTGTGCTGGTATGAACTGGGGGACTCTGTGCCGATAAAACATCAAACAAAATTCCGAAACAAACGATTAATCTTTTGGTCATTTTCATTTTGATTGACGGATGGGAAGTAAATGTGCGTCTGTAAAGGCGAGAGTGCGAGCGAGACAGCTAGAAAGAGACAGAGAGAGAGAGAGAGAGAGAGATTTAAATGAAATACAACAGATTTCAAGTGTTGGCACAAAATAGTTGCATAATCCAAAGCTGAATCGGGGCTACTATACATACAAATATATATGGGGCATATAGCTCGGATCGAAGTTTACTGATCGAAAAGGGTGTGAGGAGAGGGAGAGGGAAAGGAGAGGGTGAGGAAGGGGAAGGGGAAGGTTAGGGGTATTGTTGTCAACAAAAGGGCAATCTTGGGGCTGATTCTCTGCCAAAGACGGCGGCATCGATGGCTCTTGAGGCCATAAGTGCTGTCAGTCAGTCAGCCGCCGCTCTCTAAGTGTGTGTGTGTGTGCGCGTGTGTGTGTGTGTGAGCCGAAAGAGCACAAGCAACTAAAACAAATTCAAGTCAAAGAGCTGCAAGAGAAAAAGACAGAAAACAGAAAAAAGAACGCCTACCGCGGAAGCAGACGTTTGACTGCCCAAACCGGCAATTATCAAAATATGTGCATTAATAATGCGTAGCGGAATGAATCAGCTGCCGACGCTGCTGCCAATGGGGTGAATGTGTGTGTGTGTGAATGTGTATATGTAACTGTGTGTGTGAATGCGGTGAATGCGAAACCAAGAAAGACAGCGACAACAATCGAGCGCGGCGCGACTAGTGCAGACACACACACACACTGAGACACTCACACACACAGAGAGACACACACACTCAGTCAGTCAGTCAGGGCCGGGTCAGGGCAAGTCTCCGCGGTTGACGCCCCAATGCAGATTGATATCCAACAGGCAAAGGGCCAGCAACAGCAACAACAGCAACAACACCAGCCCAGAAACAGTCACTAACGAGAAGAAGAACAACAACAACAACAATAATAACAACAATGCCAGCACTGTGCATAGCCAGAAGCGTTTCACGAGGGCGTTTATGGACCTGGGATGGAAGGAACAAACGAAGAGGAGAGGGGGGGCATTTCAATCTAAAAAGGACGCGCCGCTCTTTGTCCGCTAATTAAAAATGTCCTTCGAGGCAGCCGAGAGACCTTTATTCACTTTCAAAGTGTGTGAACAGCAAGAGACGGGGGAGTATAAGAATGATAGAGAGAGAAAGAGAGAGAGAGGGAGAGAGAGGGAGAAAGAAAAAGGAAAGGAGAGCGCCCCAGAATATATTTAGTTATTGCAACAAATGTTATGAGTCTCTGGAGAGCACAACTATTAACAAAGATCAACAGAACATTTTCTTTTTTTTTATTTCTTTAGAATAAAAAAAATGAAGTAAATAAAAGTAAATTAATGAATAGAAATGAATATGTTGTAAATATATTTAAAACTATTAATATTTAATTTGATTGACATTCAATTTTGTTGTAATTAAGCTTAAAGTTTGAGATTTAAATCCGATAGATCTGTGAATCTATTACAACATCTACTGCTCCAGTTGTTCCATTCTATTGCCCCTCATATGCCATTAATATTTCGATTATAACATAAAAACTGATTGTCTCTTTAATAAGCAAACCCTTTACTTTCAAACTTAACATATCGTATAAGTTATGTTATCGTCACGGACCCGGAACATGCATAATGATCTTTGACAGAGACCGCTCTCAGCCCTTCACATTCGGATATGTTATTATTAACATATATTGCTCTATGTTTATTAGTGTGTCTTAATTTAAATTCGATAATTGATGTGCTCGAATCGATTAAGTCTTTTGACGAAAGGCCATGGCGAGTAAGAAACCTGTAGCAATCATTTGGAATGAGTACACTCGACGCAACAGATACCCAGCAATACCACATAATTTTATAAAGTCAGTTGTGCTACCAAAACATTATCAAAATTAAAATGTTCGGCCTTTCAGAATGTTATGATATTAAGAAAATCATTTCATATGTCAAAAAAAACTTGATGAAGTTGCGACTTCAGATACTCATTATTTTAGGTAATAGTTCGAATATTCGTTTATGTTAGTTTGGCAATATTTGTTTCATTTCTCATGTATTTTTTTGCAAATTTCATTGGCACTGTGTAAAGTAAAGATTAACGTAAAAAGCACAAATTTATATTTTTAATAAATTGGAATGGAATCGAATTAATGTAGAAATACTGAGGGCCTCCTAACATGAGCAGGTACGGTAAATATAATGATGCTTCAAGGAATCTTCATAGTTTCAGCTCAGATTATTTAAGGCTCTTTCCCCCTCTCTCTCTCTCTCTCTCTCTTTCTCTTTCTGCATGAATTGACATCACTTAGCATCATCTGTATCCGCATTTGTGTTTGTCTGCAGTACACGCATTTCTATGTGCGTGTGTGTGTGTTTTTTTTTTTTTTTTTTTATTCAACAAATAGCCTTAAGAAGAAGCAAGGATGGGAACAAGTAGTAAAAGAGAGAGAAAAAGAAAATATATTACAATGGTTGCTTAGATGATCTGCGGTACGGCCGCGAAGCATTGCTACGCAGGATCTAAGCGGATGCTGTTTAGTGCATCCCTCCTGTATTTCGCTGCCTTTCTAAGGATCGCAGCGTCCTCATAGTGTCCTCTGCGAAACTGCAGACAGCCTCCCACTTTTCCGCACACTCCAGCATTTTCCCAACTATAGTGGATTGACTGATGGGACTTCCCACTTTTCTAATCAACCTCGCCCTTGATTCCGCAAAGCGAGGACAGTGAAAGAGGATGTGTTCCGCGTCTTCTACTGATGAGCAAAGCTGGCACTCAGGGGAGGAATCGTGTCCGAAACGGTGTAAGTACTGCCTGAAAACACCATGGCCACTCAGCACCTGGGTCAGGTGAAAGTTTACCTGACCATGGCGCCTCTGCACCCATTTCTTTATATCCGGGATAAGGGTGTGGGTCCACCTCCCTTTGCTGGATACGTCCCATCTTCTCTGCCAGTCCTCCATTACTCGTGTCCTGATCTGGAGCTTGTGGTGGCGGGTATTAGTTTGCTGCTCACTGCTGGTTTGCTGCCTTATGACAAAGAGCTCTTGTGCCTCAGCTGCTAGGAGATCGATTGGTATCAATCCCGCGATGACCAGTGCGGCGTCGTCGGATACGGTTCTGAAGCCACTACAGACCCTCAGAGCTCCGAGTCTATATGTTGACTCTAGGCCCCGCCTATAGCTTTTCTTTTCCATAGCTTTGGCCCAGACCTGTGCGCCATAGAGCATTGTCGCTTTTATCACTTCGATAAGGAGGCGCCTTCGTGCTTGTTTGGGGCCCCTCGTGTTCAGCATTATCCTGCTTAATGATCTGCCAAGCTCGGCTGCTCTAGTGCTGGCATGCATAAGGTGCTCTTTGAAGGAGAGTCTCGCATCTAGATGTACTCCGAGGTATTTGATGGATCTCGCTGATTGGATAACTGTGGTTCCCATGTTCAGCTGTATGTTTTCTGGTACCTTCCTACTGCTCATGAGTACTGCCTCCGTCTTATGATCCGCTAACTGTAGGCCCGCTCTTCTTAGCCACTCCTTTATGGTTGAGACTGCCGCCCCGCATTTCTCCTCAGCCTCATGGACTTGTTTGGCCACCACAACTACAGCTACATCATCTGCAAAGCCTACTATGCTGGTATCCCCAGGAAGTTGCAGCCTTAGAATCCCATCATACATGGCATTCCACAGTATGGGTCCGAGGACTGAGCCCTGAGGAACACCTCCTGTGATAGAGTATGATTCTTCGCCTTCTAGGGTGTTGTATTTAAGGACTCTATCTCTAAAGTAGTCCTCGATGATGCTGTATAAGTACTCTGGTACCTCAAAGTTTGATAGTGCACTGAGGATTTTCGCCCAGTTTGCGGTATTAAACGCGTTTTTAATGTCCAGGGTGAGCACAACGCAATATTGTTTTGTGCCTCCTTTCCATCGAGTTCCTTCAAGGGCTTTAGTAGCAATGTCCACCACTGTTGAGATGGCATCTAGTGTTGAACGCTGTTTTCTAAAGCCAAATTGCATCGGTGACAGATCGCCAGCTTCTCCTATGGCCCATTCTAGCCTGTTTGCCAGTATTTTCTCCAGAAGTTTGCCAGCCGTGTCGATAAGACAGATAGGCCGAAACGATGCAGGCTCTCCGTTTTGTTTGTTGGGCTTTGGGAGCAAGACTAGCTTTTGCACCTTCCACCTGTCCGGAAACCTGCCTTCCTTTAAGCACAGGTTGTACAGGTCCACGAACGCACCTGGGTTTAGCTCAATGGCTAGCTTGATAGCTTTGTTCGGGATGAGATCCGGCCCTGGAGCCTTATCGTTTCCAAGTTTACCTGCGGCTGCTACAACTTCCTGCACTGTAACCTCATGTCCGATCGGTATCTGAATGTTGTCTGGGGGTGGATGCATAGTGATTGCTTGCAACGGTGGGAATAAGGTATTAATTATTGCTCTCATTGTGAGCGTGTGTGTGTGTGTGTGTGTGTGTGTGTGTGTGCTTCAATCTGTTGTCATTTGACAGCTAGTCAAAGTCAAAGTCTGGAGTCATGCGGGCTCTCCGGACTTCACTCGGATAATGCGCTAACGAACCAAATGATTAATTTCTCCACTACAACAATAACAGCAAGAAAAACAAAAAGATTTTCCAATTAGAGGTCGAAGTTTGAGGAACCTTTCGCTGACCTCTTGGGAAACGGAACGGGTTGAAGTTCAGTGCAACTTGTGGCGCAGGTTGGCCAACTTGTAGGGAGGAACTTAATGAATACGCGCATATTTATTCATAAATAGCCGGAATTACTTAATATTTGTATTTATCGAGCGTGACCCAAGGGCTGCCACCTGCCACCTGTAACTGGAACTGGAACGTGGAACGGGACGCGGTAGAAGATGCAAGGGGGAACTGTCATGGCTTGAAACTGTCTTGAGACCTTTGACAAAAGTTGTGTCAAGTGCGGCTCGCTCGGGGTCATTATCCACGCTCGAGGGTTGACAACATTAGCTCGTAGCACACCGCACACCGCACACACACCACACACAACACACACCACTTGCACATCATCCGATGCCAGTGATTATGTATTCATGAATAAGTTAATATGCAGCTCTGTCTCTCTGTCCCCTCCCCGTACCTGCTACGAGCTGAGCGCGTCTTTCTTCCCGCCGTTTAGCTGGAAAACGAATGCGCAAACTACTGCGGCATGAAATTAAATCCAACTTGCAACTTGCAACTTGCAACTGGGCGACGCGCGCGACTCGTATCTGAGTCTCAGTCGCGGCCCCGTCTCTGTCTCTGTCTCTGTCTGTGTCTGGGTCTGAGCCTGCTATCTTGCATATCCAAGTGCTGGTGAAATGCAGCGCGGCAAAAGCCCCACAGATATTCAACAGATGCATGTCCGAAACAAAGAAAACTCTTCTCTCTTTCAGGCTCGGCGCTTGTCCAACCGTGCCATGTCCATGTCCATGTCCATGCGTGGTCTCCCGACTGCCACTGTGTGTGTGTGTGTGTGTGTGTGCATAGAGAGGGCACTTGTTCAGTGCCCCAGAAACGAAACAGAAAACGGCGAACGGCAAACGAGGCAGCGATGATCGCCACATTTTCTTCATTTTTTCTCTGGCTTCGTCTTATTAATGAGCATCGTGAAAAGTGCGACCAAATGTGACGTTTAAATATTCATGAATCACCAACTATAACGCAGTTCCAGTTCCATCCACAGACACGTGCAACACACCACACACACCACACACACACACACATTGAGCGATACTGAGTACAGTCCACTTCCGTCGCCAGACTTTCATTTACATACCTATTAGTCTTGGCCCAAATGACCCGAGGGGCCCGCGAGGGCTTTGAAGTTTCTGAACTCAACTCTCAAGATTTGCCTGCTTTCTTTTGTTGTTTTTACTGCTGCTGGCTGCTTTGTCAACGAACTCAATTAGCAGCAGCTCAATCCCACGAATACACATAGTCGAATCGTATAAAGTCGGCAAATTGACGGCTTAATTTCACTTTAAGATTTTACAAGCGAAACCGTTTCTTACTACATTAATTAAAATCATATAATATGATAATTGATATATTGTACATTCATACATACATATATACATAATATGTATATTTATAATTGATATATGTATGTATATATTGTATTTTGTTAATTTTGCTATTTTTATGAACAGCTGCAAACTGCACTTTTTTGTTAAAATTCATAATGTAAAAAAAATTAACAACATTTTGAATAATAAATTGATTTGTTTTTGTTTAAAATAATCACAAAGTTAAAACAAAATTAAATTTGTGAAAATTCATTTACTTTTTGATATATTGAATTAAGTTTAAAGTTGCAGCTCATGAGCAGTGCTATTTTTATGAACACAGCTGTATATACATATTATAATTGATATATATATTTTATTTTGTTAATTTTGTTATCAAAAACTGTTTTAGCATTTATTTTGAAAGGTTTTGCTGCTGCTTAATTCTTGCTTAGGTCTTCTAACTATTCGGGAGTGCCCGACAGTAAGTTACCCTTCTCCCAGTATTTTTGACTTCTGTGCTTATTATTCGATTTTGAGGAGAGGTACCTAGGTAACATAACATAATGTATGTCGAAATAAAGTTAGTATTTTTTATTTTTATGTCGCATTGAAAACTCTAATTATTGAAAACAACATTAGAAATAAACCTAATCTGTGTATGGTATACAGGAACCTTCATGCCAAATTTGCTGTCTCTAGCCTTTATCATAGCTGACAGACATTCCGACAGACGTCAATCGACTCGGCTAGTGATGCCGATCAAGGATATATATGTATACCTAATAGGGTCGGCCAGGATTTCTTCTGCCTCTTACACACATTAGAATACACTTTTTATCAGGTTTTAGATATATACAGTAGTACAATATCTGAACAGCAAAGAAAACTCTAAAATTATCAAGGTTCATTTGAAAATAATTATACTTTTTTATCCTTATCTGCAAATCGTATTACGCCCTTTAATCTCCAAATTTGCCGGCCATTATCGAAGCTGTCACCCTGCTATGTATCGGGAGTCTCCCGGCCGTGGTTAGGGGCTGAATTCGTTTGGCATTTCTGTCGCTTTTCTCCCCATGCACAGGCGAGATGCGCTCGGGGCGGCATATTAGTCGCATCATGGGCATTACGAAAACAAACATTCTCGTCTCATTGCATTACGCATTATGCATTGATGCCCCCCGGTACTGGGCAGGGGAGATGGCTGTGGCTGTGGCTGCGACTGCGGCTAATGACTGCGGTTTCCGAAAGCGGCCAAATTAAACCATCATAATTTGAGTAATGATTGAAAACCCAAGGGTATATGACGTATGTATATGTACACACATGATGTAGGTATGCTATATCGCACTCTGTAAGGGTATTTTCGGTGTGAGCTAAAACCCAAACTCGTCTCAGACAGCGATGGAGGCAGAGGCCGAGACAGAGGCAGAGGCAGAGGCAGCAGCTGAGACTGAGACTGGGGCTTCGACTTGAACTGTTTTGGCGGCTCGACTGATTTGCATATGTAAATGTGAGCCTGGTTCCTGGCTCCTGTTGTTGGTGCATTCGCTTTGGGCCCATGCTCGAGTTTTCCCTAAATGAATATCGCAATTTGCATGGCGCAAGTGTTAAATAAGTCGTTTATTGCATATTAAAAGACAGCCAATTTCCATTAAATTATGAGCATGTGTATATAAGTAATAAGTATTGTATATCAGAGGACCGACTAACGAGATGATGATGATGGATCGCATCGCATCGCATCGTATCGTATCGTATCGAAGGGGAAGGTGAAAAGAATTTTGCAGCACAAAATATGAATGAAATTCTGCATACAAGTTGCAGCTAATTGAAATTAAATAATTATGGCAGGTTTATGGAAATTTATATTATATATACACTTAATAATACTTATGCAATATTGATTCTGTAGATTAGATTGACAAACTACGCGATACTTGTTCTTTCTCTCTGCTCCCCCTGGAACTGGTAGCTTGGGTATATACATATGATATAGCATAGCAAGCTGTGATATATATTACTGATCTGTATAGGAATTAAGCAAATTATTTATACCAGAAGGGGAAAAGAATTTTGTATTATAAGTATATCAATACCAATAAATATAAATAAATTAAATTAAGTTAAATTAAACAAATTAAATTAATTTTAAATTTAATTACCTTAACATTTTGTAAACTTAAATACTTAATGCTTAATTATTTTAAATTGAGTTTTTAAATAATTCTTAGTATCTAATTCAGTAGACTGTATTTAGTTGACTTTAAATTAATTAAATAAATAAATAAATAATGATTCTTATGCGGGGACTCGAAAGTTCTCTAACACACAATCTACGTTACTCTCTTTCTCTCTCTATTTCTCTCTCTCTCTCTCGTACTTTGAGCTCCATTTGCAAGTGCCCACTGTTATGTTATGTCTGCCTGATCTGTATCGGGATTGGGCTAATTGCCAAATATCATTTTCCAAGATTGCCACATCGATTGCATTGACTCTTTGTGGGGCTGGCGGACTGGTGGATTGCCCCATTGGTCTGAGCTCACATGTTGCATGTGTTGCCTTAGTGTTGCATGCCGCATATTGCCGTTACTCGCCACAGCAATTGCCGCAACACACACACACACACACACACTCAAGGTGGCCAGTTTTGGCTATGACTATGACGATCATTTTGCCGTTCTCGTTGAGTTGCCGGACACCGACTTGGAGACAGAGACAAAGCCAAAGACGGCACTGGCGATGGCGACGCAGTTGGAGACGTTGCCAACATCGGCCGTCGTAGTTGGACTCCCTTCAGACAGCGGACAGCGGACAGCGGACAGCGGACAGCGTACGCGCTCAAGCGTTCATTTTAACTGCGCGTACTCGTGTGCAACTGCTACGGCAATGGCTACAGTACACCTCCCCACTGTGCCCGCTCTCCCCCTGCCCCTGCCCATGCCACAACTGGAGCTGCAGTAAACAGCAGCTACATACGGCAGCAACTAACTGAAGTGAGAGTACCGTTTTTGGCCGCAGCACTTGATGCTTTTGAGTGCCAGTTAAACTGGCGCAAATAAACACATACATAGCTCACCCACACACATACACTTACACACGCACACACACACACATACACGCACTTGTGGTTGGCAATCGAAGTGCTGAGCCGGAACCGCTGCGTAGAGCTTATCAAGCTTGGTTTAGCGCTAAGTAGAAGCTGTTGCCACATATCGATAGTCATCGAGCCACACTAATCGTCATCGATCGAATTATTGTAGTAGATTTAAAGGTACTATAGTAAAGACCACAGCCTTTTGTTAAGCCATTTCAATTGGGAAATAAAAGTCTTATAACATTAAAATCTAAATGTTTCTCTCTCCATAAGCGATAGTTCATGCGATAGTTTTGCTATACTTTAAACTATCATTATAACGAAACTTTCTCTTCTTCAATCTGTTATTTGCATACTGAACTCCCCTCCCTGGCATTTGATAAGTGCAGACAAACTTATCATAATGGATAAACCTACACCATAATGATATTTTCTTCAAATCAAAACTTAAATGTGCAATTCAGAAAAATTAAACTAAGGAAGTAGCACAAGGGGAAGTTAGCAGAAGAGGAGGTATCAGAAAGAGGAAGATTCCAGCTCAAGCGGGAGGTATTTCAACATGGAAAAATGAGAGGAAGGGAGCCCAAGAATGTTGCTAAAGAAGGAGGTAGCTCAAGAAGAAGGTAGTTCATGAAGGCGAAGGCAAATAAAGAAGGTAGCTTCAGATAGAGGTAACTTAAGAAAAGGTAGCTCAAGAAAGCGGAGGAAGAAGTAAACTCTAGGGGGTGGTACATCAGGAGGCGTGTATCTCAAGAGGAAACGAAGCTAGCAAGGTTAGCTCGAAAGGTAGCCCAAGATGGTAGAAAAATCGAAGATAAATTCAATTATCAACATTACAAATTGTGGAATGCTAATCTGGAAATATATGTCACATAATAATATTAAGATCGAAAGAGAGAACCCTCCTAAGTTTAGCAAAATTTCTTTGTTACAATAGTTTCTTTTTGGAACTATCCGGGAAATAATTTTAATACACTTTAATCTTGATATTCCACATGGATTTCCCCACCTGCTGTCGCCACAACTAAATCAAAATTTGCCGATAGTTTTGCTGTGTAATGTGAGTGTTGTGCTTGTGTGTGTGTGTGTGTGTATAGGGTAAGTTATCCAAAATATTGTGCGATGTTGTTGGATTCCACTTGGGAGTGTCGAGAATTAATCATGCTCGTGATTCAGCTTCGTCTGTCAAACGCAAATGTCACATTGATGAATGATTATCGTAATTAAGCGAATAACGACGTCAGGGACAACGACGGGCCAGGATACTTGAAAGTAACTCTTGGAATTGCAATACCTCGAACACCCTCTCTCGCTCTCGCTCTCGCTCGCACTCGCTTGAGTGTGTGTGTGAGTGTGTGGGGACGGTGACATTGCGACATGTGCGACTCAATGAGTTTGTCTTCAATCAAAAGTCAGCAAATCTTAACGCAAGACGCACACACACACACACTCCCCCCCCCACACACACACACACACACTCCTCAGACACACACATATGCAGCTATAATTCCACACAGTGGCGCCACTGATTGCCGAAGTCAATTGTCGGTTATTGCCCATCAAGCTGGTCAAAATCTGAATACTTTGGGGTCAAAGTGCGCTCTCAACTAATTTAATCTACATTCTTCACTTGCACAGGGAGGGGAAGGGGGGGGGGGTTGGGGTTAACGTCTTGAGAAGTCACAACACAGACGGAATAAGTCAACTCGTTTGCTCGTTGCTTCAGCTTGTCGAGCCATCTGCAAAATTAAATTGTAAATTTTCCCAATGCTCCTGGGACAAATTTCTATCTTTTATATGTTTTTAGCGTCTGCTGCTAACGAATTATGGCAAAATATTGGAGACGGAAAGGAGGAGGTAGACGGAGTCTTAAGGGCTGCTTTCCCAGTTCGCACCCAACTCAGTGCTTGCCCCCTTCTCCGACCGCTCCAGGCTGCACCCATGCCGCCGCCAAGGTGGGGCAGCCACATTAATGTGTGCGTGTGCGTGTGGCCGCATTGTCTTCCCTGGCATTCCCTGGCTTGGCTTGCCTTGGGGCTGCGGCTCACCTCGGCGAGACGGAAACTATAGACGCGTCGCCCGGGCTAACGGCATCTGTGCAACGTGCAACACAGACGACATGTGTCCCAGTTAAACGTGCTGCCAGTCGTATATCTTGCCACCCAAACGGATATAGGTAGCTGTAAATACATGTATAGATATATATATGGTCTATATCTATGTGGTCTCTGCTCTGTCACAGGCGCCACTGGCAGTGAGAGGGGGAAGGGGAGACAGGTCGAGACGGAGACGGAGACAGAGACGGAGACAGAGAGAAAGTGAGCGCGTTGTCAAGGGGTAAAAATTGTTTATAAATTGTCTTGACATTTGACAGTTTGTTTATTTTATTTCGTCACATTTTCGTGATGATTTGTAGGCGGTTTAGCGCCAATTACTCGGCCAGGCACAACTTTTACAATGCACACTGTAAACTAGTCTTTAAAAAGAACATGTTGGCGCCAATACCTCAATAGCTGCCATTGGAAACTCCCCACAGAGACAACACAACTACCAGGGAATACCCTTACTTTGAACTTTAAACTTGCATTCTCTCTCTCTCTCTCTCTCTCTCTCTCTGTATCTCTTTGGGGTACACTCGACTTACATCATCATTGTACAACAATTTCGTCACACTTCCTGTAGAGTTCTTGAGATGAAAACTCTTTAAATTCAGCACATATCTCAATGGATTGGTTGGCACTTGAGATCGTGGTGCCCTCTTTCAATTATAGGGTATACTCGCTGTGGCGTGTCAAAGATTTCGTGTTTCCTTGTTTTTTTAGAGATCAACGTAAACATTTGATTGTATACACATACGGACTCTATATCCTATTCCAAATAGCGAGCGCACAACACGTGTTTCCTACCACGACACGACACGACACGACGGCGACTGTGTCCCGAGTTGAGTGTGTGGCAAATGTGTCGAGATGGTCGCATGGCACAAGTGTTCGGCTTTCGGCAGAAGAATCTAAAAAACTTTGGATCCATTAAAGTGGGAGAATGTTTGCAAGCATATTGTAAACAGTATCTAGGCATCTGTATTTCATGTAATTATCAAATATATGTACATATGTTGTTAATTTGAATAGCTTTTAAAAAGATTTCAATACTTATAACAGAGTTATAGTAAGGAAAGCGAAAGTCGCACAGATATTGTTAAATATATTACTCATTGAAAAAACCAATGCCGCGAAATCAACTTACTTTGTAGACAGACAAGCAACAAACAAGAGCTTTTTTTAATTTTAAATTTTATTTATAGCTTACTGTTACTATATTTAATAGCTTATACTAAAGTGTAAATCTTATTTCTAAATTTACATGAATTAACCTAAATATGTAGGGTGCAAGAAAATGTTAAAAATTAAGTACATTTAGATAAATCTGCTAGGCAGATCAGTAGGGTGTGTTCGGCTAAGCTAACGAAAACAAATTCTTAAATATTTAACTTAACTATTTTGAGTATTTTGTGTTGCATACTTAGCAGGAGGTATCCTCTTAAAATTAATTCTTGTTTAACTTCTGTGTTCATTATCCGTTTGCAGCCAAATTTTGGTTTTTATCAATTCCCTGGGGCGGAAGAGGGCGTGGCCAAATTGAACTTGATCTGCGCACAATATTGAAACATATTCGAACGAACAGACAGACAGACGGACATGACTATATGGATTCTGCTGTTGATGCTGATTAAGAATATATATACTTAGTTTGGAGACCCTCTACTCTTACATTTTGTGTGGGAACTTCTCCTTCCTTTCGTGCCTCAGTTTTGCCTTACTGCCTACAATATGTTGTTATTGGCATTTCTAGGCTCAAATCAGGTTGGAATTGTTGCATGGAGGCTTTCCTGGGGCGTTGGGGTACGACTTTGACAATGAGTAAATTGTTGACATTCAATTAGAGACAAATACGTCTTTGCTTTTGCCCACTGACAGGCAGTTTTAATGGGCAATCGGAATTTCGTGTGCCACACAGAAGGTGTGCGAGAGTATGATGGGTAGGGGGAAGGGGGAAGGGGGAGTGTGACACGACGATAGAAGAAGTTGCCATTTTACCTAATCCAACTTAATGGGAATGTCTCGGTTGCGAGTGGTAGAGGGAGGCTGTAGGAGGAAGGGTCGGGGAGAGGGGGTGCACTTGATCGTGTCAATTTATCTGTCAAACGCGAAGTCGTTTAATTTCTGTGACAGAAACGCGATTAGTAACGTTCCATTGTAGCAGCCAGCACAGCAACAGCAACAACAACAGCAACAACAACAGCAACAATATAACAACAAGAGCAACAACAAGGGCAACAACAAAAGCAACAACAAGAGCAACAACAGCAATCAGACAGACAAAAAGTTGCGCTGGCGTTGACGAGCATTGCCGGCGAGCGAAGCAGTCAGGTGTCTTTGTCTGTCGCCTCGCAGAGGTAGACAACATGGCCAAAATGCCCCAACGTCAACTTCGACTACGACGTCGACGGCGACGTCGACAGCGACAACGACGTCAGCGTAGCCGTTCAAGGCTAATTCTGTCAGCTGTCAGCGCTGTCAAGTGTTGTGTGGCGATTCTCTAAATTGTCACCGTTCCAAACGTTTGACAGTTGCGCCCCGCTCGCCTTTACTACAACCCCCCCGCGCAATCCACTCCTGGGCGAGCGGGTTTTTTCTAAGTGCCAACTGCGCTGTGGCCATGAGAAAAAAACCACACATTGACAACAACAATAGAAAAGAAACAACAACAACAACAACACGGGGTATGACGCCTTAGCGAGTTGCAAGTGTCAACCATCAGCTAATTGCCATGGAAGGGGAAGACGGGGGGGGGGTAAAGAGACAAGCCTAACCTGATCAATTTGCTATAATGTGAGCAATGTGTGCTACACAGATCTGAACAGTTGTTATACCCATAAAGAGGAAGGTTACCAGGCAGAATATGACATCTGCGACCCTACAAAATATATATGTATATATATTCTTGAAGACTGGATAAAGCCAAGTTCAGATTTTAATTGAACCTTACAAGCTGAAGAACATAAATAATACGTTGGCAGCACCTGCTGGAAATTAAAGTTAGACACACGGACAGGGCTAGTTGTACTCCCTTGCTGATACTGACTCAGAATATATAATATAATATACTTTATAGGATTAAATGAATATACCCTCTGTCAAAGTAAATATAAAAACATGAAGTTAAAAAGAAATTTACATATATACATACAATACAATATATATACATATATATATATATATATTTGTATATTGTAGTATATACAATATATGTACATATATAACATACATATGTATATATTGTATGTTGTTGTTGTTATATACTCCATACCAGGTACCCAGTACTGCCTTCTGCGCTCGGGATTACACTGTATGTTGATTATTGAACAAACTTGGCATAATTCTTTAATAAAGGCTATTTTCCGGCTGGTTTTTAAACCGTTATTAAGGGTTAAGGGTTCGCATAAGGGTTCTTAATCGCAGGACTGTTGTTGTTGTTCCCCTTTGCTGTTGTTGCTTGCTTTTAGCTTAACGATCAATTGCATTTATTGGCAGCTGTTGCGGGCACACAACATTTAAAATAGCCCAATAAAGCATTTTGTGTTGTGTATGTGAAGGTGTGTGTGTGTGTGTGTGTGTGTGTGTGTGGACTGCGACGTTGTTGTGCGGCAATCTGTGGTCACTCTAACAATCCAATAAGATGAAAAGCCGAAAAACACTAAAAGGGACCAGGCCTCGTGCCAGGAGCGGAACAGAGCGGGTGCGGGGAGCGCCTCTAACTATGCAAGAGTCGAGTCGAGCATTTCTTCTATACTTACGACACCCGTGGGAGCAGCCAATAATTTCAAATCGGACACCCGCACACACACTCGCACACACACACACACACATGCACTCATGAATCAATGGCACACATACTATGAGTGCTGTATCCTTGTGAACTGTCTGAATTCAAGATTTCCTTTTTTAACCGTCACGTAGTCAGCGAACCCCCTCCCCCCAATCCCCCTATAGATGAAATATGCATGCATATGCTAGATATGCACATATACAGAGTTATATATACTATATATCAAGTACATTGGGCAACTCTTTCGCTGAGCTAAGGACAAAACTGAGACTCGAGTTCGCATTCGCATTCGCACTCGCTTGAGTACTCACATGAATCATGCTGCCCAAGTGTGATATTATCAATCTGTTTTGCTATAACATTAACTATCTTTCGTTCTGAGTACTTTTCTGATAAACAACAGAGACAGAGACAGATAGAGAGAAAGAGGGAGAGAGAGTTCAATGAAAGCAAACATTCTTCAGAATATGTATACAATTTGGCAATAACAAATTAAACAGTTTATAATTAATTATGTTGTAAATCAATGCGGAACTACGCAAGTGTGATATGAGTCATTGCACGCAACGAGAGTGACATGAACGACTAGGTTAATACCCTGTAGAAAGAAAAAAGAAAGTCAAATAAAGAGTGGGAAAGGAAAGAGAGCAAGTGAGGTAGGAATAGAAGAGAGGGAGAGAGAGAGAAAGATTAAAAGAGAGATACAGAGAGAGGTAATTAAATGTGCGACTGGTAAATACCCTGTAGGAAGAAGAAGAAAATCGATAAAAACAGATAAATAAAGATCGAAGAGACAGCAAGAAAGACGAGTGAGTGAGTGAGATGGCAAATCTTATGCGCGACTAGAAAATACCCTGTAAAGAGCATATGCCAAAAGCAAGTTTCAAAGTAAGTTGGAAAGAGAGGGAGAGGGAAAGAGAGAAAGAAAGGTTTAGAGAGGTAGGAAAGAGAGAGCTAGGAAGAAGAACGAAAGGGACACAGAGAGAGGAAGGTAGAGAGAGGTAGGAAAGAGAGGGAAAATGAAGAAAGAGAGAGAGCTAGGAAGGTAGGAAGCTATAGAGTGCGAGTAAGACAGCACTATATAGTATGGCAGACAGAAACGTCTGCCAGGCTGTAACTCTGCTGCAATCACTCGCATTAATTGATGCATTCGCTTCGGCCACGCCCCCAGCCCCCTGTTGCAGCGCCCTCAACACAGACATATTCAAATGCCAATTATAAACTTCATTGCTGGAAATTAATGTTGTGTTGTTGTTGTTGTTGTTGTTTTTTGGGGGCTGCTTAATCGAAATCGAAATTGTTGAAATTTCACAAAAAGTGCCAAGCAAACGGGGGAATGCAGCTTAAATGATTGTGAATACTCGACTTGGCGCATGAATATCATATGGTGCAGGCCAAGTGTGTATAAGTGTGCGTGTGTGTGTGTGTGTGTGTTGCAACTAGCTGGTGTATGCTCTGTGTGTGTAATGCGGCGTCTGCGGCTGCTGCCACTGCTGTTGTTGCTTGTCGTTACACCTTTTTGTGTTGTTGTAGCTGAAGTTGCTGCTGTTGTTATTGTTGTTGCTGCTGCTGTTGTTGTTGTTGCTTTTTGTGAAAACTGAAGCGAAATAAAATGAAATATTTCAAATGACCACGTCTTGGCTATTTTCCGTTACATTATGGTAAAATATTACTGTGGCGTACGCTCCCAACGGGCGAGTGAGTGTATGCCCCTATCTGTGTGTGCGTGTGTGTGTGTGTGTGTGTGCGTATGTGTGTGTGTTGGCCAGGCATTACATGCTCTCGTGTCCAACGGTCCAGTGTACCGTGCAGCGGCCTCTTGTTGGGGAAAGCGTGAAGCGTATAAAGTCATAAGGGTTTATGCATGAATTGATTGCAGCAAGCGGCAGCAACATGAGGCAGCAACACGAGCGGAGCTGAACTGAACTGAGCTGAGCTGAGTTGAGCTGAGGCAGCAACGAGTCGCCAGTCGCCAGTTGCCATAAAGGCATAAGAATTATACGCTTTGTATAGCATTTCGCTTTAATAATCTATGAAGTGGCCGAGGGCAGTGGCTGTGGCAGTGGCAGTGGCAGTGGCGGCGGGAGCAGCTTCTTGGCCAACTTCGTTTGGCAACCGCAGCTGCGACTTGCCCTGTGGCAAACGGAACAACAAGACAACGGGACAGTCGTCTCGCCGGACGGACGGACGGACAGACGGACGGACGTGGCTGGGCAGCTGCATTGACAAGTGAAATATTTGACATAATTAAATTTTGATACAAGTCCATAACTATTAGAGGCATTCCACAACTGACAGACAGATAGAGAGACAGACAGACAGATTTGTTGTCCCTTTTGGGCAAGTGACATTTGTGGGGCATGCCACGTTTTGTGTTCAGCACGCAGCACGTAGCACGTAGCACCCTGAGAAGGCGAGAGGACCTGCTGGTGTCCCCCTTGTTGTTGACTTGTCGGGGCATTCCACTTGTCATTAACCTTGTTATTAAAACACTTTTGTTTATGGCCATAACATCTGATGTCCGCTCTGTGGCAGGTTGGTTGGGTGGGGGAGGGGGTGGACAAATAACTTACGTGCCGCTCATTTGTCTCTTTTTGTCCTGTCTGAAACTACTCATAGTGGCAAAAGTACTCGTGAGTGTTTGCTTATGTTCGAATGGGGAAGGGAAGGGCGAGTGACAAGCAGCTGAAGCGAAAGACAATTGAAAGAGATGAGTGCGTGTCGTGACACGAACTCTAATTAACAGATAAACTTTATTTAAAACAACGGATTGTATATTCCTTCATTTTACTTCTTTATTTTCCCCTCTACTTCAATTATATTTATTTGACTCAACATTTACTTGAATTTCATGAAAAATTCTTAATAAATTTACTTTAATCCATTATCTCTATAAACGCCTTTTTAATTTGCTAATAAATACTTAAATAACTCTTTTTTATCATTTTAAAGATTCATAATTGTTTTTATTTTTAAGTCTTAAGCACTCATCTTCATTATTGTTAAATCTTTAATAAACTCTCCAAATTTATTTATTTATATAAATATTATATCTCGATTATAAATATCTATATATTGCATATCTTAAATTGTCTGCTAACTCTCTTTTTCTTCATTTAAAGAATCAAAAATAGTTTACATTTTAAAATTTAAGGCAGTTAATTATGCGATGAATATCGTCAAGTGTTTAACATTTACTATTCGTAACGAAACAATATGAAATATAATAAATGTACATGAAGGTATAGACCAGATTATTTTTAAAGACTGTACAACTGCGAAACTTTTACCTCAGTCATCTGTCTCGTCACTCACCCATCTCTAACCACATTTTGGCAGGCCTTAGAAAGCTGAACGTAGAACACGAACACGGACTCAGGCACGGACGTGGCTACTGCTTAGGTCCTTCAATGAGGCTGAAACTGACCCGCGTCCAGTCGACAGTTGGAAGCTACTGCTGCCACTTGGCGGCCATTTGTTTTCCGGTGATCATCGCAATGTAAACGAAATGAGTTCCATTTGTTAGCGCCGCAGACACACGTATTAAACACACTAATTTGCGGCATCGCTTCTGGACATATCAGCAATTTGTTTCGACCAGCTGTCCCCACAGTCAACACACTCAAACTCACACTCGCACACACTCACGGGTAACTGTAAATGCCGACAAGCCCATCCAGTGGTTGATCCGTCGACAATATCTTTCTCGTGTTTCCACACTCGCAATTCGTCAATTTGACAAAAGCCATAAAAAAATGAGGCAAGGGTCTGCAGAGGAAAAAACACTCGCCGAAACAATTTGAGGCATGCCACGAGCGAGAGAAGCTATCTTAGCACAGAGCTAACGGAAAGAGTTTCAAAACGGTACCAGACCTACCCCCCGATAAGACAGGCGCAGCCTCATTTGCTACAAAAAAATAATGTTGATTTAATTGATTCATGGACTTTTAATAGCCCAAAGATTGATGATATTGGTAGAAGTTATAGGAAGCAAACTGTTGAGGGTTCGACTGAGTTAAGTGAGATATAGATATAGATTACACCTAATTATAAATTATAAAGTGTGTTTTTGTTGATATACAAATGTTTTGATGACAATGAATTGCATATGTTCCTCGAGTTTGCTGCCTAGAATACTCTTTTTTAAACCCCTTTCAACCAATTCGAAAGATAAACAATCCCAAATAGAAGTAAGTAACCAAAGATATTGTAGCAACGGTTTGCAGATAAATCGTAGAAAACAAGATCTTTAAAACATGAAATGTTCATCATTTGCAGAAGCTTTTTCAGCTTGATTGCCTGATAATGTCCCTCTCCCTCATAATATATCCGTAATTCGAGTCGACAACAAGATCGACCCACATTTTGGTCAGCGAGTTTAGTCTATCTGGCTATGCATGCTTGCTGTTGGCCGTCAAAAATACACGGATAATGCCTCGTTTTGTCGCCGATCTACAAGCGGCGCAACAACCCGTTGAAACCCGAGACGCAGCACGATCGAAATGAAGTCAAAGCCCAGGAGCTGCGGGGTCCCGAACAAATGATTGAGGCACAGCATCAGGTTTGGGCCAAGTCGTCGCTACTGCAGTTGATGATCCCAGCTAAGCGAAGCGAACCGGCAGATTAGCGTAAACTGAACAAACTTGGAGAAAAAAAAAAAAAACTATATCAAAATGAAATTTTGAAAGAGAACAGGAACGGAGAGGCACGAGACCTACTGTACTGTGCTACCTGCAGCTGCAGCTACAGCTACAGCTGCAGCTACAGTCTCATTATCCGATTTGATGGACCAGTAGGACTTAAGCATGTCTCGCAACAAAACCGCATTCATGAAGTCGTGCTCGAGGGCAGACCTAAACGACAGTAGCAAAATCAACAGTAACTGACTGAAGCTACTGAATTCTCTAGGGTAACGAGTGAAATACCCTATGAGCTGTATATTTTGAATGATACAAGTTGAATTAGCTGTCGAATTGGTTAAAAAAAACAGTGGTAAATATGTAAGGGACCGAAAAGAAATAGACAGATAGATCTTTTTAACCAAAATAATGGTTGTGAAGAGTTAAAACTCTCTTGGCCGGACACTTAACGTTGCGACGACCAACTTTTGTCCGCCCAAAGGAACTTAAATTTAAAAAAACAATACATAAACGTCGCTTTGTACAAAGAGTTCGCCTTATAGAGGTTTGTTACTTTAGAGAGGTGTCCGTTAAGGGAGTTTAGACTTTGGAAGTGTCCGTTAAGGGAGTTTAGACTTTAGAGAGGTGTCCGTTAAGGGAGTTTAGACTTTGGAAGTGTCCGTTAAGGGAGTTTAGACTTTGGAGAGGTGTCCGTTAAGGGAGTTCAGACTTTAAAAGTGTCCGTTAAGGGAGCTTTTGCTTTAGAGAGGTGTCCGTTTAGGGAGTTTACACATATAAAAACCGAAACAGAGTGCTAGAGCTGAGCGACTCGCTTTGTTTTCAGACTGTTGTTGCCGATCTAATCTGCGCATGCAACAGCTCCACTTGGACGGTGGTCCCATTTGTTGTCGCCTGCAGCTGGGCTAATACTGAACCTACTACTACCCCCTCCCCCTTCCCCACTCCACTGCACTCCCTCACCCCTCTGCTTATGCTTGCCCTGGCCAGGTGTAATATGATGCGCCTTTTGATGCCAAATGACAAATCAGATACAAGTCGCGCCTCACGAAATGCCTTGACAATTCGTCGAGTACCCTGTAAGGCATAGGGTGGGCATGGGGAGGGGTTTAAGGAGTAATAAAGGAGGTTGGGGGGATAAAGGGGTAGCAGCTACTTAACAATAAGCCCACGTTGGCTGCATAATAATTTGCTCTCCGTTTTCGGTCTTTAATAATTCCAGTTAACGAAATTGCGTAGAAACTCATTAACGAGCTCAAAGGAGAGCACAAATTGAATTCCCAGCGAGTGTCTGTGTGTCTCTTGGTGTGTCTGTGTGTGTGTGTGTGGGTGTCGAGATGGGTGTACGTGTGTGCATGTTGTTTATGTAAGAACTGCTTTGGAATTATTTATGAACCCGATGGGAAAAGCTTTTGAATGTGTCGCAATGCCTGCCACGGGGTACGCCTGAATGCCTGACTGCCTGACTGCCTGAATACCAGAATACCTAATTCCTCCTTTCGCAATCCCCCCCGCCACCCTACCCCATCTGTATAGAGCTCCTGGGGCAGCTCCGCACAAGTGGGAATACATTTTTGGTGCGTCGTGCAATAAACGAAAGTGTTTTCCGATATAAGGAGCGCTTTATCCTATAATGTGGTAATCGCTCGCGTAAAAGGCGACAAATCATTTAAACCCTTTGCCCAGCCCAGCCCAGCCCCCTTGACCGGCTACTTCCCCCACTGAGAGCCCCTTATATACGCCTCGGATGTAGCGCAATGTGCACGTTACAAGGGTGACAACAATAACAAGCAACATCAGAGCGTGCCCACCCCGTGCTGAAATATGCATGCACACGTTAACCCTTTCGGGTATACGGGCAGTCGCTCAGTGAGGGGAGTCAGGGGAGTCTGTCGGAGGTATAGTCGAGAAGTCCTACCCGGGCCCGTAGGCAGCTAATGCTAATGCCTTGTGCACTGCTCCCTTTGAAATTGGGCATCATCAGAGCAAGTGGTAGTGGGGTGGAGGAGGGAAGCGGGGTAGTGGGAGTTGCGTCGGATGTGGTATATGGTATATGGCTTATGGCAACTGGTAACTGGTAACTGGTAGCCAGAGCAAAAGGGGGCCCAACTCGAATGGGCCATGAATCTTTTCCGCCTTTTGCTTGTGCCAAAACATAAAAGTGAAATTTGTTTTTTATGACATCTTTATTCGGGCTAAATAAATACAAAGTATCAGAGTGCCAGGGGACATTCCCTGTCCGTGACCCCTTTCTGTGGAGCAACCGCTCTCTCCCTGCCTCCTCTCATATTGATTAGCCAGCCGTTCATGATAAATAGACCATTATGCAGTTATCGTAATTGCGTACACCCGACCTACAACTACCATATATGTGTGTGTCTGTGTGTCTCTGTGTCTGTGTGTGAGTGCGTAAGGGCGTTAGATGCGGCGATTTTCGCCACACTCTCCACTGGCCGCAATAATGTTGCCGACAAATGGCCGCAACTTATCAAAAATGTAAATGCCATCGAATTGATTCCGTCGAGCGCGCACCTTGTGCCCCCCGAGAGTCGTAATAATAATCGCATATCGAGGGAGTGTGTGGAGAAATCGATTGGATTGGAAAGTGAAATAACGACAAATTAGCTACAAGGGGGGAGGGGGGGAAGGAGGCAAGATCTTGGGTTTATCGTTTATCATATTATGTGCCATCTTCATCGATATCAGTGTAAAGAGATGCCATTTAATTTGGTTCAATTTTAATTAATACAATAATTCACTCGATTAATAATCGATAACATATATTATCATTAATTGAAATACATTGCAAATCTATAAATTAAACTAGACTGTTTTATTTTTAAACAAAGAACTATACTCTATCATTTATCGATGGCGATAAATCGATAACAAACGTGTATATTTTATTGGACTAGTTTTTGATATACAATCTACATCTTACTTCACTTCTCCAACCCTGCCATCACTTATCGAAGCGTGTATCCCTTCTACCACCACACCCCCCTGATTCACTGCCCTTTTGTGGGAAAAAATTGACTCAATTGGCGAGCGAAAAGTGAACGAAAATAAACTGAACTACAGTGACAGGGCAAACAGTGCAGTCTGTAAGTATGCCCACACGGCGCGTATAAATATACAGATACAGAGCCAGATACAGATACATTCTGTACCTATAGCCAGCTAGAGATACAATATCTCTCTAATGGCATCTCTGGCTGGGCTGCGTGTTTATGAATTCTCGATTAATCAACGCGCGACTTTCATTTGCTGCGCGCTGCTGCTGAGTTTGTGATGACAGGATCTGACAGGATGAAAAATTGTCGTGTGCAAAGAGACGAAAAGAGCCAACAGGGGCCAAGGGGTGTTGTTTAACGTTTCGACAATTTCATTTACGGTAATTTGCATGTTGTACAAAAGTCGTGAAATAAATAGGGACAACAAATCAGGACGCGTCATGTAAATTTTCAATTTCAAATTGTATCTTTACCGCCCTCTGGTAATTGAGTCAGTTCCTAACGGGGGCAGGGGCTGAGGAGTGCCAAGGGGACACGCCCGAACATGTCGTCGAGACTGAGAAGACCAAGAGAAGTGCCGCCACACCGTGCAGTCCCATGTGAGCAGTGAAGTTTTTTAATCAAGCCGCCTGTCAAGTGTTTGCAAAACAAATACCGCGCTTATCCATCAATCAAAACACGCAATATGGCAGCAGAGGGTAGAGGACAGAGGGCAGGGAGGCGCAACGTGACTTTCCACAACTGAGCGAGCGACAGAGAGAAAGAGAGAGAGAGACAGAGAGAGAGAGGGAGAGAGGTGGGGGAGAGTGGTAAACCAGCTGGAACGGAGCGGAACAATAAAGCGACACTGTCAAAGCATTTGCATGCACACGACACCCGCCCACCGCCCCCCGCCCCCTCGACACGGCACTTATTGCCACACGAGTGGGCGACTGTCAAGCGTTGCTCGTGTGCCTCTGTGTGTGCTTGGGTGTGTGTGTGTGTGAGTGTGAGTGTGTTTAATTGCAGCTAATCAAGCTGTTAACTTTGTTTGACTATTAACCAGAGGCGAGAGCAGCTTGTCGCCTGACTACAGTAGAGCCTTCACCCAGAGGGACAGGCAAACAGACAGACAGAGCAGACATACAGACAGATAGAGCAGACAGACAGAACAGACAATAAGAGCAGTTAGATAAACAGACCGACAAACAAGACAGACAGAGCAGATATATAGAGCCGACAGACAGAGGAGACAGACAGAGCAGACAGACACATGAGACAGACAGAGGAGACAGACAGACAGATAAACAAGACAGGCAGAGCAGACAAACAGACAGACAGAGCAGACATACAAACAGACAGACAAACAGACAGAGCAGACATACAGACAGTCAGGGCAGGTTGAGCAGACAAATAGAGCAGACATACAGAGCAGACAGACAGATGAGACAGACAGAGGATACAGACAGTCAGAGAAGATAAACAGAGCAGACAAATAGAGCAGACAGACAGACAGAGCAGACCAGAAAGAGCAGACCAGCAGACAGACAGAGCAGACATACAGACAGACAGAGCAGGCAGACAGAGCAGAGCTGACAGACTTCAATGGTAGGTTTGATAGGAATTCATTGTAATTAATCAATTTATACCCTGGCAGAGGGTATATTACTTTTAGCCCGAACTTTGCAACACTACGTAGGAGTCATATCTGACACTATTAACTATATACATATATGTACATATTCCGAATCCAAAACAACAGAGGAGTCCAACTAGCCCTGTCCGTGTCTCAGTTTCACAGCAATCTTAATGAAGCTTGGCTCAAATGCATTTTATCGCTGCACGCTGTAAATGAGTCGAAACGACAGTGGAATATGGAAAATATGTGAGTATTTCTCTTGCAAAATTCTCTATATATTACCTTAAATATTCTCTCTCTCTCTCCCTCTCCGTACTTTCTCTTGCTGAGTCAAGTGGGTCTGTCGACCTCACTTTTCGTCGGTTTTAATAAACTTCCTGACATAAAATAGTAGCACCAAGGCCGCAGCGGGTGCCAGCCTTGCGAAGGCAGTGTCAGCTGACGAGGGCAGCCGACACTCTGTCACAGTAAGCCGCGAAGAGCTTCACAAATTAATCCAAAACCCTCGAGGGGCGGCAATAGAAAGAGAAAGGCAGAGAGAGAGAGAGAGAGAGGGCAGGAGGAGGGTAGCAGCTTTTTTGCATTCGTACTTGTCGAGTGTATTGTGCTGAAATTGATTCTTAAACGTTTGAAGAATGATGCGAACTTGACTTCAGCGTGCCGAACCCCCATTCCCCCTTCCCCAAGGCTGAGCAACCCTCGATGAGGAGGTTTTGTGGGAGGGGAACAACACATTAAACAGCAGTTGCTGGTGTAAAACATGAACACACACACACACAACAACAGCAACAAAAGGCGAAAAAAATGTAAATGCCATTGTAAAAATGTGTAGCAAAAAAAGAAGCCACACACACACACACACACGGGTAGCAGGGATAGAAGGGATAGAAGGGATACTGTGATGCGATGTGGCAACACTTGCCGTAACCGTTACCGTTACAGTAACCGTTAGCATTACAGGCTATAGACACGTGTAACATGCTGTATGTGGCACACATATTGGCAAAACAATAAGCTCAGCTCAGCTCAGATCGACCACAGACGGCACAGCATGGCATGGCACGGCACGGCAGCAACCCCCTTCGCAGTTAAATATGCACAGCACAGAGGCGTGGCAGAGCAGGGGGGGGGGCGGAGAGATATGAGTACAGATGTCGAGAGTTTTAAATTGCATTAACTCATTTAATGATGTTCAAATTGAAGCTGACAAATAATGGGACCGTAGTAATATGTCAGCTGGTGGCGCCGCCTTCTTTCTCCTCCTTCTCCTTCTCCTCCTCCTCATCCTTCTCCCCCTCATTACCCCTTCAAAATCTCACGCCACTTTGTGACACCAGCAATAAAGCCCAGTACCAGTCAGAGAAAGGGGGAGGTAGAGAGCAGGGGGTCTTTCGCCTGGGCATCACTTTAAATTGCTGCTGTCAAAGCGACATTGTAACAGTGTATGTCAGGCAAAGGGGGACGGCAGACAGAATGGGTGGGGGGTGGGGGGGTTGCAGCGTCAACTCGTGCCGTGGCCCAACTATTTGTCATGTCTGTCACACTCTCGTACATCTTTGTCAACACTATTTAGAAGTTTAATAAATTTTCACTTTGCTGAAACACGCCAGTCAAATATTTAATATCCACGCGCTGCCACGTCAGCGCCAGCTTTTCAACTAGCTAGCAGGCAGTCCCCCTTCCCCCCTATTCCCCCTCCATGAATGATTCTTCCCCTGCCATGTTCATCCCTCCTTTGACCATGACAGGGAGGGGGTACGTAAACCCGTTTCGTTTTAAATCAACGTAATATTGATTACAAGGAAGCTAACAACTTTCTGTGTACTTTAATTAATAATTTAAGTTTCAATTTAAGAAAATTAATAGGAAACGACTTAAAGAATCTTGTGGTATATTTACAAACATATAGAAGATATATGTAATGTACTGCATAGTATACATACATTGTACCTTAACCAAACAAAGTATGAAAAACTTGAAGAGGATTCATATCATCACTAAAACAAATATTATGATTACTGGCCGATCTCACAAATCAATCAGTTTAAAGAATAACTGCATTTTTAAGGCTATATCAATAACATACCATAACATATCATAAAGTGCACTAGATTTTAACAAAATACGAAGCACTTTTAAATAAAATAATCTTCAATTCATTTATAATTCACGCGACAAACAATCTCTGAGTAAAGCCTTTTGGAACATAACTTAAATAAATTGTATAATGGGTACATATTGTATTATATATATAATATATAAAAATGCAATATATACATTAAGTATGATGTATAAATATATATGAATAGCCGATTTCCCTTTATTGAACTATTCAAATATATCTATAAATCTAATTTATAAATTGAAAAATTGAAACATTTCAAACTTATAACAAATTCTAGCATAGTAAATGCTCTAATATAATTAATGTCAATTGGTGCCTATATATGATATACATATATATAAGTATATAATGGTGTGGCCTGTGACCTGTCTGTCTATATATATATATGTATATATTCAAGACTCCCCATTTCAAAGTTTTATCATTGAAAACATTATTGAAAATCACAAAATCTGGTGGCAATCGGAATCGAGGGAACCGGGCACGTGCCGCACTTGCATGCGGCCCGGTTATAGTTTCGTGTTCCGCAGTGATCTAAAAATAATGTCCAGCGTTAAGCATATGAAGTAGTTCGTGACTAAAGCTGAACCGCCAATTCTCGATATGGATTAATCCGATGCCCATGTGCCAAAAGAGTCACGCACCGGAGTGCTCGATTCGACGAAACAATGAGCGGAGATCGGACAGGGCATATGGCAAATCGGGAGACGATGCGAGGCGACCCACTTGCTAGGGTCCAGTTTAATCGATAAAAAGAGACCACCATGCTAGGGGGCCACAGCACTATATGTACACATTTATATGTGGAATCTGAAACGAAGACCGAGAAAGGAAGAGCGAAAGATTTTTCCGGCTATGAACATCTCGGATTCTGGGCGAGAACTGTTCCGACTAAAGATGTGTGTGTGTGTTTCACGGATTATAGAACTGTGAACCGCACGCAGTTCTGATTGACCATATACAGGGCTTTATGTGTAGAATGTAGTGCGATGGGGAGGGTGAGGGGGAGGGGGTGGAGTATATTTATTTATTTAAGCAGTTGGTGCAGACGAAACTCCGCAATTGGTGGTCCCCATGAATACTTTCGAGTATTCGAGTATTCGTAGTCAAAACTGCAGCACATGTACCACAAAAATATATCTGGGGGAGTATCGCATGAGCAGCAGGAAGAGAAGGGGAGCAGGGGAGGGGGATGTAGGGGAATGGAGGGGTGTTGTGAAAACGAGGAGTCTAAAATCGGGGAATGCGACTAATGGAAAAATTCATATTAAATCGATTATATTGACAAGGGGAGGTACATGGCACATGCCGTACCGCAACCGCAACCGCAACCAGCTACCCACATCCCCCCCCACACACACCACCCTAATCCCCTACTCCCCTAGGTCTGCTGCCTGCTGTCGCCAGCGTTGTCAAGAGGGCCAAAAATCTGCGTTTATAAAAAAAGAGAAAGAGAAATAATGAAAATTCCATTACGAAAGTCTCGAGAGAGAGAGAGAGGGAGAGGGAGAGGGAGAGCGAGAGAGATTCGAATCATAAATTTGTAAGTTATTAACAAGAACAAATACGTTGTCAAATGGGGTAATGAATTATCACAGACGTGGCGACACGCTCCCTTCACACAACGGGGGTAAAAGCCTTCCCCTCCCTTCCGCCTCCGCCTTCTAAGTTGTCTGTCACGCAAATCGCTGAAAAAGCCATTTGACAACTAATTTTTGGAGGTGCCAACGACAACACCTTGCACTGTCACAATCACGTGACACCACCCCCTTACCTACTCCACGCCTTCCTCCCCCCCACACCTTGCCACACTCACAGCCCGGTTGCCAACGAGACACACATCGCCTCGCACTCGCAATAGCCGAAACGCACCGCAATCTAATTGCTGTTGGCAGCATCCGCGGTTCTTTAATTGAAGACATCAACACTAGCTAAAAATACGATATGCGTACGTGCGTGTTTGTGTGTGTGTGTGTGTGTGTGTGTGTGCGTGTGTGTGCGCGTTATCGATGAAGGGCGAAATGAGCAATGGGAAGCAAGCAGCGAGGAGGAGTTTCGGCAGGCATCGCAAGAAGGTGCCGAGGAGCAACTTGAACTGCACTGCGACTGTTGATGGCCTCGTGACAGTCGTGACAGTCGTGCGTCGTGAGTCGTGAGTGTGCGAGATGATTAAGCTTGAGATGAAATATACAGTTTGGGAAGCTTGTTTATGGTGAAATGAGGCACCTTATGTACCTTTTAGTGGTACCTTACGGTATTGTTGCGTACTTTATTATGTTTGATAACTTTGCTATGCATACTATAACTTTGCTATGCATACTATAGTATAGTATACATACATGATAAGAAAAGGCGCATGATGATGATATTGGAATAAAGTTGAAGCTCTTCGATCAGGTTACAGTATTCGCAGAGACCTTAGCATTATTTTATTTGCAAATTCAAAGATGTAGATCTAAGAAAACAAACAAATAAATAATTATATATATTGGACTCTTGCTGGATCAATAAGGTATTCTTAAGCCATAACAATCGATTGCCATCAACTTCCCTTACGTGTCACGCAACCATCGCTGGCTCGTGCTCGTGCATGGGTCGCTTTTAGAATGCGCACTCTGTGCTGCAGGGGCATAAGGAAATGTGTGGCACTGCTGGCATGCTGCGGTGTTGTGTACTGTGGTGTAATGCCATAAACTGTTATTTGATGTGGGTTTGTGTGTGAGCTACTCGCAGCACGGTGCTGAGCGCAGTTCCGCAGTGGCAAGCACACTCTCCCCACACACACCTCCCCCTCTCGAATCGAAGAGTTGCGATCGCAGTTCCCCTACAACGATGGGGCAGGCAAGGCAGGTGATCCAATAGTCGACTCTGACTGCACTTGTTCGCAATCGATCGAAACGGAACTGACGACGACATCGACAGCGACATGACGCATGGAGACTGGAGACAGAAGACAGAAGACTGAGGACGGCAGACTGTAGACTGTAGACTGCAGACTAGAAATGCGACTGGTATTTGTTTTCTTTGTTTGCGATGTGTTTACATCGCGGGCGACAATAGTTTACATTTGCTGCCATCTAAAAATTAAAAGGTGACAAATCATAACAACACACCATGGCATGGGGGAGGGGGAGGATGCGAGTAGGGAAGGAAAGGAAAGGCAAGGGTGTAGGAGGAGGGGAGGGCTCCAAATGGTTTGCATAGAAAGACAAGGGCGATACCCCCGAACGAACACTTGAAAATGCTAGCGAAGGAGACAGCAAGAGAGAAAGAGGGAGAGAGAGAAAGAGAGAGAGAGAGAGAGAGAGAGCAGATTAGCTGGAAGCCCGAACGAATATTCAATGAATAATTGGAACTGCTATCGTCGCGAATTAGTCATCTTTTGCACCCGGCTAGATATTTATTTTTATAGATAGATAGATATCTTTATGGCAATTGTGACAATTCTAGGAAAGCTTTATAGCTAATTTGTAGAGTAAAATGTGAAATTTGAATAATGATAATAAGCTACGAACTTAGTTACTATGTATAGCTAATATTATTAGCTACATTGATATTATTTTTCAACTTCTATTGAGGTTAGAGACGATTGTCGCACAGCACAGCACGGCACAGTTGCTCAGCTTGTTATTGTCATGGTTTGCTGCATCTCGTCCTTTAATCGCGATACTTGACTTGGAGGGGGGGGGGAGAAGGGAGAGAGCATGGCTCAGTCTCGATAATCGCTGCATAATAAATGGCATCACTGTCCCATGCGAAAGATCATTATCGCCATAAAACTACCACTAAACGTCACTTCTTTTAAGATCAAAGTGTTGTTTGCGCGATTTAAGTATGCGCGCACGCATCTTCAATTAAAGGCATATGCTGAATACGATCTGCAGATTTGCCCCTGCTGTAGCTGTAGCTGTAGCTGAAGATGAAGCTGAAGATGGAGCTGGAGCAGAAGCTGAAGCTCAAGCTGAAGAAGATCGAGCTGAGAGTTGCAACTGTGGCTGCAACACAATTTCCAGTTTGACATCTTGCAAGATCCGATGAAGTCAGCGGAAGATCATGAGCGAGACAGAGAGACAGAGAGTGTAGAAAGAGGGAGAGGGAGAGGGAGAGAGAGAGAGAGAGTAGAGAGGAAGCTGCACTTTGGGACCACCAGACTCGCTGGGGACCGTGAAAAGATTTTGGCAGCGCTGACGACAAATTAATTTGGCAAGCAGTCAACTCATTGGGCAAACAATGAAGAGGATCGGAGGAGACGGAAACGGAGAAGGAGATCGTTGCCTGTAGCCTGTTCCTGAGAGCTTTGGTGTACTCGTATTGTCCGCGTATGTGTTATCTTAATATTGTCATTGTCACAAATTTGCAAAAAGTTACGCTAATGGATTACACGATTTTCGCATTATCGCTTTGTTACCGCGCCGATCGCAATCGCATGCGATCGCAGCCTACAACAGCCCAGCTGAAGAGAGTCTTTGCTCTCTCGCTCCCGCTTCCTGTCTCTCTCTCTCTCTCTCTCTCTGTCTCTCTGTCTCTCTCTGTCTTTCTCTCTTTGTGGCCCTGTGGCAGGCGGTAGCTGACTGGCATTGTATGTAAAACTACTGGCAAAGCACTGCGCGACCGCCAACATATCGAGTCGGCTCCTCGATACGTGCCGAAAGCCAGATTAAGGGGCAAACTTTACAAGCAGGAAACGCTGCTGCCGACTCCAGCAACAGCAACAACAACAACAACAACAACAGCATCTGCATCTGGCATCGCGGCGTACTCGTTTCGGCTTTCAAAGTGCCCACGAGCATTATGCCAGACACTTTGTCTTTGACAGCGAGCACAGTCCACAGTCCAGCATGCCCAGGCTCAGGCCCAGTCACAGGCCCAGTCCCTGTCCTAGTGGCAGACCCTGTCGGACTTGGCTCTCTGTTGAGCCGGCACAGGGCAGCCCCTTTATCCAGAGCGAAGATGCTCTTATCAGTTGCGGCGAACACAGCACGTTCCATTGTCGCTTCTCTTCGCTGGTCGATCTAATCTGCCGCGATGCAGATCCTTTCTCCTAGCCGGCTTCAAGTGTCATACAAGCTGCGACTTTACTCAGCTTAATGGCGATTCGCACTCGAATCTATCTACACAATTGGCTACAAGGCCAACTAAAATGCGATACCCTTTGCATTTGTGTACGTTTCTACGTGGTGTTTGCATTTATAGGGTGTTGGGGAAGGGTCTTTATGATACTATACTAGTCTATAGTCTATAGTATAGACTAGTATAGTATAGTATATAGTCTATATTATAGACTAGGATAGTATCATAAACTAGTATAGACTCTATACTAGTTTTACGCATTGAGTATTATGGCAACTGCTTATCATGTAATTTAATGTTATATGAAGCATGCGGACAATTTTCGGAGTGATTTTCGGAATAATTTTCGGAGTAGAAAAGAAACAGCGTAATATTTACAGCGAATTAGCAACAAATTCGGAGTATGTCATTTAGTAATTTTCGGAGTAACGCAATAAAGGAGAAATGCAATTTCTCAATGTTTGGAGGAAGTGTATTGCGCTTTTTCGGAATTCGTTTTCATAACCCTAACAGTAGTGAAGAAACAACAAAAAGTCAAGGACAATAAAAATTTCGAATGAAAATCGGAGTAATATACTGAGTTATATTCGGAGTAATACTTGGCGCAACATTCAGAGTACTATTTGAAGCAATATTCGGAGTAAATTTTTGGAAGAATATTAGGAGTGATACTTAAAGCAATATTCGGAGTGATATTCGGAGTAATTGTAATTCGATAAAATGTGCAATAAAATTCGGTATAACATTCGGAGTAATTCAAAAAAACCAAACAGAAATGTATTCCATTTCGGAAGAAAGTGTCCTGTGCATTTTCGGAGTAAGTTCGGTAAGTAATGAAATCAATTTTCGGGCATAAATTCCAAATCGAATTCTTTAGAGTGCACTTAAAGGGTAAAGCCAGAGAGGGATGTTCTCCCCACTCCAGCGCGACATTAGCCTAACTAAATTATGCGTGCAGAGCCTTTACAGGGTATGCATTAGTGAATCAGCATACACTATGTACGTGTGTGTGTGTGTTGGTGTCTTCTCGGGACATATGGAGCCTGCATATTTTGGGTAACTTGTTGTCAAATATTGCCGTTTTATGCTAATGATGTGGCATGAGAAATCACGAGAAAGGGTTAATGTACCGACTCACTAGCTGTGAAGGGAAGGGGAAGGGGAAGGGGAAGGGGAAAGGGTTGCTCAAGCATTGCAAGGTGGTCGAAGGGGGATGGGAGGGAAGGGGAGGAGAGTTGCTCTAACTGTGCTGCTAATCGGTTAAAAGCCAATTGAAAGGCAGTGAAATGAATCAATTGGCGGTTGGGGCAAACTGTTTAGGATGATTAAATTTGTAATAGAAATGATTTTACATAGGCCTTTGTAGCTATTCCCAAACCCCCCCCCCCACCAGGTACACTTGGATACCCATTGATGTATGAAACGTAGTACTTTAATGTCAGACAGCAAGAAAGAGAGTGAGAAGAAAAAGGAAAGAGAGAAAAGGAAAAAAAACGTAGGAAAAACGAAGGGAAAAATCATTCGCATAAAAAGCAAATTTGCAATGGATCAGAGAAGGAGCGGGGATGACATACCAGTAATCAAGTGTATGTGTACATACGGGGGATGCTCCTGGTCCTTGACAGCTGCCCCTGTTCCCCTCCTCAGTCGACACTCCCCTCGACAAATAAGTATTCAAAAGAGGAGGTCCGTTGTACATTTGTTTCTTTTTTGTGGTCAAATACTTCTGCATGTAAATGTTAATTCATTGATTTTTATAATGCCCGCACGTCAAAGGGGATACTGCTCCCCCACCTCGCTCTCGCCCATTCCCCTCTCTCCACGGGCCAGGGCTTGTCGCATTCGTTGCTGGATTTAGCTGTGTCGAGGGGTTTGCCTCACTGTGCAAACAGACCAAACCAGAAACCAAACAAGCCAAGCAACAGCAGCAACAGCAGCAGCAGCATCAAAACGAGTAGCCAAGGACAGTTAAGGCGGACGAGTGAAGGAGTGCACCAATGAGAAGAGGGGAGGGTGGAGGGGCTGAACATGGTGGAGAGAGTATTTGGCTTTGATGTTGCTTACATTTCATCACTGAAGTCGTTGTCAATAAAAGCAAGTTAATGGGTAAACACCCCAAACGCAGTTCGCTCTTGGCCTTCCACCTCCCCCTTTCCATTTCTCTTCCTCCCCCTACCCTCACCAGCACAACCATTCCCAGTCCAAAGTTGAGGGGGGGTCACAGCGGGCCACAAAACTAAAAACATAACTTCTGGCTAGAAAAACATTGTTTGCGCGGTCCGTCCAGTCAAATATTTGTGGCCAGAGCATTTGCTTTTCCTGACTCGGAAAATCCCGGAAAGCCCCCACTTACTCCCTCTCTGCATCTCTGCCCATCTCTTAACCCGCCCCTCAAACAGTTACAATTGCCAGATTCGAGTTAAGCGACAAATAAATAAGTAGAAAATAAAATATTTGCATATGAAATGCGAAACCAGAGAGAGGCCAAATTCAGATTCAGTGTGATCTAATTTGGGGTAGAGCCACTGGGATGAACTTAAGAGGGTGTCCAGCAATATAAGAAGAATAATAGCATTTGAAGCAAATCGATTAATGAAGTGAAAGTAGTAAGTTAAGTTTTTCATATAATAACAACAAAGGTAAATGAACGGACAGGCGGACGGACAGAAGAAAGCAAATATCGACTCGACTGTTGATGCTGATCATGAATATACATACATATACTATACTTTGTGTTATAATAAGAATTACTCAAGTTATAATACGAATTACCTAAATAAAGGATATTGTATAGACTTATGTAAGAAACCAATATAATCATGAAATATAAGGTCTTTATGATACTTTGATGCAATTTCATATTTGCAGCTGCTCTATAGGAATTTGAATCCCCAGAATACTTTCAGAGATATACATTTTTGGGCAATTAATGAAATGAACTACTTTGTAGAGAGTGTACGTACATTTTAATCTAGTTCTTATGACTTTTGTGACATAACTAAAACAATTATCTAATAGAGCATTTCTATGGCTTTAAAAGTATTTGAAATGCAAGAGAAATATCTAGCGAAAACTTATATTATTTGTCAGTATATTGTATTATATTTAATATGTATATCTGTACACATATGTATGTATATGTATGTATTATATATAATACATCTGTACATATGTATATGTAATATTTAGCAAGTGCGAAACCTCCAAAGGTGAACAGCATGTGCGAACTGAGATCGAGAGTTGTGGGTTGAGATGCTGAGGGAAACTTTTGGGCCAACAAGAAAGTTTTGTGCTGAGTCGCTGTTTGCACGCAATTTGCATAAATCTTGCAGGACTTTAATGTGTGATATATGTATGTATTTACTGAGGCCCAAGCAAGGTCCCCAACACGGTTTCAACCACCCCCAACCCCTCGCTCAGCTGCGGCACATCAAATTTTGCAGCTGGCATCAATCACTTAGGTTAAATTAAGGCATCGTCTGCCGAGTGGGAAGGAGAGAGAGAGTGGGTGAAGGAGAGGGGGAGGGAGGCCGAGCTGCCGCAATTATTTAGCCGTCGGTTAGCGGCTCGTCCGTGCCATGCCGATGACATATGCCACGACCCCAGGGCGCGACCCCCAAGGACCCCGTTTGGCCGGGGCCAATCAGCTGAGACAAAGTCGAAGTTCAAGTTGCACATCGAGTGCGAGTTGAAGTTGAAGTTGGACTTACAGTTGAACTGAGTATTACACACACACACACTGGCACACACTGGCACACACACTGGCACACACACTGGCACACGGGGCATGTGTTTCTGTGTGTTGTGTTTGCGGTTGGGTTGTGGCAGAACCCGAGGCCTTTTCATCATGCGCCGTTTACCGCCCTCGCACCCCACCTGCCCCAGTTGCAAGGCAGTGGTGACCTTACCGCGACCTGCCAGTCGACCACACACATACACACACACACCTGCACACACACACACACACACACGTGCACTGGCTTGCAGGCAGAGGCAACTGGAAGCTTAATGAAGCTTGTGTAATTGATTTTATGTTTGTTAAAAACGGCAGAAAAAGAAGCCGCGTCGGAGCACTCGACCCTGCCCTGCTCCCCCCCCCTGTGTTCTCCTGGACTCGATTCGACTGACCGTTCGACGATTCGGCTCGATTGCGCCTCGATATTCCTCGATGGCATTCGATTTCAATTGAATCGCGCAAAGGGGGCAACAAAAAAAAAAACTAATTTTGCTGGCCCGCAGCAAGCAAAGTGCATAAAGTGGCCGGCAAAACAGGAAAAAACACAACTCGAGTCGAGGCAGAGGCGGAGGCAGAGTAGGAGAAGGGGTAGCACCACCAAACGGTGCCCACTTTGATGGGTTCATTTTCCATTCCAACTGCGTTCGCTCTGAACTTGCAGTAGGAGTTGGAAGCAGAAGGAGACGGAGTTGGGGTTCCCATTGGGATTGGGATGCTGTATGCTATGATATGGAGGGGAGGGGTGGCGGGGGGTGAGGGGTGTGTAGGGTGTCTATTACCAGCTCCCAGCTGACTGCAGCCCTTTCTTTCTCTCGCTCTATGGCAGGCCCAATTAGCACTTATCCCAAAACAGTGTATTGTAGTTGTGCGTGTCTTCTATTTGTGTTGACACAACACACACTCGCACTCGCACACACACACACACACACACACACACACACAGAAAAAGGCTGCATGAAGCAGAGAGAAAAATCCTTAAAGTGCCGCGCCGCACGTCAATTGGGAAAATCCGAAAAGAGACATCCACAAAACGAAACCGACATTCACATTATCATTATCAGAGTGTTTACTTTGGCATCGATGCTGCAGCTCAGGCCAGATCTGTGGATCGCGATGTGTTAATTGCACTTGGCGATGTTTTCCTTGAAAAGTGATCCTTTTCGGCAGTTCCCTATGCATCAGGGACTACTGCACCACGCACCACGCACCACGCACCGCACCCGCGATAACGATATATTGCCTGTGGGTATGTGCCCATGGATAATATCACACAGATTAAACAACATTGCCGACACGCACGACCTTGGGTCCAATGCAAACACAGTCCTAACACACACACACACACACACACAGCGAGAGATCACTCAGATCACACCGAGCCGAGAACGAGCCTCGTACTGTTGTCGGTCTGTGTCGCATGTTTGTAAACTGAAATTCGGTAGCATGTTTTCACAACATGTCGCCCAATTTACCCTTTCACGGTTTCTCTGCTTCTTCTTCTTCTGCTTCTTCTTCTTCCATTTACCATATCTATTTCCCTGTTTATTATGCCTGTAACTGCATTTCCATCTCTCTCTCTATCTCCCTCTCACTCTGCCTGTTGCGTGTGGAAATGGAAATGGATTCTGTAGTTCTACATTGGGTTGTGCTATATAATTAGCATCGTTTGATCGACGTCTGTCACAGGGCAGAGACCCTTTTTGAGAGTCAAATGTCGGCAAAGGAATATTCTATGATTACTCCAAAGGCAAATGGCATTTGACAACTGAAAGTGCTTTAGCGTCTATCAATCTACATTATAAACATATATATTCGTGATCAAACTGCAATCGAACTTATTTTTAATTTCATTTATAAAGCTAAATGCGAATGCAAAAACCTCTGAGACTTATTATATAGTCATCATATCATAGTCTTATCTCCTGTCGTGCTACCTCATTAGATCAAACTGGAACCGGTTATGCGGGATTGATCTTCTTGTGTCACACTTGTGGAACCCTTTTGCCTCTGAGCTGCCTTTAAGCCACTTATCCCTCTTCTCTCCGGTAGCTGGCTCGGCACCCCCGACTGGGTCGGTTGAGATCAGTCGATGTTGTCACTATCTGTCTGTGCATGTGAGTGTGTGTGTGTGTGTTTATGGAACTGCTAATTATGAAAGAGAAATGAGAGACAGTCCGACAGGCCGTTCCTTGAACTGCTTCCAAGGAATCGACGAGGGATTACTCTTGAATTCGATAAAGTTAACTATGACGAAATTGGGAAATAAAACTAAGAGAAGTGGCTACTGTAGTTTTCGGAAACTGAACTGCATAGGGAACTAAAATAAACTGTTGAATAAATGAAAAGAAAGAAGCTGTAAGAGAATCGAATTATTTGTTATATTCAATTAATTTTATATAGCACAAAATTAAATTAGATTAAGTATTTATTTATTTATTTATTTAAAGTCAACTAAAAGCAGTCGACTGTGGGGATAAGCTAAATATAAAAAACTAGAAATAAAAATTAATATTTAATTATATAATATTAAAATTAAACATGCATTTAAAATTTAAAAAAAAAACCGAAGAAATATATATGTATGCAAAATTCAAGTTTAAATTTACGTTAATTTAAAATTAAATTTTTAAATTTTAAAAGTATTGTTTCAATTATTTAACGTAGCTTCTCTAATGTGATATATAAAATGAATTTCGTCAGGTGTTGAAATAACTTAATGAAGTCGAAAATGAATGGCAAATAATGAAATCAGATTTAATAATTTAAAGCTGAGAGAAATGAATATGAGCTATGCATCATGTAATGTATCTTTTATATATTAATGTATTTAACATACCATTGGTATATGCATATTTATATAACATATACATTTGATATATTTCATGTTTTTTATCTTTTAACTGAACATTCTTCAATTTCGCTGTTTAACCAATTAAAATAATATTTGAAATGAAGTAATTTTATAAAGTACACATTGCCTTTGACTAGCTCCCCCCCTTTCCACCTACACTGGCCAACAGGTCTTGCACAGTGGGAAGAGCAAGTAAGTCATGCGTGCGCTGGATGGATGCGAATCGGAAGAGGAACAGGCTCAACCACGGGCAACGGCATTGGGATATGAGTAATGGCAGGGCGTGTGGGCAGAGAGACAGATAGAGGGGAGAGTGATGTAAAAAGGGAGGAGGGGGGGGACGTTATTGTTACCCTTACGCACATGCAGAGCAGGAAGGGATAGCTGGAAGGGATTGCGGTGTGCCGATGTGCCTGCCTGCAATTTGCGCAATGTAATTTAATTAATGACAACAACAACGGAAGGGAGGAGGGATACAAAATATGCAAATCGTTTGTATTTTGTGTCGTGCGACTGAGACTGGCCAAGGCTGCAGCAGCAACAGCAGCAGCAGCAGCAACTATAGCTGGAGCTGCAGCTGTGGTTGGGTGTCGCACACCCAACACCTACAGAGACAGTTGCAAGGGGAGCGGGCTGGGCTGAGCGGGGCAGGAGGCAACCTGTCGCAGATGAAGCTGCCGATGTTGCTGCTGTCCACTTGACCAGTTGTCCGGATTGGCTGCAACTGCCATTGGTTGCTGTCGTTGCTGTTGCTGCTGTTGTTGTTGCTGCTGTTGTTGTTGTTGTTGATTATGTTGTTGACAACAGGCGTTACGCATTTTACGTATATTACGTAAATATTTATATAATGCAGCAGGTAAATTTACACACACACACACACACACACACACACATGCACAGGCAGAGCATAATGCATATGCACACACGCCCACGGCCATTCGCAGCCAGAGCGTGCAGGACGAGGAGGAGATGCAGGGGCAGGAGCAGCAGGAACAGTTGGACAACGGCAGCACAACTGGACAGCAGGACAGCAGGACAGAAGGACAGCAGGACGTGCAGACGTGTGGCACTGTGGCACCGTGGCACCGCGGGACAGTGGGACAGTGGGACAGGCCTTGTTTAAATGCTTGTTCGCAAAATATTTATTTTGGCCTGGGCTGGCGAGCAAATACATTGAGGCATTTAAGTAATTACAGCACTTAATTTTTCATATTGATTTTGCGAAATTTATTAAAACTTAATCAATTGTTTAATCACACGGGCAGCGAGCAGGTGTCAACAGGTGTAAACGGAAGCAGAAAGCCGCCGCAAGGATCCCTACACAGGAAGCAGCTGCACGGAAGGGAAGGCTACGTAGAAGCAAAGTATGCATAGTGCATAGATAATATACAGATAATATAGTGTATAAAGATGATATAATGGTATAATATAATATGATAAATAGATAATATACAGATAATATATAAATAGATGATATAATGGTATAATATAATATGATAAATAGATAATGATGTACAATAGATTTTCATAGCAAGTAGCAAAGCTTCTTCTATTTCATATTTATTATGCGATCGTCATGAAATCTACAGAGAAACCATTTGATCACTGGCACTTCTCAAAGGTTCTTTATTTATTATATATTCGTTTCATTGCGATCTACGGTTGTGCAAGAGGGCGTGGCTAAATTTAAAAACTAACTATATTTGCGTGGCATAAAAAGACATATAGACAGCAAATTTGGTTGCCGTAGCTCTTGTAGTCTCTGAGATTAAGCTGTTCATACAAACAGACAAACGAATAGATAAAGTTTTCTTTATGTTATACGATTCTAAGATGATCTTGCTGACAATACTTGGACCAACTGAAGTTCTCAATTAAATTACATTCGAATATATTCACAGACAACTTGATATTCATAATCATATTCACGAAATTCCAATTGCGATTGCCATAGTTGATGAAACAGTAGTTGGATTGCCTTAATGACCTTGATATGATGGCAACATTTATGGAGCTAAGCCCATTAGAAGTGCTTAAAGTCAAAGGTTCAATTGTTTATGCAGATTGCCAAATGAGCTTCGGGTGAAGTCGCAGCTGAAGTCGAACTCGAGTCCCAGCCTCAGTCTTTTTTCACTTGTCCAAAAAGTTGTTCGTTTACTTTTGGCCAAAACACAGGCACAACACACACACACACACACACAGACACACACACATACCAGCTCGCAGAGATGGAGTCACACTCACCTGTGCCTGCTTCATGTTCCCATGAAATGTAAATTAAAATGTCGAATTAATTGCCCAAGTACAAGCAAGATGCCAGCGGGGTAGGGGGGAAATCAAGAGTTGGCGATGGAGATGGAGATGGAGACGAGGCCGGCCGCTTCTTGGTATTCTCCCAGCCTCCGTTCCGACACGAGCAACTAACGAGATTCAATCAGCGAGCACTTTACCAGCAATTTCTATGTCATTAAAATTAAGTATATTTACTTACTCGGAATCGAAGTTGTCTCATGTCTTTCCACTGTTCACTGTTTATTCTCTCGCTGCCGTAGATTCTGCTGTCGTTTATGTCGTTGCCGAGGCTGCCAGAGTTGCCGCAGCTACTGCCCTGGGGGGACACCACGGACAATTACCCAAATCTGAATGCATTTTATGATGATTACAGTTCGAGAAATGAGATGCTGCATTCGAAATGATTCCAAGACAAGTCAGCTTCATCTATCGAACCTACTTCACCCCCCTCCTCCAATTCTACACCCTCCCCTCTCTGTTGACAAATCGGATTTGTGCAAGTGTTGACAAACAGCGCAATTAACAATTTGTTATCCGACCTATCGCACACCTATGCCGGCAGCTAATCATATAGTATACCAAACATATTATTTGTAGGTACTATACCCTCTATTACAGTCATTTTCAGTTCGGGAAGGTTGTTCGATTGCATTTACCGTTGAATTTCGTTATTGAGCACCTCAGCGATAACATGATTGCAGTTTGTTTCGATTATATAATAATGTTTATTCTTTGTAAGCCAATCGAATTCAAATCCAATTTCAAGTTCTTTTTCACAGAGAATACAGATTATCATTGCATATTAAGCTTTTTCTTAAATTCTTGACAATATCAAAATATATTGAGATCTATTTTCGGAAAGTATATATTATTAAAGTCGCAAAGTCGTCTAGATTCGAAACTTAGAAGTCACACTAAAGATACTAAAATGTAATCTAAAATGTAAGCTAAATGTAACCTAACGCTCAAGTATAGAGGTACTTCTTATAAACAGAAGACATTATGTATATAATTAAAATATATAATATATTTTTGAAGAAATACCTACAACTGCGAGAGGAAACTTCCATCAAGAAGGCTCTACAAAATAAACCTAATTTCATAAAATTGCTTGCAAATATCATCATTATTTTGCTTATGTTGATTATGCATTTGATTTGTAGCCAAGTGCTGCCATTCCCATTCCCTTTCCCCCTTTCCCTCTTTTCCTCTTTCCCCTTTGATCCTTGCGAATAATAGCAGACAAGTTGCCTTTTCTGTAGATGTCATACGCCTGTCAAGTGCCACAGAACTGGACATTGTACCGCAATGACAGCGCACTGTATCTGCAACTGTAGCCTTGTCGGTGTTTCCATGCTGCTGTACATCTGTATTTGTATCTGTATCTACTGTATGTATCTGTATCTATGCAAGCGCGCGTATCTGTTGCCAAATGCGCTGACGGTGTGTGGCCAAAACGAGCAAAAATTGTGCAAAACAGTTGATCCTATTTCAAACGTCAAGTTAACGCGACGAGGCACGTCGCTGCATGTCTCTGCACGTCTCTGCCTGCCCTGCTACCACTCCGACCCCAAACTCTGACTCCTTCTCCTTCTCCGTCTCCGTCTCCATCTCACTTGACTGTCACATCTCAATAACCCTCGAGTGGTTTTCAATTGTCTCCAAAAATAAACGCATTTGCATCCCCCCAGCGATGAAACAGACACACACACACAGACACACACACTCACACGCACACACACAGTCGTAGCCAGGCAAATTTCAATCCCATTTGAAATGTTAATTTTTAACGCTTTGTAAATTTTTCTAATATTTCATAAGGCCACAAAAAATGATGATGAAGAAGAAGAAGCGAGACGAGGCGAAACCTTTTCCGTCGACTGTCGCTTCCGTCGCATCGCAACCACTCGAATACAAAAGTCACCCACTTGCTGGGGTATACCCTCCCTCCCTCCCTTGCGCCCCATTGCCGTCCCTTCACTCGTGACATCATCCAATTCAGAAAACTTAAAAGTAAATAGATCCCCAGAGAGACGACGAGACGACGAGACAACGAGAGCGTTGCCATTTCATGCCTTCCTCGTTGTCGTTGTCGTTGTCTTTGTCGTTGTGGTTGTCGCTCTGTCTTGCCATGTGTGTGTGCGCCATGTGTGTGTGTGTGTGTGTGTGTGTGTGTGTGTCTCAAGTGACAACGCTGCCAAGGATCATCGCATAATGTGGCAAGCATTTAGCTGTCTCGCCAGACAAACTGACGGATTGTTCATTCTTTCTCGCTCTCACATCCTTTGCCTCCACACATTCCAGCCTGGGTCTCTCCTCTCCTCTTCTCTCTCTCCTCCTTCTCAGCCCCACTTGACATTTTCACAATCTTCACGCATTCATGTCAATTTTGCGGTTTCGGTTTCGGTTTCACGCAACTCCATTTGAAAATTCAGATTCGGATAAGGAATTTGAATTTGTTGTCATTATTGTATATTCACTACTGTCTCTGTCTAATTAGCACCCCCACCCTCTCCTAATTCGCCACCCTGCTCCACACATTCTTTTCTTGCTGGAGAGAGAGTGAGAGCGAGAGGGAGTGAGGAAGATAGAGTACATGCCCCTCTCTGCACAATGCAGTCAAGTCAAGTATACCATATACTACCATTTCAAGTACTTAATCGAGCCTTGAACTTGCTATAGATAGTAGGGGTATTCCCACAAGAATACCATATTTAAGTAAACCAATTGGTTTAATTAAGCTACGGGAAATAATACAATTCATATTGCAACAATTGTACAGTCGAATTCAATAAAAAAACATGACCAGCTTTGAGATATCTTTCAATATATTAAAGAAAATATCGGAGACTATTTCCTGGCAATGAAATTGAATTGAACATCTTCAGAAAATTTGTTAATTTTGACTTTACAAATTGTATATGCATATATATTATATGGTATATATATTACATATATAACAAATATTCCATATAGATCTCTACGTTTTCAATTTGTAGAACTTTAAAATACATTGAGAATCTTCACAAATCTTCTCAAAAACTATATTTATTTCTTTCCACTATGTAAGATATGTTCATGATGAGTCGAACATGATCCTATATACTACATATACTATATGTATTATATGTTTTTTATTGATATTATATTGATTATAATGGAAAATATTCGAACTGCTCTGCAAACCTATAAAAACCTTTTCAACTTTATATATGTAGGTCTTTGTATCTCTCTCTCTCTCTCTATCTCTCTCTCTCGCTCTGTAGCTACTTCTCGATTCTGCTGCAAGTTGTGTGTAATAATTTGCAGACAAACAATGCACAATGTGTCCTAAAGATCATCGTTAGTTTGTTCAGAATGCGATCATTAATCGATAAGAACTGAAAAATGCGAATTTCAACCTGAAAAAAAGAAGCGTTTCCTCCCGAATTCCCCATTTAGAAATGACAAGTCATGCGTTGATTAATGTTTCTTAAGTTTTTAGCTTGTTTTTTTATTGTTCACGAGGTATAGGACAGGACAGGGGGGAGGGGTGTGTGTGTGGGTTGAGGGACAGTTATAGAATAGACAATTTCATAGGGAGCAAATAACATTTTGACTATAAAACATGCACAGACATATCTTAGAAGGGGGGATCATGGGATCATGGGGCATTAACAGACGAGATATGTTGTTTTATATATATATATATATATATATATATATTCATATTCATTGTAGTATTTAAGAGTTAGTTACAAATACAAATACAAATACAGTTATTGGCTATGAAAAAAAATTGCTGATGCACTTAACAATTACATAATAATAATATATACTATACGTATGTGTGTGTGTGTCTGTGTGTGTGTCTCCGTGTGTGTGTGTGTGTGTGTGTGTAGTATGTTATTAGATTAGTTTTGCTTGTTTTATTCATTTCTAATTTACGAATACTTCGTTGTACGTCGCAAGCAGCAAGAGAGAAAGGGTGGGAAAGGGATAGAGAGAGGGGGAGGGAGAGGGAGAGAGAGTCTTCATCTCTCTCTCTCTCTCTCTTTCGCTCTCGCTTTCTCCACCCCTCTCCCTGCCTCTCTCCCTCTCTTTCTCTGCACTTGCACTGAGGAACGGATTGAATACTTTACACTTAGATGTCGCATTATACTAGGATTAAACATATTTCTCTCTCTCTCACTCTCCCTCTCTCTATCTATCTCTGTCTCTCGAAAAAAAAACATTAGTTGTACGTCCTCAAAAAAAAAACTGATATATATAACACAAGTACGAGTAGAAAAGCTAGTGTTCCGGCATTACAATAAGATCAAGTTCAAGATCAGATTCAACTGCTCCTTCTCCTTCTCCTTCTTCTTCCCCTTCTTCTTCCCCTTTTTCTTCTTCTTCTCCTTCTTCTTCTCCTTCTCCTTCTTCCTTTGCTGCGCTGCTTCTTTCTCGTGAGGATTAGACAGAGATGGCTGCATTTGTGGGCGGCATTTCGCTGTACTGCGACTGCGACTGCGACTGCGACGTCGTTGACGCCGTTGGCGGCGCCTTCAGGTTGCCCGCTCCACTGCCGTTGTGGCTGCCACTGCTGCTCAGCAGCATGGAGCGATATACCTCAGAGAGTAGATTCCATGGCGCCACAGCAGCAGCAGCAGCGGCGGCAGCAGCAGAGGCGGAGGCGGAGGCGGAGGCGGAGATGGACGGTGACTGCGACTGCGACTGCGAGGCCGATTGCGTTGATTGAGCAGCTGCAGCAGCAGCGGCGGCAAACATTTGCGTCTGCAGCAGATCCATGCCAAAGAGCAGCGCAGGCGGCGAGGCGGGTGCAAACGGGGCATGGCCCAGGGCAGCGGGCAGGGAGGGGCTGCCATGGACGTTGGCATTGGAGGCGTTGCTGGCATGGGGGGAGCAGCTGCTCAGTTGCTTGGACAGATCGTGCGCCTGCTCCTCCAGCTCATCCAGCTCCCCTGGCTGCTCCATGACCCTGCCCAGCTCGCTGCCAGTGTCGCTGTCCAGATCAAGTTCCATTTTGATGGCCGTCGTGGCAGCGCTGGAGGATTCGTGCGAGACACTCGAGGCGCCGCTGCTGGAGTTGTGGCGACGACGCTTGCCAAGCAGACGCTCCATCGAGAAGCCGCTGCCGCCGCAGGGACTGGGCGAACGCTTCGAGCGACGACGCTCCTCCGTCAGCAGTTCACGCTCTGCTGGCAGCGCTGCTCCTGCTCCCGCTCCTGCTCCCGCTCCCGCTGCTGCTGGTGCTGGTGTTGGCGCGGATTCCCGTCGCTTGTGCAGACTGAAGTCGAGGGGTTGCTCTGTGCGTTCCTCCTCCTCCTCGTCGCAGCTGATCTGACTGTTGTTGCTCGTCAGGCTCAAGCTGCAGTGCAGCTCCGCGTCAGCATCCGCATCCGCCTCCGCGTCGCTGTGGCAATCCTGACTAGCTGGACTTGAGCTGTTCGCGTGCATGTCCACATACACATAGACACCATCGTCCTCGCCATCCCCTTCCCCATCCCCATCCACATCTGCATCCACATCCGCATCGAGGTCCGCGTGGGCATCCGCAAAGAGACGCTCGTGCTGGGCGCGAGTTGTGAGCAGGCCGAGATTATGCAATCCCGACTGGCCGCCGAACATGACGTGGGCAGCAGCTGCCGCCGGGCCGTAGCCGACAGCAGCGTGATGAGGATGATGTGGATGATGTGGATGGTGTGGATGGTGGGCGTGGTGGGGCGGCGGTGGTGGCGGCAACAGACCGGGGAATGCAGCAGCAGCAGCTGCCGCAGCCGGGAACACGGGAAACTGTTGAGCTGTGCGTCCATCGTGGGGCGATATCTTGCGGCGAATGTGCGGCGAATGCAGCTTCGGGTTCGGGTTGGCGCTGTGACGATTCCGGGAGCGACGCGAACTGAACACCATGTTGCATCCGTCCACGGTGCACTTGTGCATCTCGCGCAGATGCACCGCTGAGAAGTGGATCTTGAGGGCGCCCTTGTCGCAGAAGGTCTTGAAGCAAATGGAGCACTGGACGCGCTTCTTGCCCGTCGCCGGGTTGATGAACTGCCCGGCCAGGTTGATCGGCGGCGATCCCCAGCGCTTTGGCTTCGTGCTGGAGCTCGAAGCGGAGCTGCAGTTTGATACGGAGATCGAGACGGTTGTGCCCGGCGAACTTGCCGGCGATTTCGTGGCCCCCATCTGCGAATGCGGATGTGCTGCTCCTACGTGCGGATGTGTATGCGGATGTCCGAGCAGATAAGCAGATGACATGAACGGATTCATAATGTGCTCCATTGTCTCTGTGTGTGTGTGTGTCTGTGTGTGAGTGTGTGTGTGTTGTTTGAAGCTTGAAGAATGCTGCTAGAAGAAAAATAAAGAAAAGAAAGTTTCAGATTAGAAAAGTTGTCAAAGATATGTTACCAAAGAAAAATGTGTACAAGACAGTTTCTTTTGATAGATACAAAAGTATCTATAACATACAAAAGTATCTATAACATAGAAAAGTTTATATGAGATACAAAAATATCTATGCGATACAAAAGTATCTATAACATAAAAAAGTATCTATGAGATACAAAAGTATCTATAACATACAAATTACCTATGAGATACAAATTACCTATAAGATACAAAAGTATCTATGAGATACAAAAGTATATATAAGATACAAAAGTTTCTATGAGATACAAAAGTATCTTTAAGATACAAAAGTATTAATAAGATAAAAAAGTAACTATGAAATACAAAAGTTTCTATTAGATAGAAATGTATCTATAAGATACAAAAGCATCTTTAATATAAAAAGTATCTGTACAAAAGATACAAAAGTTAGAAAAGTATCTATCAGTTACAAATTATCTATAAGATAGAAAAGTATCTATGAGATACAGAAGTATCTATAATGCACACAGTGCCTAGACATCCCTAAAACATGCAACAAAACGCATACTTTGCAAAGTATCTTCTAGATACTAAAGTATCTTTAAGATGCTAAAGTATCGTCCAATTTCAAGGGTATCTATAGATCACTATGTACCCAAAAATCACAAAGACATCGTTTTATAAATGCACTAATAATGTATCTTTAGGATACCAGAGTATCTATAAAGTATTGTAGACATAGTGTAATTACAAAATAGGAAAGTATCTATCAGATACAGACGTGCACACAATTGTCTTGAAATCACAAAGATATCAAACTAAGAGCAAGTAAGAAATGTATCTACAAGATACAAAAGTATCTATAAGCTGCCAAAGTATCTAATACACAAAGATTTGCTGCTGCTGCCGTCGGCAAGTCGACAAAACAACTTTGTCGCATCTTTTCTAAACAGTCACTGAAGAAAAGGCAACAGGGGAGAAGGGAAGAGGGAGGAAGGAGAAGGGAGAAGGAAGAAGAAAGGAGAGGGAAGTGGGAAGTGGGAACAGGGAAGTGGCAACTGGCGAGTCGAGATTCGATTCCAAAGTGCGGAGGATGTCAATCAAAAGCTCAGCAGAGTCACTCGGTCAATCGAAGAAGGAGAAAGGGGCATGGGCAGGGACTGGAGCGGGGGGGGAGAGGTCAAGGCAGCAGCACACAGAAACGAGGCAAATCCTAATCAGAATCTAATGAGGGGTACAAACGGCAAGGGGTCGACAGGGGAGGGGGAAGGGGAGTGGCAGTTGCTGTGACAGCTGCGAAAAGTTGCGCAACTTTTGTGCGACTTTTGTCTGTTATCATCGATGGTGACTTAGTTTAACTGACCCCCATCCCCCTTCCTCCCTCCCCCACGTTCCCACTCCTTGCCTCACCCCTAACCGTTAGCCCTCCCCTCCCCGTCTGGAGAGTCCACCCCGTGATATATGTATGACAGGCAGCGGGCCATGGCAATTTGCGATTTCAAATTATTTGCTGCGCAATTAAAACTGTGGGGACACTACAGAGGCACAGTGGAACAAATTGCGCTTGACAGTGATACGAATTTGGAATTCGATCTATTTACTGTTTATACTCCAAACAGATTCAATCTTAAGATCTTTATAATATTAACAAACTGCCTCCGACAATTTCCATTGAATATTTTTGTTAAATTTCTCGATAAACAAGAAAATACAAATTGCATTTTCGCACCACTGTTTCGAGAGTGCTGGTGGGGGGTGGGGAAGGGGAGTGTGCTACTTGTATCTTACATGTCACATTTATCTACGAACTGAATTCGACTGGCTCAAGACAACAACAACAACAACAAGAGGAAAAAGTGTTCGCCTGCCGCCGTCTTTGCTCATTTGCCTGGCCAAAAAAAAAATATCTTTTACAGCTTTTTCGGGTCCCCCATTAAAACCGCAAAGAGCGAGAGGGGCGAGAGAGGAAGAGGGAGAGGGCGACAACATGCGGTGATCGGCAGCTAGTCCAAGTAACTTTTTTTATTGTTGTCGTTGTTGTTGTTGTTGTTGTTGCTACTGTGGTAATTGTGAATGACGAGCGCGCTGAGGTGACTTGGAATTGATGGCCAAAAAGGCAGACTAAACAGGGGCATGGGACACTGAGGGAGGGGAGGGGTGGTACGAGGGACGAGGGACAGCATAGCTGACCACACGATGGGGACAATTGTTAACGCGACGATGGGCAGCGCGGCAACTACACGATCATCATCTTCATCATCTGCTTCTTGTTCATCATCTTCGTGTTCACTTTGGGTGCCGACTATCGCTTGGAATCAATCTTAAATGCCCCCGACATAAGCATGAACACACACACACATGCACACACACACACATGCACAGCCACACACATGCACAGCCACACAATGTCAGTCACACACACAATCTCTAATCTGTCCCACTGTACTTCATTCAAAAAACATGTCGCAAATGTTGAGTATACTTGAAATATATGATGCATATGGCATATAGATGGATATAGAAAACAGATCAGTAGGTTAAGGAACAAGCAAGAGTAAAAACACTCAAATATATCAACTTCCTTATATAGAACATTCTTAAATGATCGACGAACGTGTTTTTAGATTTTCGGATCTACATTGAAAGCGAGATCAATACAAGAATCTATATGCCACGCATAGATATTGATATATATTCCAGATCTATTGATATATTATGGATGTATGTGAATTATAACATAACACATTGATATAAGCAATATCTAATCAAATATATGTATATAAATATATATCAGAGATATATAAATACTATATAGATATATTTATAAAGATGTATTCCATTAAATATTTTGCATTTTTTCACTGAATTTTTGCATTGAATGCAGTTGTTTTTATAAGAATGCAGTTGCCTTATAGTATTATTTCACTTATATATTAGATCTGCTCGATCTTGATAGCTATGCAGCTCAAGTAGGGTGTACATCTATCAATATTTTTATAGTTTTTAATGAAATGAAACAATTTTCATTTGATTCCATGGAAAATAGGCACAAGTTAAGCAAATTGTATGTTCTTTGGCCTAAACTTGATAGATCTGCGTATATCGTATATTGTAACATATATGTGACTGATCTAGTCCACTGTGCTAGTGTGGCTGGCACAGTGGGACAAGTCTCTGCGGGATTTAATCGCAGGTTCAGGCGATTTTAATGGGGCAACTCATTAGAAACGATGCTAACAGGTTTGTCTGACTGCCAGTTTCTCTGTCTGTCTGTCTGTGTGTGTGCGTGTGTGTGTGTGTGTCGTGTACATGAGGTAATTATTTTTGTCAAACGTTAAACAACAACAAAAACCAATCACAACTTTTGATGGCCAGTTGTTGTTGTCTTTATACGCTCCTGCTTCTTCTTCTCGAAAGTCACAAAATTCAAGAGAGAGAGAGAGAGAGAGAGAGGGGGAAAGAGATGATGCTCCTCATTGATGGAGTTGGATATGTTTGTGGCCTGCACTGCTCCCTCTCTCCTTCTCTCTCTCTCTCTATCTCTCTGTCTTTGCCGACGGCAAAGTGCAGAAATTCAAAAAAAGCATAAAATATATTTTTTACTTATTTCATTTTCCTACTTACAATTCTCGTTGTTGTTTTTGCACTTCTTTTTCACTTTGTTGTTCTCGCTGTTGTTGTTGTTTTTCTTGTTGGTTTTATTGAAGAATTCTGTTGTCTTGTTTTTTGTATTTCTGTTTTTGATCACCAAAAAAATTTCAATTTGTTGCACATATTTTGTTTTTATATTTTGTGTTGTTGTTCTTATTTGCTGCCAGTTTTTGTTTTTTATTGTTTTATTTGTATTTTGTAAATGTTGAGCAAAATGTTTTGAATTTTACACGTTGTTTTTTTTTATTTATTTTGGAACGCGACGGCACACGGTGCAGGCGACGTGCACGTTCAAGTCTCACGCAGCAAACTGCGCGCAGAGAGACAAACGACAGCGCGCTCACTGTTGTTATTGTTGTCGACAACGACAGCGACGGCGGGGTGAATGTGACTGTTACTGTGACTGACTGTGACTGTGACTGTGACTCTGACTGTTACTGTGCGAGCGAAGGCAGCAGCAAAGCAGTGGCAGTGGCAGTGGCAGTGGCAGAGGCAGTGGCAGCAGACAGCGGACAGCGGAGGCAGCAGAAGAGATCCACTCCTTCGAAAGTCGTGGGTGACACTGATTGTCGTGCGGCTGCGAGCAGAAAAAATGTAACGACGCAGACGACGACGACAAATGCGACAGCAGCGACAGCGACAGCAGCGACACACAGAGCAGCGCAGCGCAGCGCAGCACAGAGACAGCAGCAGTGGCGCAGCAGAGGCACACAGACAAACGACAACGACGAGCAACGACGACGAGTGACGACGAGCGACGCACACGAGCACGAGCACCAGCACGAAGAGGCTAACGAAGCAGACGCACTCGCACTGGCACACGCAGCAGCGACGGCGGCAGCGACAGCGACAGCGGCAGCGGGGTGGGTGACACTTTGTGCTCGCAGAGAGAGAGACAGAGAGAAGAGAAGAGAAGTGAAGAGAGCGGACAAGTTCACCTGAAGCGCAGCAGCAGCCAACGAGCGTGTCTGTATGTGCGTGTGTATGTGTATGTGTGTGTGTGTGTGAGAGCGCTATTGGAATTGGCCTGCAGTTGTATGTGTGCGTGTAGGTGTAGTTACAGTGTGTGTGTGTGTGTGTGTGTGTGCTGCTTGTTTAGGCTGTGTCACATTGTCGTCGTTGGGTCATCACACACATACACACACACATGCACTCTGGCAACTGGAGTGCGACAGCGCAAGCCAGGCAACTGTAGCTCTCTCTCTCTCCCTCTCAGTCGCTCTCACATTGGCACTGTCGGCAAAGCAGTGCACACGAAGAGAACTACGTTGCGTCGCTCTCTCTTTACTCTCTTTACACGTGTTCGTGCATGTATGTGTGTGTGTGTGTGTCTGCACATTTATATTGATTGCATTTGCAATGCGTCGTCTAACGGTAGCTGGCCACACTTAAGACTGACTCCCTCTCCCCCACCCCCCTCTTCACCACCACTACACCCTTCCCCCCTTCACCACTAACTCTGCCTGTTAGCGTGGGCGTACACACACACACACACACACGCACATGGTCAATGCTTATAGGGAAAAAATAATTCGTGGGACAACGACAACGACAACGGCGACAGCGACAGCGACGCCAACGACAACGTCGGCCACGTTGCGGGGCGGCGCTGCTGCTGCTGGTCTGGGCTGCGCTGTGCGTGTGAGCAGGGCCAGGCGACAATTTCGGGCTATTGCCGGCTCGCTCGCACATTGTCGTCTGAGTGGACCGAGAGTGGTTGACATGCGACGTATTTGTGTGTTTGCTGACCGAGCACACACACACACACACACGCACGCACACACAGACAGCGCGCGAGAGAGTGTAAGTGAGTAAGTGAGTGAGTGAGAGAGAGAGAGAGCGTGCAAGTGAGCGCGGCAGAGTAAGCAGAGCAAAAGGTGCGTGAGCAAACTCGTGCAGGTGTATGTATGTGTGTGTGTGTGTGTGTGTGTGTGTCATACACAGTGTCATTTGCTCGCCAACCAAAGAGCGCCGCCAGTGCGCTCTCGCTCTCAGGGGGCCACAGCTGTATGTATGTGTGTGTGTGCGAGAGTGTCGTCCCATTAGCCAGTCCAGAGCGTGTGACAGAGCTGAAACGAGTTGGCCCCATCATTTGTTCGAATGAAATGGCAATGGCCAAGCTGACGACGTTGACGTCGACAGCGACAGAGGCAGCGCTGCCTGCCTGCCTGAATGTGCTGCCGTCGTTTTGTCTTCGTCTCATTATGGGGCTTCTCTCTTCTTCCTCTTCTTGTTGTTGTTGTTGTTATTGTTGTTGTTGCCTTCTTGTTTTTTTGCTGATGCGTTTTACAATTTTTGTCATTTGATGTCTTGTCCACTGTGCTAAGGCGACGCCAACGACGACGACGTTGGCTATGGCAACAGCAACAGCAGCAGCAGCAGCAGCGACGGCGACAGCGACTGCGACTGCGACGGTGACTGCGAGAGCCTGAGAGTGTCTGTCCGTCTCTTTTTAGTAAACACCAATGAATGGCCTGGCCGTGCCACTGTGTGTTAGTGTGTGTGAGTGTCTCTCTCTCTCTGTTTGTGTGTGTGTGTGTCGTCTCACTATGTGTGCGTGTGTGTGTGAGCACACACCTCTTGCTGCTTTGCTTTACTGGCTATGCGATTGCGCCACAAATTCTGTCTGTGTCTGTGTCTGTGTGTGTGTGTTGGTGTGTGTGTGTGTGTGTCACACGAAGCGACACTTTAACATGGGGGCGATTTTTCCTGTCTCCCTGCACCAATAGTAATCGAGCACAGCTCGAGCAACTCTGGTGACAAAGGCCGCACCCGACTGCGACGTCGTCGCCAACCACAGTTACAGCAGCAGCAGCAGCAGTAGCAGCAGTAGCAGCAGCAGCAGAGCACGAAGCAGCATTTGTGGCTCCTTGGACCTCATCTTCCTCGCCCTCTTGCTCTTCCTCTTGCTCTTCATCTGCTGCTTCTTCTGCATTTGATTTGCTTTCATTTCTTTTTTCTCGGAGCATGTACAATACTATATACCTATAGCTATATATATTATAGCATATGTATGTGTGCATGTGTGTGTGTGTGTGTGTGTGTGTATCTGCAGGCAATGTCGCTTAGCAGGCACGATTTGCACAGGTATATATAGCATATATAGCATGCAGTGTGGCCTTACACAGATGTAGATACAATAGCTATATATGTATATAGTATATATAGTATACCATGTAGCTCTGCTTATGTAATCAATCGAGACTTTATTCAGCTGTCCACCAGCTCAAGGACTCCGACTCCAACTCCGACTCCAACTCCAACTCGAACTCAGACTTGGCCTCGCCTCACCCGCGCTAATTGGCAACAAAGTTAGGAAAGCAGAACACAAAAACAACAACTACGCAAGGCACTTGCAACATCTTGAGGCACTTGCAACTTAAAGATCTATTCAAATTCGCATTTACAACGAAAGCAAACTTTAATTTCATCTCGGCACAGTACAACAACTTGCTGGATACAATAAGATTGTATTATATATTATAAGTTCACTTCGAAGATTCCCCCTTCATCCCCATAGAAGGTACCATGGAGAGGGAGGCACTACACAATATTTCTTCACACATTTATTTTTGTATTTTCAGCTTTGTATACAGAAACTTAAAGAATATCATACGAAAATACTTGAGATTCTACTAGAGGCAACTTAGGAGAATCTCAGAATATATGGATATATAGAGAGATATACATGACATATATGTATGTGTAGATAATATATGAAAACAAAGTAAAATCTATATAAAAAATCACAAGAAACATCTTCAAATCCGTTAGAAATAATACTTAATATGCTGGCATACAATAAAAATATTACTATACCATTCTATATACTCTATGAACAGTATTATGCCATACTATAGGCCAAATGATACACAATATCAAGCCATTCTATGCCATGTATCATATTCTTCAAAATATATACACTATCTTGAGTATAATATACCATAATATACTATACAAATAATACTATGCTAATCTATATACACTTTGTACTTAGTACTATATAACGCCACACATCATATAATACTATATCTTAATATACCATATATCACATTATTCTAAGTACCCTCACTACCTTGAGTATAATACACCATTATCTAATTCCCATTCCATCCGCCCTTGGCACATCATATTCTCTTTTCATTTATACATATTTTATAGCGCAAAAGAACTATAAAAATCATGTTCGATTCATGATTAAATCGCACAGAATGAAATCATTATGCCAGAGAGAGAGAGAGAGAGAGAACCATTAAAATACCAAAAATATATGCAGAATATTTTGCATAGTTTAGGTTTAATGTAAATTCATTATTTAACAATAATATGAGGAGGCTTCTTCAGTCATATCTTTAGCAATAATATATCATATTTTAAGCAGAGTTTCATGCATATATTACTCTATATCATTTATAATGGTAACCAATCTCAAAGTTGACTTTACTTTGCTGGGATGGGATGGGGACCATCAAAAGGTGAAACAGAATGTTGCGATCCCGAGTGAACTCTCTCATGATGATTATCATCATCGTCATCAGGAGGGTGTCGGGGGGACAAATGGAATTGTCTGCTCTCTTTCTATTGCCAGTCAACACTTTCCTTTCGATTCCTTTCACTTCATTTGGGGTTTATCTGCCCCACACCCTCCCATTCCCCCTCTCTCTTTTTCTATCTCTCTCTTTCTCTTTCTCTCTCTCATTGTCTTTCTCTCTCTCTGCTTTCATTAATCAAAAATTGCCTTTATTCAGCTCGAAGATAAATAATTGCTATCTTATTATGCCGATTGTCGTTGCTGTCGCCGCCGCCGTCGTCTGTCGTCCCACTGTACCCCCTCCCCCTACCCCCTGTCACCCAGTCTTACTGTCTTACTGTCTCAGTGTGCCCTGCGCCGTGTCCAAGTTCTTTATAAACCCGGCACGGCGCCCTTTGTGAAGGCTGCACGAATCGAAATCGAAATCGATCAATCATTTTTCACACTTGGCCCGAGAGAGCGCGTCAAGTGAGTGAGGCACACACACATACACACACACACAGACACACACACATGCTCCCCTAGTTGGGCCATGAAATCAGTGCGCAACAGACTTCGTGTCCAAGTCGGGGCTCTCCAGCCTCTCGGATCGTACTTGACTTTCGTGTCAATAAATCGTTTCAGTTCAGTTTTTAAAAATACAATTTACGCCGACACAAATGATATTAAAAATCCATTAATAATCTCAAAGTCCGCATCGATTACGTCTGATTCTTTTGCGTTCGCCAAGCCTCGCCCGACTCCGACTCCGACTCCGACTCGGGCTCGGGCCTAGAGACGACGGCGACAAAAGGCCATGGGAAGCCGCCTCAGAGAGCAAGTCGGCCACGGCATCGGCATCGGGTCCCGGGGCAGGCAAAGGCGTCACAACATCTCACATTTAATTACATTTTCAGATCACTCGCTCTGGCCATAAAGAATTCGCCCGGCACGCCCACTTTGCAGCCCGCTGTACTGTTTATTTATGATATTTCAACTAAGATAATCCACACGATTCTTTCAATTTGAAAATAATACGAATCCAACATTCATGAAATAGACATACCATACATAGGTTTTATATGGCGAAAGTGTGATAAATGAAATAGTTTGCTTAAGTTTGAGTACATTTTACATGTTATAAAGCACATAGAAATAAGAGCACATACCTAATGTACATATATAATTGAAGAGATTAAATAGTGCTAGTAAAGTCTTCAACTTCATTAGCTCGAGACAAGTTAAGCCAAGATAATCTAAAACATAAAATCAAGTATATATTTTATATGAAATACTAACTAGAGATCGGTTTAAGGTACCTTTAATTCATTAAAACACTACGTAGGGATACAAAACTTGTAATCTGGCTAAACTATATGCAACATTTATATATTCGTTCCATATAGTTTCGCCAGATTACAAGTTTTGTATCCCTGCGTAGTGTTTTAATTTAAAGATTAAAGGTACCTTTAACCGATTAAACCAAGTTAGTATCCATTAAGTTTTCTTAGCTAATAATCGGGAAGTCAAAAAATTAAAAATAATAGAAATCTTACAAATTTGGAATCTGTTAATTTGGAATCATAATTCCAGTATAGTTTCTTAACTGTAATTGTCATAAATATATACAAGTTTGTATTAATATATCATCGGATACAACCTTGACCTTCATGAATTATTAATATATACATATATATATTAATATTTCATATATTGATGTATATCCTTATTATATCAGTTGCTTTAATTCCACAACGTAGGAAACTTGAATATAGTTCACATCCATTTTAAATAAATCATAATTCCGGTCTTTGTCTCAGCTATAATCGACAAAACTATATTTATTTATTTCTCAACTTAATTCATTTCAAAATCGATAAATGGCGCCGTTATTATATCACTTGTATTATATCAAACAACTTGAGAGTATCTATTAGTGCAGATCAGAGACCGAAAATAACGGTTATGGGTATAGAAAATATGTGTTCGTCTTCTCTACGAGACTTTGATTTAAATGTGTTGCATCGATTTTCAGGGCGTTAGATGTGGTGTGCCAGCAAGGGGTAGAGTTGCTTAAAGTCGCAACTGAGAGAGTCGTTAAAGAGTTGAGCTTGAGGAGCGCTGACTGCTGCATCAATGTCAAGCTCAGCTGACGAGACTGAGGTTATAATCCAAAATGGAAGAGATTTGTTTACACGCATGCTGGGCTGAGCACAGCCGGGTCTGAGTCTGGGTACAGCCGGGTCTGGGACCGGGTCGAGTGGGTGGTTGGGTGGTTGGGTGTTAGGGTGTTTCGGAGATGGGAAAGCAAAAGCAGCTTGCATTGGTCGCTGGGTCACGCGCACGCAAGAATGAATATGGATATGAATAATGGCCGTTAGTATGAGTACACTCACTCACACACACGCAGACATACACACATACACTCGTACATACTGTGGTGATGGTGGTGCAATTATCGCTCGCAGCGCCCTTCAAAAATTTCTCAATGAATGCGTGAAATCTGCGCGAGACCGGGTTGAGGTTGAGGTTGAGGCGGTTCGCGTTCGGTTATTGCACAATTCGCATACTATCAGGTAGAGAATGTGTGCCTGTCTCTCTCTCTGTGTGTGTGTGTGTGTATGTGTATCTGCTGCTAGTTTCCATTGTTATTACCCGCGCTATACACTGCCTTCACCCCCTTGGCCCGCGTTCAGTTGAGTTCAGGTCGGGTTCGTCTGGCGCGTCTGGTTGCCATGAATATGGCACATAATGTGCCCAATAATTAAGTGAAAGGGTTACAATGGCTTCATGAGAACTTTGCTAACCGGGTGATAAAATTTGCCCGAAAAGGGTTTTCTAACATGTCGTATGAATTTCATAATGGCCGCCGTTGTCGTCGTCGTCATCGTCGTCGTCGTCGTCGTCGCCTTTGCTGCCTCATAAAAATTGCCAGCTATGTTTATTACACCATAGCAGGACCAAAGCAGACAAAGCAGACCCGTCTCGGACTCGCAGGATTGCCAGGACAACATCGAGTTGCGAGAGTTCAATGAAGGATGCCGCGCACCGTCGCCTGGAGGATTCCCCGTGTTGTGTGGAGGGGCAGGACGCAAGGCGAACCGAAGGCGAAGACGAACTCAATTAAGGAAGCTCAATAAAAACGCGCGCGAGTACTATAAAAGAGACAGAGATAGAGAGTGAGGGAGATAAAGAGAGAGAGACAGAGTGCAAAAACGTGATATGATAATGCATTGCGCACTCTACAGGTACTTAGCGGTACCGCGAGAGATATCTTAATTATCCCATATAATCGGCGGCGAAACTCAATGAACTATCCGCGAAAAGGGTTTGCAGGTCTGTTCTTTCTTAATGAAGAGCACCCTCTCGAAATATAGATGGATGGCGTATAGAATGAGATATATATATTTACAAAGTATATCTATAAACATAAGATACATACGTTAAGATAGCTATGAGTGAGAAGAGCCAGATGTATTGACACAGTTTTCCATAAACACTGGATAATTATAGATGAAAGACAAAGTTGGGAAGATTTTAGTCGCAAGATACAGATATCTTAGAGAACTGCGTATCGAGATAGGAATATATAGATAGGAATGTCTGCAGTCATATATGAGCTAAATAATATAGATTAAAGTTGGAGAGCTCTCTTTATTTTTATACTTTATCTATCTTAAATGTGGAAAGATATATAATATTCTACAGAGCAACATATTTATATTAAACTATTCAAGAGAGACGTGAGTTAAAAAAGGTGTTCACAGTCTTTCGATGATATTAATATATAGTATAATATATTTTATATATATATATATATGTATATATATATATATGACAAAGACACCCAGATGTAGTGCAATTTTAAAGACATCTTATAAATAGATACAGATTAGTTATATTATATGAAAATGATCATTATATATTAAAATCTATAATTGATGACTTTGCCGAAGAATTACTCATATATCTTCATATAAAGTGGGTAATCGATAAGCGATAAATGAAGATAGAAAGAGCCGAATAATATCAAGAAGAAACCGCACTTAAATGAAATTCAATTAAACAATTTAAGCTACCAAATAGTTGCACCAGATAGGGGAAGGGTCCATAGAATTGATCCATTTAAGCGAAAGATACCACAGCAATTTATCTGACTCGCTCTTTCTTTCGCTCGACCAGTTCCCGTGTGGGTGGGCTGGCATTGTTCGGCTGTGTGCGGAAATGGAAATGGGATCTCGGGCCCTGAGACTGTGCCACATATTCGGCTGGTACATCTGCAATCACAACATATTGGGCCACATTGAATAACCGAATGGCGAATAGAGAAAGGCGCTCACAATGCACTCGTCCACAAATAATAAGCAGACCCAGTTACAGATACACATACACATACAGATACAGATAGAGATGATGCTGAAGATATGTTCATATTTTTCAAAACAAAATATGATTATTATTGTCCATTGTTGTTGCTGCGCCAGTTGCCATTGTCCGTCGCGAGCCTCGTCTGCCTCTGTCAGTTGTAATTATGGCGTAATTGTGCATTGTTACCAGTGCTAATCCTTGAGAGCACTATCTCTCCACTCTCGATCTTGATCTCGATCTCCATCTGCATCTTTGGTTTGGTTTTGAAACCAAAGATGCCGCATCTAAGCCAGAGACCACACCCAATCGTCACTCGATATTCCAACTGTGATTCGCATTTATGTTCTAAATATTTAAGTACTTGGACTTGAGCTACTATCGTATTTAGAGGCCCTTCTCGATCTATAGACGGAGGCCATATAGAATGAGATATATATATATTTGAAATATTTATATTTGTAGTGTAGCTATAAACATTATATATGTACATACATAAATATTGTTATGAGAGCAATGAATGAATGGGTAAATTTAATATGATAACATCTACAGTCATATGAAGGTATTTGAGTTCTCTTGAACGTAATTGATTAAAAGAACTTTCTTCAGAAAAGGGAGACAGAACCTATAGAAACAGAAAAGGAGAATATGAGAGAATGAGAGAGAGAGCGTAAGAAAGAACTATAGAAAGTTTTGAATAAGCTGATGGTAAGGAAGCTGGCTAGGGTTTTTGTGGCTATCGATTACAAGAGTTATAGAGTTGTCTTTATATATAAACATATGGGTACACAAGCACACACAGAATATACCATATATATATATATATTTACATATACATATGTTAGTCTTCATATAGAGTACAACAAATACAGTTAAGCTTTAATCTTTTATTTTCTGTATAAAAAAAGAAGGAATATTTCCCACTGTTTTCCCAATGAACCTTCTAGAAATTTGATGGCAGTCAAGTATGATATTATTATTTGGAACAGTCTCGTTAAATCATCGATAGTATATTGCTTGTACTGTTGATTATGGCACTTAGCGAGGCTTGACTGTGGCTTTTACTCACGACAAGTGCGCTTCAGCGGCGACTCGACTGACTCGACTCGAATCGACCCGACCTATCTCGACCTATCTCGACTATCACTCCCTTCGACTACCCCAATTGAAAGCAACCTGGTGAATTCTTCGCATATCACAGCGTCCTTCATTTTGTACACACACACACACACAGACACACAGACACACACATAGAGGGAGACATGAGTGTGCAGATGTGCGAGCACATGCTCTGGACTGGGTTAACATCCGTGTGTGTTTGTGTGCCACCACTTCTGTTCACCCCTAAAAATACAAAACGTTCATCTTGTGGTTCTCATCTGCGCTAAGGGGGAGCAGGAGCAGTAACAGGAGCGGGAGCGGGAGCGGGAGCGGGATTTGGTTGTGCATCCATATCGCGGTGCATAATTAAAAACTGTAAACCACACAAATAATCCCTGGATAGTAGCACAGACACAACGACAGCAGCAACAATTGGAACAGCAACACGTAGTAGATCCAGAGCACATGAAACCGAGGGTTGTTCCCTCATTAGAGACCGACGATCTTTGCGCAATTCAGCAACATATATGCTATATGTATGTGTGTGTGTGTTTGTGTGTGTGTGTGTGTAAGTGTATGTATCTGTACCCCTAGCTAGATAGTGGTCCATCTAATGCTGTTCTCACAACTAGAGTTGGGGGTGTGTAACCTCTAATGTCTTCTAATAGTTCCAACCGACCTTCTCAGCAATTATTTTACCCTTTCTCTCTCTCTCTTTCTGGCACTGCTCTCTCCCTCTCGCTTGCACGCTCAGGCCATGGAGAAACCTACCCCAAATAATGCATAATTATTACTACTTGATGTGTGGTATGAGACTCCCCCCGCACCCTCCCTCCTAATGTGCTCTGTGCGTGTGTGTGTGTGTGTGTGTGTGAGTGTAAATCAAATCAAATCCACTTCAAGGGATTAAAATCTGTTGTCATTACCAAATGTGAAACACACAAAATGGAGTTTTCAGCGTTATATGAGAGAAATCATACAGTGAAAAAAAAAATGATAATATTATGGTATATATACATATATATATATATATATAGCATGTAGTTATGGAACATATAGTTGTCAGATTTTTATAAAATGTAGGCAGTATATATAGGGTACTTTATCATGTTAACTGGTACTGATAAGTTTAGCTATTTCAAAATACAATATTGGACATTACATAAAAACCCTTGACAGATTGTTCCTATGAAAACTATATACCATAATAGTTCCACTTTGATGAAATTGCATTGTGCATTGAATGTGCATTTTATTTATAGAGTAGAGTATTCATTTAGTAAATTTGGTTGAAATATCTTGAAAAATAACAGAAATCGAGCAACAGATTGCATGGCAATTTATGAAATGAAGTTTATTTTAGGACATATATTTAAAACTCAGATAAATCTTAGAAATTGCTATAAAAAAGAAAATAATCGAAAAATAGGCAATGCAAACTAAATAGAAATGCAATACGAGGGTCGTTTGATAAGTCCGTGACTTTTTGAATAAAATATATTTTTTTCGTCAAAGAAGCGTTTTATTTCTCAACATAATCTCCTTTTAGCTCTATACATTTAGTCCAGCGTTTTTCCAATTTTTTTATTCCTTCCAAATAATAGGTTTTCTCAAGGCCCTCAAAATAGTCGTTTGTTTCTGTGATGACCTCTTCATTTGACCCGAATCTCTTACCGCCGAGCCATTTCTTCATGTTTGGAAACAAAAAATAGTCACAGGGGGCTAAATCTGGAGAATATGCTGGATGGGGTAGCAGTTCGTAGCCCAATTTATGAAATTTTGCCATGCTGACTACACACGTGTGCACCCGTGCATTGTCCTGATGGAACAGCACTTTTTTTTTCGCCAAATGCGGTCGTTTCTGCTTCAAATCAATATCGATCTGTCCAAAAGCTCTGAATAATATTCGCCGGTGATCGTTTTACCCTTTTCAAGGTAATCGATGTGAATGATACCTTGTGCATCCCAAAAAACTGTGGCCATGACCTTGTTGGCCGACAGACCCACCTTGGCCTTCTTTGGTGCACGTTCACCCGGAGAAACCCACTGTCTTGATTGTTCTTTGGTCTCTGGTGTGGTGTGGTGGATCCATGTTTCGTCTACGGTAACGAAACGGCGCAAAAATTCGTTTGGATTGCGGTTGAACATCGCCAAACACTCCTTTGAAATGGTCACACGGTTGCGCTTATGGTCGTGTGTGAGCAATCGCGGCACCCATCGCGCGGAAAGCTTTTTCATGTCCAAATATTCATGTAAAATGTGATGTACCCGTTCAGTTGAGATGCCTACAGCCTCAGCTACCTCTCGCACTTTCATTCTCCGATCATCCAATATCATTCCATGGATTTTGTCGACGATTTCTGGCATGACGACCTCTTTTGGGCGACCTGAACGTTCGGCATCACTTGTACTGGTACGACCACAACGGAACTCAGTAAACCATTTCTTAACCATTGAAATTGATGGTGCAGAGTCCCCATAATATTTATCAAGTCTTTCCTTGGTTTCGGTGATGGATTTTTTACGCAAAAAATAATGCTTAATTAGCACACGAAATTCACTTTTTTCCATTTTCGTTAAAATTCACGAGATCGTCTGCTTTCAATGCCTATAAAACGCAAACTAAGAAACGCAGCTTTCTCAAAATTTTACAGTCAGCTGTTAATCGATAACTGCTGACAGGAGCAGTGTTGTATTTAGAGCAGGTGCGCGGCAAATACAAAAAGTCACGGACTTATCAAACGACCCTCGTATATGAAGTCTCTGCACCAGAGTTATGATGGCCTGTAAATTGTTCCATGTCAAGGTAGATGAGATAAGAACCCCAGACAGGGCAGGGCAGGGCAGGGCAGGGCAGATTGGGTGCTTGACGTAGTCTTCATTAGAAGCGCAGAACATAAGCTAATTCAAATGAGACGAGATGGCAGCAGTTAAATGTGCACAGCACAGCGCAAAGGGGAGAGAGAAAGGAAGGCAGAATAAGATAGATAGAGAGAGAGGGAGAAAGGCAGAGAGAAGTGAGGGAGAACGACAAGAAAAAGTATTAAAATTTGTAAGCGAATTCATGAAAATTTCCTTCGGGGAATTCATTAGCGTAGCAGGCGGGGGCCAACGGGCAAGGAAGGGGAGTGGGCAAGGTGAGGGAGAAAGGTAGAAGGGGGCAAAATAAAAAAGAACAACAAGAGGAGAGAGACAAGAGACTAGAGACGAGAGACGAGACGAGAGAGAGAGAGACAACAAGGACAACACAAAAAGGGGTTAAGGCTTGTTTCTATTATGTTATTCTATGACCGTTGCGAGGTACTTTCTACCACCCTTCCCCACCCACCCCCCTTCTTTACATTGTGTATCTAATTTGGGCATATTATGAATTTAACCCTTTCGTGTTTGTCGGATATTTAAACAACTGTTTGCACAAAAGTTTAGCCAGAAGGTCGCATAGAATTGAAGCTGCTGCAGCCTCCGCTCATAATTTCCACCCCCACCCACACGAAATTGATTCCACCTAATGCGTGCGATGCCACCACCCCCTCTCCCTTCCCCACCCCCTTCTTCACTACACTTCTTACTCCTTCCCACTGGCAGCTCCTTAGACGTTGCTCGCTCTCTGCGCTGTCTGCCGCAGTCTGGCTTCGTGTTTGTCTGCCTGAAAGTGAACTTTGCTCTGCGCCAGCCACATTCCCCCCTCCCCCTGTGCCACTGTGCCACTGCTTGTTGCAAGTGGAGGCCGGCAACATTAATGGGCGACCCATTACCGTGGGGTATTCCAGCGATGCTTTCATTTACTTTGGCCCAGGCCAGACCAAGTTGAAGTTTCCGCTTTGTTCTCTCCGGCAAATTCTTACGGCTTTCAAGTGAACACTCCGTCGATCTTTGGACTTGTTACTTGCTACTTTCTACTTGCAACTTGTGACTGCCACAGCCACAGCCACAGCGCGACTGCTAATGATGCCTTTTCCAGCAATTTAATTGTTAAACAATGGAAACGCTTTTGATTACAAGAAAAACAATCCAAGGCGAGAGGGGGAGGCATCTCTCCGAGCATTGTTTTCTTTGCTACCCCCCTCCCTCGCAGGGCTGGCAGGATGTTTATTAATTTTTACCTGAGGTTATCTATTTGTCGCGCCAGCGCAGCTTCTTGTTTAGCCCTTTTTCCGCTTTTGGCTTTTTTTTCCCCTGGGGGTTGCAAAAGTTTGGCTTGCTTTTTGTTTTTTTAACAATTTTTTGTTCTCTTGCTCCGCAATTTTCATGCTCATTAAATAATTTCAGCGCATGAAAGTTTTCACCCACTCCACCCTCCTCTCTCCCCTTGCTGCTGCAGATGTCCAGGCAGAAGAAGAGAACGAAAACAAGGAGAAGAGAAGACGCTGGGCGTTGAAAAGTTTTTATTGAAAGTTGTAATTTAAATTTATTAGGTTTCACATTTTAATTAATGCGCACTTCTTGCCGTCCCGCTCACCTATAACTCCCTCTCTCTTACTCTCCCTCACACACTCAGTGTCACTCTCTTTCCTTCTCTTTCTGTTGCTCCTTTGGCACATCGTAAATATTGGAACCCAAGCCACAACTTCCGCTCGCCAACTGTGACGTAATGTGAGACCTTACAAAATGCTATCTCCATCTCACTCCTCCTCTCCTCTCCCCTCTCTCTCTCTCCCCCACTCTCTATCACTTTCTTCCACTCTCAAATTAATAATTAGAATTATGACAGATATATCCCAGTAGGAGACAAAGTTTTAATTGGTTTACAGGTCGAACTTCCATGTTGATTTGCCATTGAAATTTTGACGGACTCAAAATGCGATATTTGGGAAATAATTATCAGACTAGTTAGAATAAACTACTATCATTAAGATTTGAGATAATACTTAGATTAGGAAGAACCCTTATGCACATTAAAACAAATCACTGGGGAATGATTGCGTGAATGAATTCATTTCAGAGCAAGAATTCTGTAAAGTACTCTGCTGTACTCATTTTTGGTGTCGTATTATTCAAACGTAAAGTGTACACTTCGATTGGATACATGCTTCAAGTGATTCCTGTGATTTGTTGGGAGGATAACACCAAGTACTGAATAGTTATATCAAAAATTACAATTAAATGAATCAATTCATGTGGGAAGTGTCTAGAACGAAATGGAAGGTGAGGACAACCTTTGGCAATACTATGTCACTCACTGTACAATACTGCGACAGTACACTTAAAAACTATACCTTCAAATACTGTACTTACTATCAAGTGAATGAGTATAGTAATTTAGAAGGCAGCAAAACAACAAACATTCACTCACACTCATTGCAAGTGATTGCACTAGAAACTTTCCTCTATTTTATTTATAAAATAAAAAAAAATCCGACTACTTTCCTGTTGATCGAATCTAGATTAACATAAATATAAAAAATATACTTGTATATATAATACGAGTATATTTCGTATTCTCTTAATTGATCAGAGGGGTTCATATAGATTATAAGATGAGCTATTGGAAAAGAATAATCAATCTGCACATATAAAAACAGAGAGTTAACTTCAATTTGTTTAGAGACCTTACTTCATTCTGTGTAAAAGTTGAATGCAAGTTTGCATTAAGGGCATTCCTAATGTCTATATAATATGATATTTACGTATAATTATAGACTTGTGTGTACCTTGCACTTATGCTAATTGGATTCAAAGTGTGCTCTCCCTATCTCTCTCTCTCTCTCTGTATCTCGGTATCCCTTCGACCTTTGTTTGTCAAGTCAGCGGAAAATTCGCAACAGACGAAGGCAAAGCTATCGATGTGATTAACCGAATTACGCTGACAAGGTGGAAAAAAAAGCTGTGGAAAGCGCGAAAAACAGCACGAGTATTTATTAATACAAATTAAGATGTTATCGTCTTAAATTGAATTGCACAACCCACCCCACGTCCACCTCATGCCCGCCGGCAATCCCCCATTCCGTATACCTAACCCCGGGAAGAAAAAAATAAGCACCTTAATGTAGTCAAGGCGCATAAGGGACAAAACAAAACAAATAAGAAAAAGCTATTTGGGTGGCAAGATGATTGGATGACTAGCAGATACCCTGTACCCGAAGGCGAAACAATACTGCAGGATTGAAATAAATACATGCAATGAAGTTGTGCATGATTTAAATGAATTTTGTTCGTATTTAGTATTAAATAATATTAATAATTAAGTATAATTATGCAATTTGTGATATATTCAATAATTGAAATCAATTTCAGTATAGTATACATACAGAGTATAGTATACATATAGAGTTTCATATTCTCAGATCAATAAATCTAAAAACAAAAGTTTATTTGAAGAATAATTCATAATAAAGTTAGCAACTCTTGAGAACGGAATTGTAAGGATTCGCAGAGAGATTTTAAATTGAAAATGTTTAAGTACAAATTCGTCATTGAAAGCGGCTTTAAATACGACTTCTACTTATACTTCTTATATACACGGCTAATATTAAATTTTATTTCTAAAGGATTCTAAACGGGATAGTTTGTATTGCCATATAAATTAAGTATCTAAAATGTTTCTGATATTTATTTCTCTTTGAAAACTTGTTGAAATATATTCAAATGGTACTACCTTCGCACTTCGCAATTACAGGGTATTCACAGGTCCCCACGCAGAAAGCGGCGGCGTTGTTCGCTCGAATTCCCAGCGAACGGAAGAGAAAGAATTGTAATGCGAACACAAAAGTTCACAAATTAGCAAATTTGAGAATCTCGGGGAGAAGGAGTCGAAAATAAAAAGCACAGCGAAGCAGAGAGAAGAAAACAAACAAAAACACAAATAAGAACAAAATAAAAGCGCAAACTTGGGGCCAAAGGGCAACAGATGAAGATGAAGACCAAAGCAAGGGCGGCAAAGGAAGAGGAGGAGGGAGAGGGAGAAAGAATCATTGTGGTAGGCAGAGTGGGAGAAGGCGTGTGAGCAATAGACACAAAGGCAAGGGGGGAAGGATATGCAAAAGGCGCGCACAAATACAAATGTTTTCGCTCGTGTGGAATAGAAATAAAAACAAGAAGAAGAAGAAGCACAAGAAGGAGAAGAAGAAGGAGCACAATGAAATGAAAGACGAGCAAGAAATAAAAACGTCGCCGTGTCCCGTGTCACTGGGGTGGCCACTTGGCAGGGGAAAGTGCGCAGAGGGGGGGTGGGATAAGTGCCCAAAAGGCAGTGTACAAGTATCTAACGAAAAAAGAAGAGAAGAGCACAGCAGAGCAAAGCGCACCGGGGGGAAAAGCTGAAGCAATAATAAACAATTGTGCGATGGAAATCCGCGATTGTAATCCGCAATTTTTACGGCTTTTGTTGCCCAGAACAGGACACAGGGCAGAGGGGGGGAGGGGTGGAGAGAGGCAGGATGAAGTGTGGCCAAGGGATGCCACACCCCCAGCCCCAACCCCATCCCCTGTCAGTGTGGCGTCACCAGTCGAGCGAGTCGGCTATCGCCAACACCATCTTTATTTCATTTTTGAAAACAATCGCAGCGCAATCTGCCAGGACAACAACAAGGATAACAAGGATAACAACAACAGCAACAACGACAACAACAACAACAACCAGGAGAGCAAGGACAAAAGTAACGGCAATAATACCGCAAAACAGTTGACTGGCTAAGTGACTGCGGGTAGTCGCAATTGGACTCGCAGTGGGAGTCGGCGTCGAAGTCGGAGTTGGCCTCGGAGGTGGAGCATATTGCCAGGCTTTGTTTGCAACAATGCGGCATTGTCTCCATTATTGAAGATCGACTCCGGTTTGTGCCGTCAATTGTCGTCGTATCAAGCGCCAACATCCCCTCATGCCTCCCTCCCCTCTCTTCTCTGCCCCAATCAACTGTGATTTGCTAGTAATCAGTGCATCGTCGCATTCCACACGAGCTTCAATTGCAATTCTAATTCCAAATTCCGAACTCAAGCATCGCATTGAATGTACTCGGAAGAGGGTTGAGCTAGGGGTAAGGTTGGGTGATCGAGAGGGAGGGGATAGGGTTGCGAGTGCAAGCACTCGCGGCACTGCCAACTGTAATTTAACCCCATGCTTAGAATGTCATACAAGCTGTTTGCTGCATGTATTTGAGAGTAAGTGTGTGTTTGTGTGTGTGGTGTGTGGTGTGTGTGTGGTGTCTGTTTGCTGTATGTAGCCTTGTGGCTTGTGTGCGCCCCTGCAACCAATGGGAACTCCTCAGCCGATTTTGTCACACTAAGCCTCAATTCCCAGAAACTACTTATATTTATCCTAAGTAGCCTGGGAGACGTAACAACCTTAGATGCTCATTAGGTTATAGAAATATATGTATTCTGATCCCTAATAAAATAAAAAAAAAACTTCAATTGTGCATATCCCACCTAAGCTGAACAATCAAATTTACAGGATACTTAATTTAAATTGTTTGCAAGCAAGAAAGGCCTAAGGTTATAATTATTATTAAGTATATTCACATTCATTTGTATTATTCATATTTATATTAAATATATCATTCCTTTTTTGAACATATCTATATAGCTTCTACCTCAACTAACCACAATACCCCCTTTTGGTTCTCTTTTATTATGTGTCGAGTTATTATAAGGACAGTCGCAGGAGGCATCTCGATCTATCTCTCAGTCTCGTGCCACAGGGCGATGACAATGCTGACTGTCATTTTCCCATTAAAATAAAGATAACATTTCCGCGCCGTGCCTCACAAGTATATTACTAGCTTCCATGTGTGTAAGTGTGTGTGTGTGTGTGTGTGTTTGTGCGTGTGTGTGTGTAAATGTGCGTGCCGTTAACAGTTGGATAAAAATGTGCTTTTGACACGAGAGCGTCCATTGTAAGCGTTACTAAATTGGTTTGTTCCTTGCCCCGCCGAAATGTGTATGTGAATGTAAAAGTGAATATAATCATGAATGCATGTGAATAACTGCCGAAATTTGTACTAAGCTGTACAGCTGCTACTACGCCCACTGCCTCTTCTAATCGCCACATAGATTATGCCTATGGACTCTATACATAACGATTCTATGCATGAGAACATATTGTTTATTTATGCTTGTTAAAGATCTGCGAATGTTAATATCTAAGAACAGACCATATTCCATGAAAAGGACTTAGTAGAGTTATTCCTATGTGTTATGGAAGAAACTTGACAGTATTATTCCTATTCCTAGCCAACAAAGATATTCGTGAGCAGTACCACCGTGTGTCCATCTATCAGTCTATCTGTCTGTTTGAGCTCTATTGTGCGCCGATCAAGTTTATTTGAAATTTTGGGCCACGCCTCCTTTCGCCGTCGTAAAAACCTAATTCCAAACGTAATTCTTATGCAAGATTTTTTTTTTCTGTAAACACAATAAGCATTAATTACGATCGAATAATAAACATAGAAGAAATAATTAAGAAATAATTTTAAAGGCAGCCACCCCCTGAAAACTATGCAACATAAAATACGCTAAACACAGAGGCTATATATTTAGGAAATAGTTTATGTGAGGTAGCTAGCGGATATACTATGACAGCCGAGCACACGACTGTAGCTTTGGTGATTGTCTTTTATAGCAATAACATGATGTGTTCCTTATAATTATCTCCCCTTTTCGTTCTACACTACCCCTTGAAACTCTGCAATTACGTTTTTCAATCCGAAATTGTGTTATGGAAAACGTAATCCCAGAACAAGCACAAACTTATAATAAGGTTGCTGTTTTCCCATCGTGGCAACATAATCCAGAATCGGAACAAAATGGCATCGAGGATTGCATTAAGTGCAGCCTAATGTTTATTTATTTGCTTTCGTTACATCTCTCTCTCTCTCTCTCTCTCTCTCTCTCTCTCTCTCTGTCTGCGAGAAGGAGGTGGGGAGGGCTGTGTCGGAGATTTCAATGCGATTTGATGGCAAAACGCCATCGCGACGAGCAATGACAGCCGTGCAGAGCAGAGGACAATGAGGATCGTCGTCGTTGTAGAGTGATTATAAAAATTGCACCCTTAAACTATTCCGAGTGTGCCGAGTGCCGGGTGCTCTGCTCTGCAAACAAAATGTCTTCCATATTTCAAGGATACTTCCCTCTTTATTTGTCTCTCCCTCTCGCTAACGCTGCGTCCCGCACCCCGCATCCGCTGCCCTTGCCAACGCTTGATGGGTTTATTAAATCAAAGAACACTTTGGTCGAGCATCTGTTGGCCTGCACACACCCTGATGAAATTGTGCCGAATATTGTTATATAACATATTACGTAATATATAATATTGTTGAATATTGTTATATAACAAATTATGTAATATATAACGAACTCATATAAATATACTATAGAAGATATTCATTCAAATACACCAGAGAAAACATATTAAATGGGGGAAACTAAGATCACACGACAATGAACGAGCACAACAAGTTGTGGGATATAGTTGAAAGATACAATAGTTAAAAAATACTATATCTGAAAGTATAAGAATAATGAATAACTTTAAAGTTAGCTTGAAATGATGAAGTTGTCGAAAACGCCGCACTTGATCAAGAAATAACATTTATTTAATATATATTATATAAGGTAATATAAAGGAAATTCAAGTAGAGTATCATGAGAATCATAAGAATTGCTTTATCTACTGATGCATAACTAGATAAGACAAACTAAATTAAAATGTTATCTATAAATACAATGTGTGAAGAGAATGAAAACCCGTTGATCAATTCAAATAGAAGCGTATATGAAAGTCGACTCGATGCGCGCGCTTCAAATGCGAATGCGTTCAACTCGTTTTGCATTCGCCAGTCACAGTCGCACGAGCACTCAAACCGGGGGCACTCACAATCGCCTTCACTCTCAAGCATTTCAAATTGCGCAAGGATGGATGGATGGATGGAAGGATGGATGGATGGATGGATGGCACATCCTGCTCAATCTCGATGCGGTGCGTCCGGACGTAGCGCCCCAATGGGCTGCGTTCATTGGTGAGTCAACTGCGGATTAATTAAATACTCATATACAAATTGTTGTTGGTCGTGTGGCATAAAAGGACGTGCCACAGCGTGCACCCTGTGCAATGAATAAAAGAGGAGAGAAGAGGCAGTGGTAGGGGGAGGTGAAGGAAGTGGAGTAAAAGTGTGTGGGCTGTGCCCGATGCCATTGTTTTTTATATAACTCAATGCACACCAGTCGGTCAGCACAATGGACACACACGCACACCCACACCCACACATACATACATGGTATATATGATCCCTATATGCAGATGTGAATTCCAATTATGTGTATGATTTGCCCGCTTGGCAAATATTTGCATGCTTTTACCTTTCAGTTGCAATTTCGTCGGCTTCTTTTATGAACTGGAACTGGAACGGGGACTGAGACTGAGACTGAGACTGGGTGCTTATGAATACTCAGACGCAATGAACGAGTACTCATACTCGAGGCAGAGACAAAGAGAGAGAGAGAGCAAGAGATTGAGAGGAAGTCGTTGTCATTTCAAATTCTTTATGACAACTGAGTACAGAGAAGACGACGACGACGACGACGACCAAGACGACGTTTCGAAACGATTCAGAATGATTTTGTCGGGTCTCCTATCTAATGACATTCCGTGTCGCTGTGGTAAACATCTTTTATAGTCGCAGCAGCTTCAGCTTTAGCTTCAGAACCAAAACCTGCAATTAGCGGCCCTCGTCGTGGTCTCTCGTATATTTGGGTACGTGCTCTAAACCAATTACAGCAAAAAAAGACTGACACGAGTTCCACTCTATACACAGACACAAACACAAACACACACACACAAACACAAGCACACATACACATGGTATATGCTCCCTTGAGTTGAGACTTGTGGCCTTTTATTGTCCACATTAGTTGGCAGGCGGCTCGTGAGCTTCGCTTTATGCCCAGATGATGATCCCATTGATAATGATGGCTCCACAGTTACACGCTTCAGGCAGCTATAGACACTGGGATGCTCTTAAATCGAAAGGCTGCGACTAAAGTAGAACATAACAATAATATTAAATAAATGATGAGTTATAGAGCTCATAGAGAGCTATAAAATACTTTTGCTCCCTTCTTTCTGAGGTTAGAAATGGCAAATGAAAATTAAATTGCTTCTGGATTCCAGAACTGCCACATAGCCCACACTCGGTTAGGGTATAATAAGATGTCATTCTTCTCGCGTCGTATCTTTATTGCGCCTACTGCTTCAGCTATTGAAGAATCTGTTGATTATTATGGTCAAGTTTTTTCCTTCAACTCTTTTGTCGCGGCTTTTGTCGTTGGTTTTCGACTTGATTAATTGCAGAACGCGGAGATACTATGTGTATGTGCGTTGATTTTTGTTTTGTTCGGCTTTTCTTCTGGGTCTTTTTTTCCTTTTCTAGGGTCTTTTGGGGCACCTAATGCCAGCCAGGTGTGCCTGACACTCATCTATGTGTTCCGCTCTCTCTCTCTCTTTCTCTTCTCCTAGAGCTCTCTCCGGGCGTACTTTGGTCAACTGATTCGATGTGTGTACCTTAATTATAACGCCATCTCGCATCATTGCGTCATCATTTATAAGCGCCGCAGACCGCAGCAGGCCACAAATCAGAGCAACATACATTTCGATACATATACAGAGAGTCGATTAAAACTAAGCAAACAGAAATGAACTTGATTTTGGCATTGACAGAGAAGAAAAGAAAAAAACCCTGAAGTATCCCACACTATTGAAATCATTTATAGAATAGAAAAAGAAATCGAAGAGAAAGCTAATTCTGTCATAGCGTATTCTTACCGGAATCCACTGAAACTCAAATATCATCATTAGATATGATAACTGCATATAAATAAGTATATAATCTTAACTTTTCAGAATAGTCATCTAAAAAAGCCTTGAATAAAAGCCTTGTTCAAGTTCCCGAATATGAATTCTCTTTTTCTCAAAGTATTCAAACTTTGCTGTTTATTTTCCTATAGATTCCGAGTAAAATGCAAAATCTGAGCCTAAGACAATTATAATTTTGAATAGGCAAAATAGCATAAATAAAGTAGGAGGCGAACAATAAAACAATACGGCAATCCACAATGCAAATCCCATCAACGTCGGATTAGCCCCGAAGAAGTTGAGCAGTCGAAATCAAGAAAAGGGAAATGCGAAACTAGAGAGAGAAAGAGATCAGAGATGAGAGACGGACCACGGGTAGCGGGTAAGGGGCAGAGGGTATACGGCATCAGGAATTGGAAAAGGGAAAGGCTAACGCCGGATTTTGGATACGGCTGCTTAAGATCAAGGTAAACACAACAGTCGAGCACAATGTGGACAATATGGAGACAATGGCACAGTGTTGCGAATGAATAATTATAATAATAGGTCAAGCAGCAGGTTGAACAAAGGCGGGCGAAGAGGTAAAGGGAATCAGGCCCCGGATCTGCATTGATCCTGCAGAGATGCCGCTGGCCTGCGTAGCGCCATGCGCTAAGGCTTAGCGCGCAGCACACAATAACAAAGCGAAACGAGGTACCCGCAACGCACCGCACCGTACCGCATCCGTATCTGTGCAGGCGGCAGCGGGACAACAACAAAGCGACTAACGGTGAGCGGTAAGCGAGCAGCGCAGCAGGCAAAACAAAGCCGAGCAGCCGAGCCCAGCAAAGCGTTAACTACACGAACCGAGCGAAAAGAGCAGTCCACAAAGGAAGGTAGCTAAAGGGAGAGAGAGAGAGAGAGAGAGAGAGGGCGAACAGGGACCTTTGCCTGGCCAAGTCGAGGCAGAGCCGCGCTGAGCCGGGGACTACAGTAGCCGCGGCAACAAAAGGCACAAAGGCCAAACACGACTAATTATCCTATTCACAGCGAGTGTGTGTAATTACTCTCGCACTGGGATTGGCACTGGGCACACACAGCGATGCACTCTGCGGCTCTGGGAATTGCACTGAGAACGGCACTTGCTGTGATCTGAGCACATGATCGATACTTGTCCTGTCAAGCGCCTAGGTGCAGCCAGCGACAGCAGCTACTGCACTGAGAGAAACCAGTAGTACTACAGATTAACTACTTGGTGCAGTATCCTGGAATAACTGTCTGACAAGATCTTACACTGCAAAGGTTGTCAACTGCATTATGCATTTCAGTATTCGCTTTTGAAATATCAATACAATTTCATTACAATTCATAACAGAATTGCTAGGATATTATAATAAGACATTTACAAGATCTTATAAATGTGAAGATTGTCTTCTGAATAATCTGTATATACTGTATAAACTATTTAACAATATCTTACACAGTTATGATTTTATTATACATTTCGAATTTCAGAATTTATAACAGAATCTCTAAGATACATATGTTTTCATGATCTTTTCTTCTGCACTCAGACAGATATGTATTAAGTACAATTTCATCGTTATTAAGACTAAAACTCTAAAGATATCATAATAATGAATCTTCAAGTAACTTTAATAAAATTATCTCCACTAACTAAAGCTCATTTACAAGATCTTATAGCTGTGATGGGTTTCGTCTGTCAGACTTTGTTTTTTTAAAATATTTAAATCAAGTTAATCATAATAATTAATATAATTCTAGATAAATAGTACAATGTGAACCTTTAGATATATTTGCTAAGCTTATCTGCCATTTTTCAAAATATTTAAGTGCACACATACTATATTTATCATATCATTATAAAGTTACTTTATCCAAATATATTTTGAATTTAACTTGCTTTAACTAATAAACGGAGTCAATTAATTTTATTTCTGTGAGATCCCTGCTAAATTTGCAGAATTTGTAAAGTCTGCGCAAATTTCTTTTCAGTGTAGTTTATTCTGCCTGCTGTTTTTTTGTAGTAGGACCCAAAGCCAATTACCGATTATATCTGCTGGCAACTGTAAACGCAGCCTCATCGTTTTAGCACACGGTCCTCCTCCACGCAGTTGTCAGTTGTTAACTGTTTGTGACAATGGCCAGAGGTCATAGGGCGCACACACTCACCCCCACACACACACACACACACAGGCACGCACTTCAAGCAACTGTCGCGGCAACAATTTGTTGACCAGTCCGTCCGTCCGTCCGTCCATCCATCTATCCCAGCCTCCTTCTGTCTCTCGGACAGTCCATCAGGCCATCGCTTAGTCCGTCAGTCAGCCAAATGGCAGGGCAACATACGGTATTCATCAATCAAAATCATAGCACCGGGGCATCAAACTACAACTACAACTACTATGACTACTACTACTACCTGTCCAAATCCAAATCCAAATCCGAGCTCGAGTTCGAGTTTGAGTTCGCCTTCAAAATCCCCAGTTTGATTCCCGATGCGAAGACAAGTTGTAGCTGCGCTTGTACAACACATTCTTGTGCCGCATTTGGGTGATCTGGCATGATTTGAAGACTTGAAGATGAATCGGCCGGATTGTTCGCACCCCGTCGATAAGCAGTTAATTATATTTATTCTCATCCTGTTTCTCTCTCCATCTCGCCTCAGCCCCGTTCTCGCTTCTACCTTTGGGCGTTACGGCGGCTTCGCTTTGTGCCGCATTATTTCCAAGTACGCGTGTCTAGTTGCACTTTCCAGCATTTCATTTTCGATGTTTCGGCGCCACGAATGATTAATCAATGGCACTCAATACTCACAACATACTCACACACACACACACACACACACAGACAGACAATGCATTGCAACAGTTAGCTGGCATTGTCTCGATAGGTGCGCGCTGTACTTGAAGGAAAACCGTATAAATCATAATTTCATTCCCAAATTGTACATCGTCAATCAACATAATGAAACGCACATCGTGCCCGAATCTCAAGTAATCTACTAGAAGTGAGCCAGCACTTTTGATCGATCAAAGACGCCTCGAGATCGCTCTGTCTCCGTCCCCACACTTCTGTCTCATTTCATATATCTTACTCTCTTCGATGCTGAAATACTGAATCTGTAGACGCTAAATTAACAGATTATAATATATAGCATATTACAAAACATACTATATATGTATAGGCATAGTAAGGAATCAGTAAACAAATCTCTATAACATTTGAAAATCATCATATATCTTCATATGTCACTCTCCAAGATCTTTCAGTTTAATATGTGTGTTTTCTCACGTAGTAAATAACCTACAATATTCATCCAGAGAGAGAGAGAGAGAGAGAGAGAGAGAGAGAGGGAAAAAAGCTGACCCTTTCATTTTAAAACATATAGAAAAATCCCTCTTGTATCGCAAGTCTGCACGCTTAATGTGCCTTTAATACAATCCTTGAAAATTAATCCATTTTTGTTATTGCACCATATTATTATTTGCCTTTCAAAAAGGAGGTAAAAAAAAAGTGTACCGTAACCGGGTGAGGGAACACGCGCAGACACCCCTTAGACGAAATGCTTCAGTTCGAATGGGTTATGCGAAAATATCAACCCGTCATTTCCGATGGTCTCATTAATGAAATTTTTCATTAGCATAGAAGCTGCAACAGGGTGGGTACAGCACCCAGCCACACCCCTTTTTAAATGCGCTTTATTCACAACGATGTGATGTGAAGAAAGCTTTTGTAAAGAGTTCAAATCGTAAATAAAGTATATGTATATGCTGTATATAAGGTAGAGCCTGGGTTGAGAAGCTCAGAATATGCTGCGCATTAACTACTATAGATATGTATAGTAAGTATATATCTGAGTTGACAACCTACTGCCCAGTTATTATTTGTATTATATTATTTGATCTGTACTTTACCTATAAGAGCTGCTGAGCATTGAGATTTTTTATCAGTCCAGTGTCCGATTTATTCTGGATTGATTTATTTCGAGAAAGTGCCTTCCTAGTGTCGGTAATGCAGTTCACGTAAATCCTCTTTGATCAGCAGTTTACTTCTTACTGGATCTCACTTATCCGGGACACAAATAGGATTGTGTCTTGGGAAACACAAGCAGTTTTATTATTTGGAATAACGTAAGTTATTTTTAATCATTGTTTTCAATTTGAAATTGATACCGACATACGGTTTTTCTTTAATCTGTTCTCTTGTTCTTCATACAGCAGAACACAAGTTCTCAGCTCGTAAATTGCATTGCACGCTTTGGAAAAAGGGTCCAAAATTTAGCGCGTTAAGACACTCCCTTTTGAAAAAACACCCCTTGATCGGAATGTCAACATAATATAAAATTGTTACTCAAAATCTCAATAGATGGCGCTTATCTTATGGTGATCCTGTGGTTTGGGTCTTTGATAACACAGCAGTGTGACCATATTTGCAAAAAGACCTGGTCACCCTAGAAAAGTGTTCGTCAAGGATCTGCTCAGTACTTAACAGTATATCAATTGGATTGCCCTTTTTGCCACGGTTGCAACAAACCTAGCTAGTCAAATCGCTTCGACGCTAATTAAATATCATACACAACCCCCCCCACATCACTTTCAGATCTCAGTGAACTCATTTGGAGAAATTTGAACCAGAAATCCAATTTCAGTTGCAGGTCCCAGATTGGCAGGGGGCGGCGGGGCTGAAATAACAATATTATGGCAGGCGATGTCCACATGAACAACATCAAAGCCTCGTCCTGTTGCAGTTGTTGCTGTTGTTGTTGTTGTTGTTGTTCCTGTTGCTGTTTATCTAAGGATAATGGATAATGTGTTGCGTCGGCGGAATGTCAAAATAAAAAGTGTTTCGAGCGCAATCAATTGAAATTAATTTGCATAAAGGAATGTCCACATAGGCATTCTCCGGGCCACTTCCGACTCGGACTCTCCATGGGGCAGCTAACCGTAACTGGTGCCCGACAGGGGCTGCAGTGAGGAGGCGTGTGTGTGTGTGTGTGTGTGTGTGTGTGTGTGTGTGTTTGTGCGACCTGGGGATAAGTTTGCTCTTTGTTGCTTGATTTGTGGCTAGCAACCCCCTTGCCCCGTGCCCTGTGCCCCCAGAGTCGTCTTTACAATTAGATTTTAATTTGTGCATAATGAGCCGGGAATGGGAAACCAAACAGCAACAGAAACAGAAGCTAAACCGGAACGGGGAGCGGGTGCCGGAACAGAGCCGAAACCGAAAGCTGCGAACAATTTGCGCACCCGATTCGCAACCGCTACACCCGCTTCCCGCCCGTTACACCCGTTTCGTTTGCCGAATAACTCAGTGACAAACCGTTTTTGCGCGCACATGTTTTTGCGCCAGGCAGCCGCATCGTGCCACCGGCTTCCGCTTTCGTCTCCGTCTCTGGCTTCGACTCCGGCAAAGGGCAACCAGCTCCGGCTACGGCTACGGCTCCGGCTCGTGCTCGTATGGCCCAGGGGCATTTTCGGCTCGCAGCCCGAGTGGAGTTTAGGGTTTAAAATTAATTAAGCGGAAGCGAGCGAGCACGTTTGATTGTTTTAGACAGTTCCTGATTTTTCTAAAATTCATTCTCATTTCATTTAATATCCGGTAAATGCGAGCAGCTCCGCCTCCCCATCGAATGACTTTCGCATAAAGCGCTTAAAGCGCCAAGAGCGCTACGTAACTCCCGAACTCCTGAACTCCCGAACTCTCTCACTCGCCACTCTAGCAATTCTCGCGAGTTTGCCAACTTTACTAGAGACAGCACAATTTAAGGCTAAAATTCCGCCAGATGCTTTAATGTACGAGGGTCGTTTGATAAGTCCGTGACTTTTTGTATTTGCCGCGCACCTGCTCTAAATACAACACTGCTCCTGTCAGCAGTTATCGATTAAAAGCTGACTGTAAAATTTTGAGAAAGCTGCGTTTCTTAGTTTGCGTTTTATAGGCATTGAAAGCAGACGATCTCGTGAATTTTAACGAAAATGGAAAAAAGTGAATTTCGTGTGCTAATTAAGCATTATTTTTTGCGTAAAAAATCCATCACCGAAACCAAGGAAAGACTTGATAAATATTATGGGGACTCTGCACCATCAATTTCAATGGTTAAGAAATGGTTTACTGAGTTCCGTTGTGGTCGTACCAGTACAAGTGATGCCGAACGTTCAGGTCGCCCAAAAGAGGTCGTCATGCCAGAAATCGTCGACAAAATCCATGGAATGATATTGGATGATCGGAGAATGAAAGTGCGTGAGGTAGCTGAGGCTGTAGGCATCTCAACTGAACGGGTACATCACATTTTACATGAATATTTGGACATGAAAAAGCTTTCCGCGCGATGGGTGCCGCGATTGCTCACACACGACCATAAGCGCAACCGTGTGACCATTTCAAAGGAGTGTTTGGCGATGTTCAACCGCAATCCAAACGAATTTTTGCGCCGTTTCGTTACCGTAGACGAAACATGGATCCACCACACCACACCAGAGACCAAAGAACAATCAAGACAGTGGGTTTCTCCGGGTGAACGTGCACCAAAGAAGGCCAAGGTGGGTCTGTCGGCCAACAAGGTCATGGCCACAGTTTTTTGGGATGCACAAGGTATCATTCACATCGATTACCTTGAAAAGGGTAAAACGATCACCGGCGAATATTATTCAGAGCTTTTGGACAGATTCGATATTGATTTGAAGCAGAAACGACCGCATTTGGCGAAAAAAAGTGCTGTTCCATCAGGACAATGCACGGGTGCACACGTGTGTAGTCAGCATGGCAAAATTTCATAAATTGGGCTACGAACTGCTACCCCATCCAGCATATTCTCCAGATTTAGCCCCCTGTGACTATTTTTTTGTTTCCAAACATGAAGAAATGGCTCGGCGGTAAGAGATTCGGGTCAAATGAAGAGGTCATCACAGAAACAAACGACTATTTTGAGGGCCTTGAGAAAACCTATTATTTGGAAGGAATAAAAAAATTGGAAAAACGCTGGACTAAATGTATAGAGCTAAAAGGAGATTATGTTGAGAAATAAAACGCTTCTTTGACGAAAAAAATATATTTTATTCAAAAAGTCACGGACTTATCAAACGACCCTCGTAGCATGATTATAACCGCATAATTAGCTACACTGGCGCTCGTTAACTTCGTTTTATGGGACCAACATAAGGTTAAGCTTTAATCTTGAGACTTGGGAGGTTCCATCACTTTAACTTATTATATTCCACTTCCACCAAAGGTACAAATTAGAACGTTGGTGTACTTCGTAATGAGCCAACAAGGTACTGCGTGGTACCCTTCAATACTATCATACTTAGGAGGTCCCATCACATTAAGTTATTGTATTACATTTAATTTAGTCAAAGGACTTTAGTATTTAATCAATACAAATTTTATACAATACGTTTATATAGGATACAATAGGGTTGACAAAGATATCCATGAGATAAATAATAAATAGACGTGATATAATTTCGCTAAACAAGACTCAATGATAGCATACGATACTACGGTACGAGACCTTACGCATGGTAATACCTACATATAGACTCGGTACTATAAGGTTTCTGGTATGCTAATGATTAACAAATATCATACAATATTATGGCGGACCTGAAGCTATTATTCCAGGTTACAATCGATGATATTATGTGCACTGAGATAGAAGCTGGTATAATAATCAAACTACCAGCTTATCTACCTTGTTAAAAACATACACATTCAAGGTACTTCACACTACTGAAAGGTTAGTTTAAGCAGTAGACTCTTGACTAGTGCATATCAGGATGTTACCACATTCTTTTCAAGCAACTCATCTCATGTAAGGTTACATTACTTTATCAAGAACAACCTTTTTCAAATATACATCATCGATTCAAATTTTCTGTGGGAAGGAAGCCGAAATCGTGTGCTCCTCCAGCCACCGTTTCGAGCGGGGTCCATCTGTGATGAGTTGACAAAATTTGGGAAAATTTGAATCTGCAATTACCGACAAGGTCTGGTTTAATTAATGAGAGTGACTTGTGCTATGCAGGTTCGGAAATATTGGTAACGTTTTCTTCGCTTTCAGCGACTCATCATGCCCGGCCCAACGACTCTACAAATACACACAGACCCGCACACACACACACACACTCAGTTCTCTTTTGTATGTGTGTTTACTGTCACTTAGCCATTAGATTACGAGATTCCGGTGTTTCGCAGGTCCGGTATATTACGGGCTTGGGTCCCGTTGCCGATTACAGAGTGTTCAAGTTTTGCTGGGCCAAATGACAGACTGTCCCCTGGCGTAATATGCAATGCAAACAGAGATGAAACAAAGCAAATCACGCAAGCAACTGCCGTGTGGCAACAATAATTGAAAACTTACTCCCTCCCCCCACATCACCATTCATCTCCCTCCCCCTACATCGGCGTGTGACAATCATCAATCATTTAGGTGTTGCTGCAGTTGCGTGATGTTTGACGTCTACAGCGGCGAGTGGACACGAATCTGGGACACTCGCAGGGGCTACAGGTCAAACACACACACACAAAGCAAACACACACAGCACACACACACACCCCACAGTTTACAAGACCATGTCAGCACAAGGGCGCGCTAATTCGTTCTACTCCCGAAAATTGAAAACAAACCAAACTTTTTCATTTGATTACCAACGGTTTCTGTTCGCAAGGTTTCTGTTATGGAAAGATGTATAGAGGAGTCTATTAAATTATTGTTTTATTGGAATAATGAGAAATTCAGAATATATTTTATATGTTGGAATGTGCCATATACATAAATATATTATCATAAGTTCATCTTAATTGTACAATTTTCATATTCTCAAAAAATTCCTGTTAGCTCTTGATTAAATTAAGGAAACTGATAATTTCCTTAAGGATATAAGACTATACGATATGATACATCTGATATGAAGCTATCAAATATTTCTCTTATTGATATCTACAACATTGCTGCCTCTTTTCCTCTTCCTGTAATGGGCTTAGTTGCAATTGCTTTTTATTTTTGGCAAACAGGATTCGAATGCGTAATGCGGAACACCCTTAATGATGCGAGTACATTAGTTAATGCGATCCTCAGCTTTATTTTTATCTTTATCGTTATATTTATATTTATTTTTGTGTTGCTTTTGTTTTTCTTGTTGTATTTTATTTTGTTTTATGAGGCTCTCGACTTGCAGACTTCTAATTGAAAAGAGGTTGAACAAATAAACACAAATCGTAATAAAAGTTTATATGCAATAAATATTTTTGTCGGCTGCTCGCAGGGGGCGAAGGCGAGAGGGATAGCGGTGAGCGGGAGTTGCTTTTGAATTTTTCATTCGAAAAATAAAATTGAAAATTCAATTTCGCAATCATTTTGGCACCCCAGACACCGACACAGCCGACACGGCCCCGCACAGCCCGCACAGACCACACTCCGCCCCTGTTGCTGCTACCCTTGCTGGAGATTAAAAACGACAAAACTCCTGACAACACAGCACGAGTGAGTCTGGCACAGGCAAGCACAGTGAAGCCCCCTGCCCCTCCTGCCGTCCCCCTACCCCGACCATCAGCCTGCCCATGGTACTGTTGCTGTTGCTGTTTCGCGCCGACGACATTCGGAGTCATTTCGAATGGGTTGAGTATTTGTTTTTGGCGCTGGTGGTGCATCCAGTGCTGGACCAGGTCCTGGTACTGCAGATAGTAATTGCCAGGACTTGAAAGTTTGCCCGGTTAGGATTCAGATTTAGCCATAGCCATAGACTATCCAGCGCACTCCCGTAATAATAATTAAAATAAAAAACTTTTTTTTTATCTTCTTTCAGCAAGATGAAAAAAAGGGATTTCCTCGCTGGGACTTAAAGTCGGGGAGAGACCCTTTTAAAGAGTTACCATTTACCCAAATGGATTCCTAACTAAGTACAGGCGCGACTGAGCAGGGGCGCCGGGGTGGGGCATTATTAATTAACCCGTTGTTAGCCTGTAGCGTCCTCATTTGTTGCAGCTCTTTTTTTAAATTATGCACCTATTAATGTTTAAAGCGCCCAGACGTCCCACAAGCCCCGCACTAACACGGCCCGAATAGCCCATAAACCGTTATGTATATAGCACGTTGGCCAACCGTTGTCAAGGAATTGAAATTATGACCACACTCCGTTAAGGGTCAACATGTTCATAAATATTTGCATAATTATGCGGCCAAACTGAAGAAAAAGGACCTCGGATTGAGTTAAGGAGATCATAAGGTCTCAAAATGTGCAGATGTATCTCGTGGAAACGAATTAAGAGAACTATAATATGATATGATGATAACCAAGTGAAATAATGTTGATTCTACCAAAACAACTTTTAACTATTCCATCGAATAGAAATCATTAGCATTGGCTACCTAATACCCAATTATTTTTCAAACTGTGCTTTGTATTTCTCGTTTATTCTCAAGATATTGTAGAGCTTTAGCAAAATTTAATTGCACAATCAAAAAACTCAGCTAAATACCTCAAAACGGAAAATTCCTAGTGAAAAGTAAACTGCAAATATCCGAAACAAAAACTGAAAACAGAATGCGGCACAAACAATTGGAAAACTATTCAAGCTTAAGAGAACTTTAAGAACTAAGCCCAATTCGAATTCCGAGCATGTTGTCCTTATGAGTTCATAAGCCCAGCACACACAGAGACAGACACAGACAGACAGGCACACACACACATAGGCGAAGTTTATTTGTAGAGTGAGTGTTCCTTGTAGAGTTAATCACAGACTGAAGACTAGAGCAAAGTTTGGAGCATTCAACCGCAAACGCCGCCACTGCCGCCGTCAACAAACATCGCAGCAGCCATTTAAGGAAACGTTTTCAATTAGGGCGAAATACCTTAAGGTAATGTTGAAATCACTTAAAGAAATGATAATCACTTTGTACACACACGTTTAGCTCCTCGGGGCTGCTCACTTCCTTACAAGTACAAGAAGGAGCAGCAGCAAAAGAAGAAGAAGAACATTAGGATTGCAAAGGCAGTCGAGTCCTTAGTTCTGTTCAGTTCAGTTCAGTTCAGTTCAGTTGTTTTTGTAGTGGATTAACCCGAGCAAAAGAAATAAATTCACCTGCAGATGCCGTCGAGTGGTTAGCAACAGCCTCCCCCAGCAGTTCTCGCACACATTCTCCCCACATGGAAAAGGGCAACGACGTCCGCGACGAGACGGAACGGAACGGGGGAGATCTGCTGGGAAAGAAGGTAATTTAGTAAATAATAGGGTCAAAGACAAATATTGTTGCGGCCTCGTCCGATGAGCGCAATGAGCTCACGGCGTGTTTTGTGCGTGAAAAGCGTGTGTAAGTTACTCGAAGGCAATTGAGCACGATTAACTAGGCAGTAGGTAGCGTGCAGCGTGTGGCAAGTGGCAACTGGAAAGTGGCAAACGGCAAACGGCAAGTTAGCTTCAGTTTAGCCCGAAAACGGCTAACATACATACATATGTAGTCGTCTGTCTACCCGCGAGCTATTTGTACTGTCTCTTTGAATAATGATTTGACAATTTATCCATTTATAGTAAATACATACGACAAGTTAATACACTGTAGTATACAACATCTACAAATGAAGTATCTTCAAGATACATACATACGCCCTTGAGGTCATCTAGCCTTGGCTTTGTGTCACCATCTCTACTCTAGTTATGAATATTGGGATGCCCCAAAAAGTATGCTATGAAATTTTAAACTTTAGTTGAAGATCACAGGGCTGCACTCCACTGACATAAGAAATATAAACTTGGATATCTGTTTGGACATCAGTGCATATGTATGCATATATAACATACATATGTATGTAGATGTTATCTAGTCTGATAATTTCAAGAAAACATTTAAAGTCTGTGCTAGCTTTACAGCGCATTTCTTTCCAACACTGTTCCTGACACGCTTACCTACCCGAGACTGACTAACAGTAATTTCTAATCAAAGAGAGTAATGTTTAAAAGTAATATTTTGTTTTCCCACTTTTTTTTTCGTACTCCAAAAATGTTTAATGCAAGATTTTGTGGCTTTTAGAGCGCGATTTCTTTCCCCCTCCAAGCTGGACCTGCAGAAGTTATGAGGGCAATGGGGGAGGGGTTGCTCAAAACTTGTTCTTTGATGCAACATTTTCTTACCTCTCCCCCCCGCCCCTCCCCCACACACCGATAAGAAGGCTGTATTTTTTTTAAGATTATAGAGGAGGAAGGGAGAATGTGGGGGAGTGTGGTAACTGCCAGGGGGAATGGTGCGACGGACATTAAGTAGTAGAATGTTGTCTTTATAACACTGTGAACACAAACAAAGGAAAGGTCACAGCATGCCTTCGGCACAACAACAACAACGGCAACAACAAGTCACAAGAAGGAACTCACCCCGAGCAACAATTTTTCAATAAATTAGGTTTCTTTACAGATTCCTTTCCTTGACGTCGCGCATCGTCTGAGCATCCATTTAAGTCGCCACGAGGGCGACGGCGACGGCGACGGCGACGGCATGCGGCCAAAGCAATTCACCCCATATTTGTTTTGGCTTTCGTCGTACGCAAACGAGGGCGAAACTTTTCCTACAACCCCCCTTCCCACGCCTCTCAGTCTCCCCTTCCCCATAAAGCTACCATCTCCATCCACTCCCATTTCCGGGTCCAGGTCAAGTCCGAGGACCGCGAGCCGCGAGCCAAAAATGCGCTGCAGTAGTCGCTGATTTATGTTCTTTTTAATGTGGCCTAAGTAAATGTCATTTAATTACACCCGATTTAATGGAATTTTACGCATTATCGGTAAATTTTGTTGGAGAATACTTCCTCCGCAAGGCATTTCTCTTCTTTTTTTTTCTCTCTAGCGTTTTTGCTTTTCTTTCTACTGTCGCTTAGCCCTTGGCCTTTTAACAAGTCAACTGCGGTCTTCCGTTGCTCTGTGGGTCTCGTGGGGTCTCGAGAAGTTGGGCAGCTCGCTCTAGCCACAGATCACAGATGCGACATTCTACATCAAAGGGAATCCGCGGCATTTGTACAAAGAGCAAAACAAAATATTTGTCTGCTACGAGTTTACAGATAACATTATGCAAAGGACAAGCATCTTAACTGTTTATATAACTGTATATTTTATACTAGTACCTATAATACTTGAAAAGTACGAAAATCACATAAAGTTTAAAGCCAAGTTAACCAAATGTTCAGTCACAAAGTTGTGTGAATGATGATGCTTGAGGTACAATTGAGTTACAATACATAAATACCCTATACGAGTAGTACTAGTTCGTAGCTGGTGATATAAATACTTACTAAGGGACTACCCCTACTTACTTTACATATCGTAAGCAATGTATTTTATCATTTCGTTTTTTGTATGAAGTACCTACGTAGCTACTACAATTGACTACCCCTGTTTAGAGTACTTATGTAGGTATCCATGAATGGGCTAGAGAAATAAGTACCTACAATAAGAGTACTTTTGAAGGTACCCCTGTACCCCCTGGTAGGTGAAAAGAGTATCCATGACTAGAGTAGTTATCTATATACCCATGAATAGGTAGGTGGGAAGAGTACCCATAGATAAAATGCATTAAAATTATAATTTATAATTTCAATTTTTTGTTTATTTAATTTTTTAATTCAGTAAGAAATTGTAGACTGCCAACAGATGGCGCTGCCAGATGAGCTGTGTGTTGTGTGCAGTATTGCCAATTTAGACTTTTTCCGAATAGATCTGTCCGGATTTTAATAGCGTCAAGTTAAAATGCCAAAAGAAGAGTACAAACAAAAGTTTCGAGATGGCTTGGCTAAAATAGCAGGATTTTCAGCAGTGGATTTGTCGCGAAGTAAAAAATCCTGATAAGGCACATTGCAAATGCAGTATTAATCCAAAATTTGATGACATCCATGCGCATACGGATATTAAGAAACATGTACAGAATACGGTGCCTTTTGATCAACAAAATAAACTAATCTTCAAGCAAAAGCAGTATGTATAATATAATACTTAGGCAATGTTTGTTGCTCAGCACGCGGTCACAAATTCTGTTGGGCACCTGTTCGTCAACCACTTTGTATAACGTATAAATGGTTGAAAAATAGTATGTCCTTTTTTTTGTACTTTTTTTTGTATTTTTGTCTTTTTCTGTCCTAGTTTTTTAGCTCATCTGGCCTTTTTCAACAGCCAAGCTGTTGGCAACACTGGCTGTGTGTGATATATCGTCAGCGCCATCCAACGTCTGTCGTTCGAAACAGCCGGATTATCCATACTTTATATTTTTGAAGTCATCGTCTGTTAATAACTTCCCACTTTCAGTTTTGTTTTGCTGGGTTATTACAATCTTTGGCTCTAAATTCTATTTTGTTACACTTTTCGTCGATCTCAATTCCATCTAAGAGTATTTTTTTAATTCGCCTTTTAATGGGCTAAGAAATTCATCACAATTCTTCAGATTATATTAGCCAAAATAAATTCCAATTGGCAATACTGGTGAATTCTTAACATTTGTCTAAAACAATGTTATCATTAACAAAGCAAAACAGTTTCAGCACGACAATTGTTTTTGAAATTTGTCAAAGCCAACTTAGACAAAAATTTACATTATCAAAAATATAGTGAAAAATTGAACATGAGAAAAGCGACTAAAAGTTGGCTTTCAATTTCGTTGATGCTTAATGGTTCTGCCTTCGCTGACCCTAGGGTGACTAGGGTAACTACCCCTGTAGGGAATAATCGGGTGGGTTGTTTAAATATGCTAAATTTACACGAGAAACTGACGAAAAGTAGGCGTTAAAATTCGATTGACACTTAGTGGTTCGGTGTTCGCTTACTAAAGGGTGAATAGGGTAATTACCCATATAGGTAACTACCCATATAGTCTAATAAGTAGTTTAAATATGGCTTATTGACACCCCTAGAACGACTGGGCATAGGTAGATGCTTCTCAGAAACTCGTTTAAATGAAAGTAATCCCTATCATCTATATATCAATATAATATATATATATATAATCTATATATATATATATATATATATATATATTCTATTTCACTATCTTCCAAAATGTCCAAGTTCTTTCTTTTATACCATCTGCATGCTAATTTCGCCCCTGCACCTGTTCTGCGCCGCGTAATACCCCCATTTATCATACTTCAAAAAGTAAGAACGACCTGTGGCTGGTAAAGAAAAGAAGCCAGAAAAAAAGAAGCTAAATCGGATTTTCTGGTCAAGTTTCCAGGCTAATTATGGCCGACAGTAGGTGACTAATCTGCAAGATGTAACAAGAGTATAACGGTAAATGAGGCGATAGAGCATATTTCACAGCACACGGCACACGGCACATGGTCGTGGTCGTGGTCGTGGCCTGGTCACATCTGTCCCGGAATCAGAACGAAATTGCTTCGCTTTCGGACACTTTCAACTCTCACGACGCGGGTTCGCATCGGATCAGGTCGAGGGTGAGTTGCATATTTCAACGGGGCAATATTTTGTGCCAGCTACAGCGATAGCTCACTGATTGGATGGGGATGGGGATGGGGACTGTGGTTGTGGGCCATGAGAAGGAGCATTAAAAAGCCCTGTCCCAAGCTGTTAGCAGGAAGGTAATTGCTATAAAATTGCTCTGTAATTGCCGCCTAGAAACAAATAGCCGTCACATTAATAAAAACAAAAAAGCAAAAATGCGGTCTTTTAAAGCTCAGCCCCGCCCCGCAGTACCGCAGTACCGGCGTACCAAGTGCTCCACTCGACGTGGTGACGCTGTGATGTGGGTCCAACACTTTGCTCGACACCACCAAAAACAGGGACAGGGGCAGGGACAACCACCTCTCCCTCCCACTCCCCCTCTTTGTTCCTCCAGCGAACCGCTTTATTTAATTAGACGCTCACAAACCAATTAATCAATTTCTTCTGGGCCTGCCCGTTTCTGGGCCAACTCAACCCGTGTTCCGCGTGTTGTCTCCTTGTCCATTGTCAATGTCAAATTATGTACACTTTTATGCTAAAATTAAGTACGGCCCCCAGGAATCTAGCTAAACTGTAATTGTAACTGTAATGAAGAGTGCCAGTGCCTGAGTGCGAGAGTGCCTGAATGCTGGAGAATCTTGGGGAAAAGTTACAACACTGCAAAAGAATAAATAAAATCGCGTTAAGACCATTTATCACCCGACAATTTGTGTGCACCCAATTTTGTTTTGTTGTTGACGTGATATTATTTACAGAGGACTGATTTCACCCTCTCGAGCTGTTAAACGCATTTACACAGAGCACCCAACTACGTGTACTGCGTGTATTTGCTCGCAGGAGGTCCTGGCATAAGTCCTGTTTACACAATCCCGACTCTAAAGTGATCTGATTAACAAAAAGCAACTTGAAAATAATTAAAATGAAACTTAATATAAGTCTATGAACGAAACAGTCAACAGGTATTTGGGTTATAGTGGGTATCCACAATGATATCGTATTATATAAGCATAGCCCCTTTTGTAATTGCCTTGCTTTGAAATAGTGTATGGATTTAGTTGTTTTCCTATAATGAACACACCTAATGTTAATTAAACCTTACTTTATTCTTCAATTTATATTGGCAAAATCATCAATAGTTCTTGCGAAATCTATATTTCGGGCCCTCTTATTCTTGATTAATAATAATGCCAATCCATTCAATCATTCTTGTGCTTGGCAATTAAAATACTCTTTACCCATAGGGTCGAAAGTTATCCCCAGGCAGTCCCCACAAAGTATATATATTCTTGTTTAGTATCAGTATGCCACCCCCCCCCTTATTCAAGAATAAGAAAAACAAAACAAAGACAAGTTCCTAACGAACAAGAGAAAGTGCTCAAGGAACTGAAACCCAATGGAAACCCAATCTCAACTGCTAAATCTGTTTGCAATAATAACATAAATATAGTTGAACTTTCGCGAATACGATTGCAAATCCCCGACTTGCTCATATGTTTATGGGGTCGAATAACAAATAAGCAGCGCAAATTGTGTCGAAAATTAAATCTTATTGTTTATTAAAGTACCGAGGAAATTTCCTCGGGGAGCCTTATCATGTGTCGCCCAAATAAAGCCTCATTTCACTGTACCGACTTGACTCTTAATGTGTAACTGGCAATTTGTGTGCAATAATACAATGTAATATGAAGAGTGAGAGAGAGTGGGGGAGTGGGAGTGGGAGGAGGTGGTGCGAGGGGAAACAGACAATAAAATATGCAACACAAGTGTAAATGAAATGCTAAAGGTGAAGCAGGTCGCCTGCCTCATTTTCCCCTCCCAAGCTTCCATTCTCGAATGCGAAATTTGCATATTAAAAATTTAGCACATGCACTTTTGCCAGGGGCGGAGTGAAAGGGGGTGGATGGGGGGGGGCAATAAACGCGTGTAGTCAATGCTAATGCGGCCATTACCATCGTGTGAAATTCATGATCTCATGCAAATCCAGACAATCCGCATGCCACGCACACCTCGCGCACATCAGGCCGATAAAATTCGCAACTTTTGGTGACAAGCGACGGCACAATGGCACTGCCAAAGGGCAGTCGCAAACGGGGGCAGGCGAAAGGGGGGCGGGGCGGTGAAGGCAGGCAACAGGAACTGATGCCGGAGCCAGAGCCAGAGCCAGAGCCAGCTGATGGCAAGTGGCTTCGGTGCTGGCTCTGGCGTTGCCAGCCGCAGTGAAGGTGTCATAAAAATCCTATTATGCACATTACAATATCAAAGGCAGAGGTGGAGACAAAGGGGGCGGCAACGGGGGGCCAACGATTGCCGTGCTGAATCCCCGGAGGAAATGCGTAACATGCGAATGCGATTGCGACGTACGCGCAAAGGGCGCAACCATAAGCAGAAAGGGACGGGGGGGGGGGCATAACGAACGGTAAATGGTAACAGCAGCAGCAGAAGCTGCGGCAGCGGCAGCGGCATCACCACCACCACCAGGCTCAACCAGCGCCCACGCCCGCGCGGGTGCTGCCACCTCAGTTATGGAAAATACAAATCGAAAAAAATGAACAAATGAAACGAGAAGAACAATACAGTCGGGCATACCCGACTTTAAGTTACCCTTCGCCACGTTTTGAAAAAACCCAGCAAAGTATATACCAAAGTTAGAGAGTTGTATCTCTTGTACGTCGCTTACAATTCAAACAACATGTAAAATAAAAAAAATATAGTTTACAGAAATATTCAAAAATATGATATATTATGCATTTTGATATTTAAAATAATATATAAATTAAAAAGTTGAAATAAATAGGTAGAGTTACATTATACATATTTATATTTAATGTGGGATAGTAAAGAAACCAGCTTCACATACATATGTATATGTATTGTTAAAGTTCTGAAATCTTCTTCCTTTTCTTCGCTAGATCTTGAATTATTGAGAGTTTAGCCGATTTCGGAGTTAAAGTATAAAATATTTATTTATGTATGTATAATGTTTAATTAATATTGAACTAACATAAGGCTACAGCAGCCAAAGTTACATTTAAATACTAGTTTTCATTAAAAATATACATATATAGAACTTTCTAGTACTACTTTACCTACACATGCTGTTTCTGTTTCCCATTGCAAACAACTTGTTGGGCAGCCCTCGCCTGGTCTCCCCTTACGAGTGTCTTCTGACGGATCTGGCGTAATAAAATGAAGCAACCAGAAGATTTTTAATAAATTTGCAAGCAAATCAACCACTGCCAAAAAGGTGTCCTGGCTGCGGTGCCGCTGCCGCTGCCGCTGCTGCCTCTGCTGTTGGCAGCGCAGAAAGAAGCCAATGCCAAAGTTAGAGGGCCAGAAACATCAGCAACAACACCCAAAGCGACATAAATTATGACAAAATATGAACCATTGAACCGGAGGGGGGGTGGGGGGAGAGAAGGACCACGGGGGCCTTCCACTTCCGCTCGATGCTGCTGCTGCTGCGGCTGCGGCGACACGAAGCTGGACGCGGATGCTGCTGCTCCGGATGCGAATGCGTGTGCAGAGGGTGCGTATTTTAATGCGTTGGGTGCCGCGCGAAAAAGTGGCAAAACATAAAAGCGAGCAGCGCGGAGCGCATAATAAGCAAATTATAGAACGTTTAGATGGGACACAGCCCACGGCCTCCGGGCGGGTAAGAGGAAGACGAAGTTTAAGGCAAACATCGCAGCGTAGACAAGGACGACGACGAGGACAACGAGGACGAAGACGACGATGTTCCGTCATTATGGCCAGAAGGAAGTGCGGCCAATGCAAATTTACATTTATTTAAGCAACACAGCAACAATAACCAGGCAGGGTAGGCGGAGGGGGAGCGATGGTGGTGAGGGGAACGCACAATAAATTGTTTCTATTACTTACGTCTACACGGCAATGAAGCGGTAAACACACAAATTTTATAACCCCGCCGCAATTTTCAAAATTATTCCGCCGGATAGTCAAATTATTTCGGCATCGACGACGACGACAACGACGACGACGACATTTGTGCGCCCAAGCAGCTGCACAAGTCAAAATCCCTGAAGTGATTCGACTCATAAGAAGGTGAAAGGCTAGGGCAGCGCTGGAAAGTATGCTATGCAATTTATTGTCTCCGATTGTTCCTATACCATTTATATGTATGTATGTATAAAAGAGAGATTTTGGTTTATGATTACTGTATAAGTTGAGTTATTTTAAAAAAGAATAACCAGATTATTCCTATGTTAGCTATGTATATGTTAAAGTTATCTTATTTTGATACAATAATATATAGAAAAAGACCGTTAATTTGTAGTAACTTGAAAAATAATACAAATCAAGCGATAGATTGTATAACAGCTATACGATATGTCGATCCGGTCAAACTCGTTTCGACGGTTTAAGGAAGATTGATTGCCAAACTATCTAGAAATTTAATAGCAAACCCGATAACATTATTATTAACTATCTATATAATATTAATGATAATGATGTCGTATGATCCCCTTCAAAATATCAATATATTTTATTATCAATGTGCTAGACTTTAATTTAGTAATACTTTTCGATATGATACAACTTACTTTTGGCATGTAGCACACCTCTTAACCTCTAAACACACATGTATGCTTTACTAATGTCAAGAAATAAACCAATTCACTATTAAATATTCCCTTTTTATGGCACCAGCTGCTGCCAGTTCTTGGGTCCCATTTCCAAGTCAGGCCATAAAGCATGCACTATAACTTACGCATACTCGTATGTTTCTCGCATATATATTTTATAAAAAACATTAACAACTACGTGCCAACAAAATGTAAATGTGATTTGCGAGCTGCGTTAAGGGTTAAGGGACCCCATGCTAAGGAATTTTAACCAGCTGAGTTATGCGATAGTCCAGTAGTCCGATAAATATGGGTTCAACGAAACTGTGAAGAAGTTTCGATAAAATCAAATTGTGTGTACGTATATAGTAACATTGATATCTTGTTCATTATCAAAATCTATCAGCTGCCTTATCAGTTTGATTTCGGAATACGAAAGTATCAATATCAAATTCATACCGCATCATATCTAAAGAAAAGTTATCCCGCTCTTCAAATTGGATTACTTATCCGATTAAAGGTGGCGGCGCATGGTTCACAATTCAAACAGCCCTCGCTCGATTTGGTAATTTAATTTATTTAAACTTTTCACCATTGAGCTGCATATAAATTCATAAAGTCGATCCGGTGGGGCCGCAACTATGTATAATAAATTGAAAAGAATCCCTTAAAAAAAAGTGAAATAAAAATAAAAATTTTTACGACCATCCCGAGTTGGTCGGAACTTGCCCAGGTTGAGGTTGAGGTTGAGGTTGCGTTTGAGGTTCAGGATCAGGTTTGGGTTCGGGCGGGTGCGGGTGCGGGTGCGGATGCTGGTTCACTTTCCAATATGCCATCGAAGTGTTTGTGCGCGGAATACTAAACACTTTGCTTGGCCTGTGATTCCGTTTGGCAAGATTTATTCTTAACGGCAAGTGGCATTTCAAGAAGCACACCACATCCCCATCCCCATCCCCATCCATATACCATGGCCCTACTCCTACCCGATGACGACCCACGCTCCACGCTTCTGTCTCGTGTGTGCGTGTGGGTGTGTGTGTGGGGAAGGGAAGTGCAGTGGCCACTGGCCACGAGGCTAAGTGACCAAGAGCAGGTTTCCCCAGGGTGTCGTAATTTTCGAGATATGAATATAAAACAATTTTTGCCTTTCGAAACTGTCGAGTGTACGTTACTTTTTAATTTGTTACTCTCTCCGGATGCTTCCAGAAATCGATATTTCTTACAATACACAAAACTGCAAGGGAAATATCTATTGTAATATATATTAATATATATTGGTTCTTCGAACAATAGCGGAGATATCTGCAAATTGAAAGCAACCGGAAGTGTACGTGGTAAAATGGAACTTGGATTTAAAGTTTTCTGTTCGTATTGCCTGTAGTTCCAGAGATCTATAGATAAACGTTAAAATTAGATCTATAGATAAACGTTAGAATGAAAGCGTAGTTATCCATAACTGGAAAGAAGCCTGATGTGCGCATGGTAAATCAGAGTTTCGATTCCAAGTTTTCTTTCCGTATTTCCAGTAGTTTCAGAGATCTACAGATGAATGTAAACAAAGGAAGCATGAAACACTAATTGATGTAAGGCTCCCAACACCGAAAGCTATTCTTCTCCCTGCCCCAAGCTGTATGTAAGTCCTTCAATCATCATTGTTCATATAGCCCCATATAGCATATGCAAATGTTTGCTTTGTATTACAAATTGTTTCTCTATCGCGCGCATGAATCAAATGAAAAAACAATTACAAATTTAGCGTGCCACGGGCAGAGGCGTGCCTCCAGGGGTGGATGGGGGCCCAGGGCCCAGCTCAGTCGTCCGTGGCATTCCTCAACAGTCACGTGACCTAAAAATCACAATAAATCCGCTGAAAAGTCCACGGAAAATACTTTGCCAACTACAATGAAAATTTCAATAAACAACACAAACCGGATACGGCTATACGAATGAGTTCCTGTCTCCAGCACCTCCCCCTCTCCCTGTCCTTGTCTGGCCGGCGCCTGGGCTGGCACATTATTAACTTGTCATACAAAGATAAAAATTTATCAGCGTAGATGCGTGCGCCGCGTTACCTCACAGCGTGAGCTCAACATGAACGTCGACAACATTCCCAACCTCCCCCTCAGAAGTCACAATTCAAAGGAGAACCCAAGCCGTACCGCAGCCGTACCGCAACCCTGCTCAGCGACAGCGACGGCGACGGCGACGACGGTTGTCGAGCCGGTGAAAAGATGAAAAATTACTATAAAACGTTTTGTGGCATTTTAATGTCCACAAAACTCGTGTTTGGCGCCTTTATGAAAAATTCAAAAGGAAAACAACAGCGAAAGATGATGGACGGACGGACACTCTGATCCGGCGCATTAAGCCCGGCCAAAGGGTCCGCATTTGTCTCTCCCTCTCCCCTTCTCACTGATAGAAAATCAAGCAAAAGTTGTACGCAAATAGCGCATAGTTTTACCCGTAATTCCATTTGATTTACTTTTTTTATATCTAGAATATTTGTACACAATTTTTTCTGCTAAAAAATGAAAATATGTTGCCGCATTTTGAGGTTCAAATGGAATCTCGTTAGGTTGTTTCTATGAAATCCTTTTGAGTTTAATTTAATTGTAAGGCTTGTGTTACAAATTTTGAAATTTAGCTGTGGTTTAGCTAGGAAAAAAGGTTTTTTCTAAAGCTTTTCAAAAATATAACAAAAACTAACTAAGAAATTATGTGAATAATTCTTGGGAACTCATTTTAAAAGCTCCGCAAACGCTACAATCGGAATGTAAGATACCCTTTACCCAGTTCTTTCGTTACAAATACCCTAACAACTATCAAAGACAGAGTAAGAGAACTTAAATAATCGCATTTGAAATTTGTGGGAAAGATATTATAGATATATTATCATCTATTTATATTATATGTCAAAACCGTATCGTATTGAAAAATTATATTATTGATTTGCGTGGGTATATATTCAAAATTGAAAGTAAACTTGATCTGCCTATGGTGTACAGATAGATTCATGCTAAATTTGGTGTCTCTAGTTTTTATAATGGCCGAGATTAGCGCGTTAATCTAGACGGACAGATAGACTTACGGACAGACAGACAGAAGGACGAACAGGCAGACGGGCAGACAGATGGATAGAGAGACAAACGGGCATAAAGAGGGATAGACAGACAGACGGGCAGACAGACGGGCAGACAGACGGGCAGACAGACGGGCAGACAGACGGGCAGACAGACAGACAGACAAACAGACAGATGGACAGACAGACGAACAGACAGAGGGACAGACAGACAGACAGAGAGACGGGCAGACAGACGGACAGACAGACAGACGGAGAGAGAGATGGACAGACTGTCAGACAGAGGGACAGACAGACGGACATACAGACAGACAGAGGGACAGACAGACAGACATGGCTCAATCAACTAGTTAGTCATCCTGAGCAAGATATACGTAATGGACTCTCCAGAGCCTCCTTTTGCCTGTTACATACATTTTCACACAGTAACCCTCTTTTTTTTTGGCAATTTTCAATGGTCAAAGGGTATAAAAATAGAAAATAAAAGTTATTAATTAACTAGACTTGCAAGCGATTGACACCTTGCTGCTTCTTATGCACAGCATATTGCAGCACTCGAGTGTCAAGTAGTTCATAATCCGGACTGTGTCTGGTTAGTCTTTGTCTTTGGTGTTTAATAGCAAATAAATCACGTTCCTTGCCTCCTTATTGCTGTGTCCCAGAATACGTAATTAGCCATTGTCCTTTATTGTTTGCCCGCTTTGCATTGCAATCAAGTTCGCTTGGGCAGTGTGTCAATGTGCGAATATTGTTAGGGGTAGAGGGAAGTGAGAGAGAGACAGAAAGAAAGAGAGAGAGAGAGAGAGAGAGAGAGGGATAGTTGCAGTTCATTTGTATGTACGACACGGCTGCCTTGGGGCCAGAAAGGGCCCAAAATCAGGCATTATTCATTAGTCGAGGGCAGTCCAATAATTTCCTACACAAACAGACAGATACTAGACACAGTGTCTGTGTGAGTGTGTGTGTGTGTGTGTGTGATTGTAAGTGTGTGTGTGTGGAGTGGAGCATTTAAAGAGCAAGACGCCTGTTACATTTTGATTGAACCCATTGGATGCGCTTTGCCCAGTTGGCAGTTGCTTAATTGACACCCGGTTTTATCTGTGGGAAAACTAATTTCATAGGCGTACAGTTGAGTGTTTTTCCTTACCAAGTGGGGGGGGAGGGGGCGTGAACACACATACATACACATACACACACGCGCCCATATGTTGTGTTAAAAGTGCGTTTGTTGCCTGCCTGCGTTGCCTGATAAGCATTTCATGTCACATCCTTAAGGACTTTTGCCACGCAGACAGCAAAGTTCACATGCTGCACCCCATCACAGAGAGGCAGAGCTCCTTTTACCCCTCTCCCTGTGCCTTGTGCCCCCCTGTCCCCCAGCATCCTCTGACTCCTCTGACATCGTTACTGTCACCGTCAGCCAACGCTTAAGATTGCTTTCAACGTTCTTAATTGCTTTTTTTTGTGTGTGTGTCTCGTGCCAGAGTTTGTGCGTGTGTGTGGGTGAGTCTCTCGTGTGTGTGTGCCTCATGTGTGTTGCCTGCTCTTTTGATGTGCCTTGCCTCGACTCAACTCCAGCATCGAGCTTTTGTCATGGACATGGGACTTGCTACCCGTCTTGGACGTGCTCCTCCTCCGTATAGCTGATAGCTGCTGCTTCTGCTTCTGCTTGTCGTCGTCGTCGTCGTTATCGTCCCCATTTTCACAGGAAGCGTTATTTCAATTTCCGCCTTTCCGCTTTTCCTACTCGCCAAACACATCCAGACACGCCATTATTGTTTGACGTGTCAGTGTTAATGAGTCATTGTCCATTAAGTTTGCTCATTTCAAACGGGCAATTAAATTCGACTTTATTGCACTTCAACAACAACAAGAAGAATTGTATCGAACACCCCTCCCACCTCAATGTGAAATTTTGACCAAAACTAACCCGAAATGAACCCGAAACGAACCCGAACGAACTCTGCCGACGGACACAGCTGGACACTAAGGCCGACATTGAAACCGCAACGAATCGCTGTCCTATTGAACAACAACTGACAAGCTATACATACCCAAAACACACACACTCGCACACCCACACACCTCTATCAAGGGCACACCCCGCATAGCATCGCCTAAGTAGAGCAATAAATCAGCATCCATCGCCCAACTAAATTATGGCTAAGGTCTCCCCCCTAAATTCTCGGCAATAGATGAGACCCCATTACTCCGGACGCGGTTAGCAAATTAAGATATGCTATCAAGTATACAATATTGCATTTATTTCCAAATATTCCAAATTTTAATTGTGCATCGTCTATCTTTTGAAGAACAAGCATATATATATATATAATATAATCCAAAGCTTTAAAATCAATTGCTGTTCAAACAGTTAAGATACGTATGTAAATCTGTTGAGACATAGTGTTTTTTATAAGGGAGACACACAAGTAATGTGGCACTAAGTGCATATATTATATTATAGATATAATATTATTATACTTAGCAAGCAGAGAGTTTAAGGGCCAATACTTAAACAAAAATAAGACTTCAAAACAGAGACCGTATATAACCGTTATGGGTATGGAAAATATCCCTATGAAGGGATCATCCTAAAAAATTTTCAAGACGCCAAAAATCTTATAAAAATCCCATTATATCAATAATATAATAAACATATATTTTGCAACTGTTATTAAAAAAGTCTTGTAACAACCGTTATTTGTGATTTTTAAAAATAAAAGTTGCAAAATAATGATTATTTTTAATTTTTATTAAATAAGTTATTACTAACTTTTATTTTTATAAATCACAAATAACAGTTATTAGAAACTTTTAAAAATATTACTCAGAAATATAAGTCAAAGACTTTTATAAAATATATAAGTCGTCTGCTAAAATAAAAGTCTTTCATAGTCAGCTAAATATATAATATGTCAAACTTAAAAAGTTGTGTCTTTAATTCGTCACATGCAAAAAGAATTGAAAAATGAAATTATTAATTTACAGGGGCGGTAGGCGTGGCAGCCAACATGTGAAATAATCTTGATCTGCCTCTAGTTAGTATACAATAACCTTCATGCCAAATTTACTGACTCTAGCTCTTATTATAGCTAAGGTCTGAGTGTACACACAGACTAGTTAACCAAATCTGATCTAGAAATAGGTTATACTAAAGTGTTTTGGATATAAAGTTAGTTGATTAAAAATAAAATTCCTCGTATTTACAAAATGTATGGTCTTTGTAGAGTATCGACTCAAAATTGAGTAATCAATTGCAAAAATAATTTCAAATTGAAGTCGAAATTGCCAAAATTGAGTTAGTTAGCTAATTTTGGGTTTCAATGAGCTTTTGTTTTTGTTAAGGCTGCGCGCCGTCAATCCCCACTGGAAATGGGCAAGACAGATAAGGCTAAGCATGTCACATGTCAAGGCTTCTGATATATATACGGAGAAGAGAGAGAGAGAGTGAGAGGAGGGAGAGGAAGGAGTGTGTGTGTGTGTTCGGCTTGGTGGCTGGTGCCATAAATCAGTTGCTGCTGCAAATATGAAACATGGCAGCATAAATAATTAACAAACTTGGCTCAAATGATAAATTTTTTCGCAAACAAAGACGAAAGAGATAAGTTCGTTTAATATTTATGACAAAATTCAGTGCAAGTGCAAGCGAGACAGGCAGAAAGAGAGAGAGAGAGAAGGAGAGGAAGAGGAAAAGAGAGTTAGTCGACTTCATAAACTACTCCATATACACTTCATACATATTCAGAATGCCCTTGGCACTTGACACCCAGAGGCGTGCGTTGTGCGTAAGGGAGAGGCAAGGGGGAGGGGTTCGTCTCTCTAATCAGAGCCGGGGTGGGCCTGCTCGTTTTGGCCTATTGTCCGTGATTTACGAGCTGCCCCAATCGAAGGGGACAACGGACAGAGGCGTGGGTGTGCATGGGGCGGGGAGAGGGGCAGCAAAGATACACACTATACATATGTACGTATGTATGTATGTATGTACATCTACCATCATAATTCGTCATTGCATTTGATTTTATTTCAGTGTTATTTATTTGAATTATTTATTTATCCTATTATACGCACTGCCCCCAACTACCTACCCTCCCCCACCCACCACACGCTCTGCCCATCCCAGGCGTAATATGTTTGTCCATATGTCCATTTGCGTGTCCCATGGCCATGTCCATATCTATATCCGGACGCGGGTATGGCAAGCGCCAATCAATAATGTGGCCTGTATAAAGATTTATAGGTTTTGCATTTGCCCACACACACACACACACACACACCCGCCACACGCCCTTTGGTGGCGACACGCACATGCAGCAGCTGCAGGATGTGCAGGAGTTGGAGGTGAATGCCAAATAAAACCAGGACGAAACATATTTCCAATCAATTATGAAAGTCAAGCGACAGCGAAGTATTGAAAGTGCTTGTCAGTGTTGGTAAACACAACAAATAATCAACTTAACAAGTGAGATTAACAATACCCTGTAAGCATCAAGTTGTAAAGGGTATGATAAGTCTCAAAAATAGACTCCGTTTTCGTTGTTTTATACAATTTGACTCACTTGATTTGTCTTATTTTATTTTCACCTTTAAATTCTACAATATTATAATAAAGGGTGATTTTTTAAGAGCTATAGGAAAGTTTTTTAAAAACAAAAAAACACATACAATTCAGAGAAATGCATGAAATCTTTATTTGAATCAATAGTACGGTCCATATAATTTAATGTTTGAAGATTATTTCAAGCAAATGTTGTTTTTTATTTATTGTATGTATTAAAAATAAAAAGAAGTATATTTTATATTTCTTCAAATGATTTATTGAGTATAATAAAAGTAAGACATATTGTCATCAACTAGATTTTCACACAAATGGACAGACAGGCAGACTTAGCTATATCGACTTAACTGTTGATGCTGATCAAGAATATATATACACTTTGTTAAATCTTTCACGCCTCCTTCTGTCTGTTATAATACATACAAAGTGCATATACACTTTTTTCATCATTTTCAATTGTCGAAGGTCTTAATATGAGTGTGGATTCTGCTATTGATACTGAATATGAATAGATATACAAACACAGTACTTACATGTATTATAGCATATGAATAGATAGACAAAGACAATACTTACATGCACTACATATGGTACCTTGCTGTAGCTCTACCTTGTTCTGCTTCTGTTCAAATGTAGTTTCTTTCATTGGCACTCAGCATTCAATTAATCCATTAAGCCAATGTAAATTTCTCATATGTATTTATTTAACCAGAAAGAAAGGCTACGTTCAACATGCCCAAGGTTTTATACCCTTGCAGATTTTTGCTTTTTATTTCCTCCGATTGTTCCAATACTGATATTTGTTGTCGGATTTTGATATAATGAAAAATGATACATAAGTTACTGTTGAATGTGTTTAAATACTGATAAGTAATGTTATTCCGTAAAAGAATACTGTCCTTCATACAAAATACCTTCATTTCGTGTGATGGTTCCTATGTCAGCTATATGTTATTGTATTCCGATTTTAATGAAATTTCACAAACATATTATTTACATTGAAAATGCCTGATGTAGTAATCTTGGTTTTAATATGTTGAAAAATATAAATAATCGGCTGATTTGTTCCGACTTCTTACAATGTGAAGTAGCATGTCTTCCAATTTTCATCAAGATACAAATAGCTCTAGAACTGAGAGACTGGCTTGCGTTGCAACAGACGGACAGGGCTAATTCGACTAATCTGTTGATCCTTATTCAGAATATATATACTTTATAAGTGCGGTGATGCCTCCTAAGGTGTGTTGTTAAAGTTAATATACCCTCTAGAAAGGTATAATAAATAGCGAATTATTCATTCTATCAATTAGAATGGATTTCAAACTGGGCTGGAAATGGCTTGTTATGCATTATTAGGATTATTCATAGTGTTGTGTTGAAAGCTCTCTTAAGCCACGTACAACCTGCACAACAACATACCGAATATGCCGAATACACTCAATCACACTGAGGCACTTGAAACTTAAAGCCGAAGGATTTCCCATTGTTGTTTGCCTAATTACGAAACGTGCAAATTATGTGTGTGCTAGTATGTGTGTATGCCTGTGGTGTGTGTGTGATTGTGAGTGTGTATGTGGGTGTGTGTTGTGCTGTTTGTAGCGAGCAAATAAATTTGCGGTGATTTGTAGAGTTGCGATAGGGCGAACGCATTAAACTTGCTGCAACCCACATAAATATAGACCTCGAGAGCATTTAACTACTCAGCGATTACACACGAAATAGCAGTACACACACACACACGTGCACCCACACACACCCACACACAGTGGCACACTTCAAACAAAGGACATGTCTGGCCGGGCAGCGTGCGAGTATTTAATGTGTGTCCCCGCCAATCTACGCCATGCTCATTTCGTGCCGAAGGTGAATTCGTCGCTAGTGATGTGCACGTGAGCACGAGCTAGAGCACGAGTGTAATGAGTGTGTGTGCTTTTTTTTTTTTATATGAGTGTTCATGGGATACAAATCTTAACAGACAACGTCCTTGTTACGGTAGTGTGGGACCCGCACCCACTAAAAACCCGCTTAAGAACACTTCTCCTAATGAGTGTGTGCGTGTTTTTGTGTCTGTATGTGAACTTTATGCCTGCATGCATGTTTGTGTAATACCCTTATCGATATCTCATTATGTCATTATGTAGTACAAAATTGATAGTTTCACATATAAGTTAAGTTCATCTTTGCAATAACATATCGTATAATAACGAAATACACAAATAAAACTGAAATTGGATTACTTATTGACGTTACGTTTGAGTTCAAAATATGTATAAAATGAAAGAAAATCGAGAATAAATTTAAAATTAAAATATATCTACAAAATAACATATGTATTGTACAATTGATATACATACATACATATATTTGAAGGACAAAACTTAAGATTTTATTAGAGTTAAATTTAAAATTAATACAAATATTTCGTTCTGTCCTTAAGACAAAAAAAGAATATTCATTAGCTAATACCACAACAAAAACAATTATTAACAATTTTAAAAAGTTTGTTTATTCAAGAAAACTTCCTTTTTTTGCTGCAGTTTCCTCGTGCTTAGCTCGTGTCACGCAGCCAACTTCAGCAAATGTCGTCGCAACTTCAGATCGCAGCGACATTAGCATCGCCATCGCCATCGCCATCGAAATTCGGGCATCGGAAGTGAGAGACCGATGTGAACTAAAAGAGGAGAGTACTTCGGCCGGGTTCGGATGGTGGGGGGTCAGTTCAGTGCCGCCCACACAAGGCCATAAAAAAAACTTCATTTATTCACAAAAGAAATAAATCTTTTAATGCACATCGGAGAGTCGTTATTCGGGCATTGTTTTCTCATTTGGCACAACACCTCCACACCGACATTAGCTCTGAGTGCGGGGAACGGAGGGCGTGGGCATGGTCTATGTATATATGTATTACAACATGTCGTGCCATGCGGCCATCGAAGGCGGACAGGACAATTTTTGTTGTCGAACAAATGAAGCCTGCTCTGCTCTGCCGATGCCGATGCCGATGCCAATGACGATGGGTTGCTCCACGTTGCTCTCTTCCATGTGGATTTCAATGATTCTAATTATGGTGCCGCCCGGCGCAAAAGTTTCTTAAGTATCGCGTGCATCATTGTTATTGTTTCTGGCTTGTCCTCCCTCTTCTCTCTGTCTCTCTCTCTCTGTCTCTCTCTCTCTGCACAGTAGCAAGCAAATTGCTTTGTTTTGTGTGACCGTTTCACTGCGTGGGCGTTGTACGCTCATTACGGCTTCCTGTCTGCTCCTGTTCCTGCTCCTGCTCCAGTCCCGGGTACAGCTGGAAATGTCCCACCAGGGCAGGCAGTTGTCGCGCTGCTCCTGCTCGACTTTATGTTATGTGTTTATATGCTCATTTGTAATGTATGTGTGTGTTTGTGTGTGAGAGTGTGAGTGCGTCTAACGATGACCTGAGAAAACGTCTGTGTCAAGTTGTGAGTAATAATGCGGAAACGCCAAAGAAAGCGCACACAAACCCGAAACAAGCTCGTAAATCGAGTCACAATTGACGCACAACGAATTGAGAATACTCTATGAAAGTCGATAGTTGCTAAAATAATGATATAAATAGTGCAGCTGCAAAATTTCAGATTTTAATTGAAGTCGAACAAAGGACAAACTGAGATTCAGATCTATCTAACTCACATTTGCAAAGGCTACAAAAAAAAAAAAAAACAAGAGGGTAAGCAAATACAAATACAAATAAATATATAATATAATAATATAATATATCATCCAATATAATATATATATATATATATATATATATATATATATATATATATATATATCCTTGAATTAAACTATATTTTATACTTTATGCATAAATAATAATTCCAGTTTTATGTAGACTGTTCTTAGTTGATTAATTACATTCTTAGTTTATTACTGTAACTGTGCTTAGTTAAATAAATTTATGAAAAAAAGGTCTTTTATTTTATTTTTTTTTTCGAAATGAAATGTAAAAATAAACTGTGAAAACTTGGAAACACTAATAATATTCATAACAGTTTTTACATACATGGTTTGATATCATGACAGTTTTATAAGCAACATATATGGAAAATATAAAAAAGAATTGATTCTATGAGCTTTGAACCAATGTGGAATATAGAAAAAAATATGAAAAATATCGTGCGATAGACGAGTGATAAGAGGGATGTGTGGGGTGTGTGGGGTGTGATGCTGTAGCATCGACACGTATTTGGTGTCTGACATGTGTCACAAACTGGATGACATATGCGATTACATCGCATTATTCGCAACTGACAAATGCGGTGGCAAACAAAGGTCCATTAATTAGCCGAACGTGTCCATGCATTACACAAGTATTTGTTGTCCTTTTGACCCCAGTCACAATATCCCATTGTTGTTGTTGTTTCTGTTGTTGCTGAGTTTGTCAAGTCGAACGAGGCGAGCGAGTAGAATAATGACCCTTGTGATGCCGCCAGATGAATGTGTCCATGGACCACGTACATAAGCACATAATTACGAATCTTTCTTCATTCTGGGGTTCTCTTCATCTTCTTCTTCTTCTTCTTCTCCCTCTACTTCTGCTCCTCCTGTGTTGTTGTTTTCTTTTTCGAGCAAAGTTAAATTGCAGAAATCGCAAACTTTACTATCCACGCACGCAGAAGTAATGGAATTGTGTAATTAACGAGGCTCCTGGGTAAAGACTTGATGAAATGCTTCAGTTACGGGCCCCCAAGCCAAGAGTTAAGCACACGCACATATGCACACACACACACATACACACTAACGCACTATATATGTATGAGTAAAATGTCTTTTGAGGGTCAAAGTTGTCGCCATTCCCAGCATAACTCAATCCATACCTCACTGGGAATTTCTAGATACCAATTTGGAAATCTTGAAAATCGAAAGATATTCCCATTGGATATTCCCATTAAAATCTTCAAAAAAATAAAGAAACATATTACTTATTGGTCAAAGGATACAAAACAGTTGGAATAATTAGCCATTTGTAGAATACCCTCTTGGATAACTTGAAAACAGAAAGATCTTTTTCATTGATTTTACAAAATCTATATTAAGTTTCCAAAACTGATATAAAGATAAAAAAAAAAATATTTGTCAAATATGGTTAGAGCCTTAAAGTTACTAACATAATAACGTTACATTTCTAATTTACATGCCCAGAATGTGTCGTTAAATGCATGATGAATTTGTAGGTTATGTTGAGTAGGGTGCAATTGTAGCGCAGGCTTTTTCCCTCCTCACACACACACACAAAGGCAATGTACATGTATTCGTAATAATTGTGATTTGAAGAGAGTCGATATGTATCGATTTGAGGTTAGGGTCGGGTAGAGAAAGTCTTAAATCTTTTATGTAATTTGTAGGTTATGTTGAGTAGGGTGCAATTGTAGCGCAGGCTTTGTGAGGGAGTCCCTCATCACACACACGCACACACACACAAAGGCAATGTACATGTATTCGTAATAATTGTGATTTGCAGAGAGTCGATATATGTATATCGATACTTAATAATTTGAGGTTAGGATCGGGTAGGGGAACTCTTAAATCTTTTATGTATTTAAAACGTTAGCTTGTAGCTGGTGGAGTTGGCGGCAGGTGGGCGGGGAGCGCTCTTCAATTTCTTCTTGCTCAGTTTATAAGACGATGGGGACTGGACGAGGGCAGCAGCAGCTGCAGTTGAGGCAGCATTGCGATCGTTTCGCGTGGCGCTCATGTCGTAGGGTGTTCGCACAATCTCTGGCAAATGGGCGTAGTAGACAACACGCTCGTTGCGTGGCGCCACCAGTGGCAGCTTCGACGGAGCATACTTGTTGCTGTAGGAGTCAATAGGCGGCAATGGCGGCATTGAAGACGACTCATCAAGGTAGCCACCACGTCGCGACTTGATATATTCTCTGGCCTGCAGGGACGGTGTGTCCAGCTGACGATCGGGATACATGAGATACGGCTCAGGATACTGCGGCACACGCGGACTGTAGCTGTCGTAGGGATCATAGCGTTGCCGATGCACATACATGTCCTCAAAGTACTGCGGATAAGTGCGATGGTATTGCTCGTCGAATCTGTGAGAGAGGAACTTGCTAGATTAACACTATATCGCCTGTTTCCACTCATCGCAGCTGACTCACCTGTCGTAGCGCCTTATATAGGGATCATACGATCTGGACGGATACATGGCAATCGATTTACCTACATAGGGACCATACCAGGGCAGCGATTTGACGTTCATCTCGTCGATGGATCGACGTAGTCCAGGCTCTCCGCTGGCTGCTACGCGCATTGCCGACGATCCACTCTGCTCATTATCAGCACCCGCGCCAGCAGAGGAACCCTCATGCGATCGCCTTCCACTCATATAGTAATCATAGTCGGCATAGCCAGCCAAAGGCTTACCCAATCGCAGCTGTTTATTGCCAGCAGCATGGGGGGGAAGCAAGGGTTCCGTCGACTCAACATCGATAATACCGTCAGTATTATCGAGTTCGACATCCCGATTTAAATGATCGTAACCAGGATCTGCATGGGCACAAGCCAACAGTAGTATCCATATCACCGTAACCATACCCAGCTTCATTTCGCAATTCCGAACCGAATGCGCCGCTTGACCAACACAAACTGTTTCCATCATGCGACGCCACCAAAAAAAGCAAACAATTTTTCCCGGCGACATGGTAAGTTAAACTTCAAAAGACAATTGTTTTCCAGCGCCATTCTTTGCTAATCTATTGAATCTGCGTAGCGCAAGAGTGCACAAAGTCAAGTGAAGCAGCAAACGAGTAGCAGTTGGCAAATACCCTAACCAAAGACCGGAGACCCTAAACGCATACCCTAAACAGAGACCCTAAAAGGAAACCCTAAATACAGACTCCCAACGGATATCCTCAACGAAGACCCTAACCTTGTGAACTCGGCGAGTTTGCAGACTATGCTCAGAAAATTCGTTTATTTAGATCAATATAACAAATGCTATGCAATATAATATCGTATCATCTATAAATACTATGTAAATTCCCAATGGGTTAACGCAATTTAAGAGCAACGCGCAGTCGCAAAGTTTCCACGCCCCTAATTAGGCGTGTCCCGTTCCCCATTAGGTTGACATTTTCGAAATGCATTTCACACACAACAACTGTGGATGCTTCACAATGACAATGACGAACTTGCTACCATGCCACGCTCTGTTGCACGTGCTACCTGCTGCTGCTATTGACTGATGATGCACTTTCCCCCCCCCCACTCCCCCTCCCCTAAATTTGCATATTGGAGCATAGAGTGGGCGTTCGAGCGAAACGTGAAAGTCAATTGGAAAGCACAACTAATATTATAATATACATATATACATCGTATGTGATAAATCTGTTTGATGTTTTTTAATTCAAATTATAAATGCTTACAACTAATAGTTATATAAATTAGTTTCAATAACAAATTAATAGTAGATTATAAATCAATCGTTTGTAATGCTGGACAATTTACACTTGTAAGAAATAGCGCGTGTTTAAAAGGTAATTATGTTTTGTAACTGTGACAGCGTCGACCCAAAATGGACACCCTCGGGCAGGTTCTTGATTTGCAACAGCCATCTTTGGCATTCTAAACACTTTCGCTGGCGATCCTCTCGTGTCACATCGACTCCCAAGCCATTTGCTGCCCAAGAGTCGAGATTCTCCTGAATTGTTGGCAAGAAGTTCGATAGAATTATGCGCAGCGTGTCGCAAGCTCGCGTGAAATGACTGCAACAGGGAGAATGTACAACAATTAGATTAGGTAGATATAATGATAGATATTGAAACTTACAATTTGTGTTGACTTTGAAGAAGTTCATAAATTTCGGGTAATACAAATGTACAAAAGTCCAAATTCCACGACGAGCTAAAGGGATATACAATTATTATATATTCATTGTAAACATGACACGCCCTTCTCGAATATGCTTCACTTACGGCTTTTCAATTATGGCCCCCAGCAGATCAATAAAAATTGAGCGTCCACTTGTTTTGGCCAGCCTTAGTGCACCAAGCACATCGTGTGAACTACAAGAAGAGATGATAATGTAAAGTGAGCTGGATACTACTATGTATGTGCTTTTACTATGTACTACTGTACAACGATGTACAACTATGTTCCACTATAGTAAATACTACCACTAACTATCCTGCTCTTTAGCAGACCCTCGTTCTTACCGCGTTGAGTTGCGCAGCAGGTCCAGACTCGCCTGCCGATTGCTCAACTCCTGTAGAACCTCCTCGTGCGATCTAGAGAGTATATCAAACTCATAATGATCATCCATGAAGTTGCGGTTCATTGTTTTGCCTGTGGTAGGTATCAAATCTGGGCGATAGTTCATTGTCTGCTGAGAAAGAAGAATCAAATATATTTAGAATGTGGAATAAAGTGCATGTGTATATCCAAAAACTTACATGTGTTTGCTTGTCTTGTGTCTTTGCTCTCATATCAAGAGTTGTACGCGATCGCATCGGAGGTTTAGTAATGATCTCAACATTAATGTTCTTCTGCTGCGTATTCTCCTTGCAGAATTGACTCTGTGATCCCATGTAACGTTTGTTCTTGTTAACTACATTCGAGGAGGAAGACTTCTTTAGTACCATATTATCGTCGAGCTTATGCAGTTCCATCGAGCTGACCGATGATGTCTGTCCCAGTTTATTGTTCCCGAATATTCCCGTCGATGTTTGTTTGGTGCTACTGATTGTGGTGCTTCTTTTGTGCAGATTTGTTGTTGTCTTTTTGATCGTCTTCGATGTGGCATTTATTGCTACTGCTGCTATTGCGGGGGGAACTGCCTTATTATTTTTAGTTAAATAGTTTAGGTTCTGATTAACTGGAAAATCTTCGGCCATTTCATAATTATCATAGTTAGTCAGAATTGGGGGATTACTATCGTTTAGATTATACTCGATATCTTGAACATTATGATGGCTATCACTTTTCTCCAATGAGTATATATTATAATCACCCGATACGTGCAACGATGTTGTACCATTTATGTTTAACAAACGGCTGGACGAGCCCATATCCATGCCATAACTATAATTGGTATCTAGATTATATGGTAAATTGTCTGGCCCTGGCATTCGGGTAAATTTGCCATTATTGTATGTGCCTGCTTCCATTATCGACTGAGGCGGCAGTTGGTGTATCGATGGCATTGCTGACATTTCGATCTGTTCCAAAGTTGCCCCTTCGTTTACAACCTCCAGACTCAGGTTCGGCGACGAGAACTCATCGTATGTTTGACTTTTATTGTCCTCAAGTTCCTCCTCAACTTTGGCCGGCTTTGAGCCGCCCAAGGATAGACGAAACGTTTGATTGCCACGTGAAAAGCTTTTCCGGCTTGTTGAGTTATGTTTAAAATTTGGCTGAGTATTGGGCGGATGATAGAACGGTATCACAAGATCAAGGTTTACTGTATTTATTGAAACAGTATCAATTTCATGGCAGCCACAAATCTGCAAAGAGGAAATCAATACATAGTAACAAAAAATCGTTAACAAGTTTGAGCTTATCGACTTACCAGCTTGTTCTTTACGACTTTCATATCATCCAATGTGGACCAAGTACTTTTAATGTGATCCAATTCACGATCTGGCTCCCAGCCAATCACAGATATACCCGCGGCGCTTCCCACGAATAGGCACTCTCCGTTTTCACTACAAAAATTTATCGAACTGATGATATGATTCATAAAAGGTGAAAAGAATTGAAGAGTTTACCTAAATGTAATGCATTTTATTGCCTGGCCATAGCAATGAGTTGTCTGTGAGACAAGCTGCTGATGCTCCAGATCATAGATGGACACTGTACCATCAACTCTTCCGGCTGCCAGTAAAAACTCAAAAGGATGAAACTGTATGCATGTTATGGCCGTAACGGGCGGCTCAGCGATAAATTCCATAATCTGTTTGCTTTTTCGTATATCCCAAATAATAATAGTTCCCTCCAGGCCAGCGGATGCAATCCAAAGTCCATCGGGTGAAAATTTCACAGAATTAACATGCGATATGTGGCCCTTGCAGACTTTAATGCATTTGTTTTCATTTTGTACATCCCAGAGTCTAAATAAATAACAATTTACAAATTCAAATAAATCGGTTTAACATATTTATCGATAGACCACAGCATTACAGCCCTTGTACACAATAGATGAACATAAAAATACAAAAAAAAAATACTGAATCAACAAAACAAATCGATAGTGCAGCCCTAAATGTTTCGATAATTTGAGTAGATCTGGCAACATCGACACTGTTGTTGTCAACCTCTGGCCCGTAATCCAATTTTTGTTTTCATTGCTTTTCGATTCGCTTATCATACGGGGAGTGCACTTTGTACCGGGCGATACAAAGATAATCGCCAAGTTAAAGAAGAACTAATTGCACACGGGTTAATTTATTCACTTGCCGAATACAACAGGTGTAAGTTGTGCAGCAGCAGCTCAACTCTTCTGCCATTGCAAAAGAAGTCAGTGTATAAATAATCAAATAAAAAACAAAGAAAAATACACAAATACATGCTTATGCATTAGTATCTGTGTGTTGGTGCCAACACACACACACACGCACGCACTTATCTGCCAAAGATTAAAGATTGTGTGTTTAATTGGTCCACAACACAAAATTATACATTGGACTTGGAACAAACTCCTTCAAGAAAAATATATTGCATTAAGTACACCGAAGTTACCTTTGAGCTCTCTGTACTCTCTGACAGCAAATGAGTTTGCACCTATTATAAATTACATTATAAATTTGCATTTGCCAAAAGTGTAGCAATCTATTGTTGATATATATAAAACTCATCTAACTTTTCTATCTTTCATTACGCACAGTTGCTCCACACAACCGGATTGCAATCCACACCATAACAAGTTTCCATAAAGAAACGAAAAAGAAACACAACAAAACAGGAAGAACATGTCTGCGAAATTGCGTTTTGATGGACGTGTGGCCGTTGTGACAGGCGCCGGCGCTGGTCTTGGCCGGGAATATGCATTGCTCTTGGCCTCTCGTGGCGCCAAGGTGGTGGTCAACGATCTGGGTGGCAGCCATGTGGGCGAGGGCGCCTCTCAGCGTGCTGCCGATGTGGTTGTCGAGGAGATTCGCAAGAATGGAGGCGAAGCTGTCGCCGACTACAATTCGGTTATTGATGGGGCAAAGGTTATTGATACAGCGATCAAAGCGTTCGGACGTGTCGATATACTTATTAACAATGCTGGAATATTGAGGGATCGCAGCATTGTCAAGACAACCGAACAAGATTGGAATCTAGTGAACGATGTGCATCTCAAGGGTAGCTTCAAGTGCACCCAGGCTGCCTTTTCGTATATGAAGAAACAGAATTTTGGTCGCATCATTATGACCTCATCCAATTCGGGCATCTATGGCAATTTCGGGCAGGCAAATTACTCGGCAGCCAAGATGGGTCTAGTGGGATTGGCCAATACCACTGCTATCGAGGGTCAAAAGAACAATATCTACTGTAACGTGATCATTCCAACAGCTGCCAGCCGCATGACCGAGGGCATCTTGCCCGACATTCTCTTCAACGAACTAAAGCCGAGCCTCATTGCACCCGTTGTGGTCTACTTGTGTCATGAGAACACGACGGAGAACGGTACGTAGCTTGTCTGGGTCGTTATCACGCTCTAAACTTGTATAACTGTACCTTGTGTTTATCAACTTATCCAGTTATCTTTTGCTTCGAACTCATATCGTATTTATTTCCGTTTCCGTTTCCTCAGGCAGCTACATTGAAAGCGCCGCCGGCTGGGCAACCAAGGTGCACACAGTGCGTGGCAAGGGAAGTGTACTGCGTCCCTCACTGGAGGACCCGGTGACACTGGAGTATGTGGACAATGTTTGGAATCAGGTGACAGACATGTCACAGGCCACACACTTAAATGCCATCGCCGAGGCGTCTGGTTCATTGCTTGAGGTTCTTGAGAACTTGAAATCCGCGGATAAGGATGCTGTCGAGGATATCTTTGAGTTTGGCAACCGTGAGCTGATCCTTTATGCCTTGGGCATTGGTGCCTCGACCAAGAACAGTCAGGACATGCGATTCTTATATGAGAACGATGCAGATTTCTCGCCTCTGCCAACGTTCTTTGTTCTACCCGGCCTCAGTTTGACCATGTCAACCAATCTGGTTAGCACCGCCTTGCCCAACAGCTCGGCCGATTTGACCAACATTTTGCATGGCGAACAATATCTGGAAGTTCTCGATGATTTGCCGACGAGTGGCAAACTGACAACCAAGGGAAAAGTAATCGATGTCATGGACAAGGGATCTGGCGCACTGGTTGTCTTCGGCTGTGACTCTTACGACACAAATGGTCGTCAATTGATTAAGGGTCAAATCTCAGTGTTTGTGGTTGGTGCTGGCAATTTCGGCGGCAAGAAGCAACCCATTGCCGACGTGGTGCCACTGGCAGCTGCACCGAGCCGAGCTCCCGATTCGTCAATTCAGTACAAGACCAACGAGGATCAGGCAGCACTCTATCGTCTGTCCGGTGATCGCAACCCGTTGCACATTGATCCCGACTTTGCACGCATTTCCGGCTTCAAGACACCCATTCTCCATGGCCTTTGCTCGCTGGGCTTCTCGGTCCGCGCCGTACTCAGCCAGTATGCCGACAACAACAGTGCCCTCTTCAAGGCAATCAAGGTGCGATTCTCGGGTCCAGTGCTGCCCGGACAAACGCTGAAGGTGGACATGTGGAAGCAGGGCACACGCATCCACTTCCGCACCATTGTCACTGAGACTGGCAAGGAGGTCATCTCCGGCGCCTATGTTGACTTAAAGGACTCCAAGGCCAAGTTGTAATCCCCTTTTATATTCCAATAATTCCTCCAAGAGGAAGACCAAGCTCACATATTAATGAGCACACATAACTAGTTGGTGGCAGATACGATGCAATATTATTACCCTAATATGTTAAAACTGTTTGTCTTTTTAATGTTTAAATAAATGACGCATTTCTTAATCGATAGAAATGGAAATAGTTTTGTCAAAAAGAATACTTTATGAAATACTATATAAAAGAGAAAGTTACGATACAATTTAAAATGACAGAACTCTTAAACTAGACGAACGCTATAGTCGGCTTAACCTGATAGTAGGATACCCTACGCCGAGTTTTGAAAAACTAACAATACAAAAGATAAACCCTTCTCCTGCCTATTGCTTTCCCACTAGTGTGATTTGTATACCTTCTTTATTATCCGATCAGATTGAATTTGAAGGAGAGGTAGTCCTAACTACAAGCTAAGTGTATGTGCAAGTCTGAATGTCCTATCTTTTATATACAAGAACAGGATCATGCCAAATTTAATGTCTCTAGCTTTAATGATAGCCGAGATCTGTGTGTAATAATATGTATACTTTGTGGTGTCTGCCACGCCTTATTCTGCCTGTTTACGTTTGCACAAAATTAGTATACCCTTTTAACCATTCACAATGGTCGAAGGGTATTAAAACTTTCTTTAGCAAATAAAGCGGTTTAATGCTATCTTAAATTCCGTCTCTACTTGAGGAAAGAAAACTTTCAAAACGACAATAGAAAGAAAAGCGTTTAAAGCAGATCTACCTGTACATGATAAAATGATATAGTATAGAAAACCCCCATTGAAATTGGGCGCACATAGAGATGACTCATGAGAGACTCTTTGAAAGTATGATAAGTTAACTCGAAATGCATTGAATAAGATGACGCTGCTTATCATTTTGGGTCACGTCGTTTATCGAATGAGAGCGAGACGAATATACTATTGCCATCTCGCTCTAAACTATAATCTGCAGCTCAAATGATGTTGGAAACCATATAAACTGTATCGCGTCATAAATATAAAACGCTTCAGGTTCCATTTCTAAGTACTTGTGGACGGTTTGCGCATTCAGTAAATAAAGATGAAAATCTGTACGGCCACTAAATCATATTGCAGTGTCGATTTCAGAAAAATAAACATTATTTGACTCACCTAACTGTGGTATCATTGCTGCCAGATACAACGTACTCTCCGGATGGATTGAAATCCAATGCTCGTACACTTTTCATGTGTCCATTTAGTGTTGAATATATCGTCTGGGCATTCAAGTCCCATCTGCGTATGATGCCAATATCATCGGCTGAATATACAAAATTATCCTTATACGCAAAGCGAACGCATTCGATTGAACGATTATGACCCGTTAGACTCTGCAAATGGGAAATTATTGAATTTCATTCGAATTTACATAGAAGTTTCTTCATATTTTCCAATTACAAACCATAAAACACTCGTCCTGTCCAATAGCCCAAAGATTAACATTACGATCTTCGCCTCCAGTGACCAGCACTCGTCCCGTCTCCCCCAGATCGAGGCTTGTGACCTTGCCATCGTGAGCCTTTATATCATCTGAAAGAAGATGGAAGTGTGATGGAAAAAAGATTCAATTTTGAAATGCAGCTCAAACTTTGACTATGATGAAAATCCAAATATTTTCATCCAAGTTTAGAAACATTCATTCGAAAATCTGGGTTCAAGTACCTTCAAGTAAGGGGTTTATGAACTGAACCCATAAGACATTGGTTCGAATCGTCAACCGAGTCGGTGACAACTCTTATTGCCTTTATCTTCATCGCTTATGCTACTTAACTGGGGTATCTATTCAGCTATCTAACTGTATATAGACTAGTTGCTGTCGTGACCTCATCTGAGCATAACTGTAATACAAGTCCACTTATGTTTCATTAACATTCGATTCCGTTAGCTCCTTACAAGGCCTGCATCCCACATGCAATTCTTGTGCACATATAAGTATATATCGGAGCATACAGATCCATAAACATACATCTGCATATGTACATGTATGCTAAACATACCACACGCACACCGTGTCACACACTCATCCACACACAGACAGAGACACATACAGGCGCGAATTGTCTTATAAGTATGAGAACCACTTTCATAGTTAAAATTCTATTTCACTTACAGATCTTAGCTGTTAGATTTCTGGGTAGCGCCATCTCCATGCAAATACACCTTATAGCTTTAGGTTCCTGTCGACGGCCTCTGAATGAACTTTATGTGACACTATTGTTAGTATTTTATTTTAATTTGTCGCAGGTGTGATAATTTGTTGGTTTTGGTTCGAGTCAAGTCGAATCAGCTGTCCGCTCTCTTTTCGTATTTAGTCTTTTAAATACCACCTTCAGATACACGTAAAAAAATCACAAAATACGCTTTTTGGTAGACACTGCAACACATTTTCACATGATTAACACTAAGCCGAGTATCTTAACAAAACAGAACATCAATAACGATAAATCAGACGATTTTTGTAGACAAAACAAATGCACATTATATATATATTGTCGACCAGGGCTGTCAAAACAGAGTTGGATGCACATCACGTTGCCACCTAGTTGAAAAATGAGAAATTCATAAAAGTGACACTGCAACCATTTATCGCCACATCGATTATCGATGACATTCAAATCAGATGACAACTCTGTGTTACCATCAGGCATTCCCTCAAAAAAGCATCATCATTGCCCTGACGAAAATTTGCCGACTGCATTATTTTGGTGGAGCTCTGTTTTATTATTTCGTTTAGTGTCAAGAAAGTAAACTGAATAAAAATGTCTTCACGTTACGATCGTGCTGTTACCATTTTCTCACCCGACGGTCATTTACTACAAGTTGAATACGCTCAAGAAGCGGTTCGCAAAGGTTCCACAGCGGTAAGAAAGTGCCTCGATTGTTGTTTTTTACATACATAGTTGTATTATAATTATATGTATGTTTGCTCGTATTCTTTATACTTTATACTTTAAGGTTGGTGTCCGTGGTGGCAATTGTGTTGTTCTGGGTGTTGAGAAGAAATCTGTAGCCAAACTACAGGAAGATCGCACAGTTCGGAAAATATGCGTGCTCGACCATCACGTTGTAATGGCATTCGCGGGGTTAACAGCCGATGCTCGTATCCTTATAAGCCGTGCCCAGGTCGAATGCCAGAGCCATCGTCTTAATGTCGAGGATCAGGTCACCCTCGAATACATTACGAGGTAAATAACTGTTGCCATTGTCGATGGGTAATTGAATTGAACAAAGATATTCCCTTCGATATTTAACAGATACATCGCACAACTGAAACAGAAATACACCCAGAGCAATGGACGTCGTCCGTTTGGCATTTCGTGTCTGATTGGTGGCTTCGATTCGGATGGTTCACCCCATTTATTCCAGACTGAACCGTCTGGGATATTCTATGAGTACAAAGCCAATGCCACTGGTCGTTCGGCCAAAACAGTGCGCGAGTTCTTTGAGAAGACCTATCGCGAAGAGGATGTTGCCAACGAACATGGAGCCGTTAAGTTGGCAATTCGTGCCCTGCTTGAAGTTGCCCAATCTGGACAGAATAACCTGGAGGTGGCCATTATGGAGAATGGCAAACCACTGAAAATGCTGGATCGTAATGTCATACTGGAATATGTGAACATAATTGAAAAGGAGAAGGAGGAAGAGGCGGAGAAGAAGAAACAGAAAAAGTAATTGCCAAGTCCTCTCCTAGGTAAAGTCTATTCGGTAAACCGGAGGTATCTTTTTAATTTCATATTTTTATAAAATTTGAAATGATGTTAAACGGAAAGAAATGTATAAGGATATGTATAAAATACATGGCGATTTAAACACCTGAATTCAAAAGTAAACTTTAGTGTGGGGCGGGCATGCAAAACGACAAAATACATATACAAAGTTAAAAAAATGTTTGATCATTCAAACCACAACATAATCGATAAAATAAATGTTACTTAATTTATTGCTGTCTCATGACAAAATAAAGCAAATGCATTAATATATATTAAAATCTATTTAAATAAAGATGAAAAGCTGCAATCGGCATGAATTTTAAAATGCGTAACCAGTGTTAACAATGCCAAAATCTGTTAGGTCAGTACTTTGGCCGATTGAACAAGTCATTGCAATCATTACGAACCAAAAGAAACCGCATACGTTCATCTCTAACTGGAACTAGTGCTGTAAAGTATAAAAGGGCAGGCAGAAAACAGTGCTTGAAAGTACAAGTGGAAATTCATATGCGAATTTTTAGCTTAGTTTCCTACTACTACTGTTCGGAGTCGGAAGTTGTGTGCTATACCAAAAGGAAAAGTTTAGGGAGAGAAAGACCTAAAAATCAAAATATAAAATTTGTTTAAAGCGCTGAACGAGAACAAGAATATAAACACATTGATCTGTGTTTGACGACAAAACAAAACTTCTGGATCGTTTCGCTTGTCATTCCCCTGCCTCAGTCATTCCGTACCAAGCAACACCGTCAGACTAAAATCAATAATTTAGTTGTGTGGTTTTTCGCGGCTTTTTGTGTTTTCTTTAAAAAACAATCAATATACCCGAAGGTAACGTGTGTAGTAAAATAACAATTCCACCTCAGTGTGCGTTTGCATTCGTTGACGCTTGACATATTGGTACACATTTTATTTATTTATTTGTTTTGTATTTTGTTTGCCTTTTTTTTTAGTTAATTTTTTTTTTTTAATTTTGCATTACTTTATTAATTAGTTTTTAGTTTCGCTTCGATATTCGATATTATTATCATGTGTACTTAGGTACTCTCATACATATTACAAACAAGATAAGTGCTGGCATCCAATACCATCAGGTTAAAGGGTTTTTCAAAAACCACGTACTACTTTAGTCTCCAAGCATATGTATATGTATATATTTTAATATGAAATGTACACACACTCGACCCGTACATTCATCTGTATGTACATACGGCATATGCATGTGTGTCTGTCTGTGTGCATGAATGTTCCTTTCTGTACGTACTACAGTATGTACATAGGGATCTGCTGCACACACACAGTCAAGTTTAAAGTTTTTGTATTTGTGCTGCAATAAAACAAAATCGCTGCGAATAGACATAGTATGTATGTACGTATGTATATATAAGTTAGATTTCTATGCAGATAAATACAATTTGCATATTTCATGCAGATAAATATGCGCTTATTACTTCAACTAGGATACGTACACATAGTATGTGCATACAGTTAGTCAAGAAACTCTTTACACATATGTATGTACATGTTAATGTTATGTACATCTGTGTAAAGTGTTACTTGACTGTCTGTATATAGAGTTACTTTCGTTAACTTTTTGCCTTTCCGTCCGGCAGTGGCTCGACTCGTTTGTCGGCAGCGGAATTTGATTCCTTTCCGCACACAACAACAACAACAACAAAAGCAACAACCCGAAACCGACAAACTTTGTCGGGTTGAGGAAGTTCTGCCGGTCGAATTAGGAGAGCACATTTTTTTTTCTTCCCATATCCTTTAACCAGCTCAGTAGCTAGTGAATTTGTCCTTTGATTTAAATGTGTACTGCTTTTGTTGTTGGTTTTATTTTGTAATATTCATTTAAATTGTTTCCACTTCAAAATGGAAAGTTTTCATATTTGCTATTTGAAACATGTCTGTATAGATAATCCTATTATATGCATGTGTGTATAAATATTAAATATTTCCAGTAGACTAGTGTATGTTAGCTTTAATCTTATCTTGGTGATGAGTGTAAGTAGTACGCCACGTCTGAAAAAGGCCTGTCCCCTTATCTCTGGTCGTTTTCAACACATTCACTAAGTATTATAATCTTGCAAAAATGTTCTTGAAATCTTATATACTTTATGACCCAATTAGGGGCCATTCGCTCGCGAGATATCGTTGAATCTTGAATATATATGGAGTAAAGAATTCCGTAGAATTTATAGATTGTATTCTGAGCGTATGATTTATTTACCTTTACTCTTCAAAATTGTCCTTCGCTGTCCCTCAGCTTCACAGATACTATTATCACATCAAAGATATCTTGCCCCACTCCACAACGATGATTCCCGATAATGAATTAGATGGAAAAGCACCAAAGAAACTACGTTGTATTACAGTCTCAAATATTATATAACAGTTTATATATTGCATTTATATAACTATCTTTTGTTTTTGTTTAATATATTAATGCCTGAATAATTATTATAATCGCTTGTAATAAATTATAGTTACACCTTGCACGGGATGCCATAAATTATATGGTTCCCATAATAATCCATTCGACGTGATAAATTGTTTGAAAAAAACTAATGCATTATTTTATAACCCGATGCAACAGAATCGGCCAGTCGATTACATTGTTTGCTATGTACATAGTTTTCTATACGATATATGTATATGTATGTATGTATGTTTTAACGTATGTATGCATGTTGTGTTGACCCGACCTGACACTCTCGTATTTCACATTGTAATACAATAGAATGGGCACAGAAACCAAGAGCAACAGTTACACAGGACAGATTTCAACAAGTGGCGGCAACCCTAAAGTGATGAAAGATTCTTTATCTTTAGTTTGTCAAACGGTCAAACAGCAGCAAACCACGAACCAAATCAATTCAAATTCCAATTCGAATTCGAATACCAATACGAAGACGTTTTCAAGCGAACAACAACAACAACAGAACGCAAAGCAAGAGGATAAAACAACGATCACAACAACAACAACAACAGTTAAAGAGGCAATCGTACCTTTTGTACCCATATTTGTCGAAGAGGCCGATGTTATACAAGGTGCTAAGGATATATTGAAAGTAATACGACCAAACTGGGACCTCAATCACGTTGACTTTAAGGTAAAGTAAATCTCATGCATATCCAACAAATTGAGAGCAGAAAAAAACACATCAATGTCATTTTCTACTTTTGCAAGATTATCCATATCCGATCCATTGTTGTTGTTGTTATCACAATCTTACGTCTTATCCAAAAACAAGTCTAAAGAAAAACCAAAAACAAAAAAAAAAAACAATAAAATGAAAAAGAAAACAAATGCGAAAGAGACTGAGAGAGCAAGAGATGGGCGACTCTGGTAAATTTCTATTACTCTGGGCTTTCAAATTTCTTGCGCCTTGTTCACACTTATCAATACCACACCATATATGATATGTATGTATGTATGTACCCTCTAAAACTACTACTATATTTAGTACTATATATATTGATTGAGACTTGACTAAGACTCGTGCTTCGAGTGATGATTGATGATCGTATCAATTGCCACCGCACCCACAACAACCTTTATACCCATCCTCATCTGACTAACAACATCATCTGTCTATCCCTGACTTGTAAACGAAACAGTTAACAATAAAGGTTTGTCTAACTTGATTCCACGTGCATCTAATGTTTGTCATTCACATCGCGTGGGCGCACGCCAACTAGATATACATATTTTAATAACTGAAATGCACTCGCCTAATCTCGACTCAATAACATAGCACACCATTATACAAATATATTTAGTATATATAGTACATTGCAATTACTAATGCATTGTTCATCGAAGAGGGGGAGGGGGAGGGAGTCATGGAGCTTGTTCAATGTTAATCGAAGTATGCCGCGGGTCGTTGCACAACCAATGTACGATTCTGAATGACTAAGTGGAGTGTGCCTGTGCCTGTGTCTGTGTCTGTGTGTTTAAGTTTTGATATTTACCTTGAAAAAAACAACAAAGAGAAATGCAAATTACGAAGTACAATTGTTGTGAGATCTCTCTATGATTATTTAGCGAATATGTGTATTAATCAAATATTGAAAACTGGTTTTAAGTCTAACAATATATATGTACATAATACCAATAATTAACGTAACGTAAAGGGTGCTAAAACCAGCTGTACCTATTTGCATATTCATTTATACACAATAAGCTATGTACATGAACTTCCTGCTCTACACACATGATTTATATACTTAGTATGTACAATATGACTTGTTTTCCAAATGTGATGTTCACGATGTCGCGATAATAACACCATTTACTTGGTCTGTATATATGTGTGTGTAGATGTGTATGTGTGTTTGTGTGCTTTATAGCCTTAACGTGGCTACTTAAATCACAAGAATTCCGTTTGATTATGCCGTATGCTTAGGGCTTATCAAAACTGGACCCCCAAAGCACATGCTATACGCGCTTGACAAACACACACACACAAACACACACATATACATATATATATATGTATATATACATATAGTCTAATGAGCACATGTGCGTTCGTATCATTTGGGGCTTTATTGTTGCTCGCAAGTTCGTTCGCCTTCCAAATGTCAAAAAGTTTATCACCCTTAATTACTAACAAACACACACGCACACACGTGGTAAGGTTCACAATCTGTTCAATATATATCTTATATATATTTTGTATAGATTTGAACTCTAGAGAAAGAGAGGGGAAATGGGAGAGCGAGAGTATCAATGAATTAATTTATTATGCACCTATGCGACAATTAAAAAGTCATAAGCCTCCATTGAGAAAGATTAAGATCATTAGAGATTGGCAACTTGATAGCCAATTATTAACTGCACCCACTAACTATACCATAATTTGTGGGTATCTGCCACCTGTGCTCGTTATCAAGTTACAGCCCGGCCATCGCACTCTCCAGACAGCGTGAACATCCCTACTGTGTATGGGTCGGGGGCACTATCAGCAAGCAGTACTTACATACATATTAATTTGATAATGGGATATGTACCGCAACCTAACAGATCTATATAAATATGTGTGTAATACATATTTTTCCAAAAACTATGTTACTAACTCTTCCCATAATCTCTCTCTCTCTCTCTCTCTCTATCTATCTATCTATCTATCCGACACGATTTTTAACATTGTCTCTCTTTGATAATTTCAGAAATTTACTGATGGCATAACAAATAAGCTTGTCGGCTGTTTTCACAATAGTTCCAAATTAGGCAATGATAATAATGACGAATCCTATCTATCAATCAATAATGCTCAGAGAATTTTGCCAGTACAATCTGAAGATCATCCAGTTATTCTACAGGATGAAGATGAAGAATTTACAACAGATGTGGCGAGAATCGAAACTGAAACGAATCGTTTACCAGTACAATACTCCGATAACGTAGTCCTAGTACGTATCTATGGCAATAAAACGGACCTATTGATCGATCGGAAAGCTGAAACGCAAAATTTTCAATTACTGCATACATACGGCTTGGCGCCATCGCTCTATGCAACGTTCAAGAATGGACTCGTTTACGAATACGTACCTGGCACCACCTTAAATATTGAGAGTGTGCTATGTCCCGATATTTGGCCACTGGTTGCACGACGCATGGCCGAAATGCATCGTGTGGTCAGAAAGAAGAAGATCACTGGGTGCACTGGGGATGATGCACAGCCAATGCCAATGATATGGAAGAAGACGCAAAGCTTTCTTGATTTAGTACCTGAACGATTTAGTGATGCTGAGAAACACAAAAGGTATAAATCTTGAAATCTATACAGAATACATATGTACATATATTTAATCATTTCCCTTTCCCTTTTGTCCGCTTGCAGAGTGAACGGAACATTTCTACCTATTGGACGACTACGTGAGGAATTTAATAATCTGTACAAATACTTGGAGGCTTTGGAGAGCCCAATTGTGTTCTCTCACAACGATCTGCTATTGGGAAATGTCATCTACACGAAAAGCATGAATGCGGTCAATTTTATCGACTACGAATATGCCGACTATAATTTTCAAGCCTTTGATATTGGTAATCACTTTGCGGAGATGTGCGGTGTCGATGAGGTCGACTATACGCGATATCCGAAACGTGAATTTCAGCTCGAATGGTTGCGTTGCTATCTAGAGAGCTATCTGCAGCGCAAGGACATACAGAACGAGGAGGTTGAGCATCTATTCGTCCAGGTGAATCAATTTGCATTGGCAGCCCACATCTTTTGGACTGTCTGGTCGCTGCTGCAGGCCGAGCATTCCACAATTGACTTTGATTACGTTGGGTATGTATATATATGTATATGGCTATATGTCTATAGATATCGATTAAACAATCCCACCATCTATTAATTATAATTATCTTTGTGTTTAGATATGCATTTCTACGTTACAATGAGTACTTGGCTCGCAAGGACGAGTTTCTAGCGTTGACTGCTATAAAGAACAATAAATGATTTTATTCCGGAAATTTGAGAATTCAGAGAGGTGCAGAAGAAGGAGATGCAGGAGAAGGAGGAGGAGAAGGAGCAGGAGCAGGAGCAGGAGCGAAACGAAGATAAAACTAATAACAACACAATGATGTGCCCCAGTGATGTACTTATATATATATATATATATATATATATATGTGTATATAAATATATGTATAAACTATGGCTGGCATGCTATGTATAAGTGTATGTATATGTACAACAACAATATACATAGTATATATTCATATATATACATATGTATGCACCTGTCTACGTGGGTGCATATATGCATATCGTGCGTATGTATACAATCAATATATCACACATGTGTTCACAAACTCTCCTCAATTCAGTGTGTTGGATCGATATCAGCCGTAGTCTATGCATATATATATATAATGAATTTGTATATGTTCTTTAATTTGTATATTGATATTTGGTAGTCATTAATAAATAAACATAAATATTTAGTTTTCATATCGACGCATTAACTGCCAATATGTGTGTGTTCTTCCCAGTAGTTGTATTTGAATACCCCCAACGAGTTATTATATTAGTTATATGTACACATACTATATACATATATATATTTTGTTCGTTGGGGGAATAAACTCAATTAGCATTGATAAAAATAGAATAATATACCCAAGGTTCGTACAGGGTACGTTTTAGACGTGTCTCTCCATTAATTTTATTGCTAATCGGATTGCCTTGGGTTTCACATAGAGAGTGCGACGGAATACCCCTTGTTGCCTTCTCTATCTACCATACTGCTTGAAAACAAGAGAGATAGCGAGATACATTACCAACTCAATGACTTAATGCGCCATAACTAATTGTTTTCCCACAACAACAAGTTAATATGTAGTTAATACGTTATTTTCATGTGTTTCACGTAAAAAACTGCGCAATACCAGGTAGTATAATAATACGTACTTGTTGATGTAATTTGGCTTTATTGATTTGCGATTGTCCTATGGGGAATCTCAAAAATTAAAGTGGGCAGGCAGACTCAAATAGATATTTACACCTTATAGGGTAGCAATACACTTTGAATACATACATATATAGTTGAAGATATAGTGTGTATATACATATATATGCAACCTTATAAATTCTATAAGGATTTTTCATTATTTTGCGTTTTACAAAAGATTTTACACAACAACAAATTTATTTAATTTATACAAAAAATATTTTTCGTATATTTTTATTCCTATATAAACATTATGGTTATACGGTTGTGCGATTCCCGTCCCCACCAAGTTTTTGAACGATCTGAAATAATATAAAAACAAAAATACAAATTGTTTTATTTAATAATTTTTGCTTTTTTGACAACTTTGGCGGGTGTACTTAAATATGACAGCTAGCAAAGAAGGCGATAGAAAAGCAATCGTTATCGATACAATTGTCAAAGCACCTTGCCATCTCTAAATTGTGTCAGCTGTCATACCTAAAATAAAGGCGAACGGAGACGTCTAGTAAACGAGTTTCCTAAAATTACGATTTATTATTAATCATGTCTGGTTATATTGCTCGCAAGGGACCTATGGTATTCTGTAAGTATACAATCTATACTTTGCGGATAGTAAATGGCAATTGCCAACGCCGAAAACTTTTAATGTTGTGTGCCAAAATGATTACGTAAATATGTAACATAAACTTTGCCATTCTTTGCATCAATTCCAATTCCAGCCAGCCTCGGCAAGTGGGCCTACAATTTGTCCGGATTCAATCAGTATGGTGAGTAGTAGAAAAACTAAATCATATACATTGGCAAATGTGGATTTTAATTGAAATTCTGTAGGTCTGTACCGTGACGATTGTCTCCATGAAAACGAAGATGTGACTGAAGCCGTTCGTCGCCTTCCTCGCAAACTGTACGACGAGCGCAACTATCGCATCATGCGTGCCTTGCACCTGTCGATGACCAAGACCATTCTGCCCAAGGAGCAGTGGACAAAGTACGAGGAGGATGTCAAGTACTTGGAACCCTATCTGAGGGAAGTTGTGCAAGAGCGCGAGGAGCGTGAGGACTGGAACAAGAATCACTAAAAATTCGCGATTTCCTTTTTTTTTCGGTTTTCACTATCTCTCTCGATGTAAATGTTGGAAAATACATAGCTTAGATGAAATTAAATTTGCTATGGTAAAACTGTTTTGCATTTGGTATGTAGATAATAATCGGGAAGTAACCATGGATTTATTTGTCTGCATTATTGGAGTGGGGGGGGGGAAGTATAGAATAGAGAATTGCAGGCTAGCACTAGCATATAATATTAACTTAATCTCTCCGGAATGTGTGTTTTAATGAGTTCGTTGCTATGTTCTCCGGTTTATCTTACCTTTTGCATGAATGGCAGATTTAAGAGGGATCCTAATACGGGCACACGGCCAAGGAAATTGATGGCCACAGGGAAGAAGCCGCTGCAATGAAATGTTTAAGAGTTGAATAAGTTATTGGGATCTATTCAATAAAGAGGTCTGCACGTGTTGCGACTCGTTTAATTCGCTTTGGGGCCTACACACCTGAACAATGCAAAAAATCCATAGGATTCAATGATCATGCCAACAATGGGCCAACCCAGCAGGACGATGACAATTCCTCCAAAGAAGGCGGTTGTTCCTTTAACTTTATGGCGTTGAAAGAAAAAGCGTAAGGTTCTCTCCACGCCAATGACACATCCAAGACCAGCTATGAAGAGAATCTGCAAGTAAAACGATGACGTGTAGTAGTAGTTATAGGGAGTATTCCTTAATTAGTTGACGAACATTTCCTATTGCAAGCAAGCCCTTGTCGAAGAGCAGCAACATGCCAAGAAATAAGAATGATATGCCAAAGCCAGCCAAGCCGATGCCGATTTCTGCAAATAATTGGGCAATGGTTTAGTAATAGATTAAACTTAACGCTGACACTTTAATGCAATTATCTCACATACTTTGGAGATCTGTAATTTCGATCATTTTGTTGATTTTTGGTTAATTATGCTTAAAAGGATAATAAAGTGCATAAGTGTATTCCACGTAAACACCAAAATGTTTCATTATTATGAATATAAACAATCATGGCAGGGTTGCAAATTTCAATTAGTGTTGTAAAATGCAGCAAATGTATGACATACAACTGTCTCATGCGGCATATGTTAATTTCATTTGTTATTCATTCAAAATATTCTTTTATTTTCCATATGTTTTGTTAAGCATAAATTTAAAAAAAAAAGTATATTGTATTTATTTGCAGTCACGCGGCAAATATTTAGTTTTTAAGCACAACTAGATAAGCCATTCGGCAATCATATTACTCATTTCGGCCAAGCGGCTACCTTGACGTGCAAGCCTACATAGAGTTCATTTCGATACGGTGACAGATGCTCGATTAATCGATTTTGTTCATCCCTAGTTTCACACGCCATTTTTACAATAAAAAAAAAGTCAAGTCGAAATTTTCAACTGACGCTGTTAGGGAGTCGCAGAAATTGACACTACTCAGAAGAGACGGAAGAAATATTGTTTTTGTAATAAAAAAATAAATTGAAACTTCATTTAACTATGGAACGTGAGTAAACATTGCTAAATATGCTCGCAATATATTGCAAACTAATGCGGTATAAATTCCAGGTGGTGGTTATGGCGGCGGCGGTGGTGGTGCCGGACAGTACAATAATTTCGCTGTACCTCCGCCAAATTATCAACAAATGCCAAATAAATCTGGTAACTATAACGAGCCCCCTCCAAACTATAGCAAACCAAGCGGTGGTAAGCATTATTCAACACTATAATAATATAAAAAAGTGTTCGCGATTATTAACAATATACATATTCTTTAAGGTTATGATTCCGGCCATCGTGGTGGCGGCGGCGGAGGAGGTGGCGGATCGTGGAACGATAGAGGAAGCAACTCTTATGGGTATGTTATAATTATTTCTACAATATTATTATTATGCTAATACAATGGGAACAATCGTGTTAAATGAGGCATCGACTTTTCAATTCAGAATGTGTCGCGAATTTGGAATACCATGAAAACTAAACATAACATATCGACAAAAGAATCAAGAACTTGCATACATATGTACATACGTATTCAATTGATAAAGAGCAGTAAGCAGTAAAAAAAAAAACAAAAGCGTACGAAATTCAGTTATCGTAAAATCGCGCAGAAATCAATTAAAAAAGTGTAAACAATCGATATATGCTCGAAAAGAATGATAAATTCTTACTAGATGGAAATGGCAATATGGAAGTATTCACAATCATTAAATGCATCCGAAAAATAATAGATTGGTAAGATCTGTTAGTGAAGCAATGAAACACACAATGAACAGACAAATTGTTTGCATTATTTTCGTTAAAGTTTAAGTATACTTTTTTTTTATTTTTTGAATTTAATAATCGCACAATATTCGTATATTGTATGACCCCGATTATTTAATCGAATGAACGAGCAAAATGAACTCCTGCGATAAGGCCGATGTGTCCCTTGTCCCATGCAAACATCATATGTATGTATGTTGTGTTATTTCGTATTCATAATATGTTTCAACTAAAAGTATATCTGGTGTATCTATCCTCTATCAACGTCTACATCATTCGAAAACAAACAAAAAAGAATTAAGTTTAGGTACTATAAACCTGCAAAAGTATTCAAACCGGTTCAGAAACACGAAAATTCAGAGAAATATTAATTCTAAAATTAGTACATAATATGGTTATATGTCCTCGCAATGCAGGAACACGCAAAAACAAAATGGGCCTTCGCTGCAACAGTCAAGAGTGAGCGCAGTATGAGTAACATACCTACATATATAACATTAACATTAAAATTAATTGAATAAGAGTACAAAAATTACCAGTACTGTACAACTTTATAAATTAAGCTTTGTTTTAACAGTTTCTCAAGGTATATAACATACATATAGAGTCAGGTGTGTACAATATACACATTTCTATATCCCATAAGAAACATAAAATGCGATATGTCTTAAATCGGCAATTTGAAAGGTTTATAATCCCCATACATATGTGTATTTGAACTAAGATCGCAATTTGTATTCATATTACTAATGGGTGTGCAAAAAGTATATAAATACATTGAAAATATGTCTACAGATTATACAAATTTTACTTAAGTTTATATAAAATCGCGAATAATCTAATAGATGATACAAATTTTATAGATAATAGATAATATCAAATGAACTTAAGTAGTGATAATTTAATATATATATATATTCTACTATAAATCCTAACTTAATTGAATAGGTCGCCTTAGGATACTCAGTAAGTAATCATCTCGTACAGTAATTGTTGATCTATTGATATAGACACGATATTGTGTAGTTCATTTTTGTTTTGTCTTCGTATATTTTGTGTTTTATACTAGTTGAAAAAAGTATCCATGTAGAAGGTCTACGACATAATTGCTTTAGTAGCGGGGTTTAAGAGGGATTCAAGTATTTATAGTATATGTTTATAGCAATTTATAGCAAATTTCAAGTGTTGTTTGTAGTTTGTGCTTCATGGTAATTAATGAAAAGCCTTTTGCATGGATACTCCCAGAAAAGCTTTGGCCATTCATTTTAGCAACATCAAAATTGAAAGAAAATGAAAAAACATTTCATTTGTTTTGTAATCGAAATAAGAGTGCAACAGATCAAATACTGACCACTAAAAATTGTTGTCTCTTACAGATGCAAAGAGTATTTTGTGTTATTTGTAAAAAATGGTCAAAGAAAACAAAAATTATAATAAAACTTGTATAGAAATAGAATTTGCATTTAGTACAGCTATCTATGATTGATTGATTATCGGACCGGCGAGGCGAGGCGAGGCGTGGCGAGGGCGTAAACTTGTTCATCATAATGCATTACAATCCAAACATCAAAATCAATACATTAAATAAGTTATTCAATATCCTCTTTTAGAAATGGAGGCGCCAGCAAGGACAACTACAACAAAGGTAAAATAATGCAAAACAATTTGCAAATCATATCGAGTAATGTATAACATTAATTTACTACAAATCTTCAAATACAACCAACAACAACAATAAAAACAAACAAACCAAAAATGTAGAAAAGAAAAGAAAAACTTATAACGACAAACATCGAAAATGAATTGAAAATTGAAAGAAAGAGGGTCATCGAGACAAGGAGAAATATAATTCTTCTCTTTGCGTATTTTATTGTGTTATACCTTTTCCAAGAACTTCAAGAGTATTGATTACTATATTCTAGTTAGCATAAGCAACGAAAAACACAACGAGAAAACAAAGAGTTTTGATTAAGCTTAGGTGTTAAATCTAAACAGTCTATTTCGAGTTGGTGGTGTACGACAAAACAACTGATTATCGCCCCCCCACAATCACATAAACAATTCCACATTATCGTGTTAATCCCACTGGTAAACAATGCTTGTCTAGGGCTATTGGTTTACTCTGTGCGAGATCTTCGAATCGAAAGAATACTGTGTCTCCGTCTTATTGACTGTGTGTGTGTGTGTGTGTGTGTATGTGTGTGTCTGTGTCTCTATCGTCAAAGCAAGCTCAAGTTTACCAGAGGGGGCCCTCTGTAATACACCAAAAAAAGCCAAAAGAATGAGAGTCGCGAAACAGAGCGAGACAGAGAAAGTGAGAGAGAGAGAGAGTATACTCCATGAATTGGTGTAGAAAATGGTTGAGGTATATTTTTGAACTTCTGGTTTCAAAAAAATGAGCAATATATCACATAAGAATACTTTAGTGGACAAAGACAAAGAAATGTGAAGGTAACGAGCGATGATGATTATTTTAAGCATATATATGTATATATATATATCACAATATATGTATATATATGTGTGGGGTTATGTCTATAGAGTTTAAGAGAGTGAGAGCGTGTTCTGCTTCTTGTCTTGCCCAAAAATTAAATAATATATAATGTGTGGGACACAACAACAATAACAACAACAACAGACTCGTCGTCGTTGAGGTTTATTCCTTCCTTGCATACCAAACAGTTTTTTAACTATACTATAATGATTGATAGTGCCAATCTTTTGACCGACCTTTCTAATATATTGCTCTGTTTTGTAGGAGGATACGGTGGCAGCAGCGGAGGCGGTGGTGGCGGCGGAGGTGGCAGCGGCAACGACATGATCACACAGGAGGATACCATCTTTGTTGCCGGCATGGATCCATCAACCACAGAGCAAGATATTGAAACTCATTTCGGTGCCATTGGCATCATCAAGGTAAGTTGTTCAACCAGTAAGAAATGTTTCGAATGTAAGAACTGGGGCAACAGCATCAGACGAGAGTGCTCTTTAATGTTTAGTGTTGCCTACTTTGCGGAGCTGTACGCGCACTATGCAAATTTCTTAAATATCTTGTGTGTTTACAAACCAATCGTAACCAAATTTATAGAAATCATTTAGGTGCTGATGAATATTCTAATCAGTCAAAATGAACTTGCTGGCTACAAAATGACACTTGATATTTGAAATTTTCCGTCATCAACTCCAATTTAAAAGATAGAGACTTGAAATTTGGTGTATTATTAAAAGTATGACTGAATTTTGTTGTTATTTTGTTTTGTTTAAGTCCACGTCCGCGTTATATTTACGGAGATAAATATAAAAACAATTATTTATTGATATTCTTTCGCTCGAGTTGCGGTCCTGCATTCGTGTAACTCAATCGTATTCCAACCTTTCTCTTGCATTTTATTTCTAGTAAACTTACTATATCGATATTTGGTACGCAAGCATTTGTTAATTAATTTTCTGAGAGCGCTTCAAAATGTAATTCATTTTGGTCAATTTAGCTTAATGTAAAGACGATGCTGCTCAATTTTGTGTTATTAAATTATGTTGTTCCTTATAAAGACGCTATTAAATAAGATTTTCCCAATGACATATCTATAAAACTGTTTTTTGGCGATTATCGTTGCTGTTTATGCAGCGGGCAAAAAACTAAAATGGATGTCAATTGTGAATAGTTTATTTAACAACTTCTCATTTTTAACTTTTGTCTCAACTCAACTAAAGTTACAGACCACACAAATTACAACTTCAATACTTAATTAGAGTCTAACAAATACATCACTAACAAAGAAAATGGATATAAACGCACATTTACTGCGGACTTTGTATTAAAAACTAATAGAACACACCATGATTGTTGTTTTCCAATTTCAAAATTTATTTTTTTTTTGGCACGGCTTGGCAGAAAATCGCCTTTGAGGTAATAGAAGATTTTTAAAACCTTATTTACAGCAAATAAATAGATGAATTTAGTCAACTTTAATCGATAATTAAGCTGTTGCTGAAGGCAATAAAAATCAACAAAAATATTTTTTAAGTAGTTTGAAATGTGGTTAAACAAAAAATTACACACATTTAAATTTGCAACAACTTATAAATTGTAAAAACGCCAAAATAAATTGCCTTTTTTTCATAGTGCACAGGCGAAAGGAGGGGGCAGGGCTAGAATTTGAAACAAACACAAAGATAATGTAATGATGCATGACGAGTGTTGTCACTTGTGTTTGCTCTTATTTAAGCTCTTGTAGTCTACGAGATCTAAGCATTTATACAGACAGCAGGCTGGCATCGCAAATGTCTTCAATGTCACTCAGTCTTATTCTTCTTCTGCAGAAAGACAAACGCACTATGAAGCCAAAGATTTGGTTATACAAGAACAAGGAAACTGGCCTCTCGAAGGGGGAGGCTACCGTCACATATGACGATGTGAATGCAGCACAATCGGCGATTCAATGGTTCGATGGCAACGAATTCAATGGCTGCTCCATTAAGGTCTCTCTGGCTCAGCGTCAGAATAACTGGAACAAAGGCGGCGGAGGTGGACGTGGTGGTTTCGGTGGACGTAGTCGTGGAGGCGGCGGCGGCGGCGGTGGCGGTGGTGGTGGCCGCTTTGATCGCGGCGGTGGCGGTGGAGGTGGTGATTACGGTGATCGTGGCAACGGCGGCGGTCGGGGCGGAGGTCGATTCGGTGGAGGCGGCGGCGGTGCAGGCGCCGGTGGCAATGTCCAGCCCCGTGATGGTGATTGGAAATGCAGCAGCTGCAATAACACGAACTTCTCATGGCGCAACGAATGCAATCGGTAAGGCACATCAAGGGAATGGGAATGAAATGAATGAATGAATCCTTTATAATGCGTATTTTTCATATCTTTTCTTTAGCTGCAAGACTCCAAAGGGCGATGATGATGGCGGCCACTCGGGAGGTGGTGGCGGCGGCGGCGGCGGTGGTGGTGGTGGAGGCTTTGGCGGCGGTGGTGGCTATGGTGGTATGAATGACCGCAACGATCGTGGCTCAGGAGGCGGTGGTTTCCAGAATCGTGATCGCGGCAACGGAGGCGGCGGCGGCGGTGGCTATTCAAGATATGGCAATGATAATGGCGGTGGTGGTGGTCGTGGTCGCGGTGGTGGAGGTGGCGGCGGCGGTGGCCGTCGTGACGGAGGCGGCGCAATGCGCAACGATGGCGGCATGCGTTCTCGGCCCTATTAAACACTGCTACAAATAAAATAAAAACTATTTTTTCTTACGACGTATTAATTAAACAAAATAAAAGAAAACCATAGCGAGTACTCTCTCTTTTAACTGTACGTTTTATAATTACACTGTCCACCAGTCAGAGGAACAAACAACAGGGGAATGAGGCGGAACACAACACACACACTCCCCAAAACAAAATGCAAATTGTGTTGCATTTTCAAGTCATCCACACCACACCACGGCACACACACACATACACAAACACTCCCCCCGCCCCTCCACAAAAGAAGGAAAACAATCCAAAAGAAAAGAGAAATTGTAACATTTTATCACTCGTTTTGACTTAGTATGTATATTATATGTATTCTTATTTTACAAAAACAAAAATAATTGTAATAGATGCATACAACAAATAAAAATAAAAATCTATATATATTAGACTGGTTAACAAATCATAAGTGACGCATTTCTCTACTCAATCCTGAAGTTCTCTGGTTATAGGAAGGGATAAATAGGGATATTAGATAAGGATAGATAAAGCACAATATAGAAGGAAGGGAGGGGAGGGGGTGGGTATGGTAACAACAAATATACGTTTCTTTTACTTTCTAGCGCTCTCTTCCATTTGCAGACAGACACGACAAAGACTAACTTTGATTTCGTTTTTAAATTTTAATAATTATCTTTAAATGAATATACAATTTGTATTATTACAGTTCATCTTTTTCCAGGAGGGTGTAACGGTGCTTCGAAGGTCCAAGCTCCTTAAATTTCGACTCTGGCGGCGATGTACCCTTTGCGGCGCTATCATGCTTGATTTCGTTACTTGTGGGATCGGGTCCATAATGGAACTCCCTAAAGAAAAGTACAACAAATTGAATTAGTAACAATTGCAGACAAGCAGGAGGAGGGGGGGGGGTCATACCTATGCAGCTTCCCGCTGTAAAGATCTTGGAGGAACTCCTTTAGCTTGCCAGGCTTGTACATATCCTCGAAGTGGGGAAAGAGATACATATGCTTGAACGAATCAATGGCAATAACAGGAAGATCGTCCTCGGACTTGCCCAAGTGATGCAGCGGATGCGCAAACCGCTTTCCATCCGCGGTCAAGAAGTTCACGTTCTCTGCAAGTTGCAACAAGGGGAAACCAATTAAATAATCATTATATATATATATATATATATGTATATATAGAAAGTAGATACTTACGCTTCTCATCTAGCAGTTGCTGCTCAATGATTGATTTATAATCCTTAATTGCGTTGAGATCATCGGGACGATAAAAGAGAATGAGGAACGGCAGTCCTTCCTCTGTTAGCTCCTCGGCGCTTTCAAATGTGATTTCTCTGACCAGGGGAACACACTTCTCCTGTATCCACACCTTGAGCTCATCGAAATTGGTTAGGCTGCCGGTGTAGGTCTCATCATTTTCGTGGGACAAGGCCACATCCGGTCGGAATACAATAATGGGTGTGCCTGGATTATACAAATACACATGTTAATATATTCTATTCAATATACATACAATTGTATTTACCTGGCGGATGCATGGCCTGAGAGGCATCACCAAAGCCAACATGGAACTGGCAATCCTCCTTGAGGTTCGTTGCCACCTTACGGAAGATATCGTATTCAGGCTGATCCCGCCTATCAAAATAGCCCATAATGCTACGTTTCTTAGAGTCCAAATCCTCCAGTTCCTTCAAGGACTTGAACTCTTTAATGGGATCCTCAAGTTGTTTCTTAACAAACTCCAAGAATGCATCCGCCGAACGTTGTCCACGATATTCCCGCTTGCTCAACTGCCCATTGCGGACAATCTTCAGTGTGGGATATTTACTGATGTGGAACCGCGAGGCAATCGCCGTCTCCTTGTCACAGTCCACTTTGCCTAGCACCACTTTACCAGCATCTGGAAATTCAGCCTTAATCTGTTCCACAAAACAAACAAAGAAATGAGATCAATGCGATCAAAATGCCAAATAAGACACACTCAAAGATAACAATGAAACATCTGTGTTCTATTTTTTTTTCGGGGTTTTTTTTCCACACCTGTGCTTTTCATTTGGATACAGGTGTGTTCACTATTTTTACCCTAATCTGATTGTGGTTTATTGTCATGTTTCCTTGTTTCCTGAGGGTGTTATTTTGCAAAGATTACAACTATATTTATATGTAATTAATTATAGAAATCTTTCCTGTCTTTTTTGTTGCTTACCTTATCCGCCGCTTCATTGAAAATTGGCGCTAAAATATTACTAAACCGACACCATTCCGCATAAAAATTAAGGAATACCAATTCGTTAGATGCTGCAAAGATAATGAACAATAAATGAAATGCCAAAAATACAACAACAACAATTATTATAAACATTTAATTTCGATGATGTTCGATGTTTGTTTTCTTTTGGAATATGGCAACGAATGAAATCTTTCTTTAATCTTTCTGCAGATTGACAACTGTGAATACTATTATATAGACACGTCTATATATGTATGGATGTGTATATCCACACATCCCAAGTTCAATGATAAGATATCACAGAGTTGAGGAGTAGGAAGATATGCCACACAAGGCCTGACACTTGTTATTAATCTCCACTCTGTATCTATATTTGTCTGTATGTCTGTGTGTGTGTGTGTGTATGTGTGTGTACATATACATATGTGTAAGTGTGTGTGTGATTCTCTAATTGGTTTTCCAGTTTTCTAATTAAGGCTGTATACTTAACATACATTCTATAGATAAGTTAAGAATCAATAACCCGATTAAGAAAGTTATTCGCAATTTGCAGTTTGGTATTAGAAGTGATTTGTTTAGTATTAGAAATTCAAATAGTTTGCAACATTTTCAGAAAATGAAACATAAATTAGTCACACACCCTGCACCGATTTAATACGCTGATAACACGGCGACAAAACTTTTTTTTTGTAATTTAAAATTTTTGCGTTGTGTTTTGTTTTGTTCAAATGGTAGAGAGGGAGAGAGAGAGAAGCCGAGTTCCACGTTGGCAAAATCTCTGTGAAATTCATTGAGCGGATCAACATTTTAACTTTTTTATTTTTATTTTTGTGACACGTCAAGCTCAGCGCGGGGACACGAGCATGTGTGAGTGCGTAGGCATATGTGTGTGTAGTGTGGGTGCGTGTGTGTGTGCGTGTACACCAGCTGAGCTATTGCAGAGCAAATTAATTTTATGCGGCTTTTCTTGCGCTCTTTATGTTGTTCTTGTTGTTTTTGTAATGACTTTTGCACAGAGTTAACAAACAAATTTAGAATTGTTATTGTTCACTCACCTAATGTCATATCAATATTTTCACTGGTCATAGCCACGGCACCAGTCGTTGGGGACGATGCATCTGTTGGCTGACAAAGGACATGCAGAAGCACCTGCAATTACCAATAAGAGATGGAATGACATCAATCACACGTTGCCGATAATATCAAAAAGGGTTCTGTGTACAGTTCTTGCGGCATTTTGTTTGCCAATAATAATTAAGCACCGTCTGATGTCCACGTCTCAGCCGGTCGTCGTCAAAGTCGCGCCGACGGTTTGTCGAGGCGGCCGCTCTGATTGAGTGGCGGCGGTAGCGGGTGCAGGTAGAACACGTCGACTTACCGCAACAATGGCTAAGCAGGAGCCAAGGAATGGCTTTGTTGTTTCTGTCATATTGCTGCTGGCTGCGTCAGGCTGAGCCAAAGTTAATATATGCTACTGAAATCTAGATTATTTAATTTTAATTCACTTTTACATTAGATGGAATGAAAACGCAGTCACGACGTATCTACTACATACAATAATTATTATAACTTGGATGATTATCAGTGTTGGATAATGACAGCACTGGAGTGAATATTTGCGTTTGCAGCGCAATCGTTACTCGATATGTAACGATAACGAACTTTATTTTGTGGCGAGGTTGCAGTTTCCGAGGCGCCACGATCTGACCTTTCATCCTTATATAACTCAATGAGATATATAGATTCCGATATTTCCCAAATTTTCCATACAATTCTTTAGCTAAAATTACCAGTGTGGACGACTTCGAATAGTGAAATCACCCATATTTTGATCTTGCAAAGATAAATGGCTATGGTCTCATTGTTAACACAGTTTAAATTTTTAATGAGATAACGTTATTTTGCTCGTTTAGTTTGCTTATGAATACAAACAACACATTGAATGGGTTCGTTGTGCATTTAGGGTAAAGTTAAACACATAGTTATCTACAGCGTTTTTGCATTAGTTCTGTAAGTTGACAGCTCTGGCAAAATGCGCGCGCCACGGATAATTTCGACTTATATCGATAGAGAAACAAAACTAAAAATTCAATTTGCAATGCTGTAAGTTGACAGGTCTGCGGCCTACCATAACAGGTAATCGATTGTTCTATCGAAAATTCGATAGACAACCAGCGAGCACAGCTGGGGATAACATGAACGTAACATAGCATTTGATATCGTGCTGCGCGTTTCGTTGTTGCTGCTTCGGTTGTTATTATCAATTTTTTGTTGTTTTTGTTTATTGTGTGCCGTTCAAACGGAGCAAAAGCAACCCTAGAATTCATTCATTAGTAACGCGCAAGCGGCGAGAATAAATCAAAAGTATATATTTTTTCTCTCTCTATATATATATCTTGTATATGTCTCTTAGTGTGGTGTCTGAATTTTAGGATGTGAAACCAATCAACCTGACCGTCCTTCTACGTTCTCTTCCTCTCTTTCGTACACGCCCGCGTCGCGTCTAACAATATTTGTTTTTGTTTGTGCTGCTGTTGCGTGCTGCCTTGTTTCATGCGAATTTTAGCTGTGTGTGTGTGCGAAATTACAAAACAAAATTAATCCAAAAAGCATAAACACACACACATGTGTACGTAAACTTTAAAACTCGAAGCTCAAAAATCAAAAGTTGTTAAATTCGAAAATCACATGTGCGCGGAAAATAAATAGCTTTGTATCTGTGTGTGCGTACGTGTGTTTGTGTTGTTATCCAGAGCAGCAACTGCGCTTTGTGTGTGTGTGATTGGCAGTAGCGAGCTGTAACTGTAACTGCGTTTTAGTTTGTTCTCAAAAAGGGGAGGTGGTTCGACAGTGTCATTTCCTTTCCTTTCCCTACACATACACTCATACATATATATTTCGCAATGTTTGCCTTTCGCGGCAGTATGACGGAAGGGGGTAGATGACAAGTCACTTGACTCGCGGTGGCCGTTTTTCTCCTTTTTGTTCCCTTTGTTATTTGCTTTGCTCACTTTATACGTACATTTGTATTTAATTACTTTGTACATACAAAGTGCAGGAATAAAATAACAACAAACTCGTGTACATACATGTACGTAGTATGTAAATACATGTGAATGTGCATGTTAACAGACACACACAAACGCACGCACATTCAACGCATACTTCCATACATATATACTACATACATACATACTTACAAATTGTATATATGTAAATAGATATGTGTATATTCTGCGACGCAATTGAAAAGACATCGAAGGCCAAACAACTTTGCCGTTTTCGTTTTTTGCTTTCTGCTTTTTTCGCTTTTCTGTTAGTTGGTTTTTGTTTTTGTTATTATCACAACTTCAGCTCACACAGGCAGACAAAGCATTTGATGGGCAGCTCACGAGCGCGCTCCCTACCGTCTCTCTCTCTCTCTCTCTCTCTCTCTCTCTCTCTCTCTCTCTTTTCTCCTCTGTGTCTCTTTGCCGCACGCCGCTGCCGGCGTCGCTGTCAATGTCAACGCCAACGCAGCCCAATTCAAAGTCAGGCTCAGCTGAGCGACAGTAGTTTCGTCAAGTGTGTGTGAGGATGAGTGTCAGTTTGAATGTATGTATGTGTACAGTTTGCAAAGGTCCTTAAATAAAGTCGCAATAGCCAATTACCAAAACGCACACAAACACACAACATATTTCCACATGAAACTTTGCCACCAGCCGCAACGCAGTTTCAGTCTCTTTGTTCTTGTTTTACTTTCGTTAATTCAAATTGTTGTTATTTTAAGTCCATGGCGCGATGACGAATTTTGCCCTAGAATGTGGACTTTTCTGTTTTTGTCTCATCCCAATGTACAATAATAATAATAATAAAAATAACAACAAGAACAACAGCAAGATTGCTTTTCATTTTTGGACTTTTCGTTGTGCATTATTTTTTGGTAAATTGCCATTTTTTTGTTTTCGTGCAGCAATATTTAATTTCTACGCAGCAGCAGCCGCAGCGCGGCAACAAAAACAACAACATTCGGCAGTCGGAAAAACAAGTTGGCTTCGTGCCGCCGCTGTGCAAATTGACTGACATTCTGCTCTCTGGCATTTAGAAAGAAAGTGCAAGTGTATGCGCCCATGCGCGAACAGCTGACTTGATCGATTCAATTGTCGATTCGATTTAATTCGATTATTATCATCGATTAATTATTGAACTTTACTCAAACCTTACTTAACCTAACCCAACTTAACGGTCATTCTGTGTGCTCTGATTCGTTTAGTATTTTTCGTTAAAACTATGAGAAACTGAACTGACGCGAAAGAGAGATAAAGATAACATAAACAAAGCACAACGCAAAAGCAGTCTTCGTTAAAAGGCACGTTAAAGTCAACAAGAAGAAAAAAGAAATAATAATGTTTCAAATTCCACGTCCCTCGCGGCTGACGATACTTGGCGCAGCCGTTGCACTTGTAACGGTGATGTTAATATCCTGGTAAGTTCATATCTACAACCACAATATAAATATATAAGTGAGTAGGTTACATTAAAATGTCATTAAGATCTACGGCTGTAATTTACATAAATATTTAAACTTTTAAGTGACGCCTTCTCGATTTGGGTCGTATTCCCCATTCCATAAGGAAGCGACATATAAATAAGTTCTATAGCTGGCAACGACCGCGTTGAGTGTAAAAAAAAGAGTGATAAAAGAGAGAGCCAGTGCGAGAAAGAATGTGTGTGTGTTTGTGCCAGAGGTGGGCTGGGGTATTGGGGGAAGCGACAGATGAAACGTCGCGTGGCCAATTTTTAAAAGTTGCAATGTTTTATTTTAGGAATAAGTATGTGTAAATGCATACACACACATGCATGCATGAGCATGTGAACGTGCTTACACCTTCGTTTTGGCTGGTTGCTCGTGTTCCCACTCCTCTCCGTCCCCCATCCCTTCCATGCTTCTTTTCTCTGTGGTGGGCAGACTGTGTTGCGTTATTTTTGTTGGTGGCTTTTTATATAGTCAAATGTACATGTATATACATACGTACATACATATAAAATTGTCATCTCCATGCGTCCCATACCCCCCACAGCTCAGATGTTCCCCACACTTGCATACATATAAAATACTATGTATGTATATATTTGTGCATGTATGTGTGTATATGTGTGCGTGTGCAATCACAATTCTCGCTGTGGCGTAATTAACCAAAGAAAAATGCAGTAGAAATGAATCGCACGCAGCCTCAGACAGAGCTCGCCAAAAGTACAAAAGTATATATGCATGTATGTATATGCATATATGTATGGTCTATATGTAAACCGCATTCACATGTACATACGTTCATACGTAGGTATGTAAGTGCATGCACAGAGTTTATCTGAAGTGTAAAATGAGCAAATGAATGCACTTGTCACATTCCGTATTAGATTGTTTACCATTCCCAACTATCAGCAACAGCGGGGCAGACTCAAAAAACAACAACAATTACATAGTTGTGTTATGCAGTCGATGATTGTATATACATATGTCAGGTAAAAAACACAATGAAAAAAAGTAAAATAGACTGTATTCCCAGCAGCAGTCAGGTGTCTATCGATAACTATACCAGAATGTTAAGTCAGGCTGCAATTCAAACGTAGTACCTTTAAGGATCTTCGTAATATCGATAAAAAAACAGGCACAAAATGACGGCAATTGTGGCCATTTTGTGAATCATGCAGTATTTTGTTTTGTAATTAATTGCATTAAATAATAGGGTATTTAAAAATATAAATATCTCGTTTAAAGTGCTTTTAAGTCAATAATAAATTAGTCAATTTTTTGGCAATTACAACTTTTGTCCCCATTCCGTAAGTAATAATAGGCAACTAAAGAGAATGAGACGAAATTGCAAGTGCGATTTAGCTGTGAATTGCAAATAGGCGAGAGATAATGATAATTATACGGTTCTTAGCACAAAAACAAGTCGTCAGCGTAAAAAGTCAAGCAAACAAAACACATTTTATACATACATATGTACATATGTATATGTATGTATTACTCGAGTCTGTGACGCGCCTGCCGTGAACAACAATAAATACATTATATGTGCGCATATGTGCTCGAAAATACCCTGTACTGTCAGTTGTTGTTGTTGTTGTTTTTGTTATCTCCCTGATAAGTTACGCACTAAGGAAATGGCAACTTTCGCTATGTATCCCACATTCAACAATCTAATCTCTGTAAACAAGCTGACTAATCTGTGTGTGTGTGTATGTCTGTGTGTGTGTGTGTGACTATAAGACATGAGTGATTGGATCAGCTGATTTATGCTGTTTTTGATTAGCTTTACAGGGTATACGAAAAATACGGAAGTTGCGCAAATTTAGTGAAGAGCGAGATAGAAGTAGATGACTTCACACCATCAATTTGGTTTCTATTTTGTTAAATATTTGAATTAAAAGTGTTACGTATAAACAGATTGATGATAATATAATTAAAAAAGAAATACGTAATTATTTATTTAAATTACTACGTATTACAGATATTTGCTTGATTAATGATAAAACGAGTATGTTTATTGTAATTAAAAAGGAAATAACAAATTTATTATTCAAATTGTTTCGATATGAACAAGCGTTAATATAATTGATATATAAATAAGAAATTCATCAAACTTTCTGTTTAATTAAAATTAAAAGAGAGTGAATATATTCAAGAAATATATTAAATAAACTTCTCAATTACATTTGAAAGAAATAAATAAGATGAATAATATCTTCAATTCAATGTTAAATTCTATAGAAAGTCACCATCTTTACCTTTTGTAGATTGATTACAGGGTATGCTGATCATAGCGAGCAAAGCATATTTGGCTAAAATAGAAATCGAAACCAGGTTTGACCTGCTTGAACGATTAGTGGGGAGAAGCTCAAGTGCTTCCTGGTACAGGTAGAACATGTTTTATTTTTGGGGTTTTAGTTTATCTAGACATAAATAGAAGATGTGTAATTAGCAAAGCGTGATGAACAGATCTTCTCAGCGCGTCTTCAACAGCGGTTCACAAGCTGGTGAACTTAGCTGATCCTCCAGCTCCTCTGATCTTGTTGCAGCGGATCCTCTACCCCAGCTGCTCTGATCTTGCTGTTGCTGCTCTCAATCTATCTCCCTCTCTCTCTCTCTCTTTCACAGTGTTCGTCCTGTGGGTGTGCTCTTTTTGGGCCTGCTCAGCTATTGGCTCTACTGGACACGCTGCAGTTTTCGCGTTGTTCTCACACCGCAGCTGCGCGCCAAATTGGAATCGTGGCTAAGGAGCGCCGAAGATTGGCGTCGTGATTCCCCGAGAATGTTTTGCCTGGTGAGTGGAGGCTGCCTTGCCTCGCTGGCCATACTGGGTCACCTGATCTCAGGCTCCACGTTGGTGCTAACGCTGCTGGTTCTGTCCGCCCTCATCTCGACCAGATACAACTTCAAATTGCTGCAGATCGAACACAAAGGTAAGGCTGCCTCTCTGCATAAACCCCCTCCCCCCCCGTGCTTGTCCTTCTTCACTTGTCTGATTCGTTTGCAGACTTTCAATGGTCGGAGAAGATTAACTACACCAATGTGGAGGCCGATGCGGACGATGAGTTTCTGCCGGATTGCAACGAATCAAACATGTTTGTGCTGGAACGTGCCAGCGATGTGGCCATAATCAGTTCCCCCCCAGATGCAGCGCCTGGTGTGGATCGGGATGAGGATGACGATGAGGAGGAGGAGTGTAGTGATGATATACCCGCCGAGCTATTAATACCCGATGTAATACCCGAAATCGATGAGAACTCTACTGACGAGGATGATGATCTTGTGCCGCTGCAACAATCAAAATCTGCCTCCGCCCCCGTCGCCGTCGCTGCTGCTCCCTCGGATGTTGCAACATCAACTAAGATGGACTTCTGCAAGGGACACTTTAAGCGCGACTCATCGCTATCGACCACCTCATCCTCGTCGGAGGAGAGTCTCTCCAAGGGGCTGCAGTTTCCCGATCACACCACTGTCGACGCTGGTGCATCCTCCACACTGCGCCATCTGACAGCTCCTCCCTCCAGCAGCAGCAGCAGCAGTATTGCTGATGCCACCAGAGCTAGCAATCTGTTGGCAAAGGCCCTCTTGCCCAGCCTCGTCTCCAGCCTGGTGCAGTGGGGGACTGCTATTCCAGAGGCAGTGGCACTAGACAGCACAGACAGCGCCGCCGCGAAGCAACATCGCCGCCAGGTGACTGCGCTAGATTCGTCCGATGATAGCGACTTTGAGATACTCCAAGTGGACGATTGCAAGTAGAAGAAGAGTAGCAACTGCAATTGAAGCGTGCGCCAGCGTATTACCAACTATTATCTTAACTATATCTATACATATACATACATTTAATACACAGTGCATACGCGTGTAGACACACACACACACAAACACAGACACAGAAGGGCAAAGATTTTTGCATGCCATAAGAGGATAAAGGATGAGGAGGAGGCAGTTAAAATTTCTTATTATTTTATCGACAATTGTGAACTGTGAATCGGTTTGTAATATTCGTGATGGGGTATATCGGCTAGATAAGTAACTGGATATTTACAACAAATAAATACTAGTAAGAAACTGATCTATCGATACTTGTTGTTGTCAACTTACATACGCAATAGTTGTCGTCGTTTGTCATATCGATTAGGCAGGCCAGTGTATACCCTATAGTTTCTGTTTTATTATCAGTGCGTCCTTCTGTTTTTTGTACATTATTATTTTAATTGTAAACTAATTTTTATTTTGTTGTTGTGTATATGTATTCGTGTTTCCGAGCAGCGGTTTAGTTACTAAAGTCGCTAATTGCAATTGAGTTGATCTTCGATTACAGTATGCAAAAATGTAAATATATAGATATTTATAACACATATGCACATAGACACACACACACACGCATACGCAACCATTTATACATATACAAATAACAAATAACACACACACACACAAATGTTGAGCTACTTAATATGTACACAAAATGCTTAAGAACAACAACAGAAACAAGAAGAAAAGCAAAACGGAAAACGTAATACATAATTGTAACATGAATCGGGCAACCCATAAATTACATACTTACAAATCTATAAACCTGATGCGGTGCTATAAACCATTAACCATTAAAATAGTAATAAACAATTAAAATTAACTTGGGTGGGAGAGAGTCATTAAATTGTTTATCGAATGAACCTGTTACCAACCCAAGCGATCAAATTCTAATTAATTCAATTCAAAGCAAACGATATGAATAAAGTCGATTTATTTTGAGTATTAGACGACTGTCTCATTGTGACAAACGAAGTTCATTTGTTTCTAAATACATGACATTAATTACAAATTGTTGTTTTAATTAACGATGCTGCTTCTGCCATTGGCAAGCTGGAATGTCGCAATAGAAAACTCGAATTCAAATCAAACCAATTGCGCGCCTACAAAGGACTCTTCCAGTTATCGATAGCAAGTTTACCATAAAAAATACCAAACCAACAATCGATTCACACTTGCCGCACACAGCGTTGCCAGATGCCAGAAAAAGAACCAGCAATTTTTTAAATATTAATATACAAGTGAAATCAAAACTTAACAAATAACAGTACAAAACATAAATATTAGCAAATCAATTAACCATTGTACTTGCATGCATACTAGATCCACTTATGGTAGATCCCCTTTAAAATTTCGCTTCAGATTGACACAAAAACGCAGGGTAAAGTGATACAAGATCTCCACCAGGCTGAGTATGGAGAGACCCATGAAGAGACCAAATATACCGCCACAGTTGGCCAAGAAATCGGTGACGCCATAAAGCTCTGATCGTTTCGATGTGATGAACTGGCTCTGCTTAAAGTATATTGACAGTCGGGACATCTGAGATCCAGGATATTCCCGCATAAACTCCGTATCACCCTCGGCGGCAAGCATTTCATCTAAATCGAAGTTGGCCTGTGAGATTTCCGCATTGTAAATCAGAGACGTGCAGGCGGGCATGCAATTGCAGGCAGATTCCGCGCCCTTCGGCACCTCGCCGGCGACATTGAGACTGCGCACACGGTGGAACTCCCGCACCAGCAATTCTCGCTCGGCCCGATCGTAGCAATAGATCTTATCCTCGCCACACACGGGCATATCAAGGCTGCGCGGCATGGAGAACTTGACGCAGCCGCATTTGGAGAGTGTAAAGTTTGCAAGGCACTCCAGCTGGCAATTGGACTCCGAGTAGACCCTGAAGAAGCGCAACAGACGCTCGTCGCTGAGGAAGCAGGTGCGCCGCAGTGGATGATACTCTGCAATTCCCGCTGAGGTGGTGATCATATTCGGTTTGACGGCGATCAGTACTTCGCGGCCCATTGGGATGCGGGTGTATTGCTTAGACACTTGCGGCACATCGTCGGGTGCATGCAGCAGAACCTTAAATCCCTGCACCGGACCACGGCAGGCATAGTCCACCTCCTGCTTAAAGCTTTGCAATGCCATAAAGATACCAGAACGTGCTCCTGCACTGAGTACCCGCGCTGGATACGTCTCTACATCGCTGGCGGCATCGTAGCCCGTCTCCAGTGTCCAGTTGGAGTGGGAATTATTGTCCATCAGACTTTGCTGATACTGATAGGTGTCCTCGCGATAAATATCCGTTGGATGCAGTCCGTTGAAGGTGTAGCAGATCCCCTCTTCCGTCAAGGTCTCCCGGAAGTATTTGTCGCACTCATTAAAGCGGCTCAGCCAGCGGCAGTAAAAGAAGTAACGATCGAATGGGGGCAACATACGCTTCAACACCTCCGAGTAATCCAGCTGATCTCCGGGTAACAGAGGCATATCCGGTTCAATGATCTGTGTATTGCAGACGTGCAACAAGGTGCGAAACTCCTCCATTTCTCGCTTGCTCACGTTCTGCGGCTTGAAGATCCGCGTCGAATTCATGTAATCCGCAAATAGTTTATACAGTCCCGCATAGGAATTCTTGCCACTTGCCTTCAGCGTACGCTTTGTTTCCGAGCAAATGGTCACCGCCGGAAATGGTATACTCCATATGGGGGTCGATCTCTCAGCAAAGCTAACGATCACCGGCGTCTCATCCCATTTGGTATAGGCTCTGTAGATGAGCTTAGTGCAGCAGGTGATGGAGACCACAAAGACGCACAGCCAGAAGATGCGCTCCTTAAGTGGGCGCTTCTCCTCGCCCAGATACTGCACACCATGCACCGACGAGTGCTGGCAATAGTCGTGGTAGCTGTTTTTATAGCATCTACAGATTATCGCAATTGCCGCCGGTTCCCGATCTTCCTTCTTCTTCTTCTTCGATGTCAGATCGAGCCCGCCACTGTTGCTTTCCACATCAGAGTCGGGTAGGGAGAGCATTGCATTCGTATTGGCATCCATTTCGTAACTCTTAGAGCGCACAAACATTTCTTAAATGCAATTACACGAAATACAATTTAAATAAACACACAATTTCAACAAAGTTGAACATTAGTTATACGACGGTTTTATAGCTTTTTACCGCTATTTTGCATTCTTCTTTTTCCCATACTTTCACGTACGATGGTCATGCAGGGCTGCAAATGTAAACTCCATTTTAAAAGATTATAAATGAATTTGCTTAATTTAATTTTCTTAATTAATGACAGCAATAAGAAATCAAACTTATTTTATTTTAAAAACTTGCGGTTATTTTAGAAAATCCCAAAATATACATAACATATTTTACTGCATAAATACTAAAATGCATTTACGGCCACACTGCTGTTTACATTTTGATACAGCAATGTTGCCGTACAATGCGTTCAGTGTTGGCGAATGTAAAGGGCACGCAGAACATCTGTTGCTCTTTCAAAATAAGTTATCGATATCACACAATGGTGCTGCCATGCCTCATTTTAACAAGTTGGCAGGCATTGCAACACGTGCATAGAGCGTAAACAAAATGCATTTCTTTTGATTTCAACAGAAATTTGCCTCAATTATTTCACAAAATGTCACGAATTATAGTCAAACAACTGCCGAAGCAGGTAAGTAATAAGTTTTTGTTGTTGCTCTAATTGATAGATAACCTTGTAAATTTGCGAATCTTCCGTCAGATAAGTGAAGAAAAACTGCGCAATATATTTGGCACCAAGGGAACCATCACAGATCTGCAGCTAAAGTACACACCTGATGGCAAATTCCGGCAATTCTGTTTTGTGGGCTACAGCAGCGAGGCGGAGGCACAGGCGGCCATCAAGCACTTCGATAACACATGCATACAGACGAGCCGCGTGCGTGTGGAGTCTTGTGCGGCGCTGGGAAGCGAAGAGAAGCCACAATCTTGGAGTAAATACGCCAAGGATAGCAAGAAGAATGTGGAAAAGCTGAAGGAGGCGGCGCTGCCCAATGAGAAAAATCAGGAGAAGCAAAAAAAACAAAGCAAAGTCGATGAGATTCTGGGCAAGCACAAGGATAATCCTGCATTCCAAGAGTTTCTCCAAGCGCACGACAAGACGCGTTCGCTGTGGGCCAACGATGCCGGACTGAATGCAGCCCAGGAGATCACCGCTTCAGATGACGAGGCAGAAGCGCCACCGACAGCTACGGCACGTGATGACAGCGGCGTCGATGCAGATGTGGGCGAAGATGAGGCAGAGGAGGAGGAAGCACCTGAGGAGGCTGAACAGCAGGCGAAACTAGCGGAGAAGCCCATTAGTGATCTGGAGTACATGAAGTCACTGATGGCAGGCAAAACCAACGAGACAAAGGAGGCAACGACGACGACAAAGGCGACGAAAGTGAAGCCCGATAAGAGCAACCTGGAGCTGTTCACCATAAAGATACACAATGTGCCGTACAACACCAAGCGACAGGATGTGGTCAAGTTCTTTAAGCCACTGAAACCACACTCGGTGCGACTGCCCAGCAAGGTGCACGGCTTCTGTTATGTGGGATTCAAGACGGAGAAGGACATGGCTAAGGGAATGCTGAAGAACAAGAGTTTCATCAAGGGCAAACAGGTGTTCTTCTCCGACTTCACGGAAAAGAACAAGGTGACGAAAGCGAATCGTAATGGAGGTGAAGGGGTCGCCCAGGAGGCTGCCACGCCCACCAATGCCAAGTGGAAGCAGCAGCACGAGAGTTTGCGCAGCGAGGAAAACATTGGGGATTCGGGACGCATCTTCTTTCGCAATCTCGCCTACACCACCACCGAGGAGGAGCTGCAGAAGCTCTTCGAGCAGTTTGGTCCTGTGGTGGAGGTTAATCTGCCCGTGGATAAGGTAACGCGACAGATCAAAGGATTCGGCACGGTGACCTACATGATGCCCGAGCATGCAGTGAAGGCCTTCAATGCGCTCGATGGCAGTGATTTTCATGGTCGCCTTCTTCACCTGCTGCCAGGCAAGGAGCTGGACAACGCAGAGGATGCACAGGCGGAGGAGGACAATACGGCAGGACTCTCGTTCAAGCAGAAGAAGGCACTGAAACTGAAGCAGAATGCACAGAAGCCCATTGGCTGGAACACGCTCTTTCTGGGCGCCAATGCCGTCGCTGATCTGCTGGCAAAGCAGTTCAAGACCAGCAAGGAGACCATTCTGGACACTAGCGAGGGAGGCAGCAGTGCTGCAGTGCGTCTGGCACTGGGAGAAACGCAGATTGTCATCGAAATGAAGAGGTTTCTCGAGGAAGAGGGCGTCCGTCTCAGTGCCTTCGAAGAACCCACACAGAAGCGCTCCAAGACTGTGATACTAGCGAAGAATTTGCCGGCGGCCACAGAAGTCGCAGACCTCTCGCCAATCTTCAGCAAGTTTGGTCCCATCGGGCGCATTGTGCTGCCACCTAGTGGGGTCACAGCTCTCATCGAGTACTGCGATCCATCAGAGGCGAGGCAGGCGTTCAAGAAGCTCGCCTACAGCAAATTCAAGAACGTGCCTCTCTATCTGGAATGGGCGCCAGAGGATACCTTCACAAGGACCCTTAACGGCGAGGCAATTATACCAAAAACTGAACCCACAGTGGAGGTTAAAGAGGAGGCAAAGACAGCAGCGGAACCGGAGCCAGAACCGGAGGAGCCCGTTGCGGAGGATGCCGATGATGAGCCCGAGCCGGATACAACATTATTCCTGCGCAATCTCAACTTCAAGACGGTGCTGGAGACGGTGCGTGATCATTTCCAGCATCTGGGCAGTCTGCATACGGTGGAGATTGCCAAGCGCAAAGATCCACAAAATCCACGACAGCAGAACTCCTTGGGTTATGGGTTCATACAGTTCAAGAAGGCAGCTGTCGCTGCACGTGCGCTCAAGGACATGCAACTGACCAAAATCGATGGCAATCTAGTGGAGCTCAAGCGCAGCGATCGTGTGCTCAAGTAAGGGAGGAAATCCTCCTAGTACCCACACCTAGAACTAATCCTATTCCTCTTGCATTACAGAACTCAAGATGATGGCGCACGTCGCCGCCAGGTGGCACAGAAGAAACAGACTGGAACCAAGATTCTGGTGCGGAATATTCCATTCCAAGCGAATTATCGTGAAGTACGCGACATCTTCAAGTAAGTGCAAGTAAATCGTTGGGGGATTAGAGCAACATTTAACTTGATTTATTACTTTTAGGGCCTTTGGTGAGCTGCGTTCCTTGCGGCTGCCCAAGAAGCTGACACCTGGTGAGGATGCGCATCGTGGCTTTGGTTTCGTTGATTTCACCTCCAAGGCGGATGCGAAACGCGCCTTTGAAGCGCTCAGTGCATCAACCCATTTGTACGGACGTCGCCTGGTGCTGGAGTGGGCCTCCATTGAGGATCAGTCAATGGATGTGGACGAGCTACGCAAGCGAACAGCGGACAAATTTGATGGAGATCAACAGGCCACAGATGCGAAGCGCAGCAGACGCGCCTTCTTCGATGTGGAGAGCAATGTGCAGCAGGTGGCGAACAACGATGACGATGAGGAATGAGTTATATACATAAACATATATAAAGAGACAGTGTGTACATGATCTTAATTTGTATGTATGTAAATATACAGGGGTGGTCCAAAGTATTTTTACAACGTGCTTTTTTTTCAATTGTCAACTTTGATTGCTTATTGCTGCTGCTTTTGTACTCAGAAACGAACATAACGGTATTTGTCGTGCTTCTACATCTATACAGAAGCAAACGAAAGAAGAAGTGGAAAAAATAACTGTTCATGGGCTAAAAATAGAAGCATGGAACTGATGCTTGTCTGTTGTCAGAAGTATTTACACAATTTTTACGCGTCAAAATTATTTACACACAGCTTTTTTAATTGATTTTTGCGTTTTTTATTGAATTTAAACGAAATATTTTCTATTATTTTAATATGTGATTATGTTAAGCCAACTAATATCTAGTTACTCCGCCTTTGGCATCAATGACTGCTTGGAGCCTTGCTGGTATTGACCGGACCAAGTTGTGCGCAAACTCAAGAGGTAATTTGGACCAAATTTCCGTAATTTCGGCTATAGTTTCATCGCGCTGGCGATCTCTTTCATATGTCCTCTGACTCTTAACATAAGCCCAGACATTTTTGATAATGTTCAGATCGGGGCTTTGTGCGGGCCATTGAAGTACCGCCTGATTTATGTCTTTCAAGAACTTGGATGGTACTCGGCCCTTGTGGCATGGAGCATTGTCCTGCTGCAAGATCCAGTCATTCGTGGAGAACAGTCTATTTCCTGAGGTGAATGCGTGCTCATTTAAGATATGGAGGTATCCTGTTCGATTTAGTGTACCCTCTATCGGTACCATGTCTCCAAATCCATAGTAGCTTAAACAGCCCCAGAACGTCACCGTGCCGCCACCAAACCGATTGATTGGCTGGACGGCATTACCCTTTAGTTGTTTTGGGAGATGCATAAATTGCTTGCTAGGGGATCCCTGAAACTGAAACGCAACTTCATCAGTCCATAAAACATCAAACCAGAACTCGAGAGGCTTCTCTTTATACTCCAAGGCAAATGCGAGACGTTTTTCCTTGTTTCTTGGGGTAATATCAACTACTGCACCAACAACTTCCTTCATTCTGTTGATGTCAACTTCCTTCATTCTGCGACGCAGTGTACTATCGCTAATATGTTTTCCAATTAAATTTTTCGAAGCTGCGGCAATTTTAACGGGACTTATGGTGGGATTACTTAGTACAACTCTTATAATGTGTCTGCAGTCTCTTGGGTTCAATGCAACTTTTCGGCCAGTTCTCTTTTTATTTTCCAAATTTCCCAGTGTGTCGTTTTTTTTAACTAAATTGTACACAGTTTTACGTGATATTTTGTACAACTCAGCTAATTTGGATGCAGAAGTACCAGCCTTAAATTTAGTGACAATCTCGGATCGATGCTCAACTGATAGCTCCTTTGTTTTTCCCATTTTACAAATTAAATGCTTAGTTTTATCTATCTGTTAACAGTTAGTTTAAGTTCCAATTAAGCGATCAACATCAACTAGAACTTCACTTACTCAATGCAAATCATGCGTAAAAATTGTGTGTAAATACTTCTGACAACAGACAAGCATCAGTTCAATGCTTCTATTTTTAGCCCATGAACAGTTATTTTTTCCACTTCTTCTTTCGTTTGCTTCTGTATAGATGTGAAGCGCGACAAATAGCGTTATGTTCGTTTCTGAGTACAAAAGCAGCAGCAATAAGCAATCAAAGTTGACAAATACTGTGTAAATACTTTTGACCACCCCTGTAGTTCTTGTATAAACCAAAACCTGCGTTTTACAGCACTACAACAGTCGTAACAGAGTGACAGCACTGTTGCCGTGGCACTTAAGCAATTATCGATAGCTCGCCCGCCAAATGTTGCTGCTAATCGTTATTTGAAAACACGTTTTATATTATTTTTGTCACATTTTCTTTTTAATTTTATCATACCATTATATTTACTTATTTACATTTATGATTTCCAACTCTCTCTGAACTGCCTGATTTTCCACTCTTAAACCTAAGACTTCTTCGGGTTTATGTTTCAGTTTGTTTTCCTTGTTGTTGTGTGTGTAACTTATGTTATTTGTGTAGTTTTTGTTTTCCTTTCAGTGTATGTATATAAAAAAACACGCACATAGTATATATATAATTGTAGTTGTTGTTTACTTAACTATATATGTATGTGTATATATTGTTGTTGATTTTGTTGCTGCCGTTGTTGTTTTTAATTCTCTTTGTCAAAAGTAAAACGTGTGCACAACAGAAACTATGTGTACGTATGTATGCTCTATGTGTGTTTATAGTTCTCCTCCACTTCATCCGTTCTCTATCTCTTTCTTCCCTAAATAACCATTTCGAACCGGTCAAAAATTGTCTAAACAAATGATTCCAGGCAATATAAATATATGTATATATATATTAAGTATAGTTTTCTTTGCGCTATTTTCATCTTACAATTTCACAACATAATTATTACATAATTATTGTTTAAAGATTTTTATAAATATACTTTATGCATTAATATATTTATTTAGGTTTACAAAAGCGCCAAAATATATAATAATAATCATATTAAACAAGTTTAAAATTCATACAACAAATTTACAAATTCTTCTTCTCCACTTTCATCTTCTTTTTTGTTGCAGTTTATTTCCTTATTGGTGTTGTTGTTGCTCGAGAACTTATACAATCTCCACATACATAGATGACAATATCGTAGTAATATTTCTTTATTTAGTTTCGTCTTCTTCCACTCTCTATTTATATAAGAGCTTTATTTATATAAGTTTACTTTTTGTTTATATTTAATTTCGGCTCTAAAAATTTGACAAATCAACAAAAATTAATTTAAGCAAAAAAAATATATTTTTATTGAGAAATTAGATAACTTAATTTGTTATAAGAGACTTGCGCATCATTTTCACTTATACTTCTTCTCTTCAAATTGCTTTCCCTCTCTCTGTCTCCTATACCTGATGATGAGCAAAGCGCAACAAAACTTATATATGTATTGTGTATATGTTAAATAGCTTGTGTAAAAGATGGTCTCCCTAAAATGGTTATTCCTTTCTCCCTTTCTCAATCCTCTCCAATCCGTGCTGCAGCAGTATAAGTAGTAGTTGCTGTTATTGCCGTAGTAGTAGTAGCAGTAGTTGTTGTCCAGTCGTAAGGCTCATTGTGCGCCGCACATTCCTGGGGCAGGAGGGGGTGGTGAATGAGCGTCTTCTTATCTTCTTCTTGTTCTCTTTCTCTGATATTGGCGGTTCGGCGCCGCACCAGTTTATAGCGACTGCGCAGTACGTGCGGCGTTTCTGCTGATGCGCTGCTTTCTTTATTTTCTTCTACTTCTTCGTTGTTGTTTTTGTTGTTGCTGGTTTTATAGATTATTCTGTTTTTGCGCGTCTGCCGTTTGGCGGCGGCGGCCTGTATGCTCAACGATCGGGCAACCCTGGCCTGGAATGCTGCAGCCGTAGCTGGTGGTGCTGCTGGAATCGCTGCTGCTGCTCCTCCTTCTGTGGAACTGTTGGTGCCGCTGCTGATGCCACTGATGACACTTCCAGGGCTGGTGCGCACAAAGCGATATTTGTTGAGCATCTGCTTATGATGCTGCCGACGGTGCTGCAGCAGCCGCAGCTCACTTTCCAGCTGCTGTTTGCGCTGCATCAGTCGACAGCTGCCTCCCTGCAATATTGCAGTTTCACGCTGCGGCGTCTGCGACTGCGACTGCAGTTGCCGTTTCTCCTGTCGTCCTGGTTCCAGTTTCAGTTCCATTGTCGTTGTGGGCGAACTTGACCTTGGTCCTGTTCCCGTTTTTGGTCCTGGTTCTGCTTCTGGTTGCTGTCGTCCTGTTTCCGTTAACGTTTCCGTTTCCGGCATCGTCCAGTTGTGTCCCGTAACGTCGTCGTTGGCGTCGGCGTCAACGTAGTCGGCGGCGGTGGCGGCATTGGCGTATGCGGCAGCAGCAGAAGACGTAGCGGCCGCCGTTTGCGCCGCCACTTCTATTTCTACCGCGGCGGCAAGCGACGCATCGGTGCGCGTATCTTGCGGCGCACATTTTGCGTATTGTTGCCCTGCGCTGGCGGATTGAAACTGTGGTGGGAAGGGGGAGAAATAGAATAAAGTTTATTTGTTGTTCTTCTCTTTTTACACAATACAGTCAACCTGAGTAGAAAGAGGAAGAGGTGGTGTGGTGGATAAAGAGAGAGATTCAAGCTAAACACAACACACTCGGAAATGCTGGACAGTTTTCCAGCTTCTCTTCATTTATTCTCTGCAAAGTAACATAGGTATTTCCAATCACACACATACACGCACACATATATATAAAACATATATGTATATAAAATAACACAATAAACACATGTACATGTATGTATGAATATGTATGTATGTATAGGCGTCTCAGTGTGCGCGTGTGTGGGTGTGTGATACAATTGCTGGTAAAACAGAACAAAAGCTTTATAATTTTTGGTTTTTGATAACTAAAACAAAACAACACACATAATAAAAATAGTGCCTTATAATTAATAAAAGTATGCAAAACACAAAGTTAAACGGTAATTCAATGCATTTGTTACTGCTTTTTGTTGTCCATGTTGCGTGTGTCACTGTGTGCATGTGTGTATGTGTTGTATGTATGTGTGCTTTGGCTGTTGCAATTCAAATTGTTTTTGGGGGGCCAGATTAACAAAAAGTCTCTCTCTCTTCCTTTCCGTTTCACTACTCTCTTTCTCTCTCTCTCGCTTGCAGGTCGCTCTGATCTGTTGTTTGTTTGATTGGTATGTGTGTGTCCCAGATGTTTCTGTCTTGTTCTTTTTCACATTACTTACGCGAATATATTAGCAGACGCAGGCGCACCGGCGTTAAATTGGAACGGAGCGGCATTTGGTGTTGACTGCAAAAAATATTGTTGGGTTTTGTTTTAAAATTGTTTTTTTTTTTCACAATTTTCATCGATAAATTTGCACAACATTTTTGTTGCTACTCCAAATACTATTGGCATTTCGGTGTGGTGGGTGGTGGTTGACTTGTAATGTATGTGTATGTGTGGTGAATGAATGAGAGCTGAGAGAGTTTTACATGGGAATGCGATAATGGTATGTAGTTTTGCCATCTATGCATAGTGTGCAAGAAGTATGCATATATGGGTGTATGGGTGACAGCTGATCATGAGAGCGCGTGGGTATGCGATCATGTGTGTTTGTTGTTGTTGCAGTTGTTGTTATTGTTAGTGTACTAGTTGTTTTACTCGTTTACTCAACTGCTGCAGTTAAGTGCCTGTCAAACATGGCGGCTACAAAAGAGCAGGCAAATTGGATAATTCACAATAGCATATGCATATTTTAGTGCGTGAATATGTAACCGACACCAACTTAAGTTTTGCATTCCTTTTATTGCAGATTGACAAGCACTGCAACTACAACTACACTAGAATACAACATGCAGGTGATAATGTACTTGAAATGAGTGTGAAAAAGCCAGAGAGTGCCAATTCTAAGCTAATAAAAATAATCTACACTACTGAACAGTATTTTCAATTACAATTATTACAAAGAGAGATCGCAAAAAGTAATTTACCAGAGTTGAGTTCTTTACCTGCATTTGCTGCTGCTGCTGTGGTGTAGCGGTAAAATTAAATAATTGACCAGCAGCGCCGACGCCGATGGCAGCGCCAATGTTGCCGTCAACAGCGGCAGCGACATTAGTCGCAGACGATGTGGAGCCAAATTGAAATATTCTTTTCGACTTCATTGTGGTGGTGGTATCGATTATTATCGATATATAGTAGTATAGTATTAGTAGCAGATGTAGAAGTGGTAATAGTAGTAGTACCAGTAGTAGTAGTAGTTGTAATTGTATTGTATTGTATTAATGGCAACAGTAGTAGTAGTAGTAGTAGTTATGGTAGTAGTAGTAATACAAGAAGTGGTGTGTAGATATATCGTGCCCGTGCCCAACAAGATTACCGAGTATACATAGAGAGATTCAAGGCATGAGGAGGGAGTACAATAATTTTATATATATATAAATATATATCATATGTGATAGGTATACGTAGTAGTCGTTTATCCAACATAATAGAGAGAGAGCCGAACAACAATCAACAGAGTATTTTGCAAATATAAAAGAGAGAGATAAAATAAAAAGATTGCATAAATAGAAAGATAAATTAATTTCAAGTGTAAATGCGCGTGCGTGCGTGTTGTGTTATCGATCAATATCGTTAACAACACACACACAGACACACTGTGATGACGACAATCAAATAAGGCATGCAAAGTGTAGAGATAAAAGAAATAAGAAAAACAGCCGCTAACAGCCAACAACAATAACTGCAGCTTTTGTTCTTTTTATTCTCTTTAATCGATTATATTTTATTTCGATTTCATTTTTCTTCGTTTGTCTTAATGCGAATGAGAATGTTTTATGAAAATGATTACTTCCATGCTGCTCTAGAAACTTACCTCGCTAACGCTGCCTGTTGCTGCATTTCCAGTAAAGTTAAACGCCGCCGTTTGTGGCGCTGCTGCAGCCGATGCTGTAAAATTAAACGCCGGCTTAGAAATCCCAACGGCGTTGTTAGATCCCGACGGCGTTGCGCCAAAATTGAAGACACCCGACGCAGGCTGCACGAGAGAGAGAGAGAGAGAAAGACGTGAGTATGGGAGAGTGTGTAAATAGACTAGAGAGCGTCATGACTTACTGCCGCTACAGCGGCGACGGCGCCAAAGTTAAATGCCGGCTTCGCTGCATTTGTTGCTGCCGCAGCAGGGGGTAGCGTTGTGGCTGGCGTACTGCTGCTGTTACCGCTGCCAGCGGCTCCGCTGCTATTGAAAATGTTGCTCAGTGGTGCTAGAGCTGCGGCTGGCGTCACTGCAGCAGCGCCGCCAAAGGGACTGCTGACACTGCCAAAAACGGAGGCAGCACCACCGATGCCACCACCGGCAACTGGTTGCTGCTGTGTTGTCGCACGACTGAAGGGTGTAACAACAGCTGTTGTTGTTGTTGTTGCCATGTTGCCCAGACTGCTGCCGAAGATTTGTGTTGCTGATAAGGCGGACGATGCTGTTGATGTTGCTGCTGCCGCAAAGAGGTTGCTGGTTGCTCCGCCTGCTGTTGATGTTGCTGTTGGCCAACCCCCAAAGCCGCCCAATGTTGTTGCTGCTGCAACTGCTGCTGGCTGCACAGCTGCTGCTGGTTTGCCAGCGCCAAAGCTAAACGGCGTTGTGCTGAAAGTCGATGTTGTGGTGCCACTGCTGGCCATGCTCATTTTGGGCGTGTTGTTGCCGCTACCGAAACTGAACATTGCTGGCTCTGTCTTGGACACATTGCTGCTGCTGCTGCTCTTGGCTGCTGCAGCAACAGCGGCGCCAAAGAAATTGGGACTGTTAGTGCTGATTGTGCTGCTGCTACCAGTGGCTGTTGCTGTTGCAGTTGTTGTTGCTGCTGCTGTTGTTGCTTGGCTGCCAAAGAAGAAGTTGTTGCTGCTGCTGCTGCCACTGCTGCTGCTGTTGGTGGTGGCAGTGCTGGCTGCTGTGATGCTGCCAAAGCCAAATGCTGCTGGTGTCATTGAAGCAGAAACTGTTGTTGCTACTGTTGGTTGTTGTTGGCCAAAGACAAGGGCAGGAACTGAATTAGTTGTTGTTGTTGTTGTTGATGCTGCTGCTGCAGTTGTTGTTGTTGTCATCGCTGCTGCTGCTGTTGACTTGCTGGCGCTGCCGAAACTGAATATGGGTGCAGTCTGTGAGTTGCTAGTGCTGCTGGAGGTTGCTGCTGTGTTATTGCTTGCAAAATTGCCAAAGCTAAACAACTTGTTGCCCGCTGCTGCTGTTGCAGTTGTTGTTGTAGTTGCTGCTGTGGAAGATGTTGCGGCTGCAGCTGCTGTTGCCAAATTCGTGTTGTTGCTGCCAAATGCAAATGTTGTTGCTGCTTTCGCTGCAGGTGTTGTTGCTGCTGCTGCCGATGTTGTTGTTGTTGCTGCAAAGAGACCAAATCCGCTGCTGGTTGTTGTTGTAGTCGCCTTGCTGCTGCTGTTGGCAGTTGTTGCTACTGCCTCTGTGCTCAACTTGAAGCTGACCGTTTTGCTGGGCGTCGTTGTTGTCGCCGTCGTTTCAAAATTGCCAAATTTGAAACCAGTTGCCAGTGCAGGAGCAGAAATAGTTGCAGCAGGTGTTGTTGAGGTTTTAAGTGTTGTTGCTGTTGCCTGTTGTTGATTACTGTCAGCAACATCTTTGCCGACTGCAGAGGTTGCTGTTGTTGTGGCGCTTGTTGTTGTTGCTGCTGCTGTTGCTGCTGCAAAGCCAAACTTGAACTGTTTTGCTGGTGTCGATGTTGCTGCTGTCGCCGCACTGTTGCTAAAGCCAAACATAAATTTAGGCGTTCCCGAATTGCTGCTGTGCATGTCTGCCATCGCTCCTGGCTTAAGTTGCTCACAGCAGATGCACTTGTTGCGTGCCGCAGCGTTCTGTGCCATACATGCCTCACAGTTCCAACTGCTTGACTTCTGTGCCGCCGCCAGCTGCTGGAAACCCGTGTCCGCCTTTGGCACCTCAGCGACTGAGGCAAAGCCAAACTTGAAGTTGCTGTTGGTGGTGGTAATGTTGCTGCTGCTGCTGCTGCCGGTGTTGCTGCTTGCCTTTGGATTGGGAGTCTCACATGCCACACATTTGTTGCTGCTGCTTTGATTGCTTACTAGGCACGTGTCGCATGTCCACGTGTTGCCTTTGGGTTTGAAGGCATCGCCAAAACTGTTGCTGATGGGGATGATGATGGGGTTGTTGTTGTTGTTGCCGTTGCTAGTGTTGCCGTTGCTCTTGGGATTTGGTGTCTCGCAAGCAACACATTTGTTGCTGCTACTCTGATTGCTGACCAGGCACGTGTCGCATGTCCACGTGTTGCCTTTGGGTTTGAAGGCATCACCAAAACTGTTGCTGGCGGCATTGCTGTTGCTGCTGTTGATGGAGATAATGCTGCTGCTGCTGGAACTGCTACTGCTACTGCTGCTGCTAGCACTGCTGTTGCTGCCGGCACTGCTGCTGGTGCTGCCACTGCTGTCGTTGTTGTTGCTGGCAATGTTGCTGCTGCTTTTGCGTGGCGTCTCGCAGGCAATGCACTTGCCAGCCTCCATTTTGTTGAACAACATGCAAGCATCGCACTCCCAATTGTTGCAGGGAGGCTTAAAGTGATCTTCCCAACTGCTGTTGCTGCTGGTCTTTGCCTTCACGCTGGGCTTGGCCGAGTCGCAGGCAATGCATTCAATTGCCTCCTCCTTGTTGCGCACCATGCACGCGTCACACTCCCATTCACTTGCGCTTCTCTTGAACTGATCTCCAAATCCTCGAGGGTTGCTGCCCTGAGCTCCAAAGATTGAGGGTGTGTTAGCTGCAATACTGCTAGTTGTTGAGGAAGTTGTTGCTGGTTTAGCAGGCAGCAGTACATCCAGCACGGAGCCACTGCTCTTCAGTCTATTATCCTTGCCATTGACAGCAGCAACAGTTGTGTTGCTGATGGGTAAAGGCGCCTCAAAATCGTAGCAATCCTTGAAGCGGCGTTTGATTGATTCTGCTGCTATTGAGTTGTTGCTATTGTTTGCAGTTTGCAATTGCCTTGGCGGATCAAATTTAAATTTATGTGTTGCTGTTACTCCATTATTCATGGAGGGAACAGCAGCAGCAATTGTTGTTGGCGTTGCTAGGCGAGCTACAACAGGTGCTGTTGCTGGTCTTGGCTTTGCTGGCGGCGCAATTACCAAATCAAATTTGGGCTCACTTGCCATGAGTGGGAAGAGTATTTGTGGCAATTCTACTGGCGGTGGTGGCAACTCTTCATCCTGTGCACGCTGCTGCTCCTTGCGCTTCTGATGCGACAACCGTGAGCGCATCTTGTTCGTGTGACTCAGCGAGGAGGCCGCGGAGGCTGCACTAGAGGAAGCAGATGTTGCAGCTGTAACTGGAGCTGAAGTTGCTGCTTGTGTTGCTGCTGCTTCAATCTGTTGCCGCGTATTCAATGTAACACGATGCAAGCGACGCCGCTCGAGTAACTGCAGCATGGTGGGCACGAGGAGGGGTGACGCTGAGGAGGACAACTCATGTGGTTCCACATCTTTCTTCTTTGTGGTGCTATTGAAGGCATACGGCTTGGAGGCGTGTCTACGGCTACGCTGCTGCTGATGCTCACGAAGAGTGCTGCCCATTTTCTTGGCCTCCATCAGTGGCGTTGTATGATGCTCCAGCAAATCGAGTATACGTTGTGCTGTCTGCGAGAGACCATCACCGGCTAACGCGGAACCATGTGGACGCATCTCCACTGGTTTTATGCCCCCATATTGTGAGCAATTGTTAGTGCGTGTTGCTGCTGCTGCTGCTGCAACATTGCTCAGACTATGGCTATCGCTATTCGATGGTGCTGGGGAACTTCCACCTGAGTTGATGACGGATAAGTTACCCTGACTAAAGTAACGATTGTTGCCAGCACTGCCACCAAAGGTAGTGGGTCCCTGATAGAATGGCGAACGAGTGGAGGCCATCAAGCTGTTGCTGTTGCCGCTGAGCAGGCGACTATCGCTTAGCGCTGACATGCTGCCATAGATGGCGGCATTGAAGCGACGACGATTGCTCAGGGAATTCAACGATAATGTTGAGTTATGATGAGGCAGAGATGACACTGCTGCTGCTGTTGCTGTTGCCTTGGCGCCAACAACACATGCATCTGCAAAATTGAACAAGGATTTGCGACTCTGCAGATTTGCAAAGAATAAGTTGCTGTTGCTGCTGCTCGTGTTCGTGTTGTTGTGGTGCGTGGAGGAACGCATTAATCCTCCTCCTCCTTCATTGCTCTCGCATTCTGAATCTGTGCCACCAGCAACTGTTGTTTGCTGTTTATTGTTGTTGTCGTTGGCATTGCTATTGTTGTTGTTAGTCTCCTGACCTCGTGACATGATTGTTGTATCGTTGTTGTTGCTACTACTAGTTGTTGTTGTTGTTGTTGCTATCAGCTCATTAATGGGCGAACATTTGCGCAATTTGTTGCTGCGTTGTTGTTGTTGTTGATGTTGCTGCTGTATTTGTCCCAGCAACGATTGCCGCTTATAGCTTGGCAGCGATGTCTCGCGGCGTTCAGTCATTGGCGCTATATTCAGCGAGCGTCGTGTGCTGCAAGAGACAGTGAGAGTGAGAGAAACGTAGGGGATTAGTTTAAGAATTCTTGTTGGGTTAAGATATTGGGAGGAGACTCACCTTATGGGCAGATCCCCGCTTGTGGCAACAGCTGCCTCGCTGCTTGAACCGGCAGCCATAAAATTATACGCTGGCTCACGGAGTCGCTGATTCCCATAGAGGTTCATATATGTTAATCGATTCGGTGGCACTGATTGGTGGCGTGTGGCAGGACCATCGCCGTGGCTGCTGTTAATAGCTGCGGGAGTTGAGGCATGCAGCTGTGGACGACGACGATGCTGCGCACTGAAGTGGGGACTAAACATGGTCTCGGCCAACTGCAAGAAGAGAGAAATGTCATCAATCTTTGCTCCACAGAGAGAGAGGAGGTTACATAACTAGAAGATGTTTCGTAATCTTCATACTCTGATTGAGCTCGAATAAAAACAACTAAGAGAGATACCTTTACAGCTTAGTCCTCTTACAGTTTCTCTTCTCATGTTCATTTCTGTTTATTAAAAGCTTTGAGAACTCTTACACTCAAGAAACCCTTGCATCTTGTGGAGTCAGTTATATGCATATAAATACATTGATCTTGTCAATTTAAATGTCTCTTAAGATGCGCCAAACATTGTATTTTGCCTCTTGTTCTGTATTAATTCGTACAAGATTGGACAAACCTCTGTTCGTTCTTAAACCTCTATATATAGAATATAGAATATATAGACTATACATATAGTATACATATAGTATACATATAGTATAGTCTATATATTCTATCTCCTGCCTGCTCTATAACTGTTGTTTTGTGCTCACCTCAAGACGCTTCCGCTTTGGCAGTGGCTGTGACATTGACGCCGCCGAAGAGGAGAAGCCGCTGTTGATATTGTTGCCGCTACTATTTGCATTATATTGGCCACGTTGCGATTGCAACTGTCGCTGCTGTTGATAGTTATGCAGATCATCTTCGGGCTCCTCATCATCCTCCTCCTCAACATCCTCATCATCATCATCGTCATCATCGTTAGCCAATTGACGCTTGCGTAACAACATCACATTATATTCACTGCGTCGTGTCTGCTCATCCTCGGCAGCAAGATCATGTTCGGCAATGTTATCGGCCAGCTGCACTTCCTCCTCATCGAGATCCTGAGCTTCGATGACATCGTCCATTATGCCATCGTCTGGTACGAGTCTTATACGACGGCGGCTTCGCTTGCGTTTACCATTGAGTTGTTGTTGCGATGACGATTGTTGCTCCTCATCAGCTCCTGCTCCAGCTGTAGGTCCAGATTCCGCTCCAGCATCGCCAGCATTTCGCTGTTCCGTTGTGGGTGAGAACCATTTGCTCAACGAATCCGGGATTATGCTTGTTACCCGCGATCTCACCTTGTTCATGATGGACTACAAAGGGGGAAGGGGGGGAAGAGCAGAGACAACGTATTGGAATTTGTCAGTGTGTGTGAGAGAGCTCTCGCTCTCTTTCTCTCTTTGACAGCAGCTGTACTCACCTTATCGTTGCTGTTGTTGCTGCTGATGCTGGATGCTTCATTCGTTAATTTATCTGGCGTACAAGGCTGCTGCTGTGCAAATGATTGTTGTTGCTGTTGCTCTTGTAATTGGCCATCCTCAAATGTGGACATTATTGGATTTTAGCCGGCCCCTGTCCGTGTGTGTCAACGCACAAAATGCAACAATGCACACGCGCACGCACACACATGCACACGCGCGAAATGAAAATAAGAGTAACGATATAAAAAAAATAAAACTGAAACGGCCACACTGTTGCAATTTTGTGTGTTTGCGTGCGTGCGTGAGTAAGTGCGTGCGTTTATCCCCTATCCGTGTACGTATGTATAAGTATTGTATATGTGTGTGTATTCTCACTGTGTGAGCGCGAGCTTCCCTGTGTGTCACAACGACGACGAGATTCCAACACACGCGGCGCTCTTAATACTTCTTTTGCTACTGCTCTGATGCTGCGGGGACCAACACCAATTTGCACTTTGGCGCCACGATCGTTGAGTTTTCGTTAAGTTTAACACTAGAACGGAGTGACGACTTATGGCCTTGTGCAGCACTGCAAATAAACAAGAATATCATTACTATTCACATAATTTATTCATTTTAAATTTAGTTAAAAATCGAAATGATTGTAATTAAAAGATGTATACACGCACACATGTGTAGTGTTTATATGCAATGCATGACATATGTAACACACACACACACCAGTGGCCACGCCGCCACCTTCGGCTACTGTCGCAGCCGCCGCAAGCTTTGCCCACACACACACGTAATTTCATTTTTAAACGCACACACACATATGTACACTTACCCCGCCTCCCCCTCGACTATTGGGCTGTTATTGCTTTTTAGCACATTGCACGCCGCGCGCGCGTCTTTTGTCTGTTTTACACACACACACTCAGCCTTTCCCCACACTCTACCCGGTGTGCCCAAGTGCCTGCCTGTTTGATTGCTGCTGCTGACCGTACGTTTTTTTGTCTCTTGCCTTTTTGCTCTTTCGCAATTCGCTTGCTTGCTTCTTTTTTTATTTTACACACACTCACACACACAAACTGACATCAACGTCGCGTTGCGGTCGAACTATGCGTCGCCGTCGTACTTTGCATTCGGCAGCACTAAAAAAACGCACACGCACACATTCTAATCCCAATTGGTTAGTGCCTCGAACACTAATATACGTTTAGTTTGCAATTATTTAACGTATGCATATTGTAATTGTTTTATATATTAGCTGATTTAATTTGCACTTTAAAAAATAAACTGAGGGCGAAAAAAGCACGATTTGGAAAACGCGTGTGTGCCAGGTGTGACGAGTAGCGGATAGCCTTGTAACGAGTGTCGAGTGGCGAGAAAAAAAATGGCGCCGATATCTCAGTGTGCGGCAATTGTGTTTGCTTGTACTGAAGACAGTGTTGGTTTCGCTGGTAACTATCGTTAATAGGCGGGCGAGTTGAGAATTTAAAAATATACTTGATGTGTCTTTAAATAATATCTGATATACAAAATAATCTCAATGTTAATAAACTACGAAATTTGACAAAAAAATAAATACACGACTCCTTGTACGGCCAATAAATTTGTGTGTTTATGCGTCATGTTTAAGAAAATGCACGCGTTTGCACGCAGTTATCGAATTACATATCGATTGCAAACTAACGCAATTTCACGACTAGACAAGAAAATAATCGGCCAATGTTTCGGTATAATTCCAACATCGATAGGCAACTAACTCTACAGATTGTTTTTTCTTATCGATAGATCGATTGTCTTCCTAAAATCTTAAACATTGTATTTTTATCATTAAACGTTGCGCGCGTCGTCAATTCGGTCGTGTGTGTCTCTCAATCTCCATATTTTTGATAATCCTATCAAGATGTCCAAGCCCGCATACAAAGTTGGTAAGTTAAAAAAATGCATGTTCCATATTCCTTCAATTGTGCCGGCAATTGCACACACAATTCCCCACTCACACACACAAACACATGCAATATGCGCACATGTTGCGATCCGGAGGTTAAAACACGTTGTTGCCGTGCAATGGAAAAGTCTCCCTAATCGTTGTTTATATTCCCTGTCATCAAATACTCTATATCTTATCTATCTCCTGTAGCCGATATCAGTCTAGCCGAATGGGGACGCAAGGCGATCATCATTGCGGAAAATGAGATGCCCGGCCTGATGGCGTGCCGCAAGAAGTACGGCCCCTCAAAGGTCCTGAAGGGTGCCCGCATCACCGGCTGCCTGCACATGACTGTGCAGACTGCGGTGCTCATCGAGACCCTGGTCGAACTCGGAGCCCAAGTAAGCGTACAAAGCATATTCAATGCATATAATTTTGCCGCCAAACATGAGCGGATTCATTTTATTGAGGGGGTAGGCGCCTTGACGGCATTTTAAAACAGGATCATAATAACAAAAAGAAAATAAATTATACATATCCCAAACTAAAATCAAAATTTGTAAGATCCAGTTCTATTACTACTTGCTACATATTATTACAATAGTTTCTTATCTCTAAACAACGATTTGAAAATATTCTATAGATATTTTATTATAAATATTAAGTTGTTTAAATATGCAAATCATTCTTATCACTCATCCAAAATTTAAAAATATTTTCTAATAGTTTCTAAACAAAATATGCAAATCATGCGATGCTCTTATCAGTTATCAGGCGAGTGTTGTATCAAACAGCTTACTTGCCAGCTGCGCTTTTTTTTTTTGGTTTCTGGGCCCTTCCTGGGGTCCGTTATCTCTCCATCTCCCCATTCCATTGTCTTGTTTACCCAAAATCGGAATTCGAATTTATATTTTTCTGGGGTCGCGCATAAGTTCAAGGTGCTGTCATCGATAAGGATCAACGATGACAAAAACAAGCGGTTGCAGGTCACACGCGGGGGGTCAACAGAGTAAGGAATGAGAAGAATTAGCTGAGCAGTTGTTATGCTAAATTGTTTACTTCCTCTAATTCCTGACCCTACTTATCGATTCCTGCCTACTGAGTGCTTTATCCTTATGCCAAGTTGTTTACTTTCTCGTATGCTTGCTAACACTGTTTATCGATTCTATATCGTTAATCCTCTACAGGTTCAGTGGTCCAGTTGCAACATCTTCAGCACACAGGATCATGCTGCCGCCGCCATAGCTGCCACGGGGGTGCCTGTCTATGCCTGGAAGGGGGAGACAGATGAGGAATATCTGTGGTGCATTGAACAGACGCTGGTCTTCCCCGATGGTCAGCCACTTAACATGATCCTTGACGATGGTGGTGATCTGACCAATGTGGTGCACGAACGTTTCCCCGATTACCTCAAAGGCATCAGGGGATTGAGCGAGGAGACCACAACGGGGGTGCACAATCTCTACAAGATGTTTAAAGAGGGGCGCCTGGGTGTGCCTGCCATCAATGTGAACGATTCGGTGACCAAGGTGAGGTGATCCAGATCCACTTAAAGCATCACGTTACTCACCTCCTTCTTCTCTTCTTCTCTTGCAGAGCAAATTCGACAATCTTTATGGCTGCCGTGAGTCCCTCATCGATGGCATCAAGCGCGCCACAGATGTGATGATCGCTGGAAAAGTGTGCTGCGTTGCTGGCTACGGAGATGTGGGCAAGGGTTGCGCACAGGCCTTGAAGGGATTCGGTGGTCGTGTGATTGTCACAGAAATCGATCCCATTAACGCGCTGCAAGCAGCCATGGAGGGCTACGAGGTGACCACCATGGAGGAGGCCAGCAAGGAGGCAACGATTTTTGTGACCACCACCGGTTGTCGGGACATCATCACCTTCGAGCATCTGCTGAACATGCCCGACGACTCGATTGTCTGCAACATTGGGCACTTTGACTGTGAGATCGATGTCGAATGGCTGAACCAGAATGCCAAGGAGAAGATCAATGTGAAGCCTCAGGTGGATCGTTATACCATGGCCAATGGACGTCACATTATCATCCTCGCCGAGGGTCGCCTGGTCAACTTGGGCTGTGCCCATGGACATCCCAGTTTCGTCATGTCCAACTCCTTCACCAATCAGGTGCTGGCCCAGATTGAGCTCTGGACTAAGGCATCAGAATACAAGGTCGGTGTGCATGTGCTGCCCAAGGTGCTCGATGAGGAAGTTGCCAGTCTGCATCTGGATAAGTTGGGCGTCAAGCTCACCAAGCTGACTGACAAACAGGCCACCTACCTGGGTGTGCCCAAGGAGGGTCCCTTCAAGCCCAATCATTACAGATACTAAATACGTGTTCTAAATACGTGTACTATGCTATATTATCCCCTGCTTCCCCTGCTTGCGAATATGTTTCCTTTATATGCAAACACCAGGTTGATTGAATAAAAACACAACTGACAAGAGTTTTAACGTCTTTTTCTTGGATCTGGACAATCGAAGATAGGCGGATCGATAAATTAAGTTTGTAGTGGTATATCGATATTTATATTGAAGATGTGCCAAAGCCGCGATTCCTTGATCATGGTGCAGTTCGATAAGCCATGATTAAGCCGATTTTAATGTGCCTAATGGCGATTGGGAAATTTAATTTCCTTGTTTGATAAAAGAGGATAACGATTTGCAATGACTTGTGGTAGAGTGTCGATATTCAAAAAAATTCAATAGAAATCATATTTAAAAAACATTTTATTTGAGACAACAAGAACAGAAAATTTTTAGATCTGGCAAGACGTATGTTAGTAACTCTTGGCACAAATGTACATTACATTAACATGTGCATTTGAGTAAAGTGTTACTTGACTGTCTGTACATATACATATATTTTGTTGTGTATAATAAGTATTTGTACATATTCAGCTTATATTTTTCTAAGCTTGATTTATTCCACCTCCAGAGAACTCTTAATAAGAGTGAAATAAACAGGCTTACTGCTTCTCAGGCACTTGTTGCTGGTGGGCGTGGCTATGCCTGCCACACATACATTACCATCGGGTTGCTGCACATAGAGGACACTGGCACTCCCAGTAAGGCATTGCTTGCAGTTGGGATATTGATCGGCAGGGGGATAAATACTTATCGATTTCACACAGACGTGGGAATTATTTTCAAAATTCACATTGTTTATGTTTATCACACCTTCACACTTATCGGCGCTAAGGAACTCCAACTTTTTCCGATATAATGGGCAATTTTTACCATCTGTAATGCATTTTTTTTATATTTTATATAATATACAGTCTGTCAAGTAACTCTTTACACAACAGTACATTAAATTAACATTTGAGTAATGAGTTACTCCTTACACAAATGTATTTTAATATTGGAAATATTTCCGTTTCTAACCTTCACTCTGTGCAAATCCGGCGGCAAAAAGTTTTGTTTTTTTGTTATTCCAATCCACATCATCCTTGCAGCGACGGGCCACACTCACATTTCTTTCGAGCTCATCCTCCGAAATGGGTCTTATCAATTCTAGGAGCAACAGTTCCTTCTCTAGTATTTTCTGTCCTGGCTTAAAGGAAAAAAAATGTTTTAGGGAAAAACGATTTAAAATTTTACAAGTAAATTTACATTGATTTTTAATTTAAATGTAAAATCGCCAGATGACGACTTAAGTTCACCAGATCCCAGCAAAACACTTGTGGGTCCCTCACATTTGCTGGTTGTAAGGATTTGCTTTGGGGATATCAACAGTCCTGTACAGCGATAATCTCCATCGGGGTATTCAAGGGAGCCCAGATGATGGAACGACGTATGCTGGGAATGCAGAACATCATGTCTACGTTCGCGTAAATAATGCTTAACCCCTGCCAATATAAATGAGCTCACAAAGAGAGTGCAACTGATGCCGCCAATCCAAGTAAACTTTTTTCTATCTATTCTTTTAATGCAACGCTCCATAGTGTTAGCTTACACGACTCGATCTGAGCTTCAGAAAAGTTCACTACATTGTATCTCTCGCCCTCATGCAAACTTCTTCTGAATTCTGGGAATCCGATGAGATGATGACATCATTTGTGTAGCTCCTAACCACCCCTAGTTAACAACAGTGCTGCCAGAATTTTGGATGGCTTTTCTTTTTGCTTAATTCTATATAAAAAAAGCTGAATTATATGGAGCTGCAATAAGAAAAAGCTGATTGTAATTTATTGAACTTTGAAAAGATTTGACGGGAACCAGTAATAAAAGCAACAGTCGTGCGGCACGCGACAGTGGGATACCCTTCGACCTATGTTTCGGTGAAGTTTAATTTGTTTAATTCATAACGTATTCATTTGAACATACTTTCAAATTATTCTCGACAGATGGCGCTCGCCCCCTCCCTTGTTGGCTGACACATGATTTTATGTTCATACTACTCCTGTATTTATTGTCCGATTCGATTGAAATTTCGAGAATAAGTAAATATAACTATCAGTTTAGTATATGTTAAAGTTAGAAAGTTACATATTTCTTACGACGCTTACAAGTCGAGTTTAAAAACTAAATTAGTGATTTGCAGGGGCGGTGGGCGTGGCATCCAACATTTGAAATAAACTTGATCTCCACCGAGTATATAGGAATCTTCATTCCAAATTTATAATAGCTGAGATCCGCGTGTTCATCTGGTCAGACGGACATCCGGACAGACAGACGGGCATGGCTCAATCGACTCAGCTAGTGATACTGAGTAGGAATATATATACTTTGTCGGGTCTGCCACGCCTCATTCTGCCTGTTACATATTTTTTCACAAAGTGAGTATACCCTTTTTTGACCATTTTCAATGGTCGAAGGGTATAAAAAAGTGACCTGGCAACATTGGTTAACAACAGCTGTACAGACAGGAAGAGACGGCAGTCTGAACTAGAGATGGGCATGGACTGTCATTTTTCGGCACGACCCAGCACGACACGAAAATTAAATTTTTCAACACGCACGAACACGCGAACACTTAAAATCGGCTTATCGATCGCAGCTCAAACAGCGTCTATCGTGTTGGTATTTATTAGTACTTTTTTAATCATCGATTGAATTCACGACAAGTAACAAAAACAATCGATGTAACATATTTTGCAAAAGTAACAATACGTGCTATATGTGTTCGTGATATTTCGTGCCGAATTTCGAAACACGAACACGCACGCCCATGGACACAATCTTAATTTTGCACACGCACACGCGTGCGCCTGTCGTGTCATGATGTGACACGAGCTCTGCCCATCTCTGAACCTAGTCTGAACCAAAAATGGTCACTTACCCGGCAGCATGTTGCTGAAATATGCTCTTGCAGGGCCGACATAAGGCCGCTTTCTATTGGCTGAACGTACCCTTCGTTTTTCTCCTGCATACGTATGCTTGTGCTGGCAAGAGCGGGAACTCACGTCGATTGTGCGAAAAAGAAGCCATGTAAAATAGATCTAACAGCTTTTTGATTTGCTAAACGCAAGGAAATGTGAAACATGCATCTGCAACACGTACCAATCTTAAGTCGACTACGGTACATGACTTGAATCGGGTATTAATAGTCTGTCTGAGCTTTCAATGGCACGAGGATCTTATTCAAACATTTTTTTTTGCAGGGTTTATACAATTAAATAAAATAAAATAAAATTAAAATGCATTATGCATAAAATTCTGGAATATTAAGAAGATAAATGCATGGGAAGGAATGTATGCTAGATGATCAGTTAAAAAAAACTCAAAGTTACACATTCTTGTTGAAGTTTATTTAATAATACATCAATTAGATTTACAGCTACCTTAAGGAACCCAAATCGTAGCAGTTTGAGTGGTGATTACTATTGTGTGTGTGTGTATGTATGTGTGCTTGGTATGCTTATGTGTGGGAGAGTATATATTTAATTAGCTTAAACAACAATATAGCGCTTATGCGTCTTAAACATTTATGTAATCATTATGATTATGTTATACATTGGTAACTGTACTCGAAGATCTCGAAACACGATTACATCAACTATATATGCATGTGTGGAGACTGTGGAGATTATGATGCTGGTGAGCAGCCGTCGCCGACTTCGTAATACCCTTGGCAAGCGCAACCTTAATATGTACATATACATACATCAATAAACCTATACATCCATATACTTATCGATAGACTTATCAGCTGTATTGAGTATAGTACTCGAAAATAAAAATAAACTACAAAAAAAACGTAACTCATTTTTATCTTATAAATGTATATAGAACTAAATAAATAAAATTAGTTTCGCCAATTGCGCTCACTGAGTATATATACAGTCTGTCAAGTATCTCTTTACACATATGTACATAACATTAACATGTACATATAGTGTAAAGAGTTACTTGACTTTACATAACGTTAACATGTACATACACTGTAATGAGTTTTTGAATTTACTCAAATGTACATATGTGTAGAGTTACTTGACAGACTGTATATCTATAGAAAAGGAGGAAGCATGAAGGGAGTGGGGCAGGTTAAGGAAGCGGAGGGGGGGGGGGGCAAGGAGAATAGAACATGAAACTACTTTATAATTTAATAACAACACAAATTTACCATATACATGTATATAAATACAGTATGACATTGGTTTGATAACTGTGTGGCAGAGAGAAAGAGAGAGAGAGGGAGACACATATAGACACACATGTTTCAAGCAAGACAGACATATAATCTCCAGCCAGTGAGTGAGACTGCTTTATCCCCCAGTGTGATCATGTTGGTTCAGTTAACTTTCCGTCTTTAGTTCAATTAAAGAAATCTGCAAAAAGATGAATATGGGATTAGAAACAAGACAAGATAGAAATTCCTTGCTGGGGGTGAATAGAGCCCAAACTTAATACAGACACCTTGTTTACGCACCAACTAGATCATCCAGATCCTCGTCATCCAGAGTGGGCATTGCGGCAATGGGTGAATACATTGTCTGTCCAATTCCCGATCCGCTCGCTGCTTCGCTGCTATTGAAAGTGTTCTGCGTTGTCGTATTCGACGCCTCCTCCGTCCTCACTACTGATGCTGTCGATCGGCGGGGCTGTATCGATGTCTCTGTGTGTGTTTGTGTCTCTCTTTCTTGCTCTTGCTCTGGCTCTGCCTCTGTCGAGGACTCCTCCTGCAATGGTTCGACTGCCGTATTGATGACCAGATGATTGGCTGATTTGTAGCTAGAATCGGAATCTTGAGATCCGCAACGTTCGCTTCGACTGTCATCTCGCTGCTCATCGATTTGTAGGCGTGGCAAGGGAGAGGTTGGGGTATGCAGCTCACGTACATCATCCAGCGAAGTTTGTATCTCCAGTATGTCATCTTCCATTGCATCCTCTCCAGCCATGGAGACATTCTTCGCTGCTGGAGTTGGAGATGGAGTTGTGGCGGTGGAATCAACTTCATCTGGTGTGGCGTCCGAATCGTTTAGATAGTACGATCTGGGTTCTACTTCAGGTGGTTCATCTCCTAACTGGAATAGACCAGCTTCCGGCTTGGATTCCATCTCCTCTGCCTCTGCTTGTTCAAATTCGGTTTGCTTCGTCATCTTCGACTCTGAATCCATTTGCTTTGATTCAGCTTCTGCTTCGGTTTGCTCCGATTCTGTCATTATCTGCTCTGACTCCGCCTCCTCATCCATCTTCTGCTCTAGCGCTGTCTCTACCTGCTGTTGATCTTCTGCATCCACTGGCTTTGCACTCTCCGTTTCCTTAGCTGGTGACTCCACTTGCTCGACTTCCCTTTTCGACTTCTTAGTCTCGGTGGCATCGCCGCCACCCTCGTCATCGCTCACCGTGGTGGTCACCGTTACCCTCTTCAAAGGGTTTGGTGTGCCAGCTCGTCGCACTCCCATCGTGATGTGATAATCGGGTACTTCGTTTGGCACTAAACGCGCAAGAAGAAGAATAGGTTTAAAAGCGTTCGCGAGCATTGCCATCCGTTCAACACTTACCAATGTACTCTTCATTAGCTTCTGTTTCCTCCTCGTGGCTGTCATCGATCCGCAAACTGGCCAGATCTGTTGTGGGCACACGCAGTGCTGGTCGCTTTAGTTTGCCCGCTCGTCGTCCACCATTGCAGGAGGACGAGGAGCGTCCCGATTTGCTTTTGCGCGACGAACTGGTCGGCGTTGAAGAGTCCAGCACCAAGCTGGAATTGAGCTCAATATCTTCCAGTACATTCCCGGTGGCATCGACACGCTGCAGCCGCGTCGGCACCGAACTGTTTAGCTTTGATTTTGACTTTAACCTCGGCGTGCTGCATACAATGGACGAAGATTTGCGCGGTTTGCTGCCCAGAATTTCGACGGCTTCGCTAAACGACACGGACTTGGACTTCTGGCTGGTGCGCGCCACCTTTTCCGGCATCTTAAGACGTTTTATCCTCACCACACATTCAAAAAAGCGTTTCCCAAAGTGTTTTATTAACGATTTGGTGCTCAGAAACTTCATCGATGTGGATGCCGTCGCTTTGGGGGATTTCTTTAGTTTTGCCGGCGGTGGCGAATGGAAGCGCTTTTTGGCGCCGTTCTCCAGTTTGGTGATCTTAATATATGCCTTATTATTACTACTACTTGGCTTTTGCTTCATCGACGATGAAGAAGGCGTCTCTGATAGTCGGGGTCGTCCTTGTTTGCCGGGTGTATGTCGCTTTGGCGACATTGATTTTGTTAGACGATCAATCTCGGATTGGGTTAGGCGTTTAATCCGCACCATGCACTCCTTCTGGTTGTTGCTACTGCTGCTGCTCTCCTTGTGATGCTTCGAACGACGCGGTTGTTCTGAAAACATTTTCTGTTCTGCCTTTGTCTTAGGCGGCTGGCTTTGTGAATCCGCGCTATCCTTATCATCCTCGTCGTCGTCGTCGCTGTCCAAAGAAATTGGCGCTTCCTGTGACTTGACCTCGTCCGGAGACACCCCTGGATGGTGTTAATAACACTTTAATTAATGCTACATATATTTTTGCTTCAACATACTTAATTCGAAGGCTCCTGCCAAGACATCTTCGTCAGATTCACTCTCTGCAAGTGTAGAAAAATCATTATCACTGTTATCAATTGTCGCGGGTAAATCTTATATATACCTATATTAAAGACTTCTGATGCTTCCGCCGGCGGCGGAGAATGCGAGGAGGATTTAGTCTTCGATTTATCCACAACTTTCTCGGCAGTTTCTGTTTCTGTTCCTTCCCTTGCATCCTGTTTCTCTTCATCGGTTTCTGCTGAAGCTGCTGGGTTCTTAAATTCTCTGACATTTGTCGGTGGCGGCGCCGCTCGCACAACATCAAATAGATCCATTTGTATGTTGTTGTTGTGATTGCTGGTTTTTATGTATACAATTTACATACACAATCCAACAAACAAATCCAACACGACCGACCCTAACTTGCACTCGGTCAGCCCCAGCTTTTTTGCGCCCAACGAGTGAAGCGCGAAAAAACACAGTATCATCCAATCAGACCCCGAATATGTAAAAAACTCAAACGAAATTGCACAAAAAAGTGATTGACAAATATTCCATATATATTAAACTTGAAATTTTATTTAATTCTATTTAAAATCACTAAAGCTTTACAAACTTTTAACACAAAATCCAATTGCGAAAAAAACGCGGACTGCCAGAGACATCGACGCCGCTGAGTAGTGATGTAAAATCAATCATCGATATGTCAATGTGAGCTCTGATTATTGTTATCGAATATATTAGTTCGATTAAAAACAACAGTATAAGTAAGCGGTAATTGCAAATATTCAAAATTGGATTATCAATTTTATTACAATAAGTTTAATATGAGAATTTATATTATATATTTTACTCAGGACTGTTTTCATTATTATAAAAAACAATAGCTTAATCAACAGTGATGCAAACTAAGCAAACAAAATAAGAATTATCAAATATTAAACGCAAACTGTAATGGAACACAGTGAGACATGGTCATGCAAATCGGAAAATCACTACTTACTGAATATATTCGTCTTTCTCATCGAGGTCTATCTTGGCACCTCGGAAACTGTATCTCCCGAACAGCAATCGTGCAAAAGAATCGATATATCGCATCATTGCATACTGCCGCATACCAAGCCTGTTGCTGCTTATCGACCTCAATCTGCATAATTGGAGAACAGCTCTCTCCCAATTGGTCTACGCAACGAGAGAGAGAGAGAGAAAGAGAGAGGGAGAAGAGCAAGAATCCCAAATAAGAGAAAACAAGAAAATTGCGGGTTCGATTTTATTTTTTGAATTGGCATTTTTATTCACTTTCATTGTATAATTGGTTAATTGCAATAAATATGATTTGAATTTTTGTACAATTAGTTGGCGAATTTTTGCAAGCAGCAAGACATTGTGCAATTAGCAATGGTTCTCGATTTTTTATTTTTGTTTATGTTTCGTTTCGTTTCGATAACTGAGGATGAACACCTTCTCTTCAGGACTAGCACAAAAAGTTCGCCGGCTCAGCATATAAATACGATATGTATGTATATATAATAAAGTAGTACATACAATAGCTATACATATATATATATATATATATATATATATATATATATATAAAGTATATATATAGATAAAAAGAATACTTTGTGTAGAGAGGGGCGCGGGGGCGGGGCAGGTGGCGAGTTAATTAATTAATTGGGCGAAATATATAAAAAATATATAAAAAACAACGGCTCTAAATAAAAATAATAAAACAATTAAATACATTATAAAAGTACAAACATTTGCTGGCGATTCTGTATCGTGTGTGTGTGTGTGTGTCTGTGTATGTGTGTATATTGCAGTCGAAAATTGTCATGTGCCGGGGGGGGTGGAGTGCTCTGTCACGGCATCGCCCGCCCCCCGTCGGCTCCAGCTTAAATGTACACCTTGAACGCACTCCAGCCATGGAAGCACTTGGTGAACCGACGCGACTCCTTGTTCTTCATGGTCAGATAGAGTTTGCGCGGCCTTTCCGGCTGCTTGATACGCATATGCTGTATATAGACCTGAGCCGATTTGTAGGCCAACTTCACCTCAACCTCACTGCAACGTGGTCCCATCCAGAGGAAGACATGCTCGCCATTGTCGAGTATCATAATATCATCGTCGGCCAGATCATCCTGACAGAAGTCGGCACACTTCTCTGCCACCGTGTAGTAGCCACGCTCGTTGGAGCAGCGAAACAGTCGCGTGTAGTTCATGTATTCCGCATCATGGTCGTATGGCTTGCGACCGCCCAGTGCCACCCAAAAGAAGTTCTCCGGCTCGTCGCCTTCGTTGAGTATCTGTGGACGGTAATTGTAATGTATATATGTATGTATGTCCAGTATTTATGGTTAGTATAGTAATCTTCTCCTCTTACCTGCAGGCTCACCCACGGACTGTTGAACATCTGCTCGGCAATCTCTTGCACCAGCTTGGCCTCCTCGTTGCACGCCTTGTTGCCCAGCCAAACATAGACGATGCCCGACTGCGACTCGTCCTCCGTTTCGATTGGCACATGTAGAATGTAGCTGTAGGGATTAAAAGTTAGATAAGAAATACAATTATGGCACCCCCTTCTACGCCCCTCTACTGACCAGAATGCCGAGTTGAGGTGCACTGCATCCGGCTGGATTTGTATGAGACGCGTGGTCAGTGCGCCACCATTGGAACGCAGATGGAAGAACTCAACAAGGGGTTTACCCTCCGGGGAGAGTCCCTTATCCTTGCGCTTGCCCGTATGGATGATGAACTTGCGCTTGAAATGCGACATGAACTTGAGGTTCTCCTGCTGCTGAAAGATGCGCATCACCTCCAGCTCCTCACCGAACATCGCCTTGAATTTCTTTTGCAGCGTAAACGTGAACGTCAGCCAACCCATGTTGCCGGCATTGCGTCCCTGCCAGAAATAGACAACACATTCGATTTCATCCTCTGGCGACGCCAGTTTGTTATCATCCACATGCGCTTCGCCAGCATTAGAACCAGGTGGTGCTGTGGTGCTCGAACCACCATTTGCCGTAGCACCCGCACCACCCTCAGCGGGATCAACCTCATCAACTGGTATACAATAGCGACAGAGAAAGACGTAACATTCGCCGGTATAGAAATGTCCTAGTTCCTCCTCGGGGAGTCGTACGAACTTCTTATTCTCAAGCACAAATGGCTCCATCATGTCGAGATCGTAGTTCCAATCCTCCTCCAGCTGCTCGGCCTCGGCCAGCGGCATTGCGCTCTGACGGGGCATAAACAATGCCGCCAGATCGGTGCGTGTCTCCTGCTGACGCGCCCACTGGGTAAGATTGGCGCCCGTTTTGGCAACCGATTTAGCAGTGCGTGTGAAATCCACAGCCATCACTTCATCCCAGCCAGGGAATTTAGTGCGGAAGATCTGCATCTCATTGCCCTCCGGGACACGCATGACCAGAGCACACTCCGGCCGTTCCATCATGTTGAACAGTTCGCGGCTCAGTTTGACGGCTGCGGCGCGTACCAAACGCGTTGACTTCTTGCCAAACCAGACAAATAGATCCGTGTAGCAGTCGAGGATGTACACGTGCTTGCTGTTCAGCAGAGTGTGGCTAAGCTTCTGTTCGGGCAACTCCACCTGCGGCAACTCCAGATAACCCATGCCCAGTTGCACCTGATAGAGACGCGGCTGCACGGGCGCATAGTTCTCATCCAGATGCTCCTGCGGTGGCGGTAACTCAGCCACCTCTTCGGGCAGTACATCGAGTGCCTCCCAGAACTCTGGACTCTCCTCGCCCTGCATATCGACAAGTATATCGCATTTATTCTTCCGCTCCGTCTTGTTGATCTTCTCGGCCATGAGACGTGCCTTGGAGTTCAGTGTGTTCTTCGACTTCTTCCCCAGCCAGATGTGAATCCGTGTGCCAACATCCAAGACGAATGCGAAGCGCGGATCCAACGACTCCAGTGCCACAATCACTGGCTCCAAATGAATGCTCGCCCCGTAGGCGTGCACCAGATACAAACGGGTTATGTGAATCATCTCTTCGATCGTATAGAAACCTGTTGCAGTCCGTCCCCCCTCAATGTAGATCACTTCCGTATCGAAAAGTGCCAAAAACTCATCGGACTCATCGCCTTGCTCCTCGCGTATTGTGCGACAACGTGCACCCAGATAGTTTCTCAAGTTAACTGCATGGATCGCAGCACAGGCGCGCTTATCCAGTGTCGCCTCATTGCCAATCCAGAAGAAGATCTCCCAGCAGAGGGTGTGCAGCTCGTCGGTCTTTGTCTTCAGCACAATGTAGCAATCGCCCTCGTAGAACTTGCCATGGACAACTTCATCGATTTTGTTGGGCAAAAAGTTCTCAATTTCCCAGATGGTTAGGCCAGGCTGTTGCCCGTCCTCCTTCTCAAAGAATTTCGAATAGTCTAGCTGTGGCTTCTCCAATGATTCGTCCCAGCGTTTGGGCTTCAACGATTCCGCGGGCAGAGCATCATGTTCCTCCATTTCCTCTTTATCCTTTGCCACATCCTTCATACCCTTTAGCACCTTGGCGGCATCCTGGCCGCCAGCATCTTGTTGTCCCTCTGTACGTGGACCACGTCGCAAGCGAATCTTCCTTGCCGTCGCATCCTTGGGCGTGGATGCAGCTGGCAAGACAGCGGCTGGCGGCACAGCTGCACCGGCCAGACGCAGTTGGGTCTGCAGCGAGAAGTCAATGTTATAGAACTCCAGGCTGGTCGTTTTGCTCGCTTCACTGGGCTTGGGGGGCATCACAAGTTCCGGATTATCGCGCAGATCCAATTGATCGAGTCCCTCCAGCAGATGTATTGCATCTGGCAGCGTTATCAATCGATTACAGCTCAGATTCAGCTGCTTCAGCTCTCCGCAACGGCACAAACCCTCGGGTACCATCTCGAGCAGATTGTTTGCAGCCGAGAAGCATTCGAGGGCACCCAGCTTGCCAATGCCCGAGGGGATGCCCTCGAAGTTCAGTTTGTTGTCATTCACAAATAGGCGACGCAGCCGCGAAAGCTTGCAGAGTGCGGCGGGCAGGTTGGTCAGCTGATTGCGTGACAAATTGAGGGACTCAAGTCGCTGCCACTGCTCCATGGTGGAGCTAAGCTCGTTGATCTCATTGTCACTGAGATTGAGCCGCACCAGCGTGCTCACATTGTACACACAGTCGGGCAGCTTGGGCAGTGCATTGTGTGAGAGATCCAGCTCGGAGAGATTGGCCAGGCTATCGATGCTTGTGGGGAAGTTGAGCAGCGTGCGCTGTGTGCCGCTCATGTTGAGCACCTCCAGGCTCTGCAGCGATGGCAGTTGGCGGAGCTGAAACAGCTCCAGCGGATTGTGCGATAAGTCCAACGTCTTCAGGTTGGTCAAACGTCGCGTTTGCGGCGGCAGCGTCTCCAGGCGATTGTGCGATAAATCCAGGAAGAGCAAATCCGTGAGGTGAATGAACAGTGCCGTGGGTATCGATTCAATTTGATTATAGCTCAGATTTAACACAATCAGATTCTTGGCACGCTCCAGACCCTCAGGTACCTCCTTTAGTCTATTGTGCGATAAATCCAACGTGGTTAGCTCTTCCAGATGAAACAGCTCCGGTGGAATGCCGCTGTTCTTAAGCTGATTGTGTCGCAGATCCAGGGAACGCAGGCATGTCAGCTCCGTCAATTCACCAAAAAGCTTCTCCAGCTGATTGTGATTCAGTGAGAGATGCTCCAGCTTCTGCAGCTGGCCCAGCTCCTCGGGTATTTCATGCAGTTTTGTGTGGTCCAGTGTGAGCCACTGGACGCGCGACATTTGCCGCATGGAGCTGGGGAATGTTTTCTGCAACGAGGCAATGAGGCAATCATGACAAACAACAATGTAAACAAACAAAGCGTCAAAACGGCGCTGACGTCGCTGTCGCCGTCGCAGTCAGCGTTAACGTCAGCAGCGGCAGCAGCTGTACGCGCTGCTGATGACAAATTCGCCGTGAATGGTAAGACTATTTTTTTTTTCTTTTTTCACAATTTCTTATTTGATCTGAGACTGTGGTTGACCCGCTTGTTGCAGCTGCAGCCAGCGACCCAATACTTAATTTAGCACTTTCATTTACAGTCCGCATTTAGACACACGACAAAAACAAAAACAAGAACAACTGCAACAACGACGACAACGGTGACAACAACACAGCACCCATAGAATACTTACGCTGAAATCATTTTTTGTAAAGTCAACGCCGCGTACAAATGGTAATACACTCATCCTGAATATGCTGCTAAGCACGGCACGGGTGCTGCTGCTGCTTCTGCTTCTTGTGTGGGTGCGGGGAGTAGCATAAAAGTAACAAATTTGCGTCACAGACACGGAGACAGACGGCGAAAACGGCTGCGAGCCCTGGTTATTGTTATTGCTATTGCTATTTCAATGAATATGTGCCTTTGCCTGCTCTAGGGATGGCAAACACGTATCGATAGCTTAGCTCGCATATCGCATGCGTTTCGGTGAACCGGATTTAAGGCCTATCGATATATCGATTACTGTTGCGGCTCGCGCCTACTGTGAATCGTATGTTATTAGTTAGTTAAACACGGCGTACGTTCGCTCTTCATCGTCAATTGCAGACAAAAACAAAAACAACAGCAGATGCCGCGCAAAATAAAAGAAATGCGAATTTACATGTTTTATTAATGGCACAGAGGCATTTCGTGTTTTGTTTATTTTAAATGTACGTACATATATATTCATGATCACTTATTTAAGTAAATATAACTAAAATATTATAATAAATTAATTAATACAATCCATACATAGAATACTCATATGTATAAGTATGCATACATATGTATGTATATGTACAACTAACTTGCGATGCTAATCGCCTACCGTAAAAAAACAGTGTCAACAGGTTATTTACAATCTGTCATACATTTGTATTTTAATCAAATTGATCGTTTGTTTGTACACACATATGTGTGTCTGAACGAATTTACATAAATATAAATATGTATGCACATGAGATGTCATCGTCATTTTTGAATATGCTTATAAAATTTTCTAAACTAAAACAAACACGAATTAACATGTTGAATTACTCTGTTGTACATAATTAAAAAATACGTTATATATAGATTTTTTAAAATTGATCTGCTATTTAGCTTATTTAGTATTTATATTTTTGTTGCTGTTGTCATATTAGATTGTTTCTTAAATCAAATGATCAAAAGTGTGTACACTCCCTATGCGTTGACAGCCAATACACACGAATTGTGGTGGGTGCACACTGGCAGTGTGTGTTTTTCGAGGGGTGGGAAATTGCGAATGGAGCGCAGGAGCTTATTCGAAAAGGACTTCAGTCTCCTGTTATCCTGTAACTGCTAAACGTGCCCTCTATGGCATATAAACATCGTGTGCATAATCTAGAGGGTGTGACCAAGTTGAACGGCAAAAAATTTTCATACTTTGCTCAGTCTTTGGAATGTAAAGTTCCTGCAGGACATTTATGTCGACACGCCATGCTGTAATAGTAAAAAAGATCTGAAGAAAATTGTGAATTAAATACAAATCAAATGAAAATCTCTTCCAATGAAAATGCGAAAGAACTGTGAGATCAAGTTGCGTTCAGTGGCCGTGCCTGGCAAAATTTAAACGAATAAAAAGTAAGAAAGATGCGGCTTACGTTGAACGTGTGCGAGCTTTGTTTGTTGTGAAAAATTGTGTACCCATTTTGTCAAAAGGGAGTGTTTTTTTTATTGATGGTGTGTGTGTGTGAAATTACCGTTAACCGAGAAATAACAACTATAAACGACAGTTACATGGCATGAATTTAAATTTGCATATGTAAATTTGTATGTGCGTATGTGTATGCGCGTGAGATGTGCATATGTATGTGTGTGTATGTATTTTGTTGTTATTAAAAAGCTTCGTTTTCGGTATTCGCATGGGACGTGCGTGTGCGTGTCCGTGGGTGCGTGTTCCTGTTCAAAAAAACTAGCAATATAAATATGTGTATGCATGTGTGTACATACACACACTAAAACATACACATACACATGCGCGTAGTGGGCGTTGTGTGGCCGCTATTTCAATTGCGAACTGTCAAAACGTTGCAATGCCCAATTGGCCACTGTGCACACAGTTCACACAGCCCACGGTGCACAGTGTGCACGCAGCATACAACCACAACTACAACTACAAACTTAATGCAAGATGCTGCTCTGACTGTGGTGTCGTGTAGGTGGGCGAGAAGAGAACAAAGAGGGAAGGGGAGGGGGATGTACGGTTTGAGTGCTGCAATTACGAGTGCGTGGCACGAACACAACGAGCGCGAGACCGAACCATAAGGAATAAGGAAACAGCGAACTTTTAATCAATACATATACAAACACACACACACAAAGGCACACATACAGAGTTATGCAGGGCCAGGACAAAAACAACAATAACGTGAGCAGTAACAACAACAATGAAAAGTATAACATCGTGAGCGCGCAACTTGTGCTGAGAGTCAAGAGAGAGAGAGAGAGAGAGAGAGAAAAAGAGAGAGTAACAAGGCAGAGAAGAAGAGAACACAAGAGAGCGAGAGCTAGTGGGAACGAGTGAGTGGGCCGTTACCTTTTTACCGTTACTCGGGCTTCGGCATCACTGCGTGCGTGCAGAAGAGCAAGAGTAGGAGCCGCAGTAGGAGCACGAGTAAGAGGAAGAGGAAGAGTAAAAGGAAGAGGAAGACAAGTGAACAGAATTGCTATTGCGCTGGGCAGCCGCAGCATCAATAACAGAGCGCGGGCGTTCTCTCGTCTCGTCTCTGAGATTTAAGGGTGTTTGTATGCGCGCGTGTCTGTCTATGTCTGTGTGTCTGTGTGCGTGCGTAGTGAAAGATATATTGGAAAAAAAGAAGGAACATGAGGAAAATGAGAGCAGCACAGACAATTTTTAATTAAAGTGCAGGAACATGTCTCAATATGCGAGCGGTCTTTGAGCGTACGTCCACACGATTATTTAATAATAAAGTTCGTGTTCCAACCCCCTCCCCTCCCACACACACACACACACACACACACATACACACCCGCACACAAACATAGTCGTACATTCGCAGTTTCGCATGGCAAGTTCGGGAGATTCGTGTGTTTTGTTTAGAGTGAAGAAAATGTGTACCAGATCTCTAGGTGCGAAAAGAGACTGAAAATCCTGTGAAGTAAAGTGGGAAAATCTAGTGAAAGTAAAGAAATTGTTTAAACTAACTAAAGACTATATAAATATATATAAAACTTGAAGTTCAAGAAGAGCACTGTAATAATAAGAGCACTTTAATAATAAGAACACTTTAATAATAAGAATACTGTTATAGTCATAATGTACTGAAATATTTACTTTCGTATAGTACAATACTTACAAGAAATGTTTCCAGTGACACTTGACATCCACTTAGCTCACACACACACACACACACAGATAATGTATAACTTTTCTTATCATTATTACCCATACATATGTATGTAATTAGATACCTACTGCGTACTTATCTCACATCTGAGTTCGTCCCATATTCATAAGCTTGATTGCCTCTGTGTGTGTGTGTGTGTGTCTGTGTGTGAATGGCGTGTGGAACGTGCCAAAACCACGCCTAAATTTCTGTGTGTCGCCTTACTGAACAAGTCCTGTCCGCATCCTTTAGCAGCGCGTGAACTAATTGTGTTTTTTCTTCTTCTCGTTGTTGTTTTTATTGTTGTCTCCCTATGCTGCGACAGTGTGCGACAATTTGATGTCAAGAGTTTAGAACTCTGCCCCGAGAGCACGACGCACGACGCCGACCGCAACGACGACGCAGCGACGCAGTTGAGGACGAGGACGAGGACGAGGGAGTCGCACCCGCAGGAGCATCGCAACGCACCGAATCACTTCACATCGCAACGCAACGAAACGCATCGCACTGTGCACACATCCGTCATCATCAACGTTTTGCGCTTTGCATCGCCAGCGTCACCATCAACGTCATCGCATCCTCATCGTCATCGCCATCATCTTCATACTTCATCGGTCATCGGACATCTCAATCGAAGAAGTTTCGCATTCGCGAATTAGCAGTCCCGTTGCGCGTCCAGGATGGGCGACTATCATGAGTTCACGGATCAGTATAAGGTGCCGGTAATAGCCAAGCTGCTGCACGCACTGCCCCACTACAACATCACGTTCCACAAGATCAACAGCACGTTTCGACCCAACGATGAAATCTATTTGGAGGTAAGTGAAAAACTAGAATTCCGTTAAACATATCATTTAAACTACTAATTCAGATGGATAATTTTCGAAATGTTAACATTTAGTTTACAATTTAGTTAGTCGCATGTTTCTCCAAAAATTATGCTACAGTTTTATACTTGAGATTATAAACCGGATTACTATAACTATACATAGCTGATATTAAGTATTGCTTTTCAAACTAACTACACTTATCACTGCCAATCAGTAAAGAAACTATAAAGTATTCAAATCGCTCCCATAGGAACAATTTGTTGGAAATAAATAAGTTGTATTGAGGAATTTAAAGTTCAGCTTCAAAATGGGGCGCAATGAGGCCACGTTCTGTTCGCGTGCAAACGTTGACTTTAACAGCTGAACTTTTTTAACATTGGACTGTTAAGTTAACATTTGCAGGGTGTAAGATGATAGTTTTATTTCTTACACGTTAATACTAAAATACTGCAAATTTGCATACTTGTGAAAAACACATTATTGTAAAACAAAACTGGTCAAATGCCCCATAGTGGGTTGGGGTTATTACAGCTATCAATCAATACATACAATATTATTCAATTCTGCATCATTATATATAACTAGTATAGGAAGGATCGGAGTAGATAATCACCTACAAGAATATAAAATGTAGCTTTCTCTCTCAGTGTTTTACATTATTATCTAAAACCCGTAAGAAAAGCAACAGTCGAGCGACACTCGACAGTGGGATACCCTTCTAAAAAACATATGTTCCGGTGTAAACATATGTAGGCGCTTTCTAATTATTCTCAACAGATGGCGCTCCCTTGTTGGCTGACACAAGCACTTGATTTTATGCTCATACTATCTTGAATAACTTCTGTGTTTATAGTCCGATCGGAGTGAACTTTCGAGAATACGTAGATATTTCATTCAGCTTAGTATATGTTAAAGGCAGAAAGTTGTATCTTTTATACAGCGCTTACAAATTGCTTTCAAAAATTAAATCATTGATTTGCGAGGGCGGTGGGCGTGGCAACCAACATTTGAAATAAACTTGATCTGCGCCTGGTACACAGAAACCTTCATGCTCAATTTGGTGTCTCTAGCTTTTATAATAGCTGAGATCTCACAGACAGACAGACTGACAGACAGACATACAGACAGAAAGATAGACAGACAGAAAGACAGTCAGACAAACAGACAGACAGAGAGAGAGACAGACAGACAGACAGACAGACAGACAGACAGACATACAGACATACAGACATACAGACAGATAGAAAGACAGACAGACAGAGAGAGAGACAGACAGACAGACAGAAATACAGAAAGCAAGAAAGACAGACAGACAGACAGAAAGACAGACAGACAGACATGACTCAATCGACTCGGCTAGTGATCCTGAGCAAGAATATACATATATACTTTGTGGGGTCTGCCACGCCTCCTTCTGCCTGCTACATACATTTGCACAAAGTTAGTATACCCGTTTTTGACCATTTTCAATGGTCGAAGGGTATAAAAATAGTTGTGATTGCAAGTGTTGCAAGTGTGTCGCAGTCAAAGGCACTTGACTGTATCTGTCATACTTGGTTTCTACATGTCTTTGTTCTTCTATCTCCCCCGGTCCCTTTCTTCTTTTGCTTGTACACATCAGAGCCTTGGAATACTGGGATCTGTGCCGGCTGCCCTGTTGATTGTGTCGCTGCTGGGACTGCTGTTCTACTTGATGACGCGCTGCTGCGATCGCAAGCCGCGTCCGGCACACTCGATAACCAGCCTGAAGGTGGCTCTCTCTGTGGTGACCGTGATGTGTTGTGCTGCCATCGGATTGGGTCTGTACGGTAACGATGATCTGCACAATGGGCTGCTGGAGGTGCTGACAGCGGGACGCAAGGTGGACAACTTGGTGACAACGATTCGCAATCAGACGCACATACTGGAGAACACGTTGACCAATCGCATACGGCCGCAACTGGTGGAGCTGGCGGACATCTTCGATCAGCCTGTGTCCAATCAGACGGCGCTCTCCAAGCTCTTCGTCTCGCTAAACATTGTGCAGGGCAACGTGACGTTGGCCACCAATGCCGCTAGCGATATACGGCGTCCACTGATGGGCATCTCAATGACGCACTTCCTCACGGTGAGTGTGCAGAGTAAAACGAACATTAAGCTACCTCTTACTCTCTCTCTCTCTCTCTCTCTCTCTCTCTCTCTCTTTCGCGCACAGCGTGGCGATCAATGGGAACTGATACGCTGGCCGGGCACAGTGGCCACGCTGGCTCTGCTGCTAGTGTTGTGTGCCGTTTTACTGGTGGGCGTGGCACGTCATTCACGCTGCGCCCTCATACTGTTCAGCGTATGCGGCTTGTTGGCCGTTACCGGCTCCTGGCTAATGTCCGGACTGTATCTATCCTCGTCTGTCGCTGTGGGTGATTTGTGCATTAGCCCAGCGGATTTCCTTGTTTCCACCGCCCCGCGAGACTTGCCCACCAATGTGCTGCTGCACTATACCCAATGTGAGCCGGGACACACGAATCCATTCACGCAACGTCTGAGGGAATCGCAGAACTCGCTTAACAATGCCCGCAGCGCCATGGCCACCGTCATGAAGATCTCCCTGGTGCTCTTCAAGAGTTCTGGACTGCAGCCGAAGCTGGGGGCCGTGAATGCGGACCTCAATAGCAGCGAACGTCTGCTCACCCAGCTGACGGCCCTGGTCGATTGCAAGGCGGTGCATCATAATTTCCTTGCCGCCGCACGGGGCCTATGCGAGGGAGGATTGCTGGGTCTGGTGCTGATGCTGATTGCCAGCTTCATTGCGGCCATATTGCTAACGATAATGGTGTGGGTGGATTCGCATACGTGGATATATATACGCAAGCGCAACGATTATGCGCAGGTGGATGAGCCCTCGTACATCTCGCATCCGGCACCACAGAATCATCAGCAGATGATGAATGCGGCACGCACACTGCCCCGCAACCACAACGGGTAGGTGTTAATTGATTTGCAGACTGTTCCCATTGCAGCTCGGATACCCCACTCTCTCCCTCTTGCAGGCACTTCAGTCCCCCGGTGATCAGTGGCTCCCACACGCTGCAGCATCCCAACAAGCGTCAGCAGCACGAGATGATGGCACACGCTCACATCCAGCAGAACATGCGGGCCATGGGCACCCACACGCTCGGCCGATTGCCGTCGCACAACCACAGCCCCACCCACATGACTGGTAAGTCGAACAACACCATCACCATTACCACCAAAATCACAACCACAACCACCAACCAGCAACACCACCACCTCCATACCTGACCAGCAAAAGAAAACCGCAAAATCCCCCCCTTTAAGAACACCAGCATCGGGGCACTCACACGTCATTAGCATCGCGTTCTCTGCTCCATTTATCTGCGCCTACTCCTACTCCTACTCCTATAACAATCATTCTTTCCCTCTTCAACTTTCTTTCCTATTCAATCTCCTACTCCTACTCCCACTTGCCCCTCTTCAACTTCCTTTACGAGTCGATCTAGCGTGGAAAACAGCATGAGCTTTATCTGGCTGACTTTCTCAATGCAACTAATTCTCTAGTTCTCTGAGCAACTCTTGTGATCTCTAAGGCATCACTGGGAGATCTCTTGTAACTTCTAAAAATCTCAGAGGTCTATGCATCTCTTGGCATCCCTTGAAATCTCCTGGGTTAAATGCCTGAGAAATGCCGAATATTTCTAGGCATCTCTTGGTAATTTGTAGGTTCCTCAAGCATCGCTGGGAAACTCTTGTGCATCTCTGTGCATTTCTTGGTATACCTTGAGATCATTTAGTTTCCTCTCTGCTGATCGATCTTTTGCGATTGCTTGACATCTCAAGAGATTCCCTTAGTTTTCTGCAGCATTAAAAGGAATACATATCTCTCTCTGTGAGCTCATAGATTCCCTTAGGTCTCTTGAGCATTACTGTGCGATTAAGAGGGTATTTCTTGGTACATATTGCTAGAGTTCTAGACTTCAAGCACCTGGAGTCTGTTGCCATATAATATAGGTTCATTCATTGTATTATTATATATTATTTATATATTAATTATTATTATTATTATTATTATTATTTTTATTATTATTATTATTATTATTATTATTATTATTATTATTATTATTATTATTATTATTATTATTATTATTATTATTATTATTATTATTATTATTATTATTTTTATTATTATTATTATTATTATTATTATTATTATTATTATTATTATTATTATTATTATTATTATTATTATTATTATTATTATTATTATTATTATTATTATTATTATTTTTATTATTATTATTATTATTATTATTATTATTATTATTATTATTATTATTATTATTATTATTATTATTATTATTATTATTATTATTATTATATATTATTATATATTATTTATATATTAATTATTATTATTATTATTATTATTATTATTATTATTATTATTATTATTATTATTATTATTATTATTATTATTATTATTATTATTATTATTATTATTATTATTATTATTATTATTATTATTATTATTATTATTATTATTATTATTATTATTATTTTTATTATTATTATTATTATTATTATTATTATTATTATTATTATTATTATTATTATTATTATTATTATTATTATTATTATTATTATTATTATTATTATTATTATTATTATTTTTATTATTATTATTATTATTATTATTATTATTATTATTATTATTATTATTATTATTATTATTATTATTATTATATATTATTATATATTATTTATATATTAATTATTATTATTATTATTATTATTATTATTATTATTATTATTATTATTATTATTATTATTATTATTATTATTATTATTATTATTATTATTATTATTATTATTATTATTATTATTATTATTATTATTATTATTATTATTATTATTATTATTATTATTATTATTTTTATTATTATTATTATTATTATTATTATTATTATTATTATTATTATTATTATTATTATTATTATTATTATTATTATTATTATTATTATTATTATTATTTTTATTATTATTATTATTATTATTATTATTATTATTATTATTATTATTATTATTATTATTATTATTATTATTATTATTATTATTATATATTATTATATATTATTATATATTATTTATATATTAATTATTATTATTATTATTATTATTATTATTATTATTATTATTATTATTATTATTATTATTATTATTATTATTATTATTATTATTATTTTTATTATTATTATTATTATTATTATTATTATTATTATTATTATTATTATTATTATTATTATTATTATTATTATTATTATTATTATTATTATTATTATTATTATTATTATTATTATTATTATTATTATTATTATTATTATTATTATTATTATTATTATTATTATTATTATTATTATTATTATTATTATTATATATTATTATATATTATTTATATATTAATTATTATTATTATTATTATTATTATTATTATTATTATTATTATTATTATTATTATTATTATTATTATTATTATTATTATTATTATTATTATTATTATTATTATTATTATTATTATTATTATTATTATTATTATTATTATTATTATTATTATTATTATTATTATTATTATTATTATTATTATTATCATTATTATTATTATTATTATTAATTATATATGATTTATTGTTACATATTATTTATTATTATTATTATTTGTTTCTGAAAGTCGTTTTCTGTTTTGAATTTCTGTAATTTCAGTTACTTAAGACACTTAAGATCCTGTGAGGACTTACAGGGGAATCTTAAACGCAATCGCCTTGAATTAATTGAAATGTAACAAATGAAATTGAATGTTTTTTTTGTTGTTCTAATTTTATTAAAGGCAAAACTTAATTGACTTCTTGTAGATTTAAGAAGCTTCCGCCTTGAAGCTTCATTATCTGCCCCGCGATACAGTTCAGTTAGCTTTGCTTCCTCATGTATTTATTGACCCGATTCTCATTCCATGCGTCTCCATGCGTCCATCGTCGTTAACTGCGTATCCACGTATCCGCCTCATCCGCAACCGCAACCGCATCCGCATCCGTATCCGTATCCTCATCCGCCTTGCTAATTGTGTGTACATTTTAGGTCCCAATAACGGTAAATATGCAACCCTAAGCAAACAATGCAAAACTTTGGAAGCCAATGACTTTTACTGAAAATCGTCGCCAGCCGCCGCCGTCGCCGCCGCCGCCGCCGCAGCCGCTTCGTCTTTGCCGCCCACCACACAGGCCCAGGTGGCCCAGGCGCATGCACACGCCCAGCAGCAGGCACAGCAGCAACAGCAGCAGCAGCAACTGGGACAGCAACAGCCGATGGGGCCGCAGCCCATCTACTGCCATCATCCGCATCAGCATCCGCACGCACATCCACATCCACACCCTCATCCGCATTCGCATTCCGCTGCTGTCGCTGCAGCGGTGCAACACCAACACGCCATCTACCATCAGCAGCAGGCCCAGCAGCAGCAGCAGCAACAGCAGCAGCAGCAACAACAGCATGGAACCTACGGCACGTACACGACAGCAGCGGCAGCACATCATGCACAGCAGCATCATATGCCGCCGCCGGGTCAGAGCCAGATCTATCAACAAATACCGGCGCATCTGGCCGGCCAGCTGGCACCCAATGGTAATCCGCATTCGATCTATCAGCCATTGGTGGCAGTCAGTCAGGGATCCATTTATGTATCGAATCTGGCCACGATGCGACGCCAGAATAGCCAAGGTCAGGGCGGGCCCCAGATACCAGCGCATCATCATGCGGCCTCGGTGCAGCAGCAACAGCAGCCGCCTCCGAATCCGCACCAGCAACAGCTTAATACGAATTCCAATCCCCATCCCCACCAGCAACAGCAACAGCAGCAGCAGCAGCAGCATCAATCGCATCCACAGCAGCAACAGCAGCCGCCACCGCCGTCGCAGCAACAGCAGCAGCTCCATCACAATCCGCATCAGCTAAAGTCGCCGCAGCAGCACCAGCAGCAACATCAGCACCAACAGCAGCAGCAGCAGCAGCAGCTGCCGCCAGAGACGGAGGTGGTGCCGATTAGCACCAGCATTGATAGCTCAATCTACGATCGGGACAAGCAGATCTACAAGTGCTCCACACTGCGACAGGGCGGCAAGTTTGATCCCAAGTACAAGCCATCAATACTGAACTGTCCGCTGCCAGAGATACCCAAGGATGCGGAGCAGCCCAAGGTGGAGTCTATCTACCAGCAGCAACAGCAGCAGCAGCATCATCAGCCACAGAACTACTCCAAGTAAGTTGATGCACCAAGCTGTGCGGCGACTCAAACTTTCTCTTCTTCTTCTCTTCCCCATCTTCCCCTTCTTCCCCTTCTCTTGCCCGTCATGCTCCTTCCCTGCCCTTCTCCTTTGCAGAACCTTGCAACGGCCTCCAATGAAGTTGCCGCCACAGATGAAAGCGATTCCGCCGCCACGCATTGGCACGCCCACCTCGCCACCGCCGCCAGCTGCGCAGCCTGCAACGGATGCAGCCTTGCAGAATGGTGGAGGTGGAGTAGGGGGCGTTGCTGGCAATGGTGCCACCATTATGGATGATGCCACATTGCCACCGCCGCCACTGGAGGCGCAGCAAACACATTTGGCCAACACTGTCGATGCCACGCCCCCCAAGTCACGTGCCCAGGCGGCCAATGGCAAACCGGGCAACGGGCTGGCGCTGCACAATGGCGGCGGCAGCGCTGGTGGCGCTGCTGTAGCTGGAGGGGCAGCTGTTGGCGCAGGCGGGGCTGCTGGCGTTGTGATGGACGACGATGACGATCTGCCGCCGCCACCGCCGGCGATAACCGATGAGAGCAACTACGCGGTCACTGAGCTGTAAGAAGGAACAAGGAGATGCCAACAAGGGTACACACAGCGAGGGAGAGCAAGATAGAAAGAGAGAGAGTGAGAGAGAGAGAGCATGCGCGGCTGACGCATGCGAATCCTTCCTTATGCATCCTACGATTAGGTCTAGCCAAAGATAAAGCAAACGCAATTTCGACTTTTGTATATAACCCAAACAAGCAGACACAAATACAACAACAACAACACAACACACATGCATACACATATACTATCTATATATAAGCACACACATACACACACACACACATAGAGAGACAGAGAGAGACACACAGATCAAATTTAGTATGAATATTCCTTTTTGATAGTAACCATTTTTATGATCGCGACATTTTTAATGCAAAACTTTTAGCTGAACCGAAAAACAAAACAAAATGATATATATAAACCATACAAAATATGAAAGATATGTGCGTAACATAATACTACTCGATAGGGAGTGCGATGCCCATTATCCACGTGTTCTGCTTGACTCGCGCAGATCTTGATAGATAGATGTAGAACCACATACATGCATGCATACATACATATGTGTGTATTGAAGTAGGATCAACGTGGATAGATGTGAAATCATTTCTCAATAGATAAATATAGAATTCTCTAGTTAGTCGAAATGATTTCATATCGTATGTCTCAAATCAGATCTGTTCCTATTTTATACGATTTGCGAGTTTCGAGTGATTTTTAATATGTATAGCATACTTTTTGGGGCATTGATCTATCGAGAAAATCCCACTTGCAGAGAACCTCTTGTATTATAATGCGCTATGTAGCAAATACACAGCGCCACTTGACTTGAAGATAGCTCCCCTCTCCCCCTCCCTGTAAGCTCCATGTGACACCCCCCCCCCAAGGAAACCACCAGATAAAGAAGAAGAAGAATGGAAACAACGCATTTAGAAATACTCTTAACTCAATATACATACATATATTTAAGCTTAGTGGGAACAGTTGAAGTGGGAACAGCTGCAGCACAGTTAACGGTAGCTGCTGCAGTTGTTGTTGTTCTTTAGTCGAAGTCAATTTTTTTGTCTCATTTTTGAAATATTTTTCAAATTTATAACTCAATTTTTTTTCGATATATAATATATAAAAACGCACGTCATTTCTATAGAGAGGGACGCGAATGGGCGCCGGGAGATCAAGAGAGAGTGAGAGAGAGAGAAAGAGGAAGAAAGAAAGAACGATTCTCGGTGCTCGATTTGCGGGTGTTTGGGTTGTGCGCCAGGCGTGGAATACTGGTATATTAGACTGGTATACCGTTATACAACACACACATATATATATATATACTTACATATATATATATATATATATATATATATATACTCTATATAGAGTTACTTATATATACTTGTGCTTGCCTGGAAACGTTAGGTGCAGGCGTCGGATCAGATCAGCTCTGGCCTGGCCTGGCCTGATTTTATTGTACTTAACCGTAAAAAGTAACGTAACTTAAGCTTAACAACAAATGCATTTATTAAATATAACAACAACTACTTAGCACACACCCACACACACACAGACACAGAAAACAAGACATACAATATACAAATAGACATATAGAGACGCATTTATAGGTACACCTATTGTATTAGCTATACAAGTAACTGTATATTATTATAGCAGTAGCTAAACCAAAGTCAAGCGTAGCATTAAACCATAACTAAAGCAAATGAAAATGGAAAACGAGTTACGAGAATGAGTTAGAAGAGAAAGATAGTAACACTATTTAGTGAGAGCTAATGGAAAATTGCTGAGAAAGAAACGATTCTATGTGGCTGTCATTTCATTGTGGTTATCTCCATATATAATAGAACACCAGGAATGCAACCCGATTTGATTTATAAAGTACTTCATTTTAGTTAGATTGTTCCTATTACAGCTACACCTATATAGTTAAAGGTATTAATGTTGATCTAGTCTCTTGAGCAGTCAACATTAATAATCGATAGAAATAATCAATTCAGTTTGACTTTAACAGTACTATAACAGTATACATTGAGTTGTTGAATAGTGTGGTGCGTCCGCTACGTGTGACGATCCAAATGATACTGACGTTCTGACTTTAACAGTACTATAACAGTGCACATTGAGTTGTTGAGTAGTTGCGGTGCGTCCGCTCCGTGTGACGATCCAAATGATACTGACGTTCTGTTCTCTTTTAAGTTTATGAGCTTACTCTCTCTAAAGATAAGAGTGCGAATATGTAAATATATACGAGCGTAGTCGTTACATAACTATATACTATATAGTTGTTCAATTTTGTATATCTATATCTACCTATAAATAAGAAACTTCAAAACTAATTTCAGTTGGAAATTCAAACATCTTTTCTACTTGGCAGTTTTCCAAAGTAACTCACACAGAAAGGTACTGGGGATAATCGGGAATTAGCAAATTATCGATTATTGAATGAGATTTGAATAGCAATATAAAAGAAATATAAGTACTGCCCCCACTTTCGGCTGAGCCGAAGCAAACCGCAACAGAGACACGAAACGACAAGACACAACAACTACAAAGTTATATAGAAATATACACTATATATATACACACACGCATCTATATTAATATGTATACATATACTCGTATATATACTGAATACAGTTAATGATAAACTAAAAACGAATGAGCCCAAGACGAGCAAGATGAAGATGAAGAGGAAGACAAGGCGGAAGCTAATACAAGTAGTTAGTTAGCGGAGTTGTTAGTGGAATTTTAAAACACACAGTGTGACCAGATGAGGAAGAAGGTCAGTCAACTATATAGCGAATCGCTCGAGCACTGCCCGACAAGTCACACACACACACACACAGACACACAATACTTATACATACTTCAATAAGGATTTAATACTAGACTATCTACTGTACACTATATAGGGCACATCGGAAATGTATGATATATAGTATACAACAAAAAAAGGTAAAATATATAGCTAACGAAATGCATAGAAGCCCCAAATAAAAAAGAAGAGATGCCCCAAAACCTTTTTCGATATCAGAAAGGAACGAAAACAAGCAGAAGAAGAAGACAAAAGAAAAAGAGAAAAGAAATAAAGAAGTTTACACTCTTAAGTAAAATTAATGCATATGTATAGATCTGTAAAGTAACTTCAAAAACGAAACGACCTAATCAAGTTTTTTTATTCGCTTATATACAATTACGATACATAATGTTATATAAATTATCGAAAACAAACAAAAACAAAAACAAATTAATTCATCAACATTTTTTCGGACTCGAAGCGATCTCTAAATGAATATATATATATACATATATATATGTATGGTACTTATAATACAGTAAGGAAGAAATTAAAAGTTTTGGGTTTGTTGGAATCAAATGGAAGAAATGGGAATTGGGAGAGGGAACGCAATGAAATGGTATCATAACAAGACAAGGATCGAAGCTATATATACATATATATATATATATATATAGATACATAAAATACATACATATATATAACACACTAGCTCGTAAATATATTTCTGTGTTAAATGTTGTCATCGTACGCGTTGTAGTTAATAAAGGCAAAATTTGAGAAAACCAAAAACAAACAAACAAATCGACGAAATCCACGAATGGAAAACCAACAAAACCACAAAACGGAAACGGAAAAGAAGTGAGAAGAAAACTGAAAGATGTCGAGTAGATTATATTCGTAGCTGTGGGCGTGGTAAGATCAAGTTGTACAACACAAACTCATAGTTAATAAAAAAAGAGTGTCAGAGAGAGAGCACGCTTGAAAACACAGCAAGATAGAAGAAAAAAAAACAACAACAACAAAGTAATACAAAAGAAAATAACAAAAAGCAAAAAGAAATCGTAAGAAAAGTTCGAAATTCTTGTAAGAAAAGTCTCATTTGCTCTTAAGATGGAAAACAATCTATTTGAATGCAAAAGAGAACTCGGTTCATCTGTCAGTTTTGGGTAGACGAGCGTTAAAACGGTATATGATATATATATGATATATGGTATTTTATGCGCAACAAAAAGTAGAAACTACAACAAACAACAAACTCAAAACGGCACTAGAAACCGACAACAAATTACATTCCAGCAAAAAGCGGCAAACGTAAAAATTAAAAAACCCAAAAAAACAAAACGACAAATATTAATAAAAATAAAATATTATAAAATTCAATTACATATGTTGTTTGCATTCACTAGAAATTTCAACATCTTTTCAAATCATCTTGAAATATATATAGAAAAATGTGCCATATTAAATAATATAATTTATGTCCCTTGTAGAATTAGTCCTCATTTTTCACCACAAACTCTTTCGTTTTGTAGATCGAACTATGCCCCCTGCACGAGCCTTTCAGGGTGTTGTGTTCGGACTATAACAAACTCTATTGTATCGCGTCTAACACTAACTCTGTAGCTTCCTTAAGACTATTAATCCCATCTCACTTTCCTAGCAACTAAACTAAATACAATCCACCTCATTTCTCGTGAATTTTCCTTGAGTATTCGTTTCGGTCGGTCGGGTTACTCCTTTTCGAGATCGTTCCTCGGCCGATTTTGAGCATGTATAATACCTAACTTTCCTGATCTGATTGGGGTTTTCGTCTATCCCTGGCAGCAAATGCGATTAGTTTATTATTGTTTACCCCAGTTAAAATTTGATTTGATTTCAATGTCAAAAAAAAATTGCCTTAATTTAATTTTTAATTTTTTAAAATTTTAATTTTAATTGTAATTGATAAACTGCCGACTTTAAATATATAAAAATAAATGAAATATTCTTCCTCAGATCGACAGCTGAAACCCAATGAAAATAAGCAGCACAGCAACAGTCTGGTGCTCAGTCTGTCTCTTTTTAATTTAAACGAAACGATGCAAAGAAATCAATCATTTGATCATTTGAATTGTGCACATTTCTCAGCAGCATATTTTATTTTAACTTGTCGTATAATAAATATATTTATCATTTTGTGTGTATATAAGATTTTGGTTTTGTTTTTGTTGTTTTTTTTTTTTTTTGCTTTTGTTTCACGATTTTTGATTTTCACTTAGCGTCTAAACAGAATTAGTTTAAAATGTTGCAAATTATTGCTACACGCCTTGCTCGACTATTCCGCTTGCAGATACATAGATAGATAGATAGATAGATATATAGATATAGATAGGTACTTGCCATGAGGGCGGGGAAGGGGTGTTAAATGGAGAAAGGGGAATCGCCGAATGCGCTTCCCTTCCCAACAGCAACAACAACAACGCAGCACAAGAAAAGCAACAAAAAAGGAAGGAAGAAAAATCATATTCAAGTTGGGGAATACAAAGTATAATGTAGTATAGTGTGTATAGTAGTCCGTAAATAATAATACAATATAGTGTAGAATTATACAAATACCATATATACTTCTAGTGAAGTAAATACATAAAAAAGCGAATGGTGTCTTGTATATTTTTTTTGTTTTTTGTTTGGGAGGGGGGAATTCACCGTTGTCCCTGCACTTTCTTTCTCTCTCTCTCTCTCTCTTGGTCTCTCTCTTTCTTCTTCTTTCTCTCAGATCTAAGATTTCTTTGGAATTACAGAATTGCGTTTGGAGTTTTGTTTCTTATTTGTTGTTGTTTTTTTTTTTTCTATATAGTTTTTCTGGATATTTAGGCTTAATCGTAAGTTATCAAGTTAGTTTGCAAAGGGATCGCCAGGGCGTAGATGAGGGGAAAAGGGGGAAAGGGTGGGGGGTGTATTTAGTTATTGATTATTGCACTATTGACAGCCACCAGTTCCGGCACCGTCGATGAGCTGGCGCTGCTCTGGCTGACAGTGCGCGCATGATCCACATGATTGGCCACCGCTCCAGTTGCTACTCCAGCTGGCACTGCTGCTGCTGCTGCTGCTGCCACTGCGCTGCCCGGCGTGCTGCTTGTTGTTGCTTGCGAAGATGCTGCGCCTGCGGCCTCGGGTGCCGACGGCAACTCGGTTGCCTCGCACGGCACCGGTTCCACTGTGGGAAAGACGGGCGGCACACCCAACGACGTCGACGACGATGACGACACCACCGGCGTCTGGATCATGGGCGTGGGCGGCGAACGATTTGCCGGCAGCTGATGAGCAGTTTCGCCCGACATTTGCATGTGATATCTAAAAAGGAATGAAGAGAGAGCAGTGTGAATTGGGGCAGAGAGAGAGAGAGAGAGAGGGGAACATGCAGCGCACTTACTTGTAAATGTTCTCCGTACTCTCGACCACGCCCTGTGTCAGATTAAGACTGCGCCCCTTGATGCCCGTCTCCTTGGCGGGCGGTGACCACCAGTTAAAGACACGTCCCACCACTGGCACATGCCGCAATATACCCTCCTGCCAGAGCTTCTCCTCGGACTCGCGCTGCAGATCCGCTGTGGCTGCCTCAATGCCCTGAGAGAGAGAGTGAGAAATGTGCCATAATCTCTGAGTATTCAAATGGAATTCTTTTCCCAATTGTGATTACCTTCTTCACAATTTCCGACATGGTGTCCAGCACGCGTGAATTCTCCTGCACACTCTTGCCCACAGTAACGACCAGATCGAGCAGCTCCTCCACCTCTGTCTCGTGTGTTACCATGCCAAAGCGGACACAGATCAAGCCATCGGTTCCCTCGCCTTGCGAGAAGGCGTTGTCTGTTGATTTCAGGGCCTCCACAAGATCGATATTCAACTTATTCAGCTCCGTCTTGGCCTGATCTGTGAGCAGCGATTCCCAGCCCTCGGGCACAAACCGAACACCCCCCATGCCGGCCCATTCGGGTAGCGGAACCAGTCGCAGCACCTCGCTGCGATCAACCAGATGTATGAAGCGTGCCTTATGCTTGATCGTGGCACGCAATATATCCACATGCGCCTCCAGACTCTGTGCAAAGTTCTCCAGATTCTCCGAGCTGGGCGGCTGCTCGCCCAGGCCCAGCTCCAGTGGGCAATAGCGAATGCAACTGCCGTGTGTCGGATGTTCAATTACTTCGAAGTCCAGCTGGAACGGGCAGCAGAACAAGAGTGATCAGATCAAGAGAAAGAGAGAGAGAGAGAGAGAGAGGGAGGTAGGTAGACTTCTTCTTACATTGGGACAGTCGCGCTGGAGTATCTGGCCCAGCCACGAATTGAGGCGATCAAAGTACGAGGCATTGTTAATCTTCTCCAACGGCTTCAGACCCGCCTCGGCAGTTGTTGTCAGCTCCACGCCGGATGCAATTGGAATGGTTGTGCTGCCATCGAACTGATACACCACCACCGGAGCAGCAGCATCGAAGAGCGCGTTTACATCGAACGGGCTGTTAATGATGTCCGACAACGCGGCGCCGGTCTGAGCTCCCGGTGTGTGGCTCTGCAGAGGGAACAAGAAGGTAAAGAGGATCTATTATCAACTGATTTAACTATATATTCAGACATATAGTAGATAGATATGTACTATATTGTATATAGATATAGATAGATATATATTTATATTAATTTTGCAGCCCCAAGATTGTGTTCTTTCTCTCCAAGTCTGCCCTGTGCTTGCTTGAAATGATTCCACTAATAAACTATGTTCCTCCTACAGATAGTCTCAGGTAGAACCTTAGCTGATATCAACACTACAACTTGCCCTTTTTATCTATACTTCTCTCACTGATAAAACTGTATTTTATGATGAGTTTTCGCTTTCTTTCCAAATGAGATAATGCTGATCTAAAAACTGCTCGAAATGGGAAGTGGAAAACGTTATCTTTGTGATTGATGTGATGAAGCTACTGCTGCTGGCATTAAATATTATACAGAACTACAGCATATTATGATATTTGATAGAGCATTATAATTAAATGTATCGCAACGTGCTGAGAACAGAAAACTTCAATGGACACTATAAGCAAACAATTCGTGCTGAGAACAGAAAACTTCAATGGACACTATAAGCAAACAATTCCATTTGATGACTCATCGGAATAGCGATAAAAACCTGAGGTCTCAAGTTGATTTTTGGTATGCGAAAACCTATAAAAGAAACTGAGTTAATGTAATTGGAAGATAAGAGAATCGGCTGGAAAGTTTTAGATGCATAAAGATAGTTATATATGTATAAATGTATATATATTGGATCAGGGGTACTGTACTGTGAGCTATTTGAACTCAATTGTATCCCTTAGTGAGAGCTTAGTGATCTGTTTGCAGTTGAGTTTTTCTTGGGATATCCGAACTTTTGTTAACTATAGACAACTGTTAAACCTTATCTCGTCACATCACGTAGTATTAGTATGTACTATATAGAATATATGTGTAGCATTGCTGACTACTCCTAGTTTGCCAAAATGAATGTGGGATTATCTGATTATCTGTTTATACCGCAGAAGAGACTTCGCTTCATATATAGGCCAAGTGTTTAGAGATTGATAGTTATAGAGGCAGATAGATCTAGTTAGACAGTTGCATGCTGTTTAAGATAGATAGTAATCTGTGTAGATATGGAAAGGCAGACATATACATATGTATATAAAATAGAGACTTATGTTTAGATAGATAGATGTGTATATACATATATATATAGATAGATAGCATGGCATATATATGCCAGATAGATAGATATTAAGATATATAATTGCTACATAGATGGATAGAAGAATACATATGAAGGTGTAGATGGGGAATGAAGGGGAAGGAATTGCTATATACGTTACCAGGACACGAATGCCCTCGCACTTGGAGGCAATCTCGAAGAGAATACTGCATGTCTGGAATGCAACGTGAAGCCGCTCGGCAATTGCTTTTCTGCCCAACGCTTGCAGACTGGTCCACAGCGAGAGCGCATTGAGGCGCCTGGAGAGGATCGGATCCGATTCGAAGGCACTGAGAGCACTGTTCTGCAAGGGGCGATGGAGCAGCACAATCGGTAGACTGGGCACACCCAGCCAGCTGCCCAAATTGAGCGCCATCGAGTGCAGCACATCGTGAACATTGCCCGCACTCTGGGCACAGACCAGAGCGGCCAAGCCATGCCCACTGGCGTGTAGCCACATGTTGTGCGCCTTGCAGACGTCACGCAGACGCTGCAAATTGTCCACGTAGCCGCAAAGCGAGGCACCAATGTCCGCGACGACAAGCAGCGGGGTGCGACTGGCGGCCAAATCAAGCTGCACTTGCTTCTGCAACTGCACCAGATCCATGGTCCCGTACTTAATGTCCTCCGGTATCACCTTGATGGCCTCCAGCGAGATGCCCAGCTGTCGGCAGGCGTATTGCAGTCGCACCGGCGTTGTGTTCTCCGAAATGTAGAAGCACGGGTGTGCCAGCGCCGGAATGCCGCCCTCCAGATAACCCGGACACCGTGCCACGATGGCCAGACGGACTGTGCGTAGGACGGCATCGGCATTGTCCGCATGAAAACTGCTGGCGGCATTGCCAAAGTGAAAGAGAGCGCCCAGCCAACGTGTCGCATCCCCGGAGATGCTGTTGGTCACGCGCAGCAAATGCTGTCGATCCAAATGGGAGAGGTAGGCGACAATGCTGTGCGAGATGAGCGCCAGATGCGAGACATCATCGAGCGCTGGCAGTGGAAATTCTGGATCATCCTCGCTGTCTGAGTAGGCCACCAATTGTTCCAGTGATTTCAGTATGTCCGACGGCACACGATGCTCCGGTCTCAGTTGCGTAGACAGCACAACGTCAGCAGCGCCAGCCCCCTCTCCCACTCCCACTCCCTCTACCTCAGCAGTGGCAGCAGCGCCGTCACGATCCTGCTGTTCCGACAGCGACGATTGATTATCATCGCTGATCACTTTGCTGGGCGAACCAGGCACCGTTTTTACATTCTCCAGACGTTGCAGCACCTGCGAAGAGCGCAGTTCTAATTCGGCCAGGCCCGAGCGTATCTACACAGGTGGCAGGGGTGTAAAGGGGGGAGGTAAACAAACAGAAGAAAAACAATTGGTACAAGAATAAGTAAAATGTGACGTGTCGCCGTCGCCGTCGTCGTCATCAACAGCAGCACCAACTGTGCCAACTACTTACGCTGGATGCGGCTATTTCGGCCACGGCTGGTGTCGACGGCGGCATCGTTGTTGCTGTTGTTGTTTTTGCTATTGCTCCCGTTGCCGTTGCCGTCGTTGACGTTGCGCTAGCCGCTGCTACTGTTGTTGTTGTTGCTGCTGCTCCGGCTGCCTGTGCTGTTGTTGCTGCGATGGCTGCTGCTGCTGCTATTGTTGCCATTGCTGTTGTTTCCGTTGTTGACGGCAATTGCTGCTGTTGTTGTGGCCCCGCAGCGCTTAGCGCGTCATCAACTCCAGCCGCGGACATAACTATTGTAATTAACTTGGCAAAATAATCGCTCTTTTTGCCCCACACTCAGCTCTTTTGCTTGTTTTTCTGTTATTCTAGCTGATGTGGAGTTCTTCTAATGAAATGGCTTAAAAACGTGTATTTTGAGACTAACACAGCTCTGGTCACACAGCCCGTTAGCACTTGGCGGATAAATACTCTGCATATCGATAGTTATCGATACAGCTGTGGTCACACAGCCTAATAACACTCTGCGGATAAATACTGTGCATAACGATAGTTATTGATACAGTTGCAAAAAAGTTAGCAGCACAGCTTACTGTTATCGTTCTGCCAATATGGCGGGAAATTTAGAAATAGAAGAGATGGTATTAGCATAAAGGCTTTTACGGCACACCGCGACCCGAGTCACGGGTCGTTTATGGATTACTCGAGACTTTGAGAATATATAGAAGTCAAGCTGGCCCAGCGGTGCCACAGAAAAACCACTTACAATTTTTTTTTTTTCATTTTTAATTTAAAACTGAGCTTTTGCAGAATTATATACATAGCAGTTATTTTAAAGACACGATTAAGCCCGCAGAAGAATTTGATCACAACAATTATTAAAATGATAATCCTTGGGCGAGCAAAAGTTATGAATTGAATCAAATATCGTATTATCATGTTTGATTATGAATGCAATTTTATGTTTTCATGTTTTATGTTTTCATGTCTCCTACTTATAACTCTTTTCTACTCGGCCACCTTTTCCACTTCGGCGTGATGTACCCTCGGGTCCTGTTTCACTCGCACCGGCACTACGGACAACGCTTTTAAATTTCCGCTTGTTCATTGCACGTTTACTAGAATTATATTTTGATTCGGTTAGTTGGTTGAACGAGAGATTGTTAGTTGGATCAAAAAGACTTACCGCTTGTTAAGTGTATTTCGCGTAAGCGGGATATAAGCATAGGGATCGAGTTTTCCACGCAGTTTCATGTCTCCCTTTGCCTTCTTGCTGCTGTATTCGCCACCGGCAGCCTTGTTGCTGCCCTTTTGGACGGATTTAACAGACATTACGTCATCTGCGGTACCCCCAAGAGAACGATGGATACCCTTGCGCATGGTAGTCGATGTTTTGCCTGAACGCATACTAACTGAATCGCTAGCCTTACGATTGCGTTTCGCGCTAGGTACTTTTCGCAGTTCCTCTTCATCACTGGAGTCATCCTCCATGCCACGTTTGGGTTTGGTACCGCCGCCACCAAGATCATGTCCACTGTCCCCGGTAGAGTCGTCACTCTCTGTTCCGTCAGCAATGTCATCAATATTTTTACCTTTGCCACGGAATGCCTTATCGCTTATGATAAGGCGACCATCATCAGCAGTCTTGAAGCCTCCATTTACAATCTGTGGCTGGGGCTTGGCCTGGATTGGTTTTGCAGCAGCAGAGCCACTTGCTGAGGAGAGAATAAATAGTTTTGTAAGTTCAGTTTTCAAAGACAGTGAATAAAACATTTTGCACTCACTCAACACATTGCTGATAGACTTAAGGTCTACTAAGTCAACAATCTCATCCGCATCCTCGCGTATGTACGTGCTACGCATTTGTTTTGACTTGGACTTGGATTTGGACACTCCACGTTTTTCTTTGATACCATCCTGCTCTGTATCCATATCCTCGGGTAGGTCTGAATCCGAATCCCTTAAGATGTCATCAATGCTATATGAAATGAGAATGAAGAAGAACTGTAATCGAGGAAACTATGATAAGTACTACTACAATAGCACGCACGTGTAGGTCTTCGGCTCTAGATCGTCACCCAATTCTTCATCTGAACTTTCAGCTTGTGCCTCTTCATTTTGCTTCTTGCGCGTATCGCGTCGCATTTGTTTACGTATTTTCTTGAGTCGGCGATGGGTAACTTCATCGTCACCGGGCACAAAACGAGCAAGTTCCTCTGTAGTAAAGCGTTTGCAGAGCTTCTTTAAGAAGTAACCAATTTGTATGCGGCAATACCGTTTCGTGTCCTTCGTCATAGCCGACAGTGAGCGCATCTAAATATACATGATATGATATACATATACAATGTTGATATTATTATCACTATTAGTAAAAGGGCGAAAATATGAAAGTGAGATTGAAATATACTTACAATCGTTTCCAAATAATTGGACACTAGCGGTATGGGCATGACTTTGATAAGTGTGATAAGAAATGCGACTGCTGCTTCTGCCTGGTTACGTGACTTCTGCACAAGAAATACAGAAACTTGTTCTAGTACAAATTCAAGTGTAGCAATAGTGAGATGTTGGCCCTGATGCTGCAGTACCGCACGGAAGGTAAGAATCGTGTTGGTGATCAGTGATTCGTCACCAGTAAAGCCGGCAGTTAATATATCAACAAACTCATTGATCTTTTTTGCCTCCTGATACAAATTGGCAATCAGACTAATTAGTTGTTCGGCAACCGGCTCTTTGCGAGTAGAAAACTCCTTATAATTGAGCACGGCTTCGGGAATCGCCTTCATCACCAGTTGATCGTTGTAAGTCAGATTTGTCCTGCAATCCAGCAGAGATTTGAGACAGCTGCAAAATATTGATAAAAGTCAAATTAATGCAAAAATATATATAATATAAGAAACACTACAGCACATGGTAAAAAATGTCTTCCAGTTGTGTATTATGAAACTGGAACATGAATCATGCATATGCACACATATTCCACAAATATATAGCTTTGATTTTGTACAAAAGGAGAACCTTCTCTTAAACCATATGAGATCAACTTACTGTAGTCGTGCAGCCTGAGAAATGTTACAGCTGGTGGTGAAGGCCTCCAGGAGTATCTGCTGTAGCATAATACAATTCTTTCGTGTGAATTTCTGACAAGATGCCTGTTCTGAGGTCATTAGTTCACGCAACAGTCTAAAAAATAAGAGATTTAGGACATAAGCCAATGTTCAATAGAAATGAATGATGTCATTTTACTTACTCATATGTTTTGCGTTGCTGCTTCTTAAGTTTTTGCTCATCCTTAGCGACCAACTTCGACTTATCGTTACGAAGAATCGGCGCCATGAACTTCTCGAAGAAATGTTCGATGCCGCGACACTTTTGCACACTTACAATGGCAGCATTAATGTCAAAGTACGAATCGTATTCAAAGGACGCCAGTGCACTTTCCGCTAATAGCTCCTGGGCCTTTTCAAACAGCTGCCCTTGAATATCTGTCGGCGCACGTGCAATATATCGCCGTATGACGTCTAAAGAACGCTTCCGCAAGTCCGCCTCATAAGTACCAGTAGGCTTTTGTGTGTAAATGTTAAACAGACAAGGCAGAAAGTTTCGCGCGTAACTACCAATTGCTTCATGACATTCAGGACTCTGGGATTCGTCTAGTAGCTCGATTAGACCATCATAGATGGGCGCACGGAATTCTGGATTATGCTGTAAGGCATTGCCAAGGGTGGACGCTAGTTTTCGGAAGTATTCGGGATCGCGAGGTCGTCGACAAAATCCAGGAAACAAACCCCATAGCTGGCAACATAGTAGCTCGTATATGTGGGCCTTGCCAGTCTCCTTTTCCGCGGCAAACTTATGCCAACTTTGCTGACTGCTCAATGCCAGCGGTACTACGTTCTCCTTAAAGAACTGCAAACTGGCTCCATTGGCGCCCTCACGCATTAATGGCAACAACCATGAGCGCTCCAAAGACACACCACCAGTGGAATCCTTTAACGGTATTGCCTTCAAAACTAATTCCGGCCCAAGAGCCTTAATGGCGCTTATCAGTGTGTGCTCGATCTGCAATCGTAGAGCGCCCTGGCTTTCATAACGTTTCCCAATTGTTGTCAGCGAAGGCAAAAGTTCATTACTGTAATATTGAAGCAAAGATAATATATGAAAAGTATGTTTTGACGACGTCAAAGAGCTTTACTTACCCAAAGAATTTTCCACACGACTCGAAGACAACTGAGAAAATAAGTATAACATGTTTGGAAACCTCACCAAATGGCGTGTTAAGAACCTTGTGAAGGATGGATATGATTTTAACTACTGACTGCCGATGCTGATCAGCCAGGTCCTGTGTGGTAGAGACACGTGCCACGCAATCCTGCAACACTTCTTTGATGCAATTGGATACACATGTGACGAGTTCAATACGATCTGATAGCCAAAGGTCAGTGGTGCAGACTTCAAAGAACCTTGGCAGCGCTTGCATGCACAAATCGAATTGCAGCGTGGCCAAATGTAAATGACCCTCCTTGAGGACAGTTATCCAGGCGACTGTTTGGCGCACATCACTGCGATCTGGCCGATACTCGTGTATGGCAGCAATCAGTTTGGCGCACAGCGTTGCATTCAAATTAACACTGCGAGAGACAAAAAGCGCATGCAAGGCCTGAAAGCAGTTAGTGCGCACCAACACATTGGCAGCCGTCATTATGGACAATAGGTGCTCACAAACAAGACGTATGTCATCGGTGCGGAAGCCAGAGAGTGTGTCCTTGAGAAGAGCAAGGGTATGCAGTACCGTTGTGGGAGCATTGGCAAGCACTTCAGGCTTAAATTGTGCCAGACAGAATTTCGTGACACGTTTGCTGGCCGGATGATTCTTAACATTGGATACTTGTTGCTGTTGTTGTTGTGGCTGATCCGCGTTATCGTCGGCATTGTCACTCTCGACTGGTGATGGTGGTAACATAAAATAGCTGCCATGTATTATTGAAACAACGGCATGCTGAGCTGCTTTACGAATTTTCGGTCTAGAATGAATACAAAATCCTAGCAGTGCATCAAAGTACTGATATGTTGAGCTATAAGTCCACGTTGAGTATTCCTGGGCACGCAGCAGCACCGACAAACATCCAATTAACTAAAATCAGAAAGAATTCCTTATAGATCGGGGTTCAACATACATTCAACATTACTAAAACAAGGATAAGTAAAACATACAAGGATCTAGGCCTGCACCAATCAAAGTCACTCTCAGATTGGTATAACCCGAAGCGGTATAAAGACTTGATAGAGCTTAATAAGAACTCTCTAAGAATTCTCACAGGCCATTAAAAACTAAAAATAGTCAGCATTGCAATGCGCAAATTGTCCATATAAGGAGCTTAAGCACAGAGGGTTAACCTCAACAGGAGTACAATTCATCTTATACAGTCTGTCAAGTAACTCTTTACACATATGTACATTACATTAACATGTGCATTTGACTAAAGAGTTACTTTTTACTCATACAGTGAGTCAAGTAACTCTGTATGTACATATGTGTAAAGTGTTTCTTGACATGCTGTAGGTCGCAGTACAGATCCCCATCTTTAATAATAACATTGTTACTTACATGGCGTATGACAGATTGAGTGCTGGATTCAATAAACCGGTGTAGCAGTTGCTGCAACGTAGCTGCGGTTTGATCAAAACGTTTGCGCAACACTGGCGCTGGCACCGATTTAATACCCATGGAAAGCAATGCGACGCCGGCAATGATATCACGCTCATCGGTAGCTGCCTCTATTTGGCTTATAAGAAGAAGAAAGTATTCCGTGGACGATTCATTACCACCACGTTCTCGTATGATTTCCGTTAACGCGCTTAAAATGGCCAACATATTTTTGTGCAGATCGGAGGAGACTCGAAAGCCAGTGAGTAGCTTCTTGAAGCTCACGTTACTGCAACTGCTGTAGTTCGAGGCAAAAGTGTGGAAGGTCTTAAATGTTCCTGGTTGAGTACCACTCCCACTTGCCGACATATCATAATCATCTAGTGTAAACGACTTGAGGCTGCCGGCAACATCGTTGATGATAGTCGTATCTGCGGTGTAGGCCTCACGCTGCTCGTGTTGGTGGACTGCTTCCATTGTGAGTCCATTTTTTGAGCTAGATGCCGCAGCTACAATGGGATTAACGCCAGTAAATAAAAAGTGGATTCAAAAAAGAAATCTTTTCATTAGAACTTACGCAAATTTAAGTTGGACTGAAAAAATCGAGACTTTGCTTTTATGCGGTGTTTCATTTGATCGGGGTTTGATATTGCTGACTGTCCCTTGCTCCAGCTTTTTCCTTTGACATGGCGCTTCAATTTCGACCTGAATTTTCCCATTGTCACCAGTTATCGATGGAAACGACAAGCACAAAAATGTTGTATGTAGAATCAAACACGTGCAGCGCACAGAGGCTGAGCTGTGTGTTTTGTTATCGGATGTTATCGATTTTTAAATTGAAGCGAAGTACCCAGATCGATGAAAAATGTTCAGCCATGAGTTAGAGCGAGGGGTAAACAATTTCAGTACTCTGATAGGCACAAAAAATGAGAAGTGAAGTTATTTTGTCAACTGGAATGGAAAATTATAGTTATATTCAATGACAGCTATTATAACTCCATTTGCTGGATATACACAACTTATTTATGAAAATCTTTATTTTGAACTGATTGTTTCTATAACAACTACAGAAGTATGAAATGGTAAAGTTGTTATTTTATTTATTTATTTTTTATTTTGTATCAAATGGTAAAATACGTCGATTACTGTCTAGTTTTGACACAGGCACTGTTTCAGTAAAGTTATTATACCTTTGCGTATGGTATATTGAGGAGTCAAATTAGCCATATCTGTCTGTCCGCCCGTCCATCTGTCTATTATCACGCAAAATAGTGCTTAATTTTAGCTGATTGTTCCTATGGCATCTGTATGTTATAGTGGTCAGATTTTGATTAAATTTTTAATGCATATTTTTTTTTTTTAATTTTTATTTTTATATGGCTAGTTTAAATAGGCCAGTGGGGATTCAAATTTTCTGTGGAACCATTTATATATGTTTTATTTTCGTTGTTTGTTCAAATTCATTGGATTGATATGGACAAAAAGTTCGTGTCAAATTTTAAATCCAAATTTATGTATTTGCAGAAACACGAAAGTTGACGAAAATTGAATAAGAGAAACATATTTGCAAAAAAATTATAGATGAACTAGTTCATTCAAAATGGATCTACTGAACTTAGTTCTTAAAAGAAGTCAAACCCTACGTGTCACACGTGGGGCAACACTATTCATAAATTCCCAACTGGCCGAACGATTATCCAATTATAAACATCGATAGTGTTATCGATATTATCCCTTCTCTACAATGAAAACAAATAACTTTCGTGCAATACTTTTGCGCTCTCAATCTTATATTATTAACATAAAGAGAAGATAACGAAAGAAACAGCGTAGTCAAAATAAAATGTGACAGACGCTGCTCGGCCTCAGTTGTATCTAATGCAAGCGGACGGACGAGCAATTCAAGAAACGATAAGTCCATCAAGAAGAGCGTGATAATAACAATCAGAATGAAATGAAATTACAAAATGCACTAAATACTCACATGTAAATATTAAACGTACCCTGGCGCTCACCTCCCCACCTATATATATATATCTTTGCTACTGAGTAGTAATGAGTTGCCATCGTATAAATAGGCACAAAAGCAGTAAAACTGGGGAATCAAGGGAAGCAACAACACACAAACAAAAATAAAATCAACACCGAAGACTTAACCTCCGTTTAGAAAAGCCGGTGAGAAGCAAAAACGAATTAAATATCAAGTTGGCAAAGCACAAAGAAAGAAAGTGAGCTTCGACTAAAAATTAGGCCAACATTTGCTTAATAAACTATCAGAAAAAGAAGCACAAAACGGACCAAATCAAACAGAAAACATATAAAGAATAAACCGCTCTATCCATGAAACCTCTGCCATAAGCATAAGAAACATTTCAAAATGGAATTTATGACTAATTTGATCAAGAACCCACAAAGCATGTTGTGTAAGTTAACAGGTATTCTAGCACTTACACAATGTACATACAGCATGTCAAGAAACACTTTACACATATGTATGTACATAACATTAACATGTACATACAGTGTAAAGAGTTACTTGACTTTACTTAAATGCACATGTTAATGTTATGTACATATGTATTTGTAAAGAGTTACTTGACATACTGTATATACATATATAATTTATATGCACACATACACATACAGATTTCAACATAAATAATTGTGTAAAAACATATATTCAATTGCGTCTCTGTGCACAGCAACCTATATCGACCTGGACTATTCGATATGGCTTTACCGTTTTCTAACGCCGCTGATTTTGACATTCCTGCTGCCCCTAGTCTTTGTAGCACTCATCTATATATCGTTCTTGGTGCTCTTCATTTATAAGTTGCACAGGTGAGTTAGAGAAAAGTGCTTACGTCAACAAGTAGGCGCAGTGCACAAGCTCACAAGTAAATACATTTCTTTTGTCACACATATATTTATAAGTTATGTACATATGTGTATATATGTATTTATTTAGCCATATAATCCAGCTGACATTGCACTTTGCCGTTGAATTCACCGATGATTGAGAGACTAGGCGGACCCTCCAAACACCTACATTTTCTTATCAGCAAAACCAATTTTTGGCCAATTTTCCCGTGTATTTTGTGTCCATAGTCTTACTTGAGAACTCATCTTTAAAGTATTTTATTAAATTGTACATGTATTTACTGTTATCGCTGAACATACCATAAACAATTCTTTTATGAAAATCTTTATTTATGTCTGACTGATTTTCTAAATGCTATAGGGTATGCATAGTTGTCCGATTTTGATAAAATGGAGAAAATATACTTGGATTTTACTGCACAACTTTGATTGCTAATGCTAAGTTGACTTATTTCAAAAGAAAGAGTACTGAGAGATTTGATTGATTGCCGATATGTTGTATATTAGCTATACGATATATCAGTCTGATCAGGATAGGGATAGTTCGACTACACTGTCGTTATATTCTTCATCGGAAAAGTCTCCTAAGGTTGTAAACTTCTAGCCAAAATGAATATACTCTTTGCAAGGGTATAAAAAGGCATTTTATACGCATAACTTCGAAACCGGTTTCAATGTAAAAGTTTACTTAGACCTGCTCCAAAGTAGTCACATTTTCTAGCGTATTATAGTTTATAATAGTTATGATAAAGTAGGTATAATTAGAAGAGTCGAGCTAGCTACATATGTATATCAGTTAATTGCTGTCGTATATTCGTTTGTATTACTCAGTCCAATATTAAAATTGTTGTAAAAAATGTCGAGTTTCTATCAATGTAATAGGCGTCATTATGACTGCATTATCTTTTAATTCCATAATGCGAAGCGGGTAAGTAGGTGGCTTGCTGCTTATTATTATATGGGTATTTCCGGGACGGATGTTTGAACAAAAGGCGAAAGGTGTAGGTCTTGGTCAGCACTGTAGTTGTTGCTTATGTTTTGGTTTTGGCCTATTATTCATATTTAAGATAGTTATAAGAACAGCCCATTTGCACATATAAACCAAACGAACCCGACACTAAGTTTGCAGATAAGATATATATTCTCCATCATCATCAACAGCCAAGTCGATATGGCAATGTCTGTCTGTCCGTTTGAAAACCTATATCTCTGAGACTATAAGTGCTAGGCCCACAAAATTTATTAAAAATATGTGTTATTGCACGCAGATCAGGTTTGTTATAGAATTTGACCAACATCGTATCGTGGTGTAAGTTATAGGAGCCCAAGTTAAATCAGAAATATGCTTATGTTTGTTTTAATGACAAGAACAATCAACTACAATAAATAGATTATTCATGTTGGAGTTCACTGTACTTACGTGCAGATAATATTGCACACAGCTTCTGGCTATAGAATATCAAAACAATGCCATGCTATACGCATGCTGTTGCCTTGGTAACCTCTTCATATGATTTCTATGCATAATTTATTATGATTTTGATATGCGAACGCTAACGCGTTGGTCCATGCTGATAACACCTGACCGATGCTACTTTGCAGCTTAGCAAGAAACTAAATTTAAACATAATTATCAATTTAGCAATTAATTATCGCCACAGGCGAGAATAACATTCCATTGATTTTAACTAACTGCATAGGGGTACGACTATGTCGCTTGGCAACTATTGATAAGCTGCTGCACGAACTGCTGTGACTGTTTTGATGATATTAATATTTGTAATGTGTTTAGAAAAACAATACAATTTCTCATATAAAACATCCATTACTTAGTCAGAGCCGGCATATAGCCTTAGAAGGTATATATGCCAAGTATTGTCAATATACATATGGTACATTATTTGTATTTGAGTGGGGAATATATACTACGACCTTGTAGATCTATTGTCCCCCTGCTGAGCCTTAAGCTTCCTATCCAGTGTAGTTATTCTAAGAACTGGACTAATCGACCTTATCTTCTGAATCCCGAGAAGGCGCTTGCCTAGCAACTATTTGTCGTATCCCTTCAAGGCGGCAAACATATTTTACAAGTTTTAATAAATATCTTTACATTTGCATTGGAAATCTTTCTCATCTTGTTCAAAATTTGTATTACTTGCAAGCTCAATTGACAAAAGGCGTCTCTTACAATTCGATTTGTGTCTATTGTGTATTTATTTTGTGTGGATTCATCATAAAACATCACCTACATGCCGAAGATTATATACTCTTGTAGTTTTGAACCTAAGTATTCCAGGCTTATTCTATGCTAATTATATATATTGTAGTACAATGTTTCTTAACATTGCTCGAACACATTGTTTTTAAAACACTTATTGCTGCAGGCATGCAATTTTTTCAATCTATATTCGTCAGATTTTGGGGGATTCGCAAAAGATATATTAGGCTATAATAAAACATTTTTTTATGCTGATAAGATGCACATTTTCGAAAAACTATTGTTTTCTATGCAAAGCGCTTTTGTTCGGCCAATTGTTCCGATGACAGCTAAAAGATATATCGGTCTGACTTATTTACAGCATGCAGTATTGGTTTCAAGTTTCATAAAGATTGCTCTAGTCTCTAACAGACGGACGAACAGACGGACATGGCTATTTCGACTTGTCTATTGACGATGATCAAAAATATATGCACTTAATAGGTTCGGAGAAGTCTTCCTAGTGTGTGCACAGTTAGTATTCCATTTTTTTAACCATTTATCGCCATATCCAATATTTCTCATTGATTTTTGTTCTTATTTTTCTTATAGGCAAGTTATATTGCGAGCAGTACAAACGGATCGGAATTTCTGGCAAGTCGGTCGCAAAATTGTTGCTGCTATTTGGGATGCACATGCGCGCATCTATCATGGCTATGAGGTCATCGGGCTGGATAACATACCTCAAGAGGGACCCGCGCTGATTGTCTATTATCATGGCGCGATTCCCATTGACATGTATTATTTGAACTCGAGAATGTTACTGCAGCGTGAACGCTTGATTTACACAATTGGGGATAGATTTCTTTTTAAACTGCCTGGCTGGGGCACCATATCGGAGGCATTTCATGTCAGTCCCGGCACGGTTCAATCTTGTGTAAGCATACTGCGCGATGGAAACCTTTTGGCCATTTCACCGGGTGGAGTTTACGAGGCGCAATTCGGTGACCATTACTATGAGTTGCTTTGGCGAAATCGCGTCGGTTTCGCGAAGGTTGCCCAGGAAGCCAAGGTTCCTATTATACCGTGCTTTACGCAAAATCTGCGTGAAGGTTTTCGCCAAGTGGGCATTTTTCGCACGTTCTTCATGCGACTCTATAACAAAGTGCGTATACCTGTGTATCCCATCTACGGAGGATTTCCGGTCAAGTTTCGCACATTTTTGGGGAAGCCCATTCCATATGATGAAAACTTGACTCCACAGGAACTACAAATCAAGGTTAGCGTGATAAATATTTCATTCTGCACACGGTTTTTCTATTTTTAAAAAACTTTCAGGTGGCAACAGCCATTGAAGATCTTATCAATCAACATCAACGTCTACCAGGTAGCATACTTCTGGCATTGCTAGATCGGCTGCCAGCGTTTAGGAGACTTCGTAGAAGTTCCAACTTAGCGCCAACTGAGAGCGAGAACAGTAAGGATAAAACGGACTAGACGTAATATCTCTCCAATTGTTACCAACTGTGTTAATGACTTATATTTCTATCGTATATCTAAACAAATCTGAGGTCAATGAAGTTATCTGAGTTGTGTCCAATTCAAAGAGCCGCCATATGACTTCGTTCCGTGTACTTTATTTTAATACTAATACTAATTAATTTTGTAATGTGCTCGTTAAGGCCTCAATCTTAAGTGCAATAAGTCCCGGCCATTGGTTAGATGCAGTAACTTTTTATAAATAAACAGTTCAATTAAATAATAAGCATCTATAACTTGTATGCAAGCGTGTGCCTTTTTGATCGACTCAATCCACAGGGGGTTCTTTCTCTGCTTGTTGTCTACCTCAGTGGCCATCACACGGTAAACTATCGCCTAAATAAAATGCGTCTATCTTCGAATACAGAGTGCAGACCCTGCAAAGAAGACGACTAAAATACCAAGCACATATTCTGCGACTGTCCAGCCTTGGTAAGGATTAAGAGGAAGCATCTGGAGTTCCAGCGCAGATCGTTAACGGCTTGACGAAGGATTAGGCCTGCTTCATAAGGAAAGAAGATCAGCTTTTGTCAGGGCAGGGAGGAACTTTCAAACCGACTCTAGTCTACTCGCAATACCCCACCTTATTCTTCAGTGAAAGATTTCCTTCTACTAATAATATTATTAATAATAATAAATAAGGCAGACGTGCCATCTAATAAAAATGCGACAATCTCTATTTAGTTTTTTATTAGTTTATTAACTTTAAATCCGACTATTAACGCTATTAAGTTTTCAGAATTGAAGTTTGTACAGAAGAAGCCAAGCTAAGTAAAAGGTCATATGTATGTATGTACTATATGATAGTTAAAACCTAGCAAGTATGAAAGTCTATGGACACTTACGCAAGTTAATTGTTTATAGGCAACACATGCATAGTGACAAGAATAGTTTCGGAATAGTTTCTCAAGTTGTATGCGTGAGGCTATCACAGAAGGAACTCACAGCAGGTCTTGTCTTTAGAATTGTTCGGCCATTAGGAGGAGGACGAGACCAGTCCAGCCGGTGAATGGATTGCAGCCCTTGCCTTCGCCAGTTGTATCGTCGTACTGCTCCCAGATATAGCCACTACGTTGATACTGCCTAAATATGTTGTTTACCAAGTTCGCACGCAGCTCGTCATAGATTTTGCGAGCAGTTGCGGCATGAGGTCCTTTTATTTTACCATAGTGCCGCAGAGCCTTTACAGCTAAATAATTAATGTTGATCCAAATCGGACCACGCCAGTATGGTGGATCATGCTCGGTGTTTCGCTTCATGTACAGTGGCGAGTTCTTGGACAATGAGCGTAGTCCATAGTTTGTCCACAACATATCGGGGTCACGCATATCCCGCAACATCTTTCCAAGATACGGCGAATCATGATCCAGCTGCTCGAGTAGCAGGGGAAATAGACTTACATAACCGAACATACTGTCCACAAACTTGTAATCCGGTGTCTTCAAGGTGAAGCGCTGTTTCTCTTGCTGTTGCTGCTGCGGAGCCCCGCCACGTTGCACAGTTATGCGCTTATTTGCCAACGGCGACTTTAGAACCACCGAATCCGAATGCAAGCCCCAGTCTGTATAGTGCTCGCTATTGGGGTCCAAGTGAAGCTTATTCAACAAGCCATTGTCGGACAGATAGGACGCAGTCTCATAGTACTTAACGTCGTCTTTGCCCAGCATCGATGACAATTCGGCCATAACGCTGGCTGCAAGGGCGATCCAACACCGCAAGTCCAGATGTCGCTCCCGATCTGTGGGATGCGAGGCGCGTGGGTAATCATCCAGCCCTGAGGACAGGCTCTTTGGATTCAGCTCACGAAGTGTGGTGGCATTTCGTCCACGCCATAAATACGTGCCCATGAGGTCGCCTTCAAAACAAAAAGAGACCATGATATAGAAAGAAAGAGCAAGAGACCAAAAGACAGAACCATTGCTACTCACCACGTTGTGTTGTGTTATACCAAGCGAACCAGGCCTGAAGTCGTGGGTAGATACGTTCCAGCGTGGCGAATCGCCCATGCTGTGAAAGTTGCTCTTTATGCTGTGAAAGGAGCTTGCGAAGAGTCAGAAAGAAGGTGGGTGGATTGGCGTTGCTGTTGTGTTGCGTCACAAATTCTTCAGGCACCTTGGCGAGCGCCTCCACGCCGAGTATTTGCTCTCTGGGTATCCAGCCCTCCACATTGAGCAAGTCAAACCAATGGCAAATAATGTCCAGTTCAATGTCTATATCCCAAGTACTAATCAACAATCCGTGGAAGCCCTCGTCCCAAAGGAAACCGCGTGGAAAGAAACTGCGCGACGGAACCGCTGTGTACAGTGGACCCTTCCAATACGGCACCGGATTCTGTGTGTGCACAGATTGCACACGGCTAGCTCCATAGAAGTATCCAATGCCTCCAATCATGTTGCTTAGTGCGTTCCTTGCGAATCTCACCTCCTCAGCGGAATAGCCCTTGGCAGCCAGCTGAAATGTATCCTCGAAGCGCTTTGAAAATTCCCTCATCTTTGACTGAAGCGAATCCGTGTAGGCACGTCCTGTTGGCGGTTTGGGTATGGACTCGCCTAGTGCGAATCCCGATGTTGATTGGTAGGTTATGTCCAGCGTAAAGTCCACCTCTGCCGTAATCTGTATGGCAATTAAATTGGGTTCTGGATTTGTTGACGGCAAACCATTCTGGGAGATAATCTCTCCAGGCAGACCAATAAATCGATGGCCACGCTTACCGGGGAAAGCTCTAAAATGCGCAAAAATTGTCTCTTTAAGCTTATTCAAACCTGGAGCCACCGTACTCAGATACGATTTGTGAAGAATATGCCCCTTGGCCGGATGGAAGCGAACTTGAAACTCGCCCAGGCCTTGAGTTTCGCCATAGACACCTGGCTCCGGGCTCCTCTCATCGGAGACATACTTAATATGGCCTTTGGTGCGCTCATCTAGGGCCACGTACCAGATAAGAGATATGCTACGGTCCCAGGCCTGTGTTGTGTTTCGGACTGAAATCCGTGCAGTCCAATCACCACCAAACTGCTTGCCACTGTTGTATTTGATGAACGAGGTCTTTATCTCGAACGGCATGTCGTTGATTTCCTGAACGCCAAAGCTGCGGCCATCATGGTGGGTCCAACCGTAACCATCCAGCTTGTCACCCAAATCACACCAGTGGCGAATTCCCTGGCCGCCAGGACCCAAGTTGCTGGGAGTATACCACATGAGTCCCATCACCAACGAATTCGGATCTCGTGTCTTCATGCCAAAGTACGTTTGCGGTCGGTACGAGCCCCAATAGCGTTCCGGATCGTCCAGTCCCGTGCGCAGTACCATTTTTTGATTATCATACGGTGTATTGACGCGTGTCTCCAGATATCCCAGGTAGCCAAAGTAGCTGGCGATGGCTAGGCAAAGGCAGCCAATTAATGTTTTCCACTTATCAAGCATAAACTTCGAGGAAAGATTGAAGCTCAAGTTGCTGCTGCTGCGCTTGTGCTTAGCGCTGGCCACAGCAGCAGCTGCCGCGGCAGCAGCAGCCGCTGATGCTGCCGATGCTGTTTGGTTGCCGGCCGTGTTTGATTTTGGTATATTGTTATTAGAAGAGCCTCCAGCATTTCTTGCCATTCTTGCAAACACGAACGTGTCTGAATGCAATTGGAATTAACTTTGAACAAACAACACACGCACAAATTTCTTATAGAGCGGCCAGCTCAGCAGTGTTGTGCGTTCAATTCAGCCCTTAACTAATGTTCTTATTCTTGCGACAATCAGATAAACAAATATATCATTGAATTATTTAAGCCCACTACTCAGATTGACGAAAAATATTTGTGAGCTACGGGTTAGAGCGAGAGGTACATAGCGGTGAAACATTTTCACGTCAGAATGTGTTTTTTTAATGCAGTACTGAGATAAGGAAAAATAAATACTGAACTGTTAAGTGGCGTTGCCAGATGTTATGAAATTGAAAAATATGTATGTATTTTCGCCAGGCCCTGGAACTTAACGAAAATGTGACACAAAATTGTGTATTGGATTCTCAATAATTTTTACAACAAAAAACGGACACTAAAAAGTTGAAAAATACAATTTTTGAAATAGCCAGTATTAAATGTAGCAAGTATATTTTTTATTAACATCGTGAATATTGTGAATCACTTGCAGAGTACAACTTATCGATAAGAAGTCTATCGGACATCAAAACAGAAAGCCATAACAGCTGTAAACAATATACGAAATAGTTTTTGTTTATTATTTAAAACCCAAAAGAATGGAGGCGCCATCGGCATCTAAGGCAACGCGTTCTTTTAAACGCCCATTTGCGTTTCCTAAAAACAGTGTCTATCGACCATTACGACAAATTCACAACCTGGAGCGTAGCCAGAAGATACCATCTGAACAGCCCAGTTGTATGTATAAATCCAAATATATCCAGGAAAAGTTAATTTATAGCTTTAATCTTTACATGTTCAGACTTTATGCTTAATGCGCCCCCTTCTTTGCTGCCGCCCAGAAAATACTCTGATATCAGTGGATTGCCGGCACCCTACTGCGATCCGCATACGAAACTCCGCTATGCCAACGCTGAGGAGTACGCTTCAATGCAGCACATGCCCTCGGACATCATTAACGGCTACCTGACTGTGCGTGGTTACACGAGTGCTGTAGGCTAGCCCAGAGCTGAAGAGCAACTAGTAAGAAAGCTACAGTCGAGGGTGCCCGACTGTGATATAAGCACTACCTTACTTATAAAATACAATGCACAAATGTAATTTCTCATGTCGGTCACGGGAATCGAACCCAGTTTGCGAGACACTCCAATGAATCACTGGAAGCGATCTTCGTGTTATAAGAGTTTTATTTATGATAATTACATACATATACATATATAATAAAATTTTACAAACTATAGCTAATTATGTATTATGTGTAAGCCAGTTTCTGAAACGGCATTTGTTAATTACTGGTTTTTTATCGTGTGTCGTTGTGCGTTCATGCGTATGAGATGTGAGCGTGTGTGTATTTCAAGCACTTGCGGAAGAGATCGGATGCATTGCTTGGGTACTGGACTAGAGAAATCCGCTACCAGCAGCAGGCGTTAATTATTTTTAAAAGCACGTTTCTTGAGCTTTATAAGTTGTCTTTTGGGTCCAGTGTCCAGTATATCATACCAGACACGGGGTGACCCGCACGCGGTAGACAATGCCAAGCACTCTTACCATTTGATTGATTACATAGCATAATTCTAGGAATCGTAACTGTCCTGCTGCAGTTACGAACAACAGGAACAAACGCTAGCCAGCCTGATTAATGGGACGTGTAATACTGTTTGGTTGAGTGAGCATATTCAGATCGGAGCGAAAGCTGCGCGGCAGTCCGGAGATGTCCAGTTGGTGCTTTAAAACAACCATTGTGGCCAAGATCTTTAGAGTGGGCTCGAAGTCCAGTACATGAAGATCGCTATAATCAATTAGGGTGGCCCCCGCTGCTGTTGCCGCTGTCGCTGGCGTCGGCTGAATGGCACACGAAGTTGATGAAGCCGGTGTAAGAGACATGGAGCAACGTGGACTGGTGCCACCAAAAAGAAACATGCGTGTACCCATCACAATTGCGCACTGGCGTCGACGAGCCGTTGGCGCCTGGCCATTAGCACGCACAAGATTCCAGAGCTTTGTGCGTGGATCGAATGTGTACAGATCATTAAAGTGCTGATCCAACAGGCCGTTGTAGCCGCCAAACACAAAGATCAGTTTGTTGTGCACGAACATGCTGTGGCTGCGTCGACCCACGGGCACCTTGCCGGCGGTGAATGGGCGGTGCCACACTTTGGTTTTCATATCCAGGTAGACAATCTCGTGGCAATATGTCTCCTCTTGACTGTGATAGGGACTGTGCTTGTCCCCACGCCCGCCGAAGATATACATTCGCTCCTCCTCGTAGGCAACTGCCGCATGAAAGTCCCGATAAGTGGGAGGCACGCCGAACGTCTGCACATAACGCCATTCCATGGTATCCAAGTTGAGGGCATGTACGTCGCTGCTGAACTCATTGATCTCGTCAACAAACCCGCCAAATATGTACATGCAGTTCCCAATCACGCACGCTGAGTGCCCATCCCGAGCACCAGGCAAGCAACCACTCACTGTCGGCCGTGTCCACCGTGCCGTCTTTGGATCGAAGCAGTAGAGTACATTGCACAAATGCTCGTCATTGCGTCCGCCCCAAATGTAAATTCGCTCCTTGTAGGCGACAACGGTGTGACCATAGCGTTGGAACGGCACCAACGGATACTTGAGGGGAATGTCATCGCTATCGCACTGCTGTGGTACTAGAGTCCAACGCATCGAGTGGACATTGAGCACGTGAACGTCGATCGGCTCGTTAAAACGGTAGTCATCACCAGTGCAATAGCCGCCAAAGCTGTAGATGAAATCAGCCACGCCCACAGCCGCATGATTGACACGCTGTGGGCCTCCATCCAGATGCACTGTCCACAGCATGTTGCCTCCTTCTCCTTGCTGCTGCAAGCAAATTATGTCTTAGTATTGTTAGCTCAAGTCGACACAAGTATTAAAGTTAGATCTAAACTTTAAATTTGCTACGATTTACTAAGAACTAAGGAGACAAAGATAAGGAAAACGGACTAGGGATCTCACACCCGGCCTGCAATGCGACGTGCAGATGCTGTGAATTAGGGGCTGAAACACCATAACTCACTGTGTGTCCGGAGTTGGCCCCGAAAGTACCTTATCGAAATTAAAGTGATAAGATCAAACAGAATAACATAGGTATATTATTATTACGATATTTAGTTAGGGAAGAAGTAGCCCTGCGAGGATTAGAATATAAACAACAATAATATTCGGCCGCTACCTTACGGCATATTCACAAAATACCATGGATCCTATTGAGCAAATAGTCCGACGGACAACAATAGTTGTATGTATGTACATATGTATCTGTTTACTTAATAATGTAAAAAAATACTTTTTTGGAGAAAAATAATACCCTCTGAAATGTTATAAACAAACACTAAACAGTTGACAAACAGAAGAAAGTTTCGAATCTAATGTTCAATTAAGTAAAGGCAAATAAATTTTATACAAAATGTTAACAACGAATTTACTATGAGAGAATGTTTCATTATGTACATATATTTTGTACAGGGGAACAAAACAGCTGTTCCGAAGAACCTAAATAATAATTACGAATTTTTGCCTGTTTGCATGTATGTGCATACACACATACATGCATACATATATAACCAGTTGGATACTTTGAGAAACTTGCATAAATGGAGCAGCCGTTTAAATGCGGTTTTATCCATAAATGCACTATTTTGATACTATACTCTTGTGAACACACCTACATATATATGTACATACATATGTATATAAATATTAATAATCTAGTTAAGTGGCATTGGCCACTTATTTTGCTTACCTCACACGAGGACTATTGCAGGGCCACCTCCACCTGTCGATTATTTCTTTTTTTGGTTGATGAGGTTACCTTAATTGTTGTTTTAAAAGCTAAATGGATAACTTTATAATATAAACAACAAGTTTTTAGTCTATCTAAAAATTCTGTACTGCGCGTGGTGTGTGTTCTGGACTGTATATTTCTTGTGCAGTAATAGATAGTGCTGGAAAAAAGGTGCAGAAACACCTATGAAAATATCGATGTATCGAGTTATTTTCAATTTTTCATATTATCGATGTTTATTTTCGGCTATCATGCTGGTACCCCTATATTAATGAAGAAATCGATACATTGATCTTTCTAAATATATTAGTAACGTAAATATTTGTACTCCAATATTTTCTTGCTATGACTTGTACAAAATTTTAGAGTTTAATATTTGGCTAGATTACATTCCTTATATTTTTGTACATTGTTAATGCTTTTTCTGCAATCTAAGTACAATAGGAAAGTAATTCATTTTGTACAATATCCATGTTTCGCTTTTTTCCCGGAAAGCAATCACGCAATTTTTAAATTAACATGATCAATAATTTAAGGTGAAAGTGGTTCGTGTCTTTTAAAATCCACAGTGAAAAGAAATATAAGTTGATCGAAAATTCTATACTTGTTGGTATATTCATTTACTGTGTGGTATATTTTAGTATATTTTTATTCTCCCCATTGTATATGTTATCGTTATCGACGCGGCTACCCTGGCCCCCTTCCCAAATGCAAAAATTAGAGCGCCCGCAGCAAAACAGCACGCAAAATGAGCAAACGCAAACAAACATTGTGTACGGTTCAATAAATTGAAGAAAAATTTTAAGAATGCAATCGAGTTGAGTTCAATATATACAAACGGTGTGAAGATCCACAGCCTAGCGTCATTTTCAGAGTGTCGTTGTTGTTTTGGTTTTGTGCTTTGGCATATGGGGCTGTGTGTGTGTTTGTGCATCTCACACAACAAAAGAAAATTGCTGCTGCAATTTCAACAGCATCGTAAGTTGTCGAACGTTTTTGCGTGCCTTGTTTGTCAATTTTATAGTAATACTGAGGACCATTCGAAGTTTATGTAAATGTTTCTTTATTTAAATGTATATTTACATATATATGTTTATAGAAATACAATATAGAATTAAAAATTGTATAAACGGTAAGGCACATACACACATACATGCATATGCAAATGGTTATTGTCAGTGCTGTCAGTTCAGAACAAATAGCGAAAATGTGAAAGAAAGCTAACTTCGTTGTAGGCATTGCAAGAATTCTAGTCTTAAAACATATTTCCCGCCGCTGGTCTTCAAGAATAGCTAGATTTGACGGTAAAAAAGCGAAACAGGTATGACTGCTTATTGTATACAACATGTGTACATTTGTTTTGTCAGAACATACACACCGTACCAACAACAAAGAAGAACAACAATCGTGTCACTGAAACGCAATTTGCTGCTTGCAAAAAAAAAACAAAAAAAAAAAGGAAAAACACAAACCATACCAAGAACTTTTTGCTATCAACCTTTGTTGTGTCTTTGTGTACCTGCATGTATCATATACATTTGTATAGGTGTGTGAATATATGTATGTAAAAATAGCATTTGTTTGTATGAGATGTCTTCAATCTAATTGCGTTTTTAATAACTCCAAACCGCGTTAACCCATTGGCAGTGTGAGTAAGAAATCCATTTCGGGTATTCCTTTTGTCTGACGGTGGTGTTTGACGATCCTTTGTTATAACACTTGATGAAACTTCATTTAATTTTTTCGATAAAGTTTACCAAGTATATAACAAGTGAAAGGAGCCGTGACAGACTCAATAAATTATATATATACATATACAGTCTGTCAAGTAACTCCTTACACATATGTACACTACATTAACATGTGCATTTGAGTAAAAAGTTACTCTTTACACATACAGTGAGTCAAGTAACTCTTTGCACTGTATGTACATGTTAATGTTGTGTACATATGTATGTGTAAAGTGTTTCTTGACATACTGTATGTATCTGAATTCCTAATCAAAACAGTCGATATAGAAATGTCCCACTGTCTGTCCGGATGAACGCGCCGATCTTAGGAACTAAAAAATCTACAGATACTAAAAGGCATAAAGGTTTATATTTACCGTACGCAATTCATGTTTGTTATCAACAATCGATAAATTTGCGAATACTAATTTAATTAATTAAAATAAATTACTGTAGCTTCCTTTCACATATGTAATATGTTTGTGTTAACATTATGTACTTTAACAAACACGCGAAACAGCTGATGCGCATATGTACATAACATATGTTTGTGTTTGTATTATTGCCTTGTCACCAAAGTCAGCTGTTTCTTCGCTGTATTTTTGTTTACGCTATTTCCCTTTATCTCTTGTTTACTATTCGACAATTGAAAATAAAATAAAAAAATATATAAAACAGAGAACTAAGTGGCGAAAATAGAAACATTGACGTATTTAAAAAAAATATATAAAAACTTTATGCACCGTTGGTTTTATTTGTTATTATTATTTAATACATCATATTCTACGCTCATGAGCAATAAAAAAGGTGTGCATTACAGCGTTTCCGGTTTGACACAAAATTGTATCCAGGAATAATATTTTTCCTTAGAAAGTAAGATTTGTTATCAATGAAGAGGGGCTTGTAGCGTATTAACGTAGTATGCAGGATCAAGCAAAAAGCAAAGACTTAATAATAATCTTGAGCATTATCATTTGTCAGTCTGTTCGTCTGTATATAAGACTATAAGAGCTAGGACTACCAAATTGTGTGACAATATGTTTTCAGATATCGTCGCATGTAATCGATAAAAATCGAATAACAGTCGTAATTTTGTTGGAGATAAAACTTTTATTTGAATCAACACAATAATTATAACTGTCAAAATGAAAATTTTGTTGTGAACATATAAGTTATTTAAGAAATAACTATATCCACTATAGTGGATATAAGGATAAGAATGCAAGTGCCACCTGGAAGTATGCAAAATACGCTAAACATAGAGGTAACATATTTCGTGAATTTCAAAAATAATACATGGTCTCTCTTGTATATCGGGCATCTACAAAGTTGATTGGCAATTGGCATTGGTAAAGGCATCTTTGTCAGTATGAGCAGCTAGATCTCAGTCAGGGCTAAAGCTGACAGTCGTAAAAATATTCATGTGTCTACCTTTACATTGTTTAGTCTTTCTTAATTTAAAAAATCATGATTTAATAATGATTAATTTTCATTTACATGGATTCATACACGAAACTAGTTCTCGCATTGTAGAAAGTTCTTTGATCAGTATTAGACAGGTTCCGATAAAAAAAAGAGAATTTCGAAACTAAAGTTATTCCATTTCTTTACAGTGGTCCAATAATAACAGCCAGGAAGTGCATTTCTTTGCTTAAAGCTAAGTCAAACCATATGCTCAAGACCTGCTGAAGGCACCAGGATTATCAACGGGCGGGCGCAGTCACTTCACACATTAAAAAGCACAGGAGTTGTAAGCACTCCTCTCGAGAAATACATATATCTATCAACTGAAAGATTATTCAGCAACTATGGTGAAAACTTTTCAAGCATACTTACCGTCCACAAACCGGACCTACTCATGTGTTCATTGCCGCGCTCACCTCGCTTCGCACGACGAGCTAATTTCGAAGTCGTTTCAGGGTAGCCAAGGCCCGGCATACCTCTTCAATTCCGTTGTGAATGTGGCATGTGGACAGACAGAGGAGCGTGTGCTGCTAACCGGACTGCATGCGGTCGCAGACATCTACTGCGAGTGTTGCAAAACTCCGCTGGGCTGGAAGTATGAGCATGCGTACGAGTCCAGTCAAAAGTATAAGGAGGGAAAGTTCATCATTGAGCTGGCACACATGATCAAGGAGAACGGATGGGATTGAGCATTGGCCGTACGCACGGTGCACGGTGGAGACGACTGGCAGGCAGACAAGTGGCAGGTCGAGAGGCATGGGATACGTTTATTGCTGCAACGGTAACGGCAACGGTAACGGTAACAGCGTAACGAACGGCAACGGACTGATGAATGTTGATGATGGCAGTGCCAGTACAAACAAAATGACATTGGACTAATGTTAATGTAAGCTAGAGCGAATGCGAATGCGAATGCAAGTGAGGGTTCGGAAGGCAGCCAGGCGAACGTCAGGGATCGCTTGAGTAAAGTCAAGTCCAAAGTTCAAAAGTTTAAGAGTACCACAACATACATATGTGTATATGCTATTATATAGTACATAGTACATAACTCGTTGTATCTTATAGAACGAACAGATCCACAGAAACTCACACACACACACACACACATACACAGAACATCTACATATACATACAACATCGCAAAACACTTGATCACCTACTGAACAGGCATCATAAACCGAAAGCTCCGATATAGCCGTTGTTCAATGTGCTTGGAGAGATCTCTGTGCTGGTCGCATTAGTAACAGTAAATCAGTAAATCAGAATTGTTTATTTAACCACCTCCCTCCTCACTTTCATCAGCTGTATGTAGAGTTCCATAAGTTCTTTTTGCTTTTCATTTTTGGTTTCAATTGTTGCAAATGAATTTGTCTCTCATTTGACGGACAGACAATCTTTAAGAAAAGCATCCAGCTGATTTGACGTTTTGATTTACGTACGTAATAGTATGTGAGTTTTATATTGCATTTTATACCTGTATAATTTTGTATAATTTATGTTACAACCAGAACAGAAGGAAAAAACTTGCACTGCCAATAAATGAGGAAAATTGTAACACATGAACAACAAACAGTAGGATTCATCTATCTAATGCGCAACCAAAACAATCGGACAAGACAAAACACACACAGTAATACACCCTTTTCAATGTAGTAGTTATTTATTAAAATATTTAAAAACAATATTTGATGGAAATTTACCTTACGAATATGCAAGCAAACTATTTGACAAAAAAGGCAACAAAATGCAAACGAACATATTTTTAGTTCATTGATTAATAACCGAAAATATAAAAAGAAAAATTGCAAAAAAAAAAAGAAACACCGATAAAGGAAAAGAAAACGAAATGTATAGCAATTAAATCAAGCAGAAGAATCAAAGAAAACTGATTGAAAACCAATTTTGTCGGTATCTCATGAGTAGCATGTATTGTCTTATTTTGTTTAAAGTAGTTTTCAAAGTAATCCACTGTAAATTTGAAATGTTCCGAGGCAGTGTTGCCAAGTCAGTCAAATATATCGTTTTCTTTTATTACTTATACCCGAAAGTGTGACCACAAGTATTCGAAGTGACTTAGCGCGATTAGGAGAGATCCAGACAATTTCAAATTATTTTAAGACTAACAAATTTGTGTACTGTTTTTCAGTCAGGTTCTTATACCCTTGCAGAGGGTATATTCATTTTGGCCAGAAGGTTGCAAAGCACCTAAGGAGATATCTCTGAACCTATAAAGTGTATATATTCTGAATCAGGATTAAAACAGGAGCTCGATTTAGGCCTGTCCGTCTGTCCGTGTGTTCGTCTGTTGCAGCGCATTCTAGTCTCTCAGTTTTTCAGCTATTTTGATGCTTCTTATTGATCTTATGCCAGATCGAACCGATATAATAATTAGCTAGTATGGTATTTAACTGAATTTGGTGTTTTTCAATATATTGCTACATCGATAGTTTTCTATTTAAATAATATGCTTGGCAAATTTTATAAAAATCTGACCACTATAACATATAGCTGCCATAGGAACAATCTGCCGAATTGAGCGTTTTTTGTATGAAGACCAGACCATTCATTTTCGAAATAAGTCAACTTAGCATTACCAATCAAAGTTATACAGTAATCTATGTGTACTTTTTCCATTTCATCTAAATCGGACAACTATATGCTATAGCTTATATAGGATCTGTCAAACAGAATTGAAGATTTGCATATTTCAAAACTTTCACAAGTAAACTCTTAACGAATACATGAATAATGTTATAAAATGCATACTATTATATACGACTAGTATAGCAACAATCGGAAATGGTTAAAGTCAAAACCTGCGAGGGTATAAAACCTTCGGCGTGCCGAAGATAGGTTTTCTTTTTAGTTTTTATTTGCAACACTGTCGGTGGCAGGTAAGGACACGAATTCAAATTTACAAGTGGACGTTGTGAAAGGAATTATATAAAATACACTCGCAATTTGCGTATCATGGGGTGTTTATTATGTATATCTTCGGCTTGTGCGTGCAGTGTATCGTATGTCACAAATAATGTAAATTCATTAAAATTACGAAACAAACAAATTCAAGATCAATGAAATCAAAACCGCAAGCAGCAAAAGCAAACTTTTAAATTAATTTAATATGCAAAAAACTGCCAATAACTATTTGAGTTAACGATGTTATCTAAGTAGTTATAACTAAATAAATATATATAATATATCTATATATCGATTTGTATTTCAATTGTATTTTGTGACCATCTTCAATGCACCTATACAGATAATTCTTATCAATGGCCAAACACGGTAGATAAAAGTCGGTATATCGGTATAGTGTAACCGGCTAACCATGGATAAGGTTATTAATAAATGCTACACAAAGCATGGTTCAAGGTAAGGTAAACTATGTAAGTAATAGAAATTTACTAGCATTAGAAGAAGAAAGTCTTAAATGTACATCCCAATTAAGGCTTTCGTACAAAAAACATGATCCGTACTCAAAAATTACACGCACAACTGAGGTATCGAGCGTGTTTGTTGAATGAGAATTGTCCATCTCTTTATAAAGTCAAGCCAGCCCATAGCAGAGCAATTCCCGTAAAGAGAGACTGTCAATAGCTGTCAAAACAATTGAAATTATCTAGATGAGCTGAGAGATACGTTTGCATTGCACCAGACGGACATACGGAAAGACTTTAGATTGGTATATCCTATATACTTTATAGGGTTGAAGATATATCCTAAGGTGCGTTGAACAATTATGGCCAATATTAAGGATATAATATATATATATCTTCGTCTCTTGGTTCGTCCCACTGTATCTAATATTGTAAGGTCTGTTTCGCTCTCTTTGGTTTTTGTTTAGAAGTTAAGAGAATAGACTGTGGCACTGTTTTATTCCTAATATGGCGTTGCAGTTAATCCAACTAAATAAAGATAGGAAATAAAAGTGTTGCCATAAGTTTTGTTTAAGTTTCAGTTGTGTCCAGTAGGTAAGTGCGCACGCCATCTACCGCCTGATTATATGCACGAGCGCCATCTGGCGCGAATAAAATGTAGTAATAGCTCACGGCGAATGGCAAAATGTTGTCAGTGCTGCCAATAGTTGCAAAAAATTACAAGTTATCACACACACATGCACACTTAACGATACTCACCTCTAGCTTTAACCGTTAGGAAGTCGCTGCCAATGTGCGCGTTTTGCAAACTCATTGCCAGATAATTTTATTTTATTTATTAGGCAGCCGTGCAATGTTTTTATTAAATTTGATTATCTTGATCCTGCTAAACTGCTTACGCCTCATCAGGAGCGACATGACTGACAGGTGCCCCACGCTGGCCAATGGTGACAGTCTGTCGCAGACGCAGCTGATCGATCGTCTAACCCACGGCTGCCGGTACGATCGACTGGAGCGTCCGCTCACCTACACGGAAACGGGATCTCGTCAGCCAGTGGATGTGTATATGCGTGCCTACATATACTTCATGCAGAACCTGGAGGCGCACGATCTCCAATTTAAGATATACGCACTGCTGCAGATGCGCTACTTGGATCCTCGTTTAAACTTCCGCAATGTTTCGCCCAAGCGGCTACAGCCCATTTTGGGAGAGGAACAATTGCGCGACTCCCTCTGGATGCCACATATATTTCTAGCCAACGAGCGTGACTCGAGTATTTTGGGTAAGACGTGTAAAAATCAACCATAACCTCAACCTCAATAATATCGTATATTTCTTTCATCTTAGGCACCTCGGAGAAGGACATACTCACATCCATTTCACCAGACGGCACGGTTATTGTCTCGACACGAATCAAGGCGACGCTTTACTGCTGGCTAAACCTGAAGAAATTTCCATTTGATGAGCAGGACTGCTCCACAGTGCTGGAGAGCTGGATGTATAACACATCCGAACTGGTGCTGCATTGGGAGCAAAAGCGTCCCATCACCTATGATCCAGCGCTGCACCTCACCGAATTTCAGCTGCATCGCTCCTGGTGTAATGAGACCGTGATCAATGCAGATCTCAGTGATCTGCGGCATGGCGCCTTCGCTGGCAATTACAGTTCCCTAAGCTTCACGGTCCATCTGACGCGTGTTGTGGGCTTCTATCTGATGGATTACTTTCTGCCATCGATGCTTATTGTGGCCATCTCATGGGTATCTTTCTGGCTGCAGGCGGACCAGGCACCACCACGCATCACCCTAGGATGCAGCACAATGTTAACCTTCATCACGTTGGCCTCTGCACAGGGTAGGCAACTTAAATTACCCCACTAATGCAATCACCTCATCATGACTGTTTCTCTACAGGAAAAACTCTGCCAAAGGTGAGCTATATCAAGATCTCGGAGGTTTGGTTTCTAGGCTGCACCATATTCATCTTCGGCAGCATGGTTGAGTTCGCCTTTGTGAATAGCATTTGGCGTCGCAAGCACAATGTGCCCGTCAAGAAGCTGAGCAGCAAGCATATCCTCAAGTCGACACTATCCCCACATATGCGTCGTCGTTCGAGCCATGCTCGCTCCCGATCTTTCTCGGGATCTGCTCGGCAGTTGGACAACAATTCGCTTGGTGGCACTTTGTCATATAATAATTATTTAACGGTCAATTTGCCAATTAAAACCATTAACGAGGGTCAAGTTCTGGGCCCCACATCGGCTCCAGGTCGCAGGGGAAGCGTGCACATGCTGACTTCCTCGAATCGAAAGCTTGACGTGACTTTTCTGGATAATGCCTTAGGGGCCAATGCAAATCCAGCAACCTCGTCAACCTCTGTGCCCTCTATTTATTTGGATATGCCTGATGCGGGTGCTAATAACAATATCAAAAACAGCAATAATAACATTGCCGAGGAGTTGGGTCATGAGGAAGACATTACACCCGCTGGTTGGACGACGCTAACGCCCCAGGAGATTGCTATTTGGATTGATACACGCGCTCGATTTATTTTCCCTATAGCTTTTTTAGTTTTCAATTTGGTTTTTTGGACATTTGTCTATTGTATTTAATGTACTACATATTTTATTTGTTTTTAGTCAGCGGTTAGAGTATTTATGTATTTATGTTGGTAATTTTTATTTTTTGTTCTATTAAAATAATGCGCGGCACTTTGAAATTCAAATAACGCGCGCGCTTGTTGCGCACTGCAAGTCAGAGTGTTGCACAACACTGTCACTTGTTTTGTTCGTTCTGTAAGTATAGACGGCACCTTGCTGTGTGAATGGTTGCCATTATATGGGTGTAAGAGCAGCGCAACTATAGTCGCACTTACAAAAAAAATTTCAGCATATACGCATATACACACACCTAAACAATAACATCGGGGGCCCCAAAAACGACGACGGACCCAAAAAACTTCGTCGTGAATGGTAAATGAGAAAAAAAGTAAAGTGCAGTTTTAACCCTACGACAGAAAACAAAAAAAAAATACAAAGAAATTAAGCAACAAAAACAAGGCAAGAGCAAGTGGCAAACATAAACAACGGCAACACCAGCAGCAACAACAACTAAACAAACGCAGATCAGTGCGTCTGTATGCGTGTGTGTGTGTGTATAGTGTTGTTATTGCTTTGATTCTACAAAAAGAAACAAAATAAAAAAAAACAAGGCAATTAAAGCTTTTAGATGCGTGTAAATTTGAACCGGTAAAGTTAGTCGACCTTGCGCCTCCTCCTTGCTACATGTGCAACTACAAACAACAACAACAGCAAAAACAACAAAAATACCGCAAGGCGCGAGCACGTTGTCCTGCCCCTGCCGCCAAACTGGAGCAGAGTCATGGACACTATTTGTAGGCTGTGTTTTCAAACAGCAACGGTGAGTTAGTTTAGTTAGTTAGTTACTAGTTCAACTCTTATAGTCTGTGTGTGTGTGTGTGTATGCCTGTGTGTAGATGTGCTTTTTAGTTTGCGGGCGCGCAACAAGCGGTGGAACGCACAGCAATTCTTGATGTTGTGTATTTAGTTGTTGTTGTGTTCCTTTTTTGTTCTTTATTGATTTTTGTCTCTTGTCACGGGGGAAAAGCACAACAATTGAATTTGTGCGCGGATTTTGCACTGCTGCTGCCGCAGTCACTGCTGCTCCTGTTTTTGCTGCCGCTGCCGCTGCCGCTGCCTCTGCTGCTGCATCGCTGCTGGGGTGGGGGTTGAAAAGCGCGCGCACAACACACACACACACACACACACTCAGCGACCCCAAAGCAACACACACACACACACAATATATAACAATACATATGTATGTACATATCTATGTATCACACACAAATCTATGTGTGCGTATGTGTGTGTGTTGGCTTTGTAGGCCCCCAACTATTGCTGGCGTTTATTTTTAGCCAACTCAGCCAAAGTTGCTCAAGCCGCCAACTTGAAAACACACACAAGAAATAAAAAATAATAATAATAATAATATTTGTGCATTTGGCTTTGTCCTGCTTTTCATTTGGACTCCTTTTTTAACACACATACAAACATATACACACACATACTACAAACGGAATATTATACTAACAAAATATGACAAAAATTTCGGTTAGCAGAGGTGTGCGCAAGGGGGGTTGGGAGGTGGGTCACACACTAAATTAATGCCAAGCTTGAGCATGCTGCACTTTTACACACACACACACATACACAGGTAGCACACACATACGTGTGATATTATGTTGAGGGGAGGTTATCTTCATTTTGGCCGTAAACCAGCTAAATTAATATTGTGAACCAATAAATAAACATACATACGATTGTCCTGTTTGGCTAAATTTGTTTTTTATCAGATACTTGGAGAACTAGTATTTTTTAATATATTTCAGATGGAGACTTACCAAAAACCTTTGTTCGCCAAAAAAAGAATCCACGACCACATAATTTCTTTATCATCATCACGAAAACCAACATGTCCAAGGAGAAAATATTTCAGAAATATTGGTTATTACTGTCATATTTTGATTAGGCACACTTTCAACTTTAAAATAACCAGTAGAACATTATCAATAGATTATGATAAACTTTATAAATCTACAAAATGATGTAATTTTAGACTTTTATTTAATCAAATACCTGTTCTGTTGTATGTTTTTTTTTCCTCTTGTCCTCTCTTCCTCTTTTTCATCTTTTGCGAGGAGTTGCTCGCAGCCCTGGTTCACGAATAAAAGATATAAGCCTCTCGTAGTGAAACTATTTACAAAATTTTGATCATTACCAAAAGGTATTACCCATTTCGTAATGTACGATCACGCGATCTCACTTTAAAATTATTAATAAAACTTTCCTTACATTTAGTTTGGGACGTAAACAAGAATAATTCAATTATTTTTAAACTAAAAAGGGGACCTTCCCTTACGCAAAGCTCTCGCAAACACATAGGCCCCCGCGCAGCCACGCCACTGGCCGTCGCAAACAAAACACAAACGAAAGAATAACAACGGAGAAGAAAAAAAAACATGAAATGAAAACAACAAATTGTCAGTGTGTGTGTGTGTTGTTGCTGTCGTTGTTATTGTTTGGTGCTGGTATTTCGGGGCATGTGTGTGTGTGTGTGTAACAGTTCCTTGGCTGTTATTATTGTAGGTATCGTGCGCGGGGGGCGGGGACACAAGAGTTATTAGGCATCACTTTTTTTTAGATTTTTGAACAGACTTTCTATTTGGGTTTTTCTTTTTGCTTTGCTCGCCAATTGGAGGAGATTGGCGTCTTCTTATTACCAATGTGCTCCCTCTTTATCTCTTTCTATTCTCTCTTTCGGTCTCTCTAATGTGTTCTAATCTTTGTTCTCTTTACACTGTTCACAGTTATTCCAAGTGCCCGGCTATAGCATACCCACGTGCGTGCGCTGCTCGGAACAGTTGACAAGCAACACAAACTTCCATCAGACGGTGCGGGGGCAAGAGGGAACCGCAGCAGCAGCTTCTGTGGCGGCCGTTGCAGTGGCCGCTGCCGCTGCCGCCTCGTCGGCAGCGAATGATAGTGACGCAGTGGCGGCACAACTGGCCAACGGCAGCGCTGTCGCCGCTGTGCTGCAGCTACAACAACAGCAGCAGCAACTTCAGCAGCAGCAACAACAACAGCAATTGCAATCATCAAGTTCTTCCGAGAATCTACAATCGCAGGACGATTCTGAAGATGTAAGTGTTCTCCTCTCTCTCTCGCTCTGTCTCTGTTCTACGCTCTTTCTGTGTACAGTGTTGGGGAACGAAACAATAAACAAACTAGCGCTCGTTCACCCACACTCACATTCACCCACACACCCATCCACCCACACAGACAGAACTGCGCGCAAATGCATACGGATTTACTGCACCTCCTGGCGCTGCACTTGGCTTGTTTATTATTATTGTTGTAGTTGTTGTTCTATGTACCGTACACACAGCATGCATGTGTGTACGTCTGTTTTCTATGCATACGTACATATGTATGTGTATGTATGTGTGTATATGTATCATTGTATATACAAGCACACGTACGTACGTACCTACACTCATAGTTCGTCGTTTCCTTCTTCTTTGGCTCTGGCTTCTTTGCGCTTTGCTTATGCCTTTCTTTTTCACACCGCGCTGCACTGAGAATATTGGCAGCAGCAGCAACAATGAACAACATGAATCCCCTACGAATTTTGTGATCAGCATATACGCACATATAGTAGGCGATAGTTCTTAGAATAAACAAATGTGACTATGCACTAAAATACATGTGTATGTATGTATGTAATGAGTACTGCATGAATGCATTCAAAAGGGAAAATAAATATCTTTCACTGTTAAAATGGGTACTGTTGTAAATGAATGTGAGTGAATGTTTACTTGTTCCCAGTTTTGGCAGCTAATGTACTCATTTACTTTAATGTTGTACAGTGAATGTTGTACTTTTATCTGTTTTGCTAGTGTACTCATTTCAAGGCAACTATATTGTACAGCACTATACTGTACTCATTTTTTACAATACTCATTACTCACTATACAATAATTTTTATATAATTTAAACGAAAAGTATACTTGATTAAATTAATAAATACTAAGAGAAGAAAACCTATCGTTTTGAATGCATTCAAGCAGGAGTCTAGTATGTAACTTGTGCCAGATCGTGCAATAGGCATTTTATAGAACGTTCCGTAGAGCATATATGCTCATGCCGGCAAGTGTAGCGTACTTACGCTTTGCCTTCCCTTTGCTTGTTGCCCGTTTTCTTTCTTTATTTTTATTTTGTTTTGTTTTTTTGCTTGTATTTTTTTATTTTTTTTTTTCATTTTATTTTCATTAATATCTGCGCTGTTTGCTTGCCTTTTCTTGCTGTGCTTTTCACGACGCTAGCCGCAGTAGCAGCAGCAACGGCAGCGACAGCGGCAGAGCAACGTCAGAGGCGACTGCGACGCCGACGTCGATTTCACGACGTTTTATGCGCTGTGTAAAGCGAAAAAATTCATTTTCAGTTGACGCTTTTGTGTCGGTGTGCGTGGCACGCAAAAAAAAAAAATATACACATATACAAAAACATAAAGAAAACAGGAAAACCAAAAAAAAAAAAAAACCGCGATACACTAAATTGCGTATAAAACTAAATTAATTTCCAATAAGCAATCGGAGCAGAAAACAAAACAACTTTATGCCAAAGAATAATTACAAATTCGCTCAAATCTCCACCAATAGCTTGTTGAGCGTAAGTGCAGTGTGTGTGTGTGTGGAGTGTGTGTGTGTGGAGAGTGTGTGTGTGGAGAGTGTGTTTGTGTGGAGTGTATTGTGATATTTGAAGTGAGCTGACACAAAATGCCGTTACTCCTCGCCGACTGTTCTGTCTAATTGCTCTCTCTCTCTCACTCTATCTCTTTCTCTCTGTCAGGTGGATCTGATATTCAACGAGGAGGGCTCCTGCCCGCTGTGCAACAAGACCTTCTCGCGCAAATCCTCTCTCATGACGCACATACGAAATCACTCAGCGGAGCGCAAGTTTGTGTGCAGCTATTGCCACAAAGGTGGGTTAAGTATCATTCTAGCTAGAAGGGGCAACAAAGATGCAGCTTCCAATATTTAATGAGAATACACGAGTATATTCCTGGCTGAAGTGTGTGCCATACGTGGAGATTAACTTAGGTCGCAAGGACAGCGATAAAGGCACTCAGTAGTCGAAACTAGTAAGAGAGCTTGGAGCCAAACTGGACGAGCTGGGAAGGCACAACAACTTCACTGTACAACAGACACCGGGATACACCAGTATACCGGGAAATGAGGAAGCTGATACACTAGCAAAAGCAGGAGCTGAGTGTATAATGCTAGGGGCATAGGCCGACATATTATCAGGCAGTACCCGAGATAAGAGGAGACAAAGATCCGCGTGTCAGAGTAGGAACGAACACCAGTCGAACCTTAAAAAGTTAATAAAGCTCCGAATCCTCACAGGGACACCTTAGCAAACTAGAAGAAGTGAGTAATGAGCTCTGGAGCCTGACATTGGCTCATTGCTAGGCCAGCACCTTTTCGGGGTTAACTATCATGAGATAAGAACAACCACTGCAGGCAAAATTATTGTTTAATGAATGCAATCTGCATAAGGGGGTACAGTAGATCTACAAGGTCGCAGGTCCCCAAACTAGATAATAATAAATGAGAACGAAATGGATTTGTGTTTCAAATCGAATTTGCACTCTGTTCATTCAGTTTGGACTCGTTATACATTTGTTATTACACTTTAACTCAAGGTGCTCTTCTTCTTTATAGGCTTCACGCAGGCGGCCAATTTGCGGAACCACGAGCGGATCCACACAAACGATCGGCCGTATCAGTGTGTCGACTGTGGCAAGACCTTCACTCAAATCACAAATCTTAACAATCATCGGCGCCTGCATACGGGCGAGCGTCCCTTTGTGTGCAATGAACCCGAATGCGGGCGCAGCTTTGCACAGGTGAGTAGTGAAGGTGCCACAGACTCATCACTGATCATGATGATCATTGTTTTCTATGCCCGGTTTTAGGTGACCAATCTGAACAATCACATGAAGTCACACCACAAGGTGCAGCAGTATTGCTGCAACGTGTGCAGCAAGAAGTTCACACAGGTTACCTCGTTGAATCAACATCTGCAGGCGCATGCCGGCGTCACTGGATACTATTGTCCACGCTGTCCGGAGAAGAACTTCAAGCTACAGTCGCAGCTGCACACGCACATGAAGACCCACGGCCAGGCGTTCCCCTACGAGTGCAGCAAATGTGATGAGAAGTTTCTGCAGCAATCGCATCTCGATCAGCATCTGAAGATGCACGATGAGTTCAAGTTCAAATGCGATATATGCCCCAGTAGCTTTAATCAGGAGTCGTTGCTCAAGAAGCATGTGCAGCGCCATGTCGAGGGTCGCTATCTTAACTGTCCGGTGGCCAATTGTGCCGAATCTTTTGCCGTGCGACAGCATCTATCCAAGCATTTGCTCACGAATCACTCCCATCACGAGCTGCCGCCCCCGAAGCGCTCCAAAAAGACGACTCTGCAGTCGCCACAACAACCGCTGGCCATGATTGGGCAGCCCCTATCGCTGCAGCACACGACGGGGCAGCGTAAGTGTTCATCTAATCGTCAATATGCGAATCTACACTCAGATTACATATGGGATATTATAGGACACAGGGACACAGATAGATAGATAGATCAAGAGATCAGTTGCCTACAGATGTTAGATTGCAGCAACTTGAAGAGTTGAATCTCGAATATGAATCTGTATACTGATCTGATCACAGATGGGCTAACATAACTATCAATATTTAATAGTTAATAGTTTTATCTGTGATATTTAGAAGATATGGCGATGCGATCGTGTTGCCTAGAGTTCCGAACGTGAATCTGTATACTGATCTGATCTACACACAGATCACAGAAAGATATAATAGATAACAGAAAGATATCAATATATCAGCTCAGATTATTGTATAAGCTTTGTATGTAAACATCTGTGATCTAGGAATAGAAATCAAAACAGATCACAGATAGAAATTCAGAGATCTGAGTGGTCGCCTTTTAGAGACTTTCAAGAGATCACAGATTGGATTAAAGGGTTAACTCTATAGCTGTGATCTATTGAAAATTCGATCGTGTTGCGATTTGCCTTAAGATTTTGATGAACTGTCATTAAGGTATTCCTTTTCTTTTACAGGTGGCAGACCGCCCAAAAACAAAAAGACCTCATTGGCGGCCACGGCCATCAAGATCGAAATCAATGAGCCATTGCATAGTCAGCATATTATCAGCAGTGCCAGTGGTCTCTCCATACAGCACCAGATCAATCAGCACATGCAGCAGCAACAGCAACAACAACAACAACAGCAGCAGCAGCAGCAGCAGCAACAACAACAACAGCATCTGCATTTGCCCATGCAGACGATCAAGGCGCGTTTTATACCCACAAAATAGAAAGGGAGAGAGCGCGAGTGAGAAGTGAGAGTAGAAGAGTGAGAGAGCTAGTGATGGAAAGGTAGTGAGTGAGTGAGTAAGAGCGAGAGTGAGAGAACGATAATGGCTATTGCTGCACGATGGTAATGTTTTCATCGGGCTGGCGTTAAGTATTTCAAATCCCGATCATATTTAAGCAATAGTTACAATTTTGAACAATCTTTACAGTCACATATCTTTTGAGAGCACATACATGCATAGAGACATAGAGACACACACACACACAGAAATACATGCAACTACAATAAGCAAGTAACTGATAACCGATAACCGATAAACAATAGCAAGCATCTGATACAGAATGAGAGATAACTCCAATTGATAATTTCTAAGGAGTTCTTTGGGCAGCAGTTCTATAGACAGACGCCAATTTGGGGGGCAACTTGTCGCACTGGCTGAGGCTGCTGGATCAGTTGCACCTTGCACCTTGCTGCCTGCCTTTTTGGTGACTGCATCTGCTCGCCCTCTTCCCCGCCCCCGCCTGTTACTCAACCAAATTAATAGAAAAAACCAAAAATACAAAGCAAAAAATAGAAAAATCATGCACAGCTTTCACATTAAATCGGCAGCAATTAAAGCACCAGGCGAACAGAAACGTAATGTAGACAACAAACAAACAAGCAACAACAACAACAACAACTACAACAAATGTAACTTAAATCGAATTAAAGTGTAATGATTAAGTGTAAAGTTAAAAAACAAAACAAAACGAATTACAGCAAAGTGAAAGCAACAGATAAAAATAAATACTTACAATTAATTATATATACTATATATACTATATATATATATATATATATATATATATACATATTATATATAAATCCATTTTATTTGGTATCTATTTTAAGCAATTAGTTTAAGTGTTTTTATTTTTTTTTTTAAATAAACTTAAAGAAAGTATACAAATTGAATGCGGGCCTTAACATATTATTCCCTTCCCTATTGCCATAGAAATTTCAGTATTCAAATTGAATATTTCACGAAAGTACAACGAAAATATTCACTCAAAAGAATTGTTTAGATATTCAAATAAAACTCAGCTTAGTTTTTTTCTATAATTATTTATTTTTCGATTTTCTTTAATTGTAAACTAGTAAAAACTGCAACAGTCTAGCGAAATTAATGCTATGATATTCTGCAGAGAACAGAGAGGAGAAACTATTGTACACACACACACACACACACACACACATCCACGCACTCTGACATATTGTTTCTTAAATATTTTGTTGTGTATGCAAACGAAAATGGCTACACTTATTTTTAAACTAAAACCAATAACAGTTCAACCCAAGATGAAATTTGAGTATGCGACTTCATAGAATATAGAATAGAACAAGATGGAAAGTATAAAAAAGTAAGAGTTATAAGCTAATTAATTCAGTTAGCACAGGCATATATCAAGGAATAGCGGTAAGAGTGTTAATCTAGGTCAATTACACATATGTTTTCGTTTAATTATGGAACGAAAGTGATAGAATATGAATAGATTAGGAAAAGAGAAATTAACTACTAATTGATAATGGTAAGTAACGTGCCATGCCCTTTAATAGTAAGTATCATATCATTTCGAATCTCCAGTTATTTCATATATCGATAAGGCTGAAGTAAATAAATAGCTTAATGGAGCATGTGCAAGTATTATAAATGACAGATAGTGGTGGAACAAAGGATTTTTAAAAGATATTAACAGTTACTTCGACACTCAATAAGAAAGGAAATAATAGAAAAGAACGTGTGTACGGGAATAAAATTGCAAAGAAGGGAAAGAAAACGACAGTAAAATGCGATAATACAAACACTTGCTAATTGGACAATTAATTAAATAACTTTTCATTAGAAAGTGTCTGTACTGTCTCTGCATAAATCAAATTTGTATATATATATATTCAGAGAATAATGGAAGGTAAAGATACAAAATATAAATAGAAATCAAAACCTTTTGAAGAAACAGAACGAACTCTTAATAAAAAAGGTGAAGAAAGAAATGTGATCATTATGGAATGATGTTCACAGAGTGAGCCCAAATGTTAGGCACTATTAAATAGTTCTAGTTGAACGATAATTCAACAAGGGTTCATAGAAAAAGATGATAATAATAAAAAAGAATGGTACCTTTGACGAGGATGTTTTTCCTCGGATAAGAAAATATTTTAACAATTTATAACGAGCTAATCGAAAGACATACAGATACTAGATAGAATATCTGCAGGTCTATAACAGTTTGGTTAAATGTCAACCGAAACTAATGAGGAGTAGCCCATATAGGGCTTTGTTCAGTCAGAGATTTAGCAATGTCCATTTGAATATAATCAATTTAAGAAGTGATAAGTTGAATTTTGGATGCGTGTGTTAGTTGGAATGGTATGTTGGGTATCCCAGGTGTGTGTACATAGTGTTCTTATTAAATAGTAGCATTTAACAAACGATATATATGTATATATACATGAGTCTTACAACTAAATATATATTGTATAAATCACTTGAAACAGATGTACATTTTGTCTTACAAATTTTTTACAAAATAACCGCCTAGTTACATTTATTTACTACCTACAGGACCTGTTCTTAAATTAAGTTTGGGTAAACTAAAACAGATGTACAGTAAATACATTATGCACTTACTTCTCCAATTGGCACACGTTTGATCCAGCCAAATACTTTCTTGGCAAACAGCAAGTAGATGGAGGTAGATGGAGGTAGTTGGTGTATGTCGAGGGAAATCCAAGTTAAGATTAATCCAGACTAGCCAAACGCATATCAAACTTGGACTTGTCTTCAGCCTTCAGATAGCGACGCATTCCATTCAGCATATAACGCAGCTGAGGTGTGCCCAGCACATTCAACAGCAGTATCATTAGCTTCTCGAAGGCATCCCTGCCGCCGGTCATATAGGCCTTCATCGCTTCACCAAAATCTCGAAACTGATTGCTGTCTACCACACTTCGCACCTGTTGCAAATGAAGAAGAAAGTATATGAAGAATCTGCAGAAATATGTCTCTACTCTGATCTCATTGCGAATACAGACCTCGCGCAGAAAGTCAGCCCGTGATTTGGGCGCTTCCTTTTGCTGACCCTTCAAACTTGTTGACGGCTGAGACTGAGATTGACATTGACTCTTCGGAATGCTTTCCTGACTGACTGGCTCGAGCTTAATCACATCATTGCTGACAAGCTTATAGCGCTTGGTGCTTGTCTGACTCGATGACGCGCTGCTCGCTGCTGTGGGGGAGCTACGTTCGCGCTTGTGGATCTTCACCAGACTGGAGCTGTTATCCGAGCAGTTGAAATCAATGCTCTGCAATGGAAGTGACGATAAGTTTATGGATGAACAGTACTCCGCTGCACACGTACCTTCACATTGGAGTTAAGGCGGCTCATAAAGTCCATTGCATTGGGCGCCGGTTGACCTTGTGAGCCCCGACCCGCAGCGTTGACATAGTCAGCGGGTGTCCATGTCTTTATGGAGTTAGCCATCTCAGCCTTGCTATAATGAGTGAGAATTAGGTACGCACAGCTTGTTGAGAACTGTCACTGGTCACCTACGTGGCAAGCTCCGAGGCTAGTTGAAATTTGCTACTGCCGCCCGTCGTGTTGGGTTCACGCTTTATCTGGCTGATGGGTGCCAGCGTGGGCTGCTCGTCCTTTCCGATTGTCTGCAGCAGTGTATCAACGACACGCTCCTCCGGCTTGCATGTCTGAGAAGAGAAATGTGGTGCTTTAGTGTTTAGCTCGACAATGGTGCAATTTTACTCACTGTTTCCTTGGCATTCTTGAAGAATTTTGTCAGCTCACGCACAATGACACCGAATGGGGAACTGGCGGGTCTGTCGCCCAAATGGCGACGCACCCACTTGGATAGCTGCTGAACCTGTGATGCATCCTGAAAGCGCGAATCGCACAACAAGATGGCGCCATAGTCGTTGCGATGTCGGATAACACGACCGATGGCCTGATTGACAGCACGTGTCGCATCCAGATTATACCATTCCTGGCCGCTGAGCAATTGATTCTCCTTGGTGCGATTGCTTTCTAGATAGCGACGCTTCAGTATTACCTTGGGATCCTTCAGTGGTGGAAACGGCAATCCCGTTATGATTACAGCTCGTCCATTGCGGTCGGCAAAGTCCAAACCCTCGGACACTTTACCCCTACAGACGGCCATAAAGCAGGCACCCTTCGAGTCCCGTATGGCCTGATAGAACTCCTCCATGGTTGTCGTAAACTGATCTTTGCCACGTGGCTCCAAGAAGATCGGCTTACGGCACGATATGTCCGCCCACAGTCCACTCGCCTGCCATGCGTCAACGCACTTATTCAGCATTGGGTACGACGGAAAGAAGACTAACAGGCCATCCGGCACTATCCGCGACACATTGAGAATTGTCTGGCCCAGCGACCTGATATATTTGGGGTTATCACTAATGTCGGCAGAGATAGCGAGAGAGAGAGAGAGAGAGAGAGATGATTTAATACAGTTGTCATTAGTTAATATTAAATGGAAGAAGGGTATTAAATATTAGCGAGTTATATGTGATCTTACAAATCTATATATAATATATTTTAATTATATATATTCATGATCACCAGTCAAATCATTCACAGAATAAATAAACATACTCCTTCTCTTCAATTCAGCGTATAATATAATCGCATTTAACCCAAATTCGTAAGATCAACAGCTTTGACTTAATCCCATACAGTTGATCAGATCGGAAAGGGTCAGAGAGGAAATACTATATACAGCTCGGCTTTGACACGTCAACAAATTAAACGTGGCAATGTGAATAGGTATTGTGCACTCGATAACCGGAAGAGAGTATCCTTGGATACCATTATAATGATCAAGTTAAAGTTCAACGAAAGATAAGCCTAGTTCGAAAAAGTTAGACTCACCTTCTTCTCGGGTTAACTAAACTGAAATGAGTTTCAAATTATCGTCGAGCAACAAGTAATTACTTTAGATTCGATTGCAACTATCGATGACAACACAGAGAAATAAATCGAAAGCGCACTTGAAGAGAGAAAATTAATGCGCGGTTTCGATTTCATTTCGATGAGTTGCGAAATTGAACATAAATATTTGATAGAGATTTTCGAGGTTTGACAAAACTAAAGATATGATGTGGATTAACACTATTGTGTAGTGTAGTGTAGTTACGCACCGGTTCTTGTAATTGGAGACAAGCTGCTCGCGATCGGGTCCCATGCCAATGATCTTAACATAGACTTGTGACTGATTAACAATGTGAGGATTCTCCAGATGCTGTGCCACCGGAATGGCCAGCTCGGCAATCAGCGGCTTAAGGGGTGCCAGTGTGCCGCTTGTGAGGATTACGCTACGGACATGGGTATTGAGTAGCTGCTCCATGCCGAAACCAGGATTGAAGCACCAGAAATTGATCACTTTCGCTGCCTTTGTTGTTGTTGTAGTGTTACCCTTGCCTAGCCAACCAGATGTATTCGCATTGCTGCTCGTTGTTTGCCTCTGTTTACTCTCCTCAATCTCAGCATGCACCTTGAAGCTGCGATGCACCTTGGCCATCGTGTCCTCCTTGTTGGCGAACACAATGTTCAGCAGATCGGCGAGCACCATGAAGCTGCCGCCCTTGCGAAGCGTAGTGTGCTGCGAGGCCACCATTAGGTACTGCACCAGCTTGTCCAGCAGTGCAACTACAGTGGCGCAGTTGCCGTGGGTGAACTGTGACCAAGGTGGAGATTAACAGTTGAATCTCAGTTCATTTTTAATTACTTTGGACTTACATTTGCCTTGCCCAGCAGTTCGTATATGTAGGCCGGCGGGTAGGTTTGTCCCTCGGCTTTGTTATCTACAACAACGCCATCGATGGCCTTTTCCAGTTCCAAGAGCATTTCCTTAAGTAGAGTAAGATCATCGAGTGTGAAGTCTTTGGCTTCATCGCCTCCGCCGCCACTGTCAAAAGCTTCGCCGCTGGCAAAGATCTTCATAATGTGTGTAACATCCTCAATGGCCATGGCGACGTCAGAGGAACGTATCTGCACCGAAGCGGACTCCTCGCAAATCTTCTCGATGTTGTGCGCCTCATCCAGGATGACAATCGTGTTGTTCAACTCAATTTTATTTGCCTTGCGTGCCTTTGGATCCAGCAGATAGTTGTACGGCATGAATGTAATGTCGGCACTGTTTACCAGCTCCTTTGATGCGTAGTAGGGGCACATCTTCAGTTTTTGGCCCACCTTCACCAGGTCCTCGATGTCCATAATGCTGGGACCGCGAAAATCGGGATGATCCTTCTTCGATTCGACACGCAGTTGGAACGAACATGTTCTTGCATGCACTTTCAACTTGCACATGTTCACCTTGTTCGAATTACCCTCCTCGCGCATCACATCCGGATGTATGCACATCTGATCTCGCGATCCCAGGACAACGGCTCGCATGTTGGCGTAAGCTGTGCGTTTCAATTCCCGCATCGCCTGATTCAATTGCGAATGGGTACGTGAGGCATATATTACCTTCGGCACACCCCAGTTATTGGCCTTGCCCATGGCGTTGGTAAGTTCACTGGCCATTGCGGCAGCGGCACCACCACCAGCTCCGGCACTGAGTTGCTTCTGTTGCTCTGCTTGCATCTTCTGCATGTTCAGCTGCATCTCAGACTGGCGGGTGCGTATCCAAGCGAGCGAGGAACAGAGTAGGCTTAATGTTTTACCTGTACCAGTCGGTGATTCCAACACGCCATTGGTGCCATCTCGCAGGCAGATAATCACCTTCTCCATGTAGGCACGTTGCACCTCATACGGTTCAAAGGGAAAATGCACCGGAATGCCGGCGATAGTGCTTTCCGGCATTGTACTGCGTGAATACGAATATTTGTAATTAGTTACTGCGTTAACTTATTTATCGATCCGCTTATATTACTCATTTGCTGTATATCGGTTGCTGCAGTTTCGTGTGGACTGTGTTCGCGCGCCAAAACAAAAGTAACATGTGTTTCGCTCAACAAACGACCCTGCACTGCTCCCGATAACGATAAGCAGGCACGTTAAACGACAAACGTTTAATAAATTTGATAAATCACAATGCACATGTGGATTTAATAACATTCAAATGCATATTTATAAATTTGAAATTATAATATGTTATTTAAACTTAAATTGCATATTTTATGTGTTTGCTTAAGTTGGATTTTGTAAATGTTGCATATAACCAAAATCAAACTAACTCTGCGCCATTCCGATATACGATAGACGCAACAGCCTCGTAACTATTTATCGATATTCAGCAAAAATAACAACAATCGCAGCGCCTCAGTTAGTTTTTTACTTTTGAACAGAGAGGTTGGTTGGCCAGCGGCGGCAGTCTAGAAGAAGCAATAGAAAAGGCAGCGGCGACAATTCGAGGCGCAACGAGAGTGACGGGGGCAGGCACAGTGTGTGTGTGAAACAAACTTACCCGCCTGCTGAGATACTACAAGTAAACATACAAATAACCACATACATACATACATACATGCCACCACTGGTCGTGTCACTTCGGCCTGCTGTCTGTCGGTCTATCGGTTTGTCGGTCGGTCGGTCGCCATCGTCGTCGTCATCATCGCAGTCGACAGTCAGTCAGTCAGTTGGCGAGTGGATTGGTTGGTTGGCTGGGTGGGTCGAGTCGGGTGGCGGGGCGCTGGGGGCGGCTGCTTGGATGAGCGAGCCAAGAGAAGAGAAGAGCAGTGAGAGCTTGCTGGCGTATAAAGATTGTTGTTTGTGTGCTTACGGGCTATGCACCTTAATACAACCACATGCACACATGTGCGTTTTTCTCTCTTTGTGTGCGTGTGTGCGTATATGGATGTGTCGTGTGCTCATATATGTTTCTATGTGTGTGTGAGTGCGCGGCTGTGGTCGTTGGAGTGTACGCGCGCGGCGGAGGTGGTGATAAATTTTTTGTTGGCACAAAGTAAAAATATAACAGAATAAAAAATCGCTCATAACAACAACACAATCCCGTTCGTTCGGCTAACCAAAAAATATCAACATCAGTAACTGCATATTTCTGATAAATATTAATATAAATATTGCCATCAAAACATCGTCACGCACTTTACTCTCTCCTCCTCTCCCCTCACCATCGTTAGTCTCTTCTACTCTTCGCCTGCTGTTGCAGTGCCGCATTAGTTGTAAATAGCGCAGCTTATGTTCAATGATTTTTAATACACAACTCTCACTGATGTTGATGATGATGATGCTGGCTGGCGCGAGTGAGAGAGATGGTGAACGGTGTACGAGTGCGTGTGTGGGTGAGTGAGTTAGAGAGAGAGAGAGAACTCGGCTACAAAATAATTGTTGCTGCAAAGTTGTTATAACCTTAAGAGCTATAACAACAATGCATCTATCGACAATCAGCTGTGCTAATCGTGAATACACGAGAATATCACTTGAAACTTTGGCGCGCCATCATCGTGAATCAAAAGCGACGTTGCAAATTTGTGTATCGTCGTTCGATAGACGATTTCGTGTAGCCGATAAGCTCACATGCAAATTAGTTCTCATTCGTGCCTATGTCGCATTCAAAATTAAGGTCACTCTAATCATCTAGTTTGCCAAATGACGAGAACTTTCCCCCCTCCGTACCCTCCCACGCATGCACGCACACACACGCTTGCATCAACTTTGAGGCGATCCTGTGCGACAAGGTCGTTCCTTGTTTGTTGCCCAGCACTGGTGGCCTGGCAAACGTTTGTGGCTTATCAATCGGTGGTGAGCAGCCCAAACTGTTTAGGCTGAGGTTTTCTATTTGGATTCCGTGAAGTGTGGTAATTCAGTCTTGAAAAACATCCAGAGGGCGACGGTCAACCCCCACTCCCCACATTCCACTTTGTTTTGTTACCTTGCTGGCGTTTGCGGCGACGGCGACATCATTGGTGGCGTTGCCACCAGTGTGAAATGCAAATATTATTGTGTTCTTACAAGTGCATTATTGTTTGAATTTACAATTAACAGGACATAAAATTATTGAGCACATGCGATTTTCTAATTGCAGCCACGTGTGGATTTTGTTTCAGTGCAAGCATTTTTTTTTTTCATATTGTGCACTTTATTTGTCATCTGGCAACGCTATGTTGCGCTGTTGAACGTGAATGTAGTACACACGGCACACGCATGTGGTCTGCTCTTGTGTGTGTGTGTGTGTACGAGAGTTGTGTACGTTTTCGTATACACATGTGTGTGTGTGTGCGTTCCCCTATTCAAATAGAAATTGAGTGCTTTGTACTCAAAACTTAGTCAATTAGTCGCCAGAAGGCGGCGGCAGCGATGACAACGAGAGAAATGCAGCCGCGTTGGTAAAAATTTTGTAATCTTAAATTTACGTAAACCTGGCTTACAATCCGAACCAAGGCAGCAGTTCCCAAGAAAGATTTTTACTTATATATATTCTCTGATTACTTTTATACTTCAAATTCATATTTTTTTCGATTATTTTTTTATTTGCTTTGGGCATGTATTGCTGCAAATTAGAGATGTGTTCGTGAAACGATCGTGACAAATTGCTGGTGGAAAACGATGATTTTGCACACGTGCTACGAACACAAACCGAGCAACGTCTGTGTGTGTGTGTGTGTTTGCGTATTGCGTGTAATTACTACGTATTAACATGTGAACAGTGTTTGTGTTTTTTTGTGTGTGCATAGATGGCGTTTATAATACGTTCTCAGATATGTGCGTACTATACGTATATGAAATCGAAATAGAAACAAAGGCAAAGAAGAAATCAACACTAAGAAATATTGCACGATCGTGTTTGTGTGTGTGATCGAAGTGTATCGCACATGCTCTCATCTCTAATGCCAGCAGCTCTACTAGTACCATGCAAAGCACAATATCTCTAGCCAAGTGTAGACTGAATGAATGACTTTGTGTAGCAGAACCGATTTGGCTTGTCTATATCTATCTAGCACCGTGTCTCAGTGTCGTGTCTATCGCGGGGTCTCTGGGCGCGCATTGGAGTCATTGGCTGCCTGGTTGGTTCTTTGGTCTGGCCTGACCTGGCCTGGCGCAATCGCGAAATTGTGTCAAACCTTTTCCCACAGATGAGAAGACGAAGGCGAAGTTGAAAGAGACCGATAGAGAGAAAGAGAGAGAGAGGGAGAAAACGAGAGACATCGTAAAGTCGCGGTCGAAATTAGCACATTTATTGTCCAAATTGTGCGTTTTTCGCTGCCTCACACAAGTATACATGCATGCATGTGTGTGTGTGTGTGTGTGTGTGTTTGTTTGCGCATTATCAGTGATTACGAAGGTGATAAATGTAGCCAGCATATGCATGTGCATATATTTCTACGTATGTGTGCGTCTCTCTCACTCTCCCACTCTTTCTGTTTTTTCCTCTCTGTGTGATTGTATTTATTACAAAATCAGCAGAAAGTCATGTGTGTGTGTGTGTGTGTGTGTGTTGGGTACACAGTGCGTATGCGCAACATGCATAATAAGAAATAAGCAAAACGTTTACTCCCTGTTCTTCGTTCTCTATTCTCATCTCTTTTATTCTTGTTTTTCGTTTTTTGTTTTTTCAGAATTCGCAAATACTTTTAATATCCAAATGTCAGCTGTTTCACGCAACATGTACTATAAAAGCAGCACAGTGAAACGAAGAAAAAGAGCAAACCGCTTCAGTCCAGGACAAACGGAAAAGGAAGAAAGCTGCTAGCAAAGCAGACAAGAAGAAGAAGAAGAAGAAGAGAGCAACAGCATCAAAATCAATAAAGAGCGATAGATTGCTGAAGTGAGAGGAAAACAAAAACAGCAACAACAAAAACAAAAACAAAAAAAGGAAACCAAAAACAACAACAATAATAATAACAAAAACAACAACAACAACAAGAGCAACAAAAACACCACTTTAGCTTTAATCAACAAAAAAAAACAAAAACAAAACAAAACAGAAGAACAATAAGTAAAAAAGTAACGGGAACGAAGTTTGAGCAAAGTTTAAAGCACAAACAGCAACAAAAATAAGAAGAAGAAGAAGAATAAGAATAAGAATAAAAAGAAGTAGAAGTATAAGAAGAAGTATAATTAGTATAATAAGTACAAGAACAGCAGAAGAGTGGCTGAAGAAGACACACCCCCACAACACGAAAGACCCGCGTCATCTATCTTTCCCACTCTCTCTGTCTCTCTCCCACTGCCGCGTTCGCTGCGCTCAAGTTTACTAGCGAAGAGAGAAGAACGCCGAAGGAAAACGGTAAATAACGTTTGCACTTGATGCTCTTCATACAAACATATACATACATATGTATATATGTATGTGTGTGTGTGTGTGTGTGTGTGTATGCATGTTAATAATATATTGTTGCTGTCTATTTCAGAGTTGGAGAGAAACGGAATCGAAGAGGAGTAGGCAACGTATACGCAGAGAAGCAGCAGTAGGAAGAGGAGTAGGAAGAGGAGAAGGAGGAGAAAGAGGAGAAAGAGAAGGTGGAGGAGGAGGAGGAGCAACCATGACAATCATACTCTTCCTGGTGGACACATCGTCGTCCATGTGCCAGAAGGCGTATGTGAATGGTGTGCAAAAAACATATCTGGACATTGCCAAAGGAGCTGTGGAGACATTCTTGAAGTATCGCCAGCGTACCCAGGACTGTTTGGGTGATCGTTACATGCTGCTCACGTTCGAGGAGCCGCCGGCGAATGTCAAGGCCGGATGGAAGGAGAATCATGCGACGTTCATGAACGAACTGAAGAATCTTCAGAGTCACGGCCTCACCTCGATGGGCGAATCCTTGCGCAATGCCTTCGATTTGCTCAATCTGAATCGCATGCAATCGGGCATCGATACATACGGCCAGGGACGTTGTCCGTTCTATCTGGAGCCATCGGTTATCATTGTGATCACAGACGGTGGACGCTATTCGTATCGCAATGGTGTACACCAGGAGATCATATTGCCGCTGAGCAATCAAATACCCGGCACTAAGTTTACCAAAGAGCCCTTCCGATGGGATCAGCGTCTCTTCTCGCTGGTCCTACGTATGCCTGGCAATAAGATCGATGAGCGTGTCGACGGCAAGGTGCCCCACGATGATTCCCCCATTGAGCGGATGTGCGAGGTAACTGGGGGACGATCGTATCGGGTGCGTAGCCACTACGTGCTCAATCAATGCATCGAGAGTCTTGTGCAGAAGGTGCAACCGGGTGTGGTGTTGCAATTCGAACCAATGGTGCCCAAGGACAGCAGCAGCAGCAGCAGTAGCAACAGCAGCAGCAGTGCCAGCGACAGCAAAGGTAGCAACTCCAGTGCCAGTGGAAGCGGTGGACCCAGCGGCAGTAACAGCACCAGCAGCGGCGGCGGCGGCGGTGGCGGTGGCGGTGGTGTTGGTGGTGGCAGTGGAGGATCAACAACATCGTCATCAAATGAACCCACACCGGACATTGTCTTCCAGTCGATAAAGAAAATGATCTATGTACAGAAGCACATAACACAAAAGACCTTTCCCATTGGCTATTGGCCACTGCCGGAGCCATATTGGCCGGACTCGAAGGCGATCACATTGCCGCCACGCGATGCACATCCCAAGCTGAAGATCCTTACACCGGCCGTGGATGAGCCGCAGTTGGTGCGCAGTTTTCCGGTCGATAAGTACGAGATCGAGGGTTGCCCCCTCACGCTGCAGATACTCAACAAGCGAGAGATGAACAAGTGCTGGCAGGTGATCGTCACCAATGGTATGCATGGCTTTGAGTTGCCCTTTGGCTACCTGAAGGCAGCACCGAACTTCACCCAGGTGCATCTCTATGTGCTGGCCTACAATTATCCAGCATTGTTGCCACTGCTGCACGACCTCATCCACAAGTACAACATGAGTCCGCCAAATGATCTAATGTACAAGTTCAATGCCTATGTCCGCTCCATACCCCCCTACTACTGCCCGTTCCTGCGCAAGGCATTGGTGAACATCAATGTGCCGTACCAGCTGCTGCAGTTCCTCTTGCCGGAGAATGTGGACAACTATTTGTCGCCCACGATTGCCAATCAGCTGAAGCATATTAAGAACACGGCCAAACAGGATCAGGAGAATCTCTGCCTAAAGGTTTACAAGCAGCTCAAGCAACCGAAGCCTCCATATCGGCAGGTGGAGACAGCCAAACTCTGTACGGGCGCCCAGCTGCGTCGGGATCTGGTGCGTCATCCGCTGTTGCGGGACACGTTTGCCAAGCTGCATGCCGAAATTGAACCCGTTGAGAACTATACAATTGTTGTGCCGCAGCTAACGCATCAGGCGTCTGCGAAAACCTATCGCAATCCGTTCGATATACCACGTCGTGATCTGATCGATGAGATCGCGCGCATGCGAGAGGCGTTCCTCCGACCCGCCAGCCTGGTGGCCAAGGACTCAGGCCATTGTCTGCCCATTGCCGAGATGGGCAACTATCAGGAGTATCTTAAGAATAAGGATAATCCGTTGCGTGAGATCGAACCCACCAATGTGCGGCAGCACATGTTCGGTAATCCCTACAAGAAGGACAAGCACATGGTCATGGTGGACGAGGCAGATCTCAGTGATGTTGCGCCCATGAAGTCACCCAATTCCCCCAATGGCGGCAGTGGTGGCGGAGGCGGCGGCGTTGGTGGTGGCGGCGGCGGTGGCGGTGGCGGCGTCGGCGGCAGTGGTTCCTCCTCATCGAGCGGCAACGGTGGCAACAATTCGAGCGGACTTGGTGGCGGCGGTCTGGGTGGTGGCGTCGGCATGTCCGGCCTCATGATGGGCGGCCCTGGCGGACTAATGGGTGGTCCTATATCCAAGAAATTGGATGGCCAATCACGTGGTCGCAAACGCAAGGCGGGTCCATTGCCACGAGCCTTTGAATTCCGACGACTCTCCACGGATTCAACACGCAGTGGAAGCTCCTCTAGCTCCGCATCGAGTTCGACGGCAGCAGGTGGAGCCAGCGGCGCCGGCGGCGTTGCTGATATGCTAATGGACGAGGACAGCAACAGCAGCTACGCCTCCTCGCTCGGCTCGGACACATCCTCGGACTCGGGTCTGGCGACACCGGAGCGACTGTCCTTTGACTTCAGCGAGGAGGAGAGCAGCGAGCATGAGACGCCCCTCAATGGCTACGTGCATAACTTCATCAATGGCATTGGGGCGGACGAGGCCAGCGCCCACGATCCGGACAGCGCCAGCAGTAGCAGCAGCAGCAGCAGCAGCGGCGGCAGCAACAGCAACAGCAACAGTTGCAGCAGCAGTGGCAGCAGCAGCAGTGGCAGCTGCAGCAACAGCAGCTGCAGTGGCAGCAGCAGCAGCAGCAGCAGTAGCAGCAGCAGCAATGGCAGCTCCAATGGCAGCACCAGCAACAGCAACAGCACAACGGCAACAGCAACAGCAACAGCAGCGGCAGCAGCAGCAGCGGCATCGACAGCAACACCCACTGCATCGGCACGATTGCTGCCCGAGGGTGTTGCAGGCTTAGCGGGGCTAGCAGCAGCAGCTGCAGCAGCAGCAGCAGCAACACCCACAAGCAGCACAACACATGCAGCAGCGACAGCAGCAGCAGTAGCAGCAGTGGCATCAAGCAACGGTGCCACAGAGCCTGGCAGCAGCATAAGCAACAACTTTGGAATCGGCAGCAGCGGGAGCAACAGTTGCAGCAGCAGTAGCAGCAGCATCTTTGGCAACAACAGCAGCAGCAGCAGCAGCAATAGTTGCAGCAATAATCCCAGCCACAGCAACAACAGCAGCGGCGTTCTGTATGTGCCCCTTAACGGACTGACCATGCAACATGCCGCATACAGCAGCAATGCCAGCACGACACCAACACTTATGGACAGTTCGATGCTAATGATGCCAGCAACAGCAACTGGCAGCAGCATCGGCCTAGGTGGCATGGGTGGCATGGGTGGCATTGGTGGCATGGGTGGCATTAGTGGCATGGGTGGCCTAGCAAAGGTTTCTACCTTTGCAGCAACCCCGCCGCTGCTCTTGATGCCCAATGGCTACACAAGCCATCATGTGGGTGTGGGTGTGGGCAGTGGTGCCATGCTCTCGCCGCCAGTTGCCACTGCCACAACAGCAGCAACGGCAGCGTCAACAGGACTGTCAGGCATTGCAGCTGCTGCTGCAACAGCTACAACAGCAACAGCGACAGCAGCAGCAGCAGCAACATCAAATGCAGCCAGCAGCAACAGCAGCAGCAGCAGCAGCTCATCAACAGCCTACTTTAGTCACAATGACATTAACGACGCCTCGGAGATCTCGCGCATTTTGCAGACTTGCCACAATGGCGGCAGCAGCAGCATCAGCAACAACGGCAGCAACAGCAGCAGCAGCAGCAGCAGCACGCTAAATGGCAATGCCAGCGAGGACAACGGCAATGGTGTCGACACCGATCTCCTGGGCAACAGTTTCGATGTACTGAAGCGCACAGCAGGCGGTGGCAGTGGCAGCAGCTTGTTGACAGCTGCCGGCAATCCGCATGTCTACTGGGGCAGCGGACTAAATCATCTGAGCAGCAGCAACAGCAACAGCAACACGAATAACTCCGTCAGCAACAGCAGCAGCAGTGGTGGCAACAACACTAACACAAACAGCAGCAACAGCAACAGCAACAGCAACAATCACAGAAACTTCAACAACAGCAGCCCCAAGCTGGAGGCAAAGGCATCACCAACGCACAGCAACAGCAGCAGCAATAGCAACAGTAGCAACAACAACAGCAACAGCACAAATGTTAACAACGGCAACAGTTGCAACGGCGGCGACTTGTTAGCGGCATCACCGGAACGTGGCATGACGGAGGAGCAACGGGAAGCGGCACGCAAACATAATATCGATCTACGTTTGCAAATCTTTCGGGATATCCGAAAGCCTGGACGCGATTACAGCCAGCTGCTGGAGCACTTGAATCTGATAAAGGGTGATCAGGAGATGCGATCCGATTTTGTGGATATGTGCATCAGTGAATCGATGCGATTCCGGCGGCATCAGATGATCTCCAGCATACAGGAGTGGTGGGAGAGCAAGCAGCAGCAGCTTGAGATTACGAAGAGTTAACGTTGGCTCCTCTGGAATTGAGCGTGCAGCATGCTGCCGCCGTAGCAGCAGCAGCAGCAGCAGCAGCAGCAACAACCACGCAACATGTCTGTGATGTCAACAACAAGAACAACAACAACAACAACACCAACACCAACCAGCAACCATAACTACAACTACAACTACAACTACAACTACAGTTACATTTACAGTTACAGTTGCAGTTACAGATACGGTTACAATAACAGTTACAATTACAATTACAGTTACAGTTAGACCTTGAGAGTTAGGATTTGTGATGGATCAAGGTTTGATAAACCTATCGCCACACTCTACTCTACACACAACTGTACACACACCTACACAGCCACACAACACACTTGTACATACATAAAGAAGAATTGTGTGTGCAACATAAAGAAGAAGAGAGATAGAGAGAGAGTGATAGATAGATAGAGCAAGGGTCAAGTGTCAAGTGTCAAGTGTCTTGGGGGTGCAAGTCGGGCATGTATTTATGTAGTCTATAGGCTGAATCTATATAATATATATATGTATACATAGCGATTATGTTTACAAGCAGATGAGTTTAGAGCAAGCAGAAACAACAACATTAGCAGTTAACGAAATTTAGTTACATTACGTGTAAAGTTTACATTTATATATGCATGCATATAAACATGCATATTCGTATACAGATACAGATACATCTAGTGTAAGTAAGATCCAAAACCTTTCACAGTCTTTAGTCGATCTAGTTAGTGGTTAGCCCAACAAAAACTGTATTAGCGAAGTAAGCTCTAAACACACGTAGAGATGATAATGTACCCCCCTCCCTACCTACCTCCCTACCTCCCACCCTCCCTCTCTATATACTATATATATATATAGATATAATTTAGTTGAAGACATGGAAACATACATGCAATAGATATGCATATATACAGCTCGTATGTATGGATACTTGAGTGGAATGTGAATGTATTATATTTAAGCATAAAATATGATTTTAATTAAACAGTTCTTTTGCATTGTATAACGATCTGAATTTAATGCCACACACATACAATACATACAATACATACATAACATATACATACATACATCAACTTATTTCATTTTGAATAGACCTAACAAACACTTAACCCCACATCGATTTGTTGTTGGCCACTCGGTTGTCTTTTATCTTAATCTTTATCTACAATACATATATTATTATTATTTTTATTTATACAATAAGCATAACGTTAGTTTTGCCTTTGATCTTAAGTTCTTTTTATCGTTAGATTATTGATAAGTAACTGTTAAATCTGTTATAGGCAAGCAAAAGTTGATTTCCCCTTTTTCCCGTATTACTTTTATTTTTTTTTTTTATATTTTCCTGTTCAATTGTATAAGGAGCCCCCTTGGTGGGACGTAAACATATCTTTATATAAAGAAGGAATAACTCTGTATCAGCACAAAAGATTGTTAAGACGCCGTTCGGCTGTTGTTTTTTTTTTCTATTTATTTATTTTTTTTTTATGGATTTCCTCATAAATTATAAAGGAGCTTGGTGACGAGAGAGTGCGTGTGTGTGCGTGTGTGAGAGAGTGGGACGGGGGCGTGTGTAGTGCCTGCAGTTTAAATCGCGAGGGGATCAGTCTCTAAGCTCGCCAGTTTGTTTGCTTTAAGGATAACTGATTGTTCAAATAATTATATAACTAACGACTTCATAAACATGACTTAAGAATCCAAAATGAACAGTTTCAAGTTCATAATCAATTAAATAAATGAAATTGCATTGATTTCCGATTATTATTCTTCCAGTTTTCGCGTTTCGAACGAACGAATTCAAGTTTTTTTTTGGTATTTAAGCGTGTTGATACTTCTTTTTGTAATTATTGTATCTTCTTTGTTTTCCCTCATCACAAATGTTTCGTTTACAGACGCGTCTTCATCCACGGCCAGCGCGTGTCGCAAGGATGCGCTGTGCCGAGGCTATGTATGCTATGAATGAGCCCCTTTTCCCTCCGACACCTTCCAAACCGAATATGTTCGCTGTACAAACCAATTACCAATCGTGCCTTTTACACACCCATTTGCCCGTATGAATGTGTACTTCTTTGGATCCACAATTTATCTTATGTTATTCACACAAAGCATTATAACAGATCTGACTCCCTATTCATTTGTGTATGAAAATAATTCGAGATTAACGATGATAGTTCCCTTGGCGTTGACCGTCAAGACAATTGTCAATTACTGTATCAGTTGTTGTTTTTGTTTTTATTTTGTGAACTCACATTTAAGTCAAGTAACAAGAGCGATATGCGCTATATGCTGCAGTTGTTGATAAGGGAGAATGGAAAAGAGAATGCGCTTATTTTGTTGAACAATTACAAACAAAGTTTTAAATTATCTATAAGAACTAAGATCAAATCAAAGTGGCCGCCACGATTAATGAAGTCGATAACACACAGCTGACTATAATCGATAACTAGTACTTAAGTGGTGCGGAGCATCCGCCTAGCTGTAAATTCAGTTTCGATTACTTTCATAGATCATGCTAAATTTCATATATTTCAGTTTCAAATGAAATAATAGTAATAAAAAAGTGAAAAATTGTATTTGTCATTACTGGAAATATGGATTTCTGCAAGTTCTTTGCTAAATCAATTGGTTTCTTTTGCTGCGCATACATTCGTAAGTCTGCCCGTCACTGAATTATATGCATAAACATGTACACACACACATGCATGTACATGCCTTTGTTTTCTATGAAAATTTAGGCAAAGGTAATTTATTTATTTTGAATTTTGTACATTTCAAACAAAACAGCAATAGAGCAAGAAGCGAATTTGCAACCTGGCAGAGTTGCCATACTTTGATTTCCTTGAGCTCCTTCGTGCGCGCCAAATCAAATACCGATGCTGTGGTGAACTATGTCGCTGTTATCGATATAGATACATTTCAAAACAGCAATAGATCGCGAATCGAATGGGCATCCTGATAGCGTTGCCATACTTTGATTTGTGCGCGCCAAATTAAATACCGATTGCTGCTGTGGTGGTGAACCATGTCGATGTTATCGATATAGACAGGCGATAGTGTGTGCGAGAGGCCCGTCAACAACCCTAGCAGCCGCTGACGTGTTTGCTGGCACAAAACACAAAAACACACGCATCCAGAGCTAGTTTTACCCAGACTCAAAATAGTTTTGCATGTTTATGCAGCTGGCGGTGCAAAAACACGAATCTATCGAGACGAGAAGCAGCAAAGAAATGCTCAAAAGGTGAGAAATTAAGTGAAAGAGAGAGAGGGGGCGGGTTACCTAAAGGGGTGTGTGAGCTAAACGACTTTTGTCACTTTTGATAAATGTTAATACATTTCAGTTCTTGAATGAAAGTTGGTAATCAGAGCAGCAGCAGCAACAACAACAACAACAACAAGCAACGGCCGGTGGGGAGAGAAGCGGCCACGGCATCAACAAACCAAGTGGAAAGCTAAGCAGCCGCTGCCTCGCATCAAACTGTAGCCGTGGCCACAGTTCGAGCACAGCAACAACAACACGACACAAACAGAAACAACAATAATAATAATAGCAACACACAACATTGCCACACACCTTAAGTGCGTTTGAAGCTGCTCAGTGCAGGCCGAGGCAGAGGAAGAGAGACTAGCAAACGAAGCTACACAGGGCACAGACACAGCCGTAGAAATGGCGCTGCTGACAATGATTGCCCGTGTCATCGATGGGCTGCCCCTGGTGGGTACCATGCAGGACGACGAACAGGTGAGTCGAGCATATCTGTAGAGAGACACACACGCATACACACACAGAGAGAGAGAGAGAGAGAGAGCAACAACAGTGCATGTGTACCCGCTTTCACTTTCACTTCTATTTCCCCTTGGCAGACTGGACGCAGCATACTGGACTATCAAAATCAGGCTAAGATGCTCTTTCGCAAGCTGGGCACACACTCGCCGGCGCGCAGCAGTATCGAGACAGGACCTTATCTGTTCCAGTGAGTATATACATATGTATATAGCCTGCATATGGGATGATGCAATCTGAGATCGAATAAGTTAACTAACCTGCTGCCCGATATGTTTCTTTTCATTCATTGCATCGTCATCCATCGCACTATCGAATTGAAAATTGACCCGTACACACACACACACACACACACACACACGCACACACACATACACAGCTATCTAATCGAGAACGATGTCTGCTACCTGGTGATGGTTGATAAAATGTATTCGAAGCGGTTGGCTTTCAATTACCTGGAGGATTTGGCGCAAGAGTTTCACACGAACTATGGACGGCGTGTCAATTCGGTGACACGCCCCTACGCCTTCATAGAGTTCGATGTGTACATACAGAAGGCGAAAAAGCAGCTGACCGACCGCAGGCGCAACATCAGCAACATCAACACACAGCTGCAGGATGTGCAGCGTATCATGGTGCAGAACATCGACGATGTGCTGCAACGTGGCACAGTCTTGGCGGGTGAGTACAACAACAACTACAACTGGCTGCAAGCTGACCAACTATATGTGTACATATATTATTCCAGAACTGGATACGAAGACACAGAACCTCTCGATGATGTCGCAAAAGTATAAAAAGGATGCCAAATTACTGAATCGCAAATCGATGTACATGAAGGCGGCGGCCGTTGGCACCATATTTCTAGTGTTTATATTATACTTTTGGGTTTTGTAATATATATACATATATGTCTATATATATATACTATATGCTATCTATATATATATATATACGTATGTGTGTGTGAATGTGTGCATATATAGCATATGTATATATGTATGTACGATAGTCGCATTAGTTCGTTAGTCGTAATTGTAATTGGCGCAGTTGTTAGTCGTCGTGTTCGTCTTAGACGTTGCGTTCGAAAGACAGGGAGGGAGAGAGAGAGAGTAAGAAGAACGCGACGCAAACAGTTGGCAGTTGCCGCTCATCACAGAGGCCAAAAGACATTTGAATATTTAATATAATAATTGTTTAGCAGTGACAGAGACAACGTCGGCGACAACTAGTTAATAACAGCTGCAAAAAATGGGGGCATGCTCTGCGATTACTTTGATTTACTTGGCGTTATGGGTTTTCATTTCATTTCTACACACACACACACACACACACACACACTCGCACTCGCAAACTCGTTCACATTTGTTAATGCATTTATTTTTGTTGTGTTTTCTGTTTCAATCTTTTGCAATATGCCTTTCCTCGGTTTGTTCCCCTCCTTCCCCCTCCCAATCCCTCTTCGCTGGCATGATGTGGCCAATCGAAGCGAAGCGAAGCGAAGATTGTGTAAATTTGTGTAATCCATGCAGACATGTGTGTATAGCTTGTAGATTGTACTATATGATATGTGAGGCAGTCGAGGAGAGATGACTAATGATGCAATGGTCTATAACACATCAATAAAATACGATTTTAGGCAATTTATACATAAATTATTAAGAAACTAAACTAATTGTGGTAAACTGTAGATTGTCCATAGATTGTCTATCCAGAAGCTGAACGAAAATAAAAAGCAAAAACAAAATGTTCAGGCTGCACTTACATATTATGTACATACATATGTACTATATATTTCCTTCCCTTTCCAGAGAATTCCTTGCATTATCAGTTTTACTGTCAATATATATATACATATATATATATATTTATAATATATAGTATATATATTTATATATTATTTGTATTATATATCTCCACCCCATTCCAGAAAAAAATGTTCAATTTAAATGATTTATTTTTGCATTACCAAAAAGAAAACGACCTATTTTGAATGATTAATTCCTTTCACTTGAGTTTGATGATATATTCGCCAATTCCTTGCTATATCGGTTTTACTGTCAATATATACATATATATATATTTATAATATATGTATATTTATTGTACTATATATCTACACCCCATTTCAGATAAAAACGTACCATTTCAATGATTTATTTTTGCATTCCCAAAAAGAAAACGACCTATTTTGAATGATTAATTTTTCCATTATATATTTCCTTTCACTTGAGTTTAATGATATATTCGCCAATTCCTTGCCATATCGGCTTTACATACAATAAATATATGTATATATATGCATATATATATATATATATATATATACATATATATATAAAGTTGAATGCCGCCGTTGCCGGTTTGCAATTTTGCATATATAAATTTTTAATATCAAATTTTTACATTTAGGAAAAAAATGCGCCGTCATCATTTACAATCGTCGTTACATATGTATATCTTTATATATTCATTCATGTATAATTTCCTTTTCGTTAAATATATGTATATATATGCATGTGTATATGTGTGTACGCCTTTATATGTATGTGTGTGTATGTATGAATTACATATGTATGTAGCTTGTGTGTTTAGCTTAAGCTTCAACTGAAGTGAGAATTGGAAGAATTCGCATAAGTTTCGTAAGGAAATCAAACAAAAGGGGGTCAGGAGTGGGAGGATTCGGAACTGTCATACCAAATGGTTGGGAAAGAAAAAGAACTATGCTGTATATCGAGTATTTTTGTTGCATGTATGATTTCCTCTCAATATTCTTCTATATAGTAAATTGAACTGTATACGTTGCTTTCCTTTAGTTGTTTTCACTTCGATTTTGACTTGTATAAATCACAATTGAAAATGATACATTACGTTTACGTTGTATAGTGTATATCAATTGCAGTTTCTATATATTCGCATTAATTTCTTAAATTCTGCTCTCCACTAGAAGCTCTGGCTGTGTTCGGTTGGCTATCAATTACTTTTTTTGACTTGTACATATACTACATATATTTGTGTATATAGTATATATGTATGTATGTATTTATTATTTCTTGTTTGCGTTTAACATGTGTGTACAAAATTACATTCATATATAGTACTATAACATAAACAAATATCAGCTGTAAAATGAGATGACAAGATGAGGTTATTTTTGTATTTCCTGTTGTTTTTTTTTTTTTTTTTGTTTGAGACTACGAAACGGAACAGATCGGAATTACATACATCTACATATATAAAAGTTATCTGAATACACTTGACACACCTCCTCCTTGCTTTCTCAATTCGTTTCTCTAGACAGCATTCTATGATCTATGCCAAAAAACTAAGTTCGGACGACAAGTGCGGAAACCATAATGAATGGGGTCGATATCGATAGGTATCCCTAACTATATCTCTAAATGTTGCTAACAGTTACATTTACATATACATATGTTCTTTAAATTTTACTTTCCTTTCTAGTTTATCAACTGTTGAGTACAAATAAAAAAAAAAAATACATCGTTCTACAAAATATCGGCCATTCTTCCACCCTCATGAGTAACCCTAATGTTAGTTATGTTCAATATGTTCTCTTGTTATTTTTCTCTTATTTTTTGGCTTCTTGGTTTTGCTTTCCTTTTCAATTGGTTTGTCTTCTACATTCAAAGGCAGTTTTTGAGCATGGAGGGACAATGTGAGATTCGTGACAAAGCAGTTAAATATCATATATATGTACATATTGTACGTAGCAAGAGTATAGTCTAGCAAGATGGTACGAAGAAGAGACAGAGAGGGACAGAGGGTGCAAGAAACTATTGCGTACAAATTGCTGTACAAGAGTCGATTAAAAACAAAGATGATATAAAATATGCACCTATATATATGTATATATATATGCCTGTAAATGTAGGAAAAGTACACCCACTAAATAGCGTATATATGCCTGTGTATGCCTGTGTGAGTACCTGTCGCCGGGTACGTCTTACAACTAGTAAAAAAAAAAGGGTGCTTACATTATAACTATGTATGTGTGAGTTAGAGTACGTGTACCGTTATTAGCTTAGCTTAGGAAAGAACGTTGTAGTGTTGAGTAGCGCGTTAAGCGTCGCCTGTTCGTAGTATGGTAGTTCTGGCCAGTGGGCGCCCAACGTGGGCTCACTTAATACGCTGATGATCGGGCGTGCTCTTGAGTATGTCCGGCTGATGCGCCACCTGATGATGATGGTGATGATGATGCCCATCATGGTGGCCCGTTGTCGTATGTGAGCTGAGTGTACCCTGATGACTGCCACCTCCCCCGTCTCTGGCCCGACCTCCTCCTCCTACTCCTCCTCCTCCCACATGATGCGAACTGCTCAACGTGTGGGAATGCGTCGAGTTAAGCGTGTGCGTTGCATGCGAGTTGAGGGTATTGTGGGCCGTTGTGGTTGCATTCGTCGAGAAGCCCGTTATGCTGCTGGCTCCCGCCCCGACAGTAGTTAGGCCACCAACTCCGCCACCGGCGCTGCCTCCGATGGGCCGCTGGGAGGTGCGCAGCGAACGATGCGAACCATTGCGCGTCAGCGAGTTCATCTGTGGCGTGCCCGGCACCGTGTGCCCCAGCGCATTCATGTAGTCCGCAATGAGCAGCGTAATCTCCAGAATCTTTGGCTTGCTCATGGCAAAGAGCAGCTTCTGCTCACAGCCGCCAGCCAGGGTGCCATCGTCGTGGGAGACGACCAGCATGAAGTCATCCTGGCAGCCGCCAAAGGTCATCACGCTGCTGTAGGGATAACGTGCGACGGGCGCCATTGTGGATAGCTCGAGCACATTGAGGGCATCCTCAGCGACGGCCAACCAGGCGACGGGTGTCACAGCGGCCACATGCGGCTCGCATTGGCGCGGCTTCGCCTGGAACAGGCATGCCCCGAAATAGGGCCACTTGCGGCAGCAGGTCAAATAGATGCGCACACAGTCGAGCGTCGATCGGCCCTTGAGCAGTGTCCACTTCGAGATGAGCAGCTCCTGCACATCCTTCAGCTGCTCACTGGCCAGGGCATCGCGATAGCGATATGGATAGAACTTGTCCAGCGCCTTGAGGCCGACATCGCGCGACTTCTCGTGCGTGTAGTCGCCCATGTCGATCTGCGACATCAGCGAGGCCAGCTCCAGCGCCAGTTCGCGCGAGAGCGGGAACCGTCCTTGGACGATCTGCGCATTTGTCTGGTAGCAGAGCAGAAGGCGCTCCTTGTCCGTCTCGCACTTGATGGTATGCTTCCAATAGAGTCGATTCTTGTAGCTTAGCTGGATGACGCGTGAGTTCTCGAACTTGCCCGATCCCTTCTCACGCAGGGCCGTCTCCCACTTGCTGATCACGTCGCAGAGCTTGGCCAGCGGCTCCAGATAATGCTCCAGATCCTTTTCGATCGGATCATCGCTGAAAAGACAAAAGCCATTCGCAGCGTCGCGGGTGCCCAGCTCCTGGGCCAGTGTGGTCTGGAATTCTTCGATTGTGGTGGAGCCATCGAAGGATACTACCTGTAAGGTGTGTGGTGAGTGTGTGGTTCCACAACTGCATGCGCTGCTGCTACATACCTGGTAGGTGGTGTTCATCATGTGCACTGGAATGGCATGGGGCAGGGAGTGATGATATGGATTCTTCAGCAGGATCGAGAGCACCTCCATGCGCGAAGGCTTCGTCTCCCGTCCGCCATTCTTCAGTGTCCGCTCTAGCGCACGCTCGCAGTAGGCGGCATATTTGCCCGTCTCCGTTTTGGTATCCGCATTCCGCGACAGATGCAGCTTCAGGTACCAGAGGAGCCGACTCGACTTGGGCACGAACAGCGACACTGCCAGTGCGAGCAGCTGCCAGCCTTGCACGAAGCTGTAGGCCGGCGGATTCGACTTGCAGTCGATGATGGGCGTCGAAACGGGTGCCTAAGAGACAGACAGAGAGAGAGAGAGAGAGAGAGAGAGAGAATGGTACAGGTCATTAAGCGGGAGAGAGCAAGGCAAGTTCGAATTGAACAAGTTCATTAATTGGATTAGGCAACTCTACAAATTGACGAAAAGAACTGAAAGCAACGATCGTACGACTTTTTTAAGGGTTTACGATTAACGATATACGATATACGATTGACAACAATCAAATTTCCCCTCATACCTGTATCGATGTGGGCGAGCTGCCGTTGGCCTGAGCTTGTCCAGCCTGTTGGGTGTCACAGGTGAACAGGCTTTGGGTGGCGCACAGAAGTAGTTGCTGTAAATTTCGTCGTCAACGGTACGGTACAGTAAGCGGATATCGGTTATCGATTAGCGGATATCGGTATTGGTTTGTCGGTTTCAAACGTAACGCAACGTATATTTTTGTTTCGTTTTTTACACACGTTTAACACATACACAAAAAGAAGAAAAACAGAAGAGAAGAAGGAGAAGAGAAGCCAAAAAATATTTTCTGATCAATTTTTGCTATTTAAACTGACTTTGTTGTTGTTGTTGTTGTTCGTTTCTGTTGCTATTGTTGCTATAATTATTTATTCATTGTTTTGTTTTGTTTTTTACAGTGTACTTGAACACGCTAAATGGAAGAGTTGATCTCTCTTTGGTTTTTACAAAGCAAAACGAGTTAACTTTATGTTTATGAATAATGCGAGACATTCAAAAGCCAAGAAAGAAACGAGAAACAGAACCATAAAAACAAGTTGGAAAACTCTAGAGATCAACAGAGAAGACTCATCATCATCTTCATCACCTTGATCATCATCATCATCTTCATCAACACCATCTTCATCATCATATGCCATGTTACTTCAACTCATATCGATCAAGTTGCAATCGCAATCAGTGTCAACGTAGCACAAGAGAGAGAGTATGGGAGAGAGAGAGAGAGAGAGAGTGATGTACACTGAGCGCTGTGTTCTTGTTGTTGTGTGCGTGGTGAAGTGTGGTGAGTATGGAGTCTGAAGTGTGCGAACCCGAGGCCCCTTAGAAGGTCTCAGATAGAATTCAATTGTCAATTTATCAAAAGTCAAACAAATCTTCTTTTTACTTTTTGTTATATACGTGAATATATAAGTATATATGTATGTATATATACCACTATGAATGGTTTATATATCTTGTATTTGACGATATGTCCGGATAAGTATTTTGCCAATTAAACACCCATTTCAAGTTATACTTAATTACGGGGGCCCCAGAATGGTTCCGATTCAGTATGTTTGTATGTACGTGTGTGTGTGTGTGAGAGAGTTCCTGTATGTGTTTTGTACCTCATGTATTTATATGTGTGTGCGTGAAATTTACAGCAAATACTTTATACAATGACAACGATCAATAAACAGATCCAAAATAAATACGTATACATATGTATGTACATTCAAGAGTATATATACACATAGAGTAAGTTTTGATCTGGTGTTTACATTTATCTTGAAAGCTATGCTGTGCTGCTAAACTATCGATGCTACTATCTATACTATCGTATAGATATACAGTGAGTCAAGTATGTCTTTGAACATATGTACATTAATAACATTATATGTGTGAAGAGTTACTTGACTCACTGTGTGTATTTAGGCAGATAATTGATGTATTAAATAAAGCAATTGATTTATTGATTGACCATCGATAGTTAGCTGTTATCGATAGTTAGAGGCAGCATTTATTCAGAAAGTACTGAAGAATGTGTGTATGACAGTTATGGGGGAAATTCATTGTTCAATTCAAAACAAAAAAAGGAACAAGAATAAGTAGAAGATAATTGAAGAAAATGTCATTACGGATTAGTGGATAAAGTAGATAAGATAAGGGATCATGCATTACTAGATGAGAACACGAAATATCGAAGCAAGTATCGTTCAGGCATCCATATGTATAACATATATATCATATAATATGAATATAAATATAAATATAATATGATATATCATATCATATAAATCCGCTACATTTCAGCGTAAGATCTTAAAGACTAAAGTGTATTTGAAATGTTTGTTTGGAAAGCGTTCGTAAGCTTTTTAATTGAAGCAAAGCCTTGAAAAAAGCCGGCAAATTGTCATAGAATTGATAAAGTAATAAATATACAAAAATAATAGTGCGATACCTACTCAAGATATCGGTTGAAAGCTGCATTAAAATACAGCTTGATCTGTTTATGATATATAGTATGAATTTTAGGATAGTTCTATATGTATATAGAGCTTTGCGAGAGCTGCGATCGGTCGGGATTAGCGAGAAACAGTTGATAGACATGAATGCAACTTGTTGTGTTGCTCAGTTTAAACTGGATTAGTTGTGTGGGATTAACATATTTATACACAGAATATTGGAAATCATATTGAAATCAAAATGATTTAAGAACTAAGGGGAACAACTAAAACTAAAAGAGCATTTCTTATCTCTTTTATTTGGATAACTCGATAACGATAACGATAACGATAATGATAAGAAGCTTTGCAACTGAAAAACTTACGCGCGTCTGCTTGCCCAGTTTCTTGTTTACCTGGACACCGACACTTAGTTTCTGTCCCATATGTCGGGAGGTTTGCTTGATCAGTATACAGATCATTTCGGTCTGCAGCTCCGGCATGTCCAGGCAATGCTGCAGTGCGTTCTGGGCGAGCACCACATGGTAATCGATACCCGGTTGGTTGACGGCCACCGACATGAACAGCTGAATGCTCTGTGAGGATCGGACGAAGAGGAAGAAGAGCACGTAAATTAGATTACAGTACTTGCATATCGTATCCTACGAATCATATGATCACGCAGGATTACTAACCTTGAATAGCTTAATGGCTTCCGGCTGCATTGTCTCCGTATGCATCGAAGACAGCGGCGCCGTGATGGTGTCCTTAGTGTGCAGCAAGATCGGGTGGCGCCAGAGTACACAGTCTGTGGGGGAGGGGGGGAAGAATGCATAAGGTTAAGGCTAACCGGGCACTGGGGCACACTTACTGGGATCCCCGTCGGTCTCCATCAGCTTCTGCACCAGCTGCTCGTACTGTGTGCCCGCACTGGGGCCGCCGCCGGAGACGACAGTCAGGTGATAGAGCCAATTGTCTCGCTCCGGCTTGCCGGAGAGTATCAGGTAGGTGGGTCCCTGATGTGCCGGATAGATGGCGACGGTCAAACGCGCCTGATCCTGTGCAGCATCTTCGCGCTCCTCCGAATCCGAGTCCGATACATGCTCCACTTCCTCGACGCGAGCATCGCGCATGTTAATCTGTCCCAGCGGATTCTGTGCAGGTTATGCAATATTAGATCTCTCTCTCTCTCCTCCCAGCTCCCACTTCCCAGCTCCCTCTAGTCACTTACCGTCTCAGCGGGCGCCTTGAAGTAGAGAAACATCTTGCCTAGCAAGACGCACCAACACTTCTTGGCATGTCCGTTCTTCACCTTGGTCACCCAGCCCTGCACGGTGGGCTTCTGGTCGTCGCGACTGAGCAGCAATTTGGTCGCATTGCGACGCTGCACATTCTGAAGCACACGTATCCAGTCGTCCATGGTGGCATGCGAGTCGGCCGTCAGGTAGTAGACCTTCTTCCCAGTGTCTATCTCGAAGGTGGAGGCACCCTCGGCGCGACTGATGCGACAGGCCTCGTCCAGCTGGATCTGGCCCTGCGGCTTCCGTTGCACATCGTGCTGACTCTTCCAGTAGTTGAGCGATCCGTTCTTGAGGACGAACCAACGCTTGCGCCAGGTCTTCAGCTTGCCGCCCAGCTTGGCCAAGTGCCCCATCTAAAGCCAGATGATAGATCAGTTAAGTGACGAGTATATAACATATGTTTTTTTCAACTAATTCGACTGTTTTCATTACTCACTGCTATTTTAATGAACAGCTGTAAACAGCACTTTTTTGTTTAAATCAATAATGTAAAAAAAATTAACAACACTTTGACTAATAAATTGATTTGTTTTTGTTTAAAATAATCACAAAGTTTAAAATAAAATTAAATTTGTGAACATTCATTTACTTTGTGATATATAAAATTAAGTTTAAGCAGCTCTTGAGCACTGCTATTTTTGTGAACACAGCTGTATATATGTATATGTATATATATATATATATATTCCTGATCAATCCCTTAAGAGCACTCCTTTGTGCAACTCTTCCATTATCAAATTGATATAATAGATGCCTTTGCGCACATGGTTAACCTCCTAAATTGACCCACTTCTCAGCTACATATGTATATGTATATTGTAGTATATCAATTGAACCTACCTTCTCTAGAGACTCAAGCTTCTTGCTGGGCGAATCCACGTAGGATTGACGCATCAACAGCGAGGGCATCGAGGCGTCCATGCATGTCGATTCGGAGACAGCGTCCGGCGGCAGGGCGTAGTCGTCGGAGAGGCCTGATTCAAAGGAAAGATCTGAAATTACTGTGCCACGCATGTGGGGGCTCACGCGCAGTTGCGTCAGCTGCGCGCCAGTGGGCGTATGTAGGCGTGGCAGCGTGCTCTGTATATGCTGCACAGCCACCAGCGGCGTCAATGTGTGTGGCAATGTGTGATGATGATGCGGATGGTTTTGTTGGTGTTGTTGGAGTAGGTGCTGTTTGTGGTGTGGTTGGTGTGGTTGTTGTGGTTGTTGTTGTTGTTGATGTGGGGTTGTGCGTGATTGGACTGTTATGAGGATGGTTAGGTTAGGTTGGTTGGTTAATGACAGTGATCAGTGGCGGATTGCAAATGAGAGGGTTACACAATAATGTATGAGCCGGGGGAGGGAGGAGGATGAGACGAGACGATGGTGAAGGCAAAGGCAAAGGCGAAGGCGAAGGCGAAGGCGAGGGAAATGCAACCCGTTTATTAGATTCATTGCTAGAATACGCTTTGAAAAAGTTAGTTAGGACTAAAAACAGTCCTTCGGATAACAAGGAAGAAAGGAATTGTGGATGGGGATAAGTATAAGGTAGACTATATGGTTCTTAAGGCGGCACATACAAGGTTCATTTATTTACACAAGTGCATTTTATTTTTTTTTATTGAAATAATATAAAGCAACATACATATGTATATGTCAGACTATTGGCATCTTGGCTATACGAACGAAAGAATTGAGACTAGTGTTTAAATAACTGAAATTCGTTTAGGGATTCTGATTCAATTTGAACTTGACATGATACAAAGAAAAGAAACAAATAAACTGTATAACCTCTAGAAGAGAAAAAGTTGAGTACCTTATAGGATTATTCCATTATTGGAGCTTAACGAAAAGATTAACATAAGAGGAAAACCTAAGCAACTCAATATAAATGCCTTGACAATGAATTGAATGCATGGGAACAAGCAAATGAGGAGGGAACAATATCAACTGGGATGGTTCAAGTCTGGGGTTAGTGTTACGTGGTGGGTTTCGCTATGGTTAGTTTCTGTTGCTGTGATGGTTCTTTGGTACAAAGAAAAGAAACAAATAAACTGTATAACCTCTAGAACAGTAAAAGTTGAGTAGCTTATAGGATTATTCCATTATTGAAGCTTAACGAAAAGATAAACATAAGAGGCAAACCTAAGCAACTCAATATAAATGCCTTGACAATGACTTGAATGCATGGGAACAAGCAAATGAGGAACTAGGAGGGAACAATATCAACTGGGATGGTTCAAGTCTTGGGTTAGTGTTACGTGGTGGGTTTCGCTGAGGTTAGTTTCTGTTGCTGTGATGGTTGGTGTCTTTGGTACTGGTTGCAGTTGGAGCTAGAGCTAGAGCTACCACTACCGTTACGCTTTACTGCTCAAAGAGAAGGAGCAGCAGGAGGAGACGGGAGGGGGGTGAGGGGGTGGGGGTAAATTTGAAGTTAGGTTACGTACCACGCGCCTTGGCATTCTTGGGGCTCTCGGAGCCACTGCGCTTGGCGGGACTGAGGCTCGAGGAGGTCTTCAGACTCTTTGAGGGACTCGAGGCGCTGCCCGAGGTGGAGGTCTCCGTGTTGTCCGTGCTAGATGAGTTGTGCGAGTTGTGGGTCAACATGACGGCATGATCCTCTCCATCGCTGGAATCATCACTGGAGTCGCCCGTGAAGGGCATCGAGCGTATCTGGGAGGCACGCCCCTTGACCGTGGCATAGACCGGCACGGAGATATCACAGAAGCCGCCGCTGGCGGTTTGTTGCTGCCGCGTCGGCGGCTGAGGTGTGCCCGGGGTGCCGGTGCTGCCGAGTGTGCCGTTGTTGGCATTGCCCTCGTGTCCATGCGTCGTCCCTGTGGTGTGCCGTGTGCGTCCGTTCGAGAGCGTCGTCGCTGTCAGACTGTGCACATCCTGCACATCCGGTGTCGGCTCGTTGCTGTCCCCAGTGCTGGTGCCGGTGCCGGTGGCGGTGGCGGTCGCATTGCTGGCTCCACTGCCGGCCAGGCCATCGTTTGCCACCTGATAGATCTTGGCCTCCCAGCTGGGGAAGCGGTGCAGCGGCGGTGTGGGCGGACGTGGCACGCCCACCTCACTGGTGGTCGTTGTGGTGGTGCTCGAGTTGCCCCCGCTGGCCATCAGTGCCGGATTGTTCTTCATCCAGGCGGGCAGCTTCTCGCACGAGGGCGTATAGATCTCAGCATAATCGTGCGCTGTATCCGTGTCCGAGCTATCTGGCCTGGCACTGGCTCCAATCCCAGTGCCGACTGCGACTGTTGCTGCTGGCGCCGCTGCCGACTGCGACACCTTGCTGGAGATGCTCGAGAGCGGAGCCAGGGTAAGGCCATCGACAGCCGCGACGAGATTGCGTTCAAGCTCCTGCGGCTCCATCGATAGATTGCGACGATGCTGATGATGTGGATACGATGTGGTCAGCGGACGACTGATAATCTCTTGCGGATCTAGACTCTCGCTGCGGCGTCGCGTCTCCGGCGTGCTGGCAAAGTCCTGCACATCCAGGCTCAGGCTGTTGCGCACTGGGCCAACAATGCTGTGTCGCTGCGACTGGTTGGCAATGTGATTCTTGAGCAGCTCCAGCTGCTGGTTGCACTTGATGTTCTGTTCGCGCAGCAGCTGATTCTGTTCCTCGAGATCGCGCAGCTTGTTGTTCACCCACTCCTTGATCTTGGCCGCCTTTGCCTCGATTTGTCGTGCGTCGTGTAGCCGCAACTGGCGCTGTTCCTCCACCTGAATCTCCAACGAGCTAATTGTCTTCTCTGCCGCCTCGCCGGTGCTGCCGGTGCTGCTGGTGCTCCCGACCAGGCTCTGTTGCTGCTGCTGCTGCTGCTGTTGACAGGCGGCCACTAATGCGGCGGCAGCAACTGCCTGATGTTGCTGATGTATAGGCGAACTGGTCGCTGTGCTCTGCTGAGAGTGTTGCTGCTGCTGCTGCTGTTGTTGTTGTTGTTGTTGTGCTTGGGGCTTTGGCCATTCACTCAGCCGCTGCTCCATAGCACGCACCTTTAAGCGATAAAGAGAAACACAGAGAGAGAGAGAGAGAGAGAGAGAGATATGAGAAACTTGCTTCTTGTTGCATGAGGTAATTAATTCAATTCTTATGCTTATTCCCCTCACTTTATCCAACCCTTTCAACCCCTTGCCCACCTACCCCAACACACTGTTGAAGTTTTCACTTTGCAAAAACTTTGTAAATTCAATTAAATTTGCACTAAGCTGCAACTGTTAAAAGTAACGTTGCCTTTTAGACACCTCCTCACTCCTCACCTTCCCTCACCCCAAGTCCTGCTCCCTGACACCCGGGTTAAGCACTGACTGCACCCAAGGGGAGCATGAATCTAATATGCATTTACAATACGTGAGTAAGGCAACAAACAATGCACGGCTAAGAAATATCCCCAGTCCAGTAGAGGGGTGCAATGTGAATATACATTTGTTATAAACAGAGACCCCAACAGTTATAAGTTTTATGCATACAAATTATTTTTAACGATAATTTTTTATTTTCATCATTAAAAACTTTGAATAATAATTATTTTTCATTTTTATTATTAAAGTTTTATTTCATGATTATTATACAACATTTTTTTTTATGTCTCCTTTTATCTTAAAAGTCTTTAAACGACTTTTACTGAAGACTTTAATTATAAAAGTCACCCAAAGACTTTTAAATCAAAAACATTTTAAAAAAGTCCTGTCAAAAATAAATATCTCAGCTTAAAATAATAAAAGTCTCTGCATTTAAATTGGTTCTGTCGGACCTAAGTCCGACCCAATATGTCTACCGATGTGTTTAAAAAAATATTGTGCATTAAAATCAATAAACAACTGTGGAAAATTTAAATGTTTTGCTTCTATCTAACATGGTATGCGGTATTCTTAAAATAGAAAAGACATGAAAAACTTTTTTTTTCGATGACTTATATATTTTGAAAAAGCCTTTGGCTGACTTTTATTTCTGACTAATATTTTTAAAAGTCTATAATAACTGTTATTTGTGATTTTTAAAAATAAAAGTTGTTATTTTCAGTACAATAATAAGTATGGTAATAAGTGATAAGCTTTTCCTTGCATATCATTTCATTCATTCATTTGTGAGTCAAGCTAAAAATGAGTACTGTACAGTATTGTTGCCTTATTAATAATTTATTTATGTATATATTACACACAAACATACTGTTCTTATTACTTTGAAATCAGTTCGTTTCACTTGCAACAATCAGTCGAAAGCAAAGATTACCACGAAGCTTTATAAATCTATCACAAACTGTTTTATATAGAATTGGCATAGGAACAATCATCGATTAAATCTTTAGTCTTAAGCTTAAAGGGGTACCAAGTGTTGCAAATTTAACAAACTATGATCACTTGAAGATAGTTACTCAGTTGGGCATCACGAGAATCCTTATAATTCTCAGTCACATTGGCTTCATATGGCATGGTGATAGATGATATAGACATACATATGTTATACATTCATGATGGTATTGAATTAGCTACACTTGTGTAATTAAGACTCGATTCTAATTGCTGGCAATTACTATACATGTGGTTGCAGGTAGGTGGGCGTGGCTAAGTTATGAGGCGCATTGGAGCAAAAACTAGTGTAATTAAAAGCAGAACCATTTGGAGCATCATTTAACACTTGCAGGAACACTCGAGTCGAGTCTGAAAGAGGAGGGTGCGAGGCAGAGGCATGTGGCAGGTATGCGCACTGCATATTTCCAGGGGCACACAACAATTTGCTGCTAGGAATGCAGTGGACAGACAGACGGAGGAACGGACGAAGACAAAGCGCCACTGCGCCAAAGCGACAATGATAAAGCACAGCAAGAGGTGCAGGAAGTGAATGTGAAATAACACGACTTGGCACGCCAACTTGTCGAGCTGCCCTCGGTGCAGGTCATTCGGTTACACAGGAAACCGCACGGAGAACCGAACTCAACCCGGAAGCGAGGAGCAGGAGCGTGAAGAGCCACTCGAGGCTGTTGCTGTTCCATTCTGCCTTCTCTCTCTCTCTCTCTCTCTCTATATCTTCCTTGCCTCAGTCTGTCGGGCTGTCTTCAGCTATTGCATTATTAGTTTGGCACTTCGGATTGTCTGACAACGCAAATAGGTCAATTGCCCAATGCTCTGCAGGTCGAGGAACTCTCCTGGCCCTGTCCCTGGCCCTGTCCCACCCCACCTCAAAAAGGGTCGATCTTAAAAATAAATAGAATGCCAAAAATAACCTGCAGAACGTCAGGTTATTGGACGCGACGCATATAAAATGTCAGAGTTTAAGCCACGTTCTGCCTGTCACGAACAGCCACGCCCACATGCCACCCACACCGCCCACTCGCACACACACACATGCCATAAACAGAGTTATGGCGAATGCAAAGGCAACGAGTTGATGGCTTCGTTGTCGGTTGATGGCACCCAGCATAAAATGCGTTGTGAATCGAACAAAGGATGCCATGGGATCCTGCAGTTTATAGATATGGCAGATGTGGCTCAACTGCAACTGGGATTGGGAACAGCTTTTTAGAGTGTGCAAATCTGAGACTAGTCAGATGGGATAGCAACAAGACCTAAACTTTAACAACATTTAATGTATCCAGTCTTAATCGAATCGAATGCAATATAAATAGAATAAACGTCATAAAAACATAGACATGAAAGCATTTCAGGTGCAATTCTCTTTAAGAACCTTCTCAGTGAGATAACGTTAAGTCCATTTATATAATCGAATCCCTTGACAGCATTTTAAAGGCACTATAATGAATGTTAACTTGCTTAAGTTCCGATTCAATTACAATGCATACAGAATTTAATATCATTTTGATCTGCATACCTTAATGAACCTTAATGCCAAATCTGGTGTCTCTAGCTTTTATAATAGCTGAGATAATCCCAATGGATGCTTAATCGACTCAGCTAGTGATACTGATCAAGAATATATATGCATTCTGTGGTCTGCAACGCATTCTATGCTTATTAGTAAGATAATGTAAAGACTTCAGCTTGCTTAGGCTAATTTTATTTATTTATTTATTTAATTTAATTATTATTTTTAATTTAATTTAATTGTATCTTATCGTTTGTTAAATTATTATAGAATTGTCTTTAAATATTATATATGTAAATATCCCATAAGAAATCAAGTTCACAATGAGATATCTGAAAGATTTCAGTTCCCCTAAGTTAATTTGGCTGTTTTCCACATCAATATAACTTTATCTTACAATATTATAAAATGTATTTATGTATTATACAAAGCGCCTTCGGAATTTGAGACCAACTTAAGTTGAATTCGATGGGAAAGAACTTTTTGAGAATCATATACTATTTTTCAGTTCTAATCTCGAATGAAACGCGTCGAGTCGTTGTCGAGAAATCAGGAAAAACCTTTCGCCTGTCCTCGTGAAACTTAACAAAAGTTTAAACTATGGAAACTTTGTAGGATTGTGTGCGGCATGTGGCAGTAGCTAAGCCCAAGAAGGGGCGGTGTTAAGGGGGAGGGGCGTGGATAGGAGGTGGGCAGAAGGGGAGGCGGCATTAAATGCATCCAAGTAGTTTCGGTTTCAAGTTTCTGGCCAAAAACTTGGCCCATCAAACTTGATGGTGCTAGCCAAACAAAAAGAAATATAGAGGCGGGGTGTGGGCGGGGCAACAGTTAAGCGACAGCATTCGGTTCGCTTATAAAAGTTGTGCTCTCTTTCTCTCTCTCTCTATCTCTCTCTCTACGGTTTCTTGGGGAACTTTAAGTTGAAGTCGGGCTAGTTGGCAAGTTTTTTGAATCGGAGTCGAGGATGCATTTAGGCGTGATAAAATTTGCTTTACCAGCGACAAAGAACAAATGCGAATGGAAAGAGAGAAATAAGGAGATGGAGAGGGAGAGTAAGTGGGAGAGGGAGAGGGAGGGGTGTGAGTAGTGTTGAGTTTGTTTTTGCTAAACAAATACAGATTAGATATGAGAGATATGAGAATAAATCTGCGTGCTGTCAGGCAGCTAAATCCGGCAATTTTCAGCATTTGATTGGATTCAGCCCGACTCAAAGTGGGTGTGGGGTGTGCGGGTGGTTGGCTGGTAGGTTGGTAGGTCCCTACTTGAGATCAGGTTTACTTTCCTTTGGCCAGGAGTCGAACAGACTCAGTTTACGGCTGAGCGCAGCTGCAACTGGCGGATGGCAAAAGGAAACAATTCGATTTTTATTGCGGAACGACATTTTTATTGCTGACTGCACCAAAGGCAGCGACAAATGGGAAATGTATAGCAAAAGAGAGAGAGAGAGAGAGGGAGAGAGGGAGGGAGTAAGGGAATGTGAGTGGGAGTGGCAAGCAGGGACGCACTCGGCAATGGAGTGAAAATATAATGCGACTAGTTTCAATGTCTGCCACTTAACATAAATCTAGCAGAGTGCCACATGCCACATGCAACCAGCCGTAAAGCCCCGCGTAGTCCCCTCTCCTGCACTTCGTCCCCTACTCTATCTACAAGTTGCATTAACTGTAAACCTTCTGAAATCCCACACAATAATTCGCCCCGACGCACAATCGGATTAGGAGCAAAAAAAGACGAAGGCGATGGAAGATGAATGAATAATGCTGCACATTATTATATATTAGCATAGATGTACCTATATATAGTGCAATATATATCTGGATATACAGAGAAGCTTATGTATAATGTGTTTTATGGCGCATTTGAATAAAATTTTGATTTGAATTCCGAATGAGAAGACAGACAGTTGGCGGCTGCAGCTGAGCAAGGAAGAGAAAAGAACGATTCACTTGGCACTCAGACTGCCCTGGCATCCTCCATTCCAACTCCTCTGTCTTTCTCCTCTCTCTCTCCCTCTTTCTCTTTCTTGCAGTTACTTCTCTTGCTCTTGAATTCTTCTCTGGCCAAGCATGAATCCTGTTTTTATTACTAAATGAGCAGACGCAATTAAGTGGCGTAGCTTGTTGCCGGCTCTGAAGGGTTGCCTAGACACAGGGGCGTAGCAAGAGGGTCGTGTGAGAGGGCGGTAAGAGGGGGGGCAAGCAGATGACTAACAACAATGAGCCATAATATGGCTAGGAGGCAGAGCAGGCGCCCACCAAGTGACTTGTTATTGAAAATGTTGTAAGCTGACAAATCCAGAGGCGGATCAGGGTGCAGGGAGGGGGTTAACAGTGGCACAGTGGCAATGGGGGGGTGTAGAAGGGGGGTGTAGTAATAAAATGGCCATTTGTGGTGACTCAGCGACAGAGTGAGAGTGACAGAGAGAGAGAGAGAGAGACGGGGAAGGGAAAAGCGGTTGGAGGTAGAGGCACAATAAAGCTTCTGTCACAGTTGATTAATAACTTTATAATGGTCGCTAGATGGCGCTTGTGCTTACGGCAACTTGAATTTAAGCTCCAAAAGGATGTATTCTTGATTTATTTCCACTAATTATGTTTTTATGCGTTTCTTTCAGTCATGCTCTAATTTAATTTGCTGGAATATGGTCACCCTAAACTAATTATATTGGGTCATGCTCTAGTTTAAATTGTTTGAATATGGTCACCCTAAACTAATTATATTGGGTCATGCTCTAGTTTAAATTGTTTGAATATGGTCACCCTAAACTAATTATATTGGGTCACGCTCTAGTTTAATTTTTGAATATCTCGGGTCATACTCTAGTTTCATTTACTTGAATATGGTCACCCTAAAGTGAATATATCGGGCCATACTCTAGTTTCATTTGCTTGATTATGGTAACCTTAAGCTGAATATATTGGGTCATGCTCTAGTTTAATCTGCTTGAATATGGTCACCCTAAACAGGATAAATTGGGCGACATATAATATTAACGGGGTTTCTTAACGAACTTTGATTTGCCACCGCAAATAGTTATACTTAAGTTAACTCTCAAACATGGTCACCCTAAACTGTTGACTGATCGATAAACTGTTGATTGCGACATATCGAACAAAATGGAATAAATAGAACAGGTTCAAGATGATATTTGTTTAGTTCCTGGTCTCGTCTTCACATCGATCCCCCTTTCTCTCTCTCTCTCTCTTTCAACTAATATTGCTTTGGCCTCTCTGTCTTTATATATGTATGTAAATCTTATCTCTTTATTTCTACGTGTTTTAGTCTATATTTCTATCATTGTCTACTGCTGCCAATTGCTATCTCTCTCTGTCTATAGATTATTTCTATATGCCTGCCCTTTTGTATGCGTCTCTCTCTCTCTTTCTTTCTTTCTTCGTCTTTTTAGACTTCTTTCTGACTGCCTTAAAGTTATTCTCCTTACATATCTTATATATACCTTCTTCTTTGCCTGCCCTACCCCCCTCTCTCACTCTCTCTCTCTCTTCCTTATCCTCTTCTTCTCCTCTTGCGCACCTTTCGATTGATAACATTGCATAGCGATTTCTCTCTGTTCCCCATTCGGAGCAGCTGGCAATTTATTGACTCTGATTGGCAGCTTCAACTCAGGGAGTTCCTCCTTTGTTCAAGGGAGGAGGCTGGCATAGGAGGAGAAGGAGCAGCAGGAGGAGTAGAAGGGTGCTGGGGGAGTGTTTGAACAAATTGATGGGCCGCTTGGCAATTTGTTAATACACGCAGAAAGCAAACAAATGCGAGTGTCTTCCCTCGCCCTCACCCTCTTACTCTGCCTGCTCTCTACCTTTGTCAGTCTCCCCTCTGTGTGTCCGCCTGCCTCGTTCCATTCTCCATTTCTCCTTCTCTCCCGCATGCACATCATATTTGGCATCTTTCACATGTGCCTCGTTTTATTTGCGTTTCTTGTGTTTCTTTGACTTCTTGAGCAAGTAGCCCGCACACTCCCTCACCCCCAGACTCTGCTCCATCTCTCATCTCTTTCCTGCTCTTTCTCTCTCTCTCCCTCCCCCACAGGCAAGTGCCTGTCATGCAACATTTTCGACGTTTAATTTCGAGTCATGATTCCATTGTTATTTATAGTCAACAAAGCAGCAGCAGCAGCAGCAGCCACTCTAGACAACACTCCATAAAATATTGTTGGATACTCTCTCTCTCTCTCTCTCTCTCTCTCTGTCTCTCTTTCTGCTTCTCTCTCTCTCTTCCCCATTCCTGAGTGTCTGCACCCCTCACCAACCTTGGCACGCGTCGCATTGTCTCGCAGCGCGTCGTCGTTTAGTCTGCTGCCGCAGCAGCCTCTGCCGCAGTTGCAGTCTCAGTTTCCCCCTGTGCACCCACCCTTCCCCCCCTCTCTTGCTGAATACGCCCCTGCCACTTAACTCGCGCAGCTTACGCGCTGTTGCCGCTTTGCGGCTTTAAACGTTGTGAAATTTTAATTTAATCTAAATCCAATGCGAGCTGAGCTGAGCTACAGCAGCTGCTGCCGTTGTCGTTGTCGTTGCTGCTTGTGGCGCCACCGCCTGATGCCGTTGCTACTCTTGCTGCTGCTGCTGCTGCTGAGATGCTTTTTCCATTAGAGTCAATGTCAATATTTGCAGCATGTTTTGGCAGCTTTGAAATTGAAAATGTGCTTGTTGCCCCAACTTCTATCTCTTTCTCTCTCTCCTTTTCCCAGCCCACGCTCCTGCACCTTTTTAGCTCGTGCACCCTTTTAGCCACGCCCCACGTCACGCCTCCGTCTGTCTTCAGTTCTCGTCGCCTGCTCGCAACAATTAAAAATCTCGCGGACGTTGCCACCGTCTGTAATTGTGCTGCCGCTGCTGCTGCCGTTGCAAGTGCCACTCGCCTGTCGAGTGGCTCGCCACGTTGACGTGCGTCATTTGGGGGAACGTGTTGCATACTCTACGGCGTCTTTCAACTGCCTGCACCGACTCCCTCAAGGGCCGTCGGCTTCAAGTTGCATTTGCGCTTTGCTGCGTTTGTTGCTGCCTCCGATACCCTGTAATGCTTATAGCAGTGGTTATATCTAGTGGGCAGATGTATAAAATATAACTACATTCACTTGACAACAGGGCATGCTCCCTTGTCGGTTTATAGGGTATTTTCATTTATTATTTTATTTATTTATTTAATTAATTTAAAGTCAACTAAATACAGTCGACTAAATTAGATACAAAGAATTATTTCAAAACTCAATTTAAAATAATTAAGTATTAAGTTTAAATTTACAACATTTTAAGGTAATTAAATTTAAAATTAATTTAATTTGCTTGAGTTTAATTTAATTTATAATTTAATTATCAAAGCTGAATTGAATTCTTTTTCCACTCATTTACCATCTGTAACTCACATTTCACAATGTATTGTAGATCATAAATGTATATATGTATATATATAATATATATATATATATATCACAAGAAGTTTTGCACAAGTTAAAAGCAGACACTGTAGTAAATAAACCTTTCTCCTGTGTTATTTGATTCCTACATCTCGTTTACAGGGTATTTGTTTGTCAAGCAGGCAAATACTTTGACAACTTTTTAATTCTTTCTCCAACTGATTTATTTATAATGCACAGACGCCACACGCTGCATTCACAAGTAATTTGCCTGCGTGCCACGCCCACTGGCAAGCTTAACCTAATCAGTTTCCTTAGGGAAAAGGTGATAAAGGGAGAGAGAGAGAGAGAAAGAGAGAGGGAGAGGGGTAGACAAACGCGAGAAAAAACTTTGCTGCGCCTTTTGCCAGACAATAAACTAAAACAAAAGTTTCGCTACTGATAAAAGTTTTTCAGTGCCGGTGCTCATGCCACGCCTTCCGCCTCTGCTCCGAGAGGCAGGCCAGGGAGGGGTAGCGGAGAAAGGACAAGGGCCAGTTGCTGGTCTGTCTCCGGTTACGCACAACTTGTATCGACTGCTTAGAAGTTCAGACTTAGCATCTTCAAAGTATCCGCAAGATACTCCCAGGGCGCGTCTCGAGTATCCTTCGGCCTGTCTGTGTGCAAATGTCTGCAATTGTGTGTGTGTGCGCGTGTGTGTGTGTGCGCACGTGTGTGTGTGTGTGTGTGTGCTTGTCTTGCAAAATTAAAATGCCGCGACAAGTTCGCGACACAAAATGAAAAATGGAAAATCAGCAGCGATATTTTCCAGCGAATTTCAATAATCATCTCTCTCTCTCTCTCTCTTCCTCTCTTTCACTCTTTGCCTTTTTCTCTGCCTCGACTGTCTGCTTATTTGGCTCTGGTGCAAATGATGTTTTTACGCTTCAGTGGCGAACCGAAGCGGGGCAGGGTGGGGCGTGGCAGGAACTTCTCTTGCTACCGATCAGTAACCAGTAGCAACAACAAGAGGAAGGGAGATAGACAGACAAGGCAGTGTGGGGGGTGTGGGGCAGTGAGTTAGGGGAACTCTGTCAACTTTAGTTATACCTTAGCTGCCTCCCCTCCCCGTCGCCCCTTTATTAATTATATGGGGGGAAACCCCACAAGCTGCACAACGCGAAGGGAAGGAAGTCTGCACGCCTCTGCCTGCCCCCACTGCACCCCCTGCTTTGCTACCTTACTGCCTGCTTTTGTTATTATTTATTTTTTTAATTTAGAAAACGGCTTTGTTCCAATGTCGACAAAAAGTGCATTCAAGTGTAAGTGAGAGAGGGAGAGAAGGAGAGAGAGAGGTAGAGAGGAAGAGAGTGTTCCCTCCCTGAAACTTGAAAAGCATTTACACACTTTTCAGGCAAGAACTTCACTTTAATGGTTTGTTGTTCAGATTTTAATGAACTTTGCTTAGCAAGTATCTACTACAACAACTATACGATATTTATATATACCATGTATACATATATGTTTGCCATGCTTGCAATTGAGAAATGTACACAAATAGAAAAGATACTTGTTATAAACCAACTTTAATCACTCTGGTTTTGGAGAAATTAATCGGAATCTTTCTATATCTTATATTTATATATAAACATATGTATGTATAATATTTATATGATATGATTTACATATGTATGATCTCCTAGAATAATAATACACATATAGAGTAATACATACACACTATTATATATTATACTACAATATTATATTTACTATTTACATTAAGCCCAAATTTAATTTGATATTTATCGTATTGAGAAGATTTTTGCTTAGTCAATAGTTATTCACATTATTTGAATGTAAAATGTAGTTTAAAATACTCTGCAGCACATAGTCGAATCATATTAATGGCATAATCTTCCATCGTTTCTTATATGTTATACGTAAACCTATCATTAATCTGTGCATATTTCAACATGACTTTGAGGTGCAGTTGCGAAGGCTCTTCTCGACTTTTCGATCACAACTAATAAACGTGACCTTTTCCATGTTGGAAACCAATTAAGCGTAAAGCGACAGTTCCACAACAACAACAGCAACGACAAAAAAATCGGAAAGAACAAAGACAACTTCATCCATGTCGCCCTGGACAGAGTGCAGCGATGCACAACAGACACGACCGAAAATACAAAAGACGAAAACTTAAGAGCAATTAAAAGTGTTTTCATCTTCTCTCTCTCTCTCTCTCTCAGTCTCTCTCTATCTCTCTCTCTATCTGCTTCCTGCTTCTCTTTCTCTTTCCTCCCACACACACTTCTTGTTGTTCTTTTCTGCTTAAAACTCTTTGTTTGGCTTTGTTACTCATAAATATTCGATTGGAAAACTCACAAGTTCACATGATGAGATTACAAGTTTAGTATATAGAGAAAAGAAGGGTATATCTGCACTTATACTGTGAGTTTGCAATTCATGAGAATTCTAAAATGAAGAGTTCTTCACTATAAAATAATGGATATTCTGGATTGTTTCACTGCTCAACTGTAAGCTAAAGATAAAAGATTGAAAATGGAAAAATAATAGTTGGCATTTCTTTATTATTTCACATGCTATAAAGCATATAGTTAGTAAGAGCAAAAAAGGTATATTGGATATATGAATTCATATTCTAATTGAATAAGAAGATAGTTTCTCTCATTTATAGTTGCCAATTGGGAATACGTAAGCAGGAGAGGAGAGCTACATAGTTATATTTATATACCATATATATGTACATATGTATGTATAGGAACATAAACATTTTTCTATACCAAGTTAATATTCAAAATACTTCAATCCAACTGCAAGCAAACCTATTAAATTAATGAAAACCTATTCAAATTTAGTGAGAGAACAAAACAAGAAATGAAACCATTTACATAAAATAAGTAGGTTCACACTCAATTGCATATTTATAATAGGTTTTTCAAGTATGGTTCTACCTACATTCTGGGCATATTGTGCAAGGGCCCGTCTTCAAGAGCAGCTCTGCCATTTTCTGTTGATTTTCGTATTGTGCTCAGTCTGATTGAAAAAGGGACACACACGCACTCTCGATTCTTATAAGATCAGAAGTTCATTGCCACGACGCAGGCCATAACCATAACATATATACATATAGTAAATAGTATACAGTATAATATATTGCGATAAGGGTTGGGGGTTGTTTTCGAGCACGGAACGCGTACAACAATAATACAATAATTCGCGTGGCCAAAGAATTTGGAAAAATGGATTTGAGAACCGGTTTGGTGGTTGTGGTACTGATACTCGCCACGGGTGGGTGGAGCGGCACCGATCGCGAACAGTCGAGAGGGTGGATTTCTAGGCACCCTCTTTGTGGGCTCAACTTCACTCTAACTTCACTCCATATAGAAAAAGAGTTCTTCAACAAAAAGTATGCAAAAAAAATACGCGGATAGAAATTTCTTTTTTCCAAAAATGATACAACACGAGCGAAGAAGAAAAATGCCGACGCGATTCGGTTTTTTTTCTTTTGTTGTTGATTATTGAGACGCCGCCAAACACGACGCGCACGAGTCGAGCATCCACGGCGAACTGAACCGGCTGCAGCAGGCGGCAACTAAAGTACCCAATGCCAAGTACCAAGTACCAAATGCTGGGGAAATTCTTGCGCGTATCGAAGGGAAATTTATTGTGTGGCTCCGTGTCTGCGTGTGTGTGTGTGCGTGTGTGTGTGTGTCTGCATGGACAGCTGAGTGAGGGAAGTTTTAGCAAAGCATTTCCAGATTCTGCTGCTTTCGCTGTTGTTGGTTTTATTTTTGGGGTGGCAGGTAATTCATCTTGCGGTATATGTCATATATCACTCTCGCTGTGCACACACACACACACACACATCTGTATATGTTTAATATATAATAAGTGCATAACATTCAAGTCGTATCTGATTAGTCAAAGTGAATGGGGAAATTTGTTGGCCTGCTTATCGGGCATCGGGACTTTAATGCCTCGACTACTGTGGATACTGTTCTGGCCTTAATGAGCCTCGTTGGCTGATTCGATTGGTGTCCCGTGCCCCATTCCCCATGCCACAAGTCACATGCCACATGTCAGTGCGCTAGATGACTCACAGAAGGATGACAATGCTACTAGTAGTTGTTGGGTTTGTATACCTAAAAACATATTAACATATACATACATACATACAACAATATATGTACGTATAATACATACATATATGTATACACAAATATCTACATCAGATTTATTGTAATCTGTTCTTGTAACATAACAATATCATAGAATAATATTCATGAAGAAAAACTATGAACGTTAATAAATTTCGAATTTTAAACAATTATATATTAAACTATATTATTATGGGTATGCATATACAAATGATGTATTATGATTCTGTTAGCCGCTTGAGAAAGTCATGAACATAATTAACACGTAACAGAAATGTTGATTAATGAAATACATATGATATATTTGGATATTTAGAGATTTCCAAGCACATTTCATTGCCTTCTTCACGGCAATAAAGGGAAATAAGGGCAACCTAACAGTTTCATTTGGAACTAACTGATCTAATTGATTTTGCGAGATATCTGTTTGTCAGATAAAATCTCTTGTACTCTCTTGTACAAAAATACTAAAAATACGGAGGTGCCAGATATAGTCTGGGTGGTACAAGATATATAATAGTACGAACTGAATCTGCATTTTGCCAAATAGAGTTCATTAAATGAATAAAGCATAATTAAACTGCCCTTCATCCTCATACTTTGTGTATTATACATATTATTATCATTTGATAAGGTACTGCAACATATATAAATCTATTGTACCTCTGCTGTGCTAAGAGCTCTATTATTCTTATGTATCCTAAGATCTTCCTGACTTGATTAACTTTATCTCGTTTACTTTGAGAATATTTCGTATACAAAATTAATACATTTGCACAGGCCTGATGGGTATCACTTGGTCGATCATCGCGTTGTACAACTGATGTCAATGACTTTCGCCAAGTTTGTGAACTACGCTCAGCACTGCAAGGAGCAGTGGTAGGGGGGGGGGGGCGTGGTAAGCATCCTTGCCTGCATCAGTCACTTTGGCTTCCTTCCGGCCGAAAGTGCGTGTCATGTGAGCAGCAACGAAGGCGGAGGAGCGTGTCTTGCAGGAGAAGCGGGACTTAGAAAGATGTCAGTTGTCAGATTATGTGTCGGAACAACATCGAGAACAGCAGCAGCAACAGCAGCAACAACAGCAGCAACAGCAACAACAGCAACAGCAACAGCAATAACAGCGGCGCCGCACAATTTATCTCAGCTGCGTAGCGTTTGCCCCGCTAGTTGAAATGTTTTTGCTAAATCTCCAGCCAAGATAGAGACAAAGAGAGAGAGAGAGAGGGAGGGTGGAAAGGGGGTGCGGGGGGTGGAGAGAGAGAAAGTGAGTGAGAGGGCAAGCGTATAATAAATGTACATCAAGATGTAACATGTTGCCTGTTGGGCTCTTTTGCTGATTGTTTGCGGTTCGTGTCAACAATTTGGCTGATTAAAAAACAACAACAATATCATCAGGAAAATAAAGAAGAAGAAGAAGCAGAAGCAGAAGCAGAAGCAGCAGCAGAGTTAGCACAACAGCAACAGACGCGCCTGGCAAAAAAGAGATGAGTCAGTTCCATTGTCGTCCTTGTCATCCATCAGAGCGCCAGCTAGCATGAAGATTATTGGCTAGACGCTGGCAACAACAACAACAAGAACAAGCGAGGAAAACAACAACAGAAAGTGTGTATGCCATACGCCCCGACTAGACTGGCTGTCGGCCAACTACAACACCTTACCCCCCTCCCCAGCCATCATCCTGCTTCTTCTCCTCGTAAAGTTCCCTTGAATTTTGCACAATTTTCCCCCATTTGCTTGAACTGTTAAAGTGCGTTTACTTTCGTCAAATCGATTGAGGCTCCAGTTAAAGTTAACTCAAAATTGCCCACAAATCATTCGCGGCCAGCAACTGCAACATGCAACATGCACCGGCAACTGTTGCTGCTGCATGAAGTGGCAACTACTGACTCCCAACTCGAGCCTGATGCTCTGCGGCTATTTTTAAATGCGATATTAATGTGGAGCCAGTCGACGCGCTGTCGAGACCGCCAAATGATGTCGTCGACTTGCTGATGAGTTTTAAATAAAGAAAGCAACAACAACAACAGCAACAACAGCAGCAAGAACAGCAGCAACAACAAACAGACCACTTAAACCAAGAAAAGTGCAACGCATAAAACGCATTACACATTTTCTCAAATGTGCAACAGCGCCGACAGCGACTGCGATGCCAACTGCGACTGCGAATGCGACTGCGACCCCCGACAGCGAGTGGGCGGCAGCGCCAGCGAAAGTGGCGCCGTCGTCGTCGTCGCCGACGTCAGCGTCTGCGTCAGCCTCGACGTTTATGCTGCAGTTTGATGACGGATGCATGCATCATTAATTCAACTACAGCAACAACAACAACAACAACAACAGTAAGGAAAATCGCCTACGCCAACGCACAGCGCTTTTCTCTCCACAATTCAGTGTGAACTGTTAAAAAATCCATGGCCTAAACAGAACAGCGCGTGATCGACCTAGATATGCCCTGTATTGCTTTAGTTTCTTGAGATTTATATATATTTTTAGTTCCTGGAGTCGTCTCGGACCCCAAACAAAAGCGTACATAATATGTATGTCTGTCTGTATGTCTGTCTGTATGTCTGTCTGTATGTCTGTCTGTATGTCTGTCTGTATGTCTGTCTGTATGTCTGTCTGTATGTCTGTCTGTATGTCTGTCTGTATGTCTGTCTGTATGTCTGTCTGTATGTCTGTCTGTATGTCTGTCTGTATGTCTGTCTGTATGTCTGTCTGTATGTCTGTCTGTATGTCTGTCTGTATGTCTGTCTGTATGTCTGTCTGTATGTCTGTCTGTATGTCTGTCTGTATGTCTGTCTGTATGTCTGTCTGTATGTCTGTCTGTATGTCTGTCTGTATGTCTGTCTGTATGTCTGTCTGTATGTCTGTCTGTATGTCTGTCTGTATGTCTGTCTGTATGTCTGTCTGTATGTCTGTCTGTATGTCTGTCTGTATGTCTGTCTGTATGTCTGTCTGTATGTCTGTCTGTATGTCTGTCTGTATGTCTGTCTGTATGTCTGTCTGTATGTCTGTCTGTATGTCTGTCTGTATGTCTGTCTGTATGTCTGTATGTCTGTCTGTATGTCTGTCTGTATGTCTGTCTGTATGTCTGTCTGTATGTCTGTCTGTATGTCTGTCTGTATGTCTGTCTGTATGTCTGTCTGTATGTCTGTCTGTATGTCTGTCTGTATGTCTGTCTGTATGTCTGTCTGTATGTCTGTCTGTATGTCTGTCTGTATGTCTGTCTGTATGTCTGTCTGTATGTCTGTCTGTATGTCTGTCTGTATGTCTGTCTGTATGTCTGTCTGTATGTCTGTCTGTATGTCTGTCTGTATGTCTGTCTGTATGTCTGTCTGTATGTCTGTCTGTATGTCTGTCTGTATGTCTGTCTGTATGTCTGTCTGTATGTCTGTCTGTATGTCTGTCTGTATGTCTGTCTGTATGTCTGTCTGTATGTCTGTCTGTATGTCTGTCTGTATGTCTGTCTGTATGTCTGTCTGTATGTCTGTCTGTATGTCTGTCTGTATGTCTGTCTGTATGTCTGTCTGTATGTCTGTCTGTATGTCTGTCTGTATGTCTGTCTGTATGTCTGTCTGTATGTCTGTCTGTATGTCTGTCTGTATGTCTGTATGTCTGTATGTCTGTCTGTATGTCTGTCTGTATGTCTGTCTGTATGTCTGTCTGTATGTCTGTCTGTATGTCTGTCTGTATGTCTGTCTGTATGTCTGTCTGTATGTCTGTCTGTATGTCTGTCTGTATGTCTGTCTGTATGTCTGTCTGTATGTCTGTCTGTATGTCTGTCTGTATGTCTGTCTGTATGTCTGTCTGTATGTCTGTCTGTATGTCTGTCTGTATGTCTGTCTGTATGTCTGTCTGTATGTCTGTCTGTATGTCTGTCTGTATGTCTGTCTGTATGTCTGTCTGTATGTCTGTCTGTATGTCTGTCTGTATGTCTGTCTGTATGTCTGTCTGTATGTCTGTCTGTATGTCTGTCTGTATGTCTGTCTGTATGTCTGTCTGTATGTCTGTCTGTATGTCTGTCTGTATGTCTGTCTGTATGTCTGTCTGTATGTCTGTCTGTATGTCTGTCTGTATGTCTGTCTGTATGTCTGTCTGTATGTCTGTCTGTATGTCTGTCTGTATGTCTGTCTGTATGTCTGTCTGTATGTCTGTCTGTATGTCTGTCTGTATGTCTGTCTGTATGTCTGTCTGTATGTCTGTCTGTATGTCTGTCTGTATGTCTGTCTGTATGTCTGTCTGTATGTCTGTCTGTATGTCTGTCTGTATGTCTGTCTGTATGTCTGTCTGTATGTCTGTCTGTATGTCTGTCTGTATGTCGTCTGTATGTCTGTATGTATGTCTGTCTGTATGTCTGTCTGTATGTCTGTCTGTATGTCCGTCTGTATGTCTGTATGTCTGTCTGTATGTCTGTCTGTATGTCTGTCTGTATGTCTGTATGTCTGTATGTCTGTATGTCTGTCTGTATGTCTGTCTGTATGTCTGTCTGTCTGTCTGTATGTCTGTCTCCATGTCTGTCTGTCTGTCTGTATGTCTGTATGTCTATCTCTATGTCCGTCTCTATGTCTGTCTGTATGTCTGTATGTCTGTCTGTATGTCTGTCTGTATGTCTGTCTGTATGTCTGTCTGTATGTCTGTCTGTATGTCTCTCTGTATGTCTCTCTGTATGTCTGTATGTCTGTATGTCTGTCTGTCTGTCTGTCTGTCTGTCTGTCCGTTTGAACACCTAGATTTCCAAAACTATAAGAGGTAGGCCTACACCAATTTTGTTGGTAATCTCTCTTATTATTGTACGCAGGTCATGTATGTTTTAGAAGTTGGCCACGCCCTCTTCCGCCCCCGTAAAACAACAAATAACGAATTGCAAGTGTAATTAAAATGCAAGAAAATAGATTTTTTAATTTTCAATCAAGCTGAGCCAAATGACCCTGCCAGAATAGAGTATCTTGATGCTCCACACTCGACTTTAAGCCAAGTCCGGGTGGAGGGAAATGCAATCAACGTTGGTTGGTCCCCGCAGTGAGGTTGGGGTCGACGAGTAACTGTAACTGCTTTCTGTGTGTGTTTTTGTATCAAATCAAGTCGTCTTTGCGCTTTGTTTACAAAGAGATAAATGACCAGTGTGAGAGACAGAGGTAGGAGAAGAGGGGAGGGGGGAGGGGCAGTAAGAGAGAGTAAATGCAGTACGCACTTGCTGAGAGATTGGCACGTGTCCAAGCCAAGCAGGGAATGCAACTCAAAGAGCTGTTGCTGTTGCCGATGCTGTTGCTGTTGCTGCTGCGTCTATCGTCAGCGCTGCGAGCAATCAATCAACTGGCAGCAGCACTAAGCAGCTCCCCTCTACCCCCTCCTGCCCCTGCAGTTACCCCTTCTCTAGCTCCCACTCGTTTTCCGTGTGTGGCAACTGATGGATGCAATGCTGTCGCTGCCGTTGCTGCTGCTGCTGCTGTTGATGCTGCGCCCACGTTGCACGTTAATTGATTTTGCAGTGTTTGTGCTTGATGTGTTGAATGCAGCAGCAGGCGCCGCCGCGCCGAGGGGCAGCAGCAGCGGAGGCAATAGCAACAACCACGACAACAAAGAGATGACGACGAACAGATAAGTGGCTAAATAATTGAAAAATCCCATCAGCGGAATGACCCAATTATGCTGCCCCGCAAAGGTTAAAAGTTCAAATCGAAATGCGAAATTTTTTAATTGAATTCCGATTCCGTCAGACAGAGACAGAGAGAGAGAGAGAGAGAGAGAGAAAGAGCGAGTGAAAGGAGAAGTGGAAATGGGGGACGTGGGTTTGCGTCATAAATAACGCGGGCCATACATCTCGGCGATTTTGAAATGCGACATAAATTTCCCATTTGAGTGTTATGAGTTGAGTGTTGTTTCAGTTCAGGGAATCGTTGATCGCGGATGGAACTGGACCCTCTAATTTTAGATACGATATTATATGCATGAGCATAAAATTAATATAAATTTGTTATGCGCTTTGCGGTTTAGATTCTCTTTGCCTTCGTCTCTGATCGGGCATGACCAGGTGGGCGTCCAATTTGACAATCATCCCATCGGATTCGTCGAGAATTTCGAAAATGTTTTGAAAATCATTCAGATTTAGCACCTCGGCTAATTATAGTTGTGCTGCACTAGAATTTATTCAAAGAGACAGTTTTCTCCAGGCGATATATCCAATGTATGATCTGGAGATTCCGAAAATCTCTAGCACATACAAATCAGAGGTACATTAAAATTTATTCGTGACTCCGATCTCGATTGGAATCTACGGAATCTGCACTTTAGTTAAGGTACTATTCCCAGCATATTTGGAATTGGAGCAGTTAAATTTGTATATGGCAATAACTCATACATACTGTACCATATATGTATGTACCATATAAGTTGAGTTATTGATAATGCTATGACGACGAAAAACACACAAGTTGGTGTGCTTTTGGTTTCGAGTATTACAAAAGAAGAATAAGCACGATCACACACTATGTCTTGTCTGTTCATGCTGATTACAAATATATATATACACTATATATAGTATGGTCGTGCTACACACATTTCTGATACGTTTTTGGGCAGATCAATCCATTCTAATCAGAAGAAAAGAATTTTCCAAAGAGTTTTGTTTTCATTTTCAATTAAAATCAAATTTGGAAAATATAGGTATATTGGTATATTTATATAAATATAGCTATATTGTCATAATGTCTTATAATCATGTAATTTTGACTTATTTATGTATGATTTCCATTGCAGAACTCTTCTACTCATCAAGTGTGGACAACTTATTTAAGGGTACTGTAACGAGTCTTATTATAATGCCAAAGAAATATCTATTTTACTCTGAGTAGTTACTGTTTCTGATTTGCAGCTAATTGATATATGTATATGAATATATAGACTTTATAAGGTCGTGGCTTACAGACTTTCTACTCCAATACAGTTACTCATCCAAATTTCTGTAAAATGAAGAGTTCACAATTCTTTTCTGATTAATTCTGATCAGTAGGGAAGGATTATACAATCAGCATTGCCTAAAGTTGCAATTAAAATAAAAATGTGGACGATGGATTTGGCTTAGGGTTTCGTTGTCAACTTATATAGGGGTGCTAGGATGAGGTTCATCATAATGTCTTAGCATCATTTGGTTCGGGCTTCAACTGCCATGGAGGAACTCTGGTCCATCACTCACCTTTTTTCTATAGTTATCCATTCATAAAACGGGTTCGTTGCTTTTCAATGTTGAATTCGTTGTTGATGTCGTTGTTGTTGTCGTTGTCTGATGTCTTAGTTGTTGCCTGCTTGCGGGTGCGCGGAGGGAGGAGTGGCACATTGCACTGCTAGTGCAGCAGCCGATGTTGGCATTTTCTTTGTTTGTGGCGGCAACAGACGCAACAGCGACGCAGGCGAAGTTTCGCACTCGCACGGGGGCAGAGCAGCATTTTGCACAGCCTTCTCTTTGTCTTGTTCTTTGCCTCGTTTTGCTGCGTTTTCTTAGTTGCTTATTAACTAATTCGCTGCAGTTGTAGCTTTTGTTGTTGTTGTTGTTGTTTATGTTATTGTTGCTTGTGTTATTGTTTTTGTTTCTGTTGCTGTTGCCCGTTGTAGCGGCATTTGAGTCTGGCAATGCCTGAAGCTTTGTGTGTTGCTGGCAACGCTGTAGGCAGTGGCGTTGCTTAGCTTACTTTGTGTTGTTGTTGTTGTTTTTCTTCTTCGTTTCCTTATTGTTATCACTGGCTACACTGGCTGCCGCACTTGTTGTTGTTGTTCTGCTTCTTGATTTCTATCCTTCCTTTTTTGTCACTATATTCGCTGCAGTGTTGTTATTGTAAATGGACGTAAGTTGCTGTTGGTGTTCTTGTTGTTGTTGTTGTGTCTCTGTTTTGATATGTTTTGTTTTTGTCCGTGCTTAGACGCTGCTGCTGCTTCCCCTTCTTCTTCTTCTTGCTGCTACTTCTCTGCCTTGTCGTTGTCTTTGCTGTTGTTGTTGTTTGAGTGTTGCTTTGTTGTCCTCTTCAATAGTTTATGCACAATTCCTGCACGCTTTTTTCGCTGTCTGCTTTGGCCGTGTCCTTTCTTTCCATCTTCTTTTTCTGCATTCCGCTTTGTCGCCAATCGTCAGTCAGCTGTCTCTGTTATCGACATGTGCGCGCGCTCTCACGGCACGCGTGCTTGTGCTCTCCCACTCTCCCGTTGGCGCTCTCTTTCGCTGTCGCTGTCGCACTCTCTCACGCGCGCAAATACACAGTGTAGGGTGGCCCCTCGCACACACACACGCGCGCACACATACTGACGGACATGCACGTTATCAATGTGAATGGCCTCTGCTGCGTGTGTTTGTCGCCTTGTGAATATAATTTATAACAAATTATCTACAATTTACTTGACTTTAGCACATTGACTCTCTTCAGAGCAGGCAGATAGACTCACACACACACATTCACTCACTCACACGCACACACTGGCTCGGCAATTTTCACACACTCGTAACGCTTGGCTTTTCTTTTTTTTCCGACAATTTGACATTAATTTGTTTCTATTTTTCCAATACAGTTCGGTACAAAAGTCTGCGCCCCGCACTGCGCGCCCTTTGCTATGCACTAAATAATTCACGTATTTTATTATTATGCATTTTATGAGAGAATCTCTTCAGCAATGTCGTCGCCTCTGCTGTCGTTGGCGCTGTCACGCTGCCGACGTCTACGTCGTCGTCGTCGTTGTTGCAGTCGCCGCGCTGCCTTGAACTCTGCTCACTTGTTAGGTAATTTTTTTTTGTTATTGTTGCTCTTGTTGTGGCTGTTGTTGTTGTAACCGTTGTTGCTTATAAGTTGAGTTGAATGCGTGAAAATTGTTTAAACAAATCGAAACGGAAATAAATAAAACGCAGCCCGTGTGCAGCAGCGTCGCAGCAGCTACAAGTCTTCTTTTGCACAACTTTTGCGCTCTGCGCTTTGTTACGTTGCTTCTCGTAGCCTCTTTTATGCGTTCATTTGTTTCTTCCTTCGTTCCTTCCTTTGTTCGTTCCTTCGCTCGTTCATTCGTTCTCTCAGTCAGTCAGTCAGTCAGCTTTTTTGTGTTGTTTTTTCGGTGGTTGTTTTTGCCTTCCTTTTTCTTTTGCTTTCTTGTGATTCCTGACGCTCCGCTTTCCACTCTCCGCTCTCCACTCTTCGCGCCTGTCTCCGTCCCTGTCTCCGTCTCCTTTTGCTGCACACAGCTGGCGAGGACAAAGTCACAAAAGATTCAGGAAGCGACGCTTGCTGCAGTGTTTGAATGCCGTCATAAAAAACAATTACACACAACACGCACACATGCATACGCACTCCTGCTCTCACGCTGCTTACGCTCTCACTCTCTGTCTCTCTTTCGAGCTTCAGGCAAAGCAACCCCCAAAATTGCGCTTACAGTTTGACGGGCACCGCAGGCATTGCTGCAGTTTTGCATGCACTTCGTTTGCCGTTGTTTATTTTGTTTCATTTAATACCCTCTTGCAGAGGGTATATTCATTTTGGCCACAAATTCGCAACGCACCTAAGAAGACATATTCTAAATCTATAAATTATATGCATGTATTTATATATTATAAATATGTATTTGTATATGGGAACAATCGTCCAATATGAGGGTTTTTCTATGAAGACCAGTTGCAAACAAAGTTACCGACGTTCTATCTATCCATTTCAAATTCGTACAACAATACCACTACAACTTTCATATGAATAATCAGTTAGAATAAAAGATTTTATAAGTAAATGATATATGTATGTCCATCCATATGTTTACGTATACATGAACTCTGTTCTATTTCATGTAACTAGAGTGGGAATAAGAGTTAATATCTGCAAGGGTATCAAGCCTTTGGCATGCAGAAGGCAGCATTTCCTTCTGGCTTTGGTTCTTTTCTGTTCTCTCACACGCTTTGCGCACGCACGCGCAGGCGTCTCATTGTGTTTTGGTTCGCTTGCCGGCGTTTTGCAACACTGTGCACTAAGTGTGCCATGTGCGCCTAAGCGTGTGCAACATGCAACATGCCTCCCTCCCACCAACACTCTGTAGGTAGTTTAAAGCGATGTGTCCTTGCTGCCATTGGAGGCCAACTGGTAGGGGGGGGGGGGTAAAGGGGAGGCTTGCACTTAATTGCTGGCGTTGAGGCATGGCTAAGTGCGCCGGTGTTTACCTCTTCTTCTTCTTTGCATTTAATGATTAATTAATCCGATTGGCAGCAGACAAAGAGCACGTCCTCAATGGGCAACGAGGAGCTTCCCCGAGATTATTAAATGAAAGGAGTGTGCGATTTACCCAACAAAAGAAAGGTTCGGATATACGGAAAGTTAAGTTTGAATCCATGTATCCTTGATTGCTTTGCCTTATAATTAACTAACTTTAGAATACAATTTAGAAAGTAATTATAATATTAATGTCATTATAATAATTCCCAAAGACTGTCTGAGTACGGAGTACTACGTGACTGAGCTGAGATTGATTATAATCCCAACATTTAACAAGATCAAATAAAGAGTTATATGGGAGTCATTTATTATTATAAACATTTAATTTATTAAATTCCGCTAGTTCAGTCTTCTGTCTTTGAGTATTTCGCAAGAATTCTTCTCTCAGTTTAAGGATTCAAACTCTTTTATAGCTTTTCACGGGGTTCTCTTTTGGGAAGTGTGTTTACACTTATCAAAGGCTAATAGTTCTAATGAGCATATTAATACTAGCCAGGGGCTGCGGGGGAGATTGGCAAAGGGGAAAGGGGCGACTAATTGTAGCACCCGCAAGGGGACTTTCTGTTCTAGCAAATTCTTCAGGTTGTTAAAAGATCCATGAAGGGTTGCCGCGCTTGGAATGGAAAAGAAAGAGGGGGGCTGGGAAAGGCGGGCCCTTGCCCTTGGCCCGGTTTGCAGCTAAATAACAATGCGCACGTGTTTGGACATGAATTTAATCTCGGCGCAAACAGAGTAACAAGAATTCAATTTGTCACAGTGGTTGCCAACGGTAACGGTAACGGTAACGGTAAAGCCAAGGCCTATGGCTCTACTCCAAAGGGATCTCAGAGAGAGAGAGAGAGAGATAAACCTGCTCGGCAAATATTTGCATCCCGTCCGCTTTTCGGGGTGTTGCGTAGCCAAAGCCAACAACAGCAACAACAACACAACAACAACAACCCCCAAGGGACTTGTTAATGCAAACAATGCGCATTTGATATTGAAAACCCACTCTATAGGGAGGGGGAGGTAGAGGGAGAGGCACTGGTGGGATCTGTGGTGCGTGAGTATGGCGTGGGTGGCTTTGGTCCTTGTTGCTGTCGCATGCACGAGGGTAGTTTCATTACATCTAGGGGAAAGCCAGAGAGACGGGGGCGGGGAAAAGCTTCGCATTGCTTGCAGCCACACGAACTTTGCAGCAAGGCAGGGGGAGAAGGGTGCCACGCTGCCTTGCATTAATGTGTATTTCCGGTGGTTCTGGAGCGGAAGTCGATTTATGTATTGTGGAACTCTGCACCGTGTACCGTATCTGGGCACAGCATTCTGCTTGGTTTGTTGCCCGCATCTGGGAAAAGTTGCTGGGAAATAGAAAAACACTCCACTATATATATATATATATACATATATATATATAGTATATATATAGTATATATAGCTTTAGCTATAGACGGTCCCCGGTATTGTCATGCAAATGTTTAAACGCTTTAAACCGCCTTCTAATGAGGCTGACTTCTGCTGCTGTCTGGCCCCGCCTGGACGTGGTATCTGCAGCATTTCACCCTTGTTTCAACACCCCATAGAGGAGAAGGAGTAGGGGAAGGGGCAGGGTACTGCTACCGCTGTCAGTCATTTAATGACTTACCTTATCTTCAGCTTCCTCAGCGCGTTCTTCCGCTTCGATGACGCGCTGTTCTAGCTCCGTTAACTGCAAGAAAGGCAAAAAAAAAGGAAACACCCGTTAGTGGATTAAACATAAGTGTGTGTAAGAAAGAGAGGAAGAGAGATAGATTAGGGTGTTGCAGGGATGTATGCTCTGCATGTTACTTAAGCGACTCCAATCATGTGCAAATAATCGAGTGGCTAGCTTCATCGCCACGCGGCATTTTCATATTCATATTTTATGGTTTCAGTTTGTGCATAATCGGAAATCAAAATAACTGTAATTTAACTTTCTACTGTGTCTAAGACTATGTTTGCCATACCTCAAGTGCTATATCTTTTCAACTAAAAGTATATATCATTAATATATATTAATTTGTATTTATCAGAAAGGAAAGATAAAAAATGTATATTGAATCCCTAGAGAGTCTGAAGATAATAAAAAGCATACGATTTAGTCGATGCTTGCTCCTTTATAAACCATATGAAACTGCCTTTTAAAAATTGTAAAAGACAAACGAGAAATGTTAACTGTAACATGCCAATAGTATTATTAGTATCAGTATTCAATATTATTTAAATGATTGTGGTTGCGATAATTGGCATACAAGTTATTATAAAAATATCTTTGGCTAAACTTATTTATTATTATTATAGTCACTAGGAATCGTTCAGTTCCTTCTGAACTTAACCTAGTGTGTAGCTTAAGAAATAATATGGATAAAGTGCCTTAAATAATAATATATACACAGTACAAATGAAGGATTATGCTTTCTTACGAGTAAGGAGGTCATGGGGATGTATTCTCTTCAGCCGACGGAGGGAAATGGGGTCGACTAGGTCTCTGGAAGATAATTTTGTCTCCCAATGGGACAACTTTAAAGTCCCTTTCAATGACTCGGTTGCTCATATACCAAGGTAGCCCAGATGTATTACTCCAAGCCTATTGAGCTGACTTTTGGAGGCTGTTCCCCACACTTGGATGGCGTAGGTCAATGTTGGAGGTAAAATGGCTTTTATTAGGCGAGTCTTGGTTGCCATATGCAGTTTGCTGGAGTAGAAGAACCAGTTGAGCTTTTTAATATTCTAAAAGTATCTTTGGTAAATGTGCAGATTTAAGAGACGATGCCTGTGAGTATGCAATACAAAATACGTTTAACTTGGAAGTAATTTGTTTAAGGAATTACCTAAACAGACAATTAGCGGGGTTGCGGGCATATAGGTAAAATTTTTATACCCTTCGACCATTAAAAATAGTCAAAAAAGGGTATACTGGAAATGTATGTTACAGGCGCAGAAGGAGACGTGGGAGACCCCAGAAAGTGTATATATTCTTGCTCAGGATCACTAGCCGAGTCGATTGAGCCAAGTCTGTCCGTCATTCCGGCTGTCCGGATGACCAAATAAACACACAGATCTCAACTGTTATAAAAGCTAGGGACACCAAATTTGGCATGAAGATTTATGTGTACCAGGCGCAGATCAAATTTATTTCAAATGTTGGGTGCCACGCCTACCAATCAATTTGTAAGCGCTGTATAAAAGATATAACTTTCTGACTTTAACATATACTAAGCTGAATAAAATATCTATGTATTCTCCAAATTGCAATCCGATTGGACTATAAATACAGAAGTTATTTAAGAAAGTATGTGCATATGAATATGTCTATGAATTTAACAAATTAAACTAGATTTTAGATTTTATACAAAAGCCTTTTCTTGGGCGTTTGCAACTATAAGTTAAAGTTGTCCGACTTTCCTAAAATGTTGACAGTCTTTTATAAAAATAATTAAGATATTATGAGAGCAGAAGTTGTGAACACAGCTGTTGCTAAGTCACTCTGTCTATTCTCCTTAATAAGTTTCGCTTTGAGCTTTCGATTTAAGTTGAAAGCTCTCGGTTATCCTGTCTCATGCTTTTGGTGGCGCTTTTAGTTTGGATAGCCACCAAATGTAGCAAAGACACAAACCATTATGCTTCGAATTTCCCGTTATTCGACTGTGGTGAAGCTTTGTAAGTGTGTTGAGTTGCACCAGTCGAGCGACAGATGGCGCCACGAGTGCCGCACGCAGTCGACGGGGCCCAAGGAGGCGTTCTTTCAAACGTCTTTTCGTCTTAAAAAAGTGAAAGAAATGGTCAAAAAAATAAAGACAACATTTTGTAACCCTCTCTAGACCTTGAAACTTTTGTAGAGAAAGAAGAATAGCCACCATCAAAACACGATCCCATCCGTGTACCGATTGAGTCTGATCAAAGAGGTCGACGGTCCTTTTCGCCGCAATTTCCAAACTATACCAAACTATATCTCTGTTTGAAGTATCTATATGTTAACTGATAACTTGACTTCAGCTTGCATTGTTTTATTAATTTAATTATTACTTATCGGGTGATTAATCGATGGTTCAGACTAATTCAACATCGGAAATTATCGATGCAGGCAACTATCGAAAGTTTAACAGCTCAAGCAGTCGGCTATCGATAATGAGGGATTGCCAATTGGCCAAGTTCTTCTCCCGCACTTGGTATGATGTGACCATGTGCCTTCGCCCCTACCAGCCCCCCCTAGCTCTTTCTCTCTCTCTCTCTCACTCTCTCTCTCTCTCTCTCGATGCTACATCAACATCAATCAATCAATCATAGAAAATGACAGACGATTTGCGGTTAGTAAGGATAATGCGCTGGCAAATACAATTCATAGCGCCTGCCTGTGAGTGGCAGCTGGCGAGGGGGTGAGGCGGGGGGGTGGGGTTGTGGGGGGGAATTGAGGCGGTGGTTGAGTTGCTGCTGTGGCAGGTGCGGCCTGGCGATTGCGAAGGGTCACGGCGCCACGGTGTCTGCTAGTTTCAGCTGCCATTTCAAATCGGAGCTGGGCGCGTCTTTTTGTTTTGGGTCGACACACCTTGCCGCGTGCCACTTGAGGCAGCCACTTGTCAAGGCAGCTCGTGCCTTGACTGGGCGGAAATGCTAATCTCGCACTTTTAACTGCTCAATGGGTCACCATTAACAGGCCCATAACGGATATAACGTGCCACAGACCCCTCACCCTCGTCCATGGGTGTGTGCGACGCTTTGGGGACTCGACTCTCTTGGAATGCCATCAATTAATCACCCGAATGGAGCCCGCGAGCTTCATCGAGCATCAACGTTAAAGACTTACCCTGACTGCCTCTCTCTCCCCCCCCTTGCCATCCCTTTCACTGCTTTGCCATTTGAATGCTTTCAGTGCATTAATTTCCGCTTTTTATGGCATTTAAGTGGCCATTGAGAGAGCCAGCCTCGAGCATCAGACTTCTGCTTCACCTTTCCCATCTTCTCCACCTTCTCCACCTTCTCCATCTCCTGCATCTCCTTCACCTCCTTCCCCATTGATTGATGGATGCCAAAATATGAGAGCTCTCATCTCATCTCATCTCATCTCGGCTCATCTCTCATGGCCATAACATAAACAGCGGAAGCTGAAAATGTGAAAGAAGACGAGTGGCAAAGGGGGGTTGGGGATGGTAGGCGTGGCCCATCGGAAGTCATAGAGTCGTCAGCTTGACATGGCAGCTGGATGAAGTCACAGAAGGTGGGCAAGTTCAAATTGCCTGCGATAATGGTTCGCATCGAATTCAAGTGCCTCTCGCTGATTAGGTTACGTTGTGTTGAGTGGCCTGGCCCCCACAGCCCGCACCCCACAGCCCACAGCCCATCTGCCTTAACTCTCTTGAACTGCATAGAAACCTTATCTCAAGCTCGACACTCGATTGTAGGCCAAATACTCTTATAATGTCCTTGAGCCTGAGAGACTGTCTGCAATTTGATGCGGGTTGAAGGATAATTCTTGTTAATAACTCTTTTGCTGAGCAGGAAAAAGAAGCGGAAGCATAAGCGAAACTATGAAGAGGGTTATCCTAAGAAGATGATCTAGCTAGTAAAGAATTGATTAAGTTGAAATGTATCTCCTTCTACACAAGGAAGAACAGAGGAATTCTCGATAAAGTTAAGATATTTCCCCTTCTACATATGTAATTTAATTGAAGTTAAGATATTTCACTTTCTACAGAGTGAACTTTAAATAGTTATCGATTTAGTTACAATATTATTCTTTTTACAGAGTGCATTTTTAAAGATTCTCTTTTAGGATTAGATATTTCTCCTAAAAAAAAGATATCTCCTTCTACAGATGGAATTTTATTGAATTCACGAGTAACTCAAGATATAACTTCTTCTACAGATTGATATTAAAAGAGTTCTCGATTAAGTTTAGATATTTCTCCTTCTACAGAGGCAAATTCAAAGAATTCTTGATTAAAGAGGAAATGTCAAAGAATTCTGGTGAAAGTTTCTGCAACTGTTTCTCCATCAATTGGCGACGAAACGTTTCTTTGAATAATGGAAAGTATCTTCTATGAAGCAATTGCACACACTCTTCGAATGAGTCTCTTAAGCACCCCTTAGAAAATCAGCTGCTTCTGTATTGAGTAGTCAATCTAAGTGCCTAAGAATAATCCATTGGCATAATTCGTGCACATTGTCAGCGAGCCTCATGCGAAGCTCCTTAAGTGGAGAACAAAGAGAACGCTTTCCCGGTTAGTTTTATTTATTTATAATGGCAAACATATATATAGCACTATATATGGATTATATATGGAACTAGAGCACCATCAGGTTGGGCCAGGGGGTGACGGGACTCATTTCGATTGCATTGGTCAAGGGATTGTTCTGCTGCAGATCCTCGTCGACGATGACTATCTCCAGGGTGAGTGTGGAGGCGGCACTTCGCGTTAGTTGAGCCTCCTTGTGGGCTCCGATGTAGCAGCAACAGCAGCACCACCGCCACAGGCCACTCACAATGTTGCGCCACATGGCAATGTTCGAGGCGCACTGCGGCGACATACGCTGACGCAGCAAGTGGAGAATTGAGAGAAACAGCTGTCCATCAACTGGATTGCAATCAGAGAGAGAGATTATACACTCAATGCATGCTATATATATATATATATATATATATCTTATCTGGCGATAAAAGCTGCTGCAGCTTGTGGCTTGCAACACAGTTGCACTTGCGATGTGCACCAAGCTGAACAGCTTCTTCAGCTGCACCCGAGCTGCGTCTGGTGAGGAGCGAGACGAGTTCGAATCCAACCGGCGACAGCAGCGACGCCGCTGCAGCAGATCCCGCACGCGGCACACACGCAACACCTCGACCGTGTCCAATGACAGTGTCGGCGCCATTATCTACAACTGGGACAGCCGCATCACGTATCGCGCCATGGAACGGGCCGATCGGATACTGGACGACGCCGAAAAGGAGCGGGAAAAGGAACGCGAAAAGGAACGGGAACGGGAACGGGACCGGGACCGGGAACAGGAAGAGGAACAGGTACAGGAAGGGGAACGGAAAGGGGAACGCGAACGGGAAGGGGAAGTTATAAATAGTTATGGGAAGACTGGCGATTAAAGTGCGAATTGATAAACAAATCGAGGCAAGCGACGAGGCTCATCAATATTGTGAGCAGCTACCGTGCTGAGCTAATGGATTAGATTCCAAAGTTGCTCGGCTGATAAACTTCTGTGCGGGTGGGGAAGGGGGCTACACATGCGTGTGCGTGCTTGGGCGGGGCAGCGGCAACTTGCCACTTGCCACTTGCCACTTGATAGGGGTAGCGATTGCTGTAATTCCTGCTTTTGTCCTGTTGTTGTGGCAAGGTGTGTTCCAACTGCGTGGCAAATACATAAACATGCACACACACACACACACACACATACACAGGAAAAACAAAGAAATGGTTGCCTTTGGCTGTTTAATTATAGGCCCAAGTTGGGCAGCTCGATGCGGCCTGCCAATTGGCAAGTTAATTAGAACTTTTGACCAGGCCAACTCGCCGCTTTAAGCAGCTACATTTGCCTTAATTGCCTCACCCTGTACCACGTGCTGCTCTTGTTGTTGCTGTTGTTGCTGTTGTTTGCCACCAACTATGCACAAGTTGGTGGCATGGGCGGAGCAGAGGTGTCTGCAGTGTGTGTGGAACACGATTAATAACAAGTTGTTTGGCCAGCGATAGTTTCCATTTGCATTTGCATTCAAAACTATCGCACGTGCATACGATAGTAAAACTATTGAATGTTCAAGTGTTTTATTAAAGATTGCACTTTTAAGTTTTGGCATCGATACATTTCCATTTATGCAAAACTATCGCATACGAAAATCGAACGATAGTATGACAGATATTTGATATTTCAAGTAGAATTCATAATGAAATCTTTAAGCAATGCCATAAAGATTATTGGTGAAGGTTTTCAAGATTTCAGGCGCAAGGAGATACAAATATTTCAATGCCCAAGATTGAATACTATCGAATGAACCGATAGTAAAGAATATGAACTGTTTCTGATCGATCTTTGCGTGCCTAATGTAAACCATTTCTAATAGCTGCTCTCTGCCTCTCTTTCTCTCTCACTCTCTGTCCTTCTCTGCTGACGCCTCTGGCCGAAGAAGCTGGAAATGGGGAAAGGTGGAACAGAAAAGGTGCAAATGAAGGAAGATGGGGAAACTCTTCAACGGGAACGAAAGCTGTTTGTACACAAATCTAATTTGCCCACCACGAATGCAATTTCGCACAGACAAACAGACAGACGGACAGACAGATGGATAGTCTGATGGAGGGATGGACAGACGGAGTAGGGATGGAGCGAGAGTTGGACATGTGATTGCAGCGAATGACTGCGAGATGTGGGCGAACATTTGGGTATGTTACTGAAGAGATAAACATATAAATGAAGTTGGATTTGGAGATGGAAAAGGAGACGGATACAAGGGGAAAGGAAAAGGCAGTTACAGAAAACATGTCTGTTGAGTTGAGTGAATGCAATAGGGCTGTCATCATCGCTTATGATGCACACAATTAAGCAAAACTATAGTGAAGAACATCCGATTATATATAAGGCGTAGATTGATATAGGGGTTTGCTTCCTTCTCGTTTTAATGAGTATTTATTGAAGTCAACTATTTTAAGTGAATTCATCTATTGTATAATATATCAAAGCAGAAAGTTTTGACTTGATTAGTTAGCTTGATTCCAAATTTGAAATAACATTGACCTACGCACACATAGAAATTTTCATGTCACATTTGGTGTCTCTATCTCTTGAAATAGCTGAGATCTTGACGTTCAAACAGACAGAAAGACGCACATTGCCTGGGCTAGTGATCCTGAATAACAGTAAATGTACTTTGTGGAATAAGCCACGCCTCCTTCTGCCTCTTAGTTACAGTTGCACAAAGTAAGTATACCCTTTGTTGACCATTTTCAATGGACGAATCGTATATTTAGCTCGAATATTTAACTTGATTAGTCAAAGACGTTATTTTTATTACATATGTATGTAAATCAGACAAGAGGGCTTCGATTGCGCTGCATTAATCCCGCGTTAGTTTTCTGATATTTGTATCCGAAACAGTCAGATAAACAAACATTTATGAATAACTGAATAACTCATATGTTATTTATTCAATAGTTTACTCTTTGTTCATTGTAATTTAAGGTTTATCTCGCGAGCATGCTGTTTATTTAGTTATTTAATATCATGCAATATTTAATAGGGATTGTTGCTCTTGTTGTTGTTGTTGTGGTTGTTGTTGTACAAGTTACACAATTGCAATTACAATTGGGTGGGGCCAAAGGCTTTGTTAGCTCATTGACATGTGGATTAATTTGTCGTGCTATTAAATTTTTAGACATTCTATTTGTTTATTTATGCCCCTCATCCTTTCCCTACACCTCCCCTACACCTCCACAACCCCTTCACCCTATCATCTGTATGATTTGCTCTTTTTTGTTGCTGTTCCTCTTGCTCTGCTTATTCATCATACCCCGCGTGTGAGTCTTGCGAGTAGGGAATGTTGCGGGGCACGAAAACATTTGACAATTCAAATTAATTCAATTAAATTCAAATGTAAATTCAATTTAATGTTCTAAGCTGGTAATTGCAATAAATTAATTTATATTAAATATATTATTAAAGCTACAAGTTCTCATTGAGTCAAGTTGTACCAGGGTATCTACTGGTCGAGCTGGTTTGCTTTGTGCCTCAACGCCAGAGTTGCCTCGCCTTGCGTTAATTGCAAAAAGTTAATTAAAAATTATTGTAATTGAATTTTATTGCGACTGTAGCTGTTGTTGTTGTTGCCACCGTTGTTGTTGTTGCCACCGTTGTTGTTGTTGCCACTGTTGTTGTTGTTGCCACTGTTGTTGTTGTTGCCACCGTTGTTGTTGTTGCCACCGTTGTTGTTGTTGCCACTGTTTTTGTTGTAGTCTGGTAATTATGTCATTTTTGGCTCTGATTAATTTTTGGCCATTTGCTTTTTGTAAATAATGCAAATTTGTTAAACGAGCTCAACTATGTAAATAACGCACGCACACGGATAGACACACACCCTCACACACACGCACACGCATCCTCAGACACACCTTCACACACACTCACACCACACACACACCCCTACACACACACACACACGCTAATACACTCACACACACTGAGCCTAAATGATCATCTCGGGCAGACGTGGATCATCATAGCCAAATTCATCGTTATCGTTATCGTAATCGTTATCGCTATCGCTATCGCTATCGATTTCGACATCATTGTAGATATCTTTATCCTGATTATCCGCCTTGGAGTTATTGTTATCGACATCCTTGTACACATCGCTGCAACTATCGGTCTCGCTCTTCACCTGCTCCTCCTCCAGCTCCTGCTCCTGCTCCGAATCCTCCGTCCCTCGTTGTGCCTCGACCTTTTCCATTTCAAACTGCAGCTCCATTTCAGGCTCCTGCGGCAACTGTGGCTGCAACTCCTTAGGGTTAGTCGGCAGACCAACGACAAGATCAACCTCAACAAGACCATCTGGTATCACCTCGATGGTCTTGAGACTAAAATCTGAACCGAAATTCGATTGATTAGCCTTGTTTGTCTGACGCAGAATCGATTTGCGGCACCTGAAGACATCCAGCATGAACGTTAAGACAATTCTGGCCGTCATTATCGATCGCAACGCACTGAAAACTCTCGCCAATGTTCAATTGCCTTTTATGCCTCACTTTCCTCACCCGTGCTACTTTGTTTATATGGTACACAGTTTATATGGTACACAGTTGTTTTCGTTGTTGCACTCTTCTCAGTTCCGATTAGAACCGTATTGCCAACTGCTTTGATTAGAAATGTTTGGCACCTCGAAGCACACTGTCTGAGTTCGATGTTGAGACTGTCTAGACTGTATAGATTGCTTGGATTATCGCCTGACAGCAGTCTCAGAGCTACTGACTGCAGCGTGGCGTGATATATTACTGATAAATCATTCAAAATAGAGAAACCTAAGACATAATATTATTCGTATATATACAATACAATCCAGTAATGAACCACGTTCAGTTAAGAAATCAAGAATATATATATCTGCTATATATGTATATCAAAAGGTATTACTTCAGAGAAGATAGATTGCAAAACCTCACCCTCAATCGAGTTATTGATCAAGAATATATACTACATATATAGACATAACGCTCAAAAGGAGAGGTAAGAACTCTCATTGATATTGGAGCTCAACACAGCAAAAACTGTGTAAAAGGAGGCACAAGAAAGGCAAAAAAGACTGAGAAAATAAGTGAAATCGGTTTATTGAGCAAGAATATATACTACAATATATAGACCTATATATAGATATAACTTTAAGGAGAGCTTACAGCTTCCATAAATGTTTATATTGATTGATTTCTCTCTTCTTCGCTTTCTTCTACACATTTTCTACTCTCTGCCCCCCCCCCCTGTCTCTCTAATAGATGACGCCGCGGCTGCTGCTTGTAATGAATAGTTAAACAAAATGGCGAAATTAATTACAGTTTTAATTAATATGAAAATTAAACGCGGCTCGTTGAGTGCGTCGACTACAACGCGACGGCATTATGAATAAAACATAAATAAATGCATTTATGTTAATCTCTTTTTACACTCCCTCCCTCTGCCTTCCTCTCTCTCTCTCTGTCTCTCTCTCTCTCTCTCTCTCCCACACTGCCTTATAGAGTGTGCGATTCGCGCCTCACAGATCGAATGCATTTTAGTAGAGCGTCGAGTGCATTATATAATTACATTTATGAGTGCGCCCATCAAATCGAATGGCTAACACATTTGCATAATGCAACCTGGCTTTCCCCTTCCCATGCCCCATCCCCCCGTCTCCATCTGTACGCCTCCACTGCCCCCCGTCTCACAATTCCTCTCAGCTGCCACTGGCAACAGCTGCTTACAATTTCAAATTGCGAATGGAAATCTGAGGCAGAGGGCAGCGGCAGAGGGATATGGATACAAATGGGCGAGAGACAAATGGGGGGCGTGGCACGATGAAAAACCAACTGCAAATGACGCGTAGCACGTGCGCTTTTTATTTGTTATAAACTCGCCTCGTGTCGCGTCTCTCTGTCGCCACCGTCGAGTGATGGCAATTTTAATTAGAGAAGCGCAGAGAATTGCGCATACGCCGCGTGGTGCACACAGTGTATGCACTGCATGATGCCAAACACTTATTTGATAGTTTATTACTGTGCGAGTATTAGATGTACTTAGCGTTGTTGTACTTTATTTATTATGGTTTCATAATTTAGGAAAGGATGAAGATTATTTATAAAGATGCGATTTAATCAGATTTTACAGGAGTTTTACTTATTTTTCAGAAGATTATTTAAACGCGAATATAGAAAGAAACTTATATTTGCATTTGAATATAGAAGAATATATAGAAGCTGGATACATAAATCATTCAATATTGGAGTGGGTTTATGTTTCATGTTTTCTCTTTTAAATAAAAAAAAAAATAATAAAAATATTTTAAAATAAGTTTTATAACATTTAACTTAAGATATTCTTATCTGCAATTAGAGGAGTCCATCTGTATGTCTGTGTATGTCTGTCTGTATGTCTGTCTGTATGTCTGTCTGTATGTCTGTCTGTATGTCTGTCTATCTGTCTGTCTCTCTGTTTGTCTCTCGGTATGTTTCTTTATCTGTCTCTGTCTGTCTGCCTCTATGTCTTTGTCTGTCTGCTTGTCTGTCTGCTTGTCTGTCTGCTTGTCTGTCTCTCTCTATCCCGCTGTCTCTGTGTCTGTTTCCCAGTCTGTCTTTCTGTCTGTTTATCTATACACAGAGTATATGTTCGGTGGAGTAAACAATCCCTTTATTTATATCAACATGATATTATACTCTTATTCTTATGAAATTTAGTCAAAGCTTTCACAACATATCAACATTAAATCGCCCTTGAGCTGCCATAAAAGTTTTCCTGCAAACAAACAAACTCTTGCATCGGGTCTCAATATTTAAGCGCATACATGTATATATGTATATGTGTTTATATATAATATATCTATATACATTTTAATACTCGTCTGTATCGCAGTTGGTTGCATTTCACAACTGCGACAAATGGGAAAAAGGCAACATGGTTTGGTTTTCATTATAATTTCATGTTCTATGCGCAAACATTTTGCCATTTTGGCATGCAACAAAGTGTTGCCCACTGGCAGTTGGTGTCATTTGCACGAAGGCCGCCACAACATATAAACTGTATGTATTCATATGTTCTACATACATGTGCTCATGTATTCGGCTTGTTTTGGGTGCACTTCAGCTTGCTTTGGGTCAAGTATAAAGCGGAAAAATATATGAAAAAAAGCCACACGCCGCGGGCGAAAAGTAGGCTAACATGGGTTAAGGTTCCTCAGCCTCATTAACCCGCTCGAAGCACACACACACACACACGCACACACACACAACAGCAGCAGGCGAAGACACTTGGAAAGGCAGGGCACGCAGTGCGCGCTCATTATGCAACTGTGGCAAGGGCAACGCCAGGTGCAACTTGCAACTTGATTGGGTCGCAGCAAAACTGAGCTGGGCTAATTAGATGCGCCCCGGCGCCCTGTGCCTCCTGTGCCCCCTGGCCGGAAGCGTTTAATGGCAGCGCATAAAACGCTTAAGGCGAACTTTGTGGCAACTTTAAAGTTGCCACACGGCGCTGCTTAAGTGACGCAGTGCAGCGCGCGCAAAACTTCAGCAAATTGACACAAATTGGCATGAGGCAAGTACATCATAGCAATCAGATTAGCTCCACCAGCAACCACAGGCAGCAGAAACAACAATAACAACAACAACAACAACAGTAACAACAAGAGAGAAGAAGAACAACAACAATGACAATCCTCTCGCCAATGTGTTCATCATGCGGCGCGTTTGCCTCTCATCGTTTCCACATTCAAGCAACGCATAAGACATCGTGCAACACGCCCCCTTCCCTCCTCTCCACTTTCCTGCCCCTCTCCCCTTCTCTGGGCATCACTGTCTCTATGCTTTACGTGGATGAAGGCGGAACACGCAACACGCAACACGCAACACGCTCTGCAGCTGCTTTCAATCATGACGCACGGATTAGAACTCAGGTTAAAGATTAACAACGGCAGCCAGACGAACGGGATGACAGACGGCAGACAATAGACAGCTGCCAAGGGGGAAACGAATGGGGGTGGACAGAGGGGGAAGGGTGACGGGACAGACGGAGCAGCAGCCAAGAAAAGGAGTAACAATGCCTGCTGCTGCTGCTGCTAGTTAGTCTGCTGTCACGCCCATTTTTAGTTTGCTTGGCCCGCGGCAGGGCAAAAGACTAAGCCGATTGTCGGCACAGGAGCAGGAGGATGAGCAGGGGGAGGAGAAAGAGCAGCAGGAGAAAGTGCGGGAACAGGGAGAAGAGCAAGAAGAGAAGCAGGAAGAGTAGAACTAGGAACTGGGAGCAACGAGAGGAGCCAGATAAGAAGCAGGAGGAGAATTAGAGAGAAAGAGATAGAGAGAGAGAGAGAGAGAGAGAGAAGAAGGAGGCGCAGGAGGATGAGCATGGAGAGGAGCAGGAGCAGAAGAAGGAACAGAAGATGAAGAGCAAGCTGGCAACGACAGTAGCTCAATTGTGGACCTAAGGCTGATAAGGAACGCGTGGGAAATGAAACAAGAAGAAGGAAAATTCCAATTAAAAATTGGAAATTGATTTTTCATTTAGTTTCTTTAAAGTGAAATACAACGGATTGGATCTTGAATGAAACAGAAGAACGATCAATGAAGGAAGAAGCAAGAGAAATTTTTTTTTTTTTTTATTATATTTATTAAGTGAAGAATACGTATATCATAATATTATATCTTAACATCACAGTAAGAGAAAATTGAAATGGAATCCAAATTATGTGGAATGAAACGTCTTGGCTTGAATTTAAACAACTTTTAAATATGGAATGAAATGAATGAAGTGAAATCAAATGAATGAAATTAAATAAAATGAATAAAATGAAATGAAATAAAATGAATGAAATGATATAAAATTAATGAAATGAAATGAAATAAAAATAAATAAATTAAATGAAATTAAATAAAAATATATAAATAAAATAAAATTAATGAAATCAATTCAAATAAATGAAATAAAATCAAATGAATGAAATGAAATCAAAGGAAATAAATTGGATAAAATTCATGAAATTTAATAAAATGAATGAAATGAAATAAAATGAATTAATTAAAATCAAATAAAATTAATGAAATTAAATTAAGTAGTATTAAAAAAATTAAATGAAGGAAATTAATTAAAATGAATGAAATCAAATAAAATAAATACTAAATTATTTCATAAAATAAAAAGATTCGAATATACTTGTAATTAATATTCGTATAATAAATAATATTCTAGCCGAGAATGGAATGGAAAGAAACACAGCACGATATATGCAAATGAAAATGGGGATGGAGAATGATAGTGGAGGTGGAAAGAGGGAAAATAAAGAAAAGAAAAGAAAATAAATGAAAATGTCTTAAGTTAGATAAGTTCGGCATAAAAAGCACTTAAGCAAAAGACAACTCAAAACAAGACAAGAGGCAGCATAAATATGCAAGAATAAGAAGAGAAGGGGGAAGCGTAAGGAGGAGGGAGACTATTAGCCGCTTGCAGGGACGAAAAGTGTTAAGAGAAGAAGCAAGCGAGGGGAGAGGAAGAAAGAAAGAAAGACACGGAGAGAGGATGAGGGAGAAAGGTTCTTTGCGGCGGACGCAATCAGACGGCAAGAATAGCAATTAGTGCATACTTTTAGGCTTAGAGGCCTCATGCAAAATACGCACAGACTGTATGAAGGTGGGGCAGGTGAAGAGAGAGGGGCAGTACACAGGCGGGGCAAATGAAAAGACGCGCGCGTGCAATAATCACAGCCAAGTGCTGCATATTTATAGGCGCAATCAAGTTAATTGCGCACGAAGAGCAGCCAAAACAGAAGGCAGACAAGAGGAACAAGAGAAAGCACACAACAGAAAGCACAAAACACAAAACAGACATGAGAAAACAGACAATAGCCAAGTGGGTGGGGGGGGTTGGTGGTAGCTACTGTTAATGGACTGCGTAAATGGTACAGGGAGAGGGGGAGGGGAAGGTGTGGGTGCTGTAGCCGAGCCAGGTATAGCCAGAGCGTTTAAGGTAGTTAATGTGCCTGTTTTTTGTGCTAGCTTTAGCCTCTTTTTATTTCGTTTACTAATTAACTTAATTGTAGCAGTCCGTTTGCCTTGGACTTGCCTCAAGTGGCAGCCTCTCTGGTAATTGGCACTCAAAGTTCAATGCCGTCCCATCCCGCAGAGTATGCAATAATATTTTTCTGCCACACAGCAAACGCCACTTGAACTTGTCCACTTCAGATTGTGCAGCAAGAATTATACCTCAAGTTGCCGCAAGTCAAGGCAGAGAAGGCACAGAGCCTTGTATTCTGGCTTGATGCATGGATACCCTGTAGATATACCTGTAGTTTAACAATTAGCAGTAGTTAAACTAACTGCATCTACATTTATACTTAACGATCATCTTTGAAGAAAGGTAAATATTGATCAACAGGCAGATGCAGACATATGTATGTAGAATGATATTACATGATATTACATACATATATACATGTATATCTGTTGATCAATATATATTGTATATATATATATATATATATATATATATATATATATAGTATATATATATATAATATATAGTACACATATTATTAAGTTATTTGTTATTACGTTCAGTCTCATGATATTTAAGTACGGTCTTAGTCGTTTTACTATTCGTTAGTCGATTTAGTTAACGATAACCCTGTTAATGTCCCCATCGATAGAAGAGTGTTGTATAACGCGGCAAGAGCGCGTTAGCGTCACTAGCCAAGGGAACAGATTGAATTAGGGCTGAAGACATTTAAAGTTAAAATACAATACAGTTAATAACGTATTTAATAGTGTACATTGCATCAAGAAATATACATATGACACATAGATTTATAGTTAGTTGTTCAACACTGTTTAACAGGGTATACATTGTTTTACAGGGTAACTGTACATTATTTAGTTGGAGGCAGGAGAGTGGAGCGATTAATGAGACCCACAAATCCTTGCTAGATGACCAAGTTAAGCTCTTCTCAACAACCAAAATCTGCGTTCCATTTGGCGCCTGCAAGTATGCTATAGTTGTTCTACCCCTGAATAGCACCCCACGGAACGTTCAGACGCAGTTTTGACGTTGCGGCGAATTTCAATTATCCTTGATGGGTCTGTCCATCTATTGCGCCGCTCCACACACACACGCACATATTTCCATTCTCCACTTTGTTCTGCTGTTGCTGTTTTTTTTTCCTCTCCTCGTTGTTGCGTTGCCTTCTTTCCATTGTTGCAGTTGTTCCGTATTTCTTTTTTCGTAGCTGCGCCTTGTATTTCATTTTCATTATACCCAAAAACTGTATATTAATATATGTAACAGGCAAACTTGGGGGTGTATGTGCTCGCGTTGAAGTCTCGCTGTCTGTGTGAGCGCAGATAGCTCAGGCATTATAAGAGCTAGAGACAACTAATTTAGCATGCTAGTTCCTGTGTACTATGCACAGTTGAAGATCAGTTCAAATATAGAGTACCACGCCCACCGCCCCTATAAATTGGACATTCGATATAATCGATTTGATAAATGATTAATAACGTACTGACTAAGATTGTCAGTGTTGGGTAACGTGTTTCAAAGTTGGACGAAGGGTAGCTGAGGGTCGAGCAAACTCGACTCCAGCTTTCTTTGCTTGTTTTCATTTTGAGTTTTATGCATGAGACGGCGCCTAGTTTTTCATGCTCATTCAGCTCATTCAGCTCAACTCAATCTCATTTTTTCGTCCGCCTTCGCTTTGTCTACATATTTATTTTGCCTTCTCTCTTTCTCTCTCTGTTTTTCTCTCATTCGCTCACTTGCTAACACTGTCTATCATTCTCCCCCCTCGTTTTCCCTTTTGTCCTCCCTTAGCGCTGTAAATTGTTTGCATACAATAGCCTTACTCCCAGTTTCCAGTTGCAGGACTCAGCTGCTTCTCCTTCCCCTCCTCCTGCTCTGTCTCCTCCTCCTCCTGTACTGCTTGCCCCACCTTCAAGTCATTTGCTGGCCAGCCCCACCAGCAACGCCAGCTTCAGGTCTTAACTTTTGGCGCGGCTTATTTGTGCGGCAAGATTAAGTTTCAAATTGATGGGCATTCTGAAGTGGCAGCGCCACAGCTGTGCCCCGCCTCTGGGGCCACACTGCATAGTTTCTCCTGGCGGCGCCTCGTAAGCCCCATTGATGGCCAAACTTAAATTTGATCATGTTGCGCCCAGCTCGGTTTGCACCTTGCGTGAGTTCGTTTCAACAAGGAATTTCATTCAATTGGCTTTGCTTTTTTCTTTCTTTTTTAAGAGTCTACAAGAAATGCTATCTACAAGAAATGAATATTGTAATATCTGACTCGTATTTTGTATGACTTCACCTTTGTTTTTCTAGCAGATATTGCAGTTCGTAGGAGGTAATTCTCGAAAAAGAGAATTCATCTACTTGCCAAATGAATGTGCGGTGCAAGTTTTAACAATATTATGGTATAATGAAGTGGATTTTCATATATAAAAATGGTGGCCAGGCGTAGGTGCTGGGCATATTATGTGAAGAGAGAAAAAGTCTAAAACTTAAAAGAAAAATTAGATGCAGATAATGATATGACATGAAGAGCTGTTCTGCGGCATATAAATAAATAAATGAAATAAAAAAATAAATAAATAAATATGTAAGGTAGGAACACTATCAAAGAGTACTTGAGATGAGAGGAGACAAAGATAAGACTGGGAACGAACCAATCGATAATGTGAAAGTCCTTCTTAAGCTGCTATAACCTCAAGAAGTTTAAGCAGATAATGAAACTGAGTATTCACTCAGTGAGAATCCTCCCTCATTTGGTTACTTACAGGCTGAGCAGACAAGGAATAGCGAGTAATGGTCTCTGTACTACAGCCCGAGGCACCGAAGAAAGTACTGACAGTATGTGCGGCATCTTGGTATGTTGAAGGAAGTGCATCACAAGGCAAGCACCTTCTCAAGGATTATAGATTTCCTTAGAATAACTGGACTGAAGATGGAGCACTAGGCGCAGCAGGGGAAGGACGTGGAACAACTGCGGTTCCTTGAAAGCTTCAATGTTTGAATATAATTTTCTAAAATATAATACTATAACTGTTCTATATAATATAATATATATATATATATATATATATGTATTTATATATATCATTTAATTGTTATTGCTTTAAGGTACCTTACTGATCTACATATGACCAACACATATGATATATCGCATTTGGAGATGTTCCCTGCTCTCACTCGATATGTTATCATGACTTTTCCGGCTGAGCTGACAAGAAATTAGAATGCATTGAATAACCTTCTACACTTCTAGGTTATGTTGAGCATTGAGACGCTGGAATGGTACAATCTGCCATCGAATGCCAAGAAACAATGGAAATGAGACAAGAAAGTTGCAGCTGATGACCTTTATTTCGCTCTCCCTCTACTCAACTCCCTCTCTCTCCCTCTCCCTCTCTGTAGGCTTGCATTACTTGAGTGTTGCATTGCAGCTGCTGTTGCTGCCACTTTTGCCAGCCACTTCCGGCAAGTATTTCCGGCATCTTGGAGCAGTCGAGCAAGGCAGAAGCAGGCGCAGTGGCAGTGGCAGAGGCAGAGGCAGAGGCAGAGGCAGGGGTAGAGGCAGAGGCAATTTATGCGCCGCCTGAGCTTGTGTTTGTTCTCTCTCTTGGCAAGTGTGGCAGGCAGTTGCCAGTGTTAAATACCAAGGACACTGCTTGCACCTTATCTCCACACCTCTATCTCTCTCTATCTCTCTCTCTCCCTCTTTCTTTACTTCTCTCTCACTCGTATATTTTCTTTCGCTTTCTTTGGTTCTATTAGAGTGTGCGGCGTGAAAAACTTGCGCACAAAATTTCCATATCAGCCATTTTATTTGCAACAATTTGGCAACACTTTTGTGTGGCATTCTCCCCCTCCCCCCGCCTCCACCACCTTTCTCTTTTCCCTCCTCCACAATGTGCACAACTCTTTTCCCGCTCTCGGCTTGGCCTGGCGGTGACGTATCAATTTCCGCTTGATTGCATTAAAAAAGGAAGCCAGCGGAAAGGGGCAGGAAGCAAAAGACAAGCAGCGGGAGAGGGTGAGGGAGAGGGGTGACGGGGCAAGGCGGTGCTGGGTGCAGCAAGCTGAAAGCGCGGCAAAAGTTTTTTTTGGCGCAAATTAAGTTTCGCCAACGCCTCCCCATCCCTACCCTGCCCTCTCTTGCTCGATCCTTCGCCGCAACAAATACAATTTTTGCGGCAAACGAAAATCGAAAATAAAGTTAAAAATTGTACGTTCTGCTTGCGGGTGTGAGCGGGCGACACTGACTGCAAAAACTTTGCGCCTCGCACAAAACTTTGGCGAGTGCAAAAGTTTACAGTGCGTCGTGTCGAACCCGCTCGCTGGCGTCCAAGTTTAAAGGTTAATGATACCGCAAAGTAACACCAAATAAGTTAAGAACCCGCACCTGGACTGCAATTGCAATGGCAACGCCAAGTTGAAAGGAAAACGGGGAACGGGGGAAGGGGGAAGGGAGGAATGGGGAACGCGGAATGAGAATGTTTCCATTCGAGGAAGGAGAAAGAAAAGCGCTTCTGATTGGATTTGCTACGTGCAAATAGGCAGAGAGAGAGGCAGGGAGAGAGGGAGAGAGACAGAGAAGAGATTGACAAACTTTTCTACATATAGTACGAGCAACAATTTGGAATTGTGAATGGAATGGAGGAGAGAAACAGCTGAATTGAAGCGGAAGCGTGAGAACACTTAAAATGAAATTGAACTGCAAATCGAAGCTCAAGTTTTGGCGGGATTGGAAACGAGAAACAAATGGAATTGGTATACGAAAAGAGAACTTGGAAAGGAAACAATATTCGAGATAATCGAATAAAATAGATCGCCATGGAATAGAAGCCAGAAGAACTATGAAACTGTCGATGATTATTTGTGAGAACGAGTGGAATGGAACAGTTTCTATATGAAGCTTGAATAACTTCTGTGTTTATTAACCGATTATATTCAAATTTGGGGGCTGAGTGAAGGCAGTATTCATCTGTCTATATGTCGAAGTCGAATCGATAATTACAGTTTTGTTTTTACAATGCTCAAAATTGAACATAAATAAATAAATCACAGTAAATTCTATGTCTCTAGCTTTCATAATAGCTAAGATCCCGACGTTCAGACAGACTTGGGTCTGCCAAATCTCCTTTTGCTAATTTCACACATAGATATGTCTGTATGTATGTTATAAGTTGGCATACAGTAATAATTATGAATTAATTGAGATTGGAATGCAGGCTTTATTGAAACAGTGAAATGGAACGATATAAAATGTGGGAAATTGAGATATATCTTTGAGGAATTTATTCATTCAGCTCCACATTGAAGCGCGCGTCATACGGATTGAAGTCCAGACTCATATCCAATGTGAATACCAGTTCCTCCAAGGATTCGGTGGGATCCAAGTGCGTTGCGTGGGCAGAAGACGTGCAGTAGAGCTGTCGCATCGGTTGCCTTGTCAGCGGTGCCACATGGACGCCCATATCCCGCACTGACACCCAGGAGATGGGTCGCTCATCGCAGCTCGCTCCAGTCGCGGGTAATCCGTCCAGCGGCTTGGACGAACGTGGACGAGACACTAGCCCGGCGCCGCTCCACAGACAGCAGAACTTCAAGAGCGCCAACATCGAAATGACTCTCCACGGCACAGTCTGCATGGTCTTTCTCACTGCCCGCAGTCCATTCACAGCAGTCAATGGCTTGGACAGCTGACAGTTGGTTTTTTGGCCCGTGCCGTAGCAGAAGCAGAAGCAGAAACCGATGTCTGTTAATCTGTTGCCTAGATTATCACCCAGAGGTACCACATTTAGTGTTTAATCTGCTTGAATACATTTACCTCTTAAATGAATCGCAGCCTTACCCCGCATATGTAAATTCCACATCAGTCTTCTATCTATTGCAGATTCTAATCTCTTCCTTCAATATATTTTATATATTTCTTATGATTTTAAACTGCCTCTATCGACCTTTGATTGTTTCATACTCTCAAATGTTGTCTTTTCTGCATTCCTGTTCCTATTCTGCCTTAAGCTTACCTCATATTTATCTCTTATGAACATCACATGTGCATTTCTTATATATTTGTTCTATTTACATTCTTTAGATAATAGATGTATCTTCTTAAATCAATGATCTATATACATTTCTAATCATTTTAGACAACCTCATCCGATTTCCAGCTATTCATCATATCTCTCAACAGATCCCTAATTACCTTCTTCCATTCTCTTCTGTATCTCTCTCGTGCAGTATTTCACAAAATCCTGCATCAAAAGTCATGAAAGTTGCCGTGTTTCTTTGTCTTTGGCAATTGAAGTTGAAGTTTGTTTTAAATTTGATATATATTTCTTGGATACACCCAGTTTTGCGCACTCCCCTGCCACATGCTGCATGCCACACCCTTGTGTATTCGTGTGTCTGCCACAAGGTGGCGCATTGTTTGCTTAGCGAACGTTTAATTGTTGTTTACAGTTGTACTTTGGTTTATTTTTGAGTTCTGTGCGCTGTCTCCACTTGTCGACGTGTTTTTTTAATAACACTCCAGCACATAAACAACACACACACATACACACACACAAACACACACACGCAGACACAAAGCAACAGGAGAAATGTTCAGAGCGCAAATTTACATTTTAATTTCTTTTAATTAAAAAGGAAGCAAGCGAAAAAAAAGAAGATAAACAACTGAAGTAAAATGCAACACATTGAAATGTTTCTCTTTCTCTTTCTGTTGTTGTTCTTGCTGTTGTTGCTGTTGCTGTTTCTCTTACTCTGTCTGTTGTGTTTTATTTTGCTTCCCCTTTGTATTGGCATTAGCATTTGGCGCGCCAACGGGGCGGATAAGTAATGGAAATGAGCTCTTGACGAGGGCGACGACAACAGTTGTCAATACAACTCGCAAAGGATGCCGCTCTTTAAGCTCCTAAATGCCGCACCGAGGCAGCAGGGCAGCAAGGCCCGAGCACCTGCCGAGCCTGTGCAGCCAGCCTGAGTCTCGAGCGAGTCCCTCGGCGCAAGTCGCTACCAATTTGAATTCGGAATTGGAATTGTCTCTTTGATGCTACCCTTGCTGGCTGAGCGTGTCTTCAGCTTTACTCGCCTAATACCCTGCAGATAAGCCACTTTGTAATCTTTACAAGGCAGCAAAGTGTAAAGGGGGGAGAAAAGAGAGACACAGAGAGAGAGAGCGGGAGAGGAAGACAAAATAAGCAATTAAAGCCATCCCAAAAGGCTTTGCAAGGTAGTCGAAAAGTGAGTGAATTAGGCTACAAACACATCTAATTGTTGAAATATTACGTTAATCTGCAAATACACTAATCGACCCTTGTATACCCTTTAAAGTCAAAGGTATTTGGTGAAGCGAAGTGAAGAAATTATGCCCAGAAACTACTTACTACCATTAGTTGATACCCTGTATAAAGTAAGTCATGTATTTAAAGTATCTTTGAGGTTCAGTTCATCGTATAGTTTCTCTATGAAATTAAGTAAGATTGTAGTAAAGTAGCTCAACCTGTGTCTGTTCGAGTTGAAGCCTTTTGAAGGGTATCTTACAGTCAAAGACAGACTTGCAGCTAGTTGATTTGCAGTTCAAATCAATAAAATCCAATTTAAAGAACAATTTGCAACTTTCGGGGCCAGAAATAATCAAATTCTAATACGTAAGGGTTAGCGTTACGTAAGACTTATATTTATGGTATTTTTATTGCATTACATACACACACACACACATAGACAGACAGGGATAGAAACACACATATGTTATCTAATACTTCATCTATTTTGCTAGTTTCTTTCTTCTCTTTGACGTTTGATCCCCTTTTCCGCTATGGAGTGGGGGTAGTGTGGCCAGCTGAAATGCGATACTCGAGTGTAACAAACATGAGACTATGCTCCAGCTTAAAGCCCAGGAATGAACCGAACTTCGCTCCGAACCGAATCCGGCAAGAGCAGAAAGCAGAAGCAGCAGCAACCGCAAACGGACAGCTTCATTAAGGGGGTGTGTCTATGTGAGTGTGAGTGTACGTGTGTGCAAGAGGGGAGTGTGTATGGGTAAACTTTTCAATTTCTTTTGCAATTTTCCATTTCACTTTGTATTGCCCTGACGCTGGCTGTGGCTCTGGAGCTGGAGCAGCTCTGGTCCTGTCTGTGGCAAATACACGAATGAGCCATATTTATCTTACATTTTTTAACTGACCCACACAGAAAGCACACAGACACACTAACACATACACACGCACTCACACATACACACTAACACTCACACCCCATATACATATACACACACACTTCCCCCGTCGCTAGTTCACCTGACAACATTTTGCGAAAATTGAAGTATTTACCTTTTTTGGTCAAGGCAAATGCAGCAAACTGCGTGCCTTATATGTATACAATATATGCGTATATACAAAGCATAAATATACAATATATATATATATATATACATATATATATAATAAATATATAAATAAGTATCCATTATACATGGAAGTAGTTCAGTGGCACTGCCAAAGGGTAGTCTACTTATGTAGGAACTTGTCTGACGACACAGTCAACAAAGCTTTCATCAAATATTTGAATATATACTCGTACATATCATAGATACTTTTAGATATCTTGTCATATATATATCGTATAACGTATTCTTATTGCTTAAAGCATCTCCTTTGATCTATGAATTGTAATATATATAATATATAGCTGGCTAGAAATGCTTGTCATTGTTGCCCTTTCAAAACGAGCCACTTCGATCCGATATATCGTATACTATATAGACTATCGATCGACTTTTGTTGATTTTATAGATACAGTAACTAAATTTGCAAAATTTTGCAGTTTTCTTATTTAGAATTGTTGGTGATACTCTTATAATTAGAATGATCGGTCGACATAAAGGTTTTACTATAAAATCAAATATAGTTTTATTCTTATGGTGCACTACATATACTGATCAAATTGTAAATATATACATACATATATATATTTTGAATTAACTTATAGATTAAATTTCCTACTTTCCATACCTTTAAATGAACACTAAAAGAACATATAGTTACCATTGGAATGATAGTTATAAAGGTAAAAATATAAGTATATATTTTGTTATATGCTGCAAATTATATAAACTGATCCACTTGACAAAACGGGTTCACTTACATAGTTCACAGTAATTATTTGTCAAATATAAATAAATAGAGTTTATCATACAACAAAATTGAAATATCTCCACGAATGATTGGCTAAGGTTGATCATACATTTAATACTTATAGCACACACTGCAAAGACGTTCAAGAAGTCCATACTGATATATTATATATGCAATGTTTACATGGAATACATATTAGGTGTCAGTATATAGTAGACATGCATTGTATAAGGCATGATAAGGCACTAATTATTTGGGAGAACCTATGGCAAAGCCCGATCAAGCAGGTCTTGCGGGTTAAAGAAGTAATTGCATTGCAAGGGAATCGTAGTCCAAGAACCTTATTGCCAAGAGCAAATCCCACAGGGTATAAGTCAGTCGACACTCTCTCTCTCTCTCTCTCTCTCTCTCTATGTATACATGCACTTTTTACAGCTTGCAGCTGCAGTCGCCCATCTTCCATTTGAGGTTCATTTGCTTTATGTAAATGCGAGAGAAAAAACGCGACGAGCTGCTCTGCTCAGTGTTATTTCGCAGTTTTGCCAGTGCTTTGCTGGTGACTTGCAGCTTGCGCGTTGCACGTTGTTGTTTGCTCTTTGGTGGCCATGGCTGGTGCACCTGTCAGGCAGTTGCCAGTCGGGCGGACGCTGCCATTTGTCTCGCCGCGTGCCACGTGCCACACGACGCCCGCCAGCCGCCATCCGGCACCCGCACTGCACAAACAAAACGTTGCGTAACCGTTTGCCAAAGTTAAACCGAACCCGCTGGCTCCAGCTGTCGCCTCAGTGACCACACCCTCCCCACCCCCCCCTCGCCTTCCCTCCGGCCAGTTGCTTAGTGGGAGTGGCAACGGCGAAGGCAAAGACGAGCCAACACACTAACTGAATATCGCTTACTGTCCCGGCACATGTCTGCACGTTCGTCTAACGCATCCCCCCCTCCTATCTTTCTTTCTCCCTGCCCCCTCTCGCGCCTGTGGCTGCCACACCACGAATGCTGCTGCAGTTGGAAATTGCACAAATTCCTATTCCTGCCTCGGTGCAGGGCTTTGCTTCAGTTGCCATCTCTGGCATCGACATCGACATCGACATCGACATCGGCATGGATCTCCCATTTGTTTCTTGAATTGCGGCGTGTTACGTTTGATTTTCAATTTTCATGCCATTTTCTCTTCTTCCTGCTACTCTTACTGTGGCTTTAACGCGACTTATCTGCCAGCTCCTCGAGCTGCAGCCTTCATCCCGCCACCTGCAACCTTTATCCTGCAACCTTCCTCCTGCGAACTTCCATTGTAAACCTATATTCTTTTGACTTTTAATTGGAATTGGGTTTATCTCTTTGTTTTTGATACTTGTTATTTAAATACTCTGTATGTATATGCTCGATGAGTATCAGAACTCAAGTCGATTAAGTCTGTGTAAACGCAGAGAACTCAGCTATTTTCAAGGATGGAGACATGCAATGTGCCACAAATGTTCTTGTATAAGTTGCACAGATAAAGCATAGTTCCAATTCAAATTGTTCAATATGTATATCACAATATGTATAGCATTTTAATACTGAAAACTAACATTTTACATTTAGTTGGCATTTACCATAAACATTCAGCATAAATGAGCTGCAAGCAAGTAATTATATATATTCTTGTTCAGTTTCAATATCGTTCGATTTAGTCATGTCCCATCTCAGCTATTATAATAACTAGTTACACCAAATTTGACATGAAACCTGCTGTATATCTTAGCTTTGGCTATTTCTTGCCCCTTGCAGGAGGGGGCCCTTGCACACGGGCCTGGCTGGTCTTCAGCTTGTCGAAGGCATGCCTGATTTCCTTTTATTATGTATTTATCATTTAGTTACTAGTTCTAATGACTTGAAGCACTCTCTTACACATGCTGCTATCCAGCATTCATAGTACATATATCTTAGCGCTGAGCTGTATTCCAGGTGCGGTTCAGGGCCTTTTCGGGGCGTAAAGATAAGCTTAGCAGCAAGTGAAGTAAATAATTCAAAGTGAAAAGTTTTTATTAAGTAATTTTCGTTAGCCGAACGTCGCAATCGCAGCCGCAGGCAAAGGGAAATACGGAAAAGGCGGAAAAACACGGTGAAAATATAATCATAATAAAACAGAAATTAAATAAAATGAAATGCCATGAAAAACATTTGCACTTGTTCAAAAAGTAAGCGGCAGCAGCAACAACAACAATGGGAACAACGAGAACCAGAACGAGAACAGTTACAGTTTACAGCGAGTGAGTCCATTAGCTACGCACAGTTCTGGACTGGGGAGGGGAGGGGAGGGGAGGGCAGGGTAGTGCAGAGTAGGGTAGGGTAGGGTAGGGTAGGTGGGGATACAAAGTCGTAGACGGGGCTGTGTTGTATCGCCATTAAATATTTACTTCGCGCACTCATTTCTTTTACTTAGGCTGCCCCAAAAAGGTGCTGCCAAAGAGGGGGCAGAGAGGAGTGGGTGGCAGGGGGTAGCAAGGGGAGATGGAAGGGGGCCTAGACGGCCTCTGGGCGCAAGCCAGATAAACATAACCGTTTCGTTTTATGAGCAACAATCATTGCTTTTGATTGCCGCACTGATGGCTTCAGCTTTGTCCAGGAGAGAGAGAGAGAGAGGGTGGGAGAGAGGGAGAGGGTGGGAGAGGGACGAGTGGGAGGTTGCCTCAATTTCAGCTCGGTTACTGGTGCTGTTTCAGGTTCGTCTGCTTGGCAAAGGTGTAAAATGCCGCATTGCTTACATTTTTTATAGCTTCTACTGCTGCGGCTGTCTGCCTGTCTCTCTTTATCTTGTCTTTCCCTCCCTCCCACTGACTGTGTGTGTGTGTGTGTGTGTGTGTGTGTGTGTGTGTGTGTGTGTGTATGTGTGTGGCAGTTGACATGTGAGCTGAGTTTGTTGTTTTTGTGTGTCGTTTGCCCTAACCAAGATTGAAACTGAACTCAGGCCAGGCCAGGCCAGGCCAGGCCACTCTCTGGGACACTCTCCGGGATACTCCTCCGGGTTACTGCCGGCCAGTCTACTTGGCCAGCTGCCAGACTCTGCTGCCTGCCACATGGCTGCCTGTCAAATTGATTGTGGCAGCAACTCATTGGGGCAATTGTTGCTGCCAGACACCATCGTCTACGGCTTCAGCTTCAGCTTCAGCCGTGATAGGCTCATTAGTTCGCCTCGATGGGCAGCTCCCAAAGTAGGCAGCACTTCTTGAAAGCCCGCAGCCAGCTGCGTATCAATTGTGCAAATATCAATAAGTGTGTTCTCTCTCTCTCTCTTTCTCTCTCTTTCTCTCGCTCTCTCTATCGCTCTCCCTAGCTCTTTTCGTGGGCGTCAGAAGCTGTCACGTAAGCTCGCTTTACGTTAATGCAGCCTTGCTTGGCTTACGTTATGTTACGTTAGCTGCTACGTAATGTTGAGTGAAAAGTAATCGATTGCAAGTAATCGATTTAAAGTAACATCTCTGATTGTTTAGCCCAAGTAAGAACTACATATATCATTCACTTCAAAGCACTTTAGTCGTGCTCTAAAGTCTTAGCTGAGCATAGAGTTCATTTCTTATGTGCCTGAGATACCCATTATGCATATATTATAACGTATGTACTAATTGATAAGTACATAAATGCACGCTTAACTCATATTCGATTACAACAAATACACACATATAAAGTTAAATTGAAGCACAACTATTTGTAGGATCAACTTACTTATCAAGCAAGTCTCAAGAATCGCCTGCCAAAAGTCTCTTACTATCTTTCATATTCAGGACAACTAATGTATGATTATACATATATCTACATTATCCATACATCTGTCTATATTCTACTTTAAGATATGTCTTTTAAAGTACCTTGAAACTAAACTAAGCTGCCTCTGCTGCAAATAGTTAAATAATTTTCAACTTCAACCTTGACAGCGAGCCATCATTATGTCCAGATTGATGAGCATAGGAATGCGAGCGATCAAATGACAAAGTCAGCTCCATAGCTTAGTTCAGCTCTTAACTCTTTTCCCTCCTTACAGAAGTCGTCACTCTGTGCTGTCTGTCTCTCTGCACGGAATAACTCGCCCCCCCGGGTGAGGGTGCTAAAGTTGTAGCAACTTTAATGAAATTTCCTGCATATTAAGCGAAAACTTCCGACCGAAAAAAGAAGAATACACAAAAGCAAAGCGAAAATCGCAGCAGTTTTCCACGGACAAGAGCAAATCCAAGTCGGACTGGGACTTGGAATAGGAATAGGACTAGGAGTAGAGGACCATGAGACCAGGAGACCAGGAGACCAGGAGACCAGGAGAATCGTAATCGGACGTCAGTTTGCTGCGTTGGCTTCCCTTTTAATTTCCGTTTTTATGTGCTTGCCCGATGGGCAAACGTGGCGGGGAAGGGAGAGGCTGGGAGAGAAGGTATGAGTTTCAGATGAGGCAACGTTTGTCTTTGTATGCGCTGTGCGTTTTTGCAAACACCTTGAGTAGAGGATGGAGATGGAGGTGGAGATGGAGTAGGTAGTGGAGCCATGACAAAGCGCTGATGTTGCAAATTAGAAGCCGCCGTCGCCGTTGCCGTCGCTGTCGCTGCTTCTGCTGCTGATGATAAGCATAAAATTATCGACACAAAAGCAAAATTTTCGTAATAAAAATTTTAATTAAGTGTCTTTCTTTCTGCACGCCATAGCTCTATCTCGCTCTGCGCTGCAACCTCCTCCCCTCCCTCTCTCTCCCTCTGTCTCTCTGTCTCTGTCTCTACTTTCATTGTCGTTTGTGGCGTGGACAGCGCCCGCGGGCGACAGCGTTTCATCACGCAGCGTACAGACACGGCTGAGACAAGAGGGAGATAGAGGGAGAGTGTGAGAGAGGGAGGGGTAGGTAGGAGCGGGGGTTGTCCCTGCTATCATAGCGCGTAAATTTATGCAAATCGGTTTTTTCCCCACTTTCGTCTCGAGTTAAAAGTAAAGTCCTCCGAATGCAAACGCATAAAGGCGACAGCGATTAACGATTTTAATGAGTACTAACTCGCCTACGCAATTATGAGATAGCAGCAATCTAGAGTGAGCGGGAGAAAGAGAGAGTGGGAGAGAGAGAGAGGGACACACAACGAAAAAGAGAGTTGGCGGATAAAGGGAATGCAGAAGGTTGGGAGGGTGCGTACAACGCGTGATTGCCGGCGGTGCAAAACTAAATGCGATGGAACAAAGGTGCAAGAAAGGGCGAAGACAGAGGGAGGAAGAGAGGGAGAGAGGGAGAGTGATACATATACTATACAACAGTTTCTCTACTTAAAGGTAAGGCACATAAAAAGGACAAGAGCAAAGGGAAAAATAGAAGGCGAGAGGAAAAGAGATAGTATTCCATTCCAAATAAGTTTATCTCTAGGTAAGCAAAGGTTAGGTTAGTCCCATTTCACATAGATAGGTTACTTTGGGTTAGGTTACTTTCTGTGACAGCAACATTGATTTTAGAAAGAGAGTGATATCTACTGATCAATTAATGAAGTTAAGCTTTCAACTTGATTACTGTGCATTTCGATAAAGTTAATTAAATAGCAAAGGTTAGATAAGTCCAGTTTGAATTAGGTTACTTAGGTTAGGTTACTTTCTGTGACAGGCACGTGGATCTTTACATTGCGGGAGTACTCTGGGATCATGTGACAACATGACACAAGGTTGAGAACTGGGTACAGCAAGGGGCTATCGCTAGAGTAATCAGCTAAAGTGCCTGCATCCGTGTTTGGGCTTCAGTTCTTACTACAAGCTGAGACAGAAACAGAGAGAGAGGGAGAGAGAGAGAGGGAGGAAGAGAATGGGAGAGATATAGACAGAGACAGCTAAAGTTGCAGTTAATTTATATACGCCAGGCTGGACAGGTGGGGACAGGGGAGAAGAGGAGGAGAAGGACACGATGAGACATGGCCGAGCTTGGCAGCTGGCAAATTTATGCGCGGCCATTTCAAGTCAATAAGCGCATTTGTCTTGCCAACGGGCGAGAGAGTTTAGCGAAATTCATTTAATTCACTTGCACACACGAGGAGGAAGTAAGAGAGAGAGAGAGAGAGAGAGAGAGAGAGAGCAACAGAGAAAGAGACAGTGCGCGCCACTGCGAAAGGGAAATCCCAAAAATCAGTTCAAAGTGTTTGTGCATTTTCGTTGAAATGTTTCTCTCCCCATCACCCCTTCCCCCCCTCCCACCATTTTCTTCACCCCTTTTTGTACATTTCTATGGCATTTCCGTATCCGGCTGCTTGGGATGGGAGCCAGTTGCCCGTTGCCATGCCACAAGTTGAATCGTCTTGAGGCGTTATTTAAAATTCAATCAAATGGCATTTGCAACACGAACAGGCAGGCAAGGATCAGGGGGCAGGACTCCGGGGAGGGAGTGTGTGTGGATGTGGGGGTGGTGGCGGATACTTGTAGCAAAGGCAAATTTGATTTTTAGCTGCTCCATTGCACTGACTCCACCCTCCACCTGCCGCCTGCCTTTCTTCCTCTCTCTGCCTTGGCCTGCTGGCCAATGTGCAATGGCATAAAAAGCAACGATTATTAAAGCTGCTGTCCGCAGGAGAGACAGGGAGAGAGAGGGAGAGAGAGAGGCAAAGAGTGAGCGAGACAGGGAGTGAGTGAGAACAATGCTGGCTGTCAACTTGCCGCACGTTATGGCGCTTATGATGATTATGATGATGATTATTACAAACTACGCAGCATACACTCCACTACAAGGCATTACATTTATTGTTATGCTTATGCACTCCCCAACAGCAAGAGCAAGAACAATAGCGAAAGAGGAGTGTGGGGAATAAACAAAGAAAGAGCAGGCTACTGAGGCAAATATTTGAATTTATTCAGTTCGAATATTACGCGAAGTCTTCGATTTCGTATGAAATGCATATTCCAAATAGATTCAAATGATTGTGTCGGGGTGCATATTCTAGATGAATATAGATGAGGTGTAGATAGGGGAAGAATAGTGCGCAGAAGAGCTTTAGATGCGAAGTAAGTAGAAGTAAAGTATGGTGTTTTTTAGCTATTATCTTTTTGACAACACTGGTTTAAACAGCTGACGCACGTTTTGTGTTTTGTAACACTGTCAAACATCTTCAGTTTGGTCTATAATTAAACCATGAATGGGGTACATATTCTATATGAATATTGATGGGGAATAGATATGGGAAGAATAGTGCACAGAAGAGCTTTAGATGCAAAGATAAGAACAAGTACATAGAAGAGCGTGGGTACTGCTCAAAGTGGGATATGGGTCTGGAGTTATTGGTTGGATTGTTCTAAAAGATCTAGTAGTAGTAATAATAATATTATTTTTATTATAATTCATAAACAGTCGACTGCCATAGCCGACTTTAAATAAATAAATAAATATATACAAATTAGTAGTAGTAGTATTAATTCGAAGAAGTATATCTTGATAAGGATCACACTTATACGATTCATGTCAAACAAACTATTCCTATTCCGTTGTATCAAGTTGTAACTTGAATGCAACACTTTATGGGTACCCTACCTAGTTTGCACGACAGTGTTGATTGAGCATGTATAGTAAGTCAAGTCTGCCTGGATCGTTTTCAGCAACTCGAACATTTAGCACAATTTGTAAATATCCTTGAGGGCAAACCGCATAGTAAATCCCGTGAATCTGCTATCAAATCTGGCCTGGAACCGACTGTGGAACCCACTGGGATCTTATCTGCGACATGACCAATGCTTTTTCTTGCATTCTCGTTGTTGTTGTTATTATTATTGTATTTGTCGTTTTTCGTTTTGGTTTCTTGTGCTTTGTTTTTGAAAGTGGATGCTGTGCGACATGCTCAAGGCAGTGCGTACACGGGGGGAGTACAGGGGGGTAGCAGCCTTAAAGAAGAACAACAACAAGGACAACTGTAGAAACAGGAGAAGCAGAAGCAGAAGCAGAAGCAGAAGCAGAAACAGGAACTGAAGCTCAACTGTTTTTGTTATCTTACGCTTCGATTATTTTGCGTTAGTCGTTGTAGAAAATTAGCTAAATTGCTTATGGCAACGCACGTAGCAAATGCCAGCAAATGCCAGGGCAGGGTAGGGCTCCGCCTACCGCCCACCTACTATTCATGGAGGCAGCACCCCCCCCCCATGCTTATGTCTCCTTCAACTGGCGTATTGTTTGCTGGTTTTGGATACGGAAAACGCTTCTGAGGTTTCATTTCGTTTCAGTTCTCATTCTCCTTCTCATTCCTGTTCTCTTTCTCTCATTCTCCTGCGCTTCCTCCTTCTGTTTATTCTGTTCTGTTTTTGCTGCTGTTTTGTAATTGTTAATCACAGAAACGTTAGTTGAGTGCGCGTGTGTGCCTGTTTTTTGAGGCCAACTGAGTTTTGGGGTTTGTTGTCAGCACACAAAATTTACATAGCGTATTTTCCTTCCCCTTCTTTGCTCCACTTTCCCCGATTTCCTCTGCTTTCCTCCTCCTCTGACATTTTTGCGCCATTTTGCGCGCTTTTGTTTCGTGTTTTTTGTGGTCCATTGACTTGGCCAGTGCAAGTCGAGCCACCAGATTCCTTCCTCCCTCCGAAGGGTCCCCTTCTAAACACAGTGCGTATTGCAAAGCATTTGCAAATCTGTTCAGCCTGCCTCGACTACCTACCTCCCTCAACCCCCCTGTCATGCTCTTGGCTCCGTACGTGCAGGTAACGCATAATTAGGAAAATTTCCAGCCAACGTTCCATTGTTGCCGAAATTAGGAAATGGCAAACAGCAAGTGGGGGGGACAACAACAGAACAAAAATAAGAAGGTTGCTTTGCTCTGCAACTATGTAGTTTGCTAATGATCGAGGGCGGATATGTTGTATAGTATATAGAATAGAACTCGTGATGCGCACTACATAACATATGAAGAAAAAGATACACAAGAGAAGAACTTGGCTGGAATGAGATACGAGATACGACATTGCTGTTTGGAAAAGTATTTCATACGGTATCTCTCTTTATATATAATGACATTACCAAGTGTTTTAACAGAGACTTAACAGTTGGTGCGTCATCAATCGCTCTCTTTGCAGTTAAACAGTCGACGCAACAAGACGTATAAAAACGAAATAAATTGGTTATAAGGCAAGTAATAAGCTATTAGTTTTGGTATAAGACTTGTTTGAATTTGTATTAATGTTGTTATTGCCGCACCCCAATATCAGAACTCAACTTTGTTCCAATGTATTAACTTTTCAATATTCGATGAAGTCAGAACTTGTTTTTCCAACAAGAGCACAGGTCTATTCTCTAAGCTTCAGTCTTCACAGAGGTCTAGCTGGTGAAAGACGTTGCGCAAGCAGGCTGAGAAGCCTTTGCAGCCTGTCACTATATCGGCTAGTGTGCCCTCTGATCTGCACTTCTACTGTCTGCAGATTTAGATACCGGTGTTACATAATATTGCAGATATGTGCAGTTTGTGATTTGCAGCATGGCCCTGGTTTGCATTACTTGAATCTGCTTGTAATTTGATGTAGCTGCCACACCGGGGCAATGCACAACTGTACTGTTGACTTGATGAATCTGTTCACCACTTCACATGCTCGACAGGTGTTTGCCAAGTTACCCAGCTTAGCTCAGCTGAGTTTAACTCGTATGCATCATACTATTGGCTCACCGTGCTCACACAGGCAACCAGTGCACAGTGGGGCAATGAATGCTATAAATCCAATTTCAGCGTCAGCTGCCATTCCCGATCATTTGCACACAAGAACTCACGAAACTCACCTGCAAAGAGAAAAGGGAAAAAGGAAATAAATTAATAATGAGCAGCTGAACAAGTATGCATGTGTGTGTGTACGTGTGTGTGCTATTGGAATTGGTTAACAGGTCGTATGAGTGATTTTATGCGCGGCATCAAATGAAACTTTTTACGAGCCCAAAAGTATGCAACACATTTGTTCTGCACGCGCATAAAATGCCGTTTCTAATTTACGAGTGCCTGCAGGTGCCTCGTTATTCTCCTTGCGGTTTACTGTTCCTCCCTCTATCCCCCCCGATCTCTCTATCGCTCTCTCTCTTAGCTTTTTGTGGCAAAAGTCTTGAGCTGTTTCGATTTGGTTTTGCTACTAAAATTATGCTATAAAAACTGGCAGCACCAGGCAAAAGTTGCGCATCCTGCGTTTTCTAATTAAATCAACATAAAAGCCAACAGCAGCAACAACAGCATTAGCAACAACAACAACAACATTAGCAACAACAACAGCAGCTACAATAGCAACAACATTAGCTGAACTCACATGTGTTTTGCGAGCGCTTTTAATGTTTCTCGCTATGCGCGGACAACAAAAGGTGCGCTCCATGCCAAGCTGCAGGCGGAGGGAGGGAGGTGCGGGGTCAAAGGTCAGGCTAATGGTGGGGGAAACAGTTGTTACGCTGTTCTGCAATTGCTTTGCTGGCCAAATGAAAAAAATTAATGATGTGGAAATTGCGCAAACGCATCGCATCGCATCGCATACATCCGCCGGCGCGTTTGCTCGTTAATTTTATGTGAGGACCCGCTTGGTTTTTGGCCGGAATTACATTTACAGTTGTTCTTCCTGTTTCTTTACCCATCCCCCTTCTCCCCTATTGCTTTGGTTGCTGTTGTTGGCGCTGCTGTGCCTTGATTTGATTAGTTTTACATCAAAAGCAACAAAGCTCGAATTCGCAGCCACGCATGGATTTTGTTCAACAACCGTTGGAGAAGCGGATGAGGAAGAGAGCGAGTGAGAAAGTGAAATGCACAGATAGAACAGAGGAGAGACTTAGCTTCCCCAAGTTGAAAACTAATTGGTTAGGTACTCAGGAACTGCCCAAATTAGCTGTGCAACTAATCTAAGATAGGAACAGAAAGATCTTCAATTTCCAATATTTCGTTCTAACTCTACATCTTTCTTCATCTGTTTATTTATTCATACATCTACCTTTCTACATATGTATGTATTAATCTGTGTATACTGTATATATGTTTTCATATGTAAATACACAATACTTATAGTATTTTTCAGTCTAGTTCTGTATTCATCTTTTCACCTATCTATCTGTCTTTTTATCTATTTATCTATTTATTTATTTATATGTTTATATTTATTTATTCATCTATTCATCATCTGTTGCATATCTTTCTTCTATTCAAACAACTCGTTTAATAATCCTTTCTTCACTGCAAGTTAAGCAAGCTTTTCATGCCTAACCAACCAAGAAACTGATGAGTACTTTCCGTCCTTTCCAGTTTCTTCCCGACCTGCGAACCCCCCTTCCCTTTCCCCTTCTTCTCCTTCTCAAGCGCTGTCTTAAGCTGCCTTTATGCTAATTTCAATTTTAACAAATCGCCGGCAGCGCAAAGACCAAATTCCATTTTTCATTTGTGTCTAATCAATTTTATGAAGCCGCAAAAATTGTTCATGCTCCGTAATAATTTGTTGTTGTTGTTGTGAGTTTGTGACGACATGCGGCAACTTGCCGCAAATATTTCACGCAGCATATTTTTGGCTGCTTACCAAAAAGGGGGAAAAACACCAGAATGGGGTGCAGAGGGGGTGAGGCTAGGGCGGCAAGGGGGTACGAAGTGTACGCACACTGCATACATAAATCAATTTCAATTAACGTTAATTAAATACACATCAAGTGGGCATGACCACAGCAATAGACAACAACAACAACAGCAGTCTAGCGGGGAAGAAAGGGACAGACAGAGAGGTAGACAGAGAGATGGAGAAAAGAAAGACGCAGCGCGAGTGTGAAGTGAAATAAAACGAATGGATTCCCAATTGGGGTTGCATCAAGTACAGAGAGGGGAGGGGGATCTGGAAGGGGAGGGGGTAAGAGTGGAGCAGGGACAAAAATTAATGTGAATAAATGAGATTTGCAGCAGGAGCCGCAATCAAAGGAGGAACAGGAACTGAAGCAGCTGGAAAGTATGCTACACAAATTGAAAATATCTGCGTGGCAACCAAAACATGTGCAATTGCCATTGCCAGGGTAGATCCAGCTCCAGTTCCAGCTCCAGCTTCAACTCCAGCTCCCTCTTTCTCCCTCTCTTGCTCTCTCTATCTCTCGTTTTCTCTGTTCGTGCGTGTGTGGCTGTGCGTGTGCCTGTGTTTTGCGGTTATGCGCTTGGTTTGACAGCCATGAGACCAAAGCCAAATAAACAAGCCAAACGACAACAACAACAACAACAACAGCAGCAAAATGAACCTGAAAGCGTTGCACAGTGGCAAATCGCCGGGGCAGCCCAAGTGAAACCGCAATGATGTGCCCCAGACGAACAGACATCTAACATTACATAACATACAGCAACAACAATAGCAGCAACTCAGAGCCAAGCAACCCCCGAAAAATGTAGCCGAGGGCCTGCAAATGACATTGATATTTTTCTAGTTTGCTTAGCCACAAAGCACAAAAAAGGAACACATACATAGAAGGAGATAGAGACAGAGAGGCAAGAAGAGACAGAGGGTGAAGAGAGTCTTGACTTTAGTGCACTAAAGTAAGTGTGTGTTTAAGAAAATAAGAAAAGAAAAATCAACGTCATAAGAAGTTATGAAAGGCAACATTAAATATAATGCTAGTATATAAATAAATATATACATATATATTATCTCAACAAGAACCTAAGCAGTATTGTCAGGATGGTACCGGACTGGCAGCAGATAGAAAGACCAGAAGAGCCGCTCTACAAGAACTGTTCAAAACCAGATCTAGTGGAATCTCTAAGGCTCTCTGAAAAAGTGTTTATATATTAACAACATATTAATATATATATGTTTCCAGTATACTCTAGTATGTATATATGTATAAAAGCGATACAGCTCATGTTAGAGCATGAGTTATCTTAAAAGCACAGCAGAGTAAGGTCAGGGCAGAGACAAGCCTAAATATTAAATAATAATAATATTGTAGTAAACAATATCAATGACATTGCTATTTCTCTCCCTCTCTTTTTCTCTTTCTCTTTCCCTCTACTGTTCTCTGCTGTTCGTATCATCCATGTTGCCATATTGTTTTCCTCTCCCAGTTGGGGGATATTTATAAGAAAGGTTCACTTCATTTCTTGTTTTTCATTTTGTTTTCTTCTTTTTTTGTTGCGCTACTGCTGTTTGTTGTTGTTTTCTTGTTTTGCTGCTCTTTGTAATCTATTTCTTTGTTATTTCGCATTCGAGCTGGCGTAATTATATATTCAACTTGGCATAATTACAAAACTCATTAGCCGAAAACTTCTTTGACGAAGTGATGCTCCAGCAATCTGCATATTGCAACCAAGGCTCTCCTAATAAAAGCAATTTTACGTCCAGCATTGACCTACGCCATCCAAGTGTGGGGAACGGCCTCCAAAACTCAGCTCAATAGGCTTAGAGTGGTGCAATCACGAGCGGCACGACATGCATCTGGGCTACCTTGGTATGTGACCAACCGAATCATTGAAAGGGACCTTAAAGTTGTCCCATTGGGAGACCAAATAAATTTCCACAGCAGCCGATACGCCGACAGGCTTGTCGCTCATCCGAATACGTTGGCGAATGACCTCGTTGACCCCATTTCCCTCCGACGGCTGAAGAGAACACACCCTCATGACCTCCTTACTCGTAAGATAGCATAATCCTTCATTAGTACTTTGTATATATTATTTAAGGCACACTTTGTCCATATTATTTCTTAAGCCAAACATTAGGTTAAGTTCATATGATACTGATCGATTCCTACTGACATAATAATAATAATAATAATAATAAAAAAAAAAAAAAAGACGAAGTGATGAGGGGAACGCACAAAAGTAGGCAACGAAAATGTGTAAATTGTGCGGCGCATTTCAGAGTCGAGTTTGGCTAATTGAAATTGAAACTGTTGGATAAGTGAGAGGCAGGGAGAGTGGGGGGGCGGTAGATGAAGAGGGGCAGAAAGAGGGGAAGGGGTAGGTGAAGAGGCAGAAAATGATTGTTTGGCAGAAAATAAATTGCAAGAAGCAGCTGCTTCTCTCTTCGACCTCGATCGATAAGCAAACAGCTGACAAACCTTTGCCACACACACACCTTGTGCACACACACACACACATACACATATTGTGAATTTGAATTAGGTGAAGCAGTTGGCACTATAAAATTGACCAGTTCTGGCCCGGCAGCCAAACAATGCGCATCTTTAGCGACTGCCTGTGGCTCGGCTTGTGCTTCAAGCGACATCGGGACGATGAGCAAATGTTCGCCGATCAACTGGAGCCGGAGGCCTCCAGTCGCAGCGTGGTGCATCTTGAGCAGCCCGAACCGGAACGGCAAGTGCCAATGGCAACAACGGCAACGACAACGTTAGCAGAAAGAGAAGCCGAGCAGAAGACAACGCGAGACACGCCAAAGAATGCTGAGCCCGTCGAGGAGACACGCATGCGTGACTCACACTCACCCGCCCGCCTGGAGGAGATCAGCATCTGTGCGGATGTGCACCAGCACGCAGAGCAGCCGCCACAGGCCATGCAGAGGAACCTCATGGGCAGCAATGAACGCTTCTCGGGCGTGGCCATTAAGGATGAAATCGAAGTCTTTACAGATGTTAAGCTCGACAACAGTGGCTGCTACACTGCCTTCTAGCCTGATGTACCTGATGATGATGATGATGATGAGCAGGCAGGAAAGATGAGCCACAGTCGAGCACAAGCCCAAAGTTCAAAGTTCACTTTGATGTGGGCTACAATTTCAGACAGATTTTCCAATCGAGCTGTCACTCTATTTGTGCAACTTCTCCCCACCCCCACTTACCCTCGCAGCATCAATTTGCATTTGCAAATTGGTAACACAATCTGTTGCCAGCTCATTCCCTTCATTCCCCTTCAGCTTCACCTGGCATCGTTGCGCTAATCAGTCCCGACTCTACAGCAGCTGCCGCAGTAGTATTAATAATAACTCAATGGGTGTGTACAATAATAATACTTAGTTTCGTCTGTATTTAATGATAATCAACATAATTACTGGCAACGTACCCGGATTACCATAAGCGCATCATTTTGCATTAAATTACGGAATTGATTGAAAACGCATTCGCCTGTTTACCCGGTTTACCCCGGTTTACCCCGGTTGCCCTGTTTGTCCCGTTTGCTCTGCTCTCCTGTTTCCCTCTTTGGTAGTTTGCCTGCTTTGCAGGTGGCCAGCAACGGCAGCCGCATCTGTCACACGATAACGCAATCGCAATCGCAGTCGCCATCGCCATCGCACCTTTCCATTCATCTCAGCTGTCGACAGTCATTTAATCTGGCAAAACAGTTGCCGGGCCAGCGAACGGAGAGGGGCAAGGGGAGAGTGGAGAGTGGAGCACGGGGAATGCACACGGAATTTGTGCTGTGGCAGCGAAACAAACAGATTTTGTAGGCTGGGATTCTCGTTAATGCGATCTGAATTGATGAGCTGTTGCCATGCAACGGCCTTGCCACAGTTACAGATGCAGATGCAGATGCAGATAAAGACAAGAGATATCTACATATATACATATGTTGTTTATTAAGGGTTTGTAGATACAGCTAAAGATACATAGACAAATACATAGAAAGATGCACCCATGTATCTATATGCTGATATATTATATTATACCTACATACATATACACATATAACAATATATAAAAACAGTTACAGATACATTGTAAAGTATACATTGTAGTAGGCTGGTAGAGGGTCACACTGTACATCGATACTTATATAACACGCTGACTATGTTAAGCCTATGTATATCGATACTTATATAACACGATGACTATGTTAAGCCTATGTTAAACGAATGTAAAGCTAACTTTAAGACGCGGAGGAACAATCTAGATTAGCGTGTGAAATAAAGAGGAAGTACTGCAACGTTGCGAGTGAATTAATTTGCCTTCCACAACATCTATGCATTGATTTTAGGGTACTTGGATACATTCTTTCATAGACACATTTACGGATTGGTTTATACACATTATGCATGTGGCACAATTACAGATACAGATGCATGGATACCGATGACAGATACATACAAGGATACAGATACAATTTGGTATATAGATGTGCAGATAAGACTTGCAGATCAATTCGCAGATACTTCGTAGACTATTTGTACTGGGTACCTTCCGGCACATTATCCATCAACCGGCATAAATACCCCACAGCGAAGGAGTTCTATGTTGTCTACCGCTTCGCGGCGTCCCAAATAGTTTAGTAAAAGTTCTCGTTAAAAACGGACACAGACAGACACATATGCACACCCGTTCGTTCGCACACACACACACACAGAGAGACACGCACACTCGCAGCACACACACGTGGTGGTGCATGCATTTTTAAAATGAAATTACGCCACATTTAGTTAACCGTCGGACAGCAAGAGTTGCCAAGGTATAAACTGGTAGAGGGATAAAACTAAGAGAGGTAAAGAAACAGAGAGAGAGAGAGAGAGAGAGAGAGAGAGAGAGGAGGGAAAGCAGAGGGCAGCCAACTGGGCGCATGCATTCGCCTGGACCGTTAAGACTGTTGAATAAAAATTTGATTAGCTGCTTGTTTAACTTTAATTAAGTTGATTTCATTGCGCACAAAAGTATGCAGCGCAAAGAACGAAGTAGAGCCAAAGAAAACCAGAGAGAAAGAGAGTCTACCTTTGGCATAGCAAACATTTTATACCCTTGCATCAATCCTTCTCCGATTGTTCCTCTGCTAGTTATATACTATATAATGATCCGGAATTGTATAACATTCATGTATTGCTATACATACATTTGGTATACAATTGTTTATCTTCATTTTTGACTGATTGTTCCTTTATTATATATAATTTATTGTAAAGAAATTTCATATATATACTTAGATTACTATTTAACTTTGATTGGGAATAATACGTTCACTTATTGCGAAATGGAATACTGCGCTTTATACAAAAACTCCCATAAATAGATTGACTTATTGGTTGATCCAGACTCAGAATACATACAACATAAAATGAATGTACCTTATTTAAGGGTATAACCAGGCAAAGCAGGCGCAGAAGTAGAGTCCGTGGCAAAGCCAAAGCTAATCAAAAATTTAGCCGGCCTCAGAAGTTTTGGGCTCGCCGTCTCGGCGTATTAACATTTTGCTGTGCAAACACACACAGTCAGCTCGGGGCCCAAACACCAAACAAGCAGCATAATATTCATGATTATCATTAACACACACACACATCAAGAGCGAGAGAGAGAGAGAGAGAGAGAGAGAGAGTGGGAGGAAGAGAGTACACTGAGGCTGCATTGTGATTTCATGAGATTGGCACAGTCGGTCAACAAGCATCCTGCAGGACTATTCCCGCTGACATTGCCGCTAACATTTGACGCCTGAGTATATCAGATATGCAAGCTGAAAGGCACAACAGTCCAGCGGGGCGGGGGAAAGAGAAGGCAACCGAGACTGGGAGAGAGAGAGAGAGAGAGAGCTTGTCGAAATTTGTTTACTCGCCAACTCTCTTTCTGCGACCCAAAGCGTTATTTATGTTGGCAATTTAATTTATAATTATTGCTTAATAATTAATGAAATTTTCGACACAAATTGTTGCAGAGTTCGGCAGACTATCCATATATAGTATGCATGTGAATATACTATATATATATACGATAGTTTGTGTGCAAATTTGCATATATATAAACTAATCTCTTTGAAAACATAGCGTGTTGCATGCTTTGCCTTGCTAATGGCTGCCTGCAAGATAATTTAATTAAAGGCTTTTCCTACAATACAAACTTCGAGATCCACTTTGTGATTTTGATAGTTTTTTTAAGTAGAAAACGATTACAGTAAATTATACTTATACTAAAGTAAATTATACTTATACTTATGTTAAAACAAACTACTAAAAACTTCAGATTCCTCTGAATATAAAGAAAACCTTGAAGATTCCGTTGCTGATGTTGACTCTGCTTTGTTTTGGCGAATTGCATGTTGGGGAATTGCATCTTGAGATGAGTGAACAGCTATGTTATGGCTATGGTATAGATGTGGTATGGATATATATGGTATATATATGTTATAGATACACATGTATGTATCTGTATACTGGCCCGTATGGAAGGCACCTTATCGAAACTAAAGAGATACAATTAATCAGTCTAGGAAAAATATTAGACTTCATAAGGAACACTGGACTAACAATGGAGTCCTAAGCTCAGCACAGTATATATTATTTGTTGCAGTATAGATCCCCTTAGTGAGAGGTAAAGGTGCGTCTACTATCGTACGTTTAATATTCGACTGAAACATTTGTACAGTAACTTGCATTGTAAGTAACTGAAAAAGTATCACAATACATGCTAGCAAAGCTTGAGATTCTTTTACGTATTAAGAAAACCTTAGAAATTTGGCGAAATAGGTGCATAGTTATGGTATTAGTTGTGGTATACTTAAATAGACGTTAAGTTTAACCTTTATATTCCAGATTATAGCAACGATTATCAGGTATGCTAACAATGATAAGATTGGTCTAAATGTTTGTCAAAAACAGCCAGCAAATGATTCAATATACGCACACGCACTCGCCCATGCACCTTCTCTCCCTCTCGTTCACTCTCCCTCTCTCCCCCTCTCGCTTTCTCCCCCTCTCCCTCTCTGCCTCTCTTTCTACTGTAAAGCTGGCAACATCTTGAGTGCGCTGTGTGGCAGCCATTAAAGGACGATGACGCCTTGATGCTTGGCACTTAGTGGAACGCTGCGCATATTATCGATGTGCCCATAATGCGAGAGGCGGCTGAGGCAGCTGCCGGCAAAGGAGCCCCGGACCCAGAGGAAAGTCAGTTCTTCTGCTGCTGCTGCTGCTACTTCTTCTTCCTCATCTTCCCGTTGCCATTAAAAACTTTCCGGCAATGCCATTAAAATAAAAATCGAGAGCGTGTTAAATGATTTACAAAAGCTAAAGCAGCAAAGCTTTTCTTCTTCTTTGGCCTCTGCAAGCAAAAACAATTTCGATGCCGTCGGGTTTATCGTATTGGCAAAATGTGTTTCAGGTTATCCCCACTTCCTCCCCTTTCCACTCTCCACTCTCCTTCCCACCACCAATTGTATTTTATTTTATGCGGCTTTTGCGACAAGTTAAAGCTTTCGCTGCACCCAGCCCCAGTCTCCTCTCTACCCTCTCTACCCTCACTACCCCCTTGTGCCCTTTTACATGTGCCTGGCAAGATACATTTTTTTGTACTTTATGGCTTTTATGACTTTTCAATAAGTTTCGCCACGTCTCGCAGTACGAGAGAACTTTACCAGTTTGCTAGAGCTCGCGACTTGCCTATCAATTTCAAAGATGATGTCGCTATGCGAATCCGATATGCTTCTCTATATGTGCATAGCTATAGCAAAGGAGACAGCGATATCAATTATTTCAACTGCCATATGAGCTTTACTCTTCCAGAGATTGAAGTTAATGGGGAAACTTGAGGTGCTTTGCAACGAAGTCAAGTTGGTTTTCCAAATGGGTTTTGCATTACGAAGAAAGGAGCAAGAAGACATGCAAATAATGTACAACAAATACTTATGCAACATATATTTAGGGATATGTTTAAGTATGTTTGTTGACGGGTGATTGTTCAATAAAAAATAAATAATAAATAAATAAAAACAAAATACTATCTACAATATATGAAAAGAATTCAAATAGTTTATTCGTCACTGGCTTATTGTATTCCCTTACTTGCCCATTGATCTATTCATTGTCTAAGGTTGGCGGAATAAGTGTGACCAACTAACACTCTCCATATGTACCTAACCTATATTTCTTACTCTCCATTTAAAGTAACCTTAGTAAGTCTTCTAATAATTACAAGATAAGTTTCATGCAAGAGTTCTCTTAATGTGTCTTATCTTTTACTTTCATCTACTCAAATGAATGTTGCATGCAGTGTTATTATATCTTATATCTACAGATAACTCCTCTACATATATTACTTACATCAAAGATACATTTACATAGATAGCTTCCCCTTATGATTCAGTCTTTCAAGCTTAAGCTAATTTTATAGCCTGCAAACAGTTTGCCGAGTTCACTTAATCAAATTTGGGGAAATGAACATGCCAATTGTCGACTAAAACTTTAAGAGCATCTCAATGGGGGTGTCTATATAGTAGCACATATATCTGAACATACATAACATAGTTCTATCAGCTGATTGCCTGTCAACAACTTTGACTCCACATGAAGTCGCCCCACCACCCCTCGCTGGGCTATTCAATTACGCACGCACTCAATGGGAAAAGAAATCGACAGTGGGCTGATGGTGGAGGGTGCAGGATGGAGGGTAGTGGCGTGAGGGGTGAGGAGAGGGGGGAGGAGGAGAGTAGCTGTGTGGTATGGTCAACTTAATGCAACTAATCGCCAACCATTAACCGCCAATGACACTTTTATGCCACTTTAATAAACTTGAGAGACACAAGTGACACTGGCAACCGCATCGAGGGTGCGAGTGAGTGTGTGTGTGTGTGTGTGTGCTGGATGGGTGGTTGGAGGATACGTGTGACAGAGGCTTGTCCAAGCATCAGCAAACTTTCGGCACGTTGCGGCAATGTCTTAAGCGAGTTCCCTTCCTTCTCTCTGCCATTTGCAGGTCTTTCTGGCCTGCCTCTTTCGAATTGTCTCCCTGGAGGTGGGACAAGTTGTTGCTTGTTGTTTCAGCTGTGCGCACTTCATGACACACACACACACACAGTTACACACCACTTATATCAATAATAATTCCCATTTGTAATACAGCCAACTGGAGGACGGCCTGTCAAAGGGCGGAGGTAGAAAGAGCAACAGAAGGGGAAGTACCATAAGAGAGAGGACTATCAGGAATTGTGAATTTACAGAAGGGTGGAGAGCAACAAAGAAGGGCAAGGGGGAAAGAGTGGGGCAAAGCATGCAATAAGCATCAAGTGAAATGCATAAATAAACATCCAAGCACGCGGCGGGTGGCGGTTGATGGTGAAGTAGAAAGAGAAGAAGAAATGGAAGTAGAAGAAGGAGAAGGGAAGGAGTGAGAGGAGTGTGTAACTGCCCGAAAGTGGGTGGCAAAGTGGGCTGTGAGACTGTGCCACTGTGGGGCTGGTCGACTCTGCCCTTTGCAGCCAAAGTAAATTGATACAAATTGTTCAATAATCACGCCATTGCATTTTTTTTCTGGTGCCCTAACAACAACAACAACAACAGCTAAAACAGTGGCACGTGTGGTTTAATGGCAACAACAACTCGAACTCAAAGTCTAACTTGAACTGGAACTGGAAATGGTAGCAACCATAAGCAGAAGATTGGCAAAGTGCTGAGCCTGGCGGCACTTCCATTTGTTATTAATAGCACACGGTCACACTGAGCAGGCAGAGCCAGTGGATGCGTGAAGTGACAGTGAGTAAAGAAGGATTAAAATGAATGGAAAACAGGTCAAATACTGACCTTCATATGATTTTTAAAAGCACCGAAACAATCATTGAAATTGAATTAAAATGCAAATGCGCTTTATTTCTCTATAAATAGTCACAGTGAAGTGCATTGGGGTTATGTGTGTGCTAAACGCATTGAGGTTATGTGTGAACTAAAAGCATTGACCTTATGTTTGACCTATTAGAGTAAAAACCTTTTCGGTCACAAATCAGTGAGATACATTTTAATGCAAGCAGAAAAAGACAGATTGGCGGACAGACAGACAGACAAACATACAAACAGACAGATAGGTAGGCAGACAGATAGATAGATAGACAGAAATATAGATAGATAGACAGACAGACAGACGAACAGACAAACGTACAGAGAGATGGACAGAGAGACAGACAGACAGATAGATCGTAAGACAAACAGATATACAGACATACAGAAATACAGACATACAGACATACAGACATACAGACAGACAGACAGACAGACAGACAGAGAGACAGACGAACAGACAAACATACAAAGAGATGGACAGACAGACTTCTGCCCGTTAGATACATTTGCATATACCCTTTGTTGACCATTTTCAATGACCGAAGGGTATTCAAAGCCCTTCCACTTAGGCGACAGCTCTGTATACTCTCAGATGAATGGCAGATTAAAGTTTGCACGAGTTTTAATCAAATTGAAATCAAGCGCTTGATTTATGGCAATGAAGTTTGATTTGTGTCTGTTTGGTATGTTGCTTATTGTTTCATTTATCTGAAGTTGAGCCACGACACGCTTCTATCCGGCACCGCCTGCTTCCTCGTACCTCCCCGTGGTGAACCGCCCATTCAATGTTATTTATCATGTGGCAATGTTGTAATGCATTTTGTAATCGATACAAAGCAATCACAACGAATTGAAGCCCAGCCCCGTGCGCAAGGCACGTGACCAATCAGCTTGGGGTTACCACAGCGGGTGGGCGGGTAGTAAGCAGAGTGAGAGGAAGAGAGAGATATAGGGGGCGTATGGCAATCGCTCCGCCCTGCAGCTTGTTGTGGCTTTTGCGGCGCAAATTAATCGTGATGTGCGCCAACCACGTACCACGAAGACATCGCGACGCATAAATGCAATCACAAAATAATTCAAAGTTAATTTCGATTCTTGGATCAGAACGCGACCAAATGAATCAGGGAAAGTGCCTCGATCGGGTCGTAAAAGCATCTTAAAGCAATAGCCCAATATACGCTGAACCCAATTCAATTAAGTTTGTGTTCAACTCTTTAAAACCCATTCCAAGCTTAAGTATCGTTTTTATTGTTCAACTCTCTATCGTTCTATCTCACGCATGATTAAGGCAATACAGCCTGTGTACACCGAAATACCCGAAACAGCAAGTCAATTCTTCTCGAATTACTTGAAATAATTACACAAAGATGATTGATGACACAGTTCGTGCCTTGTGATTTATCTTTTCATTCAATTCGATTAAGTCAACGTTTTAGAGTGCATTCAATTCAATTCAATTCTGTTTTAATCAAGTTAAGGCACAAACCAATATCGACAAACGGTTCTCTGTACATGCGTGTGAGTGTGTTTGCATTATTTATGGTATTTACTTCATAGCCAAAATGAATATCCAAGTTCGCAGTAAGCTGAGCATCAAATACATTTTCAGCTCTCGTTTGGCGTAGTTGAAGTTGTCAATGTAACAAACCGAATGTCCTCAATAAAATGTGAATTCAACTGCCGAATAGCCTAAAAGTAGGCTACACTTTCCGTTGTGTTTTTCTGCTGTATCAGATGCAAAATTGGGGAAGAAGTGCGCGCGTGCTTTTGACTGATAACAAGTGACAGAACCGCAGCCTCCCTCGTCACATCCCCTCGTCCCTTCTTCGGCTTCTGCGGCTCGTTTTCATTGATTTTTATACCCAGCACAAAATAGACAACGTTGGCTTTTCAGGGTATTTGATATTAGCTTAATAAGTGGGAATGACTGACATGAAGTTGTTTTGTATGTCTGCAGGATCCGAAAGACCTTATATCTTGGAATCTATTCAAGTTACGTTGGGTCTGATCTGGTGTAGATACATGTATATATGGATAATATCTCAAGAAATGTACAATGAAGTACTCCTAGTCGTTTACTTATTTCGTTAATCTGTGCAGACTTGTTACACTGGCACCTCTTTATCTATCTAATAACTTATCAACTTTAATCGAGATCAAACTTAAATCAAGCGAGACTTAAGCGACGCATAGAGCATCTCATAGTCGAACTCATAAGCAGTTTAAATATATATTTAATCTTGGTATCTATGGTATTCTAAGCTGAACACAAGTATTGATACCTTCAATCCTGGACAAATTCTCAAGAAGCTCATGAAACATAGTATAGAATATTCATTCTAAGTCGTCTGTTTGGACTTCAGTTGTCAAACCTGACATACAAACACCTTTTTAAAGTGTCTCTCTAAAGTAACTTATCCAATTTGATAAGAATCAAACTTAAATTAGCCGAGTCATCTGTGGCACATAAAGTATCTCAGAGTCGAGCTCATCCCATCAGATCCGCTCGTTTTGTTTGCCTTCTGCGGGTTTTGCTGAGTGTGCCCACGACGACTAATCAGTGGGAGGGCACAATGGGATGGTGTAACGATGGCGGGAGGCGGGAGTACGCACTGGAAAGTATGCTACATAAATTGGGGAATTTTTGTGCTCTGAATTTGGGTTTAATGACATCTGCTCGAGCACTTTTCGGCAACTTAGACGCCAGATGCAGCTGTATTAATTTGTTGGCATTAGCAAAAGATGGAGGCGCAATCGTATTGAAACTTTAATGACTTTATGCGCCAGTTGCGAGTCGTTGCGAAGCGTGGCAAGTGCGCACAAGTTGTTGCAAGTTACTGCAAGTTGCTGCAAGTTTGCCAAGCCAAAACTTACTTGACCAGCGCCTTAGCCAACTCGACAGAGTTTGTAACTGCTAACTGGTTGCCTTCATTTCCGCTGCCCAGACAATTAAGTGCGCAACTTTTTGGCGCAATTGTACTTTAAACTTTTTCCACTGGCCACGCCCACATTCGATAGTTGATGATGAGGGAGGGGGGGGGGGCGGTCTGAGGATGACGCTCATCCACTTCTGGACTGCTGCACTGGTGCTGTTGCTGCAACACGTTGAACAGATTCAATTAATTAACTGTCAATATTCTTGCGAGCACGAGCGCGTGCCACACACCCTCTCCCCTACCCCCTACCCCCCTTTCTGCACTCGTTCGCTGTTCGCTTCGCTTTGCTTGCTAAATAATTAATGAAAAGACAAATTGCTGTTGGCACAGCACAGCATCCTGTACACCTCTTCCCCTTCCCCTTCCCCCTTCCCCTTACCCACTGCCTCTGCTTCTCCATGATGTCTCTTCTTTCTTTCCCTCTCTCTACCTGTCCCACTTCTTTCGCTGTGCCGTTCAATTTTCACACTGACCCCGCTCTCTCTCTCTCCCTCACTTTCGCTTTAGTTTTTATTTTCCTGCTGTGATTTTTTCTAGCTACTCATTATGCTTTGCCTCTCTGCGTCTCCGTCTCCGTCTGCGTCTGCGTCTTCTACTCAGTTTCTTTTTGTTTCCTCTGTGCATCCTCTCAGATTGCGCTTCATTAATTGCATTACTAATTGGTTTCACATAACATGCAGCATGCAATGAGAAGGAGGGGAGTAGGAAAGTAGAAGCGGAAGTCGAGGCGATAAAACTTGTTAAGTAGTATGTAAAGCTATCGATAAGATGAGGTGTAAATGTATCGATTGCATTAGTCTTGGTCTGCATTGATAGTCGAGTCGATTAAGCAATAAGAAGAGCTAGAGACACCAAACTTGAATTAGGGTTCCTTTAAACCATACTCAAGTTAAGTTTAGTTCTTATTTTGGACATATAAATCGATAATTATAATATGCTTTGAATTATGCTTTGAATGTGATTCAAATTTAAACAGCTGTTTTCGCTTAACTATAAATGTGTATAATATGAACATATCCTATCTAAACTATATATATAATATAATAGATATGTCAGGCAATAATAAAGAAAGAAAGAAGAAACAGGACCCTCTTGTTTAACTATACAAAGTGTACGGCATATTGTATGTATGCATATAGTGCGCAGAGAAGTTGTACATATCTGATATGCAAAGTTATTTATGCATCTTTGTATATAAGCTGCATATGCTAAGTGTGATCAACTGAGTAGATCAATTCGCGGCATTAGGTCGCATCTTAAATGCAAATCTCAGTGAGGGGGCAGCAGGAGAAGGAGAAGAGGGAGGCACCTACGGCATCAGAGCAGAACTCAGATTAAGTATGCGGGTAAAGGGCAATCGGGTTGGAGCCTGGGGGGGGAGGGGAGTGCTAGCAGGAGAAGGAGGAGGAGAGGTGGGAAGGCAGCTGGCAGCATGTCCTTTCGCTGATTTAACATGCAAATGTGGTAGAGCTTTCATAGCTTTGCCGCTGGGCTGGGACCCAATGCATAAATCATGGCTGGCCTGCTAAGGAACAGTTTTGCTCGCTCTCCCTCTCTCTCTCCCTCTCTCACTCTCCCCCTCTCTTTCACACACTCACACACACTTACATACAAAGTAAAATAAAAGAAAATAATAATAAAAGGGTTGCACAAGTGGCAGCTTTCGCTTTCGCCAGGCCGAGTGCTTTGATGGGATTGCCGAGGCGCAGATTTGGCGCGCCTCACAGCAGCAGCACGTGGTCCTTCTTGTTGTTGTTGCTGTTGTTGTTGCTGTTGTTGGTGCTGCTGCTGCTGCTGGTGTTGCAATCGATAGTCGCCGTTTTTATGCCGTCACTTTTGGCCTCGGCACGTTCAGCATTTGCGCGCGCCGCAAAGTATGCTAAGCTTATTTATTATTTACACGCGTGAAACGTGTAGGAAACCAAAAGAGCTGCTAAAAACCTGAACTGCCTCCGTCACGAGAACTCCAGCAGCAGCAGCAACACCAGCAACACCAGCAACAACAACAACAACAACACCAGCAACATCAACACCAGCAACAACAGCAGCTCGTATGTGTGTTTGTGGTTGATTTGATTGCTTTATGCACCCAGTGAGTGGCCGCATGAATTTCAAATGAGCCGCTTTGGCTTCCTTTACTGCCAGCCTCCCTCTCCCTCTCTATCTCCCTCTCCCTCCCTCTCTTTCCGTCTGTCTTTCTCTTTCACTTTTCTACGTGTGGGCAACAAAAAGGTGCCAAATAATACCGAATAAGGCATATGAAAAAAGGTTTAAAATGGTTAAGATACACGGCCACAGCGCAGTCATTAGAGCCACATACAACTGGCGAGTAATGCGTCTCTCTCCCCCTTTCTCTCTCCCTCTCTCTGTCTTTCGCTCTCTTTCGGTTTCACTTTGGCACTGCCCCCTTGTGGTATGCAACATATATAACGTGTTGCACACGTTTCGCCTGCCAGTCAGACAGTGTGAATGGAAATGGAAATGCGAATAAACATCAGGAGATGCCACGGCAGAATGAGTGTGAAAGAGTGGAAGAGAACAAGAGAGAGAGAGTGAGAGAGAGAGAGGGGGGAGCGCATTCTTTGACTGTGGCTTGACTTCTTTGCGTGTCTGTGTCTGTGTCTGTGTCTATTTGTGTGCCGGGTCAGTGTTCACACACGTCTTTGTGCAGGCTTTGGACACTCGTAATACTCTCGTTGCTCCGTTCCCTCCGTTCCCTCACCACCCCCCTCCTCATTCGCTTCTTGCAGCATCCTGTGTGTTCCCACAGTAATTTGAAATTCATGCGCTTCGTATGTGGAATAAATTCAAGATTTTGATTTGCTGCTACGTGTGGCATCTTCATTCCCACTCCCCCTGTCTCTTCTCTTCTCTCTCCATCTCTTATGTGTGTGGCTGACTGCAATTGAAGGTGTGAAATCGCACATAAAGGATAATAAAAGTGAAAAGCGTGCGAATGTTGCCCTTTAAAAAGCCCAAATCAGACATGCAACATGAAACCAAGTGCAGAAAGAAACGATAAACTGAGAGAAGTTGTATGCAAAACTATCGATAAGATGAGGTGTTAATGTATCGATTGTCTTAGTCTTCATCTGCATCGATAGTCGAGTCAATTAAGCCTTGTCCGTCTGTATGAACGCGCTGATCTCAGCAACAAGAAGAGCTAGAGACACCAAACTTGGCATTAGGGTTCCTTTGTAACAGACTCAAGTAAAGTTCAGTTCACATTTTGGATGGCACGCCCAGCACACACACATAAATCGATAACTTTGACTTGACTTACCTATACCCGTGTATAATATTAACCTATTCACATATGTATGTGTCACATATTCACAATGGAATTCTTTCTCTCGCTTGCTGCAATCAAACCCAAATCCAACTCTAAGTTGACTTAAGTGGAAGCGATCTTAATAATTATTGCAATACTAAACACACTCACGCACACACACATAACACATCTGCCTACTCCCATGGCGGGGGCGAAGGGTGAGGGTGTGGTTGGGTAGGTGTTTTCCCAATGGAGGCTATTCGAAACGTAATTTATTGCATTTGCCGCCAAAAAGCACCGTAGCGATTTCAACAATTTGCCTCAATGTGGCGTCGATAGCGCGTAGCCCCACCCGCCTCCTACTGCCACTCCCCATTTGCCATTGACGTTGCTGGCACAACAGTTTCAAACATTTTCCGCATTTCGCCTTCATTTGCCCACCACCCCCCTCCCTCCCGTTTTCGAGTTCATTTCCATCTGTAAAGCTTCATGACGCAGTTGTTTGGAATGGGCTTTTGTCGATGTCATAGCGACTCTTGTTTTCAGATTTTTCAAATGGTGCCCAAAAGTAGGCAGCGCACACCCGCACACAGTCCCTCCCACACACACACACACACACACGCACACAACAAGCAAATAAACACGCGCAAATATTACGAGCTGCTTGACTGCTGACGCCTCTTGTGCGCGCTCTCCCACTCTCTCTCTCTCTCTCTCTTCCTGTCTCTCTCTCTCACTTCCTGTCTCTCTCTCACTTCACTCACGCTAGCCGTCTCTGTCTTTGCACGGCAGCTGTGCGTTTATTTTTGGCATGCAGTAGTTGCGACAACGGGAGGAATACATGTCAATGACTTTACAGAAAGCGGAAACTCATAAAGATAAGTGTTGACATGGCTGCCAACTTGGCTAGGCTCCGTACCCGCCCCCTATGCCCTGCCCCCCCCCTCGACCAAGTAAGTGGCATCTGTCGTCTCGTATTTGTGTCACTCCGTTCTCTCTACATCGTGTGTATCGTATCTCGCACTTTCTAAATGTCCTCAACGTATTTCTTCTTCTTCTTCATCTTCATCTTCTTTATTTCTTCAGCTTAAAGATTGGTTGAAAATGAATGGAAAACCTCTTAAAGGTTTTTGTGCAAAGTATTCAACAAATTTGCCATATAAAGCTTAGCATATGTGGCCTACAAGACCTGCTGAAGAAGATATTCAATGTGGCTTCTTTGCTTGGTATATCATTTGCAAATGCGACTTATCGATAGCAGATTGTAACATTTATTGCATGGCAACAACAACTGAGCTTGCTATCGTTTAAATCACTTCTGCTGCTCATCAAAGTTTAATTTTAAACATTGTTTTCTTCATTCCATAGCGCAATAAGCAAGAAACCTAATAATCGATATTTGATTTTATCGGTTTGCAAATAATATTTTATAAAAGCCTCAGACAATATTGAATTTCACACATAAACAGCATGAATTATGAGGCAGAAGAAAGCCAGACCGCAATTAATGGTTATATCGATGACACACACACAGGCACACACACACACATATACATATACGCACACACACGCAGGCCTGCATACAATGTGTGTTATTATTATTGGAGAAGCCAGGCAATTAAGTGGAGCTACTGGTAGGGTGTCAAGGGCCGCACATGCTCCCCACACACACACACACACATGCCTTGTATGCTTTATATGCATTGCCTAAGCCACAGCTCGGCAATTGGCACTGGGGTCAGCACACACACACACACACAAACACACACACACACGCACATGCTGAGCGGGCAGAGTCTAATTAATGTTATCGCATTTCATGCATCGCTGCTAATTGTTATCGATAAATAATGCAATGCCAGGCGGCAATTGTTTGACCCTCATTATTGTTGCCATTGTTGCTGTTGTTGTTGCTTGGCTTCTTTGCTGTAGTTGTCACATTTGGCATTCGCTTCTTATTCAATTTATTGGCCAAAGGGGCAGGGACACGACCAGAGGCAGGGGCAGGGCTGTAGGGCTGTAGTGAAAGGGGGTGCGTTGCGTGTAAACATAAATCTCGCTGGACAATCAGAAGGTTTATTAATGGTTACACGCAATGCGGAAACAAGTGGAACTGGAACGGGAAAGAGAATTGAAACAGAAGCAAGTTATTTGCAAAAACGGAAGCGGAAATTGTAACTGTTAAACGTTAGCGGCATTTTTATAGCTAAAGACATCCGCTTTGGCTTTCAACTCGACAGTTAGAGCAGATTGAGTGTGAGAAGACTACATCAAAGTGACAATTTGATTGATTGATTAACCTCGCCTTGCAGGTGATGTGATACGAAAAGAAACTTAAAGAGAAGAGCTTGAGACGTTTCGATAATTTGCACAGTTTGTTTATTGCTGTCAGTTCTGTAAAGGGACTATCGATAGACTTGTTGAAGTTCTTGTTGTTCAAGTTGATTAATAAAATGATATTGCAGTTAAAGGTAACCTTTATTGCGATAAGCAACAATAATAGTTATCGATATTGAGATAACTATTAGTGTTGCTATATCTTGTTGTTCAATTTGATTGATTGCAATCAATAAAATGATATTGCAGTTACAACAACCTTTATTCCGATGATAAATATCGCTAACAATTAGTGTTGCAACATCGTTTTCTTTGATCTTAATCTAAGAAGGTTAAGAAGGTTAATTATAATATTTATCTTAAAATATCTTACTTATCGTTTCCCTTTCTACAATGTTGAGTATCTTTAAACATTTACATAGAACTGCAGAAGTCGTTAAGGTAGTTAAATGTATTTATAGCCCGGTCTACCTTATACTTTTGAATATCTTTCATAAAGATACACAAATATAATGAAGCCAATAGCAATTTAAATGCTCAATTTCAAGCTAGATTCCTTTATACCTCAAACGGTTCCGGCCTCAACTGCAATTTGTTCACCCGTAATCAAATAAAATCTACTAAAATTCATTGAATTCTCATTCAAGCTAAGGCATCATTTAGGCTCCTGAGAAGGCCGAGAGAGGGAGAGAAAGAGGAAAGAGTTGGGTAAATGATTAATGTGCCGCTGTACAAAGCTGGCCGCATACATCAAATGCCACAAGGCTATTAAAACTCATTATAAAGTCATGTTAAATGCGGGGGCTTTCGGGCCAATGGAAGCATTAATTAAAACAGAAAACTGAGAACTGAAAACTGCGAACTGAGAGCCGAGAACTGAGAACTGAAAGAAATAAAATGCACCTCATAAGCGCCTCAGGGTTTCGGGCCTAAAACACGACTTAAACAAAAGTAAAACAACAGCAAAGGAACAAAAAAAAAAGAAAGAAAAAGAAACAAATAAAAATAAAAAACATAGAAAAACAGAAAAACAAAGCGAAACGAAAGCCAAAATGTCCAAAATAATTACGAGAAGAGAGCGGCAAGGGGGACAAGTGGCCTGGCGAGATTTTGTATGAGGTGGAGGGAGGGAAGACAAAGCGGGAGGCATAACAAAGATTTATGCCTTGTCCAAAGGTGGAAGCATAAATTTAATGCGCCCCAATGTGGACAGGGCAACTCCAGCCAGCAACAGAGAAGTAGAAGAAGCAACAACAACAACAACATGGATAAATACAGGCAGAAGCCACAGCGAAAGTATTAAAGCAAAAAGTTTATCCCCGTCGAAAAACTCTCGCCGTTTCGTTAGCCTTTTTCGGCTAAAAGTTTTCAATGTTGTTGCGGTTGCATGATACGGAAATTTTTGTGGCTCACAAACTTTTTGTGGCCAGCAAACAGATACAGCGAGAAAGAGAGAGAGAGAGGGAGAGAGAAAGAGGGGGACAGCAGTGTGTGTATAGCTTCAGTAGTTAGCCGTAAGTGGTAATAATTGCGAATCTGAGTGAATCCTGTCGAGCTTGGCTCAGCTACGGGTTAAAGTCAACGGATACGCAAAACGTGGTTTACAGTTACGTTAATTAAGTTTAATTGGATTAAAATTATACAAAATTAAATGAGAACGCAGGATGGGCGGGCAAGATAAAGACAGGGAGACATAGAAAGAGAGACAGATTGAGAGAGAGAGAGAGAGAGAGAGAGAGAGAGAGCAACAGACGCTTTGCTTTAAGGTCGACTGTAGTTCATTGAATATGTTGCGAAATAAGGGATAAGTATATGATTCTTATACAGGTAAACAATGCAACCACAATACAATTATTAATTGTTATTATATTTTATTATTTTAGAGGTAATCTGCCATTGCTGCACTGCAACCAGAGTCGCTCTTTTGTACTTGAAAGTTCCTGGCTAGCCTGACAAAAGGTATTCTGCTTCCCCAACGACACATCAGATCAGCGCAGGAACTACGATATCCATGTGCAGATGATTCCACCTTATCCATGCCAAGTCTAGACAGTCGCAGAGAATGTGCTTGGTAATTTTGTCATCTTCTTGGCAGAGTCTGCACTCTGTAACCGCAGATAGACGCATCTAAACCAGCTAACTAGGCTGATAATGACATGAAGGTGCCTCTTTGGCCTGCCTGGTCTGAAGATTCGATAATGTTCGTTCATCCTTTCACTACAAATGACACGGTAAACCTCCACTGTAGAGCACAAAAAGGTTTGGGGCCCACCTAGCTCATTGCTTTGGCTGCCACAGTGTGACCAGTTACCCAAGAAAGAGTGACTCTGTTCAGACAATAGAAGTTTAGAAGGAAACGCTAAGAGTGTAATATAATATTTAATATATTGGCGTATATAGACATCGCATCGTATATCGCATGTCTCCAAACCTTTTTGTTTCTACAAGAAAACATTATACAAAATTGATTAGATACTTTATTAAATATGATATGGCACACCATTCAAATTGTTATTATTTTATCGTTAGGGCACTTTTCAATTTGCTATTTTGCACAGCCCTCTGCTAGGAAATTCACTGCAGCTAAAGGAAAATTGCATGAGGCGCGTCTTTATTAGTTCGCCTAACTAATTTGCCTGGCGTCTTGCGTTCTCTGTCAAAAATGTCGCCCAGGGACGGTGCTCCACTGTGCTAGGCTTTCGCATAGGCATCTCCACTGCTCCAGTCCTTATCGTACTCTCTTTCCATTGTTGTTGCAACTTGCCTGCACAAAATCTAAAACATTCCCCAGTGCACTATTGTGTCGGGGAGTTAGCTCAGGCGGTCCCAGAAAGTGTGCTTTAATTTGATGACACCAGGCAATTGTTCTCTTTCCCTTTCTCTCTCTCTCTCTCTCTCTTTTTACTGCCAGGCGACTTTCGGGCCCTTTTATTGAAATATTATGCAACAAAGTTGATGAATTTTTAGCTCGACAAAGTTCAGCGCGCTGCACGGGGACTGCGCATTAAGCGAAAACTTGACGCCCCAACAGCCACGCCCCTCCTCTGACTCGCACCCTCCCCCCACCCTCCACCACTCTCCTTGCCACACTGCAGTGCCATTGTATCAGGTGTTTACCGAAAGCCAAGCGAGCCGACGTCGAGTCGTGCACAAGGAAAGCAAAAAATATTATAATAGCAATTGAGAATTGCTGATGAGCTCCGTCAGGCTGCCAGACGACAACGACTACGACAAACAGGCCCGCCAAGACATGCCTCCATCCCCAACTCCCCCCCCATGTCAGTTACCATTCCTGCCCCCCTGCCTTGCGCCTCTGCCTTGCTCTCATTCCCCTCGCAGCTCCCACAAATCCTCTATAAACTGTCACAACAATGCAGCAGCGCGCCGAGGCAGGCAGGCCTGACTTGAGGAGAGAATGGGGAAGAAAGTGAGCGAGAGAGGAAGTGGGTGAGAGAGAGAGAGTGACAGAGGGGGGTGGGAAGGGGGGAGAGACGCGCTCTAGTCTTTGCACAGGCTTGTTGTCGAGGGAGCATTTTAATTATTCAACATTGTTGACAAAGTTTCAGCTGTGACTGAGCCAAGTGCAGGCGAACAGAGACAGAGAGAGAGAGAGAGAGAGAGAGAGGGAGAGCAAGCAATATGATTTGCTGCTTGAGCAGTCAAAAGTTTGGGGCACAAAAATTGGTCTACAACAAGAACAATCTGCGGCTGTTGACAGTGCAAAAAGCCAGAGGGTCTCCCAAAATGACAGAGCTACAACCTGAGCTAAGGCAACAAATTCCTTGGGGCGTGGCAGGGGGTGGAGGGTATTGAATATTAAGAGGGAGCGTGTTACTGCAATAGCCGAGCCACATTGAGCTGCTTGCTCACCTCTTAGCCAGACCTATCGATAACTTCGATACATTTGCAGTGATTGCTTAACATAAGTTCAACTAAATCTGGCTAGAGGAATATCCTCATACTCTGCATAGAATCTTTAGATTGTTACTGCATCAGTTGTTGGAGACATAATGAAATATAACGATTGATTAGCTGTAAGCTTAACCTATCGATAACTTCGTTACATTTGCAGTGATTAATTTACATAATATCTGTTAAAACTGGCTAGGGAAATGTTCTCATACTCTGCATAGAATCTTTAGATTGTTACTGCAACAGTTCTTGGAGACATTGCTAAGTATAACGATAGCTAAGGCTATCGATATCTTCGATACATTTGGAGTGATTGCTTTACATGATTTGCATTTAATCTGGCTAGGGAAATGTGCTCATACTCTTTAAGGAATCTATAGATTGTAACTCCATTCAGTTCTAGAAGACATTGTTAATTATAACCATAGCTAAGTCTATCGATAATTTCGATACATTTACATAATTTTCATTTAATCTGGCTGTGAATATTTCCTCATTCTCTACAGGGAATATATAGATTGTAATACTAATAATATAATAATAATAATAATAGATAATAGATTGTAATTATTATATACTAGAAAGGAAGTATTTCTCTGCCCTAAAGCGCTACCCATTGACAAAATGTAAATTTACCCAGACATCGATACAGAAGACTCCCTTTCAATTTATGCCATAAAGGCCCCGCTGTGTTAGCTTCGATAAAAAGTGAGCTACATAAAATGTGATAATATTTTCACTTGTTTCATTTTCAATCGCTTTCAAAATTGCATCCCGTACTGCGTAAAAATGTGTCGCCCCCGGGTTACTTTGGGTTATACATACTGCAATCTTTGTCCGGTAGTCGCATCGAGTCGAGTAAAAATTGCAATATTTTCGGTATTCAGTATTTTTTGTACAATTCCGCGCCTCGCCTCATAGTTAACTCTGTTCAATATTCCATTTAGTCGCAGCCCCATGCCACATGCTGCATGCAACTCCTTCTGTAATTTAATTCCTTTACACTGACCCAAAAGCCGTTGCCACAGCCACAACTGCAGCAGTTGCTGCCACTGCTGCTGCTGCTGCTGTTGCTGTTGCTGTTGCTGTTGCTGCTGCTGCTGCTGCTGGTATTGGCGATGTTGCAGCAACATTGAAAATGACGACGACGATGAGCTAAGTGAAGCGGACGGCCACAAAGGGTTGACGGCGCGCCGTGCATGTGGTTGCCTCTTTACAGGGGGGCAACACTCGCTCTTCTTCTTCCTTGTTTTTTTGGTGGGCGGGGACGGCGCGCTTCAATAATTCTGTTTGCTGATGCACACCAACACACACCCGTACACACATACACCCAGAGAGAGAGAGAGAGAGAGAGAGAGAGAGAGAGAGACCACAGCAATGCGAGCGTTGCAAGCATATTTCGAGTGGCTTTTGTGACATCGACGCCGGCGACTGTTGGCAAAAGACAAAAATGCCAGCCAAAACTGCAGTTCAAGTCGAGCAACAACAACAACGACAACATTACGAGCAATAACAACAACAACAACAACAAAGGCAACAACAGCAAATATGCCTTATGTGTTGCTGAAAAATTACAATGCAATTGTTTGCCATTGGCACCCGAAAAGAAAAACGTTACACAAGGCTAAAGGCAAAGCCAAAAGTCGAACCAGCAACAGCAGCACCGGAACCGGAACCACATGGAATCGTTGTTGTTGTTGTTGCTGCTGTTGTTGTTGTTGCTTTTGTTGGCCCTTTTTGCCAGACACTTGGGCACTTGGGCTGGTCAGACTGACCAGGCAGACTGTAGCTGCCGCAGCCCCTACGGACGGGTCATTATCGATTTAAGACCTTGTCCTCATATTGTCGACTAATTGAAAGCGAGTGCGACCCGGCAGTCGCTATATGGCGAAGCACAATCTGTGCCAAATGTCAATAAATCAATTTTTGGTAAAAGATATTTGTGAAATGAAGATAAATTTGACTACATGAATATATATTTATATATATTCTTGATCAGCTAACAAGTAAAGATCAATTACACACAAGTTTTGATTGATAAGCTACAGGGTTGCAGCTCTTAACTTACACAACTAGTTTACTTTACTTTGTGTATATATTATATATATTCTTGATCTGTCATCTAGTGAAATGTATATGTATGTGCAACAAAATAATAATAAATCAGTTATTATTGTTTGTATCGTTTGCATGAGCTATACTGCAACTTACACAACTAATATATAGCGTTAATATAGACCTGCATATATATACATATATATACAGCTGTGTTCACAAAAATAGCAGTGCGAAAAATGCAAGTAATGTTATTTTTATACATTCATTTACTTTTTGATATATAAAATGAAGTTTAATATTACAGCTCATGAGCACTGGTATTTTTATGAACACAGCTGTATATACATATATATATATATTCCTGATCAATCCCTTAAGAGCACTCCTTTGTGCAACATTTACTTGTATATTTAACTGGTATAATACCACTTAACTTTCTTTTGCTATCAACTTGTTCAACTCTTTCATTATCAAATTGATATAATGATATAATAGATGCCTTTGCGCATATGGTTAACCTCCTAAATTGACCCACTTCGCAGCTACATATGCATAATATATGAAGAGCAATAATGATTTGATTTGTCCGCTTAGAATAACAGATTTTCCATTGCAGCAAGTTAACCTCACTCGACTTGTAGCTACCACGGATGTCGGCACTATTATAACTACTATAATACCATAATGCCATTTATTATTATAATTAATGTCCCTGTTTAATCTCGTATCATGTTCGTGTCACGACACGCAATCCGAAGTTACTTAAAAATGGTTGTACAAAAAGTAGAACACACACACACACATACACAAACGCACTTACACTCGCATACACACACACATATATATACACGCACACACAATGTGCATATTTAAGCACATGAGCCTCAACACTTACATGTCTGAAGCCCCAAGCCCCCACCCCGACTCAAACTTCTCGACCAACCTCCATTATCATCACCCACCCCCCAAAGGCGCTGCTACGCCCTCGCCTTCCCTCCTCTCACATGAACCAGTTGCCTTACAACGGACCAAACAATGAGGCTTTTGTATGCGACAGCGCGTTTGCCTTTTTGTTACTGCACACACACACACACACATACACACACGACCAGAGACAACAAATGCACACACACGCACACACATGTGTGTGCCCATTGTTTCGTATCGAACCCCAAGTAAACTGAGAGGGGGGCAGGGGAGGAAGGGAACGCAAGACCTGGCAAGGGAAAGCCGCCGTCTTGCGGGCCGCCGTTTTCATTTGCGCTTCAAATCTAAGAATAATAGCCGCCTTGATTACATTCACGCCGCTTTATGACAAACGAAAAAAAAGGAAAAAATCAACAACAACAATAATGGCCAAATTGAGATGCTGCACAGTGGTCACAATTGCAAATTGCCAAAGGCATTGAATGAGTGTAAAACGGCAAACAGTTTTTAGTCTTTGTAAAGTCTCAGACAAAAATATGGTGGATATAATATATATCTATATAGTGTACATATGTATATAGAATATATGTATATATATATAAATATTTATTTAATTCTATATATATGTATATTAAATTTGATTTATAATTTGGCAATCTTCAATTTAAAGAGCTTTCCAAGATGTATAAATTTCAGTTAGCTGCTTAAAATACCTTTCGCTTTTACCGAACCTTAACAATTAATTCTTTATTATCTCATCTGAATCACATAAGTATTCCGATACATATCATGAAGTTTTTCTTTAAAAAGGAATCATTATTATTTGTTCGAATATTTGACCTTGTAGATGAGGTACTCCCTGATAGTGCCTATGCCGCAGAGCATAGCTGATGCTGATGCTTTCCCTACTGCATCAGCTTGCTGATTCCCCTGTATGGATCAATAAGTATATAACAATATATATATAATAATTATGGCAAACAAGGCAACATTTTAAATGTACCTATGTCATTTAGATTCAGATTAATTACTTGAAATCTTTTTAACATACTTTCCACAGCACTTAAACCACTGTGCGCGCGTTTGTCTGCCAAAATGAAAAGAAATGAAATGAAGTGGCATGTGAGCCCTCTCTTTCTCTCTCTCAGTTTCTCTGTCTCCTCCTTAGCACATGTGGAACGTGGCATGTGGCATGCGGCAAGTAGCATACATACATGGGCAAGCATCAAGTTAAGCCCACTGTTAAGGCCTGTTAAACATTTGGAGTGTTAATTGTGTGCGAACAAGAACAACAACAACAACAACAACTGACAGACAGATAAATAAGCAGAGGAAGGGAAGGTGGCAGAAGGAAAGAGAGAGAGAGAGAGAGAGAGAGCTGAGGTTTTGTCGTGATTTGTGCTCACAGACACTTTCACCACTTCTTCTTTTTCTCCTTCTCCTTCTCCACATTTGCTTGTCCAATTGATCAGTACGGCTCGCCCAATGAACCGGAAGAAATGGACCACAAGGCACACACGGCACAACGGAATTCAATTATGCAACACGGCAACACGGCAACATGGCAACAAAAGCCAAACAAAAACTTGTCACTTCACATTCAGAATTTTCATAATTTCTTCCCGATGGTAAATCAATTTGCGCTTTACATAAAAATCAACAAAAGACGCAACGCAAAGTGGAAAGCTCTTCGAAAATCACAGCACATAACCCATTAACCCCACGTTGCCCCCACAAACTACTTAAGGGATGCAAAGTGTGCCTGGCTGTGTGCGGAGCCAAGGGGGAAATGAATGGGGCAACGCATCGCGCACAAAAGGCGATTTTCATACAATTTTCCTTGGCTGACGTTGTCGACAATGTTGTCGCATTTACATAATGAATTCATATGTTTAATAAAATCTACACGTGAACATGAATATATGCGAATGTGTGTGTGTGTGTGCATGTGTTTGTGGGTGAACGAGCAAGCACAAAGAGCAGCAGTCTTGCACAGTATATGGCCATGTTTATGTGTGTGTGTGTATGGCATCATGGAATCTGAGATCTGAAATCTTAAACCTGAATCTGAGTCGCAAAAACTGTAACTGAACTCAATAAGTTGCAGCGCAGAAAAGTGAGCTACGCAACGAGCATGAGGGAGAACCTTCTTCCAACTACAGCAAGCACGTCTTCACTTCATATCTCTCTCTCTCTCTCTCTCTTTCTCTCTCTCTCTCTTTTTCTCTCTGCTGCACATCATTTTCGCTGCCTTCCTTTCAATACTGACAATAAAGCTGCTGATGAATGCAGCCTCTACAAAAATGATAAAACTGCGCTCTGTTGCTTGTGTCTGTGTGTGTGTGTGTAAGATGGTATGTGTGTGAAAGGGGAGGGAAGGCGGGGCTGTGAGTGTGAGTGCTGATAATGGGCGCAAATTAAAATCATATTAAATTTGCATATTTTTGCGCGCGAATGTTTACGTTGAAGCTGCCAAGCTGAGTGCCCTCATTGCGTGACCAATTAGTAAATGTTATCGGTATATCGATAAAAGTGTTTGCACTGCAATAAAGTGGAAGAGGAGTAGGGGTGATGATGGGGTAAATAGTTTGTCAAGTTCTCTTTGCGTGTCTACTTTTTTCCCACTCTTTCATATTTATCTCCCTCTATTTTATCTTTAATACAAATAAATCGGTAGTAAAATTATCGATATTGATTGCTGATTGCTACTTACGATAATTTTGAAAGAGAATTTTGACGAAACAAAAAAGTTAAGCGCATTAACAACAAAAGTTTCCAACAAATTTTCCCACTACGAAATGTGGCTTGAAAAAAGCCAAAATGAGCGAGACTCTAAAAATACAAACCAACCGGAGGAAGGAAGGAAACAAGAGGCGGGGCAGGCCAAGATAAGAGCAGTGCAATTGTGCGATACATAAAAAAGCAAAGCTATGCCATGTGCCATGTGTAAACTCATCTTGACACACTGTGGTCAGAGAAGGGGCCGGTTTTGGGGCTAAAGTTGGGCCAAAGCTATTTGGAAACTCGGTCAAGTTGTTGCCAGGCAGATCACACACACACGCACACAGACAAGCACACACAATAGCATCCAATTGCCAATTGTGATAAATTGTACTTTTAAGCAATTTAAACCCGAGAAGAAAAAACACAAAACAAAACAAAACAAATCCAGAACAGAGAGCAACGAAGGCAGCAGACAAGGAGGGGAGAAAAGTAAAGGCTAAGCGAAACCGAACGGGCCCTCATCACAGTCAGTGTCAAGATACCAAAAAAAGGTATATTTTCCGCTTCGGGCTGGATTGGGGCTTTAGGTCACGAATACCCTGTAAAGTAAGTAAAAGGAATTTGCAGGAGAGTTAGGTTTATTGAAGAAGTAGAGTAGAGTGTAGAGTAAAGTTATCGAGTTAGTTGACATCCCTAAACTTTATAATTTATAATATACTTAATTTAGTTTATCGATCATCTTTTTTTAAATTTAACTTATCGATAATTTGCTCAATAATAAACGAGCATCTATCAATATAAGCCAATCGAAACATTAAATAAGTTTAAATAAGCGCATTGATTCTTTCAAGACAACCGTCAATAATGTACTCGATAGTTTCCTCGATGCATTTTCAACTTAACTTATCGATAGGTCGCTGAACTATTCAAGCATCTGTCAACAGAAATCAATCGGAACAATGTTCATCGATAAATAAATTGATGAACTTTAACTAAGCACATTTATTTTTGCAAAACCTTCAACAATTTATTTTCGACTTTACCTATCGATAGTTCCCTCGATGAATTTCCAACATAACTTATCGATAGTACGCTCAACTGTTTAGGCATCTATCAATATTATCACTATGTTGTGTACATTCATTTGATAATTGTTTATCGATAAATCGATAAGGAAACTTGAACAATGCAAATTGATTGTATTATCTTTTTCGCTCTCTACTTACAGGGCATTTGTTGGTCAAGCAGACTCTCTCATTGGTATTTTTTCGGATACATACATATGTAAAACTACTTTACTAATAATGCCTCAATTGTGCGCCATTGTGCCGAGGAGGAGGAGGAAGGAAGAGAAAGGGGAACTAGCCTGACTGCGGAGGGTCTCAGTCTGAGGTTATTTCTGACCGGCTACGTAGCTGATTTCGGGTTTAGTTTTCGCTCTTTTGCCTGCACATATGTCTATGTGAGTGTGTGTATGTGTGTGTGTGTGTGTGTGCCGGGCATTACCCTAGTTAGCGAGTCCAAGGCAATGTTTCCCATTTTAGCTGCTGCCTAGTTTGGTTTAGTTCAGTATTTTTTTCGGCTTGCCTTGGTATCTTGAGTATTAATCCTAATTGAAGGGAAATCCCTTGATGGACACGCACAGCAGCAGCGCATGGGGAGTGACATTGTAGTGTAGCATTGTGTGCGTGAGAGGGGGCAGTGCAAGGAGGATGTGCCCGTTAAGCGGTAACCCTTTTTTTTCGTACTGCTCTCCTGCCTGTCTGCTCTAGGGAACGCTGCCCGAGTTCGTTAGTTTTGCCATTTTATGACGCTTTGTGTTTCGGTTTCGGTTTAGGTTCTGATTCTGGTTTTCTTTCCTTTCCTCTTTTTTTCTTTTCTCTGTTAGTTTTCGTTTTTTCTTTGTTGCAAAGGGATGTGTGTGTGTGTTGCAAGGATTGCGAACATGTGGCGCAAGATAAATGCGACGCGTCTCCTTAAAATTAGCTGCCTTCATGTCTATCAGCTTTTGTCTGGCAATCGAATTCCGTTATACGATATGTAAAATGAAAAGGATTCCCACTGTTGTTATCGGTTATCGATTTGAGGGGTTCCAAATCAAGCAATAAGAAAAAAACGAGCGTTAGAGGATAGTATAGAGTTCAAGCAATCGAAGACAGCTTAAGAACTAAAAAGTGTTTAAATTCTTTAAAGCATATGATCGCTGACAATAGCTCACTGCTACATACACGTACACAAACATGATACAGCCCCCCCCCCCCCTTAACGGGTGTGAGAAGGGCAGACTAAAAGCGAAAGTTGAAAGCAAAAGCAAAGCAAACAAAAGATAACTTAGCAAAATGCAGTATGCTCGACTAGCTAGTTACCCCTCAAAGTTCTTTTAACTTGTATCTTGTATTATTCTCTCTCTCTCACTCTTTTCTTTATATCAAATAAGTACGCATTTTAGTTGCACATACCTGCTTGACATATTTCACTCTTATACAGGGTATCAAAATGCGCAAATAGACATTTAATGATTCCCCATTGTCATTACATAAAGGTGCCTTATAAAAACATTATTTCACAATGCAGGTGTCGCAACTTCTATATGTTTATGTGTGTGTGTGTGTGTGTGTGTGTACCAGTTACTATGCCCAATGCGGGCTGCTGTTCTTTTCGCTCCCAGAACGAAGGCATTTCATGGCGACTAACGACCGACCAGGGCCTTGAATGTACCTAACCCAACCTCAACCCCAACCCCAACCCCAAGCCAAGTATAGCCAAGCCCAGGGACCCCACCTGCAGGCAAGCAAGTAAACAGACCACCCCAACACACATACACACACTCACACTCATACACTCTCCCCTTCACACTCGCGTAATTATGTTTAGGTGTGCATAATTTTTACCCAGCATATTTCGCTTGGAGCACACACATTAAACAATTGCGACCCGCTGGTTCTGGTTTACGTCTACTCAGGCATAAAAATGACATTGGATAAGAGCAATAAACAAATACAAGCGACAATAGAGACAGATATACAGTATAGAGACAGTGTAGAAGAGAAATGGGAAGGCAGAAGGAGGGAGGGAGAACATAGGCATAGCAGAGAGAGAAAACTTTCAATTGATGAGAAAGACGTAGAACAATTAAGATGTTTCATTATTTTATTCACTAATTCCTTTTATTTTATACGATCTATACATTTTAATTGCCTAAAGTGTTGGTCACACTGGCCTTTCGAGTAGCAAATCAGCCAGAGAGCGCCTTATGGTGCATTTAAACAATTAGAAGTAGATTTGTATAAGAAATGAACTTGCATTCGTAAATGCATAATTGCCAACATAGCTGGTCACACTGAACAGCTATTAAAACATTCTACAACCAAAGCTGGTCACACTGAACACATTTAACTCACTTTCAAAACAAAAAAGAAACTTGCAAAACATTTGAATAATTCTTTTACAAATGAATTTAACTTTTACAAAGGGGTTACCCATAGAATAACAAATAATACTGTTTAGCTCTGACTGTAGAGCTAGCTGGTCACACTTAAAGCTCTTTCTTTGTGTCTCTACTTCATGTTAGCTGATTACATAGTTCAAGCACATCTTACAGCAGCAAAGCTGGTCACACTGCCCAGTCGTCGTCGTCGCGCAATCAAAGCTGCCTGATCCGCTTACTGAACAGCTCAAGAATCTCAACAAGTCTGCGCGACGACTGGCCACACTGCCCCGGGGCACAGCAATACAAGTTGCTGATACTTGCCCCGGCCCGTAGTTGCTGCAGCTGCCGCCGCCAAAGTTCGTTGATGATGCTGGAAACGCTTTAAACTTGGCCGCAACTTGATAACAACTTTCGGCCCAATTCGATTTAAGTTTCTTTTTTTGGGCCCTCTACTTCTTTGCTCCCCTCTGCCTCTCTTCTCGCTTGCTCTTTCCTCTCTTTCCTCACTTTGCTCTGCTTTGTGTTTCGACTTTCATATTTTGCCTTTGAGCTCGCCTCATTCGCCTTATGCAACAAACTTTGCTTACACTTGATCTAATTTGCGGATGGAGGCAGCACGCGTTTATGACAGCTGACTGCGACGTCGACTGAGGCAGAGCCAGAGCCAGAGCCAGAGATGGAGGCAGAGGCACAGGCAGAGCAAACAATGCAATATCTGCATATTTTGGCACATTATTCAAATTGCCATTGTACACGCGCCGCGGTGCGCCTGAAATTGTGCCACACGGCAAATTGCAATGCCAAACAGCGAAAGGCAACGGGCATGTGGCAAGTGGCAGGTGGCAAGTGGCAACAGCCGCATGCAGCACTCGCTGAGCACACTGAGTTCATAGTACGGACCGCTGGGGACATCGGACTCTGGGCTGCGCCCCATTATGGCGGCCGCAAATGCGATGCAGTCGTGCTGCACTACCGCGTTACCGATACCTTTGGCGGCCCAATGCGACACAGCCGCAAAGTATGCAACGCTTTTCGTTTAGCGGAGAGTGAATAACGTGAGCAGGGGGAGGGGGAAGGGTGGTGGATTGTAGAGTGGAGTGTGGATTTGATTATCGCTAATAAAATGCAAAAGGTTGAGCTGTGCAACAAATACTACACCACACCACACACTCGCACACACACTCGCACACACACACTCACACACACACACACACTCTTGCATTGACTCCCTACGACCTCAAACTGTAATGCAGGTGCGTAGCGCCAGTGCGGGCCATTTTTCATTAGTTTTGTTCGCCGCGCGGCGCATTACAAATTTAAATTGTTTGCATGCTTGTTAAAGAAAATACAAAAAAAACATGCAAAGAGAGAAGGGGGAAACCAGACGAACGCTCAAGTTGGGCAGCCTGACAGTTAGATACCCTTTGCATGATTTTGAAGCACTTCGCAATTCCCATTAGCAAACTATTGTATATAGTATATTGCAAACAGTTTGCTAATGAAAATTTATTATTATTTATTTATTCATTTATTTTGAACTTTATACTAATACTCAGTTCTGGTCAACAATAACAACTGCGGATGGACTTTCTATAGAATTTTATCCCTCACTTTGATGTAAAGAAAAATAAATGAGGATAAGGTGTGATGAATAACATATCTTGCAATAATTTGAAAAATATCCAAAATCACTTGATGTTTGTTTTAATCTTGACAATACATTATGTACAAATATGGGCCTATTTCTGGCTGCGATATCTTAAAAAATAACTCAAATCAGCCGATAGTTGCTATAGAATCTATACACATTAACAACATAATCGTGCCAAGTGAAGTTTGTTTAGTTCCAATTATAATAACATTAAAACTTTAGGAAATGTTTCTTTTGTGCGTTGCAAGCTTCTTGTCAAAATGAATATACCGTCAACAAGAGTATAAAAATACCAGAAAAAAAAACAACAAAAAAAAACAACAAAAACCAAAAACGCCATAGCAGTAGCAACAGCAACAAAATAAACTTGTCGCATATTATTTATGGGTCGCGCTGCGCTTAAAAATGTTAAACACGTAAAAAGTGTTGCATATTTTTTTGGGCTCCGCGCCCTGCGCCACATGCTGCGCGAACTACGGACTAGGCTCAAGATTTATGACTACAGTCGCGGACAGCAGCAGGCAGACAGACAGCAGACAGAAGGGACAGACAGACAGACAAAGGGACGGACATGCAGACAGAGAGATAGACAGAAAGATTGAGAGGCAAAGTGAAATGCAACGGAAAGTAATGTAAGTGTAAGAGAGTTAGGACTGAGGTTTATTAGATGCGCATATATAATATAATAACAAAGTACAGATACACATACATATGAATATATATACTGTATAAGCCGCACTTCATGTATATGTCTGTGTGCTTTAAGTTACTTCAAGTAGTTAAAGTTGAAGGTTCTAAATTCAAGCTAAGAAATTAACGAAATTTTGATGAGGGAAACTCGAAAATCTTCTGCTTTTATTAATAACTGCTTTAGAGAAAAGACTTGCTTACAGAATTCAAATCAAAAATAATAATAATAAAAAACAAGTCTTTATAAAACGGCTCTCGTGCGAAGGTCATGTTGGTGGTTCTTTCTTAGACTTATTTTTATGTTGAACGTATTCCAGATGGAGCGCCTAGGGGAGGTGCCGCTATTCTCATCAACAGGAAGATCAGGCACGTCCCTATTGAGCCTATAGTATCCAATAGAGTGCAATTAGCTGGAGCCCTAATCCAAACGGACCTTGGTGAATTCCTGATTGGTGCGATTTACTGCCCCCCGGGCTACAGCTGGACTGCAGCTGACTTTGACGACATACTTCTGGCCACGAATAGCACGAGATACCTAATTGGCGGCGACTGGAACGCGAAGCACGCTTGGTGGGGATCGCAAATCATTAGCTCCAGAGGAAACGCCCTAGCCACTAGCGCCTTTGCAAACAATGCCGATATCCTGGCAACAGGATCTCCTACCTACTTCCCAAGCCAAGCAGGTCGAAGACCCTCCCATTTAGACTTTGCAATCTTTCGAGGAATACCCAGAGACAGACTAATGATACAGGAAAACTGGGACCTAGACTCAGACCACCTGGCTCTCATTCTGTCAGTCAATGCCCAAGCTACCCTACAATCAAATCGCCCTAAGCTTTTGAGCAAGTGCGCGAATATCTCTACATTCAAAGAAGCCCTGAGTAGGTCCATAGAACTCAACCTATCGTTCAACTCAGCAGGAGACATAGATGAGGCAATCGACATGTTTAACGCCAAAATATACCAAGCAGCCAACCGAGCCAACGAGCATGAAACTGAACGCTACGAGCGAGGAGCGAGGCCCTCAACTCATCCTGTTCGTCCTGTTCGCCCACCTCCAGCTATATCGGGTCTCTTGGCCACCAAGAGAGCGCATCGTAGGGTCTACCTGCAAACTCTTCACCCCCTTGACAAGGCTCAATGGCACAGGAGTGCAAGGGAGTTGCGAGAGGCTCTAGTAGAATTAAGGCAAGCCCGGTTCGAACGACTGCTATCTAATATGGATTACACCAAGGACGCCAGCTACTCCATCTGGTCCTTCACAAAAAATATTAAGACTCAACCTAAACGAATAACCCCGCTCCAAAATGCCGCTGGTAACTGGTGCCGCTCCTCACTTGAACAGGCGCAAATATTCGCAGATCACCTAGCCCAAAGATTCACGGCTTTTAATACCGCGTCGCAGGAAGAAATTGATAAAGTCGACGAAATACTACGCCGCCCATTTCAGATGTCCCCGCCCATCAGACCCATCCGGCTCGAGCAAGTGCAAAAAATGATTCGAGCACTCAAAGTCAAAAAGGCTCCTGGTAAGGATATGATAACAAACGCCATTTTAAGAATTCTCCCAAAGCGAGCGCTCCTCTTGATTACATTGATATTCAATGCGATCTTAAGGATAGAATACTTTCCTAAGCAATGGAAGAATGCGAGGATCTCAATGATCCTCAAGCCAGGGAAGCCGGAACAGGACCCCAGTTCCTACCGGCCGATAAGTCTCCTACCTTCTCTATCGAAAGTATTCGAAAGACTGTACATCTCCCGGCTTCTTGAGTATATGGATGCCAATAAAACAATTCCGCTCCATCAGTTTGGATTCCGGTCTGGTCACAGCACCGTGGAACAACTGCATCGGGTGGTTAACCATATACTTAAGGCATTCGACCGAAGAGAGTACTGCAATGGAGTTTTTCTCGACATCCAGCAAGCCTTTGACAGAGTCTGGCATCCGGGACTACTGGCAAAAGTCAAGCTAGCGCTGCCAGCCAATCACTACAGCCTTATCCGCTCGTTTCTTTCCGAAAGAGAATTCGAAGTTCAATGCCGAGACTCAATATCTTCCAGTCGACCTCTAAATGTCGGTGTTCCCCAAGGAAGTGTCCTAGGACCGCTGCTGTACTCCATATTTACAGCAGACATTCCAACTCCAAATGCGCCAGAAATGGATATAAACAGGGAAAAGATGCTGCTAGCCACATTCGCGGATGACGTCTGCATACTCTACTCGGCAACCAGTGAATATGGGGCATTCAGGAGTACCTCAATTCATTTCAAGAATGGGCCAGAAGATGGAACATGGGCATCAATGCCCAAAAAAGTGCAAACGTCTGCTTCACCCAACGTCGCGGTACGACACCAGAAGTTTTCATCAACGACACTCCAATCGAGCAGTCAACAAAAGCCAAATACCTTGGCTTGACATTAGACTCCCGTCTGACTTTTCGCGACCATATAGCCAACACAGTCGCAATGTGCAACGCAAAAAGGAGCAGGCTGTACTGGCTGCTCAATAAAAGGAGCAAGTTGGCACTTCGGTGCAAACGCCTAATCTACCAGCAAATCATTGCACCGACTTGGAGATATGGCATACAAATCTGGGGCATTGCAGCAGCAACTCACAGGAAAAGAATCCAGACAGTGCAGAATAAGTGCTTGAGACTTATTACCGGCTGCGAATGGTATATAAGCAATAGGACACTTCACCGAGATCTTAAACTGCGTACGGTGGAGGAGCAAATCTCATTTCACTCAAGCAGATACAACGACAGACTGACCATGCATTCTAACCGACTTGCCCGACGTTTAAGGCGGACAATCCCAATAAGACGGCTGAAAAGGAGACATTTCCATAGTCTTATAACCAATCATTAACATTTAACTACACTAAACACATACACTTAAGTTATAATTAATACACAGAAACTACTTACAAGTAGTCTTGGAGAAATAACAACTATAGATGCTCATTAGGTTATAGAAAAATATGTATTCTGATCCCTAATGAAATAAATATAAAATATAAAAAAAAAAAAAAAAAAATGTTGAACGTATTTAACGGCATGCGCATTTAGAACGTCAGCATTTTTGGGGATCTTCATGACCATTTTGATATCCCTGGAGGCATTGCAGATAATTGAAGAATCTTGGCCAGAGCAACTCACACTTAATTCAAGTTACCCTTCGCCGCAATACCATAAGTTTGCCAGGCATACTTTCAGATCGGGGCCAAGCCATCTATCTAACTAAGGGTTCTAGGTATGGCCTTTAAAAGTCAAGGTACTGTCAAGCCGGCACCGTAACGGTTATAATTTATATTAAAAAAATTGCAAAATAAGAGTTAAACTAATTTTTTTATTTAAAAATCATTTTTAATTTTTACATTTGATTTTTGAAAATAAAAATCAATTTATAACTTTTATTTCTGATTTTTAAAATAAAAATCAAAAATAAGAGTTGTGACTTGATTTTTATTATAAAAATCAGAAATAAAAATCAAATTAAAATTGATCATGAACCAAGAGTCTTAGATCATATTGGTAAATATATATGATCTATATATCGTTTCATGAGCAATTTCAATTTGATTTTTATTTCTGATTTTTATAATAAAAATCAATTCACAACTCTTACTTTTTGATTATTATTTTAAAAATCAAATATAAAAATTTAAAAACAATTTTTAAATTAAAATTGGAAAAAAAAAGTTTACGCGGTTTTTGTGTTCGCCGATAAAAACTAGCACGGTAGGATTTTCCCCACATTTTTCAGAGACTTTTAAGAGCTTTGATTTTTTTAATCTCATAATTATTATTTACGGTCCCTGTTGTCAAGCATGACAACCTTAGGTACTTGTGCAAGTTAGCACAGTGCTCTGTGCATGTGACAGCAAACTAAATACAGGAACAGTAAATAGAAAATACAAAGTTGCTAATATTTAACCTAAATCAAACTGAAATCATTCATCAGTTCACTTCAATCCGTTCAAGCGTGTATGTGAATGATATGAATTATGGTGTAGTGAGTAATGAGTACAGTACAAAAAATGAGTACAGTGCAGTACTGTACTGTACAGTATTGTTGCCCTGACATGAATTCATGCATGCAGATACAATATATAGTGTCTGCTGATGTTACTGCTTGGCTTACCTTGCGCAGCATATCATCCAGCGAGTCGACATCCAGGCCGGCATAGTTGTTGTTGAACTGACTGGAACAGTTGGACGAGGTGCTCGTGTAGCGCTTGCGTCGCCCCAGTGCGGGCGAATTGACCAGCGAGCTGGGTCCGCTGGAGCTTGCGTAGCCCAGCTGGGCGGCTGCCATCAGTGGGTAGAGCGAGTGTGAATGCGCATGCGAGTGCGAGTGCGAGTGGTGGCCAGGCACATGGACCAGCGGGCCAACATGATGATGCGATGAGGATGCAGCAGAGCAACAGACGGCCATGCAGCTGCCAGTAGGGGGAGAAGGTGCGGAAATCTGTTGCTGCTGTTGCTGCTGTTGGTGCTGTTGCTGTTGCTGCTGGTGGCGAACTGTAGCCAAGGGCGAGGGCGGCGCTGTGTGATGTAGCTGCAGCGAATGATGATGATGAAGATGCGCCAGCGAGCCATGGTGCAGATGATGATGATGCAGATAGCTCGCCTTGGCCGGCGAACTGTTGCCTGACGAGCTGTTCGAGGTGCTGGCGGTAATGGCGCAATCGGCGACAGCGCTGCTTCGCGTGTTGCCGCCTATGGAGACGGCAACGGAGACGGAACTGGAGACGGATACGGCAATGGAACTGGATCCGCAATTGGAGGAGGGCTCACTGTTTGTTGTTGCTGTTGCTGCTATTGCTGTTGTTGTTGTTGTCATTGTGCTGCCAGCGCCAACGGCGGCGTTGACTGCGCTGCTGCTTGAATCGCTGGACATTGGTGTTTGGCCGCTGGCATCGCCGTTGCTTTGGCGCTGCATCTGAAGATGATGTTGCTGCTGCATCTCTGTTGCATCCACCAGCATGAGCGTGGTGCCGGCAACGTCCATTTGCAGGGGCTATCACTTCTTTCCTTCTACGGGTTCTTCCAGTTCTTCCGCTGCTACTCCTGCTTTGTGCTTCTTCCTCTTCTTTTCTACTGCGTGTTCATTTAATTACGATTATCGCGACACTCGAGCGCTGCATAGAATTGTTGCATACCTCAGCGCTGCTGCTGCTGCTGAGCGAAGTCCCTCTTCGGCTTGCCCCCTGCCTGCCTTCCCCTCTCCCTGCTCCTACTATTTTCCCTCTGCGCTCCCTACTGTGCTGTCTGTGCGTCTGGTCTGCGTCTGGCGTGGCAAATTTATGTTGCTGTTGCAATTGTTTGCTTTTTAATTGCACGCCACATGCAGCCTCCAGCCTGCTGCATGTTGCATACATTTAGGCGTCACCCACATGATTAATGGCTCCCTGGGGAGCCTGCCCAGAGGCAGGGTGCGCCAGCCTGATGAGAATGACGTTGCTCGTTGTTCGGGTGTTAACCACAAATGCGCAGCAAAAGCTGATGCTGCAACTGCAACTGCTGCTGCTGCTGCATCAACTGATTGTTGTCATTTGGCATTTGATGGGCGCGAATCGAATCGAAATGCGGCATAAGACAAACAGATATGAACATCAATAAATACAGAAAGAGAGACAGACTAAGATATATACAAAAGGAAAGGAAATAAGAAAGACAGCCAAAGATAGATAAAGATAGCGAGAGAGAAGATATTTTCGATTCGACATTGCTTTCAATTGGCACAGGATCTATCGAGATGTGCCTTATAATATTTACAATATTCCTATCATATTGCATGCAGATTTTACTGTGTTAAACAGTTTTCTTTTGCACACTATATACATTATTAAGTTCATGCAAGTCTCTTAAAGTATCCTCAAGTATTCATGTGTATCCTAAACTGAATATACATATGTATAAGTATCTCCTACAGATATTATTTCATTCTCCCATCAAACTTTGTATTTCGCCAATCAAATTTCATACAACTCTTCCCCGAGCTTCATTGCTGCATCACATATTGTACATATAGTTGCCTTGTAAAGGACTTCCCCTTACATCGAACACACAGATGAGTTTCTTTATAAAGCCAAAAGCCATGCAAAAGCAGCAACTAAGTAAAGCTTCCTCCAGTTCAGGAGTTGCTTAAAGCTCCATTAAAAAAGCAACAGCAATAGCAAATATATGTACAGCATTATTTTATATATACAGGTTTCATATTATACATATTTACAAGTCTTTGGCTTCTTTATGCAAATGGCAGCGTTTATTTTCTTGCCTCCTTGAGGCGCAACGAAAAAAAAAATGAAGCGAAAAATGCGCAAACAAAAGAAGCAAAACTACACACAATAAAGCTGAGATTTTTTGCAGCAACAGCAATTTTTATAAACCTTATATAGTATATATACATTATTATACTCTATATACAAACTTAAATTCAATGGAATATGCAATGTGGTAAGGGGAAGAAAGGCTATCTTCGGCATGCCGAAAGTTTTATACCCTTGCATCTCCTCCGATTGTTCATATACCAGTTATATAATATATAATGGTGAAGAACTGAATAGTAGTATATTCAATATTAAGTCGGACTTCGATTGGTATTGATAAATTAAGTAATTTCGACAATCAAAACTTTATTGCATATAAAAACCTTCATTACTACCGATTGTTATATGGATGCGATCTGGATGAAATTTTATATGCATATTATATACATAGAAGACGTCCGATGTAGTGAATTTGGTTAGCATATCTCGACAAATGACAAAAATCGGCCGATAGTTTGTATGACCGCTATTCGATATATCAGTTCGATCCGTCTTGGTCCGACATATATACGGCCTGCAGCAATAAGAAGCATGTGTGTCAAGTTTCATTAAGATAACGCTAGAACTGAGAGACTAGTTTGCCTTGCAACAGACGGACACACGGACAAACGGACAGCCAAACATGGCTAGATAGACTACACTGGTGTTGCAGATGCAGAATATATACACTTAATAGTCAATAGTCACTAATAGTCCAGGTCAAAATTAAAACACCCTCTGCAAGAGTATAAAAAAACTGTCTGCCAGCTGAAAAGTAGGCAACATTAGTTTATTTGTAACCAATGTAAACCAGCACTACCTATAGTGTCAGTATTAGGCTTACATTATCTCATCTTTACAGGTTAGTAAAGTTAGCAATACAAGCTAAATTGTAGATTTATTTTGGCTATATTAAAGCGCTTTCTTAGCTTACAAATTTGAAAAAATATCATATAGAAATATAGCCTTCAAGCGGACAGCAAAAAAGCTAAAAAAGCTAGCGCTAAATATGCAAAGCAAAGCGTGTGTGTTATATACATATGTGTGCGTGTTATTGGCTATTTAAACGACATGCCACACGCTCGACTTGCTTGACCGAAGAGCAGAGGCAGAGGCAGCAGTAGCAGCAGCAGCGCATGGACACGGAAAATGGCAACGCAACGCGTCGGGCAACGCGTCGAAAACGTTTTGGCCAACAAAGAGCAATCAATTGTGGAGCATAAATAACTCAATTTCTGGCATTAGCTGCCGCTCGGATGCCATCGAAGCTGCTGCTGCTGCTGCTACCTCCTGCTCAGACTCCTCTCAGCCGGCAATGCCATCAATAAATTGTGCTGTGAGGATTGCAGCGGGAATCTGTGACGAGGTGCCGAGCTGGAGCTAGCAAGCTAATGCCGGGGATCAAATGCTGCTGCTGCAGCCAATTAGTGAGCTAATTCTTCGACTCATTGGGCTGATTTAAAAAATATGTGTGCATATAGGGAAGGGGGAGAAAGAGAGGGACAGGCACGAGTGTTAGGGAAATGGGGGGAGGGGGGCAGGGTGGTTGTGATACTCTAGTTGGCTATTCATATCGAGATCTAATTTCAAGTTGCAGCAGAGCACAAGAGTCAAGTAATGCGAGACGGCAGACAGCAGGGGGGAAGGGGGGGCACCCAAGTGGCAGGCGGCATGTTTGGCAGGATGTGTCGCCTGACAGGATTGTTCTTGTTGTTGTTCTTGTTGCTGAAGTTTTGTATCGTCCATTTAACAATGTGTGCCACAAAGCAGACACAGACAGCGGGCAGGGCAGGCACGGAGTGTGTGTGTGTGTGTGTGTGTGTGTGTGTGTGTGTGCCAGACACTGTCCGACTGCTGCTACTGTTGTTGTTGTTGTTGCAGGGACAAGCCATTTTAGAATCTATATGGCCAGGCCATAATTCACCAGAGATAATATACATATGTCTGGCCGGCTGAAGGAGCTACAGCTGCTGAAGTAGCTCGAGCGAGGAGCCGAGGCAGCCCAGGCCAAAGCAGCGTGTATGCAATTGCCTTGCACACACGCACAACATACACACACTCACACACACACACAGGCACAAACAGGCACACACATGCTGCACACACGCCGACTTAGGCATATTAATGACACACGCTGCTGCTGCTGCTGCAAGTTGAGGCAAAAGCGCGCTTAAAGCAGTCAAGTGAAATGCAAAATTCACACAGCCCCCCTGCCTGCCCCCCTGCCTACCCCGCCCCCCCCTCCACGACAATTATGATTAATATTTTTTTGTATTTTCTTCTTTTTTTAGAATTTCTTTTCGATTTTTTTGCCTCTATCTCTTTTTTTTGCATGCATGCGAAATGGTCATCAAATATTTATGGCCAACACACACTCACATACACTCACACACATTCACACACACTCGCATACGCATTGTCTTTAACTGGAAATTCATCAGAAATGGCTGCGCCAAAAATGCGATGCCAAAGCGAAGCGAAAAGAAAACAAAACAGAGCGAAATGAAAATAACATGAAACAAATATGAAGCAAACAAAATATTATTTTAGCCATAAATTTATATACAGGGTATACTGGGTATACCGGGCACATGCATGCTTATAATAATAATATCAATAGTAAATTTGCGCCAGTTTGTCTGGCATTTTTTTCACTTCTGGCCTTGGCAACGGTCGCAACTTGACCCGCTTTGCCCCTCCCACCCTGCAGCTACTTCTTTCCACTGTGATTTACCATTTAGAATAAGCAGCGTGATTTGATTTGATGCTGAGCAGCGTATGCAACAATTGCTACCACACACAGAGCAATAGAACAATTGACTTATACACTATTCAAACTGCATAAACTGCACTCAGTTTATTCACATTGTTTATACATTTCAATTCATCTGTTTTCTGTTTATTGAAACACTCAAAATAAATGACAAAAAATTGACAATCGCAATTTCGCGCACATCACTTAATTGTTGTTAGTCCCAAATTTATTCGCAAATATTCTCGATTCTCGTTCTTTGGTTTAACTCGCAATGGCGATTGCCGAGCGACAGCGTGGAGCACGCAACGCGTTACACAGCCAAACACAAACTGATTGCCGTGTGCCGTGCAACGTCTGTGATTTACCGACAGCCGACACAACCGACGGAGCAAGCGGAGTCAGTGGCACACAACAAGGAAACGAAGCGAACACACACACACACAATGACAGCCACACGAACACGTACACAACACAGCTGTGCACTATGCGCATGTGTGTGTGAGTGTGTGTGTGTGTTGAAAGAGCATCGCCTGCCATCGTGGTGAGCTTGAATTTCCCGTTTTGCGAGCACACGAAACGAAATACGGGCTAAGGTCCTGCTATACCCTGTAGTGGGCACACAGTGAGTAGGTTGGTTTAACAATTTTGCTTTTTACTTTCTTGAACAAATTTAAAAAAATAAAAAGAACTTTCTGTTCAAATAATTAGCTAAAGCTTCAACTTACTTATACCCCCAAGTTATACCCTGTAGCTTGGGGTGAGTGAATGGTTTCAATTTAATTTGCAGAAGTGAAATCGACATGAATGTATTTCGAATTTTGCTCAATCATAAAAGTAAACTTCAAGCTTTTGTCATTAGGCTGAACTTGGGCTTTCTCAAAACTTTAATAGCCAATAAAACAATTTGAAAATTGAACAATTTAATAGCTTAAGCTTTTAAAGGAAAGTTTTTGCCCAAAATGAACTTAAATAAAAGGTTTAAGAATTCCTAAAAAAATGATCTTAAATGTCACAAAAAACTGTTTTACTTTTATTGAATTCACACTTCTTTATCTCTAGTAGATTTAAAAGCACAATTATCCGGTAAGCTTAATATGAATTTTTTCAATTTTAGTAGAATAATAAAAAGCCGTAAATTTAAAAAATAAAACACAAATAACGAAAATCTCATGCATAATAGAAATTTTTGCTTTGAGCTTTAACGAACTTTGCGCTTATAATATAAATAATAACATTAAGTAAAATGTATTAGATAATTTAATCAAAAGTTGCAATTATAAATTAAACACTAACAAATAAAAGCTCACACAGAATAAACTTGCTGAGCTTTAATGAGATTTCTGTTTAAGTTAATTGTTCTTATGTTTATTGTTCATTTAAATTGAATGTCTAAATCGCTAGAAATTCAGAGCAGAGCGAATCTGAAAACAGGAATACCCTTCATACTGTCAACTGGGAAAATCCCAGCAGACGCAGCAGATTTCCCTTTATTCACAAAGGACACAAAAGCAAGGGATATTTTTGTTTTGCCGCTGTCACTGCCACTGTCGCAGTCGCAGTCGCTGTTGCTGTTGCTGACTCTACCTCGGTGTGGTGAGCAGCGTCACGCTCGTGTTTTGCCTGCCTACTGATTTCTAACCTCACCTCGAACGCCTTCCTCCTCGCTCGCTCGCTCGCTCTCTCTCTCTCACTCTCTCTATGAAAGCCTGCTGAGGGGGCTATGCGTGTAGCATACTTTCGTGCGCTGATTGTGCGCGCGAGGATATAAAGTGTGTGTGTGCGTGTGTTTGGCTGTATTAAAGCCAAAACCGAGTTAGCCTTAAAGAGGCAACGCAGCACACAACGCGGCCACATTTGTTTGGCCGCCTGCGAATTTTAATGACTTTGCCCCCAGTTCGAGACCTGTTTGTCCTGTTCACGCGCTACCAAAACCTGTTTGCATTTGCATTTGAATTTTAAATTAAACGCAGCTCGTCGGGACTGCTGAAAGCGCCAAGGATGAGCCGCCACACGAGCCACACAAGGCACACGAGGCACACAGTAAGTGAGCGCAGCTCAGACAAAATTTCAGCGAAATTGGTCAGCTTAGCGGTGATTTCTATTGATTTTTAAGCTGACCTTTTTTTTCTGGCCAAAATGCGGCCAATTAGGGAACCATGTGACAAGAGAGGACTTAAGTCGGGCCCGTCAAGCGGGCCGCCAAATCCGCACCTGCTGCATATCAATGCCTCCGACGAGTACACTGCGCGAAACAATTAAAAGTTCATTGTAAAGTTACAAAGAAATAGAATATGTTTTCTCAAATGTTACAAAATGAAAACTCGTATCTAATAAACAAGTTCAGATGCATCGTAATGCATTTTTAAATCGTTTCTTTCTGTTGTCTAAGAAGTTAAAAAGAAATGCACTTATTAAAGGCAAACAGAATATTCAAAATTCAATTCACTTTAAAATATAATATGTATTCAAACTATGGTTTGAGTTAAGTTCATCAAACATTTCATAAAATAAATAAACCTCAAACCAACTATGTTTCACTTTTTTCTCGTTTCTTCTTTGCAAAATCATTAATTTTTATTACTCTTATTCTCGAATAATAATATTGGCAATCCACTCAATCACCCTGTACGCCACACACCCTGCATACGCCTAGAGACAGGCCTGTCAATTAGAATCTTAATGTTTGAACTGAGAATGAATTTCACTGGTAAAGTGCTTATTTATTCAAGGACCAAACAATTTCTCACAAAACTATAAATTGATCATTTTTTTATTTACTTAGTTATATATACTAATATATATATTGCTATGAATTTACCAATGTATATAATATTATATAATAAATGCTAGTCTTATTTGATTCGTTTGATTTCTAACTTTCTCACCGTGCATTGGTGATGGCATTAGATGTCGCTGCCAAATGCCAAGCCCTGCCCCCCACTTCTATCCGACCCGCTTGCCACATGTCACTGAGCCTGGCAGGTGGCCTCCTGTGCCGCAATGGGGAAATGCTCAAATTGAATGCTATTCGCATGTATTCGTTTGTATTCAAAGGACTTTTTCCTGCCTCATTTCATATGTTTCTTGGCTATGGCAACACCGCACGACGCCAACTTGTTGAGCAATTAAGCCCCAAACGCTTAAAGCCGATAAGGGTGAGTAAAAGGGAATGGGTGTGGGAGTGGAAGTGGGAGACGGAGAGCAAGAGGGGTCCGACAGCCAGAAAGAGCCGAAAAGAGCCAAAGAGCCCAGCCAGCTCTATGAATTAATGTAAAACTCCAGATGAATACGTATACAAACACTAATACGAATACGATACGAATATGACTAGGAATACGAGTACAATGGGCCACGCGCACACACACACACACACATGAAATACACACACCAATTACACTTAAATACGAGTGTGACATGCACCAAAGGGGCGCAGCGTCAGGCGATGAAGTTGAAGAAATCGTTTTCGTAACATTGTAATATGTTTGCAAAACGAAGAACCTTTTACAGACCGGATTAGTAAAGAGAAAGTACTAATGATTTACATTTAAGAATGTTGATTTGATTAGAACTTATAATAATTAGAGAAATAAATTGGATATTACAGCATCTTACAACATTCTTTATTACCTATGTTAACTTTCCATCTAACATACTGCAAGACTGTTAAACCTTCTCATATACATATATATCAATCTATTGTGTTAATATAGTTACCATCACCAGATTCTATGTCTGTTACAAAACCTAACATATCAATGTACATTATGCTAATTAGTCAGCAAACAAAATATGGCGATTAGCAGCACCAGACGCTGTTAAGCCAGTTTACAGCTTAGATTGTTAAATGAAATGTTATCTATTATGTTATTTAGCTATCTTGTTAATAAGTTTTCAGAAAGCTATGTTAACATTTCTCAAGTACATAACATATGTTAGCCAAATAGTTGGTCAATCATGTTAATTAGTTAACTAACAGATTCAAAGTCTGTTGCAAACGCTAACAGATCGCCCTTTGATAATCTATGTTAGCTATGTCTGTAGGACAGTTTACAGCTCACATCTGGTATCAATAACCAGCTCTGTCATTGTGCTGTCAGCAATAACGCTTGTGTTACTTTTGTCGCCTGTAAACTAGCAGGCATCTGTTACTGCTGCTGCTGCTACTCCTTCTGCACTTGTTCGGGCGACAACTGACTAATATCCTTTTTAATCCCGTAGTCATAAATATATATTGTGGTGCCTGGCGAAGCAAACTACCTACGCTACTGCCGAGTGTGTGTGGGTCGGTGTGTGAATATGTGTGTGTGTGTGTGTGTGCACATGGGTCATAAGTATTATTGGTGTTTGGTGTAGCATTTGCTGTTGGCTGCTTTTCCTTTTCGCATAGTTTTCATAAATTTGAGACTCTGTCTCACAACTGCTCTACCCCTCTCCCTCTCCCTCTCTCTGTCTCTTTCTTACTCTTTTTCTTGGCACTCTGGCACGTCGGGCAATCCGCTTAATATCATTTTTCGGCATTACTTTGAGTGTCCCGTCGGCAACTTTGCCAACAACAGAAACAGAAATAGAAACAGAACCCGATCCTGTTTGGCGCTGGGGCCAGGAAATTGCAGCTGACATACGGCACATGGGTGTGAAATGCCATTATATATACGACTTTGGCTGTGTGTGTGTGTGCGAGTCGTGTGTGTATTTCGCAGTAACACGTTACAACATAAACGGCTTAAATACGCAGCCAAAAGCCGCTTAACACACAACTTTAGTGCGGTTTTGCAGTGCAGAGGAAAATGGAATTCGCGGCTTTAATTGCAGGCACAACTTTACGGTCGCCCCTTACCCCCTTGTGCCTCGTCCCTCGTCCCTGAATGGGCCGTGGCGTGGCTCATGACTCGTGGCCTGGCAGCCCGTTCATAATCATGTTTTATGCTCGGCGACCACACCAAAAAGTAGGCAACGAATTCGTTATGGCTTCAGCAAAACTAAGCTAACCCCCTCCCCCTCTCACCGTCACGCCCTCACTCCCCGTCAACATCCTGTTAAACACACACTTAAAAGCAACCGCAGTAGTCTCTTTGCCCTTTTTGTATTTATTAGCTTCATTTTTATTTATATTTTTTTGCCTTTTCCCCTGCCTCGTCCTCCTCGACCTCCTTCGGCTGGGGCAGAAGCATTTGAAATATGCCCACAACGCATGTAACTCGCTTAAGCCATGCGCCTAAAAGCTCAAGCCTCAAGGCAGGCGACATCCTCGTACATAGGTACAGTGGGCAAAACAGAAAGATGCACTGACCTCAAATTAAAGAGACTGTATCAAAACGAATAGTTACCATACAACTCTACCTCATTTCCGGGTTAACAAAATGTTGTCCAAAATATCGATATATGTAAGAGACACTTTGATTAAGTTACATTGTATGTATTAAACAGATAGTGTTAGGTAATTCTTAAAAATATTTCTCTACCCTGTGATGTTAAGATATAATATTATGATATACGGATTCTTCACTTAATAAATATAATTAAAAAAAAAAAAATTAAACAGATACATACATATATACAAATCATCATCGCCATTGCTATATATAATTCATGATATCCTTGACACTTAGTAAACCCCATTCGTAATAGTTTTAAGCCTTTGAATATTTTTAATAGAACCCGTGCTAAGAACACACGCGATAAATGACAGAATTATCGTATGTTCTATCGAGTTAAACGATTCTTAATCCGATAAATGACAGAATTATCCTATGTTCTATCGACTTAATCGTTTCTTAATCCGATAAAAACACGCTCGATAAATAACGGAATTATCCTATATTATATCACGGTAATCATTCTTTAATCCGATATATAACAGAGTTATCAATTGTTGTATCGAGTTAATCGTTTCTTATTTTCAAAGTTTCCAATGCCACTGTAACCTCGTTTCGGTTGCTTCTTTAACATATTTCAACCTCGTAAATGCCTACCCCAAATTCAAATGATGCCGTCAACGGGCAGGCAACACAACTCTCTTCCCTCCACACCTACTTTTCCGCCACTTCCCCCCTCCCTTAAGCATTTCCTGTCCTCAAAATCAACTCACTTTCAATCTTACAGATAGAAAGCAAAAAGAAGAACAAATTAAATAAGATAAAAGAGACAAAAATGCAACCAAGAATAAAAAAAAAACGTAAAGAAAAAACCGATGACAAATATTTTTGTTTGTGAAATATTTATTTAATTCGTGTACCCTGTATTTATGCGAAAGCGAGTCAATTGGGCAATTCAATTGAGTGGATAACATAATAATATATCATAAGGAAATTATAATACAAAACGTATGAAAATTAAAAGGTTTTTAATTTATTGATATACTTTTTTAAAATCTATATAATATTTTAAAGGATATATGCCAGTCTCACAAACACTATCTACCATTATTGGGCTTAAGTTATGTTTGCCGTCTTACCTTTTTATACTATTATGACCTTTTTTCTGTTTTGTTTTTTATGAAACACTTCAAAGGAAATGACAATAAATGTAAATATTTCTGGAATTAAGTATGTGCTTTAGATATGTATTATAGAGTACATAAATAAATGAAGAATATGTATTTTAGTATACATATCGTATATGCTGATTTCATTTATTATGTAAGAAGTATTTATGGAAAAGGAAAGGGTCGGTTCAAGGGGGTCTCAGAGTCTCAGAATAAAATAACTGAAACAGTGCGACAGGTTTGCATATCCATCAGCACAACCCGTAACGAAGTCGGTGCCGGAAATAAGCGACTTCCCGACGCCCTCCGGCAAGGGTATACCAGATAAAAAGTAGATTAAAAACTGACTCGGCTCTCAGGGCCCGAGGGGAGGCAGACGAAATGGGGCCGCATCTAGTTTTGGGCCTGGACTGGGATGCCAAGTGAACTAGTCTTTAATCTTGTCAGCAATGGGAGCGTATAAAAAGGGGGCGCGGCAACCGATGGGGGCGGGGCAAAAGCATTTTGTATGAGGCATTGTCACGCATAATTAAAATTAAATGCGCTTTTGGGAATAATTCAAATGAATAAACGAGCGTGGCCAACATGTGTGCACTGCATACACAAAATGAGTTGTCGTCGTTGTCGTAGTTGTATTCGCGAGACAAGAGACACTGCTTGCCATCTTGCTGTCTCGCTTGCACAGCACGCAGACAGGCAGGGAGGCAGGCAGGCAGGCAGGCAGGCAGGGAGGCAGGCATGGATGTCAGTCGGATGGAGGAGGCCACGCGAATCTGTTTTGCAGCAAATGTCTCTGTCCGAGGCGGCCTTAGACGCAAAACTTTACAACTTTTTGTCTTGCTCTTGTCTCTTGTTGAGAATGTTGAGAGAGCCCAACGCCCACAGCGCCCCCTTTGGCGTTAGGGCGGGATGGGGAGGGGGCGTGGCTCGCACGGAGTAGAGCAACAAAGGCATCGCTTCATTTATTATGCGACTGATGGCCATTAATTTTGCAGGCCGCAGTCGCTTGGCAGTTAGTTCCTTCCCCCTTCCCCTTACCGACTCCGCCCCTCCCCATCCCTCTCTCCTCGTTCCTCTCATGTCTTTCTCTCTCTCCCTTTGTCTTTCTCCTATCTGGCCTCTCTCTAACTCGCAACATGCCAGACAGGCGACGCCGAAAAGTAGGCAGCACATGTTGCTCAAACCTTTGCATACGTCCGAATGTGTGTCTGTGTGTGTGTATGTGTATGAGCGTGTACGTGTGGGTGTGCATATGCATATTTAAAAGTTGTCATAAACAAAAACCCCAACACTCTCAGCCCAAATGGACATGAGAATATGCCAGCCAAGGCGAGCAAGTGCGAGTGAGTGAGAGACATGAAGAGTGTGTGTGACAGAGAGCGAGAGAGAGGGAGATGGGGAGTGAGGGTTGCTCACTAAAGTATGAAATGCATTTTGGGCACTAATTAATTATACGCAAATGCTGAATGGGGCAAAAGTTCGGTCTGCTCCGCCACGCCTACTCCCCCCGTTACGCCCACCTCTTCTTCTAATTGCTGAAATAGTTGAGCAAATTTTCGTGATGCCTGACACAGGACAAGGGGTGATCCACGTTGCCACACATCGCTTCCATAGCATCGATGCGCAATTTATGCCCAGGCACGAAGCTGTCCAAAATTTTTAATTAAACACGCTGCCCAAGTGCGTTGTCTATCGGGAGAGAGAGAGAGAGAGAGAGAGAGAGATGAAGGAGAGAGAGAGAAGGAGAGAAAGAGAGGGAGAGAGAGAGATATTGTTGGCATCATCTCGCAGCACAGTGGCAAAAAGAAAGAGAGAAAGAGAAGTTGTGCAATTGACAGCAGAGGGTAACCCCTTGATAAAATTATCATTGAATGGGATACCTTACCAAGAAGTTCCCGTGAGCAATACTCTACAGGGTAAACGTATTCTAGCCTATCATGTTGCATCTTCAAATAAGCTTTTAAAACAACTTTTCAACTTACTATTTATTCAAAATGATAACAATGATGATGAAGGCATTGTCAAACAGACAAAGGCATCCGTACTTTATCGATAACTCTGGCAAAATATCGATTCGTTGATTGAGGTAAACTGTGCCAACATCGAACCAACAACGAACAACGGAAGTTGATTTCCTGCTCAACAGAAAATACTGCAACATTTTCAATTTCCCATTGCATAAAGCCTGTAAACAAAGGCAAAGTCAACGCCTCCGCATACGCCTCCACCTACGCTATACGCTATGCAAAGTGAACGTTCTGTGTCAGACTAACTGAATGTGGGCGAGTCTCTTCCTCTCTCTCTCTCTCTCTTTCTCCCTTTTCCTACCTCTCTCTCTATGTGAAATCAGCGCAGTGCACGCTTTTAGGCGCCTATCTGAAGCTGTCGCATGCGGCATTGTTGCGCACAGTTGCCGCCTCATTGCAACGGGCGAACGGATCTAAATGACAGGCCTGACAGATGCGACAGCTGCGACTGTTGCACCAGCAATGTGTATATCCTGCAGCCCTGCAGCAAGCTCATGGGGCATATAAGGCAAGTTGAAAGCATAGCTAAGCGATATCAAGACAATAAAGATATCGATAGTGATACAAAAGGTCCATCTTAAAAAGAAAGAAACATCGCATAAAAATATTGTACATCGTATTAACAGTTTTTCTTAACATTGATTAAGTTGCATTCGATGCTATCATTATGCGATAGTTATCTTAAGTATCGAAAATTCTATATATACATATTCAGCAACTTAGGTTACATATGTGTCTGTTCATATTTTATTATAATCGTCTACAAACGAAATAAATTCAATATGAAAGTTGTGCGAGGAAGAAGCAATACATCCCATAAAAATACATTGAATTCAAAGCTCATAATCTCACTAAGCAATAGTTTTGGAACTATCGTACATATCGTATCGTGTATATATATATATATATATATATATATATATATCATATATAGTAACTATGTGTGTTACCTTAGAAGAAAAGGTGTTTATTAGAGCAACAAACACATGTACACACGATAGTCGAGAGCGAACTATCGCCTAGATAAGACAGACAAGTTCACCTTCTTTTCAACTATATATATAAAAAGATAAATGTATTTACTATTTAGCTAGGGTAACTGCAGGCCAAGCACTCCCCGGTGCTTACACATGTAACATGTTTATACATGTCAAACATCTCCGGGTGTATCCCGTTTTAATCGACGATGGACGCAAACTTTTGTCAGCGTTTGGCTCTTTTGGTTTTTTGGAACCAATGGGGAAATTGAAATAGCCGACGATGCGGCCAGAAAAGTGTGAGACAGAGGGAGAAAGAATGAGAGAGAGAAAGACATGGGGAGAGAGGCGGCTGTTCCCGTTGGCAATGCCCATGTTGATGCCTCTAAGCGCAGCTTTCGACGCGTTAACGCGCTGCAAACACACACCCACACAGACACACACATACTCGCACACACACACACACGCACACAAAGTCTCGCACACACACATGACATAGCTTATGGCTTATGGCACTAATGTGGCCACTTTTGATGCTCCGCTCTTCGACTCTGTCCAATGTGCAATCACTCGCAACTGGACCAGCGTTGGCATTGCAAATTTATGGCCCCCATTTATGGCCATGCCGGCCATAAAACCACTGAGAAAGAGAAAGAGAGAGAGAGAGAGAGAGAGAGAGAGAGAGGGAGAGACGTGGAAACCATTGCCAATTGACAAACAAAATTTCATAACAATGTGCAGCGCCCAAATTGAAGTACAACAATGGCGACCGATGGCATTTCAAGTGGCAAAGTGTCGCTGGCAGTTCACAATTCTGTTCCCAGCGACATCTTCGATGACCTCTTAACGCTAGAAAGCCGTTGAGTACAGCGCCAGGCACTGAGGACACTCAACAAAGTCAGCAAACTAACTCAAACAGCAACTTGAACAATGTCGCTGAAGTTTGGCAACGTTGCAAACGAATGAAAATTGGCAACCAAATTAAATTCAACTAATTAATAACATATTCAAATAATATTATAATGCAATTATATTCCAAACAAGAGATTAGACAAGATTATCTGTAAGGGAATTACATTGACAAACAAATGAAAACATTGTAACATTTTTCTGCTCTCTCTCTCTATCTCTCTCTCTCTATCTCTCTCTCTCTCTCTCTCTCGATCTCTCTCTCTCTCTCCCTCTCTCTATGTCTTCATCTTACTTTGTCCCTCACAAGCACACCATAAATTTGCAAGTTTTTCAACTTTTTGTTCAGCTTGGTGTTAAAATTGAATTGAAGACAAAAGTTTTCGAGCGCTAAAAGATCTGTCCGACAAATTCGTGCAGTGTTGTAAAGTCCTCATAAATACCTTCCGCTTGATACCGGTTTTATTGTCGCACAAGAATGTTGCAATATGCCTGGTAATAATTTGCCGTCTTGCCGCTTGCCGCTTCCCATTTGCCACTCGTCGTTCTGCACATTGTTGCCACAACCTTTGGATGAGTACCCGATTTTGTGGCCCAGGGCTTATTGTGCCCTTTTGATTGTTGTTGCACCCACTTTCCTCTTTGACATTATGTAAAAAGAAAACACACCCTTCCAGACAAGTGTGAAAAACTAAAACAATGTGTGCTACATCAACATGGACTTGAGACTACATGACAGCAAGATACCTCATGGTCAGAGCAGTCGAATCTAATGCTGCTTAATGTATCGCATAAAGCTTTGGGGAACTCATTTTTGAAATTGTTTTAAAGAAACCTAGCGACTTTTTACATTGTATAGGCCATCCTTTTGTTATAGTTATTTAAAACACCCCTTCTATAACATTTCTGTTCAAAGGGTATACAAATGCAATAAAAACAACATCAAGTTTGAGCTTGAGTGAAAAATTTGCATTTGATGGACACACTCGAAAATGATTCTTTGCATATTTCCTTAGTTGTTAAGTAGACCACAGTTGCATACACTAGCAAAGGGTATACTTGCTATGTATGTATCGCTAGATCTCATCTCGATCTATATTTATTCAGCCCTAAGAGTTGTTCCTCATCTAACCTCATCTTTTTTCATCTCTTAGAGTTGTTTCTCTTCTAACCCCAATTTAAATAGGTAAGAGTATTCAGTGCTTGTCATGTTTCGAAATAACAATACAATAGTCAAGAAAAAGTGGCTTTCGGATGGGGTAGATGGGGGGTGGGGTAGCATTTTGGAGCATGGCGTGTCCGGTTCAAGTTTACTGAAGCTAATTTAAAATTTATGACGACAAAAATGTACTGCACTTGAGCGGCTGTTGCAGCAAAAAGTTGCAAGTTCAGAGCCAGCAACAAACAACAAAATGGAAGCACTCATAAATACGGCGACAAAAGGCACAAACAGCAAATGGCCAAATGGAAAAATGGCAAAATTGCAAATGGCAAATGGCAAAAGGCAACTGCGTAAAATGCAAATAAAATATTCATTGTACACTTTTAGGCATTCAGTTGCTGTTGTTGCTGTTGATTTCGAATATATACAATATGTTTCTTCCGGATTTGCTGCACTGATATTTTCATGCTACTGGGTGACAATGAAGCCAACATTGAATACCCTGTATTAACCAGAAGTTATCTACCCTATGATCAGCAGCATGCTGCGCTCAGTACTTGAAGTTCATCTTGTTCTCTCACGTACCTCAAGGTACTAAGTACCAAGTATTTAATTCGTTTTCTTTATACTAAGTTAATGAATATCCTTAGCTCTCTTTCTTCTCTTTGCAGGCATAGTATTTAAGGTAGAACTTTCCCTTTTCTAGGGTATTCCTGAGTTATGTAAAAGTAACATACTTCATTGTGACTCATCTGCTTATTTTGCTGTTATTTCCATCGATATTGTGCACTGTGATTCGCTTTGTGTGAAATTTGCAGTCAATTAAAAATGGAAAAATAAATCGGAAAGTGGCATGGAAAGGCGCAACTGGACTGGGGCTTACTGGCTTTGCCGTAAACGAATTTCAAATTTGGCCCCATTCAATTTTTTATTTGTTGTTGTTGTTTCATTAAAAACGTCACGCGGCTGTGCACAAAGCAAACGAATGCATTCACTCATTCAGCACCCCCCGACCCACATCCGTTCCCCTTCCACTTAACAATTCGCATTCGTTCAACTCGGGCAACAATCAACAATGGGTCGCAAACTTTGCATTGCATAGCAATAAGCGCCATACTCACACGCACTCAACACACACTCAATCACACCCACTCACACTCGTTCACTAAAGAAAGGCACCTAGCATAATGGAACCTGTTCATAGCCCACAATGCAACTGCAAGTGAGCAACTTTTTTGAAGGGGTCACTGCAGGTTATTCCTTATTCTCAACTCCAGCTCGACCAGCCCGAAAACAGCTGAAACTGGCGAGAAAAGAGTCGAACAAAAGCTGTCAACTTGCTGCGTGATTTCTCACTGATTTTCTCAGAGCATACACAGCCAAGCTTTGTGCCAATGCCATTGTCCACATTCCCCATCCCCATGTAAATTGCATGTGAAAGAGCCAAGCAAGCACTTGCCTGGAAATCATTACACAATAGTTCCTTTGCTCCTTCATGGAATACACAACTATATAAGACATAACTATGTATGTATGTGTATTTCTCTGAACTTTCGTCATCAACTTCACAATACTTAATCCATAAGTTTTACACGAATTCAATATTGATTTTACTGAAATCTCTTTATATAGTTACTAACAGGCAGAAGTAGGCGTGGCAGACCCCACAAAATGTATATTAATTTCTGGTCAGGAACACTAGCCGAGTCAGTTAGAGCTATGGCCATCTGTCTGTATGTCTGTCTGTCTGTATGTATGTCTGTATATCTGTCTGTATGTCTATCTGTATGTCTATTTGTATGTCTATCTATATGTCTGTCTGTATGTCTGTCTATCTGTATATCTATCCGTCTGTCTGTGTGTCCATTTGCCCGTCTGTCTGTCTGTCCGTATACTCGTCTGTCTGTCTGTTTGTCTGTCCGTCTGTCTCTTTGTTTTATCGTCGAGATCACAGCTATTTTAAAAGCTAGAGACACCAAATTCGGCATGAAGATTCCTGTATATAAGACGCAGATCAAGTTTACTTTAAATACCATACCCACCGGTTACGAAAATCAGTATTTTCCGATTATTAAGCAAAGTATTTAATGCATAACATTCTGATTTGACATATATAAAGACATAAACATATTCTGCCAATTTCAATCCGACCTAATAGTAAACAACGAAGTTAGTTAACATTTTATATTGTCTGTAAGACCGAGAAAACAATAGATGGCAGAAGAATTGGCAAAGAGTTTGCTATTGGGAACTTAAAGGCCTTTTAGAATTGACCGAAGGGTATCCTATTGTCGGAAGTGCACGACTGTACCTTTCGTCTGGTTCTCTCTGGATTGTACCGTTGACTAAATAAAAAAGTCATATAAATTTATAAATATAATCAATGTATCATTGAATATATTTTAATACGAAACATATGACAAATCACACAATTATGACAGGCTTTGAAATTCATACACATTATAATACATTGCTATATGTTCTCAATTGAAACATAATAAAAACATTATTTCCATTCGGGATGTAAATTCACAATAATATTCAGTACGACTGACAGACTTCATTCTATTTTTTATCGATTAAAGCCGCTTAACAAATTATGATATTATATGATTACGATACGAAGCAACAGTAGAGTGAGGGAAGAGGAAGAGAGAGGAGACACAGAGGGAGCATAAAGAGAGACAGAGAACGAAAAACAGATCAGAGCAGGCGGGCAGGCAGACGGGGAGGCAGGCAGCCTCTACTTATGCACAAATGAATTGGCTACTGGGAGCTTTAACTCCTCTTCTATCTCTCTTTATCTCGCTCTCAATCGCTGTCACTCTTTTGTATCTGCCTCTCGCACTTCATGCATTATTCATGCTGCAAAAATCATTGAAGTGTAATTAATTTATGTCATGACTCATGACGATGCTCAGACTATGTGTGGAGAGATGAAACACACACACACACACACACACACCCGCACTAGTCACATTTTAATAATTCATATAGTTTTTGCATTAATGCGCCGCTAGATGGCGCTGCCAATAAGCCTAATGACAATGCCAATGGGGACATCGCGTCGCCGTCTCAAAGGAGGATTATGTTGCCGATGTTGATATTTTGCCCAAATGCCTAATGACTTAATTAGCCTAATCACAAAAAGGACTCACACACACACACACGTGCATATTCTGTCATCAGGCAGCTGCACTATTTCCGCTACACATTAACCGCTGTCGACGACGGGGGAAACATAAAGCGGGACAACCCGGGGCCAAGCTGGGAGCAGGCTCTGGTACTTCCGGACACGGGCAGGCGGTCCGCGCAATGGAAATAATTTTGGTCTGATAATTGTAAGAGGGCCGTCGTAAAAATGTTTTAACCATGGGCCCCATAAATCATCATTAAGCACAAGATGTGCATTAGTCGCTGTGCGTGTGTGCGTGTGTTTGTGTGTGTGTGTAATTAATGTGTCTGTACGTCGGTCTATTTCATTTTCTTTCTCCTTTTTGCTGCCTGCTTTATTCTCACTTATTAACTCATTTACGCTAATCAACAAGTCCCCAAGCGTCGTCACAACAGCGACTAACGCAGTTGCCCAGTGCCAACGTACTCAAACTGAACCGGTTCACAGAACCCAGTGAGTTCATTGCAAATATTGTCATAACCAAAGTAAATCCAAATTGTACAATATATATTATATTATAGGTATATTAAGTGTCACGTTTCTTTTTAAACTAATCAAGTACAACATGGATTCCCCTATTCTGCTTAAACAAATCAATTTCTGTATTCCTACTAGAGCAACTCGTAATTTTTTGCCACTTTCCTTGCACTTTTGTCTCAACAATTATAGCTTGCATGATCCCTTCCGAGTTATCTGTGCTGATTACAATAGACTGTTTAAAGCTTTCAATTTAGAGTCCTCCCTTAATTCGGTCAAACTATCCATTCTTAACTACTTAACACTTAACAACAATTAACACTAACCTACAGATCTGATTGGGTTTTACCGGGTTTTCTCCAATCCCTCGGCAACAAATGTTGCCCCGATTTAAATTTTAAATTTAAATTTTTAAATTTAATTTTAATTTATATAAAATAAAATATTAATAATTAACCATTTTAAAAATTATTATTAATGTAATAATTTAAATTCTTTATTTTAATGTAAATTTCTTTCCCAGTCGACTGTCATTAATCGACATTAAATAAATAGTATTTTTTATAATACAATTATTATATTATTTCAAGCATGGAAAAAAGATGCCTATCAAAAATATATACATATATGCATTTTAGAATGTTGTAAAATATAGCAATGATTCCTTAGAGGTTTCACCAGCACTAACGAGGATTATCGCCTAGATATGCCGTATACAGAGTCAAATATAAGATAAGAATAGTTTAAATATGCTGGAACATTAAACAATTGTTATAGCATTCTTTTATAATTGACTTGTCATACTTTCTAACGTTAAGTTTTCATACAGACATATCTAGTCTGATTCTTCTTCTTACAGCCAAATAGGTGTATGAGCTATACAGGTGTCTTCACACTTATCTGGACTAGGGATAGCATGTCCTGTCTCAGTCTATTAACATTCTGTAAACGATATTATTCGATAGCATTAAAACAAACTAAAATAAAGACATAGGCTAGGTTCGCAACGAATTCTTTTTAGGGCTACAGTAAAGACTAGAGAAACGAATATCATATGTCTCACAAATTTACATTTACATACATAAGATGCACATTTACATATTAAATAAAGTAACGCAGCAAAGGTTGCATTCCATCTTTTCTATTTCTGCAATGAATCGTAGCTTCAAATTATCATCAAATGCATAGCTTGCTCTTCTATATTCCTAGCAAACACATTCCTAAAAGATTACCTATAAAGAGCTTATGTTAGGTGCACTTTCCGAGGCATCATTTGTATAAAAATTCACTTGATGAGAAGAAGGATTATGCCCCAATCAACATATCTATCCGTAAGTTTTTTCTTTGACTAACTGGTCTGGATGATACTCTCAAATAGAGATTGAAATCGATTCTTTCAATTTGTTTACATAGGTCACATTATTGAGGAAAAAGGAGCTTGCACTCCCGAGAGTTATCCGTACTACATACCCACAATTGTGGTTTATATTATAATACTCTTTTTGATAACACTCACCTTCTCACGAAGCATATCACGTATACGACCTGCCTGATTCTTGGAGCGATGCAGCTCCAATTGCAACTCCAAGCAACGCTCCTGCCAGTTGATCTGTTGGGGAGAAGTGCACATATCATATGGATTATCTCTCTCTCTCTCTCTCTTTTCACATTCACTTTCTGTCGACCTACCTCAGGCAACGCCTGTCCGTAGTTGTTAACCTGATGCACGTCCAAGTGATCGGTGAGTGCAGAGAAGTGCGGCCAGGGCGCATCTGGTGCATCAAGCGCAGTCAGCAGAGGGTTCCCGACAGCAGAGGGGGCTGCAGCTACAACTGGTGCCGCTGCTAGATGATGCTGCTGCTGCTGTTGCTGCTGCTGTTGCTGTTGCTGCAACTCCTTTGCTGGCTTGGCCGGTATTGGCGGCGGGCGTGACACACGACGCGGCATGAGGCGCGGACTATTTGGCGTCGAGGCGACCAGCAGACGCGCCTCATGCAGCTGAGCGGCGCGTGTCAGCGGCATTTGGCCGCTGAAGGAGGTCGCCCGCTTGGTGAGCAGCGGCGAAGCGTGCAGCGATTGAGTGCCCGAAGCAGAACCGGATGCCGATGCCGATGCCGAACCGGAGCCAGAGCCAGAGGCGGAGCGCCAACCGGGTAGGTGTGTGGGCAGCGAGGGCGGCTGCTGCAGCAGTTGATGCTGCTGTGGATGCAATAGTGAGTGATGTTGCAGTTGCTGAGGATGCTGCAGCTGGTGCTGCTGTTGAAAATAGTGCGACGTATGTTGCTGCTGGGCAGCAGTGGCTGGGAAGGTGTGCAGGTAACTGGCGCCATCTTGCGGCCGCAGGAAATAGTTATGTGTGTGCGTGTAGTAGAGCGTTTGTGTGGCAGCCACGCCTAGCGTTGCAGCGGGCGTGGCACGTCCCGATGTCGAGGCAGATGCACTCGCCGATGGCGATGGCGACGAGGAGGCTGAACGACGACGCTGCTCAGCCTGTTGCAAGTGCAGCTGCAACTGTTGCTGCTGTTGGGGGTGCTGCTGCTGCTGCTGCTGTTGTTGTTGTAGGTTGGTGAGTGTATCAAAAATTTGCGATAAACGACCCAAAGGCACTTCGTCAGACATTTAGGCGGTCGAGAGTAGCTGCAACAGAAAGAGGAGAGAAGAAATTTGACTTTAAATCTGGTTGATTTACGGCTAAGCCTGCAAGAACTTCCCCTTAATATTATAATAAAATCTATAAGGAGAGGGAGATATCTACGATATATACTTTTCTGTGGCGTTTCTCCTACAATAAGACACCTTTTCTTCTTGCTTTCAACTTATGCTATGCGATTTTTAGCGTTTGTTTAGCTAGAGATCTTCAAACAGCTCATTTATCACCCATGTTGTCATTGAAGTTTCTTCTTTTGGACTGTCACTACTGTACGTGCTCTAACAGTAGAAGAAATAGGAAACACGCGGAAGAACTTTACGTGTTCGACTGCAAGATACGCTGTAATCAGGATGTATTTAAATATATACAATCTACATATAATAATTGTTTATAATGTATCTTAAAAATAGATGCTATGTTATTACATATAATTTGTCTAGAACCTACAGCAGCATAGTATTGCATTAAAGTGTTTTATGAAGTTTGGCAACATGACACAGCGAAGTTTTGCAACACTGGTTAAAATATATTTAACGCCTTTGCTCTCTGTTTTTTAGTATATTCTCTAAGAGTTTTATATCGTTTTGCATGAAAGTGTTTATGAAGTTTGGCAACATGACACAGCGAAGTTTGGCAACACTGGTTAAAATGCATTTAAAGCCTTTGCTAGCAGTCTTTTACCATAATCGTTAAGACTCTACGAGTTTTATATCGTATTGCATGAAAGGGGTTTTTGTGAAATTTGGCAACATGGCACAGTGAAGTTTGGCAACAATGTTTGAAACACATTTAAAGCCTTTACTTTAAAGTCTTTAGGCTAATTTATTGAAAAAAGAATAGCCCAGTTAAATGTTCCCCAACTGCTGATGTTTTTAATACCTTTATAGCTTCAAGTTTTTCATAGAACCAAATAGGAAATGACACAGCCCACAACTGGCAACATGTGGCAACTACAACTACAACAACAACTAGCATAGTTGTCAGTTATGTAAGTGCCGACAGACGTGCAACAACAGGTGCGCAAATCTGGGGCGTCAATTGGCGTTACGTGTGCGCAATATTTAATGAACAATTGCCCGGTTTAAGAATCGAGTGTAGGTAAAACAACTACCGAAATTCGTTCCCTTGCCCATTGCTTGTTGGTGAGCTTCTTCTTCAACGTTCTACCTGTTGTCTGCTCTTGTTGTTGTTTCTGCACTTGGTTTTACAAATTTTTTGTCGTTCTTTTTCGTTTTCTACTTTCTCTAGCCTTCTTCTGAGGTCCGTTGAAAGCAATTATGAAGCAAGTGCAGGGTCGAGAGCAACGGCGGGAATATGGGAGTATGCCGCAGGGAGTGTCTATTCTAGTCTAGTCTAGAAAGCGATGGACAAACACAAACTGTCTGTGAAGGTGCTGGTGGTGGGTGCTGGTTGATGGTTGGTGATGCTGTTGCTAGTGCAGCGGAACGCCAACACCACTTCAATCATCAAAGCCAACGGAGAGGTCTTTCATCTTTTGTGCGGTTTTGTGCGCTGCCAACGCAACGAGCAGAAATTGTCTGAGCAGAGCAAAGCACCCACTGACGGTACTGATGGCTTTTTTGGTGTACATGCAGGTTACAGCAACAGCAAAAGCAAACGCTACAACAACTGTAACAACTACCACATTCTTCGACTTTCTTTGCCGTGAATTTTTGCGGCTAAAAGCCTGCAGCTCACAAAGATAACCATTTGCCTCCTCTATCTATCCCTCTATCTCAGTCGCCCCTCCATGACGACTTCAGCTCAGCTGCGGTCAAAGTGTGCAGCCAAGACCCAAGACCCAAGCTAAGCCAAGCCAAGCCAAAACCGAAGCACAACTCTCGGGGCATTCATGAGAATTATATTCAAATTTTGTGCTGATTACGAAGGAAGACGACGACGATGACGATGATGGGGAAGGGAAGGAGGACAAGGACAAGGACAACCAGCAGCTGCCCATGAAATTGGAATTGGAATTGGAGTCGAGAGTTTTAGTTTCGAGTCATCGAGTGTCCCTCCAATGCTCTCTTACTGTCTGTTTAACTCCATGTGTGTATGTGTGTGTGTGTGCGTCTCTACTTCATTTTACAAATTTTGATTTAATTTAAGTTGATTGAAATTCAAATTCCGTTTTTGATTTGACAAAATGTGCACTTCAGACTTCTATTAAGTGCACTTTACAGCAAATTGTCTCTCTAATTGAAGTTTGGCAACGTCGCACAAAGTGCTTTCGAGCAAGCACACCCGGTCAGCATTCATCTGCATATTTAACCAACAACATATGCGAAATAGAGGAAGAGCTCACAAAGCCAAGTCAAGCCAAGCAGCAGTCCCTTGTCTTGACAAAGTTGGCAAATTAAGTTGCGAAATTACATGTGAAATTGCATTGGAGAATCTGAGAATTGGTGAACAACGTTTGACAGTAATTATCTACATGCTTAACTAACTGACGAATCTGGAATATGATTCAAATTAAAGGCTGACTTCATAATAGATTCAATTAAGCAGTATTTCGCAATTTCAGTTGAGCTAAGATGACACACACAACAAATCATTGAAATTGGGCAACAGTTTTAATTTAATTGTAATTGTATATAAAACATATATTCATATTACTCATATATACTCGAAGTTTGGCAACAGTTTAAGAAACACAGCATTCTGCATGACGAATACCCTTGAAGGTTTGGCTATTATTGCCTTCGATCGTTTCTATTTTAATTTTATTTACAACATTGTGCATGTATTTGTTAAAAGCTAAAATAACTCATTTTAGTTTTTTTTGGTATTCATCTTTGCAGTAACTATTTTTTTATGAATATCTCCATATCTGATTTTTGTGAAGCCAAGGAATATAGTTTGACTAAATGAAAAAAATAAACATAGGTTATTGTTTAATATAAAAAAAACCAACATTTCGAGTGATTGTTCCATTGACAGTTATTTTATCTGTCTCGATCCGATCTGCATCGATCTGACTTATTAACAGCGTGCAGTAATAAGACACATAAATACTTAAACAAGGGTAAAGGGTATAAATTTGACATCCATTTATTGCGTATTTTGTGCTGCATACTTAGCAGGGGGTGCCTTAAAAATCAGTTCCCTTTTAAAATTATTTTTTAAATAACTTTTTTGTTTATTATTCTATTTTCCGAAATCATTCATTTTCTAGCAATCACATTGAAAACTTGATTTGCGCGCAAAATAATATTATTATTATATTATTGTTGTTATATTATTGTCACCAAATTTTATAGTCCATTTATATTTATAGTCAGATAAATAGTGGCTATATTGACTCGACTGTTAATGCTCAACAGAAATATGTTTATATACATACATTGTGGTGTCTAAACCGTCTTCTGTCTGTTACATACAATACTTTGGCTCAAACTTGTAATAGCCTTCTACCCTAAGAAGAGGTACCGTTCCTGAAGTCCGACAACAATGCGCTGAAGTTTGACAACCGTGTATGCAGAAATATCAGTTGACAAGCTCTTGGCTTATTATTCGTAAACAGGTTGAATGAACTCATTAGCCATGACAGCACTTTGAAGCTTTCAAATCATAAGCCGCTTAGCGATATGTAACTTACAGATACTATTTTCCAGGAACTAGGAGTATGAGCATGCATATGTGTACTGTATCTATGTTTGTGACACTACACAGACAGACAGACACACACACACACACACCGACAGGGGCAACAACGAGCTGGATAAGTGCAGTTCTTATTTCAGACTTCATTGTCTTGTGTTTGCTCTTTGGTTTGCTTAGCTTTACGTTTTTGCGTGCTGGCAGAAACTCGCTAATGCACACACAGATACACCGATACATACACATAACACACGCATACACACACACACACACAGGGAGAGAAGACACACAGCCGCACTAAATAAGTGAACGAATGGCGGCAGCAACGACGCATGAAAACTCACTCAAATAGTTAGCAGACTTGTTTAGTTGCAATGAAGTGCGGCATGTTGCAAAGCTGCAAGCAAACGCAAAAGCAAAACGAAAGGAAAAACGGAAAACGGAAAATCCAAAAGGAAAAGCAAAGGCGAAACAAAAAGGAAAAGCAAATTTGAGACCCTCCAGACGACAGTTAAGCTCTGCCCTGCTCTGCTTCACACCGACAAAGCCAGAACCAGAGCCAGAGCTCAGCCAGTGTAGAGCAGAGAAGAAGTTCTTCTTCGACAAATATTAGACAATGTATTTATGTAGAAGTATTATCAACTGCGTTGCGTGTGTGCACCAGGGATTGGCTTCCCAATAGTCACAGCACCCCTTGAGCTAGGATTGCGACTGAGCTGCAACTGAAAACAATCGATTTAAGAACTTCGGCATTATAAAAGATAGCACATCCGATACATATGTATGTATATCTTCTCTTACTATATCTTCCATCTGCTTATTTTCCTCAACCCAACTCGCATGAAAAAAAAGATTTATCTCAGTATTGTCATGCACCATTGTTGTCATCAATTCAAGTAAAGACAGTCGAAGTAATAAGAATAAGATCAAATATTATAGGATATTCTTTTAGTGTTTTTGGGCGAGATATCGCAGACATACAGACAGATATACAGACATACAGTCATACAGAGAGACAGACATACAGACATACAGACATACAGACATACAGACATACAGACAGACATACAGACAGACATACAGACAGACATACAGACAGACATACAGACAGACATACAGACAGACATACAGACAGACATACAGACAGACATACAGACAGACATACAGACAGACATACAGACAGACATACAGACAGACATACAGACAGACATACAGACAGACAGACATACAGACATACAGACAGACAGACATACAGACAGACAGACATACAGACATACAGATATACAGACATACAGACAGACAGACACACAGACAGGCATACTTACAGACGGACACAGCTCAATCAACTCAGCTAGTGATCCTGAGAATGATTAAAGGGTATAAAAAGGATACTCTACAAAATACATAGCAGAAAATAAAGATGTATCTATACAATTATAATTAATATAATTATACAATTATATTTATTGTATACTATTATCCTATTTATTTAAATACATATCTTAAAATGGAATAAACAAATATTTAAGCAACCTATTCATCATCAACTCAACTTCCAATGTGCGACTTTAATTGGTTTGTTATCAACTAAACTCAACGTACTTCTGCCTCTGCCCTTACTTGTCTTCCACTTGACACCCTTGTCTTCTAAGTACGTACATACATTTCCCATCGACACCAGCACAACGTGCCCCCACAACAACAGAGAGAGGGGAAGGGGCATCCATTTGATCCTCGTCTCGCAAGTTACAAAATGCAAGTTGTAAAATTAATACAACATAAAATTGTTCACACACACACACTAACACACACCCATTGAGACAGACACAAATATACACTAAAAACTATTTGCAGCATGCATGCTGACAACTCCTTCCCGATACCCCATGCCGCACGCTTTATATTCCTGCCCCCTGTTCGACTCGTCTCTCTGTTGTGGCACTTCAAAAATTTAATAAACGTTGCAGCATCGTTCGCATGCCAATAATTTCACAACGTTCCCCCTTCGGGCCACCCATCGCATAAGACCCCGCACACACACACACACACACACACCTCCTACGGTCTTCCCCTGCTTGCCTGCACCGCCAGCAGCTACACCTTCTCATTCCCTCTTTTAATGCGTCGTCAATTTGAAAAACATTGTCAATGCATATTTTGTCTTCTTGTTTCTGTGCCACTGTGTGTATATGTGTGCGTGTTTGCGAGTGTGTGTGTGTGTGTGTGAGACAACTACTAAGCGTCATATTAACAACATTGTAACATGCACGCAGCATAGAAATAGGAAAGGGAAACTACAGCGAACTACAGAGCAGAAGTCAGACAACGTCAACAGGGCAACGGCAACTGTACCCCGCGCACCCCATTCAATACGAGCCCAATCTCCGCATAGCCCCCGCTTTGATGCGTTTGACTACTTGTTTATACCCTGTACTCTCATTGGAAAATCTCAGAAAGGAATATACTTACATACTAAATGCAATAATTATCAAAGGGTCTTGTAGTCTGCAAATAATACCCAAATATTTAGAAGTATACAGTTTATACTTCAAAAACACATTTTGATGATAATAAAAAACAGAAAATAAAAACAAAAAAAAATACAATGTTATATGTGAAAGACATCTTACGATATCTTACTTCGATTTCCAATTCATGCCAGACTTACATACTTTCTTCTTCAAGGCATAACAATTACAATTTGAAACATATAGTCTAACGTTTTGGCATACAAATTGACTAAAGTATGTTCAAGCTAATTTTAAAATTTCATTATAATCGATTAAGACGAATAAACGTTATCGAAGTATTGCTGCCACCTACATGTGCATGCATCAAGTTGACTCGCACTCTAACTAGTTTATTATACACTGTAAACTGTACGCTTTTATTAGTTCTTTTTTTTTGTCTTTTTATTTTCTTTCGGTTTGCCTTTTTGATTTTTCTTATGTTTTCCCTCTCTTTCATTTTATTTTTCTCGTCTTTTTACCAACTATTTTTCAGTCAATTCCAACGAAAAATTTATAATAAATGCTCGCGCACATGTGATGTCGCGCATTTTAATTGGTAACTCCCCCGCCTTGGTCTGGGGACCTGGCAAAAGCTGTATAGAAGAACGGACGAGCGGGTGAGGAATGGAGTTACGTGGGTTGCGGGGTGCAAGGGGTGTGCAGACCCCCCCCCCCCTCTAGTCTTAACTTTATAAACGCGAGTTGCGTTGCCGTCTGCGTTGCGGTTTAGCTGTAAAACGATTGTCATTTCTGTAGTTGTTGTTGTTATTGCTGCTGTTGTTGTTGTTATTGTTGTTTATGCCAGTTGGTAAGCACTTCTGGGACATAAGAAAAAACAAGGTGCGGGCGAAACGGTGGGCAGTACAGTGCAGGGGCGTGGCACAGCTCTATGACCTACGTGACAGCCAAAAGACTCAGCAACTTGCCCGTCAGATCAAGTGAATATATGCGGTTATATGTGAACATGCATAATGTATGGTTGTGTATGTGTGTGAGTGTGTGTGCGTGCGTGTGTATGTGTGTGTGTTTGTATACTATGTGTATGTTGTGGGTGCTTTATGGGTTTTAATGGCCGCTGCATAATGCATGTCAAATGCAATTGCTGAGCTCATCGAAATGCTGAACTCAGCGCAGTGCAATGTAACCAGTGCTGGAAAACGTTTGTATTTCTTAGCAAATCCACTGAAAAGCTACTATATATGTGATGAGCTGCTAAAACTGAAATTGATAATAATGGAGCGAAGTAACTAATGCAAATGTTGAGGCCAAAAATGGAAATGACAATTGTAGATGAAAATATAATAATATACTGAAATTACTTGTAATTTACAACACTACACTTGAGAGAAAGCTTGCGTGGAATATCTTTGGGCATAGCTCCTACAAAGCAAAGGTATAAAATTGAGAGAGGTTCCTCTCTCTATCTTTGAAGTATGGCTACCCTAAACTTAAATAATATCAACTACTAAGCATGAAGCCAAAAAACAAACCGGTTGATTATTTCTGTTTGTTGTTTGGTCACCCGCTCAAAACTGAAAACTTCAACGGTCAACAAAAGCGTCGCCTCTAATGAGGCAACAGCAACAACAGCAACAAAAACAAAGTGTCAGAAAAATAAGCAGCTAATTAAGAGTCATGTTGTCGAGACACAGCCACAGCCACAGACCCAGACTCCAGCTACAACTACAACTACAACTGCAACTCCGACTCAGACCCATAGTCCAAATCCGAAAGTTAACCCAACCCCAAAAATATATACAGCGACAACAACTAAAGCTAAAAAGTACAAAAGCAACAAACGACCTTCGCATGGACCTGTTTGCGGCTTAAAGTTGACACAAGTTTTAGCAACGTACCTAAAAAACAATGTCGTATAGTATAACATAGTATAACATAGCATAGGTACTATATACGAGGGTCGTTTGATAAGTCCGTGACTTTTTGTATTTGCCGCGCACCTGCTCTAAATACAACACTGCTCCTGTCAGCAGTTATCGATTAACAGCTGACTGTAAAATTTTGAGAAAGCTGCGTTTCTTAGTTTGCGTTTTATAGGCATTGAAAGCAGACGATCTCGTGAATTTTAACGAAAATGGAAAAAAGTGAATTTCGTGTGCTAATTAAGCATTATTTTTTGCGTAAAAAATCCATCACCGAAACCAAGGAAAGACTTGATAAATATTATGGGGACTCTGCACCATCAATTTCAATGGTTAAGAAATGGTTTACTGAGTTCCGTTGTGGTCGTACCAGTACAAGTGATGCCGAACGTTCAGGTCGCCCAAAAGAGGTCGTCATGCCAGAAATCGTCGACAAAATCCATGGAATGATATTGGATGATCGGAGAATGAAAGTGCGTGAGGTAGCTGAGGCTGTAGGCATCTCAACTGAACGGGTACATCACATTTTACATGAATATTTGGACATGAAAAAGCTTTCCGCGCGATGGGTGCCGCGATTGCTCACACACGACCATAAGCGCAACCGTGTGACCATTTCAAAGGAGTGTTTGGCGATGTTCAACCGCAATCCAAACGAATTTTTGCGCCGTTTCGTTACCGTAGACGAAACATGGATCCACCACACCACACCAGAGACCAAAGAACAATCAAGACAGTGGGTTTCTCCGGGTGAACGTGCACCAAAGAAGGCCAAGGTGGGTCTGTCGGCCAACAAGGTCATGGCCACAGTTTTTTGGGATGCACAAGGTATCATTCACATCGATTACCTTGAAAAGGGTAAAACGATCACCGGCGAATATTATTCAGAGCTTTTGGACAGATTCGATATTGATTTGAAGCAGAAACGACCGCATTTGGCGAAAAAAAAGTGCTGTTCCATCAGGACAATGCACGGGTGCACACGTGTGTAGTCAGCATGGCAAAATTTCATAAATTGGGCTACGAACTGCTACCCCATCCAGCATATTCTCCAGATTTAGCCCCCTGTGACTATTTTTTGTTTCCAAACATGAAGAAATGGCTCGGCGGTAAGAGATTCGGGTCAAATGAAGAGGTCATCACAGAAACAAACGACTATTTTGAGGGCCTTGAGAAAACCTATTATTTGGAAGGAATAAAAAAATTGGAAAAACGCTGGACTAAATGTATAGAGCTAAAAGGAGATTATGTTGAGAAATAAAACGCTTCTTTGACGAAAAAAATATATTTTATTCAAAAAGTCACGGACTTATCAAACGACCCTCGTATGTACCCATGTGTACAAAGAAGACTTTTCTATACATACATGCTATACTATACTCAGCTAATGGGCTAAAGAGTTCATAGATAGGGTTGCTGTGGCGATAATGTGAAAGAGGAACAGGAAATGCTTCACCAAGTTGGCCCATTTTTTTATGACCGCAGTCCGAGTCAGAGTTGAAGCTGGAAATGGAAATGAAAATGGAGTCGGAGTCAGAGTCAGAGTCAGAGTCGGTGACCGTGCCGTTATTTGACAATGCCTTTTACAGCTGCGCACGGCTCTCTTGAGCTCAGCTCTTTTCAGTTTGCCAAGTAAGTATTATAATATTTATGATTCGCATTCGCTTTAATTAAATTGCAAAGCCTTGGCCCGAGAATGCGAATGCGACTGTGCGGCCGTGCCACACATTTGACTTTACGACTTGCATTTAATTAAAGTCAATTTAAGTAGTGCAAATGCAGAGAGAGCGAGAGAGAGAGACAGAGATAGAGACAGAGTTACCACTCGAGATTAAGCAATTACTTATCGAGAATGGGACAGCAATCTACTTGCACCTCACATTCGACTCGATTTCAATTCTTATTTTATTTCGATTCAGGGTCAAAAGTAAAGAATATTCCTAGTAAAAGCAAAGTTTATATAAAAAAAATACAGTTAAAGGTTCAAAGATGTCTCTATTAATCCGATAATAACAAATAGTCGACATTAAATAAATAAATAGATATCTATACTTTATATGGTAATTACATACATTATACAATTAACATATCTTAAGTAGCGTTCAATTCAATTAACAAGATTCAACGACCCTGACTGTTCATATACGATTACTACAATATGTATGTATATAGTATGAGCAATTCAATTACCTAAAGCAATTCGATAACAATCTACACAGTATTTAAGATGAGCTGAAAGCCAGTCAAGACGACTTTTAAATACTTAACAAATCTCATCAAACAAATATGCTTCTATATACGATATATACCCCGTCTCTCGAACCTTATACCCCTTAATTCAAATGAATAAATTTATGCTTATAAATTGCATGTAATCGCTGTTAAAGTGATGTCCAAAAAGGAAGTTCAGTCAGCCCATGTTCGTAGTATATTTGCATTATGTTATGGCACGATATGGTATTATTAGCCATAATCACCGACTTGGATTTCTCGCACACACACACACACACACACACATACACAAGTCACGCCCACATCGCAACTTCAATTTATTTATAAATTACAAACGGCCTACAATGAACTTTGGACACTGTGCAACTGGGCAGCTGATATGCATGCATAGACATGCATGCCTGCGCCCCCGTCTAAGTATGCGTGTGTGTGTGTGTTGGTTATGTTATGTTGTGCATTGTGTATGACTGTCATAAAGTGAAGTTATCTTAATTAAAATGCAACAACAACAACGAAAATATAAATAAAAATAGACAACTCCACATGACAACGAATGTATGGCTGATAGACAATGGGATACTCCTTATTTGGCATAGGGAGAAACAGTTCATAAGTAGAAGGAAGCACACTGTAACAAAATTAGTATCCTATTGTTTACAGGGTATAGAATACAGGGTATTAGAATAAACATATTAATGATAGACAGTTACTATTTTTGTTGGCATTAGACAAAGTTCTGCCTTAATAATACTTTCAATTTGTAGTCCAAATTAGCATCACATTGTTTACAGGGTATTTTTAAACGGTAGACTATGAGATACTCCCTATTTGGCATAGGGAGGAGCTCTGCCTTAACAGTACTTTCAACTTGTACTACACACTGTAGATAAATCAGTCTCACAATTTCTACAGGGTATACTTGAAGGGTGCACTACGGTGTACAGCGTATACTTAAAGGGTATACTTAAACATATTGTTTTTATCACATTTGCATGTCTGGAGCTTGGGCAACGGCCTGAGATTGGAAGCTTTATCGTTAATAAACAAAACGGAAGCATGCTTATGCATTCGCATGAATATAAAATGCGAGTAAACATGGCAAAAGTGAGAAAAAATCTATACAATAATGGCAATAACAATAACAATAATAACAACAACAACAACAACAGCAGCAGCAGCAGCAACTGTGACAACTGCAACGGCAGCAGCAGCAGCAGCGCCTACAACAACAGCAACAAAAGAAACTGAGAAAACTGAAAAAGTCAATGGACTGCAAAAACAACAATAACAACGACTGAATGCAGTTGTAGTCGCAACGACAGCGACGGCAGCAGAAGCAGAGGCAGCGGCAGTCAAAACGTCAACGTCAAATGCTCATTTACAAAGCCAACAACAACAACAACAGCAGCAGCAGCAGCAGCAGCCGCACGTTACATGCGACGACTGCGCTGCTCTGCTTGGCTTGGATCCCCCACTTTTGCACTCTCTCTCTCTCTCTCTCTGTAAAGTCCAAAGCTGCTCTCTGCCCTCAGTCTGGTAGTTACATTGAAGCGCGCTGTTGCGTCGCTGTTAACTGTTAAACAGAACTCTGTTAATTCTGTGAAGTCAGCAAACAATGCAGACTTGCGAAACTATTGTTGATTTTGTTGTTATTGTTGTTGTTCTTCTTTTTTTTTGTTTGTCTATTCCTTTTTGCACATTACGTACTAGCCAAGGGCAGTTGAGGGGAGAGCCAAATGGAACAAAGCGTGGCAAAAGGACAGGCAAATTTTTTTGTTTACGATACTTTGTTTGCTTGTTGTTGCTGCTGCTGTTGTTGTTGTCGTTGTTTTGGCTCCCTTATGTTTTGTTCTTCTTGTTGTTGTGCAGTTGTTGTTGCTTAAACGTTTAGCGTAAATTACACAACATAATTATTATGTATTTATAAAAGAAATGGGTTAGCAATTTCTTAGCTGTGTCCTCATGAATATTTATAATCAATGCCAGCCTGAAGACCGACAGCGACGAGCGCGTGTCGTGCGTGACACGATGAAAAAGGATATATATAATATATTAGGATATTTATATGTATTCACAAATTAAGAACATCAATAATTATAAGTATTTAATTAAATAGCACATATACAATTATATGCATTGTAAATGTGCAAAGAAAAGTATTCAACATATAATATTAAATAATATAATATTCATTATGAAATGATGGGTGAAAGTGAATGTTGTGCCATTTACTTGATAGTGAGTATTATATTTTGAAGTAGTATTTCAGTGTACAGGTACAGCACTGTACAGAGAGAGAGAGAGAGTGATATGCTTCGTTTTTTAGTTTGTACCATGATAGAACCGCTCTTTATATTCTCTTTACTTACTTCACCAAACGTTGCTAAAATAAGTAGAAAGAAATTCCTTTCCTTTCATTTTGTACTTTGCCCTTCATTGATTCATCATAGTAATTTATAGAGTAACCATTAATTGTTTGGTGTACTCATTTCGAAAAGGGTGTCAAGCACAGCAATCCCTTCACAATTATATGACTGACAGTGTTGTGAGTAATGAGTACACCTCAAAATGTGAACAGCACAGTACTCTAAAGTATTACTTGCAGATGACTAATAACTCTGGAAACATGTTTTACAATATATCGTACTATTGCTATATATCATCTCATACAAATGTACATATGTAGTATAGCTACATACATATATTTTTAGATGTTTTCTTTGCAATTATACAAATTGTTTATCTAAAACAAGAACAACAACAACTTAAAGCTCTAGACATATACAATACGTATTCGAATAACATCATTATCTACCATATACAGACACGTATATCATTTTATATTTATCCACAAGTCTCAGCGGCTCAAGTGGATCGCAATTGACGCCATCGATTAAACAAAACTTTTGAAACACTTTGCTGACGCGAAGCGCACAACGCCAGCAGTCGACATCGTCAATTCGATTCCTCTTTGGCATGCGCTAAGGAAAGGAGAGTGCTGGTTGTAGGGGAAGATGGGGGGGAGGGTAAATGCGCATACATAAACTTAGATGACAGATACAACGACCCTGACCTTGATATGTTGGCAGGGTGGCTCACTATTCAATAGAGCAGAAAGAAAGAGGAAAAGTTTCGCCAAGTATCTTGCTGTATCTGTGGTTCATAATGTAAATATAACTGAAGAATACATATACATATAGCCTATAAACTCTTAAGTTGAAATCATTAAGAACAATATGTTTAAATGGGAACTTTAAATAAGCTTTGGAATAAGAAAACTCAAATATATAAAAAAATAACAAATAAAATTACAATAATATATGTAGGTATATAATAATAAATACATATACAATTATATTATATTACACAAGCACACTCATTTTGTGTATACACACATCAACTATCGACATCTTAACTAACTCTGAAAATTTGATTGCAAAGGAATCTTTAACATAGAAGATATTTAAAAAACAACTTTAGTGAATGTAGAGATTTTAGAGGCACCGCCTGCAAGTATGCAATGCAACACATACATAAATATATCTCTGTTTGTGTATCTGTATTTATATGGTATGTTTACGTCTTTTTGTGGCAATCTGTGTACAAAGATCATCAGCATGACAGAGTTCCCTTTGGATGTTTCCCCAACAAGAGATGTAAACGGAACCGTGATTCTCTCACTCAGAAAATATCTGGAGCAATCATAATTTCTGGCTTTTGTCAAGCAAGAGAGAGAGAGGGAAAGAGAAGGGTGGGAGGGGGAGGGAGAAGGAGCGAGGAAGTGGGAAAAGCCAAAAGGGAAATGCTCATTAAACGGAAAATGACAACACCGCAACACAGACGAAGAACAACAAGAACGAAGGCGACGCCACAAGACGGTGCCACTATGGTGACAAGAGCAACCAAAGAGGGTTAAAGGGGAATGCGGTAAGGGGTGGTGAAGAGAGGGGAGGGGAGGGAAGTGAGCAGAAAAAAGGAAAACAAGGCCGAAGTGCAGGAAATGTCAGCGTTGACAAGAAATTGCACTCGCTTTGGCAAAAGGATATACACTTGACACACACACACACACACACACACACACACACACACACACACACACACACATAAGCCATTAGCATACACCAAGTATATACTGTAGGTGTCTGTGTGTGAGAGGATGGGAGAGGAGCAGGGAAGGGGCCACGGCCTTAGAGTGCTTGCTATTTGCCACACGGTTCGTGTGAGTTTGCTTTAGGCCCGCATTAGGCAGAGTGGAGCCAAAGGGACTTGCCCCAATGCAAGACAAAAAGTTCAAAGTTCATGCTGCTAACAGGGCCAACAACACACGCGACACACACACACACACACGAAGAGCCAAACACACACACTTGTCGAGTTCAAATATAAACAAAAAGTAATTTTTGATAAATGAAATACAAATAAATATTAAATTCTATAGACAAATGAACAAGTTGGCAGGTATGCCTCAATTTTAAAGCATTTCTAATATATTTCATTGAGATACAAGACTAGAATGCATGCTACAAATACCCTGTAATCAAGTTTAAAGTATTTTGATCTGCCTGTTTACTGACCATTAGGTATTATAAGCTCGGCTACTGAAAAAGAAAAACCTACCTTTACCCTTTGCAGGTTCTTATCTGCTCCGATCTTTCTTATACTCGTTATTTGCCAGAAAACTGCTTCTTCCTATAAAATCAAAAGATTTAGTTGTCCCACTTTGATATGAAGTAGCAAAAGTCCACGTCAATTACTGTCTAACTTTAATCACAACTTAGGTGCTTTAACTAGAAAATTGTCAGTTTCCCTTTGTGACTTTTCGGCTCGAAGCTAATTAGTTGACTTTTATTGATTTCGAAACGACCTTTGCAGTAGGTTGTAATCATGTTCATTGAGGGAGAATCGGGTTAATCCCATGGGGCGCAATGAAATACGCCCTGAAGTATGCAATCAACTTGCTGTTTGCACAAGTCAAACGTGTGTCTACGCTATAGATACGTTATATATGTATGTATCTATCTAGATATATAGTACATATATACATACATATATATTCATTTACTCGTTTGACTCGACTGCAATGTCAAGGGCAAACACTTTCATTGGGAAGGGGACAAAGGGACAGAGGGACAGACATTTTGGACGCCATCAAAAGTACAACATGAATTTGCCAATTGCCTTTTTCGTCGTTCTTTGCATTTTTCATTTAGCCAATAATCACAACACTTGCCAGACGCCATAACTAACATGCAACTTACACACACACACACACACACACACACACATACACATATACAGGCAGAGAAAGACAGAGACAGAGACAGGTAAGTGGACTTGGGTAGGTTTTGTGCTCGATTCTTTCCCTATCGTAAATTCCCATTTTAGGGCTGCTGCACGTGGACAAGCTTGTGGGCGCAACGAGGTAGGCGGCATAGGGGAATGCGGCATGTGGCATGTGGCAAGTGGCAAGGCAGCTAGTGTAGCAAACAATTTGAACGCTGTTGCTCGTTACATAGCGAATCATTTAATCAATTATGCAAAAAACGACGTCGACAGCGAACGATGTATCCGTAAAATGTTTGCCACGGCTACGGTTAGCGGCACGACCCTACAACCAAACCCCCTCTCCTCCCCTCCCCACTCGCCTCTTTCACCTGCACAACTAGCCACATCGAGCACTGTGCTTGTGTGTGTGTGGCAGCAAAATTCGAGTGTAGCTTTGGTTGTTTCTTGCGTGTTTCGGCACAGGACGACGGCACGTTTACCTTTTCTTGTATAAATAATTAATTAAATGTACAAGACCCGGCCCTCCCGCAACCCCATCCCCTTCCCTCAGCGTCGTATTCGCTCTCAATCGAGGCAGTAATGTAAGCTAGCAATTCGCATGAAGCAATCGCAGTTACACGCTCCAAGGACTCGTTGGGCAGTTAACAAACCGCTTCGTTTAGTCGATGGCCAATGAGCACGATGAGCCCAATGAGTGCTAAGTGAATGGAAATGAATTTGAATCGCTCATTCGAACGCACTCAGTGGGTGGCAAGTGCTGCCAGGAGTCTCATAAATACATAAGGCACAATGAATCGGAATCAGAATTGTAATCGAAATCGGTTCGCAAATGAACCATCAGCAGAACTATTATTGCAGGTGAATGGATAAAACTGAATATTTCAGCAAATATTCGAAAGAAGGAGAACTAGTTCACAAATGAACTACAAGTAAAACAGGTTTTGTTTTTTTATTGAATCACAAATAGTTCATTATCAAATAAAAGCTACGCAGCGCTTATTTAAAAGATTCTTACCCACTTAACCTCTGAACTAGTTCGCAAATGAACCACAAGTGGAACTTGTTTTATTTGTTCATTGTGTCACAAATGGTTAATGATGAAATATAAGCTATGCATCGCTTATTTTAAAGGTACTACCCCACTTAACCCTTGAACTAGTTCGCAAATGAACCACAAGTGGAACTTGTTTTATTTATTTATTGAGTCACAAATGGTTAATGATCAAATATAAGCTATGCATCGCTTATTTTAAAGGTGCTGCCCCACTTAACCTCTGAACTAGTTCGCAAATGAACCACAAGTGGAACTTGTTTTGTTTACTAATTGAACCACAAATGGTTTTGAATGCAAAGTGAGTTTTCCACTGCAAATACAGATGTGATACACAAAGCTTGTGAAATGAACCAGTTCACAAAAGAACCTTGAATAAGTAGAATCTCTACATATGCTTAAAATAACTTTTAACTGCTACCCAGCTAATTGGTTGCACATGGACGAACTAGTTCCACTTTCGACAGACTGCGGCAGGGGGAACAGACCCAAATCGTTTGCATTTAGTTAGCCCAATTACCTTCGGTCCTTCTGTGAGTGAACTCGCCCGCACTTGACACTAAAATGCAACTAAATTTGGATAGAGCTGCATAAAGCCTGGCGGGGCATGCCCCCTTGCATTGCATCGCTGTCGAGCCACTTGCTCCATTTGCTGGCTGTGCTGGGCTGTTCTTCCACTCTGCTCGCCACTTTGGCCCACTTTGCCAGCCACTTGCCAAGGCAGTGCACGCATGCCGAGCGGTGTCTTCAAGTGGCGGCTCGTGTCCAAAATTGGCCAAGTTAGGCAACATCACGTAGCCAGCTAGCTCGCTGCTGGGCGTGAGGGGGGTTTAACCACCCTTCTAATCCTCAGCTGCTGCTCCGCCCCTGTCAAGTTATTCGCGCCAAGCTATTTTTGGCCTGATTGCAGTGGGTGTCAAATCTCTGCACAAGATTCGTTGACGCCTTTGGCATGTCGACGTCGCCAGAACCAAAATAATCTATGGCAATTGCATATGGCAGGCAATAAACTTGGTCAAGTCCAAAACAACAACAACAACAACAGCAACAGCAGCAGCAGCCAGCGAACCAAATCCTCAACCTCGTCTCGCCTCCACTCACATCTTTGGTGGGGGAGTCACTGCATCCGCAGACAAGACGCGTCTGCCGTGGGCGTCTTCAGTTTTTGCTGCTGCTGCTGCTGCTGCTGCAGTTACTTCAGCGAAAAGTGCTCTTGACATGTTTTTATTAAAGTTTCCTACACAATTTATATACCCTGTAACACATGATGTATCAATGTGCATTCTTTAGTCATTGAGTGCGTTGAAAATTGGAAAGGGAAGCTACATTCCAAAAGAAATATGTTTTATTATGCTGTCAAACTAGTTCTAAACTTTCTTCAAAATCACTTGATATATACAGAAGTTATTCATGTAACTAGTTAAAACTCTAGTTCCTTTTCTATGAATACAAAAGATGATCTAGAAACTAGTTCAGTTGCCGAGTTATTTTGTTCATAAATACAGAAGTTATTCAAGACATTAATTAAAAAAACAGTTCCATTTCGACAAATACTGAATAATTCACGTAACTAGTTCAAATCAAGGTACCATTTCCCGGAAATTCAGAAGTTATTCAAGTAACTAGTTCAAACTCTAGTTCCTTTTTTTTTAATTCAGAAGTTATTCAAGTAACTAGTTCAAACTCTAGTTCCTTTTTTTTTAATTCAGAAGTTATTCAATTAACTAGTTCAAACTCTAGTTCCTTTTGCATTAATACAACAGATATTCAAGTAACTAGTTCACAGACGAATTCCTGTTTCAAGTATTTTTCAAGTATCTAGTTCAAACCACAGTTCCTTTTCAATAAATACTGAAGTAACCAGTTCAAATCAAAGTACCATTTCCCCGCAACACAGAAGTGATTCAAGTAACTAGTTCAAACCCGATTTCCTTTTTCCATGAATACAGAAATTATTCAATTAACTAGTTCAAATCAAAGTACCTTTCTCCAACCACAGTCCTTTGTAGTGTGGCTCAGTATAGCTATCATACTCCATAACAGGGTATCTGCCCGTTGAGCACTTCCGACTTACTAGTTTTCTTCTTTTATCTTCCATTTTTCGCCTTATTTTTTCTACTGCCTGCTGTTTTTCTTGGCCGGCTTGTTTGGCCATATGTTGATGGTTCGCCCAAAACACACACAATTTCTGCATATATATATATATATATGTATGTTTGTGTGTGCGTGCGTTTGTATATGTGTATGTGTGTGTATTTTGGGGTCAAGTTATGTTTATGTTGTGTGCGTGCACAGTTCATGGAATTGCTATTTGAGACCTGCATTTTGCACCGCCAGCTGATGCCACAAACGCACCGCCGCAAAAGCACTCGAATCAAATGCAGAGTAAGCGCGGATGCAATCTGAAACATAACCCTCGCACACATACACACACACACATACCCAGGGGACATAGCTGTATTATTAACTGTTTAAGCTAGCTTAATTTTAAGTTACTTTTGATGATCAAAACAAAATCCCACAAACTGGGCCATAGGTACGGTCTCGGGGCCCTTATGCAAAACTTCTCGGGGCCGCTTAATGTAATTACCTTGCCTAAAAAAATCACTGAAACTTTAAAATATAGTACGAGTATGTATGTTTTTAGCATAGATAACTTTCTCTCATTTTTATATTGACACAATTTGGGAAATTTATATTTCGGACCCTCTCATTTTCATTTTTCAATCATCCTTGCCTCATTGTGTATACCCGCTGCTCATAGATTAGAAGAGTATTATAGCTTTGTGTATAACGTATATTTCAGGCATATCGATATATATTCTTATGCAGTATTAGTAGCGGAGCTGATCTACGACTGTCTGTCTCTCATTCGGTGTGTTGAACGTCGAGATCTTTGCTACATGTTTGTTCCTGTATACCATCAGTTAATTAAGTTTATTATGAATTAAAAGGTCTTTCAAAATTGGTAGAATAGTATTTTACTGTCTGTATTTCGAAATTCAAGACATAAAAAGTTAACAGGATGTAGAATAGAATTTCTATTGAATTTGATAAGTTAATCCTGTTGGACATAGAAAATAACTATTAATAAGAGGTGTTTACAAGCTTCCCTAACTGATACTAGATGATGATTTATGAAAATCAGTAAGCTCACAAATAATCAAGAACTGAGAAGTTTATTCTTATGACAGTGTTTAATAACTATCAACTTTCGACGCAATCAACTTGACCTAAATATCTGCAATGTGTTAGAAAGAAATTGAATATCAATTAAAGCAGATAAATATCGTTTCTAGGGACCTAAAGAGAAAGAAGTGCATAGAGTAGAAACTGAAAACGAAGCAAACAAAAAGGTCAAAGGTCTGAACTGAAAACAGGTCAACGGATTTCGAGGTGTTAACTTGACAATGTAACGGAATAAAGAATCACTGCACTCAATCGATTTGACGGCAACATTGACAGGTAAAGAGATTTGTTTACTCTGCTGTCAGCTCTCTCTCTCTCTCTCTCTCTCTTCCTCTTTTCCTGTATCTAGTGAAAAGGAAACTCCAGAATGCGCTGTCAATATGAAACCGTATAACATAACATTCCAGAAAATAGATATGTTAAATATGCGAATCATTCGAGAAGTATTTTGAATAAAAATAAATATCTCAATGAAGAACTTGGGACAATCGCCAGCTATACCATCTGATCTAGAAGTATATATGTACATATGTATGTATATGATATAGGTATGTAGGCATGCAGATACATATGTTTGCATAATACGTAAGCCACTATACGATATTGTATAGTATTGTGTGCTGGTTAGCCGTAAAACGTAACCTACCCCAAAATAGAGTCGAAAGCAAAACAAAGTCATAGCTAAGCAAATAAGACAAAGGATATGGTAGCAAGAATGTAGCACCAAATTAACATAAATTCCGTTTGCCAACCAAGATCAGAGGCAGGGGCAGGGGCAGAGGCAACTGTGGGTAGTAAAAGGTAAAAACAACTACACTGTGCGACAAAAATATGTTGAAAAAAGTTGTAAAAAGTTAAAGAGTATGCATATATAAATGTTTTTACTATTTGTAGATCCTTCTCTTTAGTGATAGGAATCATATTTCATTGGATAATGATTATATCTAGTGTATGATATATGACAGTATATTTATTTAATTTATGCGATGTTTAATAGAATATCTCTCTCTATCTGTCTTTAGCATTGATTTTATAGACAACTCGCTGTTTTTCTCAGTGTAGTCTACCCACTAGACCCAAGAAGTATGTTGCAAAAAGTTCAACGACGCGAGCCAGGAGCCGCAAAGGGTGCGCCTACTGCAGATGGGGCAAGATGGGGGTAAGGCAATGGGGGCGGGGCTGCTACTCGGTCTGCCTATGTCTATTTTCTATGCCCGTGTTGACTGTGTTTGTGTGTGTGTCTGTGTGTGGAGGAGGTCTTACTACTCACATACATAAGTATGTACACACATTCGGTATTCCCACAAGAAAAATCAATGGAATTGTTTGCTATATTGCGCTATGTTGGGCCCCAGAATATTTGTCTCGTCCCGCCCGGCCCCGCCCTGCCTTGCATGCCTTTTCTCTTGATTTGTCTTTCGTTTTAGTGTACTTTTCTATTTTCCTTTTTCACTCTGTTCTTTTTTTGCTTTTTGTTTTCTGTCTTCTGCAACTTTCTTTCGGTTTTCGGCCAAATGAGCGACGACATCGACGACAAATGCTGCAAATTCTTCTACTTCTCTCTCTCTCTCTCTCTCTCTCTCTCTCTCTCTCTCCCTCTCTCTCTCTCTCTCCGTCTGCCTCCCCAGTCTCCCTTTGACTCCTGTCCGTGTGCTAATGCTGTTGACTCGGTTGACATACTTATTGATGGCACTGTGCACAGTGCGCCACAGTCTCGTGGGTTGTGTGGGGTGTGGGGGCGAGGCAGGTAAGGGCGCTGTGTGCGAGGGAGTCATGGCTGAGAGCGATGAGAGGATATTGCGAATTGCAAGCAGGACAAATAGCAGCTGTTCCGCTGAAAGGCACTGTAAGAAATTGCGTCATCCAATTGAACCTCTCAAGCTCCTCCCGAGAAAGTAATCCACTTTTGTTGCGACTTCTACAGACAGTCTACTTACGCACAACGTTTCCATAACTAAATCACTTTTAACCGTTGCGCACGCTAAAGTCAGCTACAACTTTAATGTGATTGAAAATAGAAAGATTTTACTTGTATCCCCCTCTGTTGAAAGCACATAAACAGTGACTCCCACAACTCGTCGGACACAATGCTTTGTGTGAGATTAATAAAAGAATTCTCATCAATTACATTGAAGAATCAGAAAGAAAGGATATCTTTGGCATACTGAAGGTTTTCAACCCTTGCAGATGCCTATCTCCTCCGATCGTTACTATACTAGTTATATATAATGGAGCAGAATCGAATAATACAATATACATATATAATTACTTTAATTGCTGGAGTTAACCGATTTATGTTATTGAAAAGTAAGGTTAAGTTTGAATAGCTGCCTGTGCCATTGATTATGTTGTGCACAGTGTCCCCTAAGCGATTAATTTCAAACGAAATGTACGACAAACACAAAAATATGTATTATTTTATGAGCTTTGTATTATTGTATATTGTTACTATACGATATATCGTTCCGATCAGCACGCTGCAGCGTTCAGAAATATAAACATGTGCTTCGCCAAGATAGCTTTAAAACTGAGAGTAATAGTCTCTTATTACGATATTATAGATATATATATAAATATAAATTATCGATATATACATATACATATATACATACAAATACCATCTATATAGATATAGGTAAAGGTTAAATAGCTGCATGCGTCACCGATTTTGTTTACATTTTTTTTACTGATAGGGCTATATTTATCATGATTTTAGGTGAAAGAATTATTTGGCGGTCGCTTCTAGTTTTTTTTTAATTGAATTTTGAAAATAATTAAATTTACATGTATTTTGTTGTTGGCCAGTTCTGAGTAAAACGTCACAATGATGCGCACAGTGGCCTACAAGCGATTTTTTTCAAACGAAATGTTATTTAGACACAATAATGTATTATTTTATGAGTTGCATATTGGGTGAGAGTTTTGGTGCCTACAACTATAATTCGTTGGTTGGCAGACTGGCGCCAACGAAGATTTTTAATAGCTCAATATGCTTTCAGAATATCATATGTGTTCGGCAAGCGAAGTTTTTTTTTGTTGAAGAACATGGCGCCGCAGGCAAAAAAATTTTGAAAAAATAAAATCGCGCGGGCGGTTTTTTGCGAATTTTTTCCCTGCAGCGCGCTGTTTTCCTAAACACTTTGAATTTTCTTGCTTGCTCAGTTTTCATTTCAAATGAATCGGTTTGTGGGACAGTGTGCCGTCACAAAATGTTCCAGGCAGACTGGCGCCTTGCACAAAAATGCAACAACAAAATACATGTAAATTTAATTATTTTCTAAATTCAATTAAAAAAAAACTAGAAGCGACCGCCAAATAATTCTTTCACCTAAAATCATGATAATTATAGCCCTATCAGTAAAAAAAATTTAAACAAAATCGGTGACGCATGCAGCTATTTAACCTTTACCTAGATATACTATATATGTATATATATACATACGTATATATTTATATATATATATATATATATATACTATATGTTACTACTTGTTAGTCAGTGCACCAATCTGTAGTCCTACATCTCTTCCAATCCTGATTTTATATAAATATATATACAAAATATCTGTCTAATTAGCCAAATTGCTAAAGTAGTTACAGTGTGTTAACTAATTCCTTACAAAACGGATTAATATTTATTAAGAATATTAGAATGTTCTTCATGTTTTTCTTTTTCTATATTATTAAAGTATTTTGTACTTATATGCAGCCACAAACACAAAAACAAATTTAAAAATAATAAAAATTATTAAATATACGTTTGTAATTCCTGCTAACGATCAAGAACCGTTAACCCAGCTGCTCAGCTTACTCACCTCTCCTCTTTCTTTGCAGCCTCCAATTCTGCAGCTGAGCTTATCACAGCAAACGACGACGACGGCGACGGCAGAGGCACACTAAAGCTGTTGCTGCTGCTACATGGTCGCATCAGCAGGAGTTGCTGTTGCTGTTGCTGTACTCGTAACAGTAACTGTAGCAGTAGCTGCGACTGCGACTGAGACTGCGGCTGCAAGGCACTGTAACAGTAGGCGGTACACGAAATAAACTGTAGAAGACGTACTAAACGGCCGCATGGGAATTTCTTTGCATTTATCAAATGGCAAACGCGTCGCGGCCGGCGTCGCAGTCGGCGCAGCAAACACGTGAGAGCGCCAAACTGCGCAGGCAAAAGAAAAACAACAATAAAAAAAAACTTGAAAAACACTTTTGCTACTGTTGGTGTTGTTGATGTTGTTGATGCTGTTGTTGCTGTTGTTGTTGTTATTGTTGATATTGATGTTTCTGTTGTTGTTGATGTTGGTGTTGTTCTTTTTATTGCGCTGTTCGCAGTCGGGTGGCGTCTCTTTCTTTCTCTCTTTCCTCTCCCGCACGTCAGACAAACACGCCAAAAAAAACAAAAAAAAAAAACACAAAAAACGGTAAAGTTTTTTGTTTTGTTTTATGCACGTTTTGTTGCTGTCTTTTCACATTAAAAGCTTTTGTTACAAACTCTCCTCTGACTTAATTTGAAATTCGCCTTGTCACAACTGGCAAACAGCTGTCGAAGTCGCTTCATCTGTAACTGTTGTTGTTGTTGATGTTGTTCCTCTTGTTGCTGTTGTTGTTGGTGCTAGTGCTGTTATTGTTGCGGCTGCAGCTGCTGCCCTCTGCTACTGTCGCTGCTGCTGCGCCCTGACTGCGCTGCACTTGTTGTTGTTATCGTTGTTGTTGCTGTTGACTGTCGACGCGCGCTGTTAATTCCATGCGCGATTCAATTTCACAAGGCACCATGCACAAAAAACAAAAACAAAACACACAAAAGAAGTTTGCAGGCCATTGTTGGTTGCCGTAATTTAATATGGCATTAATAACAATAATTTAATAATTTAACATAAAGTGACTAACGGATGACAACAACAAACAGTGGCACAGTGGAACGACGGCGACAACGACGACGCGACCGCGACACGGACACAACTTGACGGTTGGTGAAAAACTGCTCTTTCCCCATAAGAAAGAGAGTACAACATGACGACGGTCGCCGCCACTGCCGCTGTCGGCGTCGCAGCTGTCACGCGCGTTCCTCTTGTGTTGTTGTTGTAAGTTGCGTTCTATGCTTTTGTTGTCGTTGTACAACTGTGAGTTGTTTTTTTCTCCTTTTTTTGCACACAAACCGTATGAACGAACGAGAGACGAAAACATAGAGAGAGAGAGAGAGAGAGTGAGAGAACGCGCAGCGCCGTCGCTCTCAAGCTTGCTCAACAGTTGTTTGTGCTAACAGTGCACTGTTAATTAACAGCTGCAGTGGGCCCAACCTAGGCTAACAGCGCGCAATTCAACACAAACTGTTAAATACGCGCTGTGTTTGGCTAAGAGGTTTTCTAAATGTTAATGCAAAATAAATCTATTTATGTATAGATGCAGTTGCTCGACTCTTGTATACCTCGTAAAGTGTTTTAGCGGAATATGTAGAGTAAGTTATAAACAATATACTCTTCATACTTTGTCTAACACAATTAATAGATGCAGGTGAAGTTGCTCGACGCTCGTTAAGTGTTTCGGGATATGTATTGAGTAAGTAATATAAAATATATTATTCATAGTTTGTATAAATCAATCATTGGGTGCTCAACTTCGCCTGCTCGACTTTTGGATACCTCGTAAAATGCTTAAGCAGGATATATTCAGTAAGTTATATACAATTTACTCTACATACTTTGTATAACACAATTTATGGATGCAGGTGAAGTTGCTAGACTCTTGTATACTTCGTTAAGGCTATATACAGTTAGAATATATACTGAAGGTAATATATAATAAATTATTCATACTTTGCTTAAGTATAATTTCAATGCAGAAACCTTTTATATTCATGTTGATATTGTATGCGAACTTATCAGAACAGAATTTCTTTATGTTTTGCATAAGTTCTTGATGAATTTCCTGGGGTACCTTGCTTTCCACTATGTTGTTTTATATGTATTATAGACAGCAGATAGTAGGCTGTCCAGTTCCCATCAGCTGTTTTATTTCATTTCACCAGATCGAAGAGTTATATGTTGCACATTGTGCCTGAATGGTCAGCTCGAGGCACTGTAAAGGACGTGGAGCTCTCTCCGTCTCTCTCTCTCTCCTGCACTTAGCTTGCCGTACTTTTGGTCTGGCAATGTCGTCTGTCGTTTGTCGTATGTCGTCTGTTGCCGGCAACAACAATTAACGGCATTCCGACGTGTCTGGCCGCTTGCAGACTGACGGGAAATTTCAAAAATTTCAATTCACAAAAATTCACAGGAATGCGCCCATTCACATGTACTCGGTATGTACTCGTAGGTCCCTTTGCCCGGCGCTCTCTCTCTCCCTCTCTCTCTCTCTCTGTCCCTCTGTCCACCTGTCGGTTCTGTGCAGGTGTGCATATCCTGCCTTACGGCCCATAGACCGTTTGTCTGCTCGACAGTTGTTTGTAACTACTTCTCACAGTAAAGGTCTCCACTCCACTCTACAAAATGAAGCTTTAACTCTAACTTTGCCCCCGTCCAACCTATAAAGTATCCCTACCCCACAAACTGTCCGTACTTTTGATTACATCAATTTGATTTGCCCAGTTCATTTAATTACAGCAAGCACTGTTTGCGATTCTATGCAAACTTGTGTAACTTGTCAAACCTAAAGGAAATTGAAAAACCAGAAGGAAAAGCTACCTTAGCTATGACGTTGGTTTAATACCCTCCTAGGTTCTTATCTCTCCCTATTGTTCCTTTACAAGTTATAGTATATAAAATGGTTTAGAGTTGAATAACTTTGTTCGTGTATTCATTGACAGCTAAAATAACTCCGATTGCTGAACATTTACAACTTTTTTATGAATACTATATCTTTATTTCTAAATCATCATTCATATAATATATGTATATATGATCTACCTGTCTGACTTTTATTTAAGGCAAAAAGAATAGATCGATTACTGTTCCTATGGCCTGACTGACAGACATACATATGTTAGCTAGTTCGATTTGGCTGTTGATGGGGATTCTGAATATATATGTGTATGTACCTTATAGGGTCTTAAGGTGCAAACTAATATACCCCCTGCAAGGATTTGCATAACTACGAAGAGTTTTATCTAAATAGCGATTACTTTACTTTAAAATCTTAATTAAGATTAATTGAATGTATGTGAAATATGTCATAATGATATGATATGATACCTGAGCCATGTATTTTGTTTCCACTGATGTATGGTATATACAGTTATAGATACATATATAACTGTTCCGATGTAAAGTTTTCAATTCAAGTTTTGAATTCCCCCAACTTTTCCCAATTCGATTTCTTGCAGTGCCTTCTTTAATTGACATTTTTAGTCAGAGTAGCAGCTGAATGGCTTAACTAATAGCTAGACATAAATCACACATATTTACATATACATATGTAGTTTGCATAGTATGTACATACGCATATGGTTATTAAGCATATTCGATTTGAGAAATTCCATTGTAAAGCAAACATATTTGAGAACCTCATCTGATTGTGGCATGTCCGATAAAGAGTTCTCTGCCAGAGACTCGTTGTTTGCAAACTCAATTCAAATCAAACACAAATTCTCGCACACACACACATACACACACAGTTGCATACGCATACTGGCACACACACGTTGGCACCTTGTCGCACGCACACATGGGCGTCACATAGCTCTGGCTCTCATGATTTAACACTAAAGCACTTGATGCATCAGCATCAGCATCCATCAGCACTCTCGGATCATCAACGAGGACACTTCAGCTACAACAACAACAACAACAACAACAACAACAACAGGGTGCATAGAGGATGCCAAAATCAAGGAAAAGCATTGCAATTACAATAATGCATATTGAGGAGGCAACAACAAAGTCGTCCAGGTTGAAGTGTCCATCGTCCATCGTCCATCGTCCATCGTCATCGCCGTCATCCGTGCCAACAACTACACATCACATGCCATGAAACAATAAATGAAGCGAGGCGACCAGACGGAATACTCCGGTACAGGGACAGCAAGAGGGGGAGAGGAAGAGCTACAGCCAGCTGGACAAGCGTAGCTTTAACTCAGTTACACTGAGAGAAGCAACGCAGCTATTAAGAGATTAAGTTGTATACATAGTAATCTTTTCATATTCTATTTCACTTTATCTAATTATTTTATGTTTTTTTTTTGTGTTTATTGATTTATTTGTATGTTATACATTTTGTTATATCATCATTTTATTTTATTTTATTGTAGTATAATAAATACAAGTAATTTAAAATATATATATTCTTATTCAGCCTGTATAAAATGTATTCCTTAATAATAAACATAATATAACTTGATAATAATAATAATATAACTCCATAATAATAATAATATAACTTGACTTCTAAAAGCTTTTTTCAGTTAATTTAATAATTACTAATCGACGTATTTACTTATTTTATGATTATAAATCGACCTATTTACACCTCGACTATTGAAAGTAGTCAAAGAAAGATCAACTTACTTAGAAGGAGGCCCTACAAGGTATATATATTCCTGATCAGAATCAGTATCTGTTTGTGTGAATACACAGATCTAAGCAATTACAAATATAGAGACACCTATTTTGGCAGAGGGGTTTCTTCATATGTTCCTATATACAATATGTATACATATGCAGGGCTTCTTCTACATACATACATATACATATATAGCTTGTAAATATATAGTTAAAGTGGCCTAAACATATTCCTGCATGTTAAGCTTGAAAAGTATCTTTTATATTGTAGATTTATCAAATAATTGAAACTATTTTTGACCTAAACGACCTATTTGCATACATAATTATCATATAAAGAAATATATAGATAAACATAAAGATAAAATAAGCAAGCTCCAAATCTGTATCGACTCTTAATACAAGAGAAACACAAACTCCTCAAGAAGGGAATTTTCTAAACAGACTCTGAGATATTTCATCGCATTTCGCATTGTGAATTCTCTACGTGTAGCATGCCACACACTACATGGGTCCGTGCAACTGTGCTGGGCCAACGGCAGACGCGACTCGTCCGGCAGTTGGCAATGAAGTGGCCCATGGAGCAGGTCGTTTGGCCAGTGATTACACGTCCTCATAAACAACAACATAAATGCCCGAGTCCCGGCCAAGTTGTAAACGCCGGCTAAGGTGATACATGCTTCTGCTCCTGCTCAACCACAAGAGCAGCAAATAGCCCCAGCTCCAAGCTCCATGCTTCGTCCTTCTAGCTGGACTCCAGTGCAGTAAAATCAAGTTGGAGTCGCTGTTGGAGTTGGTTAAGGTGGGGAAACTGATGCTGTTGCTGCTTGTCAGGTTGCCTTCCTGCTGCAGATGTATGTGGCAGGACTTTAGTTTTAATTTAGCAAAGACGCCAAATTATTAAGACAAGATGGCAGAGCAGGCTCGTAGCACACACACACACACGGACACTTACCTGCTGCCTTTGTGGAAACTGTACGAGGGCATTCAAGGACGTCGAGCACGACAAAGTCAATAAATTTTGTGGCACTGTCGAGCCAAGCCAGGCTGAGCTGAGCTGCACTTACTCAGCCAGCATATCCACTGGCGGAGCCACTCCGAGTACAGCCCCTGCATACGGATCCCCGCTTCCTTTCTTCCTTCCTTCCTTCCTTCCTTTTCTCTGCAACTGCAACCGCCCACTTTGAGGCGAGAGTCGACACCATTCCAGGTGTCCCAGGTGTCTATTTTACTTGCTTTTAACTTTTTTACTCGGCCCGAGTGTCTTGCAAGCTTTTAAGCATAATGTGATTCTGATAGGGGAAGCAGGTGGAGGGGTGCAGGAGGAGTGCATTGGACACGCCCCCTCAAGGTTTGCGTAGCTGCTCAGATTTCGCTGACCTACAGAAACACTTCAAGTTGAGAGCAGAGAAACAATTGCAACATTGTACAATGAGAGATTAGAGATAGCTAATAATACTGAAAATAATCTTAAAATATATGTGATATCTGTATATAAAATATATCTCATATTTTGGATATCCAAACACACAGTAGAAGTAATTTTCTCTCAGTCTTCTGAGCAAACTGTAGTTCATGTTGAAGAAATACAGAACTCAGCCTCTTATACTTAGAGGTACAGTATTTTTAGACAGATTATAAAGCACAGTGGGAATTGGGATTGGGATTTCAATCTCCAAAACATTATATAAACTAGATATCTATATATCTATATCCGACTCGATACTGACTCTCAACTATTAGACATCCTTGAACATAAGGTAGAGGTGTAGGGTCTATTTAAAACAACTCATTGGATAAGCGAATTATATTGCAGATATATCAAGGCATAAACCGACAACCAAATCTAAAAACAAAAAGCTCGCTCAATCTTTCTAAGACTAAGGAGTAACTAAAGTTTATTCCGAAGAAATTCCGATTTCAGCAGTTTGCAGTCTTCTACAAATCTAACACTTTCTTAGGGGATATAATATTATATATTATATAATATACTCACTGGCAAAGCGACTTATTTATATATCATATATATCACAGGGTTAAACATAAATCTATAAACAGAAATTTCAAGCAATCTCTCGGATACTTTAAAGTAACTATAGATTATGCCAATGAATGAAGGTCTAGGTTATGCTGAAGAAATGTATATCTTCTTCAGTAGCTACAGTCAAAGTTTAAAGTTCATTTACAAAATAAACATTTTCTTAAGGGATATAATACTATATCTCAGGAATATTGAACACAAACTGGAAACGGTGAACTGATGAGAAACTTTACTCTGCATCTCAAAAGAAATACCGTGTAATCTGTACTATACGGTCTATACTTATCCTTATTCTCATGCTGTTTTTCAGCTTGAAATGAGATGAGCTAATAAACCGAAGCCCATAACGATTTGAATAGCATTTGGGGAGATGTTTTCGGAAATTGAAAATTGTTTTCGTCATCATTGGAAGAGGAAAACGGCGGAGTCAGCAGGAGGGAGAGAGCTGAATCAGGCATTAAATCCTCGAGAGTTACGAGCTGGCTGATGATTGAGCTGAATGCTTTAACACACAGATTCAGCATGGCAACAACAACAAGAACAACAACAACATAACATAACAACAATAAATGCAGGCAGCAGGTGAAACAGCTGGAAAAGAGGACACCTTTTCGAGGCTAAATGTGATCACGCAGTGCGCATAAACAACGAAGGGCGCGTAAAAGTTATAAAAGCAACAACAACAACAGGAACAGGAACAACAACAGCAACAAATGTGTCGTTTAGATGGGCGCAGAGTTCAGCTGTGGGCGGCAGGTGGGCGTGGCCGCAACAGTGACGCAACTGGACTATAAACCATAAGAGTGCAAAGACGTGCGAAGTGAAAATCATAAAATAGGCAAAACCATCGGCCAGCCAGAACAGCGTGATGCGCTACACACTCCGGTGGGGGGGGACAGTTGAGAAAGGGAACAGTGGGAACATGGGAAATCCAAATACTTTATAAATAAAAACAGTGGAAATGGAACACTGATTACAGCAATAGGTTAACTAGTATGTTTACGTAATTTTCCGAATTACAATTTCATTTGTGTTTAACGAAAATGAATTGTTCAGCTTTAAAATTAAACTTGAAATAAGGTTTAACCATTTACGGGGCCGGCAGGAGGCGTATCCAAATCTAAAGAATACTTGATATGCGTGCAATACATCGGTTGTCATAGATCTTGTAGTCTCTGAGATGTACTAGAGAGAGATGTACATAACTATATCGACTGGGCTGTTGATTCTGATTAAGAATATATATATACATATGTAATTTGTGGAGTCTGCCACGCCTCCTTCACACAACCTTATTATTATATCCTTTCTATCCTATGGGTAGGGGGTATGAAAAGCGAAAATAATATTAAATAAATATATTTTTTTAAACTGAAGAAATGATATTGAAGTAGAGCTCTGAAACTAAATACTTTTATTGATCAATAAGAAGCTTGGACATTAGTTTCATGAATAAGAAGCTTGTTTAATTTCCAACAGTAATGATATATTTATTATAATTATTTAATTTATTTAATTTATTTAATTTATTTAATTTATTTAATTTATTTAATTTATTTAATTTATTTAATTTATTTAATTTATTTAATTTATTTAATTTATTTAATTTAATTAATTTATTTAATTTATTTAATTTATTTAATTTATTTAATTTATTTAATTTATTTAATTTATTGAATTTATTGAATTTATTTAATTTATTTATTTAATTTATTGAATTTATTTAATTTATTTAATTTATTTAATATATTTAATTTATTTAATTTATTTAATTTATGTAATTTATTTAATTTATTTAATTTAATTTAAAGTCAACTAAATACAGTCGACTGAATTAGAAAATAGATTGGTACAAAGAATTATTTAAAAAATCAATTTAAAATAATTAGGCGTAAAGTATGTTTGCAAAATTTTAAGTTGGTTAAATTTAAAATTAATTTAATTTCATTGAATTGAATTGAATTTAATTGAATTGAACTTAATTTGATTTAACTTAATTTAGTTTAATTTAATTTAATCTGGGATAAACAAAGGTATATAGAGTCGAACTACACCAGCTAAACTGAAGCAGGGCATGCAGTGAGCGTATGACAGATTATTTCAAACATACGTTGAATGGGAATGTGGAATGGGCTGCGGTCTCCTTGCCTTACTCCCATCCTCTCACTGCCATATCCTGTTATTCCGTTGTCCCGGTGTCCTGTGACCTGTGTGTGTGCGTGCGCGGGACTTAGGTGCCACACACACATAGACACACACACAGACACAGACACACATCGCATATCGTGTGTAACCAATGCGCGGTACGTGTGCAGCGCTCGCTGCTCATTACATGCGACGAGAGCGGCCCGGAATGGAACACCTGTGTGCCGTGGGTGTTGACAACAATAACAACAGGAAGAGGAAGAGGAAGATGAAGGGGAAGGTGGAGAAGAGCTGAGAACAGAAAAGGAAAGCTATTCAATATGGAGCTGGAGCTGGAGCTGGAAAACGATGTATTGTTGCGCCATTAGCCTAACGTCGGACGCGCCAGAGAATTGGGCGAGAATTGGTCGAGAATGGAACGTGAGATGCCACTTGCCTGGCATGTTGCACCGAGGAACGTTGCCTCAGCGTTGGCAGGTGAAATTAATCAGAGCTTCAATCAAATACGAAATAAATGCGGAGATTTGATATGACAGATCTTGTCGTGTTGTGCCAGCCGGAAACGGAAATGTGCTAAGTGCCACGGGCCAAAGGGGGCCGAGGCAGACAGACGGACAGACGGAAACTGACAACAGTTGTCAGTTTCCAGTTGTCATGTGGGTCTATTAAGAGAGAAGCAATCTCGAGCGAAATTAAATTTCAAATTGAACGCAACGATTTCATACTGATATAGTGTGTGTGTGTGTGCGAGCATGTGTGTGTGTGTGTTTTCAATTAAGCTGCACATTTAGAGAAACAGTTAAGAATAGAACAGTTGCAATACTTGTCTCCTTCTTCCATGTACACTCTTTCTTTTCTTTCCTTTCTCATGTTTCCTATCTACTTTCTCTCCCTCTAGCCCTATCCTTTTCCCATCAACTTTTCAATTTATCTTAATTATTATGTTTCTTTGCGTATCTGTCTCTTCATTTTTCTTTTCTCATTATTGTTACCCTCTCTTTCTCTCCTTCTCGCCTTCTCTTTCTATCTTGTTTTACCAAAATTGTATTCTACCTGTACCCCTTGATCCTTTTACTTTCTCACTTTCACTCTTTCGAACTAATTTCCAGCTCCTTTCACTGTCTTTCATACTCTATCGTTTACTATCGTACTTTAACTCTTCATCTACCATCATTCTCTCTCTCTTTCTCTCCCTCTCTCTCTATCTCTCTCTCTCTTTCGCTCTCTATTCTCTCTCTCTTCCCACATAAAGTTCTATCTTTCTGCAGATACATATACATATTTCACTCTCTCTATCCCTGTGTCACTCGCACTCTCACACTATGCATCTATATTTCTATACTATACTATATCTCTTTCTCTTATTTCCTTTTTCTCTCTGTCTCTTTCTATCTCCCTCTCTCTCTTTGTCTGGCATCCAATTACACACCTTGCAAATTTGATTTAATGCCAAGGCGTGCGTGTGTGCGTGTCATGTAGACACGGTAATTTTTCAGACAATTACACCAGCAACAGCAGCAGCAACAGAATAGCAACCATCCTCCCCCTTCCCCCCCTCTTCACGGGGAACAGGGAACACCTTCTTACACTTACCTACACTTACACCCTGCCCCCGCACACACGCACACATGATACGTTTGAGCTGCAAGTGAAATATTATTCAAAAATCAGTTACGCCCCCCCCACACGCCACGCCTTCGCGCTGTGAGAATTTATTAGACCAGGTATTAGAAAGGGCAAACCATGCATTTCACCCCCCTCACACACAAACAAACACACACACACACACACACGCAGCTTCAGAGCACTTAAGAAATGTGAAAAGAGGAAGAACCCTTTCCCATTCCATCGACACAACTCGACTTCAGCTTCGAACTACATTAAGAAAATCACTCGGAACTCAGCTCAACTGCAGCTGCTGGTCAAATTGAATTGAATTTATAGCCCCCCCCCCTCCACCCACCGCCTGTGCCGTGCGTTGGCGTGTCATTAGCAGTACGTAGGGGGTGAAGAAAAACGAGCAAGCTAAAAAAAGGAAACTGAAATGTTTTATTGCACGTGTTCGCCGTGTGAGTTATGTATGGGCTCCGACACGAGATTTACATTATGCGAGCGTCTTGCTTGAGAAATTAGCAAGAACACACAAGCTGTAAGAACCCCCAACACCCTACACCCAACACCCTATCAACCTTAATGCTCAGCTACCCTCCCAACCCGACAGCCACCGCTGTTCGATGTGATACACAGTTTAAAAGTAGCAAGAAGTGTTGCCACAGGCCTGAAGACATTCTTTAAGGTCGCGGTAGAATACCTTGAACTATACGAAATTAATTATATGCAATGAAATAACATTCGATAAACACCAAAAAAATGGCGGTAAACTGAGAGGAGCGGTGTATTTTTTTTTTGGTTTTTTATTAGATTAATAATATGAACGATCTGTTCTCACAGTAGATCTATATGTATGGCTATAATATCAAGCTGTACTTACTAGTTTTGAAAAAATCAAATATATATTCATTAAATAATAATAACTTACAAGGGTTTTGAAGGCATTGTTTCTCTCATTGTTGAAAACAGAATGATATTTGCACAATAAATCCTTCATATTCTTCTTCTACAGAATATGTTACTGTTAATGTTTACAGAGTATGTTGATGTTACTTATAGATTTGGTTTACAGTCTTATGGGGCTTAACTGCTACAGTTTGTATGTATGTATGTTGTGACCTTTATAATTGGTTGAAAATATATCTGGATTTTGAAAGGACCTACTCCAAACACAGCCTGATATAACCTTTCGATTTGAGAAGTTTCAAAAAGAATAGCCCATGCAGTAAGTTGAAAACTGAGTGGAGAAAACCGACCCTGATCTTGTTGTTGAACAAGAATATATATATGAAGTATACAAAACTTATAGCTGATCAATGTGAAATTAAACCGAATTATTAAGGGTCTGGTTGGGAAAAAAGTGAACGAATTGCATTCCGATCTGGTTGTTGAACAAGAATATATATAAAATAAACTATTTATGACTTGAAGCTGTCAAATGATACCGAAACGTTAGGGGCCGGCACCAGTCGAGCATACTTTATAGCGCTAGCCCAGCCCGCTTGTCAATCGCACTGCACCCCCATTTCTCCCCCTATCCCTCACCATCTCCCGCAACTTTTCTTCTCACTTTTTAATAAGCTGCTCACATCAAAAATCTTGGCATTTTTTTGAAGTTCGCTTTTCGGCGTATTCAAAATTAAATTTCCACGACAGGCAGTGGGCAGAAGAAGGTGGGTGGCACTGAAGCAGGAGGAGGGTAGCCATTGTCTTGGCCCGGCAGTAAGATGTAACGGCTTCTGTTCCCTCTGCCCCTCTGCTCCCTCTTCCCACTCACCCGTTCTCTTGCTGTTTTTTATGTTGACTGACTTTAATGAAATTAGATTGATTTTTGTGCTGACGTCCGGCTGCGACTTGGGAGGGGTCAGAGACCCCAGAGAAGACCGACCGCAGCAGGCTACCTACCCATCCTCCGATTGGACTTCAGTTTTTTACGGCTACTTATTCATCAAGTTGAGCGACTGACTATATAATTTAATTTTTGTCTGTAGTAAAAATAAATTTTTGATAGATGCGTTCCGAAGCTGCTCGGGGCCGTCTTCGTTCGTTTTACGACGCCAGGTGAGGCATCTGCCCAGCCAAGGTGGAGGGTAACAGATGTGGGTGGGAGGGGTTGGTTTGTAGGGAACGGAACCCGCTTGATATTTACGACATATTTTCGCTCTGACTTGGCAGAATACGAGAAAGGGAAAAGGGAGGGCAGTTGATAAAGAAGCTGGAAAAGCAGGAGGGGAAAGAGTATGCAGGAGAGGAAGAACGGAGGGAGGGACCTTGCACTGCTTAGTCGCTTAGCCGTGGCGAAATTAAAGTCGCCTCCAGTTAACACTTGACGAAATTATTAAACTTTATTAACCTCTTACGCTGCTGTCTGCCCCGGTACGGGGCCATAAATTGCCGCTGCGATGCTGCGGCGCAAGGACAAAGAACATTCGCTTCTGCGTCGCATATGTGACAGGGGGCGGACGAGAAAGGGGCGTGGCGAGCAAGAAGAAAAAGGGAAGGGAAGGGGGGGGAGTGCTGCAGCCAATTGGTACGCGCGCCTGACTCTGGTAAATTATGGCCACACTCGGGCCAAGAGAGACTGGTAGCAGAAGAAATAGGAGGAGGAGGCGAAGAACGTAAGGGGCAGAGAAAGAACATAAGGGGGGGGGGGAACAGCGCAGAGTGCACAGTGTACCGTATATAAAGCACAGTGTTGCGTACCATATTTGCAGCGAGAACTTCGATTTTACCTGCTGCCTTGGGGAAACAATCGCTTGTGGCTTCAAGCCCGATTGTCCGATTGTCCGATTAAGCGACATAAATCCAATTTCGATAGATTTCGAGAGCTTAGCAAGACAACAAAAAGTTGCAGCGCTTGGCAATCCATGCAGTAAAAGTTATCGATTGCTATCGATCGACATATGCATAGACTGCATACGATACACCACACAAAGAAGTAACGCTCTGTTGCTTTCGATTAAATGACTATCGATAGAAACGATATCTTAATTTAAATTGTTCAAATTCTAACAGTAAATGTTATCGCTTGTTATCGCTTGTTATCGATTAGGAAATGCATAGATCACATATACCGTTTTCTTTCGATTAAAAATCCCGACTATCGATAGTAGCGACATCTGCCACTTATGAGTTATCGATTATTCTATAAGCTCAGCTTTGCTATGCTATTCATGCTTTCGATTGTCATTCTTTATTATTTTCCTTACCTTATCGACTATCGATATAACGATATCTATATTTATCTATCTTTTTTTCCCATTGCTCTATTATTTTATGTTACACTATTCGATTGGATTCAAAAGTGCACGTCTGCCAGAGTTGTCGCAGTGCCATAAAGTCGACTATCGAATTGAACATGTGCCATAAAATCAACTATCGAATGCGACAATTCTCTTGCAATTTCGATAAGCTTAAAGTTATATTCTTTTCCACAACTGTCATTGTCTTTTTTCTGAGTCTGCACACACACACACACTCGCACACACACACTCGCACACACACTCGCACACACACAGCACATGCGTTTTATTTGGTCTCATTGCGTTGGTCTGTGCGAAATTTGTGCCATAAATTTGCACATTACACGAAAAGTTAACACGAATTACTGTTGTAAGTGCGCAAAAATTACAATTGTGCCGCACGGGGTCGAGCGCACAGACAAAGAGCAGACAGACAGACAGACAGACAAGGGGACAGACATAGGGAGAACTGGAGAGCAATAACTGAGGAGAGGCGTGGGAGGGAGAGCGCCTGCTGTGTATTGAATGGCCATAAATTTGGTGAATTTAAGCGCAAAGCTGGTGACAAATATGCGAAACTTGCAAGCGAATTACTTGAGCTCAAATTGCCAAAAATCGATAGACTTACTTATCGATAAATGTGCTTACACTCCGCAGAGAAATTCCACTTTATTTGACTATGGATTGGAAAAACGTTTACGTGTTTAAAATTGTAATGAGATAATCATAAATTTTGTTTAATTTTAATAACATTTATAGACTAATTATAATTATAATTATCGACCATAAGTAGAGAGATCGTTAGCAAATACAAGTATCTTGTAAGCTTAGCATATATTCTTTAAAAGCCATTGGAAAATAATCTCATTTTAATCTACAAATATTAATCGATAACAATTATTGTAGAGCTGGTAATAATAAGTAGAAAACAAGTATTGTCACTAGTTAAGGATAATTTAGAAATATAAATATATAATATAAGAAATAGAAATATATTAGAAATATTCGAATATTAATAACGGGCACGAAAGCAACATTCGAGTGTGCTCGACTATGTTATACCCTTGCCGGCCATTCGACTTCATAATCTGTACGCTCACTCATTGTATTTCTTAAATAACTCCGTTCACAATGAAATTTTCAGAAATCATTTGGATGGTGACACAACAAAAATGAATCTTTTTTTTTTTAATTCGCCCGCAATTCAGTTTTTAATGAATTTTTAATATTGTCAACAAATTTAAATGGCAAAGTTCTGATAGTCTTTCAGATACAAGTGTTCATACAGACAGCAGTTGTAAAAATCATTCAATACTAATGGAAAATAGTTTGACCTACATATGATATGATGATAAAATATTAAAAAATATGTTTTTTAGATAGTTATGTTTAGTTTTGCACCCGATTTAAGTTTTTATTAAATATTTCATAAAATTTTCAATAGTTAAAGATTATTTTAAAATCTTCAACTTATCTATACATTATCTATAACCTATAATTATAACCTATATATTAAATCGATAAATTCCTTGCTAATGAACATGAACTGTTCATGATCAAAGATTCGGAAATTGAACTCTTTGCCAAAGAACAAGGAAATGGAACTCGACTAATGGCCAGACCTAAATTAACATGCATAATTTTGTTTGCCAGTGGACAGTGTAGAAGTTGTGTGTTGTACATATAGAGAGGGAGCGAGACGCAGTGAATGCATTTGGCATTTTGTGGTCACTTTGTGGCATCCAAATGCATTTTAGTTCGGTTGCAAATCGCTTTCGATGCCGATTTGTACACTCGTCGTGTCGCACCCCTTTCTGTTCCTCCTCCTCCTCCTCCTCCTGCTGCTGCTCGCGACCCTCATTGGCATTGGCATTGGCTCTGTGGAACCCGACGCGCTAGTACTGACTTTGGCTCCGGCTTCATCTCCGGTTCTATATGTGTGTGTGTGTGCATGGCGCAATTGATTGCGATGGCTCGAACGACCATTTTTTGGGGCCACTTTGTGGCTGCCAGCCGCAAAATGCAATCCGAAATTTCGTATAGGCATCCTGCATCCACATCCACATCCGTTGGCATTTATGTACCTAATTATTTGGCCTAAATGTAATATGTGCATGCTCCGCAAAGCTTGATCATCTTGCACCCTCGACAGCCAGATACTCAGTGCACATCTTTAAATCATCTTTCATTCCTTTCCTTTAAACATTTAACTTTGTACCAATCGAAAGTGTATATATCAGGCAGAAGGAGGCGTGCCAGGCCCTACAAAGTATACACATTCAAAGTATATAGAGCCTAATCTGTCTGTCCGTCTGTATGATGACCTACGCAGATCTCGAGGCTGTAAGAGCTAGGACTATCTAACTTGCTGGTAATATGTCTCATTATTGCACACATACCCCGTGTTTGTATAACAACTTGGCCACGCCCCCTTGCGAATTGTAAGCGTAATTTCATTTTCTGTAAACGCATAATTAACCTTAAAGTTATTTATATATATGTATATAAAATAACAGTTATAAATAACGACTGTATCCTACTTAATTATTATAGCCTTGCAGAGAGTATATATTTATTTTGGTGAGTACGTTGCAACTAACTTTTAGTGTGTATATAGTCCAAATCAGGATTAGCAGAGGAGTCCAACTAGCCCTGTCCGTATGTTCGTGTGTCCGCAATCTACTCTGTCAGTTTTAGAGCTATCTTGTTGAAACTTGGCACACATGCTACTTATTGTTTCAAGCTGTAAATAAGTCGGAATGAATTGGGCCTATATAGTATATATCATCATAGTTGCTGTACATTCTATCTAATATATATATATATATATATATATGTATATATATATATATATATATATATTATGCACATAAAATTTCATCCCATTTCAATTCAAGTTTCTTGCATTGTCATCACTGAACCTGAATTCAGCGAAATGAGTTTTTTGAACGTGATATGCCATTAATAAACCTATTCTATGTACTTTATGACTCAACTACAATTACAATTAATTAAAATTGAAAGACTAGAAATTGTGTTTTCTACTTCATTTAAATGTTACGTTCATTTTTGGCACACCCCATCGAAAATAACCTGTCAGGGTAGCCTTTCCTTCTGGTTATTTATATCTTCTATTCTTTGCTTAGCCTTTTTTTTAATGCATGATATAATTCGAGTGCAAGTGCAGTTAGAGTGTGAGGCGTCTCAAATTTTGATGGACAGTGTTAGCTTTGAAATTCGTTTATATTAATTTTGTTAGCGACTTTAAAAGGCAAACAGAGGAGCCAAAGTTTTGCCCCTACCAACCACAGATGGCGCTGCAGTCTGTAGTTGTTGTTGTAGCCGCAGCTGCACTTGTAGAGGTTGTGTGTGTGTGGGAAGGATGCAGTAAGGGAGCGCGCTAAAACAGCAAGTAGCATTAGCAGGGAGAGGAAGAGGGAGGTAGAGGAAGAGAGTGGGAGAGTGGGGCAAAGCAAACTTTTCAATCACCGCCAGAGCCGGCGAGTCAACGTCATTGCCAAGGCATTAAATGAGAAATGTTGCAAAGTAAACATGCAGCGGGGGCATGCTACACATGGTTGCTGCGCGGTGCGGTGCAGAGTTGGGGCGGAGTTTGGGCGCACCTCGCTCCGTCTGCGGGCAATGGCAGTCAATCAGCGAGCAGTCAGCGAAAAGCGAAAAGGAAAATAAATAAAATGCTACAGCGTTTAAAAACAGACGAAGCGTGCAGTTCCAGTTGGCGCAGGAGCAGCAGCAGAAGGAGTTGAAGGTGCAGAAGGAGCAGGAACTGTAGCTGGATATGTTGCCGACATGTTGGCAACACTTGCCACTCGTTGGAGCATGACGAGCAGCAGCGACGCGACGGCAGTTGAAAACTGTGTGACAAATACAAATCACTTTAGATTTATTTGATGAAATTGTTTGATGATGTAGAAAAGGATTAACGCCAATGATATTTGTATAACGCTGCTGCAACCGTGTACAACAGCTGGCTCCGCCCCATGTTGCAGCAGCCACACTGCCACAGCCAGCAGAGCAGCAACTGTGCAACAACACAGCAGCGACAGCCCTGGCAACCCTGGCAAGCTGTAAAATTGATTTAAAATTAAGACAAAGACGAAGACGAAGCATGACAGTAATCAATGATGAATGGCAGCAAAAAAGTGAAAAGGGGAACGGGGAGGGAAAGGGGGGAACGGTTCCCAGAGAAGCACAAAGCCATTGACTTCGTCCAAAGGTCGCTGGAAAGTTATAACTGCCGGCACACTATTTCCACTGCACTTTAATACGCAAGTATTTATTGTTTCCTTACTAAATGAATATAGTCTAATCACATAAGGTTGCATTTCTGTTAGTTGCAGTGCATTGTTAACAGTCGAAGAGATCGCAACATACAGCAAGACTAGTCCTTTAGAGTTGCCAGTTCATGGTCTGATTACAAGAGGTTGCCAGGAAATCCTCAGATAACAGCCAGCACTTAAAATTTTATACATAACATACATATGTAAATGCATTTATATAATTGGCAGTGCATCGCTTACAGTTGCACAGATCGTAACATACTGCAGGACTAATCTTTTAATGTTACAGTCGCCACTTATGTTAACCATGATTGCAAGTTAATCCTTACATAACAGCCTGCTCAGACATTTTGTTGCATTGCATCGATTACAGCAAGACTAATTCTCTAGTTTTGCAGACGGCATTAATGTACATATGCTAAAACTAGCGCATCATTTACTTATGTTAATTACATTGTCTCGCGCTGTCTAAGGTCTGCAATTGACGCTTATGTATATGTGTATGTACATATGCCAAGGATTGGACTTTGACCTAAACACGTTAATATTATTTTGTATATATGTATAAATATAATAATATATAGGTATGTATATTGTAAATATAATATATAAATAACCCAGACAGTGTTGCATTTACATATGTATGCACATGACATACATTCAATATATTATTAGTTTTATAATAACAGATCGCGCTAGAAAGTTAACAGTCACTGTTGATCGTTGTGCTCAAATGAGCTGCAAACTCAACACAGCGAAAACAATTATGTTAATTAGCACATAGCCCAATTAAACAAGGTTGTATTTAAGGTAACACTTTAATTGCAACTGTGCTGTTATAGCATAAAACCCTATGTACGCATTTGATATCCCTTGAAACCAATAGAAATTGCAGTTGCTGACGAGCAGATGCTCGTTATACAGAAGAGACAAAGGACCTACTTCAGCTGGTTGTTTTTTCTTCCCTTATAATCATAATAATTTCTGTGACAGCTGCTCGAGTCGAGTCAAGTCGAGTCGAGTTGGGTTTCTGCCTGCTTGGCCCCATCTAAATTGGGTCACATCTTTGCCCCGCACCTTGTTGTTTGACCCGGCTCAAGTTGCTTTTGCGAGTTTCTCTGGCGACGCCTTGTTTTATGCAACGACTTTTGAATTATGTGAGAAATCGCTGCCGAACGATAAGCAAAAAGGGGTTGAGTTCAGCGGGGGGATGTGGAGACTGCTCTGCTGTGCTGTGCTGCCTTCCCCACCCCTTTGATATAATCGGCGAGGCATAAATCTCAAGACCTGCCCGGCGGCTGCAATTTACGGCACGGCCGTAAATTTTTATAAATGTCCTTGTAAATAAACTCGCAAATATGCTGATTTAGCATATTTTTGATATATGAATGCGCATGGCCTTGTGTGGGTTGTGGGCTGTGGGCGTGGCACCACGTCTGTGGTTTATGCCTGCGTATGGCTGTGTGTGTGTGTGCTACGTGGCATGTGGCATGTGTGCGGCAGTTTTATTGTGCGTTTTCTGTCCTTGTTCTGTTTCAAATATTTTATTTTATTTCCCTTTGATTTTATTCTATTTGTTTTGCGCTCTTTTTCGCCTGCCCCCAAGGGGGCAGCGCATCCAGCAACAACAACATGACAACGACGACGACGACAACAATGCGTGATAAATAAAAAACGAAATTTTATGTTACATTAACTTTTAGCATTGTTGTTATTATTGTTGTTGTTGTTGCTGCGTCGCATAACAAAAGCACATGTGTAATAAAATTTATGCACATAAACAGCCAAAACAACAACAATAACACCGAACAGCATTGAGACAATGAAAAGCGCATTAAATATTTTATAAAGCAGCCGAGAAGTATGCAACGCTTTCTATGCTGCCCTCACCCTATGTACGCAAGGTACCACACAACATTGATAAAGTATGTTACGCCTTCGGGCGGCAAATATGTAGGTGTAAACTGGCAATGATTAACAATGGCAATCTGGCAACTCCAACAACTAGAACCCGCCAAAAGCAACCGGAAAGGGTAGCTGAGCTTCGCCATGCTGCCAGAAAGTTTAGTTTTTTATTTATCTGCTTTATATTCGCGCTGTCAAAAACAAAAGCAAAACGAAAATGCGAAAAAACAAAATAATAACTTAACTCCCCCGCTGAGAAATAGAAAAGAAAACGCGCTGATATAGTTCCGCTAGCTGAATAAATATTTAAATTTTGAAGTGGGCTCCACAGATGCCAGTATAGGGACTCCAGAATACAATGGAATAAGTTATGTGTACGTATTTTTATGTGATTCTTTTTCTCTCTTCTGTTTGTCTGCATATAAACTCACTTAATTTACAAGCGAATTAACTGAGACTTTTTTAAAATGGCTGCCTTGCTTAAACATATGTATAAATACCATGTTAATAACATTGCAATAAATGTTAATAGTTTAACAGTTTTCATGATAGTTGTGCTCAAATCTTAGTATGTACATGGTGATTACAGCAATTTAACCTGACAGTCTTGACGTACTATGTACATAACATACTATGTACACTTTAATTTACTCGCAATGGAAATGAAATCATTTGATATAAAATTCCATTTTCAGTAACGGAATGCGCTAAGTGCACAAACAACCCTCGACTCTCATCCGCCTTATAAGGCTACTTTTCATAATGCTCTGCAGAATGCTGTGTGTGTGTGAGTGTGTGTGTGTGTTTGTGTGTGTGCGAGTGTGCTTGAGTGGGTGTATGATTATGTGTATGTGTGCGTGCAGTGTGCACTTGACATTTTCAATTTGCCGGCCATCAAGCGGCAACTAAAGATTGCAACGTTAATGCGCCCCAAAGTGTACAATGGACTCGCTGTCCAGACAGAGGTGACGGTATTTTATATAATACATTTCATTGTTGTGAACACCCTTCAAAAGTAAATAGTAAATCTGATGCTGTTGAAGTATAATAGACATGGAATAACATAAAAAAAATAAGTTAACATAATAAAAAAGTTATAAAATAATTAATAATAATATTAATAATAATACTAATAACAAGAATAATATTAATAATAATTATAATAATAATAATAATAATAATAATAATAATAATAATAATAATAATAATAATAATAATAATAATAATAATAATAATAATAATAATAATAATAATAATAATAATAATAATAATAATAATAATAATAATAATAATAATAATAATAATAATAATAATAATAATAATAATAATAATAATAATAATAATAATAATAATAATAATAATAATATTAATAATAATAATAATAATAATAATAATAATAATAATAATAATAATAATAATAATAATAATAATAATAATAATAATAATAATAATTATAATAATAATAACAATAATAATAATAATAATAATAATAATAATAATAATAATAATAATAATAATAATAATAATAATAATAATAATAATAATAATAATAATAATAATAATAATAATAATAATAATAATAATAATAATAATAATAATAATAATAATAACAATAATAATAATAATAATAATAACAATAATAATATTAATAATAATAATAATAAAAATAATGAAATCATAGAGAAAGATTCGTGTTAGATCAATATAATTGTTAATATGTATAATAACTTAAATAATAATATAATATTTACTAAATGCTAATAAAATTAATTACAATTAATTGTACAAATTTGATGATTATAGCAATCAAAATCGATAAACTGAATATGCAGCATGGGAACAATCGAAAGCAATTTAAAGATCAAAGAGCATTCCATGCTTTGCTATAAATAATGTCCGTGGTTGTATCCTTTATTCAGGCTGCTCATTTTTCTGCTCTGAATCTGAAGTTGACACTGAATCTGGACGCTTCACTGTGGCATGTGGCAGTGGGCGTGGTTGTGGGCGAAGGAAGTGCAATGCAGCCCGAAACTTATTATTAATGTTTATTTTGCTGCGGCTGTATTAAAGGTCAGAGGTCAACGTTGGCATGCCATGCACAATTGAGCTTGCAACGTTGCACAAAATCCGCAGGGCACGCGGATAAACCAATACAACAAATGAATAAATAAATAAATAAATGAACACAGGAATAAACAAATAAACAGTGAAAGCACATGCTGCTGGCTTTGTGCGCATTGCTGCTGCAGTTGTTGCTGCATATTCATGTGTGCTAAAAAGTATGCAGCATTTGTGTGCCGCACGCGTCGCATTCATATTTTGTGGTACACACACACACACACACACATAAATAAACAACAACAAATGTCGACAAACAAAAATGGAATTCGCTGCGGATTTAACTGGGCGTATGCGTAATTTTTTGCTGCGGCTCCTCCCTATCGCCTAACCCCCCGCAGCGTAACGAAAAACTTTTACAGCCACAACATGTGGCAAACTTAGAATTGCCAATTCCCCGCCCATCCCCTCCACACACTCTGCCCCTGGAGGCAGCCAAAGAGTGCAAAGTTAACAACGAACGAATTTTGGTGCATAGAAATTTTCCCATGGCCATTTGGCAGTTGCAACACACAGTTTTGTTGTTGCTGCCTACGCAACTAAAACTGCATTCGAATGTTGCACTTGCCACATTCATGTTTTTGTTATTGTTGCTGTTGTTGTTGTTGTTGCAAGTCATGCTTATTGCCGGCTAAAGCGCAAGACGTGCGAGCTTCAAAAGGCTTCAGACAACACAAATTCCCATTAGCGCTTTGCCATTTGACTGCCGCAGCCACCTAGCTGCCACACTACTCCCTCTCTCCCTGCTGCTCACCCCGCACTTCCCCGCCTCGGTGCAACCCTTGTACAAACATTGTTGTGCTTGCAACTCTGCCCCAGCCGCTGTCTGCTTTGTGGGATAAAGTTCGGGTGAAAACATATGGCCGACTTCGACTTTGACTATTCATATTTCCGTTCGTCTGCCTCTCTCACTCTCTCTGTGTATGTGTGTGTGTGTGTGTATGTGTGTGGTGTATGTGTAAGTCTGTCTGTCTATCTGTCTGCCTGTTCTGTACGTGTTTTCATAACAAAACTAACATTTAACAATAACATTTGCTACGCAACGATGTCGACGCCAAAGCTGAAAGGATAAACATTTTCCAACTCTCATCGCCTGTGATACCCTAACCGAAATGCAGGGGTTGATAGATGCATGGCTTTGATTTGACAGTGCAGAGGTAACTATATACATATATTAAAATTATTATAGAGCAGTTTGCCAAGCACCTTTGCTAAATCGTATTAGAAGCATCAAAGTAACTTAATCATCATTTAAAAGCACATGAAAGCTTTGCTTAATATAATTTTTAACTTTGAAATAACAGAAAAGCTTTAATAGGTCTGCTTATCAGTATTGGAAAGCACATTAAAGCTTTGGCTGACTTGATTAACTGCTCTGGAACTGCGTTAGTACGATAGTTCTACAAGTCTGTAACATTTTAGTTTATATAATTATTAACCTAAAGCTTTGCGTTGTATCTTTTTAATTAATAATTATAGTATGAATAATTTAGATTTCATTTGATGTGAAATGAATTGTGGATTAATCCAATGGAAACCTGTTCAATATCTCTTAACATGTGTAGAGTATACACCCGCTGTTGTGGCTCAAAGTTGCATCCTGTTTGGGATGCTCGCTTTTTACTCCTCTGCACTTTGTGCGCTTTGATTATCATATTTCTTTCCACGCTTCTGCATTCTGTTTGCAGCACAAATTCAACGCAACCGTGACTGCAGATCCCAACCCGTTCAGTCTTCAGTCTCCTCCCCATCCTCTATCCTTCCTTCTGCTATGTGTCTTGCCTCCTCTCGTTCACTTTGATATTTTCTTTGGAGCAACTCGAAATGCATTTTCTATTTGGCATTTCAATGCCGCCGGCTGTGGCAGCATGTGAATAAAGTTTAGCGCAACATTTTGATGCGTTTTGATATCTGTCTGCGCAACATTGCAACTGTGTGTGTGCGACCCTCTTGCCTCTCTATTGCTGGCATTGCCTTTGGGGCGCCATGGCGTATGCGTAATATAATTTTTATTGGCTTAGAATAGTGCAAATCGTTAGGCAGCAGGCAGGCAGGCAGCTAGCAACGAGAAGGGAAGGGAAGGAAAGCGAAGAGTGGTTAACTCTGCCCCATCTCTGCCAGAGTTAACTCCAAATTGGCATTAGTTGAACTGGGAACAGCAACAGCTTTGCGTTGTAAGGGATTTTCCGAGCATCGTTTGCCACTTGAGACTTGGGCAAAGTCCAAGGAAAATGCAAAGGAAACTTGAACAACAGTTGCATAGAGCATAATTGCAGCGGAGTCAAAGGAAAATTGATGATGTCTTAGATAAAATATTGAGCAATTTGAAACCATAAACTGAAAACTGAAAACATTTTGTTAGAAAGTATGAAAATTAATGATGATGTGATGAGGGAAGCTTTAAAATCAATATAGAATGTTAGTGCAGAGAAAAGGTTTAAGTAGATAATGAAACTGAGTAAGAATCCAATGAGAATCCACACAGGGTTACTTACAGGACAGCATTGAAGTGTGTCTCAAAAAAAGTGTGTGTCGCTAACACACACTTCTTCTGAACTTTAAAGGAAACCATAGTTCTACAAGATTGCAGTTCATCTTCCCAAATCAGATCTTAAACTGCATCTTTTACGAGTTAAGATCTGCATTGAGTTGAGTTGAGTTGAGTTGCTTACTGACATTGTTCATTGTGAAAATGTTAACATTGTAGTGCTCAAAGAACTTTAACTGCCACTCCCCCTTGCCTTACTTATAAATGTTTCATTAAAATTGCCAAATATTTTATGTGCAACTCAAACACCGGAAACGAAAAGTGGCCAACGTTGAGTTGTTATGCTCAAGCAGGAAAAGGGGCGTGAGGAAGGCTACTCAAAAGTCGGCAGCTGGCAAATTATGACCAAGAGCGCGAAAGGAAGACAGAGTAGAGAGAAAGAGATAGAGAGACAGAGAGAGAGAGAGAGAGAGAGAGAGAGAGAGAGAGAGAGAGTGAGAGAGGGAAGAAGTAGCGCCAGAGCGAAAGCGCGCCGTCATAAAAAGCATATTGTTTTGGGACCCGAAACTGACGGCGATTCGCCTGTCACGCCCATTTGCCCCTCGAACACTGGCGCTGCCGCTGAAGCTGCTTGTCAATAATGTCAACAATGTTGTTTGTTGGTCCATAAATTACAAACTCTACCGTTCCCTCATCCACCTCTCTCTCTCTCTCTCTCTCTGTCTCTCTCTCTCTCTGTCTCTCTGGCCAGTGGGTCCAACGTTTTATGATTGCAGCTGGTGCCCCGTAAGAGCATCAAATGGGCAGAAGACTTGTACTAGCTATGGCCAAGTATACCCTGTAAAATAACATTATACAATATAATATACACTATAATATTATATATACATACATATACATATTCTGGATCAGCATAATGATCTTAGTTTTTAGTTAGTTAGTTTAGTTACAGAACAACCCAAACCAAAACTAGCATATCATAAGCTTATACACCGTAAAGTGACATTTTTATATATATAATATATATATTCATGAACAACATGCTGATCTTAGTTTTTAGCTAAGTATATAAAGAACTTCCCGTAGCAAAACAAGCTTATAACAAGAAAACACTCTTTAAACGCCTTTATAAAATATATAATATATATATTCATGAACAACAGGATGATCTTAGCTCACTTAGTGGAGCTTGCAAGGCAAACTGAAAATTTATTTAGTGTTCATTGCTCTATAACATCATTAGAATGCTTGTCTTTTTTTAAAGGAATACCCATAGCATATAAGAAGCTTATATGTAAAGGGAATACCCCAATAAAATAAAACAATAATTCTTCCCGTATAACTTTGCAAAATTGATAAATTGCTTTACCATTCATTCTCTGCTCCGTTGCAGGTCAGGGTATTACTTTAAAAAACACACAAATGTTGAACAACTTACGGACATTTTGTGCAACAGAGACAGAGAGAAACATAAAAAGAGAGAGACAGACTGACAGACATAGGGATGAAGAGAAAGCAGGCTGCAATGAAAATCTTTGTTAATTTTATTAGTTCACTGACCAAAATTTCATTACAATCGATACGTGCAGTGCTGGCAGCTTAAAAAATTTGATTAGAGCTTAAAAAATATCATATATATATATTATATATATATCTTTTCTTAAAGATATTTTTGAAGAACAACATAAAGTGGATCTGCTTTTGATTGCCGCTCCTTTAACTCGTAAGAAACTTCGCTCTGGATTTATTTTTGCCGTTTTACTTTGGTTCGGCTTGGGGACATTAAATGTTTACGATGCGTCTAATTAGAAGAGAAAAGTTTGCCAGAGACGCAATGACTCCGCTCGTAAAAGTATAGACAAGAAGGGAGAGGCGTAGGCAGGGGAAAGGGGGGAGGGGGGGAAAGTCGTGGAAATATTCGTGCAGCATATTGAATTAAATATTCAATCATAAGAACAAAAGGCACAAGTTGCCACCCAGTAGGAAATCAGACCATTTTCTGCTCAATCTCCACCTCACAACACCCCCTCGCCTGCCCCCTGTTTGCTCCATCAGCTCCACTTGTGCTTCAAGTGACATTTTATGACTGTTCTCTGGCAGCGACGTCGCTCGCGAACTTGATAGACAATTTCGAGTGTGTCATAAACATTTACCGTTCGACGTGAGCTGCCAACAGGAGCAGGAGGCAGGGGGCGGAGGGTGGAGGTGTCGTTGCCGTGCGAAATGTCCTTGACAATCAAAAGGCTACGCAACAGCAACACACATGAGCTCAGCAACTCATCACATGACGATGAGATTCACTTTGGTATTTCGATTAGGGAACATTTTCTGAAAAGAAACTAAAACTCTAAAACTTTAACTACATGTTTAACCTGATAAAGCTGGCACTAAAGCTAGAACACTGGTTTTAAATCAATAAATCACTAAATCAATAATAAATTTAATCTAACCTAACCAAGCGTTATTTTAATGCTAGACAGTTCTTTCTAGGTAAACATAATAACGATCACTGTACAAATGTTTCTTGAAAATTTTGTTGTAATCGTACAAATAACATAGATGTTATTTAAGATATAGTTTTAAAGGGTACTGATTTTCACGGTGCCCCCTGCAAAGTATGCAACGCAAAATGCGCCAAACATAGAAGTTGTTTTAGTTTTTATTTTTTCTTAAGCCAAACATTAGGTTAAGTTCATATGATACTGATCGATTCCTACTGACATAATAATAATAAAATAATTAGTTTTTATTTTCTCTTCATTTATGTTCCTACCTCACTCATTTTGATATAATGTTTGGTAATTCTAAAGAATATTTCTCCACCCTGTGATGTTAAGATACAATATTATGATGTACGGATTCCTCAATTAATAAATAAAATAAAATAAATATAAAAAAATAAAAGAAAAATTTTTATTTTACTATTATATAAGGGATCAGATATACAATTAAATCTATAATCTAATGAGTGTCTCGTGTAGTTGCTTCATCTTGAATACTTCTAAGCAATTCTTTTAGCAGTAGATCCCTGTGCAGTATTCTGTTGCTGATACATATAGAAGTTAAATATAAATCGCTTAAGTCAGATGGATAGCAGGTATAGCACGGTTGAGAATACTCAACAGTTGCTTTCGTGCTTGTTCTCTTCCATTTCTAGACTTTTTTCATATTATCCTATTTCAGAGTTGCACATCAAAGGAATATTTTAAATGTACACAAATATGGGTATTCCTCGTTATGTTTCCATATTCGGTTTAATTTCTAACACACGATCCCGTTCAGTTTTAATGTAGATTTGCAGCCTTAGTATCAGTACCACTTTCAGCTCTAGCATTAGTTCCATTATCAGTTTCATATATTGGTTCAGTATTTACTCCGATACTGTTATTGTTAGAGCATCAGTTTCAGGTTTCAGTTTTTGTGTCTGCATTGCACACACAATGGGGTCTGTCCCATTTCCACTGCTAGTTCATATTTGTATTAAGCTTGCTATCCAAGTTCCTGTTTAGGTTCTAGTATTAGTTTCAGTATTTCAATATCTTTTCCACAAATCCCATTTGCATTTTGGTTCCGGTTCAAATATCCCTTTCAAGTTTTTGCTGCCAGAATCTTTATAGAATTCGCGGTCTTGTTATGATTCAAACGATGCTGCCCCCTGTACGGCTAATTGAGTGGGAATTGCGCAGCGAGCCGCTGCTTATCCTTTGGTATGCCTCGCCCACAATAGTCCACTGCATTTCATGGTTTGCCAGCGCTGTGGACAGAGAAAATCCCATTGAAGCTGCTAAGCAGCTTACTGCCAGGTACTGAGCTCGAACGGAAGTCTCGTTCCCCCGACATGATGTGCATATATGCGTGGCTTGTAATTATTATTTTATGGCATACAATTAGGCGCAAGGAGCTAGGCACATTATGTGGCCACGTACCCAGACGTGAGCACACGATTCTCAATTCCTGATCAGATCCGGTGATGGTAATGGTGACCGTGACGGTGAACTCCGGCTGTTGCAGTTGTTATTAGTTATGTCGGAGGCAATTAACCGAAATAATTTGTAATCTTATTAGGCACACACACACACACACACGCACACAGCTGTCCATCAAATGTCGTCGCCAGCAAAGGCTCACCTTATAGCCCTCAGGTCTATGTGTGTGTGTGTGAGTGTGTGCGATAATTACATGCACTGGGGGTTACGGCTTAATGTTGTGCTTTGTGGTCGTCCCCATCTCATTGCAAATTGCACTGTGCAGCTGCAACGGTCAAAAGAAACTATTTGCCATGGCTGCAAGGCAACCCTAATCTTCGTACCTAACCTCATACCCAAGCCCACCTCATCGCCTCCCTCTGCCGACGGCAATTGACAGTCATATTTGATATGGTTACATTGTTAATTTCAAATCAATCGACAAACAACAAACTCCCACACCAGAAATGTGCCAAAGTAAATATTTATGCTACTTACAATTGACATGCATAAACATGCACGCACACACACACACACACATGCACAAACATGCACGCAAAGCATACACATGCACAAACATGCAGGCAAATAATGCTAATGTCTTCGGAGTTAATCGGATTTAATTTGAGCGCACATCATTTATTTACCCCAATTTAAAGCCCAAGGAGCAGCATAACCTCACTTTCAATATATGCAAATGTCTTAAACTTGGTCTTGTGTGTGAATACCTCTAGACTAGCTACGATTTCTGTATATTCTTCCTAATAATAATACCTTCACATCTGTTGATTACAATGATCCATCCACATTATGCGAATTCATTACGTAATGCAGCATAACCTCACTTTGAGTATAGGCAAATGTCTTAAAAGAGTAAATACCTCTAGACTAGCTACGATTTCTGTATATTCTTCCTAATATAATACCTTCACATCTGTTGATTACAATGATCCATCCACATTATGCGAATTCATTACGTAATGCAGCATAACCTCACTTTCAATATATGCAAATGTTTTTAACTTGGTCTTGTGTGTGCAAAGCCCTAGACTAGCTACGATTTCAGTATATTCTATATACTGTAGCAGTACCCGCTTATTAGCGCTACTACAGTAGTCGGAATCATTAAATTTGGTATATGGCTCGCTGCATACTTGTTGATTACAATGACCCTTCCTCTCCGAGTCAGTAATCATTACGCAACGCAGCTTACCCCACAGTTTTGCCAGTTTTTAAGCCAGGCATGCAGCAGGTACTCAGCAGGCAAATAGGAGCCCTGACTAAAAAGGGTGCTACATAGCACGAGAGCTCTACTTATTAACGGACTCAAGTGGGAAGTGCGACTGCGAATGTGTGTGTGTGTGTATGTATGTGTATGTGTGTTTGTGTGTGTGTGTGTGTGTGTTTGTGTGTGTGTGTGTGTGTGTGTGTATGTGTGTTTGTGTGTGTGTGTGTGTGTGTAAACATAGATCTATTTAGGTGGCGTGCTGAAAAGCAAATTCATGTTCGCCGCTGGCGCTGGCGCTGACGTTCTCGCAGCCCTGGCCAGGCCCAGGCCCAGGCCCAGGCCTAGTCGCAAGGCAATCCCAGTGAAGCCCTGCGCCACGGCATGCCGAATCAACTGAGCTCCCCCGAGCAGGCAATCATCTGGTCCATAAAGCACACGATGCGCCCCAAACTGTGCCCCATGTGCCAAACGGATTTCGTGCTGCAAACACGTGAGTGCTGCGCGAAGTAGGCGCACTTGACACAGGAGAGAGGGCAGGCTGGGGGGTAGGCAAGGTGGGCGGACAAGTAGGCGGAGGTGGGCGGACAATGGGTTGTCATATAAAAGTTAAACGGCAGTAAAGGAGGCAGGACGTTGACAGCGTTGACGTTGCGACAGGAAATCAGTTTGAGTCGCAGCACACAGCAAATGCTGATGTGTGGGTAATTCTGGGAGAAAGAGAGAAGAGGGAAGAGGCAGAGACAATCGCAAATACTAGATGAAAGTGCCATAAAGTAAATGAAAACTATCGCTGGCCATAAAGCTGATAAGAACGGGTCGAACAGCCATACACGCTACCCAATTCTTACTGACTGCCTTGTTCCTTGTGCCACAACCCAATCTCGCCCCCTTGTCGAGGGGAACTGCCTCAGTTTCGGTGGGCGTGTCGCGGGTCACGTGCCATGGACCGATTGCACTGTAAATGAGCCTTTAAATGTTTTGCGTCGACTGTACCCAACGCAGGCACTCTGCGATGCACTGCTACTTGCCAATCGGGTAAGTGGGTAAACGGGTACCGGTTAGGCATTGCCGCACAGCATGCAGAACGTAATTACTTTATATTGCCAGTCACTCTCTCCCCCTATCTCTCTCTCTTTCTCTCTCGGAGCCCATCTCAATTAAACTTCAATTTCAGGTGTTGTTTTAATACCAGCTCGGAACCCCTGCCCCACTGGGGTATATCAATTAGCCAACATAGATAACGTAATTGTTTTTTAATTACATTTGTTTTTATTCAATTAACAACATAAATCATAATAAATCACAGTAAAAAACACTGCATACAAACTAAATTAAATCACCATGCAATGCAGAGGCTGTTCTTATTTGATTGTAAAATATTTATTTGCTCTATTTGATTTCTCAGACATTGTGAGAAATTTGTTGAGATATTTTTGTCAGTTATAAAACTTAAATCAATTGTTCTGTGTTGAAGTTTATATCATAAACTGCACAGACAAAAAGAAACTTAATAATATAATATAAATATGTATAAATATATAATAAGTATATAATATCTATATATAAATATATAACATACTTTAATATACTAATTACAAAAATATTATTTAAAATTAAATTCCATTTTTTCCAAAGTCTAAAAGAATCCCAAGCTAATACTACTTATCAATATTTATGTGGAGTAACCAAGAAATTGCGATCTTTAAACTTAATATATATTGTTTTAAATATATTTATATATACATATACATATTTTGCATTGAGTATTTCACTAAGCTATTATTAAAATTTCAAACTAATATCAACGTGTTTAACATTGCGCTTTATACGTAGCATACCAAAGTCGATCATTCCTTTTTTTGCAGACGAAACAGTTTGGGATGCTTGGGGCGCAGTTTTTTAATTAAACCTCCCCGTACAACATACATTTATATCCACATCTGAATATATATATATATGAATATATATACACACACATAGCACGGGCATATTCAGTGCATATTCCTGGACTCTGAGCCGTGCTGGGCCCGCGAACGGACCTCGAATTGATGCCTTTAATCAGGCGGCCACTTTAATGACACTTTATGAGGAGTATCTGGTCAGTAGTAGAGAACAGAAGGGGGTATGCTTAACCCAATAAATAAATCGAACTTGGTCAGCGGATAAATTGAGTATTGTTTGGCGATGGGATGGGAGAAACTTTGAAAAATTTCACAAGTCAATTTAAGAAAACACTTCTCCCACTCCACCCTGCCGCTGCCTCCGCATCCATTACACGTTAACCCTTCTGTCAGCCCTTTGGGGTTTGGGGTTGTTCCTTTCATTCAGTTGTTGTTGTTTTTTTTCTTTTTGTTGTTGTTGTTGTTGTAGTTCTTTTTGGCGTGCTTCAATTGCCATGAAATTTATGTGTTGGCGCTCAGCGTGAAGTTGAAGCGCATAAATCCCCATGAAACGGATATTAAAAAGAATCATGAAACGAACTAACAGACCCAAACAGCGAGCCCCAACCCCAAATTGAGTTCCAAAACCAGAACTCTACTTCATACAATCACAAATCTATAGTATATAGAGGCGCATGGCATGCGTATTATATACCATACATAGCTGATTGACTTCGATAGCTTGGGTTTTGTTGGCTTAAATTATGAACTTATAAATTGACAGGCGGCTGTAGAATTTTTATAGGCTTTTGCTTCGATACCCTCTAGCAATGATTACGAGGGTATTTCGTTTACCGTACCCTGAGGAAAGTGGTTTGTTTCATGTTTATATGAGCTGTACTCGGGTGTGCTCGACTCTTATATACCCGCTACACACCTGATCACACCATAAAATTCTATTGCATACTTACAAGCGGAGTCCGCGAAATGACTTTCTCTGCCTGTTTCATGGTGTAGAGTAGAGTTGTAGAGTATTTCAACTTTTCCCTTATCAAATTTAAATACGCAATTTGAATTCATTTAAATTTGCCTTAATTTAATTTTGAATTTTTGATTATTAAAGTTTTAATTTTAATTGTATTTCATAATCAGTCGACGGCTATAGCCAAGTTTAAATAAATAAATAAATAAAAATAAATAAAAAAATTACAGGGTATTTTACAAAAGACCCTGCTGAATAACAATCTTTTGCTAGTTTTTCCTATTTTTTGGTGTCCCACTTGAGAAGGCGAATTGTTTAAGGCGGAAGCAGCAGGCTTAGCTGACTCGGTCAGGGAATTAGCTGGAACTGAAAGGCCAGGGTAAGTTTCTTTTTGCACGCTGCTCCACTAGAAAATACCCTATGCCGAAGACTTGAATGTTAGATATGTAAATGGTAAATATGTAGATGGAACAGAAATAAAAATCCATTTATCATCCATCGTATACTTTTAAAACTAAAAGAGCACTCTCGGTTTAGACTACCCATTTGCGATACTATCGACTGAAAGTACTGGGTATGCAAAAGGGTCAAAGCACGCGCTTCAGCTTTAGCTTTGAGTTCTTTGTTGGCCTAATTGGACTTGAATGAAGTGGAAAAGTCAACGGCAGAAGGCAATCTTATGAATTAACGAGACATTCGATTAGACCAGGCCAAGAGAGACAATCAAACCAGAGCCAGAGCCAAAGTCAAAGCCAAAGATGTAGCCAGAATGCAATGTAATAAATATTCAAACATAACTTTGATGAAATTGTCAGATGTCAAACGAAGTTTCAACTGATGCGGATGGAAACTGAAGAGCTTAACTCCTTGTGAGCCCTGCCCCGTCCTGTCACGTCCTGTCCCGTCCTGCACTCTCTGCACTGTCCTAGGGCGCAGGGTACCTTACGTACCTATAGTTTTCAAATAATTTAACATGTTTCCTGCGCCAATAAATTGAATTGTCTAGGCGGCGTGCTATCTGCCTCAATCTATCCCGCATGCGATGTATCAATATGTTTCTGAAAGTTTGACAGTCGCAAGGCCAGCAAGGCTTCAGTGCTGCGCAATTGAGCTTCTTTCTCGCCAAAATTAGCTTGCATGTTTATACCAACTCTTAATAAGGAATAATTTCTCATTTTTATTTTTCAATTTTATACATTTAAATATTGTAATTATTATCTTAGTTCATTTAATATTAAAGGTTAAATATGTGCTTACATCTGCAATTTTTAAATTTCATATGTAGGGCTATATTTATGATGAATTTAAGTCTCGAAGCTTCTAGATTTTTTTTAATTGAATTTTGAAAATAATTAAATTTACAATACATGTATATTTTGTAAAATCGGAGATATGGGCACATATTTAACCTTTACCGATTTAATTTTTATTTTTGCTTTACTCATAAACGTTAAACAAATAAACAAAAATAAATCAGTAAAATATTCAGCTTTCATTTTATGTAATCTAGCTTTTAGCTTCTGGCAACACTTATGTACATATATCGATATATATTTTGATAAATGATAAAACATTGCGTGTTTTTGAAGTAACTGTGGCAACTCTAATGCCATTGCCAACACACTTGAAAACTGTTGCCAAAAATATCGCCTGCTCGCACTCTCTCTCCAGCTGCCTGTGCATGGCCCGAGGATGGATTCTAGCTCTGGTCCTGGCATATTTGATTTTGTAATTTGCATTTGATAAGCAGGAACAGTCGAGGCGACATAGCTCAACTCGATTTGCCGTCGCCATCGTCTTTGCCTTTGCCTTTGCCTTTGCCCTTGTCCTTGGCAGCCTTTTGTTTTGTTTTAATTCCATTGAGCTGTGCTATCTATATTATCCATCTTGGATTCGTTCCTCTCCTCCCCCGCGTCGACTCTTTCCTCAGCTTTATTTGTCCACAGTTTTATTACGTATTTGTGTTTCAATTCTAGTTTCATTGTTTTTGTTTTGTTTCTCTCGACTTCTCCTCGGGCCATGGCCGGGTTACATTGCCACATTCCTTCGGTGCGGTGGTGTGTGTGTGTGTGCGTTCTTGCATGAAGGCATCCAAAACGCCAAATGAATGATTCATTCAAAAATGAGTACACTTTTTGGTGTACCCGCTTACAACGAGTATGAGTGAATGCTTTGATTCGATCTGCCTAGTGAATTACATTCATCCATATGATAGTAAGTACATTATTTTTAAATAGAGTATTTTGTATTTTACAGTCACAGTACTGTACAGTAAATGATACAATGTTGTTGATAAAACAAATATATGGTACTCAGTTCAATACCCTTTGCTAATAAACGACAGTAAAACCCTTACAAAGTGAGTGAAAAGGTTTTTCGCTTCTTCCATTTTGTGCTTTGCCCTTCATAGCCAACATGAATTTACTCATTAATTTTGAACTAACTAAAGTTAGTGTAATCATTAAACTAATTCAAAAAGGTGCTCAAAATAAGTGTATACCTTCGTTTGAATAATGCATATGCAATACTTTATAATGTATAGTAAAAAATGAGTACAGCATAGTACTGTACAGTATTGTTGCCCTGAAGTGAATTCATTCATGCAGGACTCTAGTGTGTGGGTGAGATCTACTGTTAAAGTTTGCAAGCTTTTCAACTGGCAGAAATTAAAAATACCCCTGGGCTCGGTTTGACAATTGTATGCATATTATGGAAATCCCCAGCGGGATTTGTTCTGTTCTATTCTGAACGTTAGGTTGAGGTAACCTAACTCAACTGGAATTCGAATTGGAATTACCCCCCGGACAGTAAAAACATCAATTTCGTTTATTTGTCATACACGCAATTGTATATTTTATTTGTTGAATGTGTATATAAACTATGCTTAATAAATAATACTCATATAATAATATAAAATACACAAATTGTTGCCAAATTGTATTTGTATATTGTTGGCTAATTAAGGAACCATGAAGGATGATGCAACAGTTCCAAAGCCTGGGATCTACAAAACATTTATGATTTCAGAATCTTGCATGCAACAAGCAAATGATGAAAATACTGGCATCGATAGTGAATCGATTGAGTTTACATAACTTTGCCATAACAATATTTTATATCATCTCATCAAGAAAATTTTCAACTTACTTTTACTGTATCAAATTCAAAAACAAACATAGTTTTTTGTACAAGAATCAATAGTATTATCCGATTTAAACATATGGCAATTGTTTCTCCAATATTTTCAACATTTTACGACAGTGTCAATAAGACCAACAACAAAGCAAAGCGAAAAAGAAAACGAAAAGCAAAGACTAGACAAAACGCACAAGCAGAAATCGTAAAGGAAGCCATATTCAATATTTTTCGATACACAATGGGAATTGCAAAAGTGTCGACAAATGGCATCGATGAGCGATGCCGATGTCATTCTGATTGTAATTAGCTAACAATTTTAAATTCATTGAATTCAAAACTATCGACTCATTCTGGTGCTGGTCAATTTTGTTCTTAACTCTTAAGACAATTATCTAATGAACATTTAGTTAAATGTAAATCCGAATCTATAATGTTGATTTTGTGTTGTGTGGATTTATCGCATTTTTTAATTTTGTATATACTTTTCTTTTGCCTAAGTTAAATGGAAATAAGAAAGAGAATTTAACTTCGGCATGCCGAAAATTGTATACCCTTGCAGCTAACGGAAATTGGTCTTCACAGGCTCTTCCTATTCTAATCTATATATATAAAATAATTAATTCAATTTTGATAACTCTTATTAAGTTTCGGCAATGCGAATTCTAATTGGTGGGGACGATTTTGTTGTACAAAAAAGCTTAATTATCGACTGATTATTCCTATGAAAGCTATAGTTTTCTGATTTCTATCAAATTTGAACTGTAGATATAGGCCACAATACAATCCAAAACTGGTGTAGTTGCAATGTGGTATCTTGAAAAGCAAATCAAGTTTTCATCCAATAATACAATTGTTAACCGATTTTTCCATGTTATTATGTTATAGTAGTCCGATCATTATACAATTTTGGTAGCGTATAATTGATAAAGCGAAATTAAAACAAAGCTAGTTTTCATACAAATACCCAATTTTGGCCGATTGTTCCTATGGCAGCTATATGTTAACTAGTAGTCCGATCCCTTTGAATTTGTGATAGAGTATTATAGACCAAATGTTGGTCGATTGTTTCTATGGCAGCTATATATATGTTATAGTTGTCTGTTCTTTATTTTAATGTATATCAAATTTTAAAAGCTTATTATAGATATAGAGAAAGTAACATGTGAATTTTGGTTGCGATCTTTGAAAAGAAATTCAAAATCGGCCGATGGTTTCTAAGGCAACTTTTTAATATATGGATCCGATCCGGGCTGACTTAATTACAGCCAGCAACAACAAGAAGTAACAGACGGACAGAGAGACATAGTCATGTACTTGAATTCCTCAAAGCCTATTGCTACTGATCAAGAATATGTATATACCATATACTGTTTGTATGGAGTTGCAGATGTATCTTCTTATGTGCGCTGCAAACTTCTTGGCAAAATGAATGCACTCACTGCAGGGGTATAATGAGGCACAATAATACATATATAAAACTAATTGAATAAATTTAAAATCTATAAATAATATTGCATATTATTTTAAGGATGCATCAAATTACAGATTACAAATTTCAAATTACAAATTACAAATTACAAAATACAAATTGCAGATTACTAGTCACTAATACTATTACACACATATTTATTCTATTACGGCAATGCAAACAGAAAGATCTATCACAATTCTTCCGTAAAACCATAAGTTATCTTTCATTCAATTCTTGATTCTTGGCAAGAAAACATAAGGCTTTTTTTCTTATAAACGATAATAACTAATGCAAATTCATAAGCTACATATGCTATATATCGTTGCAATCGATGTACAAATTTGTTCCGTATTTTGTATTATAATTATAATTATACACGTATTTGTAAACCGTTAACTGTTTCGTTTCTATTTGCTATTGCTCGTTATTAATCCATAATAAAAGGCTCTATTGAAATCGGGCGACTAACGCCAGACTGGAACAAAGGTGGTGAGGGAAGTGCGGCGGGGCGGGGTTCTATGCGCTTTTGTGGAGACTTCTATTAGAAAATAACGGCCCAACAAGTTGAGTTCACTGGATTAGTTTGTTAGTAAGTACAGCAGATGATGTCAAGCTCAGCTTAGCTCGCACCTAAGTTAGATCTAGTTAAGTTATCTTGGTAAATCGAATCGCAGTGCCACAAGTACATATTATTTAATATAGTATATATAATAACTATAAATCATATACCGATTATTTGTGCAATTGAACATAAATTTTTAGGTACATATCGTGTACAAACATACATACATATATATATATATATATATATATACATATATATATAGTGGATATATAATATAGATTTAATAATAGTAATAAGTATATGGTTAAACAACTTCATAGCTATCCTGCTTGGCATCCAGTGACTGATTGAAGAAACTGTAACCTGTTAAACCTTCCAGTGTGGCACATCATGAATAGAACATTCCAAGGTCCATACTAATATTTTAATTCGAATCAAAAAACTTCTGAGCTTATACACTGCACGAGAATGTTATATAGTTCACCCCTGATTCTCTCAGCAATTTAACTCTTTTTATTAATTTCTAATTAAGTCATTCGATCCATTCTTCTGTCCAGAAGTGTTTACGATACGTCTAAAATACCCCATTCAGGTTCTTTTTTTCGAGTTTTGTCTACACGAATTTGTTAAGCATGTAACAGTTTATCTCATTAGAATATAAAAATAATTTACTTTACAAAATATAAATTTATTTTGGCTTTTTGACTTGGAAGACTTTCAGTTTTTATAAATTGAAAAACCTTTTATCTAGTAAAACTCAGAACTTCCAACTTACTTCCCTTAATGGCTTTCTTCTTCAACTAGTAAGCACACTTTTGGGTTATAATTACCAACACCGATGCCAAGTAATAGTTTGAAACTTGTCTGAGATATATCAACGTAATATCGTCCGTTAAATTTAAACTTAAGTTGTCTGTTCAAGTATTAAGATTGTGTCCTACTCTTACTATATTCATACCATAATACCGATTTAAATTCTCTATCTCGCTCTATCTCTAGGGCTCCTTTCATATGTGTGTTCGTGTTGTGAATGGTAATAATTATTATAGAAAGAAAAACTAATTAGACGAGGAAGAAAAAAAGGCAAGGTAATGGCCAGAAGGTTAGAAGGAAAGAAGGAGAGAACAACAGAAGGGAAAGTTAGGTCAGGTGGTGAGGTGGTGAGGTATGGAGTTTGCTTTTGCTTGCGCTACCAACCGCTACTGCTGGTCTACGTGCTACGGCCGATTTGCAACCAGGCGAGCAACAACTGCAAAGCAGGCTGTAGCAGCACTAGTTTTCAGATATCTGCATTGATATTGATGCGGGTCAGAAACTCGCCTTGCGAATCGGCCACAGCGCGTATTATCTCCAGCAACAGTTCGCGCGACAAACCAGATATCTTTGGCAGCCTTGCCACCTTGGCAAAGTCTTTTACAATTAATTTCAAAGCATATTCCTTGATGTCATAAATTCTTGTTATATCCGAAGCTTCCAATGTCTGCAGCACATTCTCATAGGTAATGTTGTGCTCAAGCGAATATTTGCAGAATGAGTGCAAACGACTATTGGATAGGCCATAGAAGCAGGGGGCCTGAAACAAATACAATGCATCCTGTGGCGGCATCTTTGTCTCTCCGTAATAAATATAGCGTAGCAAAGATTGAAAGGCCTCCAGTGATGGTGAAATTTCGCCAATTTGTATCTGTACATGAAATTGAAACGAAATATATGCAGATATATAATATAGATACATATATAAACATACGATATTATAGAAATAACGAAAGTACTCACATTGACGGTATTATCCGGTGGCATGAATGAACGGAACATGCCCTGGAAATAGGTACAACGTGCTGATAACACAGATTTGTGTGCCGATATCACATGATCCTCCAGTATGAGGTTAATATCGCAAAAGTCCTTGCCCGTTGTCTCCAGAAATGTGGACAAGTCATGCTCCAATGTGGTGCCTATAATGTTATACCGATTAATACCTTTGTATGTGTACAACAAGTTAAGCAAGTTCTCACCAATATTCGACTCAAAACTGGTATCCATTACCATCTTGAATGGATGCAAGCGCTTGCGTATAATCTCAACTAGCAGCGGCTTATCCAGATCACTAAATTCACTGGACATAACCACATCGGTGAAGTTCTCGTCTTTGATGATGAACTGCATGCAATGATCCTTGATGATTTTAATGCTAGAGAGAATGAGAATGCTTTGAGCACAAGATGGATGGAGTAACGGTCACCTTGATGCAGACTTACTTGCTCTTATCCGCATTGTAGAGCGCCTCCAGAACATTCGCCTTGTTGATCTTATACTCCAAATACTGTATACAGCCGTGCGCCAGGCGCGGCATTGTGAACAATCCGGCCAGCTGATAGATGTCTGTGATAAGTATGATAATGTTCTTGCTATATGAGTCATCCAAATCAATACGATCCGTATAAATGTAATTTAAAATGATCTCGAATGCCTCGGGCGATGCGTGTGACAATCTCACTTCCAGCATGGGTACACGATCCCCTCCGACCCCCGTATTCAATGCCTGGGCATCCACCTGGCCAACGCCATAGAGCTTTTCCATTTGCTGCTGACGTGCCTCGCGGGCCGACAATATCTTGTTGCGCAAATATTTGGAACGTGCCGCAACAAAGGCAATGTGCGCCAGGATGTGAACCTCTTCGACGCCAACAACAAATTTAATATCGCAGAACTGTTTCTCGTTAAAGAATTTGCCAAAGTCATCGCGCAGCGTGCACTTCGGATAGCTGGAGAACTGAAAGCGATAAGTGTCGCCCCGTCGCACACTGTTGTCGACCGTGCCACCAAAGATGTACATGGCATCTCCGATCACAGCCGATGCATGAAAGACACGGCCCGAGGGCACATCTGATGTCTGCTCGGGCTGTATGACAGACCACACCTGCGAGTCCAGATCGTAGCAGTGCAAGTCATTCGGCAGTGTTGAATCAGCTGAACCACCGAATACATACAAGAAGCGATCATGATGCACCATTGTATGACCATAGCGACGCGACGGTGGCGCCGATGTTGCACCACGCAGAACCGTTTCATTGGATATGCGACGCCAGGTGAGCGTCTTGAAGTGAAACTCAAAAAGCGAGTTTGTTATCTGCAACCCACTTTGGCCAGAGAAAACATACATTGCGTCGCGAGCAACGGCAACGGGAAAATTGCAACAAGTCGGCGGACGATCCCCCTGCTGCTCCACCTCCTCCCACTGGTGATTCTCGCCAGTCAAATTCAATGTCCACATATCGTTCAATCGAGCATTGCCATCGTAGCCAGCATAGATCCACATTTTGTTATCATAAACGGCGGCGCCATGAGCAGATCTTGGCACTGGTTGCCTGCAGAGGGAACGTATGATTAGATCAAGCGATATAAATCTATATTTGATGACACTGGGTGCACTGCCTACCTGCCCGAGAACTTCCACTCCACCCACATGGCGCTGAGAAACTTATACTCAAACAAATCGTTCTTGTTGGTCAGATTCGAGTTGGAGTGTATGTCGCCCGTGTAGCCGCCAAAGATGAACATTGAACTGCCAGACACAACAGCGGAATGATGATAGCGAGGCGCCGGCGGTGTCCCAGTGGCACACGCTCGTCCCCAGGACTTGTCCTTCACACCAAAGCGTATTAGATCGTTCAGCATGTTCTTGCCATTGTCGCCGCCAAAGACAAACATGGCATCCTTGTAGGACACCACCGTGTGCTTGCTTCGCCTGGTCAGTAGAACCATTACCGAAGCCATTAATATATATATATATATATTTGTATGAATTGTATGAATTGTATGAATTTTTTAAATTGTATGAATTGTATGGGATGTGATAATGTAATGTAATGTAATGTGAAAACGTAATATTATATGAATGTTGAATCAAGACAAATGGCACTACGCTTACTTTGCTCCAACGAACTCGGCACACTCCAGCATTCGGGTCCATTGGTGTGTTGCCGTGTACGAGCTGAAGTCGACGTTGAGGGCGTTGCAGCTGTAGCTGCCTGGGGAGACCACCTTGCCATTGAAGCTGCTGCAACTCCCGTTGCTGCTTGCATCGTAGGCCAGGCTGCCACAGCCGTTCGATCCGTTTGATCCGTTCGAAGTAATGACCGCCGAAGTGGTGCTACTACTGCTGCTGCTGCAGCCAGCGCCTGCGCCAGCGCCGGCACCGCGTGTGCTACGCATCGAACTGGATGTTGACATTCTCAGATTATTGCGTATATGCTGCGCGTCCAGGCAGCCAACCGTAGATGCACTTTTCCGCGGTTTCACTTTCTTGCTCGACTTCGACTCGCGACTCCCATGCAAAGCCTCTGAACCAGAAGCGAATGCCAACTGCTGCTGCTGCTGATGCTGCTGAGAAATGCTATTGCTGCTGGCTATGCATGCAGGACAATAGATGGTAGCTGGTGTGCTGCCACCGCTTGCACTGCCACTGCCACTACCACTGCCACTAGCGCTTCCACTGGCACTGCCGCCACTGCTGCCCCCGACCAGGCCACACACCGTACTCAAGCCACTTGATATGGAACTGGAGCCCAGCCCACAACTGGCTCGACTGAGTGCTCCAGCCCCACTGTTGTTACCACTGCCACTGCCCCTGCCTCCACTGCTGCCGCTGGCCACGGCAACGCCTCCGCTTGGTAGATCTTCCGCAGAACCATTCGTGTCCGCGCCAAGTATGGACTTTAGCATTAAAGCATTACAGGTGTAGAATCTCCTTCGTTGGCTTATCTTGATGATATTTACGTTGCAGGGCTAAGCCTTGCCTTACTTTAATGCGAATCGTGCGGCCCTTTTCACTACCTCTGCAGGTCAAGAACTAAAGATGGGAGAAGAGAAACGCAGAGCCATACCAAACAACATCGATAGTTTGCATGGAATCGATATTTAGCTCACATAGCTCGATATTTAATTGTATGTAGCCGATAAGTATAAAACGAAAGCGATATATCAATATTGTTTAGTTAATGTTTTTATATACATTACGTTTTGTTTATATTATATATAAAATATAAAATAAAAATTGACATATGGTTTATTAACAAGAATGCAAATATGTATTCTAAATCGTATTGTACATCATTTTAATTTACTGTTTAAATATGTATATCCCGTGGCAGATTAACGGTTTTCTATAAAATAATTATGTACATTGTTTTTTTTTTTATTTATGGGTTTCAGCTTCAAAATCTGTCACCCGATAAAAAAATTAATTCATTTTCAAATCAAAAGGGCCAAAAAACGAACATTTTTTTAAAATAAAGTTTGCACACAAAATTAACTATCAAAATTCAAAGGTTTCAGATGTTCTGTTGTGACACCAGCTCCGAAATGAGCTCGAATGCAACCATAGTGAATGTTAAGGATTCGTTACGGGCCTCAAGTTCTAAGGGCCGCAGTCGCTGCCACAATCGTAGCAGCAGTCGCAGTCGCAGTCCTGGCTCTCTTTCCGAGAACATGAAATTAAACCCATCGGATATGTCCACGAATAGTCGCCGTGCATTCCTACAACATATGGTGGATAATTTACCCAAGACGGTGCACAATCGAGTCCTTGCCCTAAAGCATAATCAGCTGCAACAGATCAAGATATCGGAACAATTCTTTCGAGAGGTATACGAGCTGGAGAAGCGTTTCTATGGCCAGAGCTGTACGCTGTTTGATGCCCGGCGAGATATTGTCGCCGGCGATGTGGAGCCACCGATAACGGAGCGCTATTGGCACGAGGAGCATGATGAGCTGCTTGAGGAGATTAAGACAACGGAGGAATTCAAACAGCTGACCGAACAATTGCCACAGTTGCCCAGCAATGCAATGGGTGTGCCAAGCTTCTGGCTAACCGTATTTCGCAATGTGGCCCTCATCTCAGATCTGGTGCAGGAGCACGACGAGCCTCTGCTCGAATGGCTGCTGGATGTACGGATTAGCTATGAGCCCGACAGCTACACAGTCCAATTTCAGTTCGCTCCCAATGAGTATCTGCACACTTCGTCACTGATGCTGACCAAGAAGTATATATTGCGTCACGAGGCCGACAAGGATTATCCGTTTATGTTTGAGGGTCCCGAAATTGTGCGCTGCGAGGGATGTCACATTCACTGGCGCGATGGCTCCAATCTGACACTGCAGACAGTCAAACAGAAGCGTTCACGCAAAGGTGGACGCAATGTACCCAAAGTAATGCCACGCGAGTCCTTCTTTCGATTCTTCTCACCGCCACAGGCGATGGATCTGTCGCTGGCCGATGAGAAGACCAAAATGGTACTCGGCGCCGACTTTGAGGTGGGATATCTTCTTCGCACTCAGATTGTGCCCAAGGCCATACTCTTTTATACCGGCGACATTGTGGATAACGTCAACGATGAGTTTTGCCAAGCGGACAATGCATCGGCATCGTTGTCCTCCCTGTCGCATGGTTACCAAGACATGCAAAAGGATCCCATCCAGAAACAACAGTCCTAAGTCTCTCTCTCTCTCTATCTCTCTCTTATTAACATTATTTCATTTACTTTTGTTTTGGGTCCATAATTTACGCTTCTTTGTATCGATGTAGATGTCGTGTAAACAAACATAGATAAAGTACTAGCTAAATTCGAATCCTTAACTATTGCTATTGCTAATGCTACTGCTACTACTACTACTACTACTACTATTAGTACCACTATCACTACTGTCTTCCGGCCAAGGCTATTTGAATATGCTCGTGTAGTACTCCTCCTCCAGATCGTAGAGATCCATGGCCATCTCATCGCGCAGCTTCATCAATTTTTTATCGCACTCGATTTGCGTGGCACGAAACAGTGACGAATTGCTTGTGATGGCCTCGTTGACCGAATGGAAATCGTTCAGAATTAGATATTGCTTAAGATCGGCAACCAGCTTCATAAGAGATTCGCCTGCTCTTACTAAAAATCAGAGATAGAGAAAGATGAGAGGTTTCCCCAAATGGGGAATCTTTTGGTTTACATACCCATATTGGCGGCACGCACTTGCATCTCCAGAGCATCCTGCTCGCATTGTGTTGTCTTTGAGATCTGACTGTGGCTCTCGCGCCGAGCTAGCTTCAGTATCTCTGTAAATAAGGGATAAAAAGGTGTGGTAATGTGACCAGAGCCGCTAATTTGTATCTCTCTAGCCTGAGATAAGTTGTTCTGCTTCCCCAATAAACAGATCTTCGCAGGAACTGCGGTATCCATGTGCAGATGGAACATTGACGGATCTAAGAATGCGTTCCATTGCTACTTTTTTCGAGATATGGCTGTGGTTCTATGTGTAGTAGATGCCGCAGGTGTTGAATGCATTCCGGAGGTCATCGAGGAGTTACATTGTGTGCTGCTTTCCAACGATCTGAGTTACAGTCTTCTCATGGTATTTGCCAACAAATAGGATCTGGAAGATGCCATACCACGCGCCAATCTGGCCAGGAGACTGTGTTTGCATGAAATGCCACAATGCTGGAAAGTGCATGGCGTTAGTGCCTCTAGTGGATACGGCGTAGCTGAGGGCATGGAGCGACTTGTCCTCATGATACAACAAACATCCTTATTTCACCACTTCATTTTGTTGTTTATTCTTTTTTATGTTTACCTTCGAAATTCTCCAGCATGCTGCGCACATCATCTTTAAGTCTAGCATTGTACGACTTGAGCAGTGCCTCCTTGGACTGGGGAAGTATTGTTGTTCGTGAAGTGCTCGCCATTTTTGATGTGTTGTAATATTTAATTACTTGAAAATTGAATATTTAAATTTAATTCTGCTCAAAATTTTCGTATTTCGCTTTATTTATGTTTTTCTTCGGGGTATTTGTCACAGTAGGGTAACACACACGACTCAGGGTTGTTGCACACGCACATATATCGCATTCGAGCGCGTTCCGATAGTTCGATTACTTATCGTGTGTCTAGAGTGGACTAGAGCTGGGGCGACCACTCACGATAGTATCGATATATTGAATATTTATTTTTCAAACCACTATCGAATATTAAATTTCGATAGTGGACGATAGTGTTATCACCACATTTTCTTAATTTTGGCGCAAAATGAATACGCGCGGAAATCTTTGTGGGTCTCAGCAACGTCAACGGAGTCGGGGAGGATGTTCAGCAAAGCGGGCCTGGTAATAAGCAGTCGTAGAGCATCGCTTAGATCTAAAACAGTGGACCTGTTATTGTTGTCAACAAGAATAAATGGATCTCAAGTTAGGTTTATTTAATTTAGTTTCTAAATTTTTAATTGTGTGCGTATATGCATGCACAAGCTACAATTTTCCCCCAAGATAACCATTTCTGCCTACTGTGCTTCAGTCTCTTGGCTCTCGACGCCGAAACAGAAAGTTGACTTCAGGCTGCCAGCGCGCTGGCCGAAGCATTTGCCTGTTGTCGAACTTCACAAGCAACGCATACATTCATATGCTAGCTTGTGCATGCATATACGCACACAATGAAACGATCGCACAGCGCAAAGAAATATGCCCATGCTCATCGTTTCGCTGTCGTTGTGCGACTGAGTTGATGCCGCTGTTCGCTGTTTCTGGATTGCTCACCAAAGAGAGCCAAATTTTCTTAATTTTGGCGCAAAATAATTATGAGGAAATCTTTGTGGGTCCCAGCAACGTCAACGGAGTCGGGGAGGATGTTCAGCAAAGCGGGCCTGGTAATAAGCGATCGTAGAGCATCGCATAGACCTAAAACAGTGGACCTGTTATTGTTTTATATGGATCTATCTAAAAACTACATAGTAATTAAAGCTCCATTCATAATTGTTATCAGATATTTTTACTGCCTAACCCTTCCCCTATACTCATTTCGCTTTGCCTTTATCATTGAAATTGTACTCGAGGCAGGTCAGTTATGCTGCTACTCGAATTAAGATTATGTTGAGGTCATTTATTTTTATTTATTACGACCCCCCACAAGTCCTCAAAAAGTGCCTGTCATTGCAGCTGCTTGGGTTGAGCGTTATTATGAGAGCACAGCCGGACAAGGTTTGCCAGTAATCCCAGCTATTTAGATCGATAAGGTGAGGACGCAAAGACAACAAATCGTATTCATAAATTACTTGGTAAAAATATACGCTATTTATTGATAAAAAATCCGAAATGTTTCTATAATCTTATCCTCCGTTACGTATCACGTTACGTTTAATAGAAAAAAACCCAACAGGGTACTCAATCGATTCGCACTAATTTTAATTTATAATAAACACACAACTTGTAATCTACTCACTGAAGTGCCTCAAGTAGCACATTATACGATATCTGCCAATCGGAAGAAGAGGAAGCTTCGTGGAAGGGCTGCTTGAAGAAGTATTCTCTTTAAAATGAATTCCGAAATAAACATTTCAAGTTTATTTTTATTGTTTACCTTAGATCGGAATGAATGAGAAGGTCTCGTCGGCAAAGCGATCCCGTACATATATGTATTTTAATGAGAAACAAAAAAAAAAGGTGCAATTGATGCTTAAGATTTATTTGGATTAAATGTTTAAGGTTTAAAAAGTAACGGAGCGGCACGTGTTGTGTGCTTGACAGTTTGCGATCGAAAGAGGAGGATTTAACGAGGAGTAAGAGGATATCGATAAATTAAACAGATTAATTTAATAATTGTGAATGGAAAATTGAGAGGGTTGCCAAATCTCCATAGAACATTATCAATAAGTCACCAAAGAAAGGAGCATCGGGTGGCGACGACCTTGAATTATCTGGTCTCTGTTTAACATTTATCACATGTATAATATTATTATAAGATTCCTTAAACTAGTTCTTAGAATATGAATTCCTCGTCATCGTTGACTGTCTGCATGGTGCTCAGGCTGCGCTCGAAGCGCTTGATGCGCTGATACCATTGCGGATCCTGGGCAGCCACTGACTCGGGTCGCCCTTCGTTGTGCCTGTATAGATACTCGGCATGTCCCTGGCCAGAGATGCCATTGACAGTGCAGGCAACAAACTGATTGTACACCTTGGATTCCCAGTCGCCGCCGACATACCGTACTGCAGTGTGCTCCACACGGATCTGCACCAGGTACTGCTGGCTGCTGGTGCGAACAATGAAGTTCTGATGCTGTGGCGGAGTTCCCTTCTCACCGTATGAATAGAGCTCGTAATTGCTGGCCGTGATGGGCTGGTAGTGACCTTTGGGCGTGCAGATGTAGCCCACCTTCAGGGAGGAGAGGAAGAACGAGGGCTGGCTGAGATTGCCGACAATCATGCTGCTGCCATCCTCGAGGAACAGGGCAAAGTACACGTAACGATAGATGCTGCTGAGGCAGCGCTCTGTGCCAAAACTGTGATCCCGAAAGCCCCGCAAGCTTAGCTCCAGGCGACGCTGGCCGAGCACACAGCTGCCGCTAAGCTCGCCACTCTGCTCGTAGTGGGTGCGCTTCTCCACAATGTGACCCACTGACTTGAGCATCCCATAGAAGCGGTCGTTCCATGCCTCACGCGCAATGGAGTCGGCGATCAGGGATGAGCTCAGATCGCGATTGTAGTTGAAATGTTCCGCGGAACTGGTGAAGCTCAGATCCAGCTGCACCGTCAGCAGTTGCTCCGTCTCCTCGTTTCGCAGCTCTCCGTCGTATTTAATGCGCCAGTGACGCATGGATTCCTCTGGATAAATGTGGAAGCCGGCACCGTGGAACTCGCTGCTCTCCACACTGCCATCGGTGGTGAACTGCACCATATCCGGCAGATTGGGTGAGCTGTAGAGTGCGTCTCCCGGTAGCCAGAGATAGAGAGCGGCCTTGAGCACTCCACGGCGACGCCTCTCAAGCGTCACTAGCAACTTCTGACGGCTGGCGAGATTTGCGGCTATAAAGCTGACCACATCGTAGCTCTTTGGATCCGCAGTCAGCTGCTGAGGCCGGTCCAGTGTGGCCAGATGAGCAGGCGAGCTGAGGAGTTGCTCATTGCGCTTGTAGATGCGATAGCGAAGCTGGCGCAGCACAAGCAGCGCCAGACCGTATTTCAGCCAATAGAAGACACCTTTGCAAGGGTATTTACCAAAGATCAGCACCGATTTACGGCTCAGCAGCAGCAGGGCGAGGCTGAGTAGCGACACCACAAAGCCGAGGCTGAGGCAAACTACCGTCAGGATGAACATGTTCCGCGCACTTGACTGTCGTTTACGTGACTGAGCGACTGATTCCATTGCCTACTTTGGCCCAGACTCGATAAGCCACCCAAACCACCCCGTAACCCCACCCCACCCACAGGCACACGCCTCTGATAGGCCTGCGCCACTTGGTCGTTGCTCTTGAGGCCGTCAAGCGTTATCAGAGCCTCGGGTTCTCTAATCAATCGCACCTGCCCTCCCCTATGAGTAATGCAGCCTGGCATCGCAATTGACCATTCCACCAATAATAAATCTGTTGGCAAATATTTGTTTTTATACTTTTTATTTATGATTAATCAATCATAAAGACGTTTCTTCGTTTGTATCACGCAGCTTTTTTCTGGGCACACTTGACTTTTACTGTGTGACAATTAGCTTTTGTCAATTGAGGCTTGGGAGAATTTGTTAAATTCTGATGCAATTTCCTGAATATTATTGCATTAAGTACGCAGCTTAACTGCATAAAATATACTTGTAAATACTAACAAGAAGCTTTTGTATTTGGCCACATCATTTAGCCAGTATAAATTCAATAATCAATTCAGAAAAAAAAATTACTTTACGATAACTATATAAATGTGATTTTTAATTACTTATGAACAATTAATAAAGATGTGTATATATAAACATTAATAAACATTTATTTCAAGCTTTATTTTTTTTACTTAAAATTTACCCACTGCACGGTGCAACAGAAGTATGCCACCATTGTAAATTCGAATCGTAGCATAGCTTGCAACACTGTCAAAATACAACAGTGCAATTGGGCATGATGTTAAGGAAGTATTCCAGACGTTGCACCACCACTATAAATTCAAATCGTAGCGCAGCGTTTGGCAATACTGTCAAATTGCTGCTAACAGTGTTTACCCCGTTATTAATCCATTTAAACAAAGAATATATTTAACAATGATTAATATTATTAAAATAAAAAATAGAAAAAACCACAGTCGCGCTGCACGCGACAGTGGGATACCCTTCGACCTATGTTCCGAGGTAGTTTAATTTGTTAAATTCATACACATATACAAATGCGCATGCTTTTAAATTATTGCCGACAGATGGCGCTCGCGCTTTGCGCTCGCCCGCCTCCCTTGTTAGCTGATACAAGCACTTGGTTTTATGCACATACATACTTTCGTAAATAACTTCTGTGTTTATTGTCCGATCGGATTGCAGTTTCGAGAATACGTAGATATTTTAATGAGCTTAGTATATGTTGAAGTCAGAAAGTTGTATCTTTTATATAGCGCTTACAAATTAAGTTCAAAAATTAAATTATTGATTTGCGGAGGCGGTGGGCGTGGCACCTTACATTTGAAATAAACTTGATCAGCTTATAGTACACAGGAGTCTTCCTGCCAAATTTGGTAACTCTAGCTTTTATAATAGCTGAGATCTGTGCGTTCACACAGACAGACGGACAGACGGACAGCCGGACAGACGGACAGACAGACAGACATGGCTCAATCGACTCGGCTAGTGATCCTGAGCAAGAATATATATACTTTATGGGGTCTGCCACGCCTCCTTCTGCCTGTTACATACATTTGCACAAAGTTAGTATACCCTTTTTTGACCATTTTCAATGGTCGAAGGGTATAAAAATAAATAATATTTGAAATGGAAATTCACCTCTGCATGGTGTCATAGAAGTATTTCAATGGTTGCACCAACACTGTAAATTCAAATCGTATCGCAGCGTTTAGAAACACTGACAAAATGCAACTAACTATGTTAACCGTTATCTGAGAACTGCGATTGCGACTGCGCGAGAACTTTCAGTTTTCGAGCTGTTGGCAAAACAACAACGGTCAATCAATAAAAACATAAAATTAGTGTGCGAGGAGCATGCATGCAGCAGCAACAGCAGCAGCAACGGCAACAGCAGCAGCAGTAGCAGTAGCAGCAAACGCAGTAGCAGCAACGCCAGCAGCAGCAGCAGCATCATCAGCAACAACAACAACAACAACAGAAGCGTAAAGGAATTTGCGTAGAAAAAAAATATCCTGACAGTTACACACAAAAATATATACACACACACACACACGCACAGGTGAAGTTTGGGAAAAGAAAAACGTGTGAAAATGTACAAAACGATACGACACGGTGAGAACAGTTTGCAATATACGATATTGCCGCAGAACGATGATTTTCGCATCGAGGGGAAGCTGGCTGGGAACGGCAACCGTCTGGCGGGCAACGCGTCCTCCTCCACCTCCTCCTCCTCCTCAACAACCACAACAGCTGCTTCGACGTCGTCAACATCTGCAACATCCGCTGCTGCCGCTGGCGCTGCTGCCTCCAATGGTGGCCACAAGCGCAGCTCGGGGGCGCCACGTAAGCGACGGACGTTCTTCGCCTACCTGGGCCTGATCTTCGTGTGCACCGTCATCATTGGCGCTGTGCTCATTCCGTTCCTGGTCTCAGCCGAGTGTCTGCCCAGTCCAACAGAATGGTTCCTCAAAACGAAGGCCGCGTTCACGCACAGCGGCGACAGGCAGCAGCATATTGCTCCGACAGCAGCAACTGTTGTTCCCGCTGTGCCAGCAACTTCACTGGCAGCAGCCATGCTCGGCCAGAATGTGGGCAAAACTGTCCAGATTGTGAACCGCAATGGGGTCGAGCAGTTTGTGCTAAAGGTGAACAAGACACTGCCCAGCAGCACAACAACAACAGCAACAACAACAACTACGACAACTACAACAACAACAGCAGCGGCAACAACAACAAGCACAACTGCAGCACCAACTATCGCTGTGGTGCCCGCCACTGAGGCAGTTGCCTCAACGCTGCCACCGCCACCACCACCGCCGCCGCCAGTGGCCACAGTTGCCACTTATGCCCCACCGCTTAGCAATCGCTTGATGCCTGCCACAATCACCACGCGCATCATACAAGTACCGCTGCTCAAGTCCATGGCCAAGAAGCCCATTATGCCGCCAGTGCTGGCCAAGAGCAACACGCAGCAGCAGCAAGAATCTTCAAGCAACAAAAGCAACAACAACAATAGCAACAACAGCAACAACAACAACTGGATGAACACACACTGGGCCTACATTGATCCATCCACCTATGTGCAATGGTCGGTGAGTATCAGCCACAAACGGAAATCGAACTGTTCCCATTTCATTACCTGTTCCCATTTCATTACCTGACTGTTCTCTATTTGCTTAATAGGGTTACAAGGCCGAGGATAGCGTGCTGCTGCCTGCTCTGCTTGGATTTGCACTTATTGGCATGATTCTAATTATAACGGTCTGTCTGGTGGCACGCAACAAGCGCACCATTGTGTCCTCCGTGCGCAAGCGAAATCGTAACGTGAGTACACACGCACAAGCAACACACACACACACAGGGGTAAACACAAATACACCTACACAGGGGCACTCAGAAAAACTGCATTTAATTACCGTGTGGCGACTCCTTGCATAACCTTGCGCCACATTCGACCCACACGTCGAAGCACTTCAATTGGGGCACCCTGTGCTTTGCTGTTCTTTTTTTTTAACCACTCCGATGCAATTAACCAATTCGCACGAATTGCACTACAAGTGCAGATAAATAGGTTATGGAAAATAGGAAAGAAAAATTTCGGAATGTCGAAAGAGCTTTAATACTCACATACAAGGTTAAAATTACCATTTATTTTACTACATTCTATGAGCTTTGCATTTATTTATGCGCCCAAAAGATAATAAGATCTTATTCAAAAGGACATAAAAGGATTGCGTGAAATTGAAATTCCTTCGGGAAAATGATAAGTTTTATTTACACTTTAATTTTAAGTTTAATTTTAGTCTATATTACCAGATTCTGTAAGTATTTTAATTTTGTATGCATGATTAACTTTAATTTTAAACATTGATTACGCTGAAAAGAAATTAAATATTAACATGTTTATGTTTGTCTGTATATTTTCTGTTCGTAAATAATAGTTTTGGATGTGGAAAAAGGGGATCCCTGCCTGAACTCTATTGAATACCTTTTTTATGGCTCCCTTTCTGATTAGTTTCAACACATTTTAGAGTCGTACATACACATATCTAATTATTTGAATTTCATATATTTTACAATTTATGCGCCCGAAATAATAAGATATAATTCAAAATGAAGGATAACGTTGAAGATCCTTCAAAAACATCTATAAGTTTAATATTTACACATGTATTTACGTACACAGTAGGCATAAAATATTGTCTTTCAGAAAAAAGTTCTTTATTGTTAGAAAAAAAAAACGGAAAAAGACCATACCTTCCACTCATTGAAGGTTTTATACCATTGTAGGTTTTGGCATGAATCTCCTCCGATTGTTCATTAACTATTTATACATACATATAAATATATATAATGGTACAGAATTCTATAACATGTATTCGTATAAAGGACACCATATGTTTTGGCGGTCCAATTTTATGGAAATTTTACAAGTATATTGTTTTCAAAGAAACGTATCGATGTAAATTTGGTTGCTACATCATAAATAGCAACATAAATCGGTTCTATAATTCAGCAAATATAAGCTTATTTTCTGATGGCAAATAATACTTTTGTTAGGTAAAAAATAAAACACGCTATTTTTCTGGAAGACTCGTTTATGTTTTCTCTTACAGCTCAAACGCATTTCGAGTCGTATTTTATATGTTTTTATTATTAATTTACGAATCTTTTTTGAGTCCTAAATTTAAGTAACTGGCAAAAAGAAATGCCAAAAAAAGTCGGAAATACCGGGTTTCAAGTAAGCTTCGCATTATTTATCAGTGTTGTGCCCAAAAGTGTGAACAAAATAGTGTATTTGTTTGTTTTTTATATTAATTATATTTAATTGAACGTCTTCAATGAATAAGCTCATTTTTGAAGCTTCCGCGGAACAACAAGAAATATGTGAAAATACACTCAGTGCAGTTCCAATCCAGTCTTGGATGAGTGGATAAGAGTGATAAATACTCAGCTGGAGATGCAAAGGAGCTACGTATACCCAAATTATACCATACACTATAATAATGGGAAGTAGGATCCGAAAAAATGAGACTAACGCAAGATAATCGACAAGAAAATATTAATAATGGAAAACGCCATCCCCATAAAAGATAGAGAGACTTGATCAACGGCTGCATTAATGGAAAAGCACTGAAAAGTAAACTTAATGTATTAAAGGTATACAAATTTGAATTGCCTATATTCAACTTAAAAATCAATCATTGTGAATGGCAAATCGATTCATTAAATACTTAATATTTGAACACAATCAAAGGTATATTACAAAATCCAGATGGAAAAGCCAAAATTTATCTTATGAAAACGTGACGTCACGAGCTGCGTGCATTAATGCCCTGTAGCAACAACCTTCAGTTTGCTGTGTCTATGTGAACAAAAGACAGAGTTGCAAACAGAGTTGTCGATAGGCCGCCGCCGCCAGCGCTTGTTGGGGCTATCGATAAACAAAAAAAGACAACGAATTACACGTCACAGTCGGCACGCGCAAGAGCCGAACGGACATCGTGGCCAAACATCTCGACGAAGATACCGACACGAGTGGGCGCCCCAACATAACATTGTGGCGCTCGAGGCGTGTGAAAGCGAGAGCGCGCAAGTTTAGCCGGCAATGTATGAGCGCTTAGACGGTGTGTGTGCAAGCGAGCAGGCAATAAACAACAACGTGAACAAGTGGTAGTGAGCTGGCAACAAGAACAGCAACAACAACAACAATACACTATTGCCCATTGGAGCCGAGAGTCGTTTGCGTGGCAGTTTTTTTTTTCTTCTCTTTGTTGCTGGTTGTTGCTGTTGCTGCCACCGCTGTCGCGTCGCTGCTGCTGCTGACTGCGCTCTTGTTGCTGTTGTCTCTTGGCTAGTAGGCTGCCTTGGCATTCGCAGAGCAGCGCAAGCAGCGCTGTTGGTGAAACGCAGCCACACACTCACACTTACACTCATATTCGTATTCGTATTCGTATTCGTTCAGGCAGCCCAGCTAGTCAGTCAGTCAGACACTCACCCACAGGTGAGCAGCAGCAGCAGCTAAAGTAAAAGCTAAAGCCAGAGGCAGGCAGGCAGCAGAGGCGGCTGGACCACAGTGGCGCACTGGAGAGAAGAAAATAACAGAAACAGAAGAAAACATACAAATCCACAATAAAATACGTGGATATTGCCAACAAACAAAAGAAATAACGGGAGTTAAGGAGGACGAAGAACGGTTGAATAAAATCAAGAGTGAATCAAAGTCACTCAACTGGAGTCACTCAACTAAGGAGGAGGGACGCCTACGTCAGCAGATTGCACAAAAATTCCAATCCTGTAAGTAACAACAACAGCAACAACAACAACAACAGTAGCTGCAGCAGCAACAGCAATAAAGTGAAAAGCAAAAAGAAATTGCTTGCGTGTGGCGCTAGATGCGGCCTCTCTCTCTCTCTCTCTCTTCCTCCCTCTATCAATGTGTGTGTGGAGCGCGCCAGTGTTTTGTGTGTGTGTGTTGGTGCCAACAAGGCAAATTTGTAGTGCATGTGTTGTGCAGTGCTGCCAATTTGGCTATTTTGCCGTCAATTCTAACTTTTTTCTTAAACAAAATCGCAACAATTGCATGATCTAAATTTTTTTTACTTCATACAATGAGCTCTTTTTATTGCAATTCATTGAATTTAGGTTTTTTTAAATATATAATTTGGCTATTCTTTGCTAACAAATTCTGGCAGCACTGGTGTTATTAATGTGTGTGTGTGTTGTGTGTTGTTATTATGTGTGTGCTGCTGCTGTTGCACTGATTGCAATGCACATGGCCACAATTTCGCTGCCACCTTCAACGCTGCTGCTGCTGCTGACGTTGCAAGAGCCACGCACACACACACACACACGACAGAGTGGCCAAGAGAGACAGAGAGAGAGAGTGAGAGTGGGGGAGGAGAGAGAGGGGAGCATTCTCAGCGATTAAGAGAGTCTTCTAATCAGACATCGCCTTCGCCTTTGCAGCCAACAACAACAACAACAATCAAGATGGCCATCAAACCCGGACTTGGTCGCAAGACAAGCAACAAAAATCCACCGATACTGAGCCATGAGTTTGTCATCCAAAATCACGCCGATATCATATCCTGTGTGGCCATGGTCTTTGTGGTTGGTCTGATGAACGAGTCGACAGCCGCGTTTGCCAGCGCCTTCATCTCGCTGCACCACAATGTGAGCGGCGAGGAGGCCAGCAGGGAGCAGCCGAATGGCAAGCCATACACATATGTGGCTGGTATCAAGGATTATTGTGCGATATTCTTCTATACACTCACCTGCATCATCATGCACGCCATCATCCAGGAGTTTGTGCTGGACAAGATTAGCAAGAAGCTGCATCTGTCCAAATTCAAGTTGTCCCGCTTCAATGAGTCTGGCCAACTGGTTGCCTTCTATCTGATATCGTTTGTGTGGGGCGCACAGATCGTTCTACGCGAAGGTTACCTCAGTCAGGTGTCGCAACTGTGGGAAGGCTATCCGGCGCATCCGATGAGTTTCCTGCACAAATTCTACTTCATCATTCAGCTGTCGTACTACCTGCACATGCTGCCCGAACTGTATTTCCAGAAGATCAAGGCCAAGGAGGAGCAACAGCCCAAGATTATACATTCCATTAGCGGCTTTACGCTCATCGTGCTCGCCTACACGCTCAGTTTCCAGCGTCTGGCCCTCGTCCTGCTCACCCTGCACTATTTCAGTGAGCTTCTCGTTCACATCTTCCAGCTGATTGGTGTCTTCGATCGCGAGGAGCGTCTGGCGCGTGTCGGTGTCGTCAATAGTGCCTGCTTTGTCCTTGTGCGCTTTGCCACCTCGGTGATTGGAGTGCTCACCCTGTACTATGGCATTGGCGGCTCCACTGACGGTGGCAGCAGCTACAAGCTGCGTGCCCTGATCGTCCTTGTCGGCCTGATTGCCCTGCAGGGCTATCTGATGTTCTCCTTCATCACCGAACAGCTGCGCGCCAAGCGGGAGGCGAAACGTGAAGCCAAATTGCTGGCGGCGCAAACGAAGAAGGTGAAGGCGCCGAACAAGGACAAGGTGAAGCGCAAGAAGGAGAGCGATCTGCCAGAGGCCGATCAGACGTCGCCAAGTCCGGTCAAGCAGAAGCTCAAGTAAGCTGCAACCTCAGTAGCAGCAGCAACAACAACAACAACAACAAACAGCAACAACAACAATCACAATCACAACGACGCAGCAACAACAAAATCTTTCGCGCACTTCCAAGACGCTCAAGCAACAACATCAACATCAACAACAACAAGAACTATAACAACGCCAACAAAAAGAAGAACTTCTCAACTTGGTTCACACAGACACACACGTACACACACACACTCACGCACGACACACGTCGAGTCTTTCCCAACACTGTCGAGCGCTGCATTTATTTGATTTGCTCTCTCAGAGCGAAAATTCAATTCGAAAATATTCAAGCCTAAAAACACGACAATTGTTTCATTTTAAGTTTTTTTTTATTCGCATATTTTTACAAACATATATTACGTAGTACTTTTATTTGAAAATAAACAAATTTTTTATTTTTATACATACAAGAAGGTGAAGATGAAAAATGCTTGGGGAAATCAAAATCTAAAATCAAATCAAGAATTTGTTTTCCTATATCCAGACTGTGTGTGTGTGTGTGTGTGTGAGAGAGGGAGAGAGATGCGATCTGCACTGCTTATACGCATACAGACATATCTGCACTTGTGTGCGTGTGTGTGTGTGTGTGCGAGGCGTACTTTTAATGTTAGTTTACCAACTCGAGCACTCGATGATCGTGTGGTTCCTTACGTCCTATTGAATGTAATACGAAAAACAAATTTCTAAATATATTTTGTATAAGAAAACCTAAAACACTAAAACAAAAAAAAAGAACAAATGAAAAATGCTGAAACTCTTTAAAAGAAACTGGTTGGGTTACCCCTCTATCCCCCCGACCTCGACCACAACCCTCTAAAAAGAACTGAACTATTTTTTACTATCGAACTGACACTTGACTTGATCTCTTTCATCTATTTATCCCATCTCTAGGATATCGAGGAGCAGGGCGCCGAGGATAATGCCACACTGCTCACAACAACAAATCTGTCCGACGATGATTAATCAGAAACTATATAGTAGTTGTAGAATCCAACAGAGATGATCTGCGTGCGCGTGTCCCATTTATAATTTTCGGTCGCTTTTTGATGTTACTGGTTTTTTTTTCGAATTTACATATTTTTATGATATATATATATATATACATATACACATATATACAGAACATATACAGGCAAAAGTTTATAGGACAAAAGAAATCCGAAACAAAAGAGAGAAACCTAAAAACTTAATACATAACAAAAACATTATATATACAAATATATATACATATATATATATGTATATATATATATATATAGAGCAATATGTGGATGTACCTCATGCAAACTATTTGCGAACAAATTGGACAAAGTATTCTACACATACATCGGTCGTTATATCAAATCTAAATATTGTAGATCTTACGTTTGCATCGGGTACATCGCTAAATGCGCCTAGAAAAATGAACCTTACTTAAAATGCTGTCCAAGCTAAGCTACGCATAAACTTATAAGAAAACATTGTAGAATACTCTCTCTGTGTGCAGGGTATTAAAAATCAGTCATTAAATGAAGAAAATGAAGAAAAGAAAAGCGACAAAATACTTAACAAGGCAGTCAAGCAATTTTCACTGTTATGTTACTAAAGTGAACAAAAAACAAAGTATGTTAGAAAAGACTGTTTCTTGAAAACGTATTGAGGATTCCTTGAGTAAGCGATATACCAGATTTGTATGCTTTTCCAGCACAGTATTGTTTAGATGGAAAACACATTGTTTATTTAACTTAACTTCATTATTTGTAGCACAAAACTTACAAGATTTATAAGCTTAAATGCATTTAATATGACAAATTTTCCAAAGTTTTCCAAACGTTTGTGCGTGTCCTATCGTGACTTATCGCTGTCACGTATGAACGCATCTCTATGGCGATAAGGCACAGCTTTTGGCCAAAGCACCAGCAGTTGAAGAAGGGAGGATATAAGGAAGGGAGAAGTAGAAACCTACACGTATTTACATATATAACCATTAAGTCCAGTCTATAATTCTTCAGCACAAATATATTGTATGTATATGTATTGTGGAAATCGGTTTGGAATCGGAAGTATTAAGTTTATCATCTCGGATTAGAAGACAGTAGAAAACGCGGTAGATCGAAGGCAGAGAAGAGACAAAGACGGCGAAAGATTGAATAGTCAAATAGTTTGAATCATGTAAAAGGAAATACTATATACTATATATGTATGTATATTTATGGATATGTATGTAACTGTATCTAACTAAATGTCGATCTATATACTATATGTAACTGTGAATCATTGAGAGTTGTATTTGTAATTTGAGATGATCTGTATTTTTGTAAGCGTAATATTTAACAAAATCTGATGAAACAGAGACAGAGACAGACCGTGGGGGAAGTGATGGGGGGGCTACGCGGGATCGGGATCAGGATCAGGATCAGAACCGGGATCAGCTGGACGTAAATTGGGCGTGACGCACTTATAATTGATTTGCTCATTATATTAGAACTACATATATGTATTTGTATGTGTATATTCGAGGTACTATATATACATAGTATATGCGATATTCTCTAAGCAGCTTGCAATCACACATACATACATACATGCGTACACACATGTGTACATGCACACAGACATGCATATACAACGTATTATTATCGATATAGATGCAATCAAAGATTCCAAAATGGGGATGCATGTTGCATATATCCCCCGTATATCACTCTCTAATTGTTACAAATTATTTGCGAAGCTAAACGATTAAGTCCATATACAATACCAGAAATTACAACCACACACACACGCACACATACAGACTCACACATACCATATATAGTATATATGTATATTATAGCATACATGTATACAAAGCCCGAAAAAAAACAGAACACTATATTGAATGTTTTTGCTTGTTAAAGTGAATAATAATAAAGAACAAACTAAACTGCGCAAAGAGGCGATTTATCGATCCTTCGATCGTACTATATATACAAATATACGCGACATTTGGGGGGCTTACGACTATAATTACTAACAAGTTGGATATATCAGCTAAGATTTCTGCTGTTGCTGCTGCTGCTGTCTATCGCGTTTGCCCTGCTGCACCGTCATGTGCTGCTGCACAAAGCTATGGAAATTCTGATCCTCCAGTTCACTCTTGGCATCCACCTCCGTCTCCTGTTCGCTCTCCATTTGCTGTGGTACCAGGCTAGGCGCCATTAGGAACACGCTGTTGTCCACTTTCGAAGGGGTTTCCTGCAAAGATCGAAAGTTGTACATTTCAATATAAATTAATGTGAATATATATCAATATAAATAAAACAATAAATATAAAAATAAATAAAAAATATACAGAAATCCAAATACATCAATATATATATCACATGATATCATAAAGACTTAAAAATATATGTAAATAGAGCCTGCTCACATTCAGATCCAGTCCCAGGGGTACTGGCGTGCCCGCTTCGTCGATGTGAGATGCAGTGGCCAGTAGATTGTCCTGCTGCGCCTGAAGACGCTGCAGACGCATCTTCTCGTACACTGGCTTGTAGTCCCGCTCGTACTCGCCCACACACTCCAGTATGTGCGTCATCAGAGTGGCAAAGCCGACACCAGTCATAGCAGAGACGCCGCATGAGATAAGATTCTCGTAGAATGTGTCCAGGGTGAGGGACATGGTGCGTGTAAGATTGTTCACATAGCTCTTCTCCTCCTCCAGTGCATCCTGGAATGCCTCAAAGTCTGTCATCCACTCCTGCACAAAGCTGCACTCCTTGAGGTCAATCTAAAACGAAGACTGGTAAGAGACAAAGGCGTCTAGCAGGTGCTGCATGGGCTCACCTTGTTCAGTGCCACTAGAAACGGCAGCCGTGTCTTGTATAGAATGGAACAGGCATAGAGCATGTTCGACATGAATGTGGTGGGACAAGCGGAGCGCACCACATCCATGACATACACAACTATGGTGGGAAACATTGTGGCCAGACCCTCGGTGATGATGTTACCAGATGCCGACCATGTGAACACTTCGATTTGCCCGGGCGTATCAATGATACACCATTTATGACCACGTTCGCCGGCGCGACGCACCAGTTCGGCGAATTTGGGCATCTTTGTGGTGAACATGTTCAGAGCGGTCACAATGCCGCCATTGGGGCCCAGTTGATACTGCTTCATCACCTCCTTGTAGTTGACTGTGTCCCGTATGTCAATGTGCGCTGCATAGGGCACCTCGCGGCAGGCGGGATCCAGGTTGACCACATACGGATTGAATTGCGCCTGAGCATGCTCGATCAGGCTGCGCGTGAACGTTGTCTTGCCGGACCCGGCCATGCCGAGCACAATAATGCATACCGGCGAGTCCCGGATGCCTTCGCTCAGCGACAGTGCCTCCAGATTGATGTCATTAATGCCGGGATTTGCATTCTGAGTGATTTTGCTGCCACTGCTGCTGCTGGCGGGTGTTTTGGAGGACATGTTTGCTGCTGAAATGTCCGGCAAAACAAAGTTGCACGTTTGACGACGTGTGACCACTCCCTGAAACGCTCGAAAAAGCACATAATTTGCCACGGAAAATACCACATAAATACCAGTCGAGCACTCCGAAAATACTGTTATTGGGCATTTTGCGAAAAAACAATGTGACCATTCACTTTTAAAGTGCAACATTTTTGAATATTTTAAAACGCTTTCCGCTAAAATTGATGTATATATTAAATTAAAACGCACATTTCTCATTTTATAATTGGATTTATATAAATAATTACAAAAATATAAAAAATACAATCAAGGTTTATGGGAAATTGATTAAAAACAAGCTAAAATATCATAAATTTGTGAATTTATGTAATTTCACATGCTTTATTGTTATTGCCTAAAAGGTTTTTTCATATGTTGAAAATGTGCCTAATCGAAATATGATACTAAAATGCTATATATCTGAAGTATTTTTCCTTAGCCATGTTTCTTTTCATGATTGAAAATCGAATCGAAAACCGGGATAAAGATTTGTATACAAATCATGTTATGGTACGTCGATTTTAAGAACAATATAAGAACATTATAATAAATGATCAAAAAATGCGTAAAATGCACATGTGTTTTAAATTCATTCGGGGCATCAAGGGGAAGCAAAAAAAACACAGCGAATGGAATGGGATAGCGGGACAACAATCATTCATGAGAAAAGGAAGGCAGGAAAAATGCATCTGCTGGCTGTCAATGAACAAAAGAGAGAGGCAAAAAAATGTATTAGAAAAATTATTTGAAAACTTTTGTACCTGAGCAACAACATACATATATTTATATATATATATGTATGTATATGTATATATTGCCAAGCCACCTTCTGCATGTTAAAAACATTTGCACCAAGTTAGTAAACCCTTTTATGACAACATTCAGTGGTTGAAGGGTATAATTATATAGAATTATCCTCAAGTTGTATCAAGTATCGTCCGTCTGTAGTTTAATCGTCCAATGCTTAAATACAGGGGAATTTTGAACTGAGGTAAAATCAAAAGCACTATCACTAATCTTTATTTACCATCCTGTACAAATTAATCAACAACAATTCTTATAAAAATACATAATTAAAATATAATTGAATACAAAGTAAATTTAGGTTTTAATATACATATGTATTTGCCATGTGAATGGTACAATAGAATCATGAATGAAATATAGTTGAAATGCCACAGCTACAGAAAAGTGCGGGTGGAATTGCTAAACTGAGCTTTAGCTCGGCAACCCAATATGCAAATACCTTTTGAAAGCGACTACAAGCTTAAGCTTAAAGCTTAAGAGTTGTAACTAAGCTAAAAGCTCGAAGTAACCCTTTCAGGCCAAGAAGATTGTATGATTATGAATTTTGTTACACAAGTCAAAAGTGCACATAAAATAAGCTTTCAGATAAAAGTTTTTGTTTTAAAATCGTAGTGAAGCTTGAAAAGACCACGAGTTGAATTTCCAAGCTGAACTTTGACGTCAAAAGCTTCAACAATCTTATTTACACACAAATAATGAAGTCAGTGCCTATATACATACATATATGCTTGAGCTTAAAGCTTCATAGTTATAATTTTGTCCTTTCTACTCAAGAGTTTCGTATTATGTTCAAATTATGTAAGTCATGCAAGTAAAAGTTGCACTTAAAACAAAATTTTAGATAAAAGCTTTTGCTTCACAATCCTAGTGGAGCGGGTGGCGAAAGCTTTTACAACCATATGTGCAAGCTTTCAATGAAGTGCAAACAACCAGAAGAGTTACAAATATTGCAGAAAGCTCCAATCAACCCTTTCTACTCAAAAGCTTCGTATAAAAGCTCATAATAAAGCGAGCGTGGGCAAAAGCTTTTACCAACTGTTGCTGCAAGTACGGTCTCTGTGGGGGCTCAGTGTTCGATTGCAACCCTTAAACAGGGCCCACTGCAAAACCATCCCCTTCCTCCCTCCCCCCAGGTGAAAGTTCACAAAAAGCTCAACGAAAAGCTGGCAAACCTAACGACGTTGGCCGACAAGGCAAGTGTCCGTCAGTGCGTCAGAAACTGTCGCAGCGCGCTCGTGTCTCGTGGCTGCAATCGAATCAACTAGAGCTGCCCCCGTGCTTGCCTTGTACTCGTGGCGCAAACTCACCCCCCCACAGACACAGTAACGCACACACACATAGACAGAGCCAGAGCCAGAGGGGCACATGCAACGCGGATTGGACAGCTGTTAGAAAGCGGAACAGCAGCAACCGATTGATTTTTCACAATAGAAATCCAAGTGGAACAGAGGCAGGAGCAGGCAAAGGAGGAGCAGCGTACTGGTTATGGACATGGAGCTGCAGCTAGAGCAGCAAACGGACGTGGGAATCGAAACTGCTGCTGCTGCCACGCTGGCCGAAGGTCAGCAAAATGCAGCTGAGCCAGCTGAGGTGGCAGTGGCAGTGACAGTGGCAGTGGCAGCGGAGCACAGAGAGATCATCGATAGCCAGACGGATGAAGTGGAAGCCGATGCAGATGTGGAGGATGAAGGGCAACCGCTGAGCGAACGTTGGTCGCCATTGGGCGCCAACTATGACGATGCGAACAGTGTCAGCTCGGAGCTGTTGACGGGTGAGCCGACGCTGCTAAGCCTGACTACGCTGGACAAGCAGCAACAGCAGCAGGCAACAACAGCAGCAGCGACAGCAGCAGCGGCAACGGCGGCGGCAGCGGCGGTGGCAGCGGACAATGCCAGCGAATTGGCGCGTCTGCGCAGCATCGAGGACGAGCAGGAGCTGCTGACCAGTTCGCTGCTGGCCTTGACATCGCAGTTTGCCCACGTCCAGCTGCGAGTGCGGCAGATTGTCGAGGCGCCCACTGACGAGCGGGATCAGTTGTTGCGCGACCTGGATGACTTTGCCTTTCAGGGCATACCCGAGGTGGCTCAGCAAGGGGTGTCCAGCAGCACCACAGCGAGGGAGGAGGGAGGCGCCATGGATGATGCAGCAACTGATGCTGGCGCAGAGACAGAGCCAAGTAGAGCACCAGATGGTGAACTTATTGAACAGCTCAAGTCGCAGCTGACCGAGCTGGAGCAGCTGGCGTACGAGTCGGGTGCACCCGGTGTGCTGCCCCAGCATGTGCTGCTCGAGAAGCAGAAGTTCATATTGGACGAGCTGCGCAGCAAGCTCAATCTGCAGGTGGAGCAGCACCAGCTGCCCGAGCTGAGCACTGAGCAACTGCGTCATCAGGTGGACAATGCGATTGGTGAGTTTGTTGGCCCGCTCAAGATGAAGGAGCAGCTGGTGGCGCAGCTGAAGACGCAGATCACCGATCTGGAGCGGTTCATTGCCTTCCTGCAGTGCGACACGGCGGCGAGTGCCAGTGACAAGATGAAGCTCCTCAGCGGTGCCTACAACAGCTATGCCGCCAAGCAGACAGCACGTCAGGCACCTCCGGCCCCGCCCTCGACCTCCGGTCAGCTGCCCGTGCGGGCAAGCGCCGTGTCCCAGTGTGCCACCACTGCAGCAGCTGCCAACTCCTCCTGCTCCTCTCTCTCGGGTGCGGCAACATCCTCTGGCGCGGAGCACGGCACACGGCGCGAGAGCCTGCACAGCAAGGCGCACGGACTACTCGACAAGGCCTCGCTGCTCATGCAGATGTTTGCCACGACGCACTTTGCCAAGCGGCAGACCGATTTCCAGCAGAACTCCCTCAAGAAGACCAACAAGGGCAACCACTGGGGGTGAGTACCAAGCAAGAGATGCGCCAAAGGGGGAAGGGTGCGAAGATCAGGAGTAACATAAATTGCACTTTAAGGGGAAACAATATTGCAATGTGTACATCAATCTTGAGTGTATGTTTGTTCCCTGCGAAATTATCAAATTATTTGTAATTATTATTTTCCCTTTCTATTTTTAATTATTATTATCCCTTCTTATTTGTATTTATTACTTTCCCTTCCTGCCACAGTGAGCTGCGGGTGGTTAGTGAGAACAGTTTTGAAATTTCGATTTCGATTGCTGCTCATGTAATTCAAATGTACCAATCGTACCTTTAAAAAGTACCTTAAATTTCCCAAAAGGGATTTGCCTTTCTATATTTCAAACTAACTGACTTTCTTGCCTTGCTACAGTGATATGCGGGCACAACTTCAGGAGATTAGTGAGAGATAATATTGAATATGGCGACAGATTTCGACTGCTGCTCCGATGGGCAAGGCGTAATAATTTAAATATACTAAAATATACTAGCCATAAAAAGTACTTTTAATTTCCCAAAAGGGATTTTTCCTTTCTATATGTCTAACTGACTTTCTTGCCTTGCTACAGAGATCTTCGGGCACAACTGGAGGTGGACATCCAAGAGGTGGCCGCACTGGCGGCCACGCTGAGCTGCGATCGCGAGAAGCTGGCAAACATAAAGCGCGCCCTGCGCCAGCACCAACAACAGCAAAGGCAGCATCAACAGCAGCAGCAGCAGCAGCAGCAGGCGATCAACGGCGCCAATCAGGCAAGCGGCTCGTTTAACGCACAGAACGGTGCACTGACCACGCTGCCGCCGCGTTGCAGGCGCGTGGTTGCCACCGGCACGGAACTGACGCCATATGCGGCGGGCGGAGCGGGCAACTCGTCTGACTCCGATGAGGATATGTACGAGCACTACGACTGGGAGAAGGACAAGTCACTGGGGCGGCGCATTGTGCATATGCGAGGCGATTCGATAGCGACTATTGGACGCGAATTGACCAGCGTGGTGCGAAAGAATTTTGCCCGCACGCTGCAGCAGCTCATCCAGCATGGACTGCGCATTCCGGCCGAGTCAGCGGCGTCCAGCCTGATGGTGCCGTTCATGCGCTGCCTGCATCCCAGTGCACAGCGGGCAACCGTTAGCGCGGCGGTGTCGGAGATGCAGTTCCTTGGCATAGGTCGGCCCATGCACGCCTGGGAGCTGGTGGTGGAGTACTACAATCTGAAGAACGGGGACGAGTACAACAACACGCCGGCACGCAAGTTGTCGCAGAGCTTTCAACTGGACATTGTCGATGCGCACGCGGTGACGGCCAAGCAGAGTCTGCTCAGTGCGATCGGGATGATTCTGGCCATGCATCGGCCGTACAAGCGTAGCTACAATGCGCACTTCAAGGCACTGATCTGTGCGGGACTCAAGTAAGTGCAAACAGGCATATGTATAACGAATTATCCATGTATATATATGATTGTTTGTCTGCAGCTCACATCTGCTGGTGGAGTGGCTCAATCTGATACTCAGCTGCAACGAGCTCATCGACACGTACTACACGTCCAGCAGCTATGTGGCATGCACCGGATTCCGCGACTCGCTGCGCTCCATTGACGCATTGTCTAAATTCGACTTCGATTTGCCCGTCGATTTGGCCATACGACATTTTCGAAATATCTAATAATGCAACTGAGTGCATAATTATTTTTTTCTCCCTATTCAAAATTAGTCCGAATCAGAAATCTTAATGTATAAATATGTGTATATAACTTTAGATATGTCCAATTAACTAATACCTACTAAAATGCAATTGCTAAACCTAAATACGAACTGCGCATTTTGAATTCGCGCCAAATAAGCTTAAAAGCGTCACTGGGATTCTGTGAGGCTGCCAGACTGTGCTTTAAAATGTCGGCGTTGTTGTGTGAATAGGAAACAAGGACCGAACGGCATGTGGTACTTAAATGGACAACAATTAAAACAGATAAAAAAATCAATTACATATATTTTAATCAATAAATATATGTTTAATAGTAAAATTATTCGCATATCATTTATAAGCTTATCGACTTAACTTCTCTTCCAGAGGGCGCTGCCAGCTGGAGGTTGCCACACTGTGCCTAAAAATGTCATCGCTGTTGTGTGAATAGCAAATAAATTTGAAATGAAAGTGGCGCTAAGGGAACCACAAATTAAACAAATCAAAGACATTTAGCAAAACGATTTTAGATTCTTTTTACATTAGCTTAAACTTTAATCTTCCTATTTAAATTCAGTCGAATAAAATTCATAAATGCATTGACTCAACTTCTCTCCCAAAGGGCGCTGCAACGGGCCACAACTCAAACCGGCCAGCAGGTGACGCGCCTCCGTCTCGGTAAGGCACTCGGCATAGGCATCCAGTAGCTGGCGTGGCGTCGCATACCGCTCAACAATGGCCAACGCTCGATCCATGGACAGCGAGTGCAGCTGGAGCAGTTGCTGCACGAACACCTCGCGCACCGTCAGCTGCGCATTGCGTGCCGAATCCTCATAGAGTATGCGAAACTTCAGCAGATTTACGTGGTTCGACCTGGACTGGTACTGAGACTGCGTCTTAGAGGCTTCCGCGAGGCTATCCAGAGTGGCCTTATCGACGCTGTGCAGGGACTTGCCCGCCTGTTTAAACAACTGTTGCAGGGCTCCAGTGACGCCGCCAAGATAGCACATGGAGCGATAATGATTGTCGGTGCGCACCACTTGGATGCCTGGCGACTGGATGCGCGCATTGGCCAGTGCCTGCTGCAGGGAGTCCAGTGGCAGCCCGAGCTGCTCGTTGTCCCCGTAATCCTCAATCAGGTAGATCACGTTGGGCAGCCCGCACTGGCGCAGGCGATGCTTTTGTTCGTGAAAACGTCCATCACGTATGCTGTTGGCCAAGTCGTCCATGCGCTTGCGTTCCACAATGTAGGGCAGTACAAGCTCATTGCCGGCGGAGTCACAAGCAATCCACAAAAAGTCGCCGACCGTGAGGCGACGCACTTCGTGCTCCACGCCCAAAGATTGCAGGTAGCTGCGTGTTTGGTCCAAGACGCGCTTGTTCTTGCCGCTTGTCTCCTGTGTGTCCACTAGCAGCACAATGCGATAGCTGCCCGGCTCCATGTGCACAACGCGCTCCCGCTCCTCAGCTGCCGCCAACTCCAGTTGCGCTTTCTTAGTCAGCTTTTTAGGTTTCTCTTTCGTCGCTTCCTTCTGCTGTTTCTGGCGTTTCTTTTGCACCACCTTTACCACCTGTTGCACCTGTTCCTCATACTGTGTGCTGGACTTTGGTGTTCCCACAGTCGGTGGAAGCTTAGACTGTTTCTCCAAGGCCTGAAACTCACCCAGTTCCTCGTCGAGCCTCTGGCAAAGGGTTGATCCGAATCCTCGCAACACGGCGCATTCGCGGCCGCTGTACAAAGGCAATGGATAACTGCGCAGTGCCTCCAGTGCTTGTCGCAGTTTGTGCTGTGATTTGCAGTCTCGGTCCTCCGCCGCCTTCATCCATCGTTCCAGCCAGCGAGCAAATAGTGGATTTGGCTCCTGGAGTCGAATTTCTAGACGTGTTTCCATAATCGGCATCTAACACCCTCTAACGCCTCTGTTGTGAATAGCTACGTCAATTGTGGATATTCGCAACTATTTGCTTTATTGATTTTCGTGCTTATACTTTATTTAATATGTACGATTAAAACTATTATCTTATGTTTGTAACTAAATATTTGACAAGGCACTCAAACCTTGTCTTAAAAATGAACAGCTGTTTTAATAGCGCCATCTTTTGACAATTATTAATTTGACATGCGCATAAAGTTGCCACCCTGTTCCCGACACTGTCGTACATGGTAGCGAAACGAATACTAAAATTAAACCATTTTGCTTTTGGAATCATGGAATATTGGAACTTTAGAGGCATAATGTATATTTCAATAGATATTTATATTTCTTTTAAAATTACCTTCATTAAGCTAAAACCTTACATATAATTTGTAGATACACTCGTAAAAATTGATAAATAAGGTACAATTTGTGGTGTTTTTTAGCGTAATAATTTGCTTTTTGGTATTTTCGACCTTAGTTCAGTATTCTAGTATTTGCGAAAAAATTTTTCAGTATATTTATTTTTGCAACAGTGTGTTTGTTTGCCGCAAAGTGGAAAATAAAACGTAAATTCAAAATAAATATACATTAACCTAATTAAAACATTCTAGAAATGGCAAAAACACAACACAAGTGCAATAGGATACAACAAAACGTGAAGGATACCACATATTGTCCCCAAAAGTAAGACGAAGTCTTCTGCCACCTATTGCATTCTCACTCTCACACATATTTGCAGGACATTGCAAGGACAGCGCTGCTAGGAACTTAAGTCACTTAAGCGACTTGAATAACTTCTGTGTTTATTGTCCTATCGGATTGAAATTTAGAGAATTGGCAGATATTTTAGTCAGCTAAGTATATGTCGAAACCAGAAGTCATATAATTTATGCGTCGCTTACAATTCGAGTTCAAAAATAAAATTATTGATTTGTGAGGCCAGTGGGCGTGGCCTCCAACATTGGAAAAAAACTTGATCTGCTCAGGACATACAGGAACCTTCGTGCCAAATCTGGTTTCTCTACCTTTTATAGAAGCTAAGATCAGTGTGTTTAAACACACAGACGGACAGACATGGCTCAATCGACTTGGCTGGTGATCCTGAGCAGGGATATCTATATACATATGTACTATGTGGGGTTTGCCACACCGCTGTCTGCCTGTTATATACATTTGTACAAAGTTAATATACCCTTTTTTAATATTTTTAATGGTGGAAGGGTATTAAGAATTAGCCAATAGAATGCGATAAAACGTGTACTTATTATTTAGTTTAGCTTCACTCCCAGTAAAAATACCTTGAAAAAATCCTAAGAAATTGCCATTCCCTAAATAAATAATAAAAATCCCTAAGGGATTTTTTAGTTAGGTCATTTTGTTATAGCTTGGTTTGCTTAGTTTGCATACGGGAAGTACCTTTTTTAATTTCCTTGAGTGGCAGCCAAATGTGCAAGTAAAATTCCCAAAAACACAAAAAGTACCAAAAGGGATTTCTAACAAGAACATTTGCATGGAGAATTTTCCTATGAAAAACTTAGCTTAGGGGAATTTATTTGTACGGATAAAAATAGACTGATTTTTTGAAGCGTCACGAGTAGTTTCTGAACGACATAAGTTCCCGCGATATAATGACGCTTTGCCACGGCGGACTTATGTATATCGTTACCCCATATTAACTTTGTTAAGCTTCTCGGTTCTATTCCTAGCCTATGCTATTTATATTGTAATTGGGACTTGTAGCTAAAATTTGGTATAACCTATGCTTGAAAAGCAGACTGAAAAAGTGCTTGAAAGAGTACAAATGGTTAGTAGTAGTTTTAAAGTTTGTTTTTGTTTTGTTTTTATTCAAAAGAAAGGTATTTGATTGATGATTCGGAAATAAACCGTATTTCACAGGGTGAATGCCTAAATTTGTGCATATATAAAGTCTAACGCACGTGTACTGTAACAAGTAATATTTAAATATGAATATCGACTGCCGTTTTTGACATATACTCGATATTTAACTAGAAGAATGGGCGAATCGATTACAATTATTGAGCCGACCATCGATATCTACACCGAAAGCAACTCGTGTGCATTGCTTTGCAGAGTTTATGGTATTGTATTATGGTATTTTTTTTATATCTACACGTTGGTCACACACTGGTCGACTGGCAGCAGCAGCTTTGCAGTATAATTAATAAGTACGCAGGCGATAGGCAATTTTAAAACAGTCCAAAATGTTATTCAAATCATTAATACCGCTTGCCATTTGTGCGCTAAGCCTATCGCCGTTTTTGGCAGCAGCGGCCACCGAGGAGGAGCCAAAGCAAACAAACGAGAAGCAATTTGCCGTCGAACTGGACCCGGAAACATTTGGCGATGTTATCGGAGCCGGCAATGTCTTTGTGAAATTCTTTGCGCCATGGTAAGCGAATCACAAACAAAAAAAGAAGTGCAAAAACCGTTAACGAATTTCGCCAAGTCGGCACTTTTATTTGAGTCTCTGGTCAGGGCCGGCAAAAGAATGAAAAACCGAAGTAAAACGCAGCCACGCAATCTCTAAAACATCTGTACATACTAACATAAATACATAGTCTGTGTGTCCGTGTGTTCATGTATGTGTGTATATTTACAAGCAAACTTATGTTTCTAACTGATTGTACAAGCATCTCAAGAGAAAAACATATGTATTGGGTTGTTGACACACATACGTGTGCACATCCACATATAGATGCAGATACAGATCCACTTGTACATACAAATATATGTACGCACTCAAGACTGGTGCTAGACACATCGTAGGCAGCAACAGCTGCTGGTTTTTTCGGCTTTTCTACGCTGTGTCAAGCTGCGTCTTTGGAAATGGACACGTAGCCATGATAAGGACGCCTCAATCGGTCAAAGGGGCTTTTGTGTTCGAGATGAGTCAAGTGGCGCCGTTGCGCCAGGCATTTGATTGACAAATACATGGGTACACGTACATGCTAGCACACTTATACTAATTCCCGATACTAATACATTCACTTGACTTGTGCCTGGTCGCTGACCGGCAAACGTCGTCTTATCAGTGAGTCCATATATCTTGCACTCTTTCGATTCCAAATTGCCCAACTGTCATGCCATTTCACACGTCTCCTCGTCGGCCTATTCAATGTAAAGATATTTCCCACTCTTAATACCGATTCGTCACAGGTTGTGTCGACACTCGGCAACACAAATGATATTTTTGTGTATCCTCAATTTTCTAGAGTTGTAGCATGACATCTAGTTGGAACTAGTGTTACTCCATAATATATTCATCATATGTATACACTCAGAATACTTTCAGATAACATACATACATACATATGTATTCCCTTTAATGATTGGGCAGGCTTTGTGATAATGTTCTAAAAAGCTCAACTTGTGACTAGTTTTCGAATCCGAAGATGAATTCTTATCAAATACTTGAATTTTATTCTCTCTTCTCGAATTAAATGCATAAAATCTGGACTTAGAAATGCTTTGTGATGATTTCCATGAAATTCTTAAGCATATAAGAATTTATGCATAAACTGCTTTCGAAATTGTCTTGTAATCCTCATGCGACCTGAATAGTACATACAAAAATAAGAGCACAAAACTTAATGATGTTTGCAATGTGTATAAACACTTAGATTAAATGCAATCGGCATTTACAAATTGATAGGAGAGTCGTGCTTATCGAGAAGTAAACAAAATACTCACTTGTCGGTTGTCCTCTTTTGTAGGTGCGGGCACTGCAAGCGACTGCATCCACTGTGGGAACAGTTGGCGGAAATAATGAACATAGATGAGCCAAAGGTGACCATTGCCAAGGTGGACTGCACCAAGCACCAGTCACTGTGCGCCGATCACCAGGTGACCGGCTACCCGACACTGCGCCTCTTTAAGCTTGGCGAGGAGTCCGTCAAGTTTAAGGGCACACGGGATCTGCCCGCAATCACAGACTTTATCAACCAGGAGCTCAACACGCCTGCCGAGGAGGATCTGGACGAACAAAATAGCGAAGACGGTACAGAGGAGGCCAATGTCAACTTGGGCAAAGTTGTTGAACTCTCCGAGGATACGTTCGCCAAGCATGTGTCCAGCGGCAATCACTTTGTCAAGTTCTTTGCGCCTTGGTGCAGCCACTGTCAGGTAAGTGATCTGTTTCATTAACTGTCGATGCTTGAACTTAATCTTGTAATCTGTGCAGCGTCTGGCACCCACGTGGGAGGAGTTGGCCAAGGAGCTCATCAAGGAGACTGGTGTGGCGATCTCGAAAGTCGATTGCACACAGTATCGCAGCATTTGCCAGGACTTTGAGGTGAAGGGCTACCCCACATTGCTGTGGATCGAGGATGGCAAGAAGATCGAGAAGTATTCGGGCGCGCGCGACTTGCCCACACTGAAGTCGTATGTGGTGAAGATGATTGGTGCACCCAGCGCTGGCAATGACGTGGACGACGATGCCAAGGAGGCACAGGAGAAGGCTAAAGAGCAGATTGTGCTGCAGTTGAACGGCAACGATGAGTTCGAGAAGGCCACCGCCGAGGGCGTTGCCTTTGTTAAGTTCTACGCCCCCTGGTGCGGACACTGCCAGAAGCTGCAGCCCACTTGGGAGCAGCTGGCAACGGACACGCAGGCCAGTAATTCGGGCATTGTGGTTGCCAAAGTGGATTGCACATCGCCGGAGAATAAACAGATCTGCATTGATCAGCAGGTTGAGGGCTATCCCACGCTCTTCCTCTATAAGAACGGCAAGCGACAGACCGAGTACGAGGGCAGTCGATCGCTGCCAGAGCTGCAGTCGTACATCAAGAAGTTTGCTGGCCATGATGAGCTCTAAGTGTATGTTTCATCAAGGAACAGACTCACCCATACACACATACACACACACACCCGCGAATGTCATCGCCAAAGTAATCAAATTTCTCAAGGTTCGAGTTTCCCAGCTCGTCTCGCAGCTTCCTCTGTGAGGACATTGGTTGATTGTCGTGCCATTCGGAACGAAGATTCATCCATTAAAAAGCCACACAAAAAAGTAGAAAAAACAACCAAATGTTTCTTAAAAATGTAAATCAATTTGTTTCGCCTCAGTTCCCCCAATTACCCCAATTGTTGTATCCCTCTTCATTTGTAATCCTTTGTGTAATTTTGTTCTTATGTGCCAAATATCAATTAATATTTGTTTAATTTTTAAACTTGAAAAACGATTTCAATAATCATTTTGATATTGTTACGGGTGTCTGGCATGTTTGATCTTAACTTGGGACTTTCACAGAAAAAGAAATAATTAATTTAGTTAAATTTTATTTTTGCTAATATAAAAACCCTAAATAATAAAAGATAAACACAAATTTGGTAAAGGAAAATTCTGGTTTTATTTGTAAAAACTCTTTTTGAAGGCATTTCGCTATATTTGCTTCTTACTTGCATTTAAACAATTTTAAATTGTTAAAGTTCCTTCAGTTGGCAACTATCTCTCTCTTTTACATACATACAATCGTGCAGCCATTTCATTCTTTTTGGAGTTTTCGTTCCGCTTCGTTTTGTGAGATCACTTCGCTATATTAAATACTTTTGGAATTGATCTGCCTCCACAATGCTCTGATGCAATATGTAATATGCAGAATATCTTGCTGTCTCTTTTTCTATATTCTTATTAATTAACTCCTCTGTCCCCGTAAACGATTTTATTTGTTATTTGTTTAAGCTAAATTATTTTCATGATTTAATATATTGTTAGCACTGTTTTAAGTTCCTTCTTTATTAAATTAATCCTCTTCACGTGAATGCTATCTCTATCGGATTTAAATCTATGTCCGATGCTAATTGGTGTCATGCTTTCCATTCAAATTTCCGTTGCATACTTTTAGGTAGTTCCAGGCATTTTTTATTTAATATATATTTTTTTTATCTTTATTTTTTTTATTAAGTCTTACGGGGAAAATCCAATATCCCCTTTGTGTCCTTTTTATCTATTAATTCTGCCCATTTAAGGCGCGCCTATTTTGTTTTTATGTTAAATCTGTATTTTTAAAACCCATGCCCTCCCCCGGGATTCGAACCCGGAACCCCTGTATAAAAGTCAAACGGGTCAGACGACTCATCTACAGGGGTCGGCAGGCATTTTTAATTTATTAAATGTAATTAGGTTACGCCGACTACATCAATACCCACTACAGGAACACACACTAACTCACACACACGAGTGCCTGCAGTTCTGCCTACGTTTAGGCGCTCGAATTAAACCTGCTAAACCTGCGGTGCGACATCAAACTCCAACAATGGGTCAACACCAGCGTTGGCAGAATGTTTGGCAAAGATAATATAAAAAGAAAGCTAAATAATAAATACTTTGTCAATTCATTGTTTTCATTTGCATGGAATTTCCCAATTCCTGAATTCAACAGCAAAATTGATACGTATACGTAATAATCCTGTTTCTGCAGAAATACATATGCAGCATACTTTTTGGGGTCCAAACGAAATTAGAATGGATTGAAGTCAATTTCGTGTTAGATCTGTCTCAATTTTGTTATTAAAATGTATGATAAAGTCCACAATATCATCTACAACAATTAATCATTCAATTGAACGTGTTTCAGCAACTGAATGACGTGGATCGCCAGATGCCAGAGGCGAGCTGCGAGCTTATTTCGGTCTGCTGGGCCGTTGCCACACAGCTGAAATATAAATTCAAGTCAAATAGTAAAAAGACACCTGTGTGATCTTAAAAAAGACAGATGAATTCAATAAATACTTATGCTTAACGGTCATAGATAAAATAAAATAAACTGTTCAAATTGTGTAACTTGCATTAGGATTGTCGCAACAATTTTACATATTGACAGCAAATTTGGTAGCCCTAGCTACTATAGTCTCTACATTGGGCACAAGGTCTTAATATATAGGTCTACCCTATAGGTAGAATAGTAATAATAGTGATGATAATTCGATTTCCATCTTTCAAGAAGAAACCATCCTTTAGATTTGAATTCGTATTTGTCCCTCAATGGAAGCTAGATTTAATGGAAAAAAAGCTGCGCTGCCAACACTGTAAGGCAACTGGAATGGTTGGCCCCGAAGAGGGCAATTGGAGAGCCCCATCGGATAGTTGGCCATGATGGAGCGTGTGCCGTGCTCTCAACGGCAATTACAACTAATTTTAGATAGCCTGCAACCCGTTCGCCTGATGCCGCTTCCATAGCGCAGGCACAGATAATGAGATATTGCCATGGCAACATTGAGAGCGTACTGGGAACTTGTAACACGAGGCGAAAGAGAGAGAGAGAGAGAAATTGGGAGAGAGAGAGTGGGAGAAAGAGAGCGGAAGTGGCAGATGAAGCGTGCGAGGAGAGCTGAGAATCAATTTGATTATTCAACCGAAGGCGAAACAAAATCGAATCGCAATCAAAGCGAGAAGGTCGATAATGTCGGAGTTGCAGAAGCAGCAACAGGCCGCACAGTTGCCACATGTGGCACAGCTGACACAGGTGGCACAGATGCCGATAAGTGCGTCCACACAGGAGCTGGCCGCACTGATTGATGAGCATTTGGGTGAGCTGCGTCCCCCGTCGCCGGCATGGCGTGTTGCCGACTCACCCATTGCGGGGCGTGGCATATTTGCCACACGCCGCATCGAGAAGGGGGAGGAACTGTTTCGGGAGCACACACTGCTTGTGGGTCCCACCGCGCATCGTGGTCGCAACTTGCGCATATGTGTCCAGTGCTATCGACTCCCACCTGCTGGCGATGTCAGCGATGCCTCCGCCCTGTGCAGCGCTGGCTGCACTCTGCCCGTCTGCGCGGAGTGTGTGAAGGCGCCTCGGCACGCGCTCGAGTGTCAGCTGTTCCGCAAGTGGCGGCCCAAGGATGCGGCGCACATCGATCCGCGTGCCCTGCGCATTCTCAGTGTGGTGCGCTGCTTCTTCCTTAGCGAGAGGCAGCGACGTCTGCTCTACGCGCTGCAGGCCAACGCGGATCAGTACTACATGAGGGAGGTGCAGCGGGCGGCCGAGTGCTTCGAGCACTTCCCCCAGGAGGCGGACATGCTGGAGTACTTCTATCGCACGATTTGCGCCTTCAACACGAACGCCTTCGAGAGTCGCTATCGGATGCAGCAGGGTCACGAGGTTGTCGCCCGCGCCCTCTTCCCCCTCGCCGGCATGCTGAACCATCGCTGCACCCCGAATGCGGCACATTGCTTTGCTGATGGGGAAACCATTGTGGTCACAGCCACGGAGACCATTCTGCCCGGCCAGGAGGTCACCATGTCCTACACGAAGCTGTTGTGGTCCACGCTGGCACGCAAGATCTTTCTCAGCATGACAAAGCACTTTGTCTGCCAATGCCCGCGCTGTGAGGATCCCACGGTGAGTTCGCTCAGTTCGCTCAGTTCGAGACCTTTAGCAGCAGCTAATCCCAGCTAATCTCATCCCAATTAACCCTATCCCCATCCGATCTATCAGGCCACTTGGCAGCGCTGCAATGTGTCGCAATCAGCGCGTGCCACACCGAAATAGCGCACGCAACTTAAAGATCGCAAAGCGCACATACATATGTATCTGCAGTTGCGTTGCAGTTGCAGCTGTAGATGTGCCTGTATCTCACATATTGTATCTCTATCTGCAGTTGTATCTGTATTTGTCTCTCTGCCAAAAAATACAGTTGACCGTCCATTGAGGCATCCGATCAGCGATGAATCGTTTGCCCCAAACAGGTGAATGAACCTGTGCGCACATCGATCATCGATAGATCTGTGAATATTCATAAGTTTAAAACAACAAGAACCAAAAGTAAAGATTACTTACGGCATGTCGAAGGCACTGTACACCTAGTCTGATTGTTCCTTTCGCAATAACTATATATGTACTAGAGCAGTCTGTTAACATTCTTCATGTGTTCTCTGTAGCTAGAGGAACTTGACTTGTTATGATTTATATATGAAATTATATATTTCCTAATTTCGACTGATTATTCCCATGAAAACTATAGGTAAAAGGATAATGAAATTCTAAAAACGAGGAAGAAGAGGCAACCTTCGGCATGCCTAATGTTCTATACCCTTGCAGGTTCCTAACTCCTCCGATCGTTTCAATACTAATTATATATATTATAATGTTGCAGAATTTAATGGTATTGTGTATATTCAATATTATGTCTCACTTTGATTGGCACTGATAAGTTAAATAAAATCTAAAAACAATACTGGTCTTTATATTGTACAATTACCCCCATTTCACCAGATTGTTCCTATGGCTGATATATGATATATGTTATAGTAGTCCGATTGTGCATGTGTGCCAAATTTGATCAAGATAACTCTAAAATTGAGAGACAGTTGAGGGACAGATAGACATGGCTACATCGAGTGCCCTGTTGATGCTGATCAGGAATATATATACTATATACATTATGAGGTAGGAGATGTCTCGCTCTTATCTTCCATATATAACCTATACTAGTGTAAATCGAGTATTGCGAATTAATAGCCCGACCATTAAAACTCAATTCCTACAATTCCATTCCCTAATCTCTCTTTGAAGCGAGTGTTTTGCGCTCACTTCGAGTGCCCACTGTACTTGCGATACTTTGGCATTTCGCTTGGCAAATTGATGTGGATTTATCGATCTCTAAATACGTGCATTATATTGGGCAAGCCATAAATAATGAGTGTGCTCGAATGTGTTCGAATTTGGTTGAATAATTTTCATTAATTTCGAATAGCCAACATATTTTCATCTGCCTCGAATCGTTGTTTGTTTGTAAACACGTCTGCATAACATTTTTAGGTCAAATCGTTTCGCTATTCGAAGTGTCAAACAGTTCAAAATAGATTCGAAATGAAACGAGACGACGACAGCGAATATTCACTTTGAGTATAAATAGTATTCAGTCTTTAAGGAGGGAGGGAAACCGAATAAATCAACGAAACCGGAAGCGAACCGCAGATGGTATGTGGCTTTAGTTCTTTAGTACTCATAAATATCACAGAAAAATGAGTTTGAATATCATTCATACTTAAATTCAAATTCTCTTCTTGAACTCACATTCATCTTGAGCAGTCTCTAATATTGGATTGAGTTTGCAATGCTAACTATTCAGAGTCTGTGAATGTGAGTGCATTTGGTTTTTGCTTTGAATGATGCATTTGTGGTTTGGACTTGTCCTTACTTACATGAGATGCGGGCTCGGTTCAGAGATTTATAGATTTTACAAGAAATTAAATACCATAAAATATCATTCATATTCATTATGAATCATTTCGTGTTGATTTGAATCATGAATTGCTGTTGTGTTGCATCGCTTGAGTACGTAAGTGAGATGTAAGTATTCATAATCATCCATTCGAGTACTTTTGAAGATATATTGCCTAAAAACAGTTTTACGACATGCACTCAGGGCACTCAGACGCGCATTGAATAAATTCGAAAAGTAATTGAATCACATTGGTTGGATGTGAGTGCATTCTGAATCATTGCAGCTCTGTTTTCATGAATTTCAGTTCGCTCTTATGCCTTAAGTATTCAAGCCTTAACACTCATCCCTGCACTCGTTAGCATATTCATATTCACGCATTCATTCGGGAGCCACTCACACATTTAATTGACAACAGAGAACGTCGCATTTGTGCGTCCATTCAACGAGCAGAATGAGAAGCTGATGAGATGATAAAATGTCAGACAGAGTGAATGAATGAATGAGTGAATGAATGAATCCGCTTGCCAACTTGTTGCATGATGCCACAGCACAGGCCCCCTCTCCCGCTCCCTCTCTCTCTCTCCCACTGGCGCTGTCTCTTGGGTTATGTTCTGAATGGATGCGCCTAATGCGCCTTCTCCTCCTCCTCCTCCTCCCTCTGCTTCACCCACACGCCCCCTTTGGGCCGTTTCTGGCATAATGCAGATGATATTCCTATGGGCCTGGGCAAGCTGCCAGTCAGAGCTAATGGAGGCCCAAACTAGTTCAAGTACACACACATACACACACGTGTACGCACACTCGACACGCTAGGGGGCGCTGTTATAAATCTTTCTACAGCAAGAAGAACGAGATACACACACACACACACACACACATACCCAGACACTCTCGTACACATACGCGATTCTATGAAATTTTCAAATTTCAAATTTTCATTTTTGTCTCTGCCTTTGCTTTGTTCTTTTGCGTTTTAAATATACATTTTGTGCAAAAACAACAACAACAACAATAATGAGAATAAGCTCAAAATAATAATCTACAGATTGTGAACCAAAATTGAAATTGTCCCTCAGTATGTCTCTCTGTCTCTCTCTATCTTTCTTATTGGCAACGTTTTCAAAAGTGTTTTCCAATTGTCGAAATTGGTCGTTTCGAATTGTCGTATAGGGTATCTGCTAGTCTGAAATCGATTCGGCATGTTTATCGTTGTTTAAATTGTTTTGTAGTTTTTATAATTTCAAAGTATGTGCATATGTATATGTCTACATACATAGGAACATAGGTCGAAGGGTATCCCACTGTCGCGTGCTGCGCGACTGTGTCTTTTCTTACTGGTTCCTTAGGCAATTTGAATTATTTTTTTTAATTATTTTCTTTTTTTTTTCTTATTTTTATTTTATTTATTTTATTAATTTCATTTATTTTATTAATTTCATTTATTTTATTAATTTTATTTATTTTATTTATTTTATTAATTTTATTAATTTCATTTATTTTATTAATTTCATTTATTTTATTAATTTCATTTATTTTATTAATTTCATTTATTTTATTAATTTCATTTATTTTATTAATTTCATTTATTTTATTTATTTCATTTATTTCATTAATTTCATTAATTTCATTTATTTCATTAATTTTCATTAATTTTCATGAATATTCATTAATTTTCATTAATTTTCATTAATTTTCATTAATTTTCATTAATTTTCATTAATTTCCATTAATTTTCATTAATTTTCATTAATTTTCATTAATTTTTATTAATTTTTATTAATTTTTATTAATTTTTTATTAATTTTCATTAATTTTTATTAATTTTTATTAATTTTAATAGCCAATGTGTAAATGAAGCAATGGCAGCGTTATGGCCTTCAGCTTTTACATAGGTTTGAGTACTTATAGTTTACTTAAGGTTATAATGTGGTAATTTGTTGTTATTCTTATGTTTTTTTTTTTTTTTTGTTAAGTTTGTTTTAGAAAATTGTATGTTTTTATTTATATAGCCATGCCCTCCCCCGGAATTCGAATCCGGAACCCCTGTAAAGGTAACATTTGTGAGTCGGACGCCCAGACTACTCAGCTACAGGGGTCGGCATTTATTTTATTTATTTTATTCGTGCTTCCACACGAGCAAAGCAAGCGCAGGGAATTTGCCAAGGGGCACAGGGTATGCGCAAGTCGTCTCTACTTGCCACATACGTTGCGTATACGCAATGTCAATGTGACTAGTGTGCGTGTGCGGTGTATGTTACCATGTGTGTGCCTCGCTGTGCGTGCTCTGTGTGTTGGGCCCGTCGCGGTGACAATGTGCGACAGTCACCTGTGCGACCTGGTCACGTGTCACAGCTGGCGTCTCTTCCCTAGCTTCCCATCTCCTTCCACTCCATTTACTTCTTCTGCTGGCTTTAATACTCCACTTCCACTTCTTCTGCTTCTCCTTCCACTTCTTCTGCTTCTCCTTCCACTTCTTCTGCTTCTCCTTCCACTTCTTCTGCTGCTCCTTCCACTTCTTCTGCTTCTCCTTCCACTTCTTCTGCTTCTCCTTCCACTTCTTCCGCTTCTCCTGATGATGACATTGGCATTGTCATGGTCGCGCTAACGGGGTCGTGATACCCTCGGCACGCAACGTGCCCCATCTCTTCTGTGTTGCCCTCTGTTCTTATTTATGAGGCGCCAGCACGCAGTCGTGAGCAGCGCCAGCTCCTGTCCAAGTGTGGCAGCGACTTGGCTTGCCAATCTCAGCTTGATTCTGGCAGAGATTCTTAGCCGGCGAAGCCGCAAAAGCAACGTTGCGCTGATTCCTGCCCAGTGCTTTCTGCGGTATTTATAGAGGCGGCTCATAACCGCAAAGAGCAGTAAGGGGATAGGGGCAGGGGCAGGGGTAGGGGCAGGGCCGTAGGCATAGGAAGTGGTAGAGGCAGAGACAGGAGGCAAAGGCAGAGAGAGGGGACAGCGGCATAGCGGCGACTCGCAGCTGACGACAAATTGAAATGACAAATCGAAGTGACAGCCCGCTGCGTATGACGAGGATGGTGGGCTGTGTACAAAATGCTGGGGGCAGGGAGGCAGGGAGGCATGGCAGGGTTGCCTGCACGGCATGCGTAGTTTGCTGCTGTTGTTGTTGTTGTTGTTGTATCGAATCCAATTGAATGCAACAGCAAATTGAATAAGCGTCAAAAGCAAAAGCGAAAGCCGCTTTACACTCGCTCGTGTGTGCCATGTGTGTGACTGTGTGTGTGTGTGTCTGTGTGTGTGTGTGTGTGTCTGTGTGTGTGTGCCATGTGTGACTGTGTGTGTGTGTGTGTGTCGCACCTTGGAAAATCATATTTCTGCCGTCGCGTTGTTTGCTGCGTGTAATTTGTATTTTTTAGTTGCGCGCTGCGTTTAATGCTCTCTGAGGGCGACGGCGTCGGCATCTGCGTCGGCGTCGCTGCCTGCTGCCCGCGTCGCTGTCTGCGTGGCGACGTCGAGGTTGGTTGTCGCCAGCGGCAGCGTCGCCTTCATCACTCGCAAACTTGCCGCGCGTCGCGTCGCTTCGTTGTCGTTGTCGTTGCTCCGATCCTGGCCAGACGCACGCTGTGCCCGCAGCAACAGAGACAGAAAGAGACAGAGAGTAGTGAAAGAGAGTGAGAGAGAGAGAGAGAGAGGAAGAGAGAGAGCGTGCGCGTATGAGCGGGAAGGCGAAAGGTGGCGCGAACATGAGCGAGCGCATCAACAGCATCAATACAACAGCCGCGATGGTCGCTCACATGGCGCCCAGTCGGGACACTACACCCGATCAGCTGGCGCGGCTCATCGATGTGCATCTGGGGGATTTGCGGGAGGAGCTGCCCAACTGGACACTGGCACCATCGCCTGTGGCCGGTCGCGGCGTGTTCGCCACACGAGACATTGCCGCCGGCGAGCTCATCTTTCGCGAACGTGCCCTGGTCGTGGGTCCCACGGCGCGCAAGGGCTCCCAGCTGAACACGTGCGTCTGCTGCCATCGCCAGCTGGCGCAGAAGCGCTTCCTCTGCCCCCATCGCTGCTCGCTGCCCGTGTGCGGCGAGTGCGCCGATTCGGAGGTGCATCGCAATGAGTGCCTACACTTTCAGCGCTGGATGCCCAAGGATCTGCAGAGTCTGAGTGCCAATGGTGTGGCGGCCAGTAAGGAGCAGGTTCACGAAAAGGAAAAGGAACAGGAACAGGCAAAAGAGGCGCAGAAGGAGAGGGAGAAGAAGAAGGAGACGGAGGAGGAGGAGCAAGAGCAAGAGCCAGCAGGGGATGTAGTGAATCCGCTCTCACTGCGCATCCTTACCGCGGTGCGCGTCTTTTACCTCAGCAAGGAGCAACGCGCCTTGGTGGACGCCATGCAGGCGAATGCAGAGCGTGGATATCGCCAGGAGATCATCAAGGCGGCGCAATGCTTTCGGAAATTTCCGACCACAGATAAACCGTTCATGGATCAACTGTTCCGTGTTGTGGGCGTGCTCAATACCAACGCCTTTGAGGCCCCTTGCCGCGTGGATCGGCACGAGACGCTGCTGCGCGGCCTCTTCCCACTGACGGCCATCATGAACCACGAGTGCACGCCCAATGCGAGCCACTACTTCGAGAACGGGCGACTGGCCGTGGTGCGTGCCGCACGCGACATTCCCAAGGGCGGCGAAATCACAACAACATATACAAAAATCCTGTGGAGCAATCTCACGCGCGGCATCTTCTTGAAGATGACCAAGTACTTTGTGTGCAACTGCGACAGGTGCAACGACAACACTGTGAGTACTCCCCATGTGGCACTCCTTGAGGTGCCACAGATCTGCAAGATTGACGCCTTGAAGACACCTTTAGGCTTCCTTATCGTCCTGGTTTCCAATTACTTTCAAGTGTCCTCTGACTTTCTCTTTCTTGCTTACTTTACCTTTCCTTTCGCATCTCTCTCCCTCTCTCTCTCTCTCTTTTTGTTGCCAGAAATCATCCTGCTTCCTCTTTCCGAGTCGATATATGTAGCTATGTCCGTCTGTCTGTCTCTCTGTTTGTATGTCAGTAACTCTGTCTGTCTGTCTGTCTGCTTGTCTGTTTGTCTGTCTGTCTATTGGTCTATCTGTCTGTGCGTATGTTTGTCGCTTTGTCTGTTTGTCTGTCTCTCTGTCTGCTTGTCTGTCTCTCTGTCTGTCTGCCTGGCTGTCTGTCTGTTTATTTGTCTGTTTGTCTGTCTGTCTATTGGTCTATCTGTCTGTGCGTATGTTTGTCGCTTTGTCTGTTTTTCTGTCTCTCTGTCTGCTTGTCTGTTTGTCTGTCTCTCTGTCTGTCTGTCTGCCTGGCTGTCTGTCTGTCTGTCTGATTATTTGTCTGTTTGTCTGTCTGTCTATTGGTCTATCTGTCTGTGCATTTGTTTGTGTCTTTGTCTGTCTGTCTGTCTGATTATTTTCTGTCTATTGGTCTATCTGTCTGTGCGTATGTTTGTCTCTTTGTCTGTCTGTCTGCTTGTCTGTCTCTCTGTCTGTCTCTCTGTCGTTCTCTCTGTCTGTCTGTCTGCCTCTCTGTCTGCTGTCTTTTTGTCTGCCTGTCTCTTTGTCTGTTTCTCTGTGTGTCTGTCTGTCTGTCTGCCTGTTACTACAGAACTATTTCCGCCTTTAAAAATGAGTAAAATACATATTGCAAACGCAATTATAACTGTACAGCATCGAGTTCACACATGAACACCATGGTATCCCGAATGTTTTGTTAGGATCGGACAATATATGTGAAAGATATTCAAGCAGGAATTTCTGGTAGACCAAATATCGAATCAAATATTCAATAATTATGTATTTAATTTGATTTTAAAACACAACAGGTGCTTAAGTCAGCAGTACTCCGTTTAACAATGAGGGTAGCGGGTATCTCACAGTCAAGCATACTCGACTGTAGTATAGATGCTTGGTTCGTTTTATCTCTTTCTGATGCCTCTTTATGTGACTGTTAACTCTTTTTGGGCCTTTAAGGGTCTCTCACGAGTTTGCTGTCTATCATGATGTGTTATTTGATTCACCTTAAGTTGAACTTCATTTGATTGGTGGCCAACTCTTGTTATGGTCATCTCCCCTCGCCAGACATAGAACAATTATTGGAATTTCTGAAATGTTTTCTGCATGCTTTCATCTTCTGTCTCTCTCTCTCTCGCTCTCTCTTCACGAATAGATCTTTGAATAGATTTGAATGGGTCTACAGCTGTCGCCAGTTTCTGCGAGTGTGTGTGCGTGTGTGTGTGCTTTCTATCTATCCAAGTATATCTATATCTATCTGCGTATGTTCTATATATGCTTATGAGCATACTTATGCTAATAACGTACAGCGTCTGTATATCGTATACGATATTCTGTGCACACCGTATACACACTCGTTGGATTAGATGAATAATGTCATTTCATCATTTGGCAGCGACATGACAAAAATGCGCTTAATTAGATTAGTTGCATGATTTCTGCATGAACTTGCTCTGATGATGCAGAACTGGCACCCCCGAGCCCTCCCTCGTCAGATCCCCCCCACCCAGGCACCCCTCTGCCAGCACAGCGCAGAGGCCGTGCAAGGCCCGATGAGCGGGAACATGAGCGTGAGCTCATTAGTGCAACATGACCAGACCCAGACCCAGTTCCGCAGTCCCAGCCCCACTGCCACCTAGCGGACTTCCCTCTCCCAGGCACAGCCAAAGCAGACAGTCAAGGAGGCGACAAGGGGATGGCAGTGGCTGCGGGGCGGGGTCTGTCTGCCGCTGCGTCGCTGCAACATTTCCCAAGCTGCCAAGCACAGAGCCAGAGAGAGCGAGGGAGACAGAGAGGTAGAGTCCCTGGTCCCTCAGTTGATAGGCGTATGACAGTCGGGTGATGCTTCCCCCCTCCCCCCCCTCCCAACACTTCTTGCCTTTGCCCCCTTGCCACTCCCATCGCCCAGTACCTAGGCGGGTTATGCAAATGGCTCTGCCGAATACAATGACACAATAGAGAAGGCACTCTAGGGCGAAATGAAATGCTCGCACAACGACTACGAAATACTCTTTTTCTAAAACAACTATCTGCAAATCTTGCATACCCAATTTTACAAATACTTTAAGTAAAAATTGAATTGAAATAATTGTTTCATTTAACAAATCGTTTAAATTTTTAAATTTTAAAGTCGACTTTAATTATAATCGCATTTGAATAAATATAAGAAAATCAAACGTTGGATATTCCAGAAGGTTTATCAGCTCGTAAGAAGGATACAATATTGTATATAATAGTATAAAATATATAGAGTATTCGATAGTACCCTCGTACTTTCAGTGCTTGTTTTTCGATCTTATGATATATCACGTAAATTTCAGATGACAAGCTAAATAATGAGCTCTGTTTCTGTTTCTCTTGCCATTGTCGTTTTCTTTTTGAACTTTTTGAACAATATTTCGAAAAGGTTCCATAAGTTGATAGAACAGAACATACGAGCTTGGTATACAGCTAACAGATAGACACACACAAACCTATGTATGTACACCTGTGCATACATATGCACATGCTTTCAAATTATTCTCGACACATGCCGCCCGCCCGCCTCCCTTGTTAGCTGATACAAACACTTGGTGTTATACTCATACTTTCTTGAATAACTTCTGTGTTTATTGTCCGATCAGATTGCAATTTAGAGATTACGTAGATATATCATTAAGCTTAGTATATGTTAAAGTTCGATTTTTTTATCTTTTATACAGTGCTTACAAGTTGCGTTCTAAAATTAAATTATTGATTTGCGTGGGCGGTGGGCGTGGCACCTGACATTTGAAATAAACTTGATCTGTGCCTAGTACACAGAAACCTTTATGGCAAATTTGGTGTTTCTAGCTGTTATAATAGCTGAGATCTGTTTGTTCATCTGGTCATCCGGACATCCGGACAGACAGACATATGTATATGGCTCAATCAACTCGGCTAGTGAGCAAGAATATATATACTTTATGGGGTCTGCCACGCCTCCTTCTGCCTGTTACATACATTTGCACAGAGTTAGTATACCCTTTTTAAGGGTATAAAAAGAGAGGATTGTTAGAGTCGATGCTCAGTTATGGAAACCCAAATACCAAAGACAAAATCTCATTCTCACATACTACCAATTACAATTACAAGTTGCAGGACAGATAGATGCCATAGTCAGTTAAGTACAATTAGGCCAAAATACAATTAAATACGGTAAAATAGAAACTCAATTCATGCAGTAACTATATCGAATTAGGTGTAAATTTGTTGCAGGAATTTGAGGCAAAGGTTTTCTAACTATTCTGCATTAAAATGTCAATTTCGTAAAATAGTGACATACGATATTTTCGAATAAATGCGACACCTGTATATACTTTGTAGAGTCGGCCACGCCTTCTTCTGTCTGTTACATACATTACCACAAAGTAATATACCCTTTGCAATTGTCAAAGGGTATAATAAATAATTAAGTTCGGGAATAAGCAAGTGAAAATAAGTATACATCGAGTTTAAAAACTCTTAATGGCGAAAGCTTAGAATAAACGCAGTGGACAGTATATACAGCATATTCATACATATATCCCTATCCGTGATACACTACATCAAATGAAAGTCCAAATCAAACTTGCATTCCTTATTTTGTTATTTAACCGTTTCTTGTTTCTTTCCTTCTGGCTCGCACAGGAGAACGGCACATACCTGTCGGCGCTCTTCTGCCGCGAACAGGGCTGCAAGGGCCTGGTGATACCCGTGCAGACGAAGACAATGCAGCCGGACTGGCGCTGCCTGACTTGCGAGAACGTCTTCCCGCACGCCAAGATGGCGCGGTATCAGGACTTTGCGCTGAACACGATCAACAATCGGATCAACACGTGCAGCGTGAGCGACATGATACAGTTCATCAACGAGTTCTGTCCACGCTTCTGTCCGCCGTCCAACTATGTGTTGATCGAGGCCAAGCTGAACATCATTTGGCGCATGACACGCCTCGATGCGGAGGAGTACACACCCGAGGAGGTGGCCCACAAGGATCGCTATCGCGAGGAGATTCTGGCCATATTGCATAAGCTCGGAGCCGGCGAGTGCACGCTGAAGAAGCTGATCACAGAGGAGATACAGTGAGAGCTGACAGTTGATGGACCACCGTCCCCGCTTCCCCCAAAGTGATTGCTGTGTGTCAGTGTGTTTCTGTGTGTGTGTGTGTCTATCTGTGTGTGTGTGCGGGGCAGAAGAAGGGGAACCGACTCAGCTGTTCTTCTAGTTAGTAACATTTGTTTTTTCCCTCTATTTTTTTTGTAATCTCTTTAGGAATGAACACGCGCTATATGTATATATAATGCACATACATATACATATGCATGTATGTATGTATAAAATAAAGCAAAGCTCTTTGATCGAACTGTTCTTCGTTTTTTCTTTCTCCTTCCCCTTCACACCCGTGACACATACGTGACAGCTGTCAAAAGATCTAGACAAACAAAAACCATAAATATTTTTAGTATTTTCGAAAACTATTTTCTTTGTTTTTCTTAGTTAATGGAAATGCAATTAGCTTTGTTTTCCTGGGCATACTTAAAAGTTCAACTGGAAATTTGAATCCCTTAAGAGGTTTATTTTATGACTACATTAAAAGATATACTATAATTCTGAACGATCTTTAGCGAAATCTTCGGCGACATTATGATCTCTGATTCTGATTTCGTATATTTTGGAATTCCGAATAGATTGAAGGGTTTGTATGCACAACGCCGAACTCTACATGATTCTTAAGTATTTACCGAATTGCTTAGTAGTGCGCTTTGGTATTACGAATTCGATTAGCTGTAGACAGCCCATCATGTCTTACTTAGCATATCACATTCGTCATTATGCACCATCGCGTGGCGACCCTTGATCACGTTGATCAACCACTCGTACTATGCTGTAGCCATGGATTAACACTCGACATTGTAAGTAAAGCTAATAAACAACAAAAGCTCCGGGCGCTTTTAGAAGCGATCAAGTGAAGCGAAGTATCAAAAAACAAGACCAGTCGATCAAATTCACAAAAACAAAAATAAGAAACATTAAGAGCCCATACGAATTCGCAGGTAAATTAAGCTTACTTAGAATGTTATGTATAGGTATTTGATATGCTAATCCCTCGAGGGCAATTTAAAGAGTGTTTATACCCTTCGAGACCCCATAAACTTTATATACTTATTCTTGCTCAGGATCACTAGCGGAGTTGATTGAGCCATGTCTGTCTGTCTGTCTATCCGTGAGAACGCGCAGATCTCAGCTATTATAAAAGCTAGAGTTACCAAATTGAAGACTCTTGTGTACTATACGCTGCTCAAATTTATTTCAAATGTTAGGTGCCACGCCCACCGCCCACGCAAATCAATAATTTAATTTTTGAACGCAATTTGTAAGCTTAATGATATATCTACGTATTCTCTAAATTGCAATCCGATCGGACAATAAACACAGAAGTTATTCAAGAAAGTATGAGCATAAAACCAAGTGCTTGTGTCAGATAACAAGGGAGGCGGGCGAGCGCGATCGCCATCTGTCGGGAAAAATTTCTAAGCATGTGCATATGTATAGGTGTACATATGTACATAGGTCGAAGGGTATCCCACTGTCGCATGCCTTGCGACTGTTGTTTTACTGGGTTGCAATTGTTGTTGGTGTCGTTTTATTTTTTATTTTATTTTAATGGCATAAGAAATATCATCATAGTTACAGTACAAGTATTTGTCGATCTATTAGAACTAAGAAAAAAAAATTGGATTATATTATATATTTAGTATATAGTATATATATTCTTGTATATGTTTTGTGTACGGTGAGCACCAGGTATAAAGGCCATAAGCATAATCGTAATTGTAAACAGACATCCCTTCAGAGCGGAGAGCAAAATTGATTCAAGTTTTGGTTTCCTGTACTCCCCCGTCGCAGTACCCCTTAAATTTAAATAATTAATGGTATATGTTAGCTATGCGCGTTTGTGTGTGCAGGTCCTGACTTAAGCCTACCTTAAGGGCTATACGTATGCCTAGATATATGTATGTATGTATGGTATGTGCTAAAGATATACATTATTTGTTTGTTTTCTCTTCTATGCTACGACTCATAAAAAAGAGGAAGAAAAAGCGAAAAAAAAATTGTACATAAAAAGAATATTGATATACATCTGTCAGTTGATGTGTTTGATGTGTTTGTGTGTGTCAAGTCATACATTATGGTCCCCGAGCGGCAACTGTTGCTCCACCGAGCTTCCCATTGATTTCTAGCTGAGCGCCAACTGTTCCGAAGCGACCTTCTGCGCCGTCTTGCGCTCCTGGTATCGTTGCAGTGGCGGAATAGCGAACATGACCAGTCCACTGAACGCAATCATCAGGCCTGCCATAAGGAAGGCCGGGGTATATGATTTCGTTAGGTCGTACATAAAACCTGTTGAAGTTGAGACGGTCACAGAGATGATTAATCACATCGGGATCGAGGCAGAATGTCGCCAGCACTTACCGCCAATTGGTGCACCAATAAAACTGGCAATACCCTGGAAGAGTAGCAGTAAGCCGAAGGCATTTGTCAGCTTCTCCAGGCCCAGCAAATCGACAAGTATAACCGAGGTAAGGCCCACATAGGCGCCGATCGTAAAGCCAAATACCGCACAGTAAACCATCAGCGAAGTGTAATCCACGCACAGTGGCTCCATCGCAGTAGCTGTAAATGATAAGGTTTTATTATTATTAATTCATATAGTACATATGGGACCTGCTCAGGAGAACTCACCGATCCCGCAGATCGTAAGGCAGACATTGTAAACAAGCAGGCGATTGACCCAAGGCTTGTCCGCAATATATCCCAGTATGATACGTCCAATTGTATTTGCCACGCCGATCGCCGAGATCAGGTAACTGGCGTGCTCCTTGTCAATGCCCAACTTCTTGGCATGATCGGCCACATATAGATATGGCAAATTGAAACCGATGCTGGTGCAGAAGTTCGAGACTGTGAAGACCAGAAAGATCATATCCCTCAGCAGAGAGAAGTTCATCATTTCGGCGAACGTGTCGCGCGTCTCCGTTGAGCAGCTGATGCAGCCGCAGCATTTTGTTAGTTCCTGCAAAGAAAGAAGGGGACATAAATCAGTTTCAGGTATAAACTGGAGAGTGAGTATAGTCTTTGTGGATACTCGAAGTCTGACTCAACTCAGACTCGATGCAAAGAGGTCGTCAGAGGATTGCACGTGTTAATCGTGACTGTGCCTCGCCTGGAATGGTCTGCTTGAGTTGTAGCTCAATTTGAGCTACGTTCGAGTCTGGCATATCATATCATATGTACAAATATATACAAATCTCAAGGGCAACATGCCCGTTGTGTCGGACTGCTGTGAGGGTAGTCGGGCATTGGTGCGGGGTATGTTTTAAGCACACCAATTTGCATGAGCGCGATAGAACGGACCCATGTAAGTAGCACATGCTAGTTCAATGGCCACTGAATTAATGAATAATTTAAAAGCAGCGGCGGCTTGGGTAGCTGGCCTAAATGGTAGGTACCATCGCTGCTAGCGCTCAGTATGTCTAAGCGACTAAGCGAAAATGGTGCGTGCCGATAGGATGACCGAGTTCTTTGAGAACAGCGAGATCTTCATCACTGGCGGATCGGGCGTGGTCGGCAAGGCGATCATCGAGAAGCTACTGCGATCGTGCAATGTGCGCCGCATCTATGTGCTGTTGCGGCCCAAGCGTCAGCTGAGTGCCGATCAGCGTCTGCGTAAAGTGAAGCAGGCAAGGATCTTTCAGGTGCTGAACGTTGAGAAACCAAATGAAGTGGATAAACTAATTGCCATACCGGGCGATGTGGCACTACCGGGTCTGGGCATCGATGAGGAGCATCTGCAAATGCTCCAACGCGTAGCAATTATTTATCACTGTGCGGCAACGGTGCGATTCGACGAGCCCCTGCGTGTGGCGTTGCGTCTCAATGTGGGCGGTACTCTGGAGGCTCTCAAGATAGCCGAGAAGCTGCAGCATTTGCGGATCTTTGTGCACATCTCCACGTTCTTCAGCAATCCCTATCTGAAGCATGTGGAACCCAAGGTGAGTTGTCATTGTAAATTATCGAAGGCTACCCTAACAAGCATTCTTCCTACTTATGCCTATGCAGCACTATGCATCCCCCATGGACTGGCGACTTTGTTTGCGTCTGATTGACGAGGTGTCCGACGATAATTTGTTAGACACGCTCACCCGCAAGTAGTTAATCCTGAACCATCACTTACATCATATTGTACCTGCACTTGTTTCCCTCTAGACTAATTGTTGGCTTTCCGAACACTTACACCTTCACCAAGAACCTGACGGAGTCTCTGGTTAATGACTATCACACCCGTGTACCTCTCATCGTCTATCGCCCATCTATAGGTGAGTTGTATAACCCCCCTCCCCCCCTCCGATCGTTGACGATCATTGATGAAATTCCGTTTGTTTTTTGGCAGTGTTGTTTTCCGCAAACGAACCCATACCCGGTTACGCACCTTCTCTAATGGGCGCCCTAGGTCTCTTCGCGCTGGTGGGTTCCGGCCTGCTGAAATCCGTGTATCTTAAAGACAATCTCCATCTGGATATAACACCTCAAGATCTGGGCATCAAGTCGTTGTGCTACTACACCATAAAAGGTTCTCACGTCTACCAGCAGCGGTAAGTGTGGTATAGCGTGGTAGGGTAAGGTAGAGCCGAAGTGGGGTTGGGGATAGTGTGTGAGGTATTATATAATTTCTTATTGACAACCCTCTATCGTAGCGCCCCCAAGGAGCTGTTAGTATACCAGTCATCCTCCCGCAGTCTTCTAAGCTTCACCTTTCGTCAATTGGCCGAGCGGATGGATGAGAAGCAGGTCTGGGGTACGGCGCCTTTTCTTCAAAACGTACTCCTTCCCGGATGTGTTTACACTCAAAATCGTTTCATCTACAAGCTCATTGTGTTCACAATGCAAATACTACCTGCTCTGTTGATAGACCTGTTACTGCAGCTCTTCAGCCGACCACCCATTCTGATGTCCATCATACGCAAATGCTACCTGACCCTAGAGGTAATGAAACCCTTCCTGTTTAATAACTACGATAGTCCTGGTTGCAGCGATATAGAAGCCTTGACTGATTTCACCGATGAGTAAGCTTATTCAGCTTCATCTGAGTTTACCATATTTACTCATTTCTTCTCGATACTCAGCACTGACTTTAGTGTGAGGGAGATTATAAATACTGCCAATACCTGGGAAACAGTCGACGAGAAACAGAAAGAAATGATAAAAAGCATTCGACACGATCTACTCAAAGAGGATCCAAGCACATTGACACGAGCAAAGCACATTTTAAATATGTAAGTAGAAACTTTCTTTCATTCTTTCTTTCTTTCGTTGTATCTTTCTTTCTAGTAATCGCATTTTCTCATTCTTGCCACCCCCTTTCTTTCTACCCGCAGCAAGATAGTGATCAGCAAGTTGATACGATACTATTTTCTGTATAAGCTGCTCAACTGGGTGTGGTATCGCTTTCTGGCCCAACACTTCCATAATCTTACTTAGTTTGGGAGCTGCTTACTTTGTGACCTTTCACAGTTCATTTAGTGATCTAGTAATTTGTTCTACGGTTTGTTATACTTGTTGTTAATTATCTACTTATACAAAAGTTTTTTGTTTACCATACTATATATGTTATTGATCATATTAACTTTGGTTTGCTCTTTTTTTTGTTGTTGTTGTAAGTTAAAATATAGAAGAAGTGAAACTATCAAAGGGTTCTTAGTTGATTGTGGTAATCTGAATACTGCAGAATTATGCTCAATGCTCACCTGACTCTCGCCCAGGGGATGATTCTGCCTGAGGGATCCATAACGCTTGATGGCACCGGAACCGGAACGGGATCGCGAGACATCGTTGCGTGAACTTGTGTACTCTGGTATATTGTGCAGAGAGCCCTAGAATTGGCAATGAGCATCTATCGCAGTTGTGGGCCGGCGTCAAACTTACCTGGTAGAGCGCATCGGGGCGGTACATGGTGCCGCTGGCGCTGTGCTCGCGATGCGAATCCCGCAGTGGCATCAACTGCGGTTGGCTGGCGAAGGTGCGAGTGATATCATCGTTGCTGGTACTCTTCACCGCGATGGTCGCGTTGCCCAGTGCCTGCCCGTTGACGAGGCCATTCGAGTTGTTGTTCTGCCAATGAGAGAGAGAGAGAGAGAAAAAGAGAGAGAGAGTCGAGGAAGCATACTAGAAAAAGGTTGCATTGTAGGAGTGGGAGTGCCACCTACACCTACCGGACTCGGTTTGAGATTGTGCCCCACACTGTTGGAGCGACAGAGTCCATTGCCGCCTCCGCTATGTGGGGCATCTGTGCGCTGTGGCAGCTGTAGATACTGATCGGTGACCGGTTTGAGCACCGTGTTCGCCTTAAGAGGCTCCAGCTCGGCACGTGTGGCATTCTGATCGATTATTGCCGCCTTCTTGCCAGTCACGTTGGCTGCCTTCGGCCGTGGCGCCTCAAGGGGCCGAAACATGGCACCGAATATGATGCAATTGAGTACAATGCCACCAAAGATGAGCATTGTTCCGCGCCAGCCATAATTGTTGATCAGCTTATCCACCACCGGAGCAAAGACAACTGTACCGAATCCCGAGCCACAGACAGCGATGCCCGTCGCCAGCGAACGCTTCGCCTCGAAGTACTGCGTCACACTGACAATGGCCGGCAGGTAAATGAGGCCCAATCCCAGGCCAGTGCCAAAGCCGATGGTCACAATCAGCGTGGCCACGTTCTGAGCAAATACGCTGACAATCATGCAGGCAGCTGCCAGAAGGGCGCCCGCAATTGTCACTGCTCGACAGCCGTAGCGATTGACAAACGACGAACTAATCGGGCCTGTTCAAAGGGATATTTACTTGTGGTTAGTCACTGTGTCACTCTCACTTGGCGCCCTTGGCCCCACTTACCCGACGAGAAGGTGACCCCCACCATAATGGAGGCTATCCAGGCTGTGTAGCCACTGCCCTCGTTGAAGTACGAGACAAACTCGTTGTGGAATATGCCGAACGAGTAGGTAAGGCCATCGGCTGAGAGTGCAAAGAGAAGGTGCAGATGTCAGTTAAACGTATATATAGAGGCTGCTTAACTAGGGAATACATTTAAAGTCACCTTAAATGCATTAAAATTAACTTTGATTGCAATTAACAACCTCATGTTGTAGTTGACAGCCCCTTTAACTGCTGCATATATTTGTATAACCTGTTGTTGTATTAAATCCTCTATAATCAATAGTAACCTTAACAGCCAGCATTACTATAGGCAACCTCCTGTTAACTAATGGCCTAATCTGTAAAAGCTATAGTCACATTAAGTCTGTTCTATTTTTCATATTATGTTTAAGTTAGCAGTAAGTTTAACAGGCCATGTAACCATAGGTAACCTCGTGTCTGAAATGACAGTAACGGAAACGTATGATTCATGTTAATGTTCATAGTAGCTTATATAAACACTGTAACCATAGGTAAGCACATGTTGGAATTGTTGAATTTAAAGACGCTTTAAGTTCATGTCACTGAAGAAAATATGCTCTTTGTTTAGCTATAGAGCAGTTAACATCATTATGTTCTTGTTAAAAAAGTAGAAGCTTGTACAGTCAATGTACCTATATATAAAACTATGTTACAGTTGACAGCTACCTTAACTGATAGTTCAATTTGTAGAAGCTTCAGTTAACTTTTTCTTAATCACGTTTAAATTAACAGTAACATTAACAATCACTTTAACTATAGGTTACCTCATGTTAAATCTGACAGCAGTTTTCACATATTCATGTTCTTGTTAAAGCAGTAGAACCTTTAACAGTCGATGTAGCATTAAATAACACCATTTGACAATCACTTTAACTGATAGTTTAATTTATAGAAGCTACATGTTCCCGTTAAAGTTAACAGTCATTTAAGCGGTCACTGTAACCATAGGTTAGTCGTGTTTAGGGTTTCCCACAAATGGCATCCCCCCTTTATGTAACAAGGCAGCTTAATTTCCGTCAATCCACTCATAAATCTGTTAAACTGTCAATTAATAAGCTAACCTGACGATAGTTTCATTTATCTGCCCCTCCCCTTCGTTACCCTTTTACCGCTGACACTTTTATGGCTCCCAACGAAGCGATGGCGATGGCGATAGCTGATTCTGGCACACGTTAGGCTTGTCGTAGCTTACGATACACGTACAATTAGCGGATCGATAAGATTACGCAGCGAACACTTGGACAATTAGCCAATTAATAGTTATGTATTAGCCCATTACATTTGTGCCGGCTTTCCGTCTGTCTGTCTGTCTGTCTGATGTGAAATGCCTCAGCCACCAAATGCAATACCCATCGTAAATTTGCGACTAAGCGACATTTATGACTCGCGACTGGGGACTGGCAGGAGAGGAGGTAGCACATGGTCGGTCCAAGGTTTATGAATTTATGAATGCAGCCAACCCAAGGCAGTTGCCAGGCGCCAGTTCGAGGAGCGAGTCAGCAACAGGCACTACTTGAAAGCGGAATCAAATCGAAATCACAGTGTGGCCCAGTGGTTGCCATTCGATGATAACGCAGTGAAAATATTATCGGAATGTGAGGGTACCATCTCGAAAATAATTCGATTAGATGGGATTTAATGTCGAGTAACAGACTAAAGTGCATTATTGGCACACTGAAGTGTGCGATAGAGTTATAGATTACACTAGGAGCTCGATAGGGGATTGAGTTCATGATGAAATACGTAAAAGCACATGGTATACTCAGTATAAATGAACTAAGAGTAGTTTCTCCCCCACAGACTAAAAGAAAGGTATTGTTAACTTTCTTATCGGGGTACCTTTTAATGGGATCCCTGACCCCATTCATTGATTGCAGTTATGCCACATGTGTTTTTGGTTATTCCAGCGATTTGATTAGACTCAGATATGGTATATAGGCTATGCGCTGCTTTAAAGTCTGCTATTCTTAGATCGCCATATATATATATATATATATATATATATATAGCTTTCTGAGGCTGATTATATATGTCAATAGCTGTGTTTATTTTGTGATTTCATTTGATTTGAATACAATATCTCGATTAATGCCATCTCACTGTGCGCGAAAACGGTATACTTACTGACAATGTGGATCATGAAGGAGCCAAAGACCACAACCCAGCCCCAGCCACCATCGGGAGGTGTGGGCAGAGGTTCCATTTCCATTCCACAGTTGGCGTTCCCATTGTTCGCCTGTTGAGATTTTCTGCGAGCTGGTGGTCCGTGTACCATTTTGTAGCCCTCAGTGGTTTGTGCGGTCTAAGTGTATTTCCCTTTCCCCTCGTCGCTTCACGTTCCTCTCCTCTCCACGTGATTCTTATTCTCTTTCTCTCGCTGGGTTACCCTTAAGCCAGCTCTGTTAGAAGAAAGTCCCTTAACTTTTGAACATGTTTTGTTGTGGAGAGACTGAAAAAAGAAAGGGATGGTTATCGATATGGATACATCGAACTTGGGTATCTTTTAAAGATGATTATTACAGTGAAGGTGAGAAGTTGAGAACTAAGGGGTCGATTGGGATTTATCTGCTGAGAATGTGAATATACCCACTACATTCTGGGAATAGGAACTCATTTTGCCAGGGACTTTGGCTTTAGGAAACCGATTCGAAGCAGTTTGCAAGCCGCGACTGCAATTGCAACATGGACTGTGTTTACAGCAGGGGCGCCACCTTCTGAACCGCCTGTCTATCAGGCTAGGGTGGGGGCGGTGGTGAGGCTGTCAAGCAAATATTCACTCGGCTCCAAGTCCAATGGCTTACGTTGCCAACACTATCAGCAACTTGCTTAGACGTCGCGGGTGGCGGGAGACGGGGAAGGAACTGATACTAAGGGATCTAATCCGAACCAATGTAATCTGATCTGATTCGAGTTCGGTTCGGTTCGGTTCATTAAAGCAAATACGCAAAGTGAAAACAGTTTCATTATTTTTAATGAAACTCAATTATAGCTGGAACCACAGGCCTCATTATCAGTAGTCGATGCTTCTTCTTCCTCTTCCCCTTCCCCTTCTGTGCCGTGCTGTGCCCTGTGCTCTGTGCTGGTGTCTGGACCCCCCGGCGTTGATGGTTCGTGCAATAAAAGCAAAAATACAATCGCCATACTTATTGTATATTTATACGTATGTTTAATGAAATTATTAATAATTCTATAGGAATCGTAGAAAACAGTCGCAAAGCGAACAGCACAACAGCTGAGCACAGTTCAAGACATGTTTATGCGTGCACGGAAATTCATGATATTGGGCTGCTACCCTGTTAGATTACACGCACTAAGGCTTTGAGTTCTCTTACATTTCTTGGCATGTTTCATGCAACATTTTCTTCTAGTTAGTGTCATCAACTTGATATCAAATGAACTATATCTAAAATGGTATAGTTGGTGTAGAGCTGGTAACTTAAGGGGTACCTTGCTGCAAGGGCTCCTTTTTAGGGTTGCCAACTTGAGGTTAAAACAGTTATATAAGTTTGATGTAGTTGCAGGTAGAACCAAGGGAGTACCCTATTTATTAGGCTTATGATTGTGGTAGAACATGACTGGTACTGCCAACTTATTAATAAAGGTTCTAATAGAATGGTGCTGTCAACCTTCGTGGTATCCGATTGTGATATACGACATACTGTGTAGTGACTTAAGGGTTGCCAACTATGTTGCTACAAGGTGCTTGCACAGAGAATGCATACAGGGTATGGATTAGTCATAATTGCTTGCTTTGACAGTTGCGAGGCGGCCGTTGACGTCAGCTGATTGACTGGCCTACTGAGAGCACTTCTTGCTTAGTTACAGATACAAGTCACACACACACACACACACCCAAACAAACACAGATATATAGATTGAGATGTATTTATACTTGCCAGCCTACATTTATCTTCTTGCTTAACATTTATTGAAGTGCAGTGAAAATAAAGAGCAACAAAATAAGTAAATACTTCATATAAAATATGTTTGCATGTTCAATCGATACACTTCACGTTGTTGTTGTTAAAGATGTTGTTGTTATTGTTGTTGCTGTTGTTGTTGTTGCAGACTGTCAAGTATAAAAACAATGCGCAAAAGTTGCAACAATGCCGAGCGATGATAATTATGACACGATAATGCACGGCAAGCAGAATAAAACAGAAAAACAGAACAAAACAAGACACAAGCACTACCAGAGACAGAGAGGAGAAAGAGGAGGCGGAGAGAGGGAGGGGAAAAGAAAGAGAAAGACTGAGGCAGTAACCGAATGAAAATCAACTAAAATGGGAACAATAGTGCGACACTTCCCCTTCCTTACCCCTCCACATTCTCCCCTCCACCCGCCCACAGCTATCTGCCAGTCTCCGCATGCATACACACAGACACACACAGACATACACAAACACACACATGCATACATACGCGCTGTGTAAATAAAGTTAAACTTTAACCAAAGCGCAGACAGAACAAAGCAAACCCGATTAGAACCGCCTTTTGGGGCAGCTAAGGGGCGTCTCAGCCGACAACAACAACAATAATAAAGAGGAAATGCAGCCCCCGTGACTCATGCCACAAGTCGCAGTCACAAGTTGCGTGAGCAAGTCACAGCTCCCAGCTCAGCCAAAGAGAGAAACAAACACTTTAAGTCGGCACTGAGCTTTGTGCAATCAAAGACAATTAAAATGTCACTGAGCTTTCAGGTAGCGCAGCGAAGAGGAAGAGAAAGAGAAGGAGAATAAGAAGAAGCAGAAACAGAAGCTGAAAATGACATCGACCCTCCCGTCTCCTTTCTTTCCCCGTCCAATTGCTGCGTTGACAACTTGAACAGCAATTAAATGAAATCATAATTCTTGACCATGACTTTCAGTGCGACATCTACACAGATAAACACACAAACTCACATACACACACACATGCATACATACACACATACATACATATAAAGCAAGCTGTCTGCTGCTTCTAATCTCCTCTCGAGGGGGTCAAATCATGCATCACAACAACATTGCGCATACGCAGCGTGAGACAGCAAAGCGATACTAATTGAGAGATCTCTCTCGCCCTTTCTCTCTCTCTCTCTCTCTCTCTCTCTAAAAGCGCCCACTCAATAAATTTAATAAGCGTATTTAAACAGCAGCAGTCAAATAGCTGCCATATATGACAGTTCAGCTAATTCAACTAGTTAGAACTTCATAGAACACACGCTTTCCTCAATACTTCAAAGACGCGTGCGCCACGGAAGAAAGCCTACGTTGTTCACAATATCATGGTATAGTCTACAAAGAAGTCTGCCGATTATATATACGCAATATGAATATGTGTGGAAGTTAATTGCCTCGTAGAATGACAGCAGTGATTGACAAAGAACACGAATATATATACAATATAATATTATGTAATATGTAAGCATTGAAACTAATATTAACAAACAAAATACTAATTTATATCTATTTGATCTTTTCGATATATTCAATCTATTCTATCTATTCAATCTATTCTATCTATTTGATATATTCTATCTATTCAATCTGTTCTATCTACTCAATCTATTCTATCTATTCTATCTCATTTATCATCTATCTACTCTTTATATTCAATATATTTTATCTATTCAATCTATTTGATATATTCTATCTATTCTATTTATTCTGTCTATTCTATCTATTCAATCTTTTCTATCTATTTGATATACTTTATCTATTCCGTCTATTCAATCTAATCTATCTACTCAATCTATTCTATATATTCTAAAAGTATCTATTGAATCTGTTCTATCTATTCAATCTATTCTATCTACTCAACCTATTCTATCTATTCAATCTGTTCTATCTACTCAATCTATTCTATCTATTCTATCTCATTCTATCTATTCCATTTACTCTATCCTATATATTCCATATATATCCTATTTATTCTACCTATACCATTAGCATTTGTAACACTAGTCAACAACATTTCGAAAGTGCAATAATGTTCCAAGAAATTGTGATTTTCGATACGAATATCTTGGCTGATATTTGACAACACAGCTGGCTGTACCACATACGTTTATATGCATATATTTATTATATACATATATGTATATGTTTGCACATACATATACCCCACAGCATAAGAATTATTATGCAAAGCAATGCAAATTAGCTGAGTACATGAAACTTAATAACGATTCGTCATTGTGTTTATATCAGCCAAACGAATCGTGTAACCATAAAATAAATGCTTTATATCATTACATAATTACTCTGAAATGGTATTCCCAAAGTGTTGACATACATAACATACAGTGGCGAACAAAAGAATACAGACAGATTGCTCATAATTTTATACAAAATTGGTTAATCATTTAAACCAAGTGTTTATGAAACTCAAGTCATATATCTTTTAACTTCAAAACCTAGTACTTTTTGTAGTTTAAGATATTTACTCTTTTAGTTCTTTATTAAATTAACATAAATTTATTAAATTAAAATTATAATCCGTTGCTAGCACTGTTTTTAAGTCTTTTCTTTATGGAATTGATCTTCATGAAGTGATAACATTATCCTTTGGATTTAAATCTATATTCTTGCAATGGGTGTCCGTACTTTCATGTCCAGCAAAACTTTGCTGACTAGTGTAGTGCCTATGTGAATAACCTCTGTGCTGAGGTGCAAGCAATAATGTTCCACGCCTGACCAACATATCATGATATATATTATATATAGTATATATAGCCATGCGATTTATATGAACAAATCGTTTTCTCGTGTCTATCTTTGTTGGACTCGAGTCCATTGTCCAGTGTCCATTGTCCAAGAAACAACAGCCACGATAGCAACATCTCCGTCGGAGCTTATCTAAGACGCCTGAGTGAGAAGGAGGGGAGGGGAAGGGGGGAAAGGAGGTAGCAAGGAAATCGAATGGGAATAGGTTGTTGCAGTGCGTCATGCGGGATTATTCACTGACCTATCCCTCCTAATGCACTGTGGAACTGAGTGAGTGAGGCGTGCATGAAAGAGTGCGCAGTGGCGTGGCTAATGGGGGGCAGAGAAGGGTGAGGAGGTGACAATTTGTTTGGCAGCTTTTGCGTTTTAGTTGTTCATCTTATTATTGTTGTCGTTGTTGTTGTTGTTGTTATTTACTGCAAGTCGTTGAACCCGAGGAAATAAATAAATAATTTGCCAATGTCGCGAGCGTCAAAAAGCTAAGCAAAGACAGAGAGAGAGAGGGAGACAGAGGAACAAGGGAACTACAGGAGAGCTGCGAGAGAGAAGGGAGCAAACATATAAAAGAAAGAGAGAGAGAGTGAGAGTGAGAGAAAGATATGGAGAGAAAGAGGAAGAACGAAGAAGATACCCAGGAATGGAAAAAAAGAAGGGAGCGAAAGTGGAGAAGGAGAGAGAAGAAGAGTTAGGGAAAGCGATGAAAGAAATGAGAGAGAGAGAGAGAGAGAGAGAGTAAAGCGAAAATGTTAGAGATAGAGAAAGAGAGAGAAGCAGAAAGAAAGAGGTAATGCGTAAGGGAAATATGGGAAAGAGAGAGAAGGGAGCGTAAGTGTTAGAGAGAGAAAGAGAGAAGGTGGCAGGGAGAAGAGAGAAACAAAGCAGAAATATGCAAGCCCCCTTCCACCTCATGCTCCATCCCTCTCTCGAGTATTTCCCACCTTGACTGAGTTTCGATCCAATAGCTATGGAAATTATTTGCACAACATTTGTGAATATAATATGTATTAAAGCAAGATAATTGCAAATTCTTCTAGAAAACTGTTGCAAAGGGGGGGCTGTCCTCGCGCTTCCTCCCTGCTCACTTCTTCACTCACCTGCTCTGCCTCATTCTCATCTCTCCCTCTCTCATCTCTCCCTCCTCGCGGTCGTGCCCATTACAGACAATATTAATGAGCAATTATATTAATTTGCATGTCTTCTCCTTCCCGTGTCCCCATCTCTCCCTCTCCCTCACTCTCACACTCCCTCTCCCTCTGCGCGCTCGGACGTTTTAATTGCAACGGCCTTGACCTTCGCTTTACATTAATCCTGCACCTCCCTTCCCCCAGTGCCCCTCTCAGGCACATCCTTGGCAGGCCTGCCCATTGACCCAGTGACTGCATACCCTATATTCCCAGCACAACTGGGTCTGCTGCTGCTTATAAAAAGAGAAACCAATGAATATACTGTCATTATATATACTCTATATATACATATGTATGCATGTATATTCCACTCAGCTTGATTACTAATATATCTATAAAAATAATATATGTAAATTCCTCTCAGCTTGATTACTAATGAAATGTCTTATCTCATATAGAAAACAAAAAAAAAGAAAAAAAACTTGTGAGATTCCCAAATGTTTTCAAATTCAAGACTTCACTTTGGTTTTAAAAGCTGCAAAAATCAACACTTTATTAAGGCGCTTTGCCTGATACAGATTAGATATAGATATAGATATATATATAGTTACTATATGCAGCACATGTGCAGCGTATAGGGCGATAAACATCGAGGCATATTTTACTTAATACACTTTGTTTGGGCTTTGTTCTTAACTTGGTCATATCGGTGACAAGTTCATTGCCATCGAACACACACACACTCACACACACACACACACATTCACTTTGAATCGATTTCTAGGATGCGCACTCGAAATTTTGTGTTCTACAACCACCTGTAGAGGGGAACGCAAACAATTGGCATGCACTGTGCACCGTGCACCCCCACAAACCTTCCCTGCCAGTCGCCCTCTCACTCACACACACACACACACCAGCACGCACACTCCTGCTGTGTATTTTTAGTTGTCTTTGTTGCATTAGAAATCAAAAGATTTTTAAAAATAGTCGCACTTCTGCTGCTTCTTCTGCTTCTGCTTCTTCTTCTCGTCTTCTCTTTCTCTCGCACACAACTTTTCCATTACTTACCCGTTTTGTTGCGAAGTTGTTGCTTTAATTTTCCAAAATATTAACTGATAACTTAATGTTTTAATTCACAAATTCTCTTGTTGTTGCTGTTATTATTGTGCTGATTTTAGATTTATTGTTTTTGTCTGTTTTTACTCGGGGAACTTCACGCGCGACCGTTCGCTGCCGCTGACGATCTGAGAATGTTTTCGAGTGATGTTTTCGAATGTTTTCTTCAGCGATTTCTTGTGTATCAGGAAAGTAACGGCTAAGTCACTGTCTCGTAACGGGATCGCGAAAGGCGCGAGCTTTGTTTATCGGAAAGGAGCCGCAGAGGGAGGGAGACAGACACGGAGACAGAGATGGAGACTGAGACGGAGACGGAGACAGACACAGCCGCTGGCGTTGTCGGCGCGCGAGCAAATAAAACGAATGCGTAAAGAACGCCGAATTATGCGAGAATCTGCAAGAGAACAACAAACAAGCACGCTCACCTGCTCTCTCGCTCGCACGCTCTCGCACTCGCAGTCGCTCTCTGCTGCGCTGCACTCTTATCAGTGCCAGGCACTGAGTGTGAGCGAGAGAGGGCGACCGCGCGAGAATGTTCGGCATAAAATTATTGACTCTTATCACAGCGATTTTCGAATCGTCGTCGTCGTCGTCGTCGTCGTTGTGCTTCGTCAAATGATTTCCACTTTTTTTTTTGGGTGCGGCCAGTGGGCGGAGGATGGGGGGGAGGAAGAGTGTTAGTTGAATGCCCCAACTGGTTAGTGTTAAATTCAAATTAGCGACGTTTTCTTTCACGCCTTGAACTTGATTTGATTTGAGCAAGTGAAGCATTAAGTTTATATTGAGCTGATCTCTTGAGTTATCTTCCAGCTCGTCTCCAGTTTCGATTTCATTCCCAAGATTCGTGTTTGTTTTCAAGGCCAGTCCTAGCAAGATCTTCGCACATCTAACCCAAATATACTATATATAAATATACATATATACATATACTATACATATACAATGTATGTTATTTAGTACTCCTTAATCTAATTATCTTTATAGCCTGTGCTCAGAGTATTTTCGGCTTCGGTGTAAGGCAGATAACAGACAGTGATGTTTACTATGTGATTTTTACTATGCCCCGAAACATTTGAAAATGTATTTGCTGGAGAAGCGCCCCCGCACAGTGGTTGCAGCAATGCGAAAAGTGGCTAAAAATCAATTAGCTGAATCTTAACTAGAAATTTAATCAGTTGATCATCTCTCGCAGTGCTGGGTAAATCACTTTTGTTCCACTGTGCGTTAATTTGTTTAGCTAACAAATTGCTTAACAGTTTCTACGCACATTGTGCACCTGAAATCAATCTGCACCTGGCGAAGCGTGATTAATGGGCGTGGCCGGTCCCAACACCTAGCTCTACTTACAAGACCATTGCAGCCTCTCCCCCCTTCACCCTCTTCAGCTGTCTGACCTGTCACTTGTCTTATCACTCACATCGAGTGTCATGGAGTAAGCACTTCAAGTCCGTTAAAAAAATCAAAGAAAGTTAAAAAAGAACTACAACAACAAGAAGAGTAACGTTAAATTGGCGGACTGCATTGCTCGTGATCGGGCCAACCCTCACGCCTCTTCCTGCTTTGTCCGCCCCACCCCTTGTCCAAATCCCCCCGTCACACGATTTACGATCGCCGTCGTAATGCGAAATGATAAGCGAAACGACCGAACCGAACCGAACCGAACCTACACACACAAAGCGTCGTTGATAAGCGAACTCGGTTTGTTGTTCGCTTCGATTTCAATACGCAACCGCAGAAACAACACGAATTCAAGGCCCGAATTACATCAGCAAATTGCGAATACCCTAACAGAAGTAAGAACTTTCGGGCCTTCTACATACTCTCACTTTCCCCCAAGGGAAAAACCTCTTGGACGATCGACTCTTGCAGAGAATACGTGTATTCATTTTGGCCAGAAGTTTGCAAAGCACCTTAGAAGACATCTCCGACCACATTAAGTTATATATTCCAATCAGGATGAACAGGGGAGTCAAACTAGCACTGTCCGTATGTCCGTGTGCCTGTGTATCTCGTTATATATCAAAATATTTATATACATATATTTATAAAATCGGACTACAATAACATATAACTTACATAGGGTAAAACGGCAAAAATTATGATTTTTGTATATAGGAAATATATCTGTATTATCTGATCTGTGTCAATCAAAGTTAGACTGTAATCGATGTAAACTTTTTCCATTTCATTAAAGTCTGACAGCTTTATTTTATATCATATTAAATAAACGATCAGAGTAGATGGGTATAAGACCTAAGGCTTGCCGAAGGAAGCCATTCTTCTTGGTTGTTTATGTGATAGAATCGCCTAATACTCGCCTCTTTTATGCGGACAGCTCCTCTAAGGTTACACCTCTTTTAAGCGGACTGCTATCATATGGGGAAACTTCATTTAAGCGTTTTGAAGCGGACAGTTTTGTTAGTGAACACCTTTTCTAAGCAGACACCTCTTGAAGCGAATATCCTTTTTAAGCAGATACCTCTTTTAGCGGACACCTCTTTAGCGGAACTCCTCCTTATTAAGCGGACCCCTTTTTAAGCAGGAACTAATTTGACCGGACACCTCTTTACACTGGCATCTATTTGAACGGACACTTCTTTAAGCGGACACCCCTTTAAACGAACACCCTGTACTAAGTGGACACCGCTACTAAGCGCCCACCTTTATAAGCGGACATCTGTTTTGAGCAGACATCTGGTTTAAGGGGGTATCTCTTTAAGCGGACACCTCTTCTAAACGCAGACTTCACTTAGGGAATACCCCCTTAAGTGGGCACCTCTTAAGGCGAACACCTCCTCAAGCAGACATCTCTTTTAGGCGAGCACTTTATGTGGGCATCTTTTTTATGCGGACACTCCTTTCTTCTTCTTGGTCTTCTTGGTCGGACACTCCATGGCACGTTCCGTAGTCCGCAGGTGCCAAATAGTTCGATTACAATGAATTGAGAAATTAAAAACAAATGCAAACTGTCATTGATTGCAACTCTATATACATACATACATATATATCGAGCACAAACTGTGTGTGTACACTGTACAATGAGCTCCCGATAGGTTTATTCATTGCATAGCTATTGGTTCCCATCAATATACAATGGTCAAAAAAGGGTATACTAACTTTGTGCAAATGTATGTAACAGGTAGAAGGAGGTGTGGCAGACCCCATAAAGTATATACATTATTACTCAGGATCACTAGCCGAGTCGATTGAGCCATGTCCGTCTGTCTGTCCGGATGTCCGGATGTCCGTCTGACCAGATGAACACACAGATCTCAGCTATTATAAACGCTAGAGACACAAAATTTGGAATAAATTTCCTATATACTCGGCGCAGATGAAGTTTATTTCAAATATTGGATGCCACGCCCACCGCCCACCGCAAATCACTAATTTAGTTTTTAAAGTCGATTTGTAAGTGTTGTAAAAAATATATAACTATCTTTCTTGAATATATACTACGCTGATAGTTGTATCTACTTATTCTCGAAATTTCAATCGGATCGAACCATAAACACGGAAGTTATTCAAAGAAGTATGAGCATAACTCTAAGTGCTTGTGTCAGCCAACACGGGAAGCAGGCGAGCGCGAACCGCGAGCGCCATCTGTCGAGAATAATTTGAAAGTATGTTCATACACCGACAACATAAGTCGAAGGGTATCCCACTGTCGCGTGCCGCGCGACTGTTGCTTTTCTTACTGGTTGCTTATTTGCTTTTGTTATTTGTTCATTCATCAAAATAGAACGCAGCACAGCAAGTGCTTTGCCGGAGCTAATATACCCGCTGCGCATGCTACTGTTTCCATTGTACCGCCTCCCCCAGCAGCCAACCCCCTCGGCTTGCCACTTTGCAGCGTGTGCGTTTCTCAATTGCAGCAGCTAAAGCGTTCGATAAGCAGTGCAGTGCGATAACAATAACGATTACGATTGCGATTGCGGACTGCAACTAGAGTGGAACCGAAATCAATTAAAAAGCGCACAGGAGCGGAGTTGGCACGGCGCGGGCATTGCAATATATGCGATTAGGATATGGGAAACTTATCGATTGGGGCTGGGTTTGCCTTTTAACTGTCTCATTGCTTGGCACTTCAAACTTATATAAATTGCCTATTTTATAGAGAAAATTTTCATTGGTAAGTTGGCAGTGATAAACCTATTTGAATCAATATCCATTCTCCCGCACTATAGCCACAGCTTATAGTTACACACAAACATGGCACAGTCCCTTGCGAGCGCCAACTCAAGCTACCTCAACGACCGCGATCTGAGCGCCTATTCAGAGAGGATTTTCGACTACATTTGCAAACAGAATCTGCCTCAAATAGAGGATGAAACGCCGCCTCCCGGTTTCTACGAGGTGCTTATCTACACAGACGAACTCGAGGAGGAGCTGGCCCCGCAAGAATGTGACATCGGTACCCAAACCTGCAATCACCTTGGCGATGGTGATGCCAAGCACATGACAGAGAAGCACAAACCACCAGAGCCAGTGCCAGGAGCAGAGCAAGGGCCAGAACCAGAACCAGAACCAGAGCCAGAGCCAGAGCCAGAGCCAGAGTTAACAATGGATACACAGCAGACTCAAACCGATGTGCAGGAGCTGCGTTCATTCTGCTCCCTTGGGTCAGTGCAAGAGCGCATCCGCTTGCTGCGACAGCGTTCAGCTTGGTCGCTGGTCAAGATGTTGCTGCTCCTCGTGTCGCTGCTCCACAGCAGCTACATGCTCTGCAACTATGCCACGCGCAGCGGCATCGTGCAGCGCCTCTTGGTATCCATGCAACCAGAAGCAATCCCACCGCCACCGCCGCGATCTCGACCTCTACCCGTATTCATCTGGGTACAGCTCTGTCGACTGGCCCGCAAGCTGAACCTCATCTAGCCTGAGTCCACTGCTGTGCCGCAGTGAATCTACACTTACTATAACAAACTGTTTTCCAAGTTTCTGTTCTATTTTTATAGCGGGCAAATTTCTATTTAAAGCCCTGCTCTTGCTTGTCTACTACAGATAGTAACTAGTTTGTACAGCACCCCTCCCCGCCTCCACCCTTTGTCTCGATCCTCGGTGTGACCCAATTCAGAGTATTGTTTGGCCCAACTTTTAGTTCAAGTACCCGTTTCTGTTTGCAGTTACTTAACAAAATTTCAACATCCTCTTTAAGATACTACTATCAAAGAATTCGATAATCACAGCAAATTCGTTAGAGATCTGATGGAATATCTACGCATTACATTGTTATTGTATAGTATGTATCTTCAATTAAAATAGTCCCAAATTATAACGAAATGTTCACAATTTATCCTCAATTGAATTCAATTTCGAATGCGCTTATTATAATCAGTTTCCTCCAGTTCCCCAGGGCAGGTCAATGCCCGTCTTAGATCTCACTCTCTCTCTCTCTCTCTCTCTATCTATCTCTTGGTACTGCGATAAGGAAGACCTCTTACAGGCATGCTACTATATGCATACTATACCATTTTATAGGTACATTCACTTGCCAAACGGAACCTGTTTTTGTCACCAAGTCAAGTGCAGTCTCAAGGTCAAAGCCGTGATAAATACGTTGACTCTGTTCGTTAGTCATCTCTAGCATCAAGGATTGGCTTGACCAACACGAAATACACACAGTAGTTAAGGTCTTTCATTTATGGAGCTCCATAAATGATCGCATCGGATAAGATAAGCTTGTCGAACTGTTTTATTAGTTCATCTTGAACTCACAAAACTATAACACTCAGCAAAGTCGTCGATTACGTAGCACGTGATCCAATAACAAATGTTTTCACATTTTGTCCGAGGTCTGAGGTCCACCTAATCAGTGGAAATACAAAAACAATCATAATATACACAACCATATGTGGGTAGAGTTTACTACAATATATATGAGTATATATATAGAGACATCAAAGCTGAGACACGAGACTTGAGCTGCGACTGCTGCCCCCTATTTACCCCAAGCTGCCAAGGTCCCAAGCAAAAGAGAGCGAAGCGAACTACTCAACCTACTTAACAGCGAAGTACCATTTGCCTGCTACATGAATTACTTCCCAAGGTTTGACCGAAATTCGCATGCTCTTATAGTGTTTTAAAACAGTTTCCCTTTCAGCTTTCACTCTTTAGTATATACTCTCTTATAGTATACTCTCTTATATATTAGCATACTTTTTGCAGTCCTACGGGGCCTCACGATATTAAATTCGCATATTTACTCATTTTTTGCTGGCCGAAAAACCGTTGTCATGGCATTCTCCATTCTGCCAAACATGTGTTTTTGTCTGCATATTGTACTACATGTGTTGTATTTTCGAGTCCCTCGCACTGCAGGCAGGTTGATTCTCTTTTTTAATACTCTGAGCCCTTTGAAAAAAAAACTCCTTCAAGGGGTATATCAGGTCGGAATAAATGTACGTACAATATAATTGATAAATATATGCCAATAATATATGCTCTTCAAGATTATATTATATTTGGTATTCATGTTAAAGTAGATTTCAATACGTCTTTCAATCGAAACGAGTATATCGAAGTTGTCATTAGAGTTAAGGAGTCTAAATCTGGCATACTTTACACATATGATGTTTCCTTATTAGTTCGAATATCACAACTATCTTCTACGAGAATCAAAGAAATTTCTATAATTCAAAATATACTGCATTTATTTATTTAAAGTCCGTCAGCACAAAAATAAAATGATATATAATATATTTAAACTTAAATTTAAAGCTAAAAAAGAATAAGATAAATTTCCTTTAATTTATTTTTATATAACAGTATTCTGATATATTATATAATAGTATTCTGTTACATTATATCACAATATTCTGTTATATTATATAACAGTATTCTGTTATACTAAATATAATATATATATTCTGTTATATTATTGTATACTGGGTATCTTATAGTCGAGTACGGTAACTTGCTTAGCATATTTAATATCGATTCGATAGCTGCAGTTGTTGTTTTCATTTCGCCTGCACTGATGTTGTTGTTATTGTTGTTGGAGTTCACAGTTCAGTTCAGTTGTTTGTCAATCAGCTGTCATCGTCATTCGCTGTTCTTATTGCGGGTCTGTCCCACTGTCTTTCTCATTGTATCTGCATGGGCACCCTATATAGACAGCTCACCTTCCTTCCCTCTCCCCATCCCCTTTCGCGCTTTGACGTCAAGAAGTAATTTATGCAAATTAGCTGACAAAACGTGAAACGCGAAGAAAGAAAAATAAGAAGAAGAAGACGAGCGAAAGCAATAAATGCACCCGAATTCACCAGTCAACAATCAACGGTAAATTCTTTGACACGCCGCAGCCTAAAAGCTGGCAACGCTTCGTTAAGAACAGCACACAAAAGGAAAACGAAAGCGAAAGCAAAATGAATTGAATTTGTCGCGATGCAGCGAGAAGTAGCGAGGCAGAGAGAGGGGAAGAGAGAGTGAAATGATGGGAAGCTGCTTACACATACACCAACACACACACACACAGGTCACTGGGGTCGTTTGCATTGTTGCCGCTCTCTATTTAACATGCACTTGCCATTGTACCGCATTAGTCATACAAGTTTCTGTGCTATGAGTATGTATGTATATGTGTCTGTGTGTGTTTGTCGCACCTGTTGAGGACAGCCCCAGGCAAGCTGAGCAGCACCGTATGTGCAAGAGTGTGTGTGTGTGAATGCCAGCTAATTATGTGCAGGCTGAGAGCAGAGCGAAGCTGCCCGCCAGCCTTAAATGCAATTGCTGTAATGTAATGCACTGTAACAATCAAATTGAAGCTGCACTGTACTCGCCCTCTCCCCCTCTTCCACTATACCCCACTCAGTCGCTCTCTGCACGTGTGGCGACTCGTGTCAGTTACAGTGCCTGCTTCAGTGTAACCATTTGTTTCAGCTCATGAGTGGTTATGTGTGAGTGTGTGTGTGTGTGTGTGTGTGAGCTAGTTTGCATGTGTGTATGTGACAGGTGGTTATATCGATGCAGCGCCGCCATTTGCATGTTTCCTTCGAGCGTTTTGTCACTGCCACCGTCTTTGTCTGTCACGTTAACTTACGTTTGCTTCCGTTTCAGCATGCTAGGGGGTGGCGGGAGGGGTAGGAGGGGCAGGCTCGGCTTGCGGCACGTGCCTCGTGATGAACGTTATGCACGTGGGTCGATCTTTTTGACTGCAGGTCACGGACACCGTCGCAAAGCACAACAAAACACTGATGATGATAATGACGAGAATGACAGAGAAAGAGGAACAGAGAGAACGGCGCACAGGGAGAACAGGGAGAACACGGAAGAGCAGCAGGCCGAGCTCGAGCGCACAATCCAATTTGTTCACGTAATTAATTTGAAGGCTCGCGCTAATTTGGATAACAACAAACAATTAGCCCGTTTAACGCAATTCTGTCACGCACTCAGGTGAGTAGCTCCACAAGGAGACACCAGAGTCACCAGAGACACCGCTCGACACCGAATCTGGCGCAGTGCGACGACCCGAGCGGCCACGCAACCGGTAAATTGATATCCGTGCCGCTGGCTTGGGGCCGTCGGCAGTGGATGCGGATGCGGATAGGACAGGCGCGCACACGGCGACCGACAATGCCGCAGTGACCATGGCATTTGCGCAACGGCCACCTGAGGATTCGGTGGCAGCTATTTTCCGCTATTTTGGCTGTGGCTGCGACGACGGCAGCGGCAGAGGCAGCGACGGCAACAGCTTTTCCCCCTTTCTTTTTGTCATTTTAAAAATGCAGCGCCGTCGCTGACAGAAAGCTTTCGAGCTTTGCTTGCAGTGCGAGCTTTTTAAAGCTATCAGAGCTGTTACAGGATCTTCCCTGAAAACTAATTCGTACACTGCGTTTATTTATTTCTATTGTTGATCATATAAATTCGTATACAAGTGTATATATAATTAGTGAGAAATACATGGATAATGTAATGCGAACGAAGTGACATACATACATATGTATGCATGTATAAGTGTTCGTATGATTTGTGAGTAATGTGTGTAAAACGCGATGCAGATGTAATGCTGTCGTCGGTAGGATTGTCTGCTTATGGCTCGCCGCCGCGGGCGCCGTCCTCCTCTTCCTCTTCCATTTCCCCTATTTCCTGGTCGTTGTCCTCTTCTTCGGCTTCTTGGTCCTGCTCCTCTTCCAGTTCCAGCTCCTGTTCAAAGTCTACATCTTGCTCCTCCTCCTGGTCCAGTTCTTGCCCCTCTTCTTGATCCTGATTACGATCCAGCTCCATGTCCCGCTCCAATTCCATTTCCCGATCCGGAGTCTCGTCCTCCTCGGCGATGTCCTCCCAGCCATCGTCGCTGAGATCACCGAGAGTGTCGGTATCATCAATGACAGCTGCCACACTAGTATCGTCTTCTGTGGAAGTAGTGGTGGTGGTGTTGCTATCAGCAATCGTAGCTGTAGTCCAGCCAGGTACGGTTGGGCGCTCCTGCACGGTCTTCTGAGTCAAAGGAGTCTCAGAAGTCGAATTACTGGTCGAAGATGATGCTGTACCCGCTTCGGGGGCTGTGGCCGTCACCGATAACGACCTACCCGCTGCTGCAATGGCCGCCTTTGTCTTATTGCGCCTACGAATATTCTCATACTCCTCCAGATCGGAGAGCTTCAGGGTAATTCTTTGTAAATTGCGTTTCAACATGGCTTTTTTCCTTTTTCCCGACTACAATTTGTACGCGTCGTATAAACAGTTACAATACCAGGCTGCCACCCAGGCGTAGCGCTTTTCAAAGCGCGCGGCAGAGCTGCCAGTCTTTCGATGGCCGACATTTATCGGAATTATAGGTTTCAAAGCAGAAAATTATTTAAAGTCAAGGAAACAAATTGCCAAGTATATCAGCACTATTATTTATTTTGAATGCATATAGATAAATTCATAATAATGCAAATTGAAGTCAGTATGAAACGATTGTTAATTATATGTTATCGACCGACCGCCACAGCTGCTGTCCATCGTATCAGTTTTTTATTTGTTTCGTTTGATGTGTTTAATTGATCTGTTTTGGGACTGAAAACAAGTGTGTTAAATAATGTGTGAACTATTCTTCTATCTCACTCCCTCGCCATTAAGCTCATTTCTCGAACTACTTCGACTGTGTTATCGACCCACCACCACAGCACAAGTTGCTGTCTATCGTATTATCGTATCAGTTTTCTTTTTGTTTTGTTCGATGTGTTTAATTGGTCTGTTTTGGGACAGAAAACAAGTGTGTTAAATAAAGCGCGAACTGTTCTTCTATCTCACTCCCTCGCTGTTAAGCTCATCTCTCCAACTGCTCTCCCGCCATGCAGCAGCTGTGAGCCAATTGATGTGTTGGTGCTTATTTACACCAACGATTTGCCGGTGTATCGGTGCTTGTTAGTGGATTCTATTTGGCCTCTCTGTTGACTTAGCAAAGCAGCTGCTCTGCTGATCTGGCATTGCCCGCGGCAAGTGGCACGTCGCACAAAATAAACCGGCGACTAGTGCTGAAACTGACGTCGACGTTGTGACCAATCCGAGATTCACCAATGCAAAGCGAAGTGCAAAAGGACAAGAAGATGAACGGACGCACCATTCGCATCAATCGGGTGCCAGCCACCATAACGGCCATTCTGCTGACCATTGTGCTTGTGTACTTTCTCAACTTCCACAAGGAGGAACGACCTGCTATCTACGGCATGTTGCGCAGCGACAACAAGGTGAGCCTGCGCAAGATGCTCATTGCCGCCATTCAAGCGGCACAGCGTGGTGGCCTCGAGGTGCTCGATGTGGCTCGCACGCGTGAGCTTAAGGAACGCAGCAAGGGCAAGACAGCCGAGGGCGTCAATGATCCCTTCACGGATGCCGATGGCCGTTCCCACTGTGTGATGAAGCAGGGCCTGACACGCATCTTTCCACGTGTGCGAATCTTCTCGGAGGAGGACAAGGAGCACTGCAAGGATGCGCATAGCTTCGATCTGGATCCCACGGTGTTGCACGAAACAGCCAATGTGCCCAACGTGGCAGTTACCGCAGAAGATGTGACCATTTGGGTAGATCCGCTCGATGCCACCAAAGAGTTTACAGGTAGGAGAAGCAGCACGACAAGCTATACTATATACTTTCTATTGCTAATCCGTATCCCCCATACAGAGGAGCTGTACGAATACGTGACAACTATGGTGTGCGTCGCTGTTGCCGGAGAACCGGTGATTGGCGTCATACACAGCCCCTTCAGCGGTCAGACTGCATGGGCGTGGGTGGGCCAAAGCATGTCCGAGTATCTCGGCGAGCTGGTGAAGCTGCCACGCCTCGATGCTGCCGAACCCGTCATCACCATCTCTCGCTCACACACTGCGGCCGCCAAGGATGTGGCTATTGCTGCCTTTGGCGACAACGTTAATGTGCTGACGGCCGCTGGCGCTGGCTACAAGGTGCTCCAAGTGGTGGCCAACAATGCGACTGCTTATCTGCACACATCCATCATCAAGAAATGGGACATCTGTGCCGGCCATGCGATATTGCGCGCCCTTGGAGGCGCCATGACAACGCTCAATGATGAGCCCATCAGCTACGGCCCCAACGAGTCTGAGGTGAACAAGGACGGCCTCTTGGCCACCCTTGCTGACCACGAGAAGTACATGGAACGTCTGTCCAAGTACCGCAGTGCGCAGAATGGCAAACTCAGGTAGTGGCTCACACCACCAGCTACGTTATATGCTACATGCTATACGCTGTATCTCCCCCCACCCCACATTCAAAAACTCTGGAATCTCTGCCGGCAACTGCTGTCTGTGTACGCGTTCAACGTTGTCCACAGCTTAGACTTAAGTTCGATAAGTAGAAACCTGTTTCTTTTTTTTGTATTCTAGTGTTTTGGCGCGGGGGTCGTGAACCCGTAGCCAGCACAAAACGACTTCAAAATAATAATAAACGATTTTTTAATTACGTATGCGTAAATTCGATATTTGCGTATATCTCCAGCTAAACTTGATAATCAGTGAATTACGATCACTAGCTGGTTGTTGGTTTATAAAAGATCATAAAGACTATCAAATTTGATACATATTTATAATTGGATATATTTTGGAATCAAGTATTATATTTTTGTGACGTCTCGTGCCTTGTCACGCGCTCAGCTCTAAGTGCTGTCCACGTTGCCAACTATTGCACCAAAAATACATCCTGCATTGAATGGTGAAAAAGGCAGATCTGCACACTGTACAACAAATTAGCACATAAATAGCCAAAGTATGCACATGCAGTAATGCAGGAAACCGAATTTGCCTTATTTAATTTAATATACGCAGTATTTTTTAGATCAAGATTCCTTTTTTGAATTTCGCGCAAAAAGCGTTGCCAACTATTGTGCTCGAAATGCAATATTCGTTGAGTGGTGAAATTATTGCTAAATTACAGACTAGCCGCTAAACAGCTTAAATACAACAAATAAACAACTAGAATACAACTGATAAACAGCTAAAATATAACAGATATACAGCTAAAATCTCGCAAGTCATATATACGTCACAAATTTCAATTTTATTTTGCATTGCGCGCAATTCTAAGTGTAATCAGCGTTGCCAACTTCTTACCAAAATGCAAGCTCAGTTTTTGCACAACACACTTCTAACCAGTGCTGCCTGAATTTTTGAGCAAAGAAAAGCCAGATATCAAAAAACAGCTTAATTATATGGAGTTGCAATAAAAAATAAAGCTGAATATATGAATATATAGATATAGAGCAATATTTTTGAACTTTGAAAAACAGCTGATTTTATGAGAAAAAAGCTTATTTGGCATAACAGTTTATGGCTAAAAAATAAAGCCACGCTAAAATGACAAAGCTAAATCGGGAACACTGGCTGCGACGACAGCTGTTTTAACGCGAGACATCAGCTGATTGGCAACGTTGTGTGTGTGCATGTTCTGTCCTGTGTCTACGCCGGTTGTGGCAGCAATGAGCAGCAGCCCGAACGACTGCAAGCGTCCGCACCAGATCGAAGTCGAGCAACTGAAGGAGGCAGATCGAGTGGAGCATAGCCTGCTGCTCGTCAAGGGGCGCCTGTTGCCGCATTGCGCCAGTGCCAGTCAGCTGCAAGCGACGCTCACCATACGCCACAAGGCACACGTGCAGCGCACACAACTCTCTGCTGGAGGTGGCGAGTTCAAGCTGCTCTTCGAGTTAGCTCGACCCGAGGAGGCGGAAGAGGAGGAGGAGAAGCAGCAGCACACAGGGGAGGAGAACTGTCAGCTGTTGCTGTGCTGTTGCAACACGAAGCGTCTGCTGCAGTTCAGCTATCGACCGCGTCGCAGCGCATATCGCGTGCAGCCACTGTACCTGCTGTGCCAGGAGCAGGATCAGGAGGAGTCACCTGAGCAGCAGCAGCAGCGTTGTGCTCAGATCGATCTAAATCTGCGCCTGGTGCAGTGCATCTATGCGCACAAGCTGCACGCTGCTGGCTATCCCAATCGCACCTTCAGCCTGCACAACGCCTGCCGTATCTTCCGCTCGCAGCTGAGCTGCACACGGGCACGTGCGCTCGGCGAGAACGAACTGTGGCAGCACTTCGCCACCGAGATCGTCTGCAGCTCAGAGTGGGCACAGCAGCTGCAGTTGAAGTTCGTCGCCTTTGTCGGCTGCACGCGCTACGACGGCGACGCCGTTAAGGCAACTGGTGACTACTCGTACGCCAACATCCGGCGGCATCTGCATGCGCACGCAGCGCTCGGTGGCGGCGGATTAGCTCTCTTTGGCGTTGGCCACTTCTACGCCTGGCCGCGTCATTTTGCAGAGATTGGCGACTGCATACGGAGCACGCGACGCGTGGATGTGACACGAGAGCCGGACGAGAGCAACTATCGACGCACCTACGGCGGCGTCTATGCCAGCACCTTGGGCGCCGTCTGTCACGAGCTGGGCCACTGCTTCGATCTGGGTCACACGCAGGACGGGGTAATGGGACGTGGATTTGACTATCTCAATCGTGTTCTAACTGTAGATCAGCCCACGGAGCATTTGCCGCAGCGCATTGTCTCGGCCAGCCCAAGAGATTCAGCTGCCACCGCCACCGCCGCCGCTCGACCACGTCCGAGATTCACTCCGCTCAAGTTGAAGCAGTCGCCGGGCAATCAACTCCTGGACAATTATCACGCCCAGCGACTCAACGATAGCTTCTTCTTTGCCGACAACTGTGCCATCATTCTTGCCCAGCATCGTTGGCTGCGGCCAGACGCGGATGCGGACGCGAAGGCGGCCACACCCAACTTGGTGTTGGACATTCTGTTGCTGCCTTCGAGTCGCGAAATTGTCTCCAACGTCGCGTTGCGTCTCATCGAGCTGCGCTGCAATCTGAACAGTCTGGTCGCCCACTACAAGGTGTTCCACGAGGACGACGACGAGTGTCATCGCTGGCAACTGCCCGACGCATTGTGGCAACTGGTGGCCACGCAGCGCACCCATTACGCGTTTGTACTGACCCTGGCCGGGGATACCAAGCGCCTGAGCTTCGACAGCGACACAGCATAATCCAATACAATCCTCTCCAATTAAACCAGGTGAGCTCTCCCCAAAGTTCTAAGACTATGTTGGCTATAGCCCAGGCCCGTAGCTAGGCGTGTGCAGGGTGCGCGATGCACAAGGGCCCCCTTCAGCCAGGGGCCCCTTTCCAAAAAAAACAACAAATGTACCTCTGTTCACATTTATACTTTGTGGGGTCGCCTCCTTATGTCTGACGCATGCTCAGGGCCATAGCTATAGTCACGGGGGCCCTTGTGAAAAACTTCACGGGGGCTCTGTTGTAATTCTTGCCTTGCTTGAGAATAAAGTGTGGGTACATGTGAAGATTGGTTCATAAAACATTTCAAAAAATGTAGTAACTCAATATTAATTACCTTAATTTTTTTTCTCTATTTTATATTGACAAAATCATTAACAGTTTTTGAGAAATATATATTCTTGATCAGTATTAATTATTTAATTAATTAATAGCTATCAATAAGCCAATTATATTCAAGATATCAGCTATAACAGTAACTAAGAACACCGAATTTGATTGGAAGCCTTCTGTATTCCATTTTTTTCGGTAAATAAGAGCCCCTGGCAGTCGGGGGCCCTGCACACACCTCGCTATGGGCCTGTACATTCTTCACTGTTGGTAATGGGTATAATAATTGCGATGCACAATGCACTAAGAATCATTAAAAGGATTGACAATAGTGTCAATCGTGAATAAGAGGGCCACAAATATAGATTTCTCAAAAAGAATTGATGATGATCACAACATAAAGTAGTGAAAAATGTCGATGGAATTAGTAAACCATTTCTTCATTTTGTGAAAATGCTTATGAACGAAATTGATATTCAATTTTAATGTGAGGTAATCAGACTAGGGGCCTACAGAGTTGCTTTGCACACTGTACTCTCCTGTACTTTACTGTACTGTCCTCCAAGACCGTCGCTACAGCCCTGGTATTACCAGTAATTTCATTTCGTTTATATCGGTACAAAGTACAAGTACAACTTCTGTTATCTTGAATGGCTTTCGATTATTTTCTGATTACCCCAAATCAGATTTTGATTGATTTGACTGCGGGTCATATATCCATAATTTATCAGACTCTGAGATTTGCAACTTATATTGTATTGGCTGAGCAAAGTGCGATGATCAATCCCGAGAACGAGAACTACTTATAATTAGTTGGAGTAGTAACAACTTTAGAAACTGACTAGGTTACATATATTTACTGAACTTCTGATCCTTAATAGAATAATAAACTCTAAATTTAAAACGTTAAAATGACTCAATAAATCATTATCTCTTTCTCTCTGTCCTCTCCTTGGAGAATGATAATTTATAATATACATATACATATACATATACATATACATATACTTTTGACTTTGATTTATTCACACACTACGATTTGTTGTACAATATAAATAGTACGATATAACTTGCCCCATTAGAGGCTGTTACATAAGCTTCTCCTGATAACGATATATTCTGAAATCGAAAGTAAATAACTTTCAAGGGTGACCCTCGTGCGGCCCCTAGATGGGGGTGCCTTAAACCACTTACGCCTATTGTCAACTACCGCTAATAATTGATATGTGACGCGGAACACTTGAGACCCCATAAAAGCTATGGGAGTCCACGTACAGTGTATGGGATATACGGCATTTGTGCGAAACTTGATTGGAGCTTATCAATTTTCGATGTAATAAAAGAGAATCGCGGAGGAATCGCCTTGGGGTCTGCATTGTGGCATGGTGAGTCACTCCCTCGCCCACTGGTAATCACATATGTTGGGCGATAATTTGGTATTACTGCTACTAATGGGTATTCATGAGTATTCATGAATCATTCGCAAGGTTGTAAATTTGGCGTGTGCGATGCGATACAAGCTTATCGAGAGCGAGAGCCGAACTCTGACGTACTCGATTAGAGAACGAATAACACGAGTACACACTCACTCACACTAACTCACACTCACTCACACTCACTCACTCACACACCTCAACATGCGCAAGGTGTGCGCGGAGAGAGACCTCCTGCTCGAATAGAAGAGACTCGTTTCGATTTTCTAAAACCACAGCGATCTTAGCGAGAGAGAGAGAGAGAGACAGAGAGGGAGAGGGAGAGGGAGTCTTGGGAGAGCTCAAGCTGACTCTCAGACTCGGCAGACCCATCGATCGTTGTCTATGTCAAATGGGTTAAGCTGCTGCTGCGTTGTCAGCATTGCTGCACAGTGTGGCAAGGCGAACGAAGCTGAATTTCGACTGCGTGTGCATGATAAAGGTTTCCTTTACACATGTATACTCCTAGCACATACATATATATACTCCAATATTCAATGTATATCCTATATAATACCCGATAAATGGAATCACAGCAACGGAACTTTCCATTTTGAAATACTCAAAGCACACACACACACACACTTTGTGTGAGTGAGTGCAGAAATATTTCGAATGATTTCAATCTCTAGTTTCATGGAAGTTTTCCACTGTGCAAAGACCTCGCACTGCCCGAACTCGTATTTCTTTACGCTGCTTCTGTTGTTTTGTCGGTAGTTGCTGCTTTTTGTCAGAGCTCGCGCTGTTCGATAATGAAAATGCTTTGATAGGAACTACGACAAACAAAACAAAAACAAAAACAAGTCGCGCGAAAAGAGCAACAAAATGAAACAGAATGAAATTACTTATTGATATTTAGCAGAGACATGGAGAGCTGATAAGATAAATCGGCAACAGGAATATAGTAAAGCGTCGAGCCATAGGCAAATTGCAGTGCGGCCAAGAAATATAGTTGAAACCGAATTCGAATTTGAAATTCGCCTCTCATTTCACTTTCAGACTTCAACTCGAGTGGCAGCGCAACTCGAATAACTCGTGCAACTCGTGACAAGTGGAGCCAGAAGAGGAATAAGCTGCGATATATCGTACATATATATTTAATTATGGCCGATGCGCGTATACAGTTCAAGACCCTTAAGGGTTTTCCCGAGGGCGTCGATAAGATCGAAACACAAACGTTTTTGAATGCAGCCAAGGAGATTGTAACAGTAATTGGTGAGTTTATCGATTGGTACTGCTATCGAAATCGATATTTATGTATGTGCTTAACCAGAAACCTTTGGCAAACTCTTCACGCCCGTCATCAGCGACATGAACGGCAACATAAACGTAAGTCTAACGATATGATAAGATATAGTCTTCGATATGTGGTATATAAAACGAGCTAATGACTTCCCCCTGGCACAGAAACTGACCAAGGTCTATGGAACGGATGTGCTTAAATATCAGTATCTGGAGGACATGATAGTGCTCAATGTGAACGTGGATGACTTTGCTGCCAATGCGCTGCTGTGGCTCAAGCGGGGTCTTCAGCTCATTTGCACCTTCTTCGAGAACATCTACAACGACGCAAAGAGTTCGGAGCCACTGAAGCAACATCTGCAGGACGCCTACGAGCGCACACTGAAACCCTATCATGGCTTCATCGTGCAGAGCACCATCAAGGTGAGTGCCCAGATGGGGTTGTTAGACCCAATCGAATTGCACGATTAATGCGACCAACCTCTTGCAGATCATCTACAGTTGGGTGCCCACACGTAGTCAGTTGCTGGGGCAGGGCGAGGCGCAGCAGGAGAACATTGAGGTGCTAACCAAATACCTGCCAGCGATGCGGGCACAGCTCGATCGGATCGATCAGCTGCTCAAGTCGCACAATTTGGATGATGCACGTAAAGTGTGACGATTCGCCATAGCTTGCTAGTTCTGCTTAGTTTATTATCTACATTAAAATAATGCTACAATCCAATACCAACACCAATACCCTCTGGTAATGCTCAGTCTACAGTGCTGTCTCACAGTCCTTTCAGCGACGTCTGCGATTGCGCATCCCTTGCTGGCACACACATGGCATGATAGATGAGCGCCACAAGCGCCTCCAAGGCAATCAACAGCAACTGCACATTCGATATGAAGTGCAGCCAGATGTCGCCGGAGATGGCAGCCAGACGCAAATAGACCAGAGTGGGCAGCAGTACACATGGTGTCAGGGTGAGCAGCAGCCACATGCTTGTGGCACCTGTGCGCAAATTGATTGAGTAGCCGGCGTACAGGCGTAACGTCTCAGCCGACACTGCCAGCAGAAAGGCCACCAGCATGGCCAGCCCATTGTAGTTCCACAGCTGATCCAACTGAAAGCAGATCCAAGGGAGAGATTTGTTGATGCTCTTGCCTCGCGCCAGTCACGCTGTGCGCACTCACCCAGACAAGCATGTGCAGAAAGTAACTGATGCTCCAGATCAGCGATATATATCCGTTGGTCTGCAACAGCATCTGCAGCAGCAGATTGGAGCGTTGTGGCATTACTGCAATGCAGGATGGATGCTTAGTTAATCTTCGAAGGGAATCGTCTTTTGACTCTACTCACATGCCTGGCCACTGCTGTAGAAGTTGATGCTGCTGCTTACGCCGGTTTCAGCTTCTTCCATTGCCAAGTTGCGCTTGAAGGACACTGACGAAGGCGGCCAGCAACTTAGTTGTCGCCTGGCTCGTTGCCAGGACAACCAGGCATGGTTTGCTCGTTTGTTTGGCTTTGTTCAACCCTGAAATAGTGGTGCAAGGACAGCGCACATTTGACTTATAAATTTCAGGGGTTTGTACAGTTTTTAACGGGTAATAATACAATCTCAGTAAGTTGTTTGTTTTTATGATGTCATATTAAAAATACTCAACAATTCGATTAGGAATTCCACTACTAAAGAGTTTACTGCAAAGATAGAGAAAGGGAGTGGGAGAGCAAGCACATGAGAAAGAGAAGGTGAGCAATAGAGCGATAGACGCCTAACAAAACTTGTGAGAGTGCCTTCATAGACATGATTCGTGAGCTGAGTGTCCAGCAAATGATGACAGCTCTCTCTATCGTCCCAAGTCATCTGCCTGCAGAAGCTTCTGCTGCCAAGCTCATGTCCGACTGAGCGCCTGAGATATGTTCTCCTCCAGCTATAGTACAAACAGCAAATAGAAAACTTGATCCATTGCCTTGCGAAAGTCGGCAAAGTGGTCGACAAACAGGCAATGGTTAAATATCTTATTGATATACTCCTTATGTGTGTATCGTTCCGATCACGCATCTTCTTCGCTCGTCTGATCTGCTGCTCAAACTCCTTCGTGCCGAGGTGCGAGTGCAGAAGAGCCAAAAGCGAAGGATATCCAGACGACGCAGTGGAAGACCCAGCAGACCAAGGTTTGTCTCGATGCATTGAAGGAAATGCGTGTAAAAGGGTAAAGAGCACATAGTTGGCCTCCATCAACATGATGAGGCGCTGAAAGCTAACATGTTTGGTCAGTTGGAGATCTTCGTGAAAACAGCGTACGCAGCATCATGTACTTGTTGGCCAGCTGACAGTGCGCATGCAGCACCTTGTTCAGAGCGCGGGCGGGCATGCAAGAAGGCAACAACTCAATAAACTCTTTCAGATCACTGCTGTCTTGTTTCGCTTTACGCAACCGATTAAAGAAAGGGAAAGACAGCGCGGAGTTCATAGTTCGCGGTTTCAACAGGCCTGCAAATCAGTTGAAATGTTTTGAATAATGTGGCAGCACAGTACAGAAAATAACATACCACGAATATATCGATTATCGTCTGTGTGAGTTTTCGAGGCTTTGTGCGTTTCAAAAACTCACAATATATTTAAACAACATTTTTATAACTGTTTTAAATTAAAACAACTAACTTCTGGAATGATAATACATTTTAAATATGGTGCTGTTAACTAACAGTTCGATTACATTTACATTTATAGTGATGCCACGCAGTTGTATTACCCAATTGACAGTTATTTTGATATAAGCAGTTCTGCTAATTTTAATTAATGACTTTTTTCTTTCAATTCTTATTTATTTTATTTCATTGAAGAGATTACGGCGAGCGCAATTCAGGCAAGAGGACCCAATGCAAAAAGTATTCCCAGGCAATATTGGGTGTACACTGTTATTGGCGCTGTAACAGTGCCATGTTATTGGGCATTGTTATGTGCGCCTGTGCATGTGAGTGTGTGTAATCATGCACAGCTGTTCCCTCTAGTCAGTTGTTCTAGTCAAATTGCTTTAAGTGAACTTTGTTTGTTAGTCCTTAATTAAACAAGCACAAGAGCAGAAGCACAACAATAAGCACGCAGCAGTAGCTCACACACTCAAACAAGGTCAGCGCGGAGTAGACAAAGGCAAACAAATAAAATAAAAAAAATCACAAGTGTTAACAGTAAAACAAGAAACAAAGTGAATTGAAATGGAACAAAAGGAGGCAGATAACAATGTGAAGCCAATTCGCAAGGAGGTTCTCAATCCTGGCAACAAGTACATCGAGTTGACTCCAGGCACCAGGGTAAGTGGCACACACACACACACACACACGTAGCAAGATGCAACCCGAGAGGCAACAGTTGTGCTGGTGCTGCTACCCACGCACTTTCAGCCAGAAACTAGGCCAAGGACAATCCCGGGCCTGGCAACAACTGCAACTTGCAGCAGCCACTCACCCTCCAATGGGGATGGGGGTGGAGATTATTCCAAAGGGCCGCACACAATCCTAATGACGCACTTTCAATTAACAGGTTAAGTTTCATTTCCAAACGCGACGGGCCAACGATGTCCGCATCATTGACGATAGCCGGAAACTGGATAAGCCCATGGAGTTGGTGCTGGGCAAGAAGTTCAAGCTGGAGGTCTGGGAAGTCATTGTGCAGAAGATGTCCCTCAACGAGGTGGCCAAGTTTACTGTGCACAAGACGGTAAGTTTCCCCTCCCCTTCCTTGCAGCATTCCAATGGAAAAGGGGAAGCGAATTGGAGCAATGGAAGTCCACGTAGCTTGATCAAAGCAAACACTTCCAACGAGCTGCAGAGGCCTTCAAGTTGTTTTCCATTTATAATTTAAAACAACTGTTGCTTTTTGCTGTTGCGGTTAGCCACTCTGATAAGAAACATGGGAAGAGAAGTAACTTCTTATCAGAATTTGGGAAGACGTTCAAGTTGCATGTGCATAGTTCCTCCTTGCCGGAAACATCGTTGGACTGCTTAAGTCTGCCTGGGTAGCTTCCAGTTTGGCCGAAAAACTTCGTCGGGACGGGAGACATAATTGAACTGCAACTGGAAGGGCCTAAGCTGCCTGGGCACCTTCCAGTTTGGTAAAGACTCAAAGCAACTCGCATAGTTGCTCCAGTCGGGACGGGAGACATCCTTGAACTGCAACTGGAAGGGCCTAAGCTGCCTGGGCACCTTCCAGTTTGGCTGCTTCGACCCTGACATCATGCATTGCTTTCAGCTCCCGGTAGCCACCTATTAATATGGTTCTGTTTTTGTTTCTTGGCAGCTTTGCGTGCAGTATCCATTCATCTCGAAGACGCTGCGCGACATTGGAAAGAAGCCCGAGGAGCGTCGCCATTGCTGCGGTATGACCCTACAAAACGAGGGCATGGGCTATGAGGATCTCGACGAGCTGTTGCAACATCCTGTCGAACTGGAGTTCATCATCGAGCTGATCTCCATTGAGTTGCCCGAGCAATACGAGAAGGAACGTTGGCAGATGTCCGATGACGAGAAGATGCTGGCCACGCACACGCTGCGCGAGAATGGCAATCGGCATTACAAAGCACAGGAGTATGCCAAGGCGGAGATCTGTTATCGCGATGCTGTCGGGATGGTTGAGCAACTGATGCTCAAGGAGAAGCCTCACGATGCCGAGTGGAAGGAGTTGGCCAGCATCAAGGCACCGCTGCTGCTCAACTATGCCCAATGCCGTCTCATTGCGGGCGACTACTATGCCGTGATTGAGCACTGCAACGAGGTGCTCACTCTCGATCCGGGCAATGTGAAGGCTCTCTTCCGTCGCGCCAAGGCGCATGCTGGCGCCTGGAATCCCATGCAGGCACGGCGCGACTTTGTCGATGCACTCGGCTTGGATGCATCGCTGAAGGCGACCGTTACCCGCGAGTTGAAGGCCATCGATCAGCAGCAGCATGAGCGCAACGTGCAGGACCGCATGCACATGCAGAAGCTCTTCTAGAATATAAGTTGTGCTAACGCTATGCTCATGTTGCTCGTTTATTGGAGCAACTACGCGCAACGTTAACAGTTAAGGGACGCCTTTCTCCTTTGGACGGGAGGCAGTCTTTTGTTTGCGTTGACCGAACTGAGCTCTGCGCTGTTCGTCGTCGTCTCTTTGCTCTCGAATCAGTATTCCCTTGCCCTTCCAATCTACAAGGGTCTCGTTTTGATCCTGAAGGGACTTCGACAGCAACGACAACGACGACGATGCCAGCGAGAGCAGCTGAGGCAGATGCAGCAGCAGAAGCAGATGCAAAAGCAGATGCAGAAGCAGAAGGAGCAGCGCGAACGAGCGGGACAGGGCGGCAGACGTAAACAAGCCAGAGGAGGAGGCGGAGCAGCTGCAGCGGCAGCTGGAGCACGCAGGCGAGAGGCGGCTCGTTAGTCATGTCCCGCATCGTTCAGCCCTACCTCCAACGTTATATCTAAGTCACACCATCAATGTTTCTTTTTTTTTTGTGTCAGCCGATCTTACTCTGTCCTCTTCTAATCCAAAAACAACACTTGCAAATGGACCCTGCCGAGTCTGGGTGCATTTTTGTTGTTGTTTTTGTCTTGCGAACGGTTTCGATATAACGTCTACTATAAGTTATCCGAATCGTAGCACACACACACACACAAACATATGATACTATATATATATACGATATAGCCTGTATGTTAGATAATTGAGGCGTCTTGCCTCCAAATTGTAATTGTATTTGTAACTGTAACTCATGTTTATATATTGTTGTACTATATGTGGATCTAGTTCTATGTAGCCTGGTAAGCTCTAGCCAATTATACAATCTATATACACCATGTATACATATATATATATGTATATGTCTATGTATGTCTAATAAATATGCTTAGATGTTGTCTACAGTTCAACCCTGTGTTTGCAGTGTCGTAGAGATTGATGTGAACGTGTAGACAGTGTAATTGTAATTGATATATAGTAGAAAGGGGAAATGTATAGGTAGCTTAAGGAACTACTTAACGAAGTAAAAAGGTATTATCATTATTAAGTGGGAAATTATTACTATTATTATTTGGTTTGGGTAGATGTTCTTGAAGCTTGTAGATCTTATATACCCCCAGCTTAGAGTCTCCTATTCAGTCTAGTTATTCTAAGAACAACTTTAATTTGGTATAGGCTGGACGTCCTTATCTCGTTTACCACGCGAAGGTGCTTGCCGCCGATGCCCCAGTCTCTAACTCGCAGAATCTCCTCTACATTCCAGATTACACGACACTGTGCTGGGTTAACACGAGCAATTAGCTAAATATATATTATATATAGAAGTAATTTACACAATAAATACATGGATAGAGTAGTTACAAATTGCGAGTTGGACTAAGATAACAAATGAAGCATCTGTGGAAGTGACGACCCCATAGACAGAGCCAGAGCCAGAGCCAGCGTAGAGAATGGAACTGGAATGATTAGAGACGCCACAGGCGGCTGCTGTTGCCGCCGGCGGCACCTTCCGCCTCGCCGCGCAGCTTGTTGTCATCGGTTCGCCAGACAAAGGGGTCCAGGCGATCCTCTTCGTCGAGGAAATTATTAATGGCCTCCAGACTGGCGATGTTCTCGTGCAGCAGCGAATTGCAGCGGCTCAGCTGCTGCGAGACGCCGCGTATTTTGGCAAACTGCTCCGCATACGAGGCGTAGGTCTTCTGCATGTCCACAAAGCTGGCGAAGAGCGTGGTGATCGAGTTGCTGACCACCTTGGTGCGCTCCACCAGATGATTCTGCTCGTTGGCCACATGATTGGCGCACAGATTAAGATGCGTCTGCATGCGTCCGCAAATGTTCAGCAGGTGCTGCGAGTGCAGCCGCTCAAGAATCTCTGTGTCGCGTGTGTAGGTTGCCGAACTGATCGATTCGCGGAGCACGGGCAAAAATTGCGGTATATTGCGCAGACGATGCAAGTCGGGATCGATGTCGTCGTGTGTGTCGCGTGCTCCAGGCTTGACGATCACAATGTTGTGACTGGAGGCCGTCGACTGGGGTCGCTTCGGCTTGACCACCGAAGGCAGCCCGCCGGGATGGGACTTCCGATTGGCAGAGCGACTGGCGCTGCTCTGCTGCAGCATGTGTGCCGGCCTGTTACGTATCTTTGGCGAGTCTCCAATGGGTCGATCTGTGTACGAGACATAGGGCAGATCCGAGCACACACTCAGTGGTGGCGAAGGCGGGCGACTCATCTCGGAGCTGGTCGGTGAGGCAGTGTCCGAAATGATTTGTTTGCTGGCGATCACAATGCTCGCTGGTCCATTGCCGGCGCCGGCAGGCAGCTGTTGCTGATGCTGCTGCTGTTGTTGTCGCTGTTGTCCAGAAGCGCCGCTGCCGCCGCGTCTTTTGCTGGTGGCTGCCGCAGCTGCTGCAGTCAGCGCCTGTGCGCTGCCATCGCTCATACGCACTCCAGACGCCTGACCCAGTGCCAGGGCTGTCGGGTCGCGCCTCTCGAAGATTTCATGGCCATCGGCCTCGACACGCTGCTGCGAGTGCTCGGCACCCATTGATTGCCCTGCGCCGATGACCCTTATTGATTTTATGCCACCAGCTGAGCGCAGCCCTCTGTGTACTCTGCTGGCTGAAGAGTGCCTGCCCTGTGCCTGCTGCTATGCGGTGCTTTGGCGTCACCTCTTACTCTGCTTTGCGATGGCTTAGTTTTTACATTTGCAATTGCCATGCATTTCTTTTGTGAACTACGATTTGTTTCCCCTTTAATGTTTTGTTGTTATTGTTGTTGTCGCTCGCCTGATACTGCGATAATCGGCGACGTATCGATAATTGTTGCACTGCACTGAGAACAGTGATGATAATGGCCAGGGTGGCAACGCTGCGCACAGTTATTGCGCAGCCCTGAAAGCTGTTGAACTATGGCGGGAAGTCAAATAGCGATACGAAATGCAAAACGTAATGACCATGCAAAACGTATTGACCACTTTGCCTTGCCAGCTGTCAATGCTAGTGGCAAACAATATGGCGACAAGTACAGTTGTTATTGCAAAGTCGTCTCCTTTCACTTCCTTTTGATTCGTATGCGGTGGCATGCAGTCACGCCATGCGCGCACGTGCTTCCAAAGAACTAACCGAATTCTTGACGAACATTGCCCTAATAGGCAGAAAAAAACATATTGCTTCAAATTAATTATCGCACTATTACTGAGAAGGTAGAAAATAAATTCACATATGTAATTATTTAATAGAAAATTCAAAATCGATTAGTGGAGCCTTTTCTCGATGAATTCCCAACAACACCAACAGTATCCATTCACCTACGGGCCAATGCAGCCGGTGGAATTTGTCTTTGCGAACGCGCAGGCGCAGCAGAATATGCAACACATGCCGCCGCAGTGCGGCAACATGACCTGCATGTACCCCCCCATGCAACAGCCAGTTGCGCCGGTGCCGCAGCAATATAATCCGTATCTAATGCAATGTGGCTACCTTATGCCGCCACCTTTTGGGGCTCACGGCCACCACCATCCGTTGCACCACTATCCACAGCCGCCACCGCCGTCTTTTTTCAACCAAGCCCACTATCCAGAGCCGCAGCACGAGATGATGCAGCCGCCGCCGTCGCCGCTGGGACCGCATCATATGGTGCCACAGCAGCATCAGCACCAGAACCAGATGAGTCCAATGCCGGAACAATTGCATCAGATGAACTCCTATTCCCATGCGCAGAGCATCTATCAAGAACAGGCGACGTTTGAGGCGCCAGTGATGCCCCCACCATCACCAAATTTGAACTTTCTGCCCAATCCAATGGATGACAGCACTTGCTCAACACCATCAGCATCAGCCTATCCGGGAGATGATGAGCACAAGAAGCATGTCTTTCTGCGTGGCGCACTCTACAACACGGAATTCCTGCAGCCGGACGAGTCGCCGCAGTTCATGGATGCCAAGTCGCAGTCGGATGAGACCGACGAGGACCCTTACGATCCCATGGACGAAGTGAGTAGAAGTCAATCGCTATGCAGACTGCAGTGCATTCTCCTCTATTTCTCCCAACAGGCTCTGCCCTCCATCTATGGCATTCGCTTCTACAACCCGAACTTTGGTCCCGAGGGTGCCATACCCAAGAAGGCATATGTCCGCAAGAAGGCCGACAACTCGAAGGGCAACGAGGTGCCCTATGCGAAGCCACCGGAATCATTTGCCCATGGCTTGCCGCAGTTTCGTGGCATTTATCCACTGCTGCCGCTGCATCGCATCGCAAATGCCGACTGCTATGGCTATCAGGCACTCGGCGCTGCTCAGGATGCACTGTCCGCCTCGGCTGACTACTTGGCTGGCGAACTGGATGACGATATGATGCCCGGCAACATGAGTCCCAAGTGCCAGGGATCCATGTCGCCCAATTCCAAGGCCAAGCAGCAGCGTCGCCAGGGACGCAATCGCCTGCGCGGCTTCACCCAATCCTTTGGCATTGTTGCGCCCGTCAAGCGTAGCAATCAGAGTGCCAAGGAGAACATGGACGCCGCCAAAAATGTGCTCTCCCTGTTTGACACCAAGCCCCTCAATAAGAAGTGGCTCATGGACGACTGGGACACTGCAGATCCCATCATGGGCGACCAGACCGATCCGGACTGCAATGCAATGTCGCAAGACATACGTATCCTCCAGCGGGATCCGCCCAATTGACTGATCAATCCACTTACTTTTATACAATTTATGAGACGTGTTGCACACACCCCTTTCCCCCTCTCCAATCCCATTGCGTTACAATTTTTTTTTAATTAATTTTATGATTGTTTTTAAAACAAAACCCTGCCCCCTCCCCTTCCAATAATATAATTAATTTTTTTGTATTATTAATAATTATACAAAATAGATTTTTATAAAATTAAATTCGAATTTAATAAAAGAAAGAAAATGTGGCGAGTATGGAAAAGTATTTGAATTAACCTTTAAGGAAAGTCATTGCCATATATACTGTAAATAGTTTACAGTCTGTCAAGTTACTCTGTACACATATGTACATTACATTAACATGTGCATTTGACATACAGGGAGTCAAGTAACTCTTTACACTGTTAATGTTATATACATATCTGTAAAGTGTTTCTTTACATACTGTATATAGTGTTCTTTCTTCTTCTCGAAATCAGCCCCAACCCAGTTGGCTTTATATGATAGTGCATTACATCAGCCGATTAGGGTGTTGGCTCTTATCAGCCATGATAGCTAGATAAATGTAGTTTGGCCGATTGCAACTGACTACCGAAAATAACACAATTGTTTACCGTATTTGACTCATTTTTATTTAATAATATTATCAGGACATTTGCCAAGAAGGATGGGGAGAAAAAAAAAACAAATTTCTTGAAAACTAAAGGCAAAACAAAATAGGAAAAACAGAAAATAAAACAAACAGCTCTCCCTCTCTCTCTATCATTCAGAAAAGCGTGCCCCATTTTGCCTGCTTGCTCATCCGTCCTTATCCGTCCGTATCCGTCTCTGGTCTCCATTTGCATATTTGTACGGGTACTCTGCGTGGGGTGGAACGGGAAGTCGCATCAGCCCGCATTGCGCTAACTGATGTGTGTGTGTGTGTGTGTCTGCATGTATGTGCGTGTGTGTGTTAGGTGTATGGAATGAGTAGTCTGCTAATGGGTTCTTGACCACTTCATATATCCATCTTCAAGGTGTTTCTATAAAGACTATAACTATGGCTGTTGTTTGGTTCAACTGGCGGGGATGATTAGCGACCCAAAATGCCTCGTGACCATTGCTTCACCATCGGCTTGGTCTTGGCCTGCTCGATGCGCTCGGCCTCCTGCATTTGCTCCGCCAGCTTGCGCTGATTCTCCCTGAACTGACTGATGGGATCCTCGAACTGTCGATAATAGTGCAGCACGTCGCGCACATCATCCACATCGTTCTGCGCAATAACTGCAAATGCAAAAAGGGAAATCATCTTCATTAGCACTCAATTCAATTGGGGCTCCGACCTCGTTAGTTCGACTCACTCTTCAGGAAGGCTATCAAGTCAAGCAGCTGAGCGTCGTCGTCGTTTCCGTGCCAGCGCGCAATGCCGAACGTGTTGTCCGGATGCATCTTTGTGGCATTGCTGTCCCAGTCGATGACAATGACCTGCACGAAAAAGGAGAAGCATCCCGATAAATCACTCCCTCCCTATCTCTCTCTCTCTTTTACTTTTGCTCTCGTTGAATTCACTTACGCGTCTTAGATCACGATTGAGGTTGTCCAGATTTTTGACATGATGCCCGTCGACGAAATGCGTGGCATCGCGGACCAGGCGATACATGATATAACCGTTGGGATCGAGAGCATCCAGTATGGGGAACACGGTCATTCCCTGCTCGGCAGTGAAGACGACAATTTCAAAGTTTTTGGCACATTCCTGCAGGAAGTGATCGACGCCAGGGCGCTTCTTGAAACGCCAACCGGTCTGATATGTCCAATCGGGATGGACGAGCACATCCTTCATTTCCAGGACTAGCGTGTAACGTGGCTGTATATACGGATGCTTGAGCGGATCTGGAAGCAGCTTCTCGCGCGACGGCTCTTGTATCATTTTCTGATAGTAGTGCAACGACTTCCACATACGCTGCAAATACTGCTGCGCAAGTGGCTTGCTTGAGAACTCATCCTCGATGAGATGACCGTCGGCATCTACCTCGGGCTTGCCGAACTCATAGATACCCCAGAGCCCACAGGCTACGCCGCCACCGCCGAAAATGGCAAAGCTGCAAGTCAAATTTGCGATTAGGAAATGCCAGCTTGGTGGTGCCTTGGCCTCCTCCCGGCCAACAAGAACTCACCCAAGTTTCATGCGCTTCCAGGCGCGCTCATTCTCCTTAGCCTCATCCTCCTCGCGCTTTTTGCGCTCTTGTTCTGCATTGCTGTCCGCATCCGGAGATGTTTGTGGAAAGAGTTTGGATAGCAGTGGCGCAGCTGCCGAATCCGTTGCGACCGGAGGTTGCTCTTCTGTGCAAAGTTTTTTTGTTGGCCAGTGTTGATTAATCGATTAACGGCAATTGGTACCCAACTGGGAACAGTCTATACTCACTGGAGTTGCTGTAGGCTCTGCTGCTGCTGTTGCTGTTCCTTCCCAACCACTTTGCGGTAGACGATGATGCTCCTGTGTGTATTGGCGCAGCCGTTGACAGCGTTCGGCAGTGCAAAGACGCCGGCGATGAAGGCAGTGGCGACGGCGACGACGACGGCGACTGATTACCCAATGCAAATGTGCGGCGAAATTGGTTAACGAACTTGGGTAGGGAAGCACGTGGCGCATTCAATCGGATTAACTGAATGACTGGTGTTGCTGGTGCCATGCTCATGTTCAACGTTATTTCAAGTGCTTTGCACAATTTGCGCGTATTTTCCGCTTGCAGAAATGTATAATTTTCTTTGCTTTAAACCAGCCAGATCGAAGGCCCCCGCTTCACCTAAGGCTCAACCGGCATGGAAGAGAAAATACTTTCTGGTCACACTGGCTGTCAATCAGCTGACCCTGTCGCTGCTGCTTCGACAACAGTCTGGCCGTCTGGCAACGCTGCATTGCTAGAGCTGAACCAAAAATAAGAATTGTGTGTAAACACAAGTTAAAAGGGCAAACAAAGTTAACAATAACATTAACAAGATCGCAGATTGCAAGAAATATGTCCATTGCCGAGGAAAGGGAATCGCCGGAACATGAGCAAGAAGCGGCGCAGCTTTGCCGCGTGTGCAATGTGGAGTCCGTCGAGTACATTTCGCTCTACAAGACGCACATCATTGCCGGCGAACTGACGACGCTGGCAGCGATGCTCAGCGATTGCGCCAATTTGCAGGTGCTCGAGGAGGAGAAGTTCCTGCCCCGGTACATGTGCTACCACTGTGTCGAAGTGCTGGCGCAGATGTATGAATTCAAAAGGATCGCATTGCGAACGGATGTTTTACTACGCAAGCGTTACGCACGGACAGAAAGGATCAAGTCAAGCTCTCTCTCCCGCTCCCAATCGCCAGAGAAGGCTGAGGTGCAAGCCGGAGTAAAACCAGAAACGGAGCTCGAAACGGGAAAAACCATTGAGATAACTGGCACGGATGAGTTTGTTTATGTGTTGGAGGATAACGATGCGTTGGAAAATATTGTGTCCTCTCCAGAGGATAAGGACTCTGTGCTTGAAGAAATCCCGGAGGATCAACTGCACTTCGCCAGCGACGAGCCCCATGTGCATGTCTTTCAAGTAGATTATGATATGGACCTGGGTGATGAATATGATCATGACCCCGCCGACGAAGAGGAAGACGAGGAAGAAGAAGAGGAAAAGGAACAGCTGAACACAATTGCATCCCGCAACGATAAGGTGTCGCCACAGTGTCGCAAATCCCTCAACCCCGCACTACAATGCCAGGTAGGATCCGTCCTCGATTGATGTTTGCATTGAGTTGGAGAATAACCTTTTCCTAATCATTTGTAGATTTGCGGGAAGCAACTGAGCACCAGCAACTCCTTCAAGTATCACATGCAGCTGCACGGCGACACCCGACCGTTTGTGTGCAGTATTTGTGGCGATTCCTTTAAGACGCGCAACGCCTACGACGGGCACATAACACTGCACAATCCCAACAACCCCAACAAGTGTAAGACGTGCGGGAAAACCTATCGCCAAGCATCGTCGCTGCGATCTCACCTACTCAGCCACACCGGCGTTAAGCCATTCACCTGCGACATCTGCGGCAAGGGCCTGACCCAGAAGTCGGGCTACAAGAAGCACATGCTTACACACACCGGCGAAAAGCCGCACAGTTGCGACACCTGCGGTCGCACCTTCCGCTACTCCAGCAATCTGATTGCCCACAAACGATCCCATGCCCGCAGAAGCCCCGACAATCTCACCTCTTAGACGTAAGAGGGTAAGAGGGTCGAAAGGGAAATCGAGTGTGAATCGATAAAGAGCCAAAATCCAAACCCAGTGTACAACAGCAGACATATGTATTGCCTGATCCTTTCCAGCATACGGGAAGAAGTTGAAAGAACTGATCCAAGACACACTGCAACCCAGAAGAAGCTGCATTTCAACTAAACGAAAACAAAAAGTGTTAATATTAGTTTAGATTAATGATATATATATATATAAAATATGCCAATGTAAATTTAGAAATCGACGAATCGGAGGCAGGGAGTCCGACACGGATCGACCGTACTGAACGTTCTGGTACTCAACAGCCATGTACATGATATCCTTAACATCTCTTAAGTTGTTACTTTAAGACGTAGTCACTAAGTTGTAACTTGATCATCTTCCTCATCCCATTTCACGCTAGTCAAAAGGAGCAAATAAACATACATCTATAAAGAAAAGTACTGAACATATCATTTTTCGATTTAGTTTGTGTTCAACTCAATGTATAATTCTTAGTCTCTTGTTCTTTATTATGTATGTCGATGTTCGATGTCCTGACTGGTTTAAAATACATATATATTTAGCTTTTTTAGTTATCTATGTTAAAGTACACCTAATTACAGCCATGTGTAAAAAAAAAATTGTATTTTAATGGTATCCAAGGTTCTTTACTTCGAACTAACCTTACGATCTCACTCAACTTACATTTTCTTTAACGTCGATTAATTCAAACATTGCTTGGGCTATAAAACTTCTTAGAACTATTGTAAAACCATCGTGTTTCAAAGGCTGGACATATATACATACATACATACTCATACATATAGATATATAGAACTCTTAACAATGCATTCGCAAGTTGAAACCTGACAAATTGGATGATGCATTTCTAGCCGTGTTCAATCTTTATCTCCATTCCTGACTAATCATATTTTGTATAGAGATGATCAGTCAAACGGTATGTAACTATCGTCATAAGGCAACTGATACCAGGTCTTAAGATTATCATTTATTGTGGAACTGTCACCACAAAGTGCATAACAAATTGCTCAATAAATGCCTTATGTATAAATATATTTTTCATTAACTTTAGACTTTTACACGTAACGATAGTCCTCGCGATATATTATCTGTGTGTCGTTTGTTGGTGTGTGTCGGGGTTGATGTTATTAACTTGACGACTTTAAAGCACCACAACCACCTTGGAGGTGGACACCTGCTGATCAGTCACATCAGGCATATGCATGGCTGAGCGACGGCCGGCCGCCACCACAGTTAAGTGCTCGGAACGCGAGCTGCTGCTGCCAGCGATGGCACTGCCCGAGTTGGTGCTCATTGAATTGCTGGTGGTGGTGACTGGAGCCTCCTTGTTGTGTACCCGCAGATGGCTATTAAGGCGCTTTTTGGTTGGGAACGCTTTCATGCATTTGTCGCATTTGAAGGGCTTTTCGCCCGAGTGCAGCCGGACATGGGCGTTCAGATTGCTGGTGAAGGTGAAGGCACGCCCGCAGATGTGGCACTTGTGCGGCTTCTCGCCCGAATGCACCAGCATATGCTTCTTGTAGCCGGACTTCTGGGACAAGCCAACACCACAGATTTCGCAGGTGAACGCCTTCTCGCCCGTGTGACTAATCTTGTGTTGGCGCAACGATGACGAGTCATAGTAGGCCTTGTCGCATAAATCACAGGCATATGGTCTTTCTCCGGTGTGCGTTAGCTTGTGTCGCCGCAGATGATCGAAGGCCGCATAGCTGCGACCGCACTGATCGCACTTGTATGGTTTGTCCTCGGCATGGGTGCGCATATGCGCCGCCAGGCTGGAGGTGGTACGATAGAAACGGGCGCAGACCACACACTGATGCGGCTTGGAGTTCGTATGTGTTAGCATATGCTCCTTGTAGTTGCGCAGGTGCTTCAGCTTTTTGCCGCACATCTCGCACGAGTATAGCTTCTCGTCCACGTGGGAGCGCATGTGCTGGTTAAGACGGCACTGTTGCCTGAACGCCTTGTTGCAGACGTGGCACACATGCGGCAACACTTCACCACCGGGTCCAGCTACAACTTGTGTCGACGTCGTGTCGTCCATTGAGTCTTCGTTGAGAAAGTCGTCGCCCTCGTCACTATCGCCAGTCATCTTAAATGGGACAAAGCAGAGGCAATTGTTATTTACAGTTGCAATTGCAGCTGGTCGAGGACTTACCAAATGCTCACTGCGGTCCATGTCCAGTATGACGTCGGTTTCCACATCATCAATCACTTCGTCCATTCCCTGGTCGCTGGACATGATGACCATTTGATCGTCGAGCATCTGTATTTGCATCTGTTCGCTAACTGTCTCTAGATGCGGCGTGTCCATAACCTCGATATCATCATCATCTTCCACCTGCGAGTCGTATTCACTCTTGATGGTTACATACTCGATGTCAGCCGGTTGGAATTCACTTAGCGTGTCGATTGTCTCCTCCGTCTCCGTCTCAGTGTCTGCTTCGGCTTCGCAATCCACTTCCGTGTCAGCCACATCCTCCACGACGAACTCCTCATGATCCGGCTCCTGCTCACTGTACGCCTCGACCAGAGCACCGACATCGTGAGGCCCAGAGCTTGGTTTAGATCCCGAATCACATTCACTCTCGGTCAGTTCGCCGCCAAGCAGCTCGATCATCACATATTCCTGATTGTTATCAGTACTGGTATCCGAGCAGCTGGCATTCGGTGTCTCGTGGTTTGAATTTGAATTTGGTTGGGCATTCGCATTGCTCTCGACTTCCTCGAGGCCCAGGCGCAACAGCTCGTCCGAATCGATAACCATTCGCTTGAAGTTGAATGCCTGCTCCAGCAGTTGCAGACAATGCAGGCAGATATGCTGTGGCATTGATGCTCCGTCCTGGGGCTCGAACGACAAGTTTGAGCAGTAGTTAAGCATGCTGGCGAGCGTGGTGCTGCCCTCCGGTCCGATCTCAATCTCATCCTGCAGCGACTTGTATTGTTTACATGCACGCGTGCATGTGCGGCAATTGAGCACCACGCCTGGTTTGCTGCTGCCGCTCATGCTTTTCGCTTCGTTCTCGTTTCGTGTTTGTGCTTCTTTTTGTTTCGATTCGATGCTTTGTTTATTTATCTTTCTGCAATTGGTGTTCCTCTAACTCTGTTTACAAATTGACGAGCTCAGCGCCGATTTTAATGCGCAACTTCTTTTCGATTTGCCATTCGCGGGTACTGTCGCCTTGAGCTGAAAAAAAACAAGAAAGGCGAATATTGTATTGGCGTATGCACAGTCACACACTGTCGCTGTCGTTCGCTTCAAAATGGCGTCAGATGCAGCTGCTGTCGCCAGCAAGGGATGAAGAAGAAGCACATGACAAAGAGTGTTGGGTAACGGCGCAAAAAACACAGACTATTTAAATACAAAACAGCAACAGCCAAAACAGTATGCAGAGAAGACATTTTACTTAAAATGATAATATTACAGTTGCACATTTAATTTGCAATACTTAACATACGACTTAAATCTATTTAGAGTATAAACGAATGATCATTGTGATGATTGAAGCTCGTTATTGCCTCCATTGCGACACACTTAGTTTTTGATTGCGGTAATTGTCGTGAAGATAAGGAAACATAGGAAGCAACTAAAGGTTCCGTATGTGATAATTTAACATCGACAGGACCCGGAGACATAGACCTGCGTAGGCTATAGAAAAATGGTCAGGCACAACAAATATGTATGAGGACAATGTTTAAATCAAGAGTGTTTACCGGCGCTGCACCTCCTTTTTCTTTCTTTCTTTGCGACGCTCGCGAATGTGCTTCAAACGAATTTCGAGCTGTTTTCGCTCCTTGCGAGAACCATAGAATTCCATATAATGTTTTGTGCAGAATTTCTCTGCCAGCTGCAGATCTTTATTAAATTTTTCGTCCTGTTTTTCCTACAGAAGCAACAAAATCTCTTTGGAGTTACCCGCATTTCTGGCGACAGCAATAAATATGTATTTACCCCTTTGTTTATGTGCGCCACCAGGCTTTTATGGTTGTCCGCCTGAAACTTGTACACCCGATCGTATGGTAGTCCGTCGATCCAAGGCTCCGGATGAAACATGTCCTTCAGGCTGGTTGGCAATGTGTTGCTCACTTGGCGCCCACGAACTCGCTTTCGACAGATGGGACACATAAAGACGGGTGCGTCGACGGGTGTGTGGCCCATGGTGGCCGTTACACATTTCTCACAAATAACATGCTGGCAGGCTAGCATAAAAAATATGTTTTTCTTATCAATAAACAAGTCGTAACAGCGATTGCAGTGTATCCACAATTTCTTCGCCGTTTCCATATGAATAGACTTTTCTAATTTTGTAATTTTCTCCGTGGTACTCATAATTGCGGTGAATTGAAATTAATTTAAATAAAGATTTATTACGAAGCTTGAAGTTAAAAGAAAAGATAACTGTAACTTCATGGTTTTGCCATTCACAGCTTAGAGTTTGAAGCTATAATAACACATAACTGTAACGCCGTTGTTTTGTAATTCACGGCGAAGTAACCGTGATTGGCAGAAATCAGCTGTTGCTGGTAGCCACAACAAACTGTGAGTTTGTTCCGTTTTAAAGTAACTCTTTTCTAGTTTGCTTAACTTACTATTACTTAACTATTGCTGAAATTAATTTATGCACTGCCTGTGGTTTTACAACTTTACCAACTTGTGATTAACATAACATAAATTAATGCTTAACGTTGATTTGTTGTACTAACGCTTTAAGCCTGGTTTCAGCTCGAAAATGTTTGGACTTTTCAAACAGTTTTTCAGCTATCGATTAGCGTCAATATTAATTTTTGTTGCTGTGCTGACTAAGTTGTATCAGAAGGAATTCGTAGAACTCATAACCCAATACTTGGACAACGACAACGGGGAGTCTATTGCGGTCCAGTTCACAGATGCCGATGCGCCCGTAGACACACGAGGCAATCTCTTCACACCCGAGCAGTTGGCCACGTACAACGGCGAGAAGGGTGCGTCTATCTATCTGGCGCTGCTTGGAACAGTCTTCGATGTTAGCCGGGGCCTAAAACACTACGGGCCTGGTTGCAGTTACAATTTCTTTGTTGGTCGCGATGCCTCAGTTTCATTTGTCAGTGGCCAGTTCGAGCAATACGATCCGAATACGGCAGATGATGTGCTCAGTCTAAAGTCCAGTGATCTGCTTGAGCTAGCCAAGTGGCAGCAATTCTATGAGAAGGAGTACGAGAACAAAGGCAAATTGATTGGGCGATTCTACGACGATCAGGGCAAGTCAACGGCTTACCATCAAAAATACCTTGCGATGTTAGATCAGGCACAAGCAGATAAGGTGCAAGTTGATGAGCTTCGGAACAAATATCCCGGCTGTAACATCGAGTGGTCTGAGGCGACGGGCACCCGTGTCTGGTGCACCACAACCAGTGGTGATGGCAAGGAGCGTGACTGGGCGGGATATCCCCGCAAGCTATACAGCCGTGACAAGAAGAAGTTTCACTGCGCCTGCGTACCCGAAGCGGAGCTAAATGATCCCATGTTTAAATCTTATGAGGACTGCCTATCCCGCTCGAATGAATGTTTTTACCGTGTCTGAGTTTTTTTTATCATAGCTAAGTCATGTAAATTTATGTATAAATATACGTAATCAGTAAACTATTTCACACAATTCGAAATTGTTCCATAACTTCTACCTCGTGCATGTGATTAAATACACGTCTAGATAATAACGGAAATTCGTGCACCTAGAAAAATATTAAATTTCTTGTTTTTTAACTAAGTGGCAACATTTTAAGAGGTAGTTATTCGCTCGATAACAGCTAATCGATAGTCAACATATGATTGACATTAACATTGGCAGGCAAAATAGAAAAAAAAAAATAAACAGATAAAACATCAACTTTCGAAATTCTATTAAGGATTTACAAATAAAATACAAAATTATACGTAAAATTATAATCGCAAACAGATTTCTTCCACTAGTTCTTTACTATTCGTCTGCTGCCAGTAAGTATGAAAAGAGTGTGACCATCGTCCTGACTCGGATCGCGAATAATTGCGCGTTTGCTTTCAGAGCTTTATGATATAATGTCACGTACGTTGAGTCGTTTGTTTGGACACTGTTTAAGTACCACCATCTACGCGAGGCCCTTCCAAGTAAATAGTTCTTTTGGGAGTGTGCTGAGTGTCAAGCCTCTGCAGGTCGCTTGTGGGGGCAGCATTGCGAACTATTCCAAACGGAATGGTCCCCCTCCAGATGCAGGTGAACCGTTTAAAACGGTTACCAAATCGCGTCGCGTTCACGATGGTAAGTGCATTTTAATGATGGCGTTGCCGTTGCCGTTGCAGTTGCAGTTGCCAGCTCCCCAAAGGCAGACTATCAGTAATGCTTTCTTATTTGAATTCCATGGTCAGACGATCACAACAGCCTCGAAGGTGAACCCAATTGGGAATTGACTTCTAAACGACACAATCGCTTCTATTTGCCACATTCTACGGGGCCAGCATGGCAGGGCGACACATCGACAGTGGGCTTGATGGAGCCACTGGCAAACATAGTCAATTTCTTTAAGGACCCCAACCTGGACAAGTCGCGTCTAGAGTTGACATGCTGCCATTGCCCGATGCTTCTACGGGACTCAATCTTTGAGTTATTCCCAGTGCGAGCCATCGGCCAGCGAGATTATACTTTAACATTGATAACATTAAGCTATGAGGGCGACATAGAGCAAGGTGCCGCCAAGGTGAGCCACAAACCATATATCATATACCCCCATGCTTGTGTCTAGAGAGATTCCACACGACTTATGCTTTTCTTGCAGTTCGTCTTAGCCGCTCGGGAGATAAGTGACCGCTTAATGTCACTGGGCTATTGGGCGGACTTCTTAAATCCGTTTAGTGGACGTCCATATTTTTTCCCCAGAGACGGCTCCATATTGTACAAGCAGGACTCTCGTTTCCGTGGAGTGAATATGCGGCTATCTAACTTAAACGACTGCATCCTCATCGCTGCTGAGGAGAACGATAGCACTTGCTTCTTGGGTACCATATTCTGTACTGCGCCAAACAACTATTCTCGGCTGGTTCAATTACTGGCGCCGACCGAGTATAAAATGAGAGTGCAAGACAAACGTCAATGACGCCGGCACATGCACACTTCACATGCATTACTGCAACAATATCCTGTTTCATTTGTTAGTACAATTTAAAGTGCAACTCGCCGTACAATACGACTTATGGCACATACCATGAATGTGTCTCAGTCGGAAACAACGGCAAACACGATAGAAGATGACGTAGCCGTTATGTGTGAAACCTGTGTAATTTGTCAACTTATTCTTTTGGACTACGGTGCATTGTGCATCCAAGTTTGTTAAATACTTTAAATTAAGTCTTACACATATATTTGTGGTCATATATATATATATATATATATATAAGTATGTATATATTAGCACATGTATCTATGTAACATATAAATAAATTTCTTTTGTCCTAAGTAATAGCAACTTGATTGCAGTGTCTTTCAATGTCCTTAAGGCGGTTGATCAGAGACTGCAGCTCCTCGGCATTGCATACGAACTCCACAATAGTTACACGTTCCCCACTGCTCTGGCGATAGTGTCCCAGATTGATGACAAAGTGGGGAGCGCCTGTGCTACAATCGGACGTTGATGACTTCACATCGCAGACGATGCGCCATTGCACATCTGTGATATGTGGAAAACTGTGTCCCAATTGCAGTTGGCGCAGCACCAGCTCCTTGCGATTATCGTCGTAGACACGCATTAGTTCATCTATCGCACTTGCATGCACGCAGGCTGCCTCCAGTTGTTGGCGCAGCGTTACACTGTCCCATCCGTGTTTGGTCGCTACGGCATAGAGGGTGACTACGGCGTATTCGCTCTGTTTCGCGCTGGCAGCGTTTGTTGCATATATTTCGGGCACTGGTGCAATAACTGATAAATTTTATAGAATATACAGACACACACACACACACATCACTATTATAAAAGGTGGTCTTCAACTTTGTAACAGAAGGGGGTTTCATACTTGCATCTGGATGGATCGTCAATTTCAGTGAATTGGCAATTAGCGTCTTGCTTATCGCCGCTGTAAGCGTTGTGCCTAGATTCTTAAGTCCGGCCACAACAGTTGCCGAGAGGAATACATTGTTGGCATCTGTTGTTCCATTCACTGTGGACGAAGATTGCGTCGAGGTGGCCATCAACAAAGTTTATGGCTAATTTGTTGCGGCAAACAAAAGTCGACAAAATAATAATAATATCAAACAGCTGATATGAGTGTCTGCCATTCACAGTGCGGCGCAGCTGTTAACTTAACAGTGCGTAAGCAGAGTGGCTCAAATGATTCGATAGTGCTGCAAACCGATGTAAGAAGGAATCAGTATGTCGATAACAATGAGAGCGCAAAGTTTAATTGGAAAGTAGTTGATTTATTTTGATTTAATAGTTTTCATTTTACAAACATATCGACAAATATATTGTTTATTGACTTGGATTCAGTGCATGAGTGTAAACCGTCTTCTCCTCGACACCGCGCTTGATGACATGCGGAATCTGTTTGGGCTCCATGCTGTAAATGAAGATAAACCCATTAGGAAACTGAAAAACATTTTTATTACTGCGCCAACTTACCGAATGCAATCGATGATAGGACAGACGGACACACACAGTGTGCAGCCGGTGCAGTCGTCGTTGACGTGTGGCAAATGCGTGTCCTTGTCGAACTCAATCGCCTGGTAGCCAGAGTCGGCGCAAGTCATGTAGCACTTGCCGCAGTTGATGCACATGTCCTGAGAGAAAGGGCATAGGGATGAGCAAGTGAAAGAAGAATACGTTTCGTGGCTTGGTGAACTTACGTCATTGATGAGGGCCACCTTCTGCTGCTTGTTGTCCAGACTCTTGTAGGCACCGATACGCGGCAGTGCGGCTCCAATGACCTCAGCCACTTTGGGCGCGGGCTTGGCATCGCCCGTGGAGGCCGCCGAGTTGGTTGACTCCCGTTCGGCATCCCAGAAGGCACCCTGCTTCTTGCGCAGATCGGCCAGCTTGATGTCGCGCTGCTGCTGATAGGGACCAAAGAATCCCAGCGTTTTGTTGCCACTGCCGGTCAGATGGACGACAGCCTTGCCCTTCTGGTGCACTGGCGTCGGTGGCGATTGTCCATCCCAGAAGGCGCCATTAACTGGCGGTGGATTGGCCTTCAGATAGAGCAGAGCCTTCAGGCTCGTGCAGTAGTCCTCGATGAGTGTAAAGTCCTGATTCTGCACAGAGGAGCAGATCTGCAGCACTGTCGCCCCGGCCTGGATGAACTGCAGGGCCACCTCGCCGGAATCAATACCGCCAATGCCCAAGATGGCAAAGCCAGGCAGCTTCTTGGCAATCTCCGAGACGGCACGCAGCGCCATCGGACGCGTTGCATTGCCAGAGACGCCGCCATAGGTGGTGCGCTGTTCCTTGCCAATTGCCGGCCATGCTGTGGCGTCTGCCTTCAAGCTCATCAGACCCTGCACCGTATTGATGGCGGAGCCGCCGTCAGCGCCGCCTCGTTGCGCGGCCTCGGCAATGGAAACGATGTTGGTGATGTTGGGGGTCAGTTTGATGAAGAACGGCACCTTGACAACGGCACGCACCCAGCGCGAGATGTCCTCGACTAGCTTGGGGTCCTGGCCGCAGGCCAGTCCCATGCCGCTCTCGCCCATGCCGTGCGGACAGGACAGATTCAATTCGAGGGCATCGGCACCGGACTGCTCCGCTCTGGTGGCCAGCTCCGTCCAGTCGTCCTTGTTGTAGCTGCACATGATGCTGGCAATGATGATCTTCTCGGGGAAGTCCCGCTTCAGCTCCGTAATCGAGCGCAGCCAGTACTCGGCGCGCTTCTCGGAGATCAGCTCGATGTTGAGGAAGCATCCCTGCTGGGGCCCATACTTGTAGCCGGATGTGGTGCCGCGCACAATGCGTGGCGAGACGTTCGTGACCAGATCCTTGTCCAGGCCAAAGGTCTTTGTGACCACAAATCCCCAGCCCTGCTCGAAGGCGCGTCGTATCATGGCCCCGCTGGTGGTGGGCGGGGCTGAGGCCAGGCCGAACGGGTTCTCGAACTTGAGGCCACACATCTCGACGGAGATGTCCACGTTGTCGATGTCCGTGTAGAAGAGTGGAAGAGCGGCGGGAGTGTCCAGTGGCAGACCCTGTAGCTGACAGTGAATGCTCCAGGCAGCCACCTTGCCGTCGTTAACCGACTCCACCGTCGTGTTGGCCACGCCTGCCAGATCTCCGCCGAGGAACACCTGCGGCAGGCTGCTCTGCATCGTCACGCGATCCACCACGGGCAGACCGTTGCGGAACTGCAGTGGAGCCAGTGCGTCACGCACCTCCGCCTCCTGCAGACCAGAACCGAATGCCGAGATTATGAAGTTTGCCTTCAGCCTGACCGTCTGCTCCTCATCCTCCACCCATTCGTCCTTATCGTTCTGCTCTGTGCGGCAAAACTCCATGCCAGCGATCTGGCCATCCTTGACGATCACCTTGCGTGGACTCAAGTACGGCATCAGCTCGCAGCGCTCCTCACGCGCCAGATCAACCTCCTCCGGCACGGCACGGATGCCCGTCGTGCCCTTGCGGAAGACGACAAAGACGCGTCGCGCACCACAGCGCAGCGCCGAGGTGGCGCAATCGAAGGCAGTGTCGCCGGCACCGAGGACAATCACGTTGCCGTAGAGCTTGGGCAGCGCCTGGGCCGACTTGCAGGCGCACAGGCCCGGCTTGGAGCCGTCGGAGACCTGTGGCAAGAAGTTCTTGGACGTGTAGAAGCCCGACTGCGTGTTCAGGCCGGCAAACATGGGATCCAGCTTCGGCTCGGGCAGACCAATGCCCACAAAGACCGCATCATGGCCGGTGGAGAGCAATCCCTGCAAGCAAATAAGGAGAAGGACCGTGAATTAGGATTGTTCATCCACTGCACAAGCTACCCCAGTGGGACTTACATTGATGGTAATATCCTTGGTGCTCAGCGCACGATTCAGCTCGAACTTAACGCCCAGATCCTTGACCAGCTCGATCTCAAAGTTGACCACATCGATGGGCAGACGGTACTGGGGAATCTCAGAGGCGCTCAGGCCACCCAAGTAGCTACGCCTCTCGTACACGGTCACATTCTCGTAGCCCAAGCGGGCAAGGAATGTGGAACAGGAGAGCGAGGCAGGTCCGCCGCCAATCACGGCGATCTTCTTGTGCGGCTGCGCCAACGGCTTGGTGTGCGGCGCCCGTCGCTGCCGGACGCCCATCTGCTTGAACACCTCCGTGGCGAACTGCTGCAGGCCGCCAATGTTGATGGGACCCGCCTCAGATGCCTGCAGATTGCAGCCGCCCACACAAAGGTCGCTGGTGGGGCAGACCATGCCGCAGGTCAATCCCAGGGGATTGTCAGAGAAAATGGCCTTGGCGGCACCATAGAAGTTCTTGTTGGCAATGCTCGTGATGAAGCTCTTGATGTCCAGCTGCGTGGGGCAGGACTTCTGGCACGGCGCATCGGCGCACTTCAAGCACCGCGCTGCCTCCTCAAGTGCTCCGCGCTCCGACAGTGTCGTGTGCTTGATGTCCTCGAAGTTGTTCGACAGCGTGCTGCATGGGGTGGCCATGTGGTCCGCATTGCGCTTCCAATGCTTCTTGTTCTGCTTCGTCTGGTTGGTGGGCACGACGCTGCATTGTGTCTTCACGCGCGGATTGAGGGCCAACAGATCCTGCAGAGCAAGAGGAGGTCAAAACGAGAGAAATACTAAGATACGCTAGATTGTATACGAATATAAATACTATATATAAACATATATAAATCATGTATCAATTGATTCTCACGATTGTTTACTCTTTTAATACAAATATGCACTGAGAGAAATGCTGAGATACGTTTGTACAAGAATATACATATATGGGAATATATACATTTGTATTCTTTATAGATATATAAAATGTATCAATTGTTAATTTCCACACTATTGTTCAGAAAATTATATACTTTTAAATATACAGTAAGTCAAGAAACACTTGTACATGTTAATGTTATGTACATCTGTGTAAAGTGTTTCTTGACTAACTGTATATATACATTATTGTATTTTACGACTTGGGAATCCCAACTTCAATATATATTTGCGTTACTTGAATATATACAGTTAGTCAAGAAGCACTTTACACAGATGTACAATACATAACATTAGCATGTACATCTGTGTAAAGTGCTTCTTGTGTTTCTTTCAAGTAACGCAAATATATATTGAAGTTGGCATTCCAAAGTCGTAAAATACAATAATAAGTTGACTTACATGATTTGACAGATCTTTATGCATATTATTAAACATATTTTACAACATTACATATCTTGTATACCATTATATATCTTATATTTTTAATATATTATAATATTTTATTATTACAAATAACAGGATGAGTTTTTTAGCTCCTACATACTTTTTATATTTTACTGATATTTATTTATGTTTCTTGATACTTTTCTTTCTTCTTTTGTATTTCTCTCAGTGCACTCTTTTTGGCATTGTGGACCTACCTCAATGTCGGGCGTATCTTTGCTCAACAAGGCCGGTGGACTCATGTCGCTGGTACCAGGGGAGTTGCGTAACTGGAACTGCTGCAAAAATTGAGAAGCGTGAGTGGACTGTCTTGCGGCACTGTATCCCTATCTCACTGCTTATACATATGTATGTATAGACGCATATTTCATACAACGTATGCTGCGTGTAAATGGAGCAAATCTAATCTCGATGGGGGGACCTTAAGTTTTTAAGTCGGCGACCTTATCAAGCGGGCGTGGTCCGATGCCGACGCCGATGGCGATGGCGAACACTTGCGCCGATAGATAAGCCCGTTGGCCTGCCAACCGATTGTTGTATCTTTGTGTTTTATATAGAACTAGCTATCTCATCTACTTCTTAAATGTATGTGTGTCTGTGTGTGTGTGTGTGTGTGTATACAGTACGCCCCTATGTTCTCGAGGCCTTATTGAGAGTCAAGGTTAAATTGAGACTGTGTATTTGCGCCACGTCTTGCCAGAGGCAGTTTCCCCTATCTACGTAGACGAAGACCCCCTATGAGTTCACAGAATCTTCTGTTAATAATCGCATTCAAAACAGTTTCAGATTATAAACAACTGTAAATTCAACGTCGGCTCGCAAATCCAATTGTTATTTTCTTTCTAATTTAGTTTTCTAATCTTGAGTAAAAAATTTCCCAAAAGTATTAATTCCTTTAAATTGATTATATTTCTATATCTAAACACCAACCCTGCATGATAGGGTGTATCAGTGCTATATTGAGGGAAAGTCATATTGAACAGTGAAAGTTCTAACAATAAATATATTATAATAATGTTAAATACATTATAATAATAATAAATATATCAATATATACATATCGTTGGTCTTGTATTATTAAATATATTCTGAGTATTATAATATCATCAGTTGCACCCTGTTTTCCATTTGTATCGAAAAATAGGTTGCTTGGTCTTATCTTTCAGTCTTTGGTCTTACCCAAGCATAAATAGCTGTCTACAGAGTATCTCAAAGTCCAGTGTGCAAATGATATGTTGCTTATTTTTCTCACTGCTATCGTCTCTTGTTCCTTCTTAATTGGATATTATGAGACATAATTTATGACACTAGTTTGGCAAAGGTCATGGAAATTATAGAAAAAGAACAACAAACAAGAATTCGAGCGATATGCGCATTATAAATTTGCACTTCTCGTATTATCAATTTACACGTTTCTTCATCAATACCCTCCCTGCCTGCCCCCTTTCTTCTCGCAATCCCAGCACGCGCTTTATAAATGTATTACATTGTTGATTGGGGGATCAAGAAGGAAGTATAGTAGGAGGAGTGGGCTGGCAGAGTGATGTTTTTCTGCTGAATGCAATCGGAGCAGCCTGTTGTCATCTTCGACTTGATAATATTAGTTCCCGATTGCGACATCGCCTTCTCTCGCACAAAAGAATCATGATATGCTAATGTGATAATAGAATAGCTGTGTATATACATACTATACTATACTATACATATACATCTGGGCTGTGGGGCCGTGTCGCTTGCCAAACACCGGTTCGAAATCGCCTCAACTGTTTTATAAACATAGCCACAGATAAGGTACGTACATATAGTTCCATCTACACACATACATATACGTATGCATGGATTTGTATGCGATCTTGCTGATCAGCGATTTTAGGTGTCTCTGATCCACAGTTTCGTTTGGCGTTTGCCTACAAACCTTTTGGTTTTTGGTGGTGTGATTTCAGTTTATGCTGCACTTGTACCTCAAAACAACCGTAGCACAAAAATCAAGTATACCAAAACTAGTTTTATTTGAAAAAAAAAAAACAGAAAAAAAGACAACGAATTGAACAGAAATCGGTCTTCACACTGGAAACGCACAATTCTAAATGATTTTCGCCCATTGAATTTTTTGTTTAAGAAGCATTTAGCGTAGGCAGCGACGACGACGCTCGGCGTAAGTCACACACACACACACACATACACATGAAAGCGGGCACAATGGGTGTGGTGAACTGTTTTGTTGTCGTATTTGTAAAATGTGATCGCACTCTATGTTCCAACCCACTCAACTTAAACTTTACAGTGTAAAAAGCTCACGAAAAGCTCGAGCCAACGCTAAAGCTCTTGTCAAAGCGTAATTTAACCGTTAAACAAACAAACGATCGACTGTTATATGGTGATCTGGCAACGCTAACAACAAGCGGCAACATTTGAAAGATCAATATTATCAAAGGGAAATTTTCACTAGTTTCCTTTTAGGAAAGGTTCTTTATCTAAATTTGGAACAATTTTATTATTTTTATGTAAAAAATCTAAGCTATAATTATAAAATATATATGTGAACAAAAGAATATTTCGATACATAGTTTTTCAATGGAGCGTGGTAGAGGTAAGCAATTTTATTACTTTTATCAAAATGAACAAAACAGTTAACTTAAAAAGGCTTGAGGCTTGAATTTTGGACCTCTTTTTCGCACAGACCGCCATCTTAAATTTGTAAGAAAGATTTAGCCTTCGAAACGGGAAGATCGTGTGTCTATTTACTGTCTATTTTTTGTTTTACAATATTTTTTTTTTATTAAGAACCACCCCTTGTGGGAACAGAATAACAATTTGAATATTTTCTTATAAATTGTTGCAATTTTAATGATCAGCACTGCCCACACAGTGTACAAACCAATTTTGTAAATGTCAAACTTTTACGATTGTCATTTATCACAAAGACAGAGGAAACTGCAATAATTATTCCAGCTTATTTATACTCTGTACTCGTTGAAAGAGTACTTCCTTCCCTCTTGCTTCTTACATTACCTACAGATTTATAGCTTTAAATTTTCGAATTTGGCAATTGAATTGGTTAATTAAAAAGGCATAAATTAGACGCGATGCGAGGAAGTGAAACTGGAAGTGGAAGTGACTAATGGTGGGACAGTGGGACAGGGGGAGAGTGCGCATTTGTTATTGCTATTATACTCAGTTTGGCAGCAAGCATGTGGTTAATAAATTAGACCGCGATGAAAATGGGCGAAGGGGATAGAACGGGAAGCACTAACGATCGATTTATAGCGAATTGAAATGATTAACTGTAACGACTAGAAAACTAGAAACTTACCCACTGCAATATCATATATAAATATATATATATTGGGTTGACCGAAAAGAAACCGGTGATCATATAATCATGTATGGTTGATTGTGAAGTTCTCCAATCTCACGCTCAGTTACATGACGATCCGATTAAATTAAAGCCTTGATAACGTCGTCATCAACTGCACTTGGCCGACCTGAACGTGGCTTGTCTTTGAGTGAAAAATCTTCCATCAAAATTGTAAATCATTCAAGTTCAATTAATTAACTCAACATTTTAATATCCACATATTTATTTGTTTTGTGATGATAATCAGTCCTAAACAATCGATTAATCGATGTTTATTTTATGCCGTAAATCACGACGATATAAAAAAATTAAATTGGCAATTACATGACAGAATAATTCTCTTCGAACCTTGAAATGTTTTCAAAGAATCAGCTAATTTTTATGTGGAACATAATTTCTTTGCTTTTTCTATTTGTAATGATTTTTTCATTTATCCCCCCCCCCTTGTTTTTAATACTTCAAACTATTAGAGAGAGAGAGAGACAGAGGAATGGTCGCCTATTAATCAGCTCCCTCACGAACGTGGATCCCTCCTTCCTCACCCTGGCGACATATTTCTTTCGTGTTTCGCATATCTTGCTAGATCGGTGCTAAAAGCAATTTGTGATTAGGCAGCATGTGCGACAAATTGAGGGAGTGAGTTCTTCTTTGCTCGCCTAGCGACTAGCGACAGGTCTGCTCCGAGAACAGACAAGAACCGTACAGAGGATGATGATGATGGTGATCAAGAGATGAGGAGATACACAAATACCTGCCTGCGCGGAATGAACTGGCTGGCAAATACTACTAGTCTGCAGTCAGCGGATCGTCATTCTATATGTGGCATAATTTATTGAGATTTTTATTATAGTTTTATTTACGATTCCGAAGCTCTCGAATTTGTTTAGCTCCCGTGATTATTTTGTTATTGTTGTTATTATAGCACATATTTATGGCAGTTTATTGTTTTTGCGTGCGAAGATTTTGATGTGATTATAACGCATATATCATCTAGCATAATTTAACAGCCACAGCAATATATTATCGCACTCGGCAAGAGCTGTTGACACCATAACAGACACACTAGATACAGAATCATCTCTTAACGATTGTCGAACTACCTGACAAACGGTTTATCCATTGCGTGCCTGAACTGGACTCCCAACTTCAGCACATGCAATGAAAGATATACAACGTTAATTAATAAGATTGTAGCTTTAAATCTTTTCATGTATTCATAATATTATTCATACAATATACACTAAGACATTAAACAAAACCTAAAGCCCATAGATAAGTAGAGATGGTATTTGATAAGCCTGCTACCACCGCAGCCACATCTTCGGGACAGCATCCTTTTCCGAACTATAGAAATTATAGAGGATAAACTGAAATTGACAGAAACTATTTAATTAAGAAACTTTGATTAATAGTTTTTCAATAATTTACGAATGAATCTTTTACTGTTCTGTATGGTGGAAAATACTTACCTTATAATATTATTTTATTTTATTTTATCGATAATCGATCTATCGACCACAGTGCAGTCTGCAACAAAGTGTTCCTTGCTTAGTGGTGAAAGGCAACAGCGCCGATCGTTAATTCGTTTGAGCAACCATGAAATTCTCGTATAATTGAGCATATCATCCGATCTTCTCAGGCGGATTCCGATGTGCATAAAGTGTGATGTGCGAGGTGGCGAGGAAACAATTATCTCAACGTGCATTTCTACATACACTACATAGTTTACAGGGTCGCCTAGTCGCCTGTTCTATGCGGTCTACAGGTCTATATGGTCTGGTATAAATAATGGTATATTAATAAACCCACCCGGCCAACCCTACCCTTCTCTGGCCACTGTCCCCTGTGCACGGTCCGCACTGGCCACAGGCGTCGTCATCGTGGAAACCAAAATAGATGCGACCGCCAACTTTAACGGCCTGCAACTTTTTATGGCAAATAAAACAAAATAAGAATCCCAAATGCGAGAAATTGAAATGTGAAAATTAACATTTGCGAAAAATGAATACAAAAAATAATCCACAAAGAGAGATTGACTTCGGCAGAAGGTCTTATACCCTTGCATCATACAGTAAAAGGCATCCCCAATTGTTCCTTTTTAAACTAACCTTTTGTTTTTTTTCGATATTAGGAGGCTGGTAGAGGGTGACACTGATATATCGATACTTATGGTATATAACACGATGACTATGTTAAGCCAATCTTAAACCTATGTAAACTAACATTAACACTGAGAGAGGCATTCTGTGTTAGCGTGACGAATAAAGAAGTACTGCAACGTCCTGTGTGAATTAATTGAGCTTCCACAAAATTGAGAGTATTTATTGTTCAATATTTAACTAAAACTGATCAGCTGTCAAGTTTCGGTATATTGATCTATGGCCAATGGTTCCCATAGGAATTATTTATGTTTATTTTAAATTATCATCTATTAAAAAAATATAAACAGCTTCAAAAAACCTGTAGCTTTCTTTTTATATGTTAGCTATGTACATGCATGCTCCCTACGGCATCGTTGAAAAAACAGGGTATACGCGGCAAAAACAAACTATAACAAACATAAAAGAACACTTTGCTGACATTGGGATTAGAAAACGTTTTGACAAATCGCTGCTAAAGCCCCTGAAAACGCGACGAGGGAAATCAAGCGAAGAGAAAATATGATGATGATGATGAAGAAAACGAGAAAAATTAAAAAGAAGAATACGCATAAGTTACGCATAAGTTACGCATATTTAGTATGTAAATATATATATTTTTAATTGATTATAAATAAATACAGATACAAATACGAGACGAGGAGAACAGAAACTAATTCGAAATCCGAATCCGAATCGGAAAAGGAAACAGATACAGATAGAGAAAACAATACGATATATTAGTTTCACGACAATCAAAAGGAAACTAAAACGGATTATGGATACAGTTAGGGAGATGCGCATGTGAGCCACTTAGGCCTGATCCGCTGCAGCTGCTTCCGCTGCTGGTGGCGCCGCTGCAGCATCGCCTTCGACTGCCAGAGCGGCGAGCAGCTTATCCGCCTCGGCGGCCTTTGCCTCCAGCTCTGACAACTGACGCTGTTTCTCGGCCTGCTCCTGCAGCTTCTTGGCGCGACGCTGCTCCTCCTCTTGCAGCTGCTTCTCCAGCTGTGTGCGCAACAGCGAATCACCCAAGACGAGCTTATCCATGATCTGGACAATGTCGCGACTGTAGCGCAGACGGGTGGACGCCACCAGGTCCTCATTGCAATCTTCGCGACCCTGCGCCAGCCGGGAGAGCACTGACATCTTCGCATCGATCACCACATAGTTGCTGCTGGGTATGAAGCTGTCGCTCTTCTCGTTCAGATAGTGCACCAGCGTGCGCAGCGAATTCGAATTCGCCTTGGCGTTTATGGCTCCGCTGGCAAAGTCCTGCGATTTCATCATCTGCGCATGCGTGGACTTCTGCTTGCACTCCAGGCAATTCCAGTTCGGATGCGGTAAGCCCGAGATTTCCGGCACCACCAGCCCGGTGCAGTTGGTGTCGCGACAGTAGAGGCCAGATATGTAAGCGCCTTTCTCCTGCAGAGGAAGAGAGAGAGAGAGAGAGAAATAGAGATTAAAGATCGGGGTAGGGGGAGCGGATTAGTATATTGAAAAGTGGCATTCAAGCGATTCAGGTTCGCACATTTCTAACATTCCTTGCGCTAAAAATACACTCGCAAAACATATAGGTATATATGTACATATGTATCTACTCATCCACTTAGCTATATCTACATGTATTCAAATATTTGTACAGATATACATATATTATACGTATAGGCAATTTATATATGCACGCTTCTATGCAGATCATAAATAAATTGACACATAAAAAACATGATGTTTATTAACGTACAGAGTCGAGTGTCGAGAGTCGATGGGTGGCATGGGGCATGGGGCACGAGGTATGGAAGACGTTGCGCCGCTACGCCGGATTGACAAATCCAAGAGCTTTAGCTCGATCATGCCCCCGTTTCCAAGGTTAGCCACGTCATCGTTTTTCGTTAATTCCAATTTGCTCAGTCTTCGAGGTCTTTGAATATTTCTGTGCTAATTTGCAAGCAATAAATTTCGGCCAAAAGTACGACAGTAATAAATTAATCGAACACAATCTGTGAGTTATGCGTGCCGAGTACATCTCGAATAGCTACTTAAAGGCGTTTTTAGTGTTTTAATTGACTAGGAAGTTTACTTCTTAAAATGTCAAAATGATTTTCTCATTAAATGTGCCTATTTATTAAGTTAATCTCTGATAACTGATGTAATGCATCTCTGTTTGGTATTTTTAATTAATAAACTACTTTTCAAATTTAACATTGTCAATCTTGCGCAATCGATAACTGTTAACAGAACTAACATCTATCGCTGTGACACTTTCCGGCCCTTTGGAGCATATTTAAGGAAAGTTCACTGAACTAAATGAACTTGAGGCGCCGCCATAAGCTCCCGCCCCCACGCATAGGCTTGTTGATAAATGATGTACTTAAGCGCCATGATGAAGATTTTGGCAATTATTTCGGGCATTTTTGAAATCATTAAATAGTTTTTATTATAGAGCCGGTCCACTTTGTACTACACGCTGAATGTCATATTGAATGGGAGAGCGGACGAGCCTATATCTACTGTCCCTGGCTATGGCCATGGCCAAGAAAAATCTATTTTCACACACACACACACACACACACCCACACTCGCACACCCGCATGAGATATGCCAATAAAAAAATTAAAAGTCATAAAACGCGCGACACACAACAAGGCGAGGGCCGTCCCCTCCGTGTGGTGGGTTGAGGTGAATAAGAAGGGGGACAGCATCAGATCAAAATGATATTTAAAAATCAAAATCAAATCACCATCAGTCCGAGGGATATACTAAATATTAACATGTGTGTGTGCAGCATAAATAGAAACAGAAAACATGCAAAATTTGTTAAGAAATATTCACGCGAATTAAAAGCTTTTTTTGAATCGAAATACATACATACATACATACATATGCATATACATATGTACATACATATTTATTTGTGATTTAATTGAATTGCTGAGTTGTTAAAAATAAACACACACATATGTGTTTGTTTTGCTTTTGTTGTGTTTCTGTTGTTGTTTCTGCCACTTGTTGCGCCTGGAAGCTGAATAAATTTATGGCCCAGCCAACAAAAACAATAACAACAGCGCATTTACAGTAATAACAACAACAAAAACAGCATGAGTCGACGTCGTCGTTGTGTGTGTGTTTAATTGCTTTCGGATGAATCGCGATGGGCACAGGAAATCCTTAATGTGCATTCGCTTTGTTTGCATCCCATTCCCATCCCCAATGGCAGAAGGAAGCAGGCAAAGCACAAGAAAAATAACTAACTAACTGTACTTTGCCATTGATGGATCGAATTGCGGATCGTTTGAAATAATATGCCAAATTTATGCATGTTGCTCTACATTTTCAATGGGGTATCAATTGTGATTTCCAATGCAGGCAGCCTTAGCTCCAGGCCCGTAGCGAGGCGTGTGCAGGGCGTACGGTGCCCAAGGGCCCCCTGCTACCGAAAGAAATGTGTTCTATACATACGTACATACATGTACATATACCTTCTGAGGTTGTCCACGCCTCGGCTGGCACAAATGTATATTACCCTACTATCCTCTTGATAATGGGTATAATAGATGGGCAATACTATCGATCGATAATAAGAGGGCCCGAAATATAGTTTTCTGAAAAACTTTTAATGATTTCACCAATATAAAGGAAGAGAGAAAAGAGTAAGATTTAATATGTACATAAGGTTTCTTAATTTTTTAAATCTTTTAAACAACTAAAAATGCTATTAGGTACATATAGGGCAAGGAAATTTCAATAGGGGCCCCCGAGAAGTTTTACACCAGGCCCCCCGATACCATCAATACGGTCCTGCTTAGCTCGCGCCGTGCGAATGCGAATCTCAAACAAAACAAACACACCACACGCACACACACACACACACACATACACCCGTAAGCACAGGCACGCGCAGCATGTAGTTGAACAAGTGGTGAGTAGTTTATGCAGCTGTTCGATCAATCATCGCACTCGATTGCCTGCCCAGGGTGCTGGAGTAGGCGAGCGGGCAAGCAGTGTGCGGAAGAGAGAGTGAACGCCTGGATGGGTGAGTGGAATGAGGTGAGATGCTGATGCATCAAGTCAAAGCTGTGGGGAGAACAACAACAAGAATAATTGTTGCAGTTGCAATTTGAGTTAAGCGAGCAACAAACGAGCGCATAAACAATCTTGCGAAATGCAGCCAGAGTCGCTGGCCGAATACCCTGTACAAGTCCCTGATCGCTCGACTTGCTGAGAGAAGGTTTCTGATCAAAAAAATAAAATAGTTACTGGGCATGGCGAAGAGAACTTAATTAAATGCATATGTTAATCTGTATTCTTTATTTCTATAAAACTACTAAAAGCGCACATACTATCCAACATACATATGTATGTATATAGGTCTCATAATCTAAGCTCTATATTGTTTTGCATGCTTCTTTGGAATTTCAAGGATACTTGCATCGTTCTCCGATAAACCGACATTAAATACACAAGCTAATTATTTAGTCTCCTGATATATGTACATAAGTATAAACTAAACTGAACAAATATTTATACTAACTATGGACTCAATAGTATTGAGTATCGCATAAAAACAGCCACAATTATTATTCAACACTTTTCTTAGGACACAGTTCTATTTGTTTGTGCTTGAATTTCGATGAAACTTGTATTGTACTTCACAAGGAAAGTAATGCAGCTTCTACGAGCTTAATGGATCGCCTACTCACCGTGGGGTCAGAGCAACGAGGACACTTGCAAGTGAAGCCCTTCTTCATCTTGAGGAAGAGATGTCGCGCAATGTTGCCAGTGAAGAGCTTCGTGTACGTCGTGGTGATCTCCTCGCCCTCGACAATATCGAGGGCGGCGCGAACGATCATGTTGTTGGTCTTCTCGTCGAAGGTGTAGTACGAGTTGGGAATGCAGTCGTGATTCATAACGCCAAAGAGCGGATAGAGGGCGCGATAGTTGAACTCCTGGTTGTCGGTGGTGCGATCGTTGGTCTTGTCGAATCCGTTGGTCCGCAGCACCGCGACGGTGCGGTTCATGATCTCGATTAGCTTCTTGTCGGTGGGGAAGTTCTTGAAGCATTTGGCTGCGTTGCGCACCTCGGTGCGATGATTGTTATCCAGATTGGCCTGCAGGCAATAGATCAGATCGCGTTGATCTTTGGTCAGGTTGATGGCGCGAGCCACGCACAGCAGGCGAATGATCACCGAGTTGGCCACATCGGGCTCATTGGGACCCCACGCCTTGAACATGTCGCAGTCGGTCTTGTGCTGCTTCTTCTTGGCGCACAGACTGCACACGGGCAGGCCGCAGCCCTGGCGACACATGAACCGCGTGTCGGGCAGGACCTTGAAGCAGACACTGCACGAGTTCAGCGAGTCCTCCTCGTGAGCAGCCAAGCCAATCAGTAGGGGGCTGTCCGTGAAGATGATCTCGCCGCGCTTCAGATTGCGCGTAGCCATGACGCCCCGACCGGCGATCTTGGAGACACCCACCTCCCAGGCCGGATCCTTGTCCTTGAACGGCGCCAGATGCAGATCCAGCAGCTCCGACGTGCGTTTCGGGCAAATCATTTTCACGACTAATGGCAACACTCGCAACACTGGCAAGCTACTTGTACCGTTAGGTCGACAGAGCACAACAATCACAATATATGAGGAAACGAAAAAAAAAAATAGTTTTTTAAAGCCGGAACCGGACAGAGAATTGCCACAAGGAAGAGCTTCAGTTTCGCGATTTTTACTTTAAGTTTTCTAAATCTCTTGATCCTCGTTCTTGTGTGTTCTCTCTCTTTACTGCGCTCGTTCTTCTTCTTTTTCTTTTCCGCTTTCTTCTTTTCTTTCACTGGGCGCGTATTTCGCGGCTGCCGTTTGCAAACTGTCGCCGTTTTCCAGCTTTACATGATTTTTATGTCGGAAAATGTCGGAAAATGTTTCGCACAAAAGCCGAAAACTCACTTGGCATTTCGGCTGCGGCCACGAAACGTTGCGAACGGCGCGGCGGCAGCGCGAGCAACAAGACGAGGGGTTGCGGGCGCATTTGGGAATTGCTCATAATGAGGCGGGGCATGATCTTGATCGTGACGACGATAATGATCAAACTGCGGCTACACTGTGCGAAAAAACCCTGTGAGAACCTGCAGCACTAACTGCTTTTTGAGAGCGAAATTTAATTCCTGATTTCTTCGAAAATATTTATTTATGTACTTATAAAAAGTTATTTTTTGTCATTTTGTTTTTTTTAATAACTACTTTTTTCCAAAGTGTTGGTAGAATTTTGAAAAACAAAAATTAACAGTTTTGATTCAATTTGATAAGTTTTTGAAAGATTTCAACGAGAGATCCTCAACTGGAGCATGCATCTGTGTACCTATGCGCCATCTATGTACCTATGCTGTATCTTTGTACCTATGCTCTATCTATGTACTTATTATCTATGTACCTATGCTCTATTTATGTACCTATGCTCAATCCATGTACCTATGCTCTATGTACCTATACTGTATCTATATACCTATGCTCTATCTATGTACTTATCCTCTATCCATGTATATATTGTCTATATATGTACCTATGCGTTATCTATGTACCTATGTTATATACCTATACCTATGCTCTATCTATGTACCTATGTTAAATCTATGTACCTACGCTCTATCTATGTACCTATGCTCTATGTACCTATGTACCCATGCTCTATCTATGAACCTATGCTTTCTGTACCTATGCTCTATGTACCTATGTTCTATCTATGTACCTATGTTATATCTAAGTACCTATTCTCTATCTATGTAGCTATGCTCTATGTACCTATGCTCTATCTATGTACCTATGTTATATCTATGTACCTATGCTCTATCTATGTACTTATTCTCTATGTACCTATGCTCTATCTATGTACCTATGCTCAATCTTTGTACCTATGCTGTGATCAGCCAGGCGCAGCTCTGCTGTAACTACTCGAAGTGCCCTTCGCCACGAGTTGCCCGACTGCAAACTGATTTTTAGTGAGGGTAAATGTAGTAAATGTAGAAGGCAGGAGGGGGTTGGGAGGAGGGCTACGGACAGAGTGCAGCTACACCTACGCCCCAGTGAGATTTCTGTGCCACTCCCTCCCTCGCATCCACGAGGCACCCTCGCCACTTGGCGGGGCCATCGTCACACTCAAAAAGCAAAACGGATTACAAGTGTTAGGCGCAGAGATCTGGCAAGATTAACGGGGCCACATCCATGGCTGACAGCGACGGCTGCGAATGTCTATTGCGGGATGGATTGCTCTACACACATGGTCGTGTGTGTGTGTGTGTGGGCAGGCCATGGATCGCAATGGTTCAACCGGGCCAAGATCCGAGTTCGAGTCCGAGATCGGTTGAATGCCTGCATGGGCCGCAGTCGAGCAAGTTGAACGGACGGACAGCTAGCGCTGCTCCTCCACCTGCCTTCCTTCTGCCTTGCACCCCTCCACCATCCTGCTTCCCCTTTCCATTCGCATTCGGGAGCGAAGGCATCGTCACGGATTTGTGCAATTTTGACAGGCCGCTGGAGTAGCGCCAAAAATGTCGCTGCGATTGGAGCAGCAGCGAAGGCGGCACCTCGGGGCATGCTCCTGTCTGCGGGGTACAAGGGAGAGGGGCGTGGCAGAGCAGAAAATCGCTTAAGTCGCTTGACATTCCTGTTCAGAAATGTTTGTTCCTCTTGTTCACGCTGATGCGATCGGCAATTAATCGTCGCCGCCTGCCCAGCACAAGAGCACATATACTTTGTATATACATATATATATGTGCATTGTACATAGGTATATCCGACATAGGTTCCCCTGTTTGTTTGCCTGCCTGCCTGCCAGCCTGTGTGCTCTGTATAATGTCTGCCTGATAGATAGACGCGGTGCCGTGCTAACTTACCTATAATTATTGCAGCGCATTCGAGTGGACAGCTCCCAGGAAGCTAATCTATTTCTACACTGCTACACTGAGCGAAACGGGGGGCGGGCACGCTCGGTGCATGTGCAAACATTGTATGCATTATGATAATATGTGTGTGTTCTACGATTTGATTTATGTTTCTTGTATTTTTTTCTCTTGTATTTTTTTCCATCGCAATTACAATTCTTTTTTGACATTTATTTTTGCCAAAATTGACGCTTGATTACGCACTTTGTATTCTATTTTTTATACTTTACAGTTAATTAATCAATTATTCACTTAATTAAGACCTCGTCCGGCAATTATCAACGTTTGTGTTCCGTGAAGTCAAGTTTCAACGGGTACTGGGGAGATAACAGTGTAGGGCTGGTAATACATACAAACAAATATACATTCATATATATATATATACATACGTATGTATGTATATTCATATATAAACATTGACTTATCGATAGTTAGAGGTTTGTTTGACATACATACACAACTGATAGTCCAAATAAAATCGTCAGTATGAAAATATTAGAATATATAAATAAATAAAAAAGCAATAAGGACTACGTTTGGCATACCGCAAGGTTTAATACCCTTTCCTCTACTAGTTTTATATATATAATATATATATAATATAATATATTATAATATAGTTATATATTATACTATAATATATAACACAATTTTCAAACATTGTTTATATATTGGTTAACAACTATAACAAAGCACACAAAAGTATTTATTTTTACCTGATTATTCAAATGAAAGCTATATAGTTATCCGATTTTTGAAGAATAAAATAAATTCGATTGGTACTGCTGCGTTATTGAGAAATAAAAATACTAAATTTCTAGTTTATATGTATATGTATATATAGGTTCGATATGAGATGGTCCTACCCAATCTTACATACATAGATACGAGGGTCGTTTGATAAGTCCGTGACTTTTTGAATAAAATATATTTTTTTCGTCAAAGAAGCGTTTTATTTCTCAACATAATCTCCTTTTAGCTCTATACATTTAGTCCAGCGTTTTTCCAATTTTTTTATTCCTTCCAAATAATAGGTTTTCTCAAGGCCCTCAAAATAGTCGTTTGTTTCTGTGATGACCTCTTCATTTGACCCGAATCTCTTACCGCCGAGCCATTTCTTCATGTTTGGAAACAAAAAATAGTCACAGGGGGCTAAATCTGGAGAATATGCTGGATGGGGTAGCAGTTCGTAGCCCAATTTATGAAATTTTGCCATGCTGACTACACACGTGTGCACCCGTGCATTGTCCTGATGGAACAGCACTTTTTTTTCGCCAAATGCGGTCGTTTCTGCTTCAAATCAATATCGAATCTGTCCAAAAGCTCTGAATAATATTCGCCGGTGATCGTTTTACCCTTTTCAAGGTAATCGATGTGAATGATACCTTGTGCATCCCAAAAAACTGTGGCCATGACCTTGTTGGCCGACAGACCCACCTTGGCCTTCTTTGGTGCACGTTCACCCGGAGAAACCCACTGTCTTGATTGTTCTTTGGTCTCTGGTGTGGTGTGGTGGATCCATGTTTCGTCTACGGTAACGAAACGGCGCAAAAATTCGTTTGGATTGCGGTTGAACATCGCCAAACACTCCTTTGAAATGGTCACACGGTTGCGCTTATGGTCGTGTGTGAGCAATCGCGGCACCCATCGCGCGGAAAGCTTTTTCATGTCCAAATATTCATGTAAAATGTGATGTACCCGTTCAGTTGAGATGCCTACAGCCTCAGCTACCTCACGCACTTTCATTCTCCGATCATCCAATATCATTCCATGGATTTTGTCGACGATTTCTGGCATGACGACCTCTTTTGGGCGACCTGAACGTTCGGCATCACTTGTACTGGTACGACCACAACGGAACTCAGTAAACCATTTCTTAACCATTGAAATTGATGGTGCAGAGTCCCCATAATATTTATCAAGTCTTTCCTTGGTTTCGGTGATGGATTTTTTACGCAAAAAATAATGCTTAATTAGCACACGAAATTCACTTTTTTCCATTTTCGTTAAAATTCACGAGATCGTCTGCTTTCAATGCCTATAAAACGCAAACTAAGAAACGCAGCTTTCTCAAAATTTTACAGTCAGCTGTTAATCGATAACTGCTGACAGGAGCAGTGTTGTATTTAGAGCAGGTGCGCGGCAAATACAAAAAGTCACGGACTTATCAAACGACCCTCGTACATAGAAAAAGACTGATGTAGTTAGTTTGGTTCCAACATCTTCTAATAAAAAAAGTAGATATACGTTATGTATATATATATATATGTATATATATATTTAATATATGATATATTGGTCCGATCCGGCTCATTCCTACTTGCCTAGTTTGCAACAAGGAATAGTAAGATTGAGTGAAAGTTCACCAATAAATATAGATAGAACATGGCAATTTCGACTCGCCTTTCTCTGCTGATCAAAAATGCATATTATTTTCTGTCCATAATGAATATACCCTCTGCAAGGGTATTCGAGATAAATAAATGAACTAATGAAATTGTATATAAATAGGTGGGTTATCTTGTAGAGGTTATCCTACATACACCATCGTCTATTGCGTCTCATCTGCCCACGCTGTCTGTCTCTTACTGACTATATTCCGCTCTCATTCCATGATGCCAGAGTTCATTGCAAGTTCGAGGGAAAAACCCACACCCAATGTTTGCTTGTCGATTAGCTGGGGTCGCCGCAAGTAAATAGAGCTTCAGGCACGTTTGGGGTGCGATAAGCTGCGAGCGATGATCGTATAAATGGGGTAGAGCAAGCTCGGCTCTCTTCAGTCCATCTACGAAGTCCGTAAGTTGAACATGTTCGTCGCAAAGATTCTGTTGGTGTGCGCCACCGTTGCGCTTGTGGTGGCTTCCCCCCAGCTCGGAGGTTTCGGAGCACCACGTGAGCTTAGCCCCGAGGAGATCGCTGAGTCCACAAACGTGTTGAAGTCATCATTGGCCAAGCTGGCCGCCGGGGACGGACCTAACTACACGTAAGTTAATGCAGAAGTGTTCAACCTACAAGGAGCAGCTCAACGATATTTTTCTATTACACAGGGTTGTCAAGGTCTTGTCGGCATCTACCCAGGTCGTTTCTGGTTCGAAGGACTCGTACAGGGTTGAGCTGGCCGACAGCAATGGTGCGACGAAGACCTGCAACGTTGACATTTGGTCCCAGCCTTGGATCAAAGAAGATGGCATCCAGGTGACATTCGACTGCCCCAACGAGCCACAACTGATCAGGAAGCACAGCCCCTAATGCAAAGATTCGCATTCAAATGAATAAAGATTGTCGAGCTAAGACAAGTAAGGGTCCTAAACCTAAGTTCGTTCAGTTCTCTTCTCTTTTCTCTGCGGGAATAATACAATATCTGTACATTAATGTCACAGAGTTCAGTTGATAATGGCTCTCGGCTATAGTAGCTTGTATTGGGATAGGTAGAGCTGCATTTTGTTTCGAGACCTGATAATGGGCATGGAATTTGAAAACAGGGTGTTTCGTTGATAGACGAGCATGATTACATATGTATACATACATACATATGTATGCATGTTCGTTTATACTATTTATATATAGTAAACATATGTACATATGTATAAAGTGAACAGCTCAGGGAACAAAGGTTTCTATTCTTATTCTGAAATTCTTATCAACTCACTCACACACACATATACACATGCACCTGCGGCTTAAGTACTTTGATAGGGACAATGGGCTGCCTTCATTGAGTACACCATCTGCCTCAGGCGTAAGAACGAGCCAAGCAGAGCTTTAACCCACTCTCTCTCTCTGCCTCTCTCCCACAGCCTGCATTTGCAAAGTGTGTGTGTGTGTGTGTACGCTTGCACGCTCCGTTTGCCGATACGCTCGTTGAGCCTTTTCGATAGACTTATCGAAGCAACACACAACGAACCATAAATAAAGGTATTCTTCGGAATGCCGAAGGTTTTAGACCCTTGCAGATTTTGGCATTTATCTCCTCCGATTGTTCCTATACTAGTTATATGAATAGTACACAAATTCATAACAATGTTTATGTATTTTTTAAGAGCTATAATTACTCAAACTTGTAATTTTTTTTAACTGATTATTTGATTATATATAAATAATAAAAAACCAGGAAGAAAAGTTACCTACGGCCGGCCGAAGGTTCTTATCTCCTCCGATCGTTCCAATACTAGTTATATATAATGCTGCAAATATTAATGCTATTGTGTATATTCTATATTATGTCTCCCTTTGATTGGCACTGATTAAAGTTATTAATAGAAAAATAAGAACTGGTCTTCATAAAAAGCCTTCATTTCGGCCGATTGTTCCTATGTTAGCTATAAGTTATAGTGGTCTGTCTTTTATGAAATTGTGTATGCATATTATAACATATACATAGAAAAAGTCCGATGAAGTAAATTTGCTTGCAATATCTTGACAAATAACAAAAATCGGCCAATAGTTACGATAGTTAGACGGTATATCGGTGCGATCCGGCTTGTTTCAACTTAATTACAGCATGCAGCAATAAGAAGCCTGTGTGCCAAGTTTCATTAAGATAGCTCTAAGACTGAGAGACTAGTTTGCGTTTCAACAGAGAGACGGACGCACAGACGAACGGACGGACAGACAGACATACATAGCCAGGTTGACTCCCCTGTAATGTTGTGTCGTTCGTGAACGAACGAACTAAATTGAACTATTCACCAAACTGAACGAACGAACTAGGTCTGTCTTTATAGTTCAATATAGTTCGTTAGTTCAATTTAGTTCACTTAATCCAATATAGTTCACTTAGTTCAATAAAATATGTAAACTCTTTATTATTTCTTATTATTATTATGTATGGTATAAGTATTTTTGACATAAATTGAATAAATAATATTAATTTTCAATGGCAGCATTGTATGAAATAAATTCATAACATTTTTTTTTAAGCAAGTTTAAAAAATGAACGATTGAACTAAATGAACGACCTAGTTCATTGATTTTAAACGAACGAACGAACTTATTCCTCAAATTGAACTAGGATTACCCAACACTACTCCCCTGGTGATGCTGATTCAGAATATATGTATATACTTTATAGGATCGTAGATGTCTTCTAAGATGCAAACTGCTGGCCAAAATAAATATACCATATACCCTCTGCAAGGGTATACAAATGAATTGTTTTGCGACGTTTCCACTGGCAGCATTTGGCATTATGGCGGCAACAACAACAACAACAACAGAAAGCGGAAATCTGTTTGTCAGCTGAGGCAGCAGACCTATTGGGCTGCTGTGTGATTAGCTGGTGGTAATTGGGAGATAAATTAATGTATGTATCATTAATAATACCCTAGTCTAGTAGCCGAGTGTAGATCTACTTAATGAATGAGCAGCGAACGAGAACGGAATCCTGTTGTCGCTCTATATACCCATCCAACCTCCCCCACCCTCTTGGCTCATCCTCCCGCATCCCCCTCTCGCAACCCGTTGACTCTGGCCAGAAAACAAACGACTCACGCGCACTTTTTGGCTCACGTAGACAACAAATTGGCTAAAAATGTTGCCAATGCGCAAAGATTTCCGCTGCCAGCAACAACAGCAACAACGACTGCAACTGGCGTAACAAAAACAACTTTAATTTAATAAAATTGAAATAAATGCCAAGCAAATCAAGCGAGAGCGACTTGTGTGCTCGGTTCTTGTTCAATTGTTAATATTAATTGCGATCGCCATAGGAGGGACCGTGATATTGTAATGAAATTGCAAAATGCCAAATACCCTGCAAGAGCAAAGAAACAAGAGCAGCAACGAGAACAACAACAACAACAACAGCAACGAGAACAACAACAGCAACAACTGTTGCAACAAGCAGTGGAAATTGTTGGCGCTTTCACGCGCTTGCTTAACGCGCCGCTGGCAATTGAGAATTTGGCGCCAACGCCATCGCCATGTCACAGTCCACGTCAAATATTGTCGCCCTAATAACGCAGCCCACGATACCCGCCCCCTCTGCCCTGCCACCGTCCTCGCAACCGCACTCCAGCCCTGGCCTGGCCTGATGATGCAGCCCCACTCGAGCCCAGCAACTTCCGTTGTTGCAAATAAATAGAAACAAGTTAGGCAACGTACTCACCTGTTAAATACCCTGTAATTGATACTGAAATACCCTCTACATAAAACAACCTTCTACTGCTTTTTCAATCACATCAGTTACAGTTAACAACATTCCCCTGAGCTGATCAGGTAGATAGCAATTTAAAATTATTTCCATACAGCATACCCCCTTTTGTGCAATTGCAAATATTATGCAAATATGAACAGCACAAACACAATCCATATCTAAACACACATACACACTTGCCGCACACACACAGGCAAACAAGCAAACGTCGCGTGGGCTGAATGCAACAAATTGCTGTAAATGCTCAAAGACAACAAGTGCGCGCATTGACAGGTAAATTGCCTCGACTACAACATACCATGTAAGCGTTATGAGAGAACTCAGTCCTAGTGCAGGGTAGGAACTATCTAAAAAAAATATGTATGCATTGTTATACTATACTATATATACTATATACTATATACTATATATAGTACATATACCATACTATAATATACATATACAATGCTATACTATACATATACATATACATACCCATACATATTATTTCTCCCTACTACTTTATAAATTAAAATTCAATTAATTTTATTAATTGACTTAAATGCTTCTCCAACTATTCAAAAATGATATATAGAAGCGCTTACGTCTGAAAAGATCATTAAACAAAGACATATTGCCGATGTGCAGTGACTTTCAACTTTGAAGTTGTTTTTCTCAAGTCGGACGAACTCAAGCGTTTTTACTTTTCAACTGATAAATTTCAGATTTTTCAATTTTGTTTTTTCACGATATTTTCTAATGAAGTACGATCAATTGAACTGATTCGATTACCGATTTCCTAGAAATTTATACATTAAAATTCGGGTTTTAACTTACATTCTTTAAATACATATATTTTTTAATATCCTACGTTCTTCGCTAGAATTTGGCAACTTATTTTAATATGATTTTCATTATTTGCTCTTAGTTATCTTCAGAAAGGGGCTGCTATTTAGTGTGCCACCATTTAAAATCTAAAAAGTAAAATAAACCTGTTTAAGTTCGTTAATTCATGTACATTTTAGTTTCAAATTTTAAGTTACAATAGTAGTACCCCCTTTAAATGACTCCATTGTTGCATAGCTTTCTTCGTCAGCATGACAACTCTAACACAATTTTAAAAGAATTCGCCAAGTCATCGAGTTATCGACCCATGGTGAATATGTCTTGGGTATATAGCACAAACCTATCGAATCGGTAAATCAAAGTTGTTACAAGCGACGCCCCCGACTGAGCATGCCCCACTGTGCACGCTGCACTGACAGGATATATTTACCATGTGGACGCATTCGTGTGTTTTAAAACTAAAATAATATTTTGCAATTTATTACACAAATATCTATGAAAATTTGCTGAAAACGAGCAGGCGGCTCGCAATGTTGCTGTTTTAATTTTCAGAGTCAATTAAAATTTGTTAATTTTACTTATAATTTTAAGGTAGGAAAATGCGATGCGACCCACAGCGAAAAGCGACGATCGCAGTGAAAGAAAAAAAATTGCAATTAAAATATTTGCGAGACTTTGTCACGACGACGACGACGACGGCGTCAGTTGATGGCGGCAAATTTGGCGTTGAGTTGTCATGCCCACACCGCCCCCTGTACCGTTGTAACCCCCTTTTCATCCTTAGTGCACCCTGCGTACAGTCAACCTGCCCACGAATTGCATTCACACTCGTAGATCGAGCGAAGATCAGTTCGCCAGATCACACTGCGATCTGTGCAACTGTTGAATGTGATTTTCATCTACCTGTTAGGGTTGACAGGCGCTCTCACATTCGACTTGTCGACTTGTCGAATGGCGTGTTCTTTTATTAGTTATCGATATATGTACAAACACTTATTCCAGTTGTGGGCACTGTACTGCAGAAGACCTTGCAGGCACTTGCAATTATATCGTAGTGAAATTACCGATAAATGACATTTGCAGTGTCCTTCATGCCGACTGCAAGGGGCGATTGCCGATTGCCTCACACGTTCACCAGATCTATCGATTCTTCTCGATGGGGCGACATGCCAAACTTCGTTTATCTCAATGTCAAATGTGCTCAATATGTGAACATGGAAATTTTCAAAGAGCAAGCCTTGTCCCCACATTTCCTACCCCCCCCACCCCTTTACGTGCTGCATGCTGATCATGTCCAGATGCCAGTATCACAAGTACCCTCCCCTCCCCTTTCAGTTGGACGCTGAGGAGATTTGCTAAATTTCTATTTGATTTTAAACACTTACATAAAACGCAATCAATTTTATTGCGCTCGTTTCGCTTGCCTGGCCAATCGAATCCAATTTGATTTGCTATTCGATTTGTGATCTTCGAAAAAAGCAAAGAAACAGAATATATGTATATACTTGAATATAAAATATTCGGCTAAGAAGAAGAAACACCCAGAAGGAGGCAAAGTTGTTTACAAGCAATTGGCGAGCGTGGAATCTTTGGGGAAAATGTTGCCGCTGCGTTCCATATTGCACATGATCTACATAGATGATCGGCGCAAAATACAGATTGTATCCGAGAATATACTACTTATGCCACACAGAGATACTTACGCCTCTCCCCTCGCAGTCGCGACGCATCCGTTAACATAAAACAGATGACGAACCGCAGCTGCGACTGCCAATCCAATCATCCATCCCATACGATTTACGTTGCCCACCCAATCGACTGGACAAGAATATTGCTCAGCACCCACATCTCCGACTTAATGCGCTTGTAACGGCCCCAACCAGGGGCTGACGTAATGCCCAGACGGTCCATACCTGCCCTACGTAACTTGTTACGGCAGTAATTGTACCCTGTACTCAGTTACTTAGTCACCGTACCACATTACATAAGGTGAACTTACATAGCGAACTACATATGATATATACGATACTAGGGTACAACACTACACTCTGGTTGACGAGATACTTCTCTGTTCTGTCCCACTGTACTGTACTCTACCTTAAGCTTGATCTTCCTGTTGATAAGTGTAATCAGGTAATTGGTAAATATCGTCGCGGATGCCTTTGCCTGCTTCGAGCTGCTCTCAGTGCAGTTGAATCGCTCTACCCAAGATGACAATGATACGAACGTTCATTCTACTTGTATCTTTATGGGTAAGCAGAGACACCAGTAGACGGGGGAAATATGCAGCTGGAATTTTGAAGTCTTTTAGATACAGTTAAGATCGATCGTCTATCGAATCTCTTACATCTTTCCAATCTGAACTGACTGTAAGATAAGATACTACTTAAAAGATACGTATTGCAGGCAGAAAACGAATAACTGAGGAATACTGTTCTCAAGAGTCAAGTTTACAACTTGAGTTATATCAGTGCCAAGCCGACTAACTATAAACCTGTTTCGGCAAATTGAGCGCCAATTACCGCAATATGTAGATTTAAATTGTAAGACTAAAAACAGTACAAGGCAGAGGGAAGTAGAGAACATTTAGACTGTAGTCAACTGTTAGATACCCTGCAGTTATGGTGGTTAAGGTTGAGATAGTTTGTGGGGCATACGATAACCAACTCTTGTATCGCAATCGCTATAATATTTATTGACAATTTCGATTTTACTTGCCAGTCCCTAACTGCTGTCGCACTGCCAACAAGGTCCCCCCCTTCGCTGAGGCTACTTGCAGCACGCGACGCCTGCTATCGCCAGGAGCGCATTAATACGGCGCAGCGCATCGCTCTGGAGCATCAGAAGTACGATAGCTCGTTAGCCGTGCGAGGTTACGTGCACTGCTTCTGGACGCGACTGCAGCTCTGGCACGACAACGTCGGCTTCGATGCCGTGCACATTGTGGACGCCTTTGGGGGACCACAGCATCTGAACCCCGAGGAGACGATGTCCGTCATCGGCAGGTGCAACCAGCAGGCCAAGCGGCTCAACAACCGGGACTGGTGCTACGGCGCTTTCGCCTGTGTGCTGCGCACCTCCGTGGGCAGCTGGTATCGCCGTCACATGCAGGACGTCATCAATGGCAATGCTTAGCCGATTCCATGTACATATATCATATAGTGAAGATAAATTCTAAATAAACCGATAATGCAATTTGCAAATCATTTTACTTTATTTTACCTTTCACTGTTAATTTTGACGACGCGACGATAGAAAAGTCAGCCGCGCAGTCGAGCGGACGTAATCGATAACACACTGTCACGGCAGGACAAAGGTTCGATTTTGATAACTGGACAAATCATTATTTATTTGAATACTTGTCTACAGTCTACTGCAATCGATAATACCCTGTCGAAGCAGGACGAAAGTTCGATTTCGACAACTGGACGATTATTCTTTATTTGAATACTTGTCTACAGTGATACATATGTACATGCCACAAATGCAACTCTTTTTTTGACATCAGATAACAGAATGATGGCCCGCAATTAGTTGTCAACTTCTGACAGCGAATGCAGAGGCGACTGGAACTGTGACGACTGGAGCAGCAACTGCATTTGCGACTCCTGCCATTTGTAGAACGATTTGTTGTAGCACGTTTTTGATGCGCATTAATCAGCTGGATACGTTCATGTGCTTATAAGTGACAGTAGAACTGGGTAACAAAATTCAACAAATTTTAAACAGAAAGCTTTGACGAACGAATCTAAAAATCGGCTAAAATGGAAAACGGAAACATACGGGACTTTGGAGAGACTAAGGAGGACCCAATTGACTCGATTTCCAACGATGGCAGCACATCGCGCACACTGAAAAACAAGATAAAGAACTCAAATTCATCTGACATTATTTCCGCCGCAGCTGCCGCTGTGAATAATACAACTGGCAACAGCACAACCGGGTCAACCATCGGTGCTGGCATCGGCTCTGGTCCGGTCCCGGATTCACAGTTGGGCGACGCTGTGCATGGAAAGAAGAACCATCAGCAGCAGATCGATGAGCAGCAGCAGCAAGGGGAATCGGGGCAGGGTATACAGCAGCCAAAGCAGGGCGAGGGCGGGCTGGATACCACCGATGCGGATGCAGCCTCGAGCAAAAATGACAATAGCCAGAATCAGGAGACACAGGCAAAGCGCAAAGGCTGCGATAAGTGTGGCAAAAAATTTGGTATTACCGGCGGATATTCCTGTCGTTGCGGCGGCACATTTTGCGCCTTTCATCGCTACAGCGATCGTCACGATTGCAATTTTGATTATCGCGAAATGGGCGCCGATCAAATACGTCGCGATAATCCGTTAGTTGTACCAGAGAAGTTGCGCAAGGTCTAGTGTGAGCGGATGGATGGGATGATGGTGTAACAAAACAAACAAATGCACAATGATTAGGGAAAAAAAATGTACAATAAATTTTACTAATACATGTGCAAATAATGCAAATAATTAGTAAAACATTAACTTTTTTCGTACCATTAAAAATTATTTTATTTATATCATAAAATTCAAATTCAATAGCGCCATCTGTGATGAAACGAGCACAGCTTGTCAACAAATAATCGCTTATCGGTTTTGAGGGCGTAGTTCCTATGAACCGTTCAATTGAACTTCTTTACGCCAACGTGTCAGTACAAATTACTGTTGCAACACTAATTAGTGATCAAAATATTTAAATAATATTTAGTGACATTCAGCAATTTATTGATTACAATTATTGATTTATTTTAAACAATTGAACTATTTCGATATATCGCTACTAGTTCCAAGCAGTTAACAGAGCTGTGCCACTTAACAGCCACTGTTAAGCGCAGCTGTAATAACTTTTTTCTCAACGAAACATGCTTCGTTCAGTCGACAACTCTAATTATTGCAGAATAAACGACGCCACATAAACATAACAAACACAAACAACATCAACAACAAAAAAACAGTAAGGAGTGTGAAAAAAGTGTCTACAAAAACGCGGGAACTGTGCGGGCAAAGTGTCCAGTGTCCAGTGACCAGATGGAGATGGAAAAGAAGGCCAAGGAGCAATTGCGCCGCTACAAGAAGTCACGGCACGCGGCCCACTCCAGCAGCGACAGTTCCAGCACAGACACGGACAGCGGCAGCAGTTCGTACAGCAGCTCCGACTCGGAGCGCGATCATCACGCCGCCCATGGTCATCCGCATCCACATCCCCATCAGCGTGCTGGAGAGCGTCATCATCGCAAGAAGAAGAGCACCAGACGGGCGGGCAGCTCGTCGGGCGACGAGCGACGCAAGCGAGACAAGCGCGATCGGGAGCGGGATCGGGACAGAGATCATGAGCAAAAGAAGCTAGTGGCCAAGCGGAACCATATCAAGCGTAAGCTGAAGGAGGCGCGTCTCAAGAAGCGGGCAGCGGCAGCGCTCAGTGGGCACGGGCATCGCGCCCTCTCGCCGGCCACACAGGCCAAGCTGAAGAAGCTGGCGGAGCGAAAGCACCTGCGGGCGGCCAGCAAAGAGCAGCGCGAAAGGGAGCGCGAGAAGCTGCGCAGTGTGCACAGGGAGCGGGAGCGCGACCGCGAACGGGATCATCATCGATTGGGGAGCAGCCGGTCGCCCACAGGTGCCCCCAGTAGCACCACAACCACCACCAAGATACGCATCCACCAGGATGTGGTGGGCAAGCGACAGAAGAGTCCCGGCTCAGCCTCCGGGTCGGGCCTGGGTCCCAATGGGGCGCCCACAGCGCGCATGCATCATCAGCTGATGTCGCGCGAGAAGATCATCATACAGACGCGGACGAGAGGACGCACTCCGTCGCTGGAGCGAGAGCGAGAGCGGGAACGGGAGCGAGAGCGCATCGAACGTGAGCGGGAACGGGAGCGAGAGCGTGTGGAGCGTGAGCACGAACGGCAGCGGCATGAGCACAAGCTGCAGCGCCACGATGATCTCTCGCTGCGCGAACGTGACCGGGATCGCCGTGAAAGGGAGCGCGAGCGTGCCGAGCGAGAGGCTGCGCGGGACAAGGAGCGAGCCGAGGCACTTGCTCGCTGTCAGGAGCGGCAGCGGGAGCGGGAGCGATTGGCTCGCGAGAAGATGCGTCGCCAGGCGGAGGAGGATGAGGAGGAGGATGGGGGAGGAGGCAAGAAGCCATATGGTGCGGCAGGTGTGCGGGATCTCGACATGGCCATGCCCTATGGCGGTCGCGAGCGCTCCCTGGAGGCGGTCGAGCGTGTGGAGCGTCATGTGCGCGACAAGCGCGATCTAGATGCCTACGAGCGGGAGCAGGAGTTCATTGAGGCCGAGCGGCATGGACTGCTCGATGAGATGCGTCGCTATGGTGGCCAGCGACGCCGTGAGCTCAGTCCCCTTGCCGAGCACTATCCGCCGCGTCTGCGAGACCCACGTGACATCTACTCCGAGGAGGAGCGAGAGCGGTAAGTAGACGCCTCTGTCTGAGATGCCCCCGTGTCCTTGTACTCTCTCTCTCTCTCTCTCTCTCTGTATATTGATTCCTTGCCTTCCCCTTCGCTTGCAGCGCCTACAAGCGAGCCTACCTGGACGCGCGCTACTCGCGGGAGCGGGAGGCGTGGCTGGAGACGCGCGACATGCGCGACTATCGCGAGATGGACCCCGAGGATGCACTCTATGTGGACAAGCGGGCGCGCATCATGCGTGAACGTGAGCGGGAGCGGGAGAGGGAGCGCGAGAGGCTGCCAGCACGCGGGGATTATCGCGCTGAATGGGAACGCGAGTGGGATGAGGAGACTGCCGGAGCTGGAGGAGGAGGAGGAGGCGGCGGAGCTGGTGCTGGTGCTGGCGGTGGCGGTAGTGCCAGTGGCAATGGAACACCAGGACGTGCCAGCGGATTTGTTGGTGGTCCCAAGCGGCCAAAGCCGCCGTCACAGCAGTCGGCGCAGCAACAGCAGCAGCATCATTCCGCCTCCGAGCCAGACTGGGATGCCGATGAGCGCGATGAGTGCGTCGGTGGTGGCGGTGGCGGAGGCGGCGGCGGCGTTGTCGTTGTTGAGGTGAAGAACGAGCCCGCCTGGCTGGAGCACGATCAGCGCGAGAAGCCGCGTGTGTGGCAGCAATCCAACAGCGACTGGCGCGACAATGACGAGCCAACGAACTTTGGCCGCAGCAATGGCGGTGGCGGAGGAGGCGGAGGAGGTGAAGCACAGGGATCCTCGTCACATCATCCAACCTCCTCCTCGCCACATCATCATGTGCATCCGCGTGGCGAACGCGGTGGCGGACGTGGCTTTCGACGTGGTGGCGCCTGTGGCGGTGGCGGTGGCGGTGGTGGAGGCGCTGGTGTACATGGCCACGAGCACGGCGAGCGTGGCTACAGATCGCATCCACCGCCGCTGATGACACTGCCAGTGCAGCCGCCAGGTGGCTATCATGGTGGTGGAGGCAGCTCGCGTGGCTTTCCACACAAGCGCCTGCCCTACGGCGGAGGTGGAGGTGGAGGTGGCTTCCTGAAGAAGCATCCGCACATGCCATCAACAGCCACAAGCTCAGCAGCAGGCGGAGCGGCAAGCGCAGGTGGAGCACTTGCTTTGGCGGGAGGACAGGCAGGAGGACAACAGCAACATGCGGCGGCAAAGCCAAGCAATGCGGCAGCCCAGGCAAGCGCTGTGGCAGCGGCAACGACAGCTGTGGCAGCTGCCAAGGCGGCGGCACAGAGTGCTGCCAATGCCACCACCAATCCTGGCATACTCGCCCAGGTGAGCAAGTTGCCGCACATCAAGCAGGAGGAAGCCTCTGAGGACTCGACGGGCACACCAGAACTGATGACCAGCTCCAATGGCGGCGACTCGGCAACGGAGCACAGCAGCTCCGCGCTAGACGCCTCGCTGCGTCTGCTCAAACAGGAGTCCAAGCCCGACGGCGAGCTGAGCGAGATCAGTGACAGCGACGACGATATTCTGAACAAGACGGACAAGGTGAAGCCCAAGTGCGAGCTGCAGCTGGAGGGAGCACTGGCTGCCACCCAGGAACTGTCCACAGATGCGCTCTCCACCAGCGAGGAGGCAATCAAATGTGAGCCACAAACGCCAGCCTCGTCTGCGTCGCCGACGACAACATCTCCGGCGGCACTGGCAGCTGCACAGAGTGGACCAGGTGCAGGAGAGGCAGCGGCAGCGGGAGCGGCAGCTGGCCCAGCTGGGGGCAGCACAGCGTCACAGAGCGGAGGCATCAAGGTTGAGGGCGTGGATGAGGTGCTGGACTTTGAGGAGATATCTGACGGCGAGCTGGAGGAGGATGCGCGGCACAAGGGTAAGAGCAACAAGAGCAACAAGTGGAGGGCAAGAGTTGCGACTGATTGAAGGCATTCGCTTTGCAGGAATTGGCGACGCACTCGGCGTCGACTGGCAGGGATTGATAGCGGAGACAAGGCAGCAGGCATCCGATTATGCTGCCCTGCAGGGACGCGATCGCGACACATCGGCCAAGCAGCGCTGGCAGCCGCATCGTGTGCTCCTCGACATGGGCATCAGCTTCGCCATGGCGGGCACAGAGTATGCCCAGCGTGTGCTTGCCGAGGCGCGAGAGCAGCTGCTGCTGGAGCAGGAAAAGGAGCGGCAACTACTGCTGCTGCAAGAGCAACAGAAGGAGGAGCAGCTAAGGGAGCAGCTTCTACTGCAGCAGCAACAGCAACAGCTGGAACAGCAACAGTCGGAGTTGCAGCCAGAGCAGACAGAGTTGCAGCCGGAGCAGCAGCAGCAGCAACAGCAGCAGCAGCAGCAGTCGCCACAGCAGCAGCAGTCGCCACACCAGCTGGCGCCAACTAAACCCGAATCTGAACGGCAGGAGAGCAAGGTGAACGTGGCGAAGCCATTGCCAGCGCACGACTATCGGGAACTCTTCGATAGCGAGCACCTGGAGCCGCTGGCATGCGTGCAGTTGGGTTTGCGGACCAGAGCCATCGATAGGCAGCGCATGGTGGGCAATGTCTGCGGTCCAGGCAGTCGAGCACTGTGTGCTCGCCAGGATCTGCGGCTGCGCCGTCAGCTATGCGGACTGCCTGCACGTGAAAGCGACCTGCCACGCAATGTGCCCACTGTTAGTGAGGGATTGCGCTCGCTGGCCATGCACATGTTCCAGCGCACGCTGGACGTCAAATGAGATACGATAGCTCGGCAGGGGATCGAGCAGCTTAGCTATAGACTGGACATACAGATCTGCATGCAATGTCCGAGGGCAGCTGAGGGCGGTGCAGATGCAGATGGCGATTGTTATGATAAGCAAACTGAGAAAGGTTGCAGAGAAGGAGCAAGAGGGGAAGATGAGAGAAGTAGAAGAAGAAGCAGAAGAAGAAGCAGCAGAAGATGATGAGGCAGAAGAAGATGATGATGATTACCTTAACTTTATTCGTGATTCCAAAATTATTCTAGCCAACGCGCAGCATGCACTGAGCTGAAAGTAAATCCCATTTCAATTTGTGAACCCACGAACTACTCAAGAATAAATGGAAGAATTCTAAACTTAAGTACCATGAACTACAAAACAGAGAGAGAGAGACACAGAGAGAGAGACAGCAAAAGAGAGAGATGGATGATATTAATAGCGCACTTTATTGGTATTGTGGCACAGCAAAAAGGGCACATGGGAACCTTGGGGCACTAAGCCTCGATGCGCTCATTGATCCAGTCGACGAAGCTGTAGACGCGTGCATAGCCATCGGGATTGCTGGAGCCACAGCCACCGTAAACGAAGCCGGCAATGCCGACGATCTCGTTGTTGTAGTGGGCCGGGCCGCCAGAGTCGCCGTTGCAGGCGCCATTGTTGGGCTCATGGATGAGGCAAAGGATGTTGGGCTGGCCATAGTTGATGCGCTGCTGGCACTCATCGCGTGACAGCGACTTGAGGGTGTTCCATTGCAGGTAGCGGGGCAGATCGCCGCCATGGGTGAGGCGACCCCAGCCAGAGATGATGATGTCAGCATCGTCGGGTGTGTTCTGCTTGGGCAGAGCGATGGCCTGAATGCTGCTGGAGTAGATGAAGGGCGTCTCCAGGCGCAGCAGTGCCAAATCGTTGAGGAAGTTGCCATACTCCTCATGCACAATCACCTCCACAACCTGATTGATGACGCCGCCGCTGAAGCGATCATTCGAGCCGGCGCGCACATTCAAATCCTTTGGAGCATAGGCCACAAGGTCACCGCTACTGTCTGTCGTTGTGACGCAGTGGGCGGCCGTCAGCACCCAGCTGCGTGCCACAATGGAGCCGCCACAGTTGTGTGAGCTGCGATACCGCAAAGAGATCTGATGGGGGAACTGCGCCAGGCTAGCATCGACGCCGCCCACCACGCGACCATCGATACTGGGGGCAGCCCAACAGGAGCTGATGCTGCTCACCAGGAGCAGGGCGGGAACGAGCAACACGCTGGCAAACATCTTGGCCAGAACTGAAAAGCCCCAAAGGGAGGTTCATCAGGTTTTATAGCGACACGCGCGCCAGCGAACCAATAGAGATCGAGGGCAGGGCAAAGTGGGGAGGCGGGAAGCCATCAACTTGAAGATTACTATATAGTTCGTTAATATTTTACAGCCAAGTTCAATCTTATCTATTGGCATTATCTGCCTTCTGGCCCAACTATCGATTGCGAGCTATCTTCGAGAGCACGGACGCGTCTCGAGGTTCCTCTGACACTTGCGACTTAGCGAGTTTTATGGCATCGCAATGCGGCCATCTTTGGATCTATGCATAATATACAACTTGAAATATATGTATGTACTATATGCCTCTGATACATATGGATAAGATAAAGTCGGCTAAATGATTCGCATCTTTTCAATCGATGAAATTCGAACAACTTTTGACTTTAGTTTGCTCTCTCTATATTTATAAAGAGTTGCTTACTATTAAAGTGTTTATATAAAGAAATTTAAAATAAAGCTGTCGCAAAATTTCGAATTAGTTTTATTGATTTGACAACATCAACTTGCATTAATATACAAACAAGTATATAGTTTATATTATTACGATATACGATATAAGCAAGCTTAAGAACTAAAGCTGACAAATATGAACTGCGATCGTGCGATGCGTGGGCGAACAACAAAAGGATTTAAAACTATTCGTGGAATGTGAAAAGAATGTTTAAAATTTGAAACTATTTAAAACACAGAACGGAATGTACGAAGAGCAAATGAAACAAACATCCTCTCAAGTAGTTTAACAATAAATGTAAATGAAATATACAAATAGTTTACATAATCATCTAAAAAATAGCGCACAAACCAAACGAGCTACGAAAAAATACTGTATATAGATGCGATCGATGGGGGGAAGGAATTGGAGGGGAGGGGGGGTTTAGGTAGTAAAGCTATAGTTTGGATCGTTTATAAATATAACATCAGAGTGCTTTAAACGCACTTTCAATGGATGCTGCGTTGGGTTGAGTACAATCCTTTGCCAGGAGGAAGCTGCCCTCCTTCCCATCCTCTTGCCCCTTTTGATTAGACGCTATAGAGGGTGCTGTTGTCCTCCTCCACGGCCACGGCCTGCACGATAAAGCGTCGACGATCTGCAAAATCGCTGGGTGTCGATGGCTAAAGGGAAAGAGAGAGAGAGCGAGAGAGAGAGAGAGATGAATAAGAGATTCTCTATAGAAATACTCAGGAATATATAAATACTATAGGAATACTTATAGATCAGATCTGGGAATGGAATGAAATGGGATTAGTTGCGTAATATAGAATGTGTAAAGGGAGAGGGGGAGAGAGAGAGAGGGGAAACCATATCCAAGCACATGCAATAGGGGGGGGAGAGGGTTAATATAAACGTATACTCACACAATGCAACAATAAACAATGTTGTTGCTGTTGTTGCTGTTGTTTTATGTCTGGCCTCAACTCAGCTAGCATATGTATATGTATGTAAGTTATATATCCCTTAGCACTATATACAAATGTACATACATATGTACATTCTCTTACCAATTACCAATTTATATCACAAAGCAAGTTTAAGTAACGTTTCTTTTTTTATAGAACCAATTGAAATCTTAAGTTTTGAAATAAAGCTGCCTAAGACAACAACAAACTGCATTAGTGTGTGCTGTGTTTGTGTGTGTGTATGTGTGTGTATTTTAGGAATAATACTCGAAACTCTTGATCTAAAATGAAACATAAAAGATAAACAATAGAACAAAGGAAATAAACAACAGCAGTTTCAAGGGACACAAGACAGCAAAGGAGGGACTGACTAAGCCAACTATCGTATGATTATGTGTATATAGTCTTCATGGTATATCATGACTCGAACATTCTACAGTTTCAACTATAATTCTACATTAGTTTCCGTACGATTAACTGCATATAGTCTTCATGGTTTATCAGGATTCGAAACGTTTCCTACATTCCAAAGTTTCAACTAAAGGTCTACATTAGTTTCCGAATTAGGAATAAAATACAAGCTTAAATTCGGAGTCAGGATAAAAGAGATATAGAAACAAATTGTTATGAATAATACTGAGTGAAAAATGAAATTGTTCCTAGTACATCTGTCGGATATATAAACTCGAATGCAAGTAGAGATAAAACAAATAGAGATTTAATAAAAACCTATATACGAGTCATGGACTCCCATTTGTATGAGATTATTGATAATTGTAAAGCTAATCCGCATCAACCAGGACAACCAGGACAACCAGGACAACCACAACCAGCAGCAGGACGAAGAGACTGAACCACAACCACAAGGAAGTAACTACAAGAAGAGGATCAACAGTCGGGATGCGTTGATGGGTGCGCCATAAACCGTAACTGTAACCGCAACCGGGTCTGTGGGTCGGGGGTCGAGATGGGTGGGGAGGGAGGGTGCCTGGAGTCATGCGCCACTCACATCGGTACACCTGCACTGCGTGTCATCGAAGTTGGTGCCGGTGGTGCAGCTCTGAATGTAGCGACAGGCGCAGGTGCAGTTCGCATCGTCCCAGTACTTGTGCTCCGACTGCTCCAGGCACTTGTCGCGCGCATCTGTGTTCTGGCACTCGCAGCGGCACAGGTCCTTGCGGTACTCCTGATACGCATTGCAATCCTCGGCCTTGATCCGGCAATCGCACTTGCACTCCAGATGCTGCTCCACGCTGACAATCGCCGAGCCGCGCTTGCTCGTCGCCCCCAGGCGTTCCGTCTTGCGCACACGCAACTGCAGCGTCTCCACCTTGGTGGCCTGGCACGAGATCAGTGTCGAGCCGCAGCAGCCGTTGCAGCGATTGATGCGCGTGCAGGCGGGCGAGTAATACACGGTGCCCGCTGTCTGCTCCCCGCCCTGTGCCTCTCCCAGCGGCTTCAGCTCCACGATGGTGGGTTGGGGGGAGCAGCTCGCTGGCGTCGCATTGCGTATGGCAGCTACAAATAGACAAGGCATCGATTAGCAACTGAAGCAGCCTCAAGACACAAGGGACACAAGTTGCACTTACCACGTGCCACACTGCGCTTGAAGTTCTCTGCAAAGAAATCGTTAATCGATTAACCAAGTCCAAAGAAGACTCTCCACAGCTCACTTACCCTTCGAGGAAGGTTCGCCAGAGCCCTCGTTCTCGCTGTACTCCGATGTCACATTGCTCAGCTCGAGTGAGAGCTGCAAGGAAGAATATAGATCGTGCTTTATTATACGATACTTGTGGTTATCTATCGTTTTCAAATGGAAGACAGAGCAACGAGTGAAGAATAATGAAGATGACAGATCGTGTCACACAGTTACGATCCTCGCCAATATGATAGAGTATTCCAAGATGAACAAATATACACAAACGATTGTGGGTTCCGCAGAGTTTTATTCAACTTATACAGCTAAGGATGTTAGCTATTGAGTGGAGGAGGAATATATAGCAGATCTTCCATTAGTTTAAATAGTTAGGATCCAGATATAAGTTTTAAAATATATAAATATTAAGAAAGAGTTAAACGAGGGAAGAAGGTAGGATTATAAGAACCTGCATTGGTTCATATATCAAGGATATCATGTGAAAGAAGAAGAAGAAAGATACCAGATCGTAGTTTTCTTTGGGTTCGATTTAGCTAAGGATCCTCCACATGAGAAGTAACTCTAAACTAGAAGTAAAAGTAACTCCAAACTAGATGAACCCGATCAGCATAACTTATGGGCTCCAACAAGCTTAACTTCAAGAGAATCTAACAAACTTCAGCTTGTTTATCTTTGCGATAGTCAAACGATAGTATGTCAAAACACTTGTGCAAAGTAGAAAGAAACAAAGAAAGAAAGAGAAAGAAAACAACAGAAAACACTTGACACAACAGAGAATGCGGAACTGAAAGTGGGAAGAGGGAAGAGGGAAGAGAAACTACGATCCCATTGTGCGTCTCTTGACGTTGGCGATACGATACGATGCGATAGATTAGTCATATAATATTATACTTGTAGCTGGAATTTCGGAGAAACACGCGCAGCGCATAGAAATGCTTGAATATTCTTTGGCCACGCGCTGGGAGAGGTGAGTCAACGGCGCGAGATCCCTGGGCGACACCAACATACCTCACTCTGTATATGGCATATGTATAGAGTATTCATTGGCCGATTGACCAATTGACACGTCTCCCCGTTGACGGCATTGACGTCGGACAACGATTTGGCCGTGATTCACTACGTGTCGCTCCGTGTTGCCAGTTAGTGGCTCACTAATCAAGCTTTATATACGTTACACACACAATACATACATAGATATATATACTAACTATATACATACAGGTATATGTACTATATACTCAGCTTATACCATAAAGTTCAGGGGCGCCAGAGAAAACGGTGCGTGAAGTTGTTAAGCTGAGAATGAGATTGATTGAGATTGGATATACCCTATAAGAGGGTATGCCGAGTTACCAAGTTGATATTGAGATTGATTGAGATTGGATATACCCTATTAGAGGGTATGCTGAGCTGCCCAAGTTAAAGGTTAAGGTGTTGCCAGGCAATATCGATGAACTTGATGTTGCTTGCATTTATGTTATCGATCAAAGGCATTCAAGTTTTCGCTGCTTATTTAATTTGGTAATCCCTTGCGACCTTCCTTGCTTGTTGGATGTTTATACAGACATAATATATAGTATAATACGTATATACTGAATACTATATACTATATACTGAAGTTAGGGAACCTTTAACCAAGAAGCTATCGGGCCTCAGCATCTGTATTTCGTTGATCTTGATTCTTCTCTGTTATCAGTCAATGTTCTTCAAGAGTTTCGTTATTTAACCTAGCAAGATTATCGTATATTTCGATATGTATAGATGATATTAAGTTGATATATTCAAGTGAATGATGATGAGTCATAGGGAAACTTGGTAAATTTATTTAAAGTTTAAAGTTAATTCAAGTTTAACTTTATTCTTTAACCTTGTAATCCCTTTCAGGTAATCTCTTGAGGAGTTTCTTTATTTCTTGCGTGATCTGTTTAAACATTCCAGAATTATCCAATAGTTCTGTGTATATAGATAATATTCAGTTGGTATACTGCAGTCAGAAAAGGGTCATAAGAGAACTTGGCCAAGAATTTGTTTAAGGCAGAGAGTTCATTGAAGTTTTGCTTTATTCCTGCACATCGTAATCATTATACCATACATAGATAATATGCAGTATACTAACTGAACTCAAGGATGAGTCATGATCGAACTTGGCTAAGAACTTGCGATCCACTTGCGCACACAGTTGTTTAACTTGCCGCAGTTCTGGGAAAGGCGGAAGCCTGATAAGGCCAATAAATTCCAATCGTATTTACCAAAGGCGCAACTCTGTTTGCTTTTCTAATTATTTTTGCAGTTGAATCGGCAAATGTAACTGTATCTTTATCTTTAATTGTATTTGTATCTCTGTATCTTTGTATCTTCGTATCTTCAGCCCTTTCATTTGTATCTAGAACTGTCGCTGTTTACACTGGTTGCTCATGCCAAATTTCCTCTGCGACTTTCAACTATGGGCGGCGGGGAAGATGAGCCATAGACGAGGGAGGGTGAGGCAGGGGGGATTTATCTTTTAATTGACGTCGTTGGCGCCGGGCGAGAGCAAATAGAAGGCAACGCAGGCAATGAGTAACGCCAAATTAAAGCATAATTCAAGCTATTTGCTTTGGCATCAACTCGGCCATTATCAATGCCAGGTTGGAGTAGCACCAGAGGGGGGAAGAGGGGCAGCAGACGGCGCCGCTGTCCATTCGCAGTGCGCCTTATCAAAGAGTAAACTGTCAACAGTCAAATGAGTGGGTCGGGGGGAGGTAGACGGGGCGGGGTAGGCGAGGGAGACAGCTGGAGCTGAAACAGAAACAGAAACAGAGGCTGACGCTGTCAACTGCAACTGCAACTGTAACTGCAACTGGGACTGCAACTGGGACTGGGACTGGGTCTGGGACTGGGTCTGGGGCTCTGACCCAAATATGCAACGTCTCGACGGCGCCAAGTCTGGCTGGTTGGGGGTGGGGGGGAGGGTGGTAAGGGGTGATATGCTGTGCTATGTTGCTACTCACCGTGACAGGCTCAACGGACACAGCTGCTGCGCCTTGGCAGCAGCTCGTCACCTCTGCCCGCTCGTCAGCGACTGCCGATGCTGCTGCTGCTGCCGCTGCCGCTGCTGCATCGTTTGTATCACGCTGCGCACGCACCTTGACCTGTGTCTCTTGACCTGTATAAAAGAAACGCGACTGCGCAGTCGCCGCAGCGGCTGTGTGGCAGCTGATTAGAAGTAGCAACAACAATGTGGCGAATTTTGTTGATTTGCTGCTGTTGTTGTTGCTGTTGTTTTGCAGGTGACTTCGCTGCAAATTGTTGTTGCTGTTGCTGCTGCTGCAGCTGCGTGTTGTGTGCTGGGTTTGTGTCATTGCTAAGCGCTGAACTGTTAGCTTGCTGTTATTGGATCTTTGGTAATGTTGATGGGGGTTGTGAACTGTAAGTCCGCTGTTAACGCATGCACGTACTGTTAACTAACGTCGCTAGCCTGCAAGAAACGAAAGAATGAGAGAGAGGATAAATTAACATGGGGAACAGTGTTGCCACAGTAAAGAAAAGCCAGATGACTCTTGCCATGTAATGAGACAAAAAGCTAGATTCGACGGAAAAGAGCTAAGTTCACAACAGTGCTGAGAAGAGAACGAGAGAGCACGCAAAAGAGAATGAAAGTAAGTTAAGCTTCTTTTTATTTGCTCTTCTAGCATTTCACTTGTCGCGACTTTGATGATTTACGGCCCAAAATTTATGGCAAGTGAGAAGACGCCACTGGAGATTTGTCTGCTCTTCTTCTGCTTCTGCTTCTGTTTCTAATTCTGATTTATTTATGAAGAGTCAGGTGTGTGTACCCCTCCCCCTCCCCCGCTGCCCACCCCTATCCAGACACACACTCACAATGACAGCCACCCACTCAGAGGCAGAACGAATTGGGGTCAGTTTCTGTTGTTGACTGAAAATGACAAAACCTTTTATGGTTAACTTGACATTGATACAAAAGTAAACAATGGAACTGAAACAACAACAACAACAACAAGTGCAGCGTTATCAAAATTACACACGGCATACCCATTAATATGTGTGTATGTGTTTGTGTGTGTGTGTGCACAATTATGCGTCAGGCATATCAATCGGTATATCATCAAACCGATTGCATGACAAGCAAAACATAAAGAAAGCGCACACTTGCTCGACCCGAGCATACCTCGTGTTCTAGGAACGTTTAGAGTTGGTAGCACAAGCCATGTGCTCACGTACGACATGTGTTCAGGTATGTCGACTATCGTCAAGTTCGCAATAAATTGCAAATCTTTAATTACTTTAATTAAATTAATTCCAATAATCGTTACTAAAGTTCCCACTGTAATTTGCGATTAGTCGAGACTAATAAAAGGTTTTTTTGTTTATTATAAACTACAAATGTGGTGAATAATAGTACAGATGATTTAGAATTGTTTCTCAATCGACCGCATTACACCCATCGCAAGCAGTTCCGGTACAGGGTATTGCTCAATTGCTTTCGGCTATGAATGGACAATGTTTGTTTTCTTGGCCGGTTTGCATTGGTTCGTAAATCAGCTGACCAAGAGAGTCTCCTCCTCCTCCCCCTTTCCCTCTTCGACGGGGTTTAATGTAATCATCGTCCCGATAAAGTTACGCGTTTCTTTTGTTTCGCTGCCAGGAAACGGAGGTGGAAGGAGGCATGGCGTAGTGTGAAATATGCGAGTATGGTATATACAATCTCAAGCCCTGAATAGCTTCTATCTTCAAGGTGCCGAAGATTAAATACCCTTGGATTGCGACGCCATTAAGTTCTATGGTGTTCTTATCTAATCCCATGTTTGACTCAATAAATATGAAATTCGTTTTTTTTATAACCTGCTCGATTGTTAGGGTATTTTTAAGAGAACAGGAAAACGGAAAAGGGATAAGGCTTCCCCACTTCCAGTCTATGCCCTTTATCTGCATTTCAAAGATCATTCTTGGCCCGCGGTTGGAATAATCCGACTTGAAGATAGTAATAAACGGCAATTCATTTATTTTTTTCGACAGAAACAAAGAAAGTGATGGTTATTTTTAATTTTTACCCCAAACCGGGTCTGATTTCTTAATTGTATTTGCTTGTTATCGAATCCACATAAAATTGTGGCTTGAAAAAAACCAACGCATATCATAAACTAAACTCAAATGTATTACACTTCTTTGTGAATCATGGTATTTTATAACTTATTTCCGATTTCGCTTGTGAAATGATTACGATTACTCAACAGAAAATCTATTAAAAAGTAAATGCTTAGCCAGAAAACCGCTAAACCAATTAAATATGATTCTATGGAACTGAAATCCTTCAAATCGGTGCGTAAATCCAATTTAGCGTGAACCTGAAACTTCATCGACCTGCCACAGGCAGAACATCCAAGAGGGTATTCCATTGTGATCGAGAAAACTTGCACTGGATAATTTTTAATTAAAGTGCATGTACACTCATGATTATAGCAATAGGTACACTTATAACCTGGAGCCCATTTAACCGTCTTGACCGTATAAAAAAAATTAACTTTATCTTATTTAGTATTGGGAATATGTTGTTACAACGTGGCTTGAAACTTAAACATGCTTGACCATAATAATATTATTAATTATTAACAATGTGAGCTGAAATTTAACTTGAAATAGGTGCAATTTTAATAAATTTTGAATATTCGTGCTTATTTCGAGTTTTTCGTTGTATATATGTTCATGTAAAGTTCATATAACTTAAGTCAAGTCACACTTAAAAAGAAAACGCCTATATAGTGAAATAGTTGTCTGGTGGATTTTATATATTTGGGAATTATATGGGAAATTGACTCTAGCTCCATTCTTCAAAAGTTATTTTCACGAAAATTGAGCAGTTAGGAAGAGAGTTAGGGTTCCCACAATCTGTAGATGACTACAAAATATCAACCTGATTGGGAAAATAGCAAAAGAAACTCCTACCTCTGCGTCAAGGCAATATACGAATGGGGTAACTTTTACTATATACTTTCACTGACTAAGTGGTATTCAGCAGGGTGAGGAAAAGGGGTGATCAATTAAATAGAGCGACAAAATTAGCACTTCTTGGAAGTGATCGTAGGTAATCGCACGTTGCTTTCACTATCATTCGCAAGAATATCAGTGGTCATTTTTTTCGCTCCATTTCAAAGTGTACCTATTGTTATAATCATGAGTGTATGTTTGTGCCTGCAAATGTGTGTGTGTGTGTGTGCGAATTGCGATGCATAAATATGAAAATTCTTATTATAGGTCAGTGAGCGCGTTTCACTTTCAGCTGCTGCTGCTGCTGCTTCTGCTGCTGCTGTCGCTGTCGCTGTTGATTGCCGATAATGCTCGCGTATAGCAGAAACAAAAACATTGCAAACGCTGATAGCGAGGCTCAAGGCAGTTTATCAGCTAAGCAGGCATAATCGCAGCAGCAGCAGCAACAACAATGCGCTGCAATTCATTCATAAATTGCAGCAATATGCAAAATGGCCCCCCACAAGGGGCGATCGTTTTAAAAAGCTCGCGCGAGCCAAAGAATGCCACGCACAATAATAAAAGGAGCCAGACAAATCCAACAGTTGGGTGTGCCCGACAGTAAGATACCCTTCCAAAGACAACGTCTTCTGCCACCTACATATGTTGTTAGATAGATATTAGATATTCTAGTCAGCTAAGTATATGTCGAAGACAGAAAGTTGTATCTTTTATATGTCGCTTCAAAATTGACTTGTATTTGCAGGTTTTATTATTGATTTCCAGGAGTGGTGGGAGTTGATTAGTATATCCTTTATTTGACCATTTTCAATAGGGTATAACTCAAGAAGTACTCAGCACGAGCCTGCTCGACTCACATAAATCAGTCACGCCTCCACACGCACAAATTGAATATACCCGCTGTCGGCAAATATGTTTGCAGAGGGTGTCGAAAACCGAAAAAACCAGAAGTGAAAAACACACACACAAACAAATGGTTGATAGCATGCGGACATGTTTGTGGGTGTACTTGTATTGCTGACATCTCTCTCTCTCTCTCTATCACTCTCTCTGTCCTCTATGTCGCTGTCTTAAAAACAGCTTAAGCTCTGATGCAGCATAACAGCAGCCGCGCAGTCGGTGCGGATTAGCTTGAAGCACAATGCAAACAGTTATAATTATGTCCGTTAGCAGAGACGCACGCGTACAAGTGTTTATTTTTACAACAACAACAGACGGTGCTGGCACACGTCAGACTTTCTTCCCCTTCCATCTTTATCTCTTTATCGCCTGCTCTACTCACACTTGCATTCTCTCTGCGCCCATTGAGCAAACAAATGCTGATTGATATGACAAAGCCAAAGTTATTATGATTGTTGTTATTGTTGCCTCTTTTTGTTCGCAATTCGTCGTCTGTTGCCAATCGAACACCTGAGTGATTCATTTTGGTGGCTGCAGGAAGTACAGAGCGGAGAGCGGAGGTGAATTGCAAAAGCTTTCGCTGTTAACGCGCTGCACCGGCCTCTGCTGCGGCCTCTGCTTCTGCTGCTGTTAGCATGACTCAAGGCTGCTGTTACTGCTGTCAAGGATAGGGCTGCCATATCTTCTGATTTTATCCTGTAGGCAAACTACTGATTGCTCACCAGATTCATCTGGCAACCCTAGTCAAGGAGGTCGCAGGCAACACTCTGTTAACTGCAATGCAATCGATGTCTCTTTTTGTCTTCTGCTTTCGCAATGCTCAGCTAGACAAAAGGTAAATATGTACGTGCACATATTTGTAAGTACACACACGTACACTTGCATATGTATGAATGTCTGTGTGTGTGCTTATCATGCTGTGCATTCCAATGCCGTTGCCTATGACGCTGCTGCTCCTCACTTTGCCTCTACTTCTGCTACTGGCTCTGCTGCTGTCCTGCTCTGCGTACAGATTACAAATTAAGCACGTTTTAATTAATTTGTTGTCTCTTCCCGCCGATCGCTGTTGCTGTTTCTGCTGCTGCTGCTGCCTGTTACTGCGGTTAAGCGCGACGCGGCGCCGTCGCCGGCTGCGACATCGCTTGAAGGTGCGTCACATCCCACACAGTTGGTTGCCAGGTAAGTAAGAGGCGCCTCAAGCGTCATTTCACATTTCGCAGGAGTGCCAGGCGGCAGCGCAGCTTCAATTATGCGCAGAATGCCACCACCACAACAACAACAATAACAACAGCAGCCGCAGCAGCAACAACAACAGTAGAAAGGGCCACAGACAGAGAAGGCAGATAATACAACGAATGCAAATCAATTACAATTATGAAAACAAGTAGAAGTTGTTGAGTCTGCGTGGACCAGGACTAATTGATGCCCTGTAATGCAACATAATGCAACAAAATGTTAATCTGCGACTGTTAAGCACAATTTGAGGTAAACAGTGCTGCCTTTTCTGGCTATTTGTTTAAATGTAGCATTTTTTAGCTTCTTTTCGGCTATTTATCTATGAAATTCTCATTATTTCTTTGATAAAAGCATATTGAACTCAAAAATAAGTATTAAGTACATGTGTCTGATAGTTTTTCAATAAAGATTGATGCAGTTAATTTTGTATGTTTTTTTATTTTAGAGTCTTTACGCTCTTTTAAAAATAATGCTTTGGCTTCTTTTAATCTCTTCTTGTCTAAAACAGTTTTTTCGCTTCTTAAAACTTGACTGAATAAACAATATTGTATTTAGTTAGTTCTTTTACAGTTTTACAGGGTAACAGGCAATTCTTGCTCTCCCTCTCTCTCTATCAGGGGGCAGAATAATAACAACATGTCTGCCACATCTAAAGCGTGGCTGAGGTAGAGGCTGCAACGGCAGAGATGAAGGGAATGGGGAAGGGATTACATTGTCGCGGCATTTTCATAAGATAATTTATGGATTCGATGTCTCGTCTCCTTCTCCCCCGATGGGCTGAGGGCATAAGCCCAGGAAAACATTTGCGAAAAGGGGAAAAAGAAAGAAGATAAGAGAGGAGACCGCTGCGAGAGCGTATTTATGTAACTTTCAACTGGAGAATCCAAGTCTCAACCAATCAGAACTCAATGCTCGAGAGTCGATTAGAGAAATGTGAATGACATTCAGGGAAGTCCGTTCCATTTCAGGTGCAAGCTGGTTTCAATCTCAATAACTGGTTCGCGATATTTCGCATTTCTGATTTTTGATCGCATAAAAACGAAAACAAATTACGTTAGTCAAGTCAAGAACTAAAGGTATTTACAGGTTTTCACTCGTAAACATTGTAACTTTTCAGCTCGAGTTATTGAATAATAGAAAACTATTCAAATTGCAATTCACACATTCATTCCAATTCATTTACATTGTGCGCGTTTCGCTAATTCAATTTGCATGTGGCTTTTGGCGGGTTTGGCTATAAATAAATGAAAACATTTCGATGAGTTTTTAACCACGTTTATACACACTCACTCACACACACACTCACACACACACACTCACGCACGCACAAGGGTTATTCAAGCGCAACACTGTGCACGGGATTTTTTTTCCAATCCAATCATCATCATCGGGTAACAGATCGTTGGGTAACAGCAACAATAATCACAATAACAACAACTACCCGATGACTGGACTGATAAAACTGTGTTCTCGATTCGACTAACTAACAACAATGCAGCACAAAAGCTTTTGGGCCCGCTCGTCAGTGAGCAACCAAATGGAAAACATTGACAAAAACACAATCAAATAAAACGCAATCAAAAGAAAAACAATAACAAGAAAAAAACAAAAACGTTAAGAGCAAAAAACAATAGCAAAATGTTGTTGGCTTTTGAGGGTCGCGATCGTTGCTTGTTTTAACTTCTCTACACTCTCAGTTCGACTCAATTTGTTGTTGTTGATTTTGTTTGGAATGCACTTACGCGATCTTAAGTAATAACTTTTAAAACTGGCCCAGAACAAATGTCAAACACACACAGGCACACGGAGCTAACGGGTTAACAGAGTGCGCACATTATTGGTAACAATAACAAAAATAACTAAAAAAAAAAAACACGTAGATCTTTCGTTTTTACGTTACTCGCACGCGATGTCGCCGATGTTGGCGATGTTTCGTTCAAAACTGTCGTCTGTGTGGGCCAAGTGCGCGACTTTAAATGATAATAACGTTTAATTTATTCACCGCGCTGCTGCTGACGCTGTTGCGCTCTGACGTGCTCAGTGCGTAACGGACACACTCTCTTATCCGGGCTGCTGTGCGATCAAATCGTCTCTTACTCTCTTTCCACACCACACACAGTTACTGTTAATGTCAGTGAGCGCGCGAGAGAGAGAGAGAGAGAGACAGAGCGTGGTGGGTGCAGCAGGTGCGCTGTTAATTAACAGTGCGTGTGTACAGGCTAATGGTAGAAAAATATTATAAAATGAAGCTAGATTTCACGCCGCCCGCTGCTTAAAAAAGCTAGATTTAACCAGATAACTAGAAGAAGGTGAGTAAACCAACACTGAGCTTGTATAGAAGGGGAAGTTGGGCAATTTAGTTGTAAATAATTGACAGTCTTATGAACATATAAATATTTAATTCTAGTAAACCATGTCAGTTAGGATTCAAATGTTCGTGGACAGCTGGATGCTTTAGCTGCAGATGCCGCGTCAGATCTATGGTTCGAAAGAACTGCACATTGCAAAGGCTGCAGATGTGCTTAACGTGACCCCTTCCGGAGAGCATGTGCGCCGTTAGATGGCAGACTTGGGCAAAGGATTTGCTGCACTCGGGACATACGTGGGATCGCTCCAAATGCTGGCTCCTTGTGTGCTTCAGCAGGTGGTCGGCAGTGGTGAAATCCGCTTTGCACACTTCACAGATGTGCGCGCGGAGCAGGACATGCTGACGCTGGAGATGGACTCGTATGGCCTCGCGATTCTTATGTGATTTTCCGCAGAAGATGCAGTCGAGAGGATTGCGCTGATGCGAATGTTCGATATGCTTCAGCAGGCTGATGCTGCCGGTGAAACCATTAGCGCAAATTGGACAAACAAAGGCGCTGGGCTTGGGCTTGGGATCCGCTATGCAGGACTCCTTGTCCAGGTCCATGGGCCAGCCGAATGTCAGATCATCGTCCCAGTCGACGGTGGGCAGCAGCTCATCGATGTTCTCCTCGAGCATCTCCAGATCCTCCGTGTCATCCACAACGCTGCCATCGTTTTGGCGCAGTCTGTGCTCGCTCTCGGCATGTGCCACCAGACTGCCCATCGAGCTGAAGGCCTTGGCATCGTTGCAGTTGTCTGCGCACATGGCACAGTAGAACAACGAGTGCTCGCCATGCCAGGAGACAATGTGCTTGTACAGAAATATTGGTGTGCTGTAGCGCTTGCCTGCCGTGCCACATTGCAGGCACAAGTAGCGTCCGTCCACGTGCTTGCGCTGTATGTGCCGCAACAGCAGCTGCTCGTCCCCGTACAGCGTCAGGCAGTATCTGCACATATGCAACTGGGCAACGCGAGCGAGGCACTGCTGTTCGTGCGCCCGACAGGCCAGGAAGCGCGGAAAGGCCACCAGGCACGTTCGACAGTAGTAGAGGCGTGTTGTTGGACGTTTCCTTAAGCTGGAGTTGAGTCCCTGGTCATCCTGGTCATCAGTATCATTATCCAGAGGTCGCTTTGGTAATATCAATTTTAATTCCATTGCGCGCACAGATGTTTTTTGCCGCCGTAAACACAAACATATTCGTTGCTTATCGATATCGCAGAGTTGCCTTTATCGCTACTTCAATCGAATAGTAAGTCACTCCGTATTCGATTTGTAACTGACAATGAGTAACATTTATTGGTTTCTTACTTTTGAGATTTAAGGCCTTTCATAAATAATAAATAAAGTCTGGGACCTAATTTTAAAAAAATAGAGATATAATTCTTTAAAGCTCTTGTAATTTATTACCTCCATTGCTGCCGGACAATATTCTAAAATATTTTTAAAATAGTAATGCATTTTTTGGATTTAACTCTGTAGTTCATTTACTTAAATAATAACCGATAATTGAGCGTAAAAAGCCAATGCATTTTTGCATAGCTTAAGAGATGATATTTGCTACTAGATGTGATTTTTGCCATATTTTTGAAAGTGTGACCAGGTTTTACAGTGACCAACCGATGAGTCGATTAATTTTTGAAAAATAGATGCACATTTGCATGCAGCTGCATCCCTTGCATTTCTGTTATACGCACAGTTATCGATAATTTTTGATGCACCCATAATTTCATGCATTACCGTGCACACTGTTGCAATTCACTAAAATCAGTATTATTATGTGTTTTTTGTGTATAGTTAACCATTCTTATGTCACGATTAACAAAATAAATAATTAAATATTCCAGCATTATTCAAATTATCATAACAAGTTTAGTATTTTCTGTTAAATACAGCTGCACTTTTCGTTCAATTGAACAACCAGTGCTGTTAGGCATTCTCTGAACGGAACTTCATTTGAACAAATCGGCAAAAGTGACGTCATTGTGCTAGGAAAATGCCGAACCTGTTCATTAAGTTTGACCATTTGCATGGAATTAATTTTGAAGCTAGAGTAAGTAGAAATTAATAAAATCTTAACTGTGCCATGCTACTGTCCCGTTTAAGAATAATTTCTTATTGGGCTTCAATTCGAATGTTAACCGACTGAACGGAACCACTCGGGCATAACTGTCACTTCTAACAGAACCCAAACAGCATAACATACTGTTAACACAGCTGCAATGTAATTAGTAGTGTTGCATTTTGCATACCCAAAAAAAATGCCAACCTTAAAATAAGTTGGCTTTGCGTTTTTGTATTTCGATTTCGATAAAGGCGAATACATTTTGTGACTCCGTTCCCGTACCCAGAATCCCCCCGCCCGTCCTTCAGCAAAGTAATTGGACTCGAAGATGAGCGACGCATGCGAACGGGAGCAGCGCAGCGAAAAGTGCGCCTCGCCGAAAACTGCATCAGGTACGCCGTCGATGACGTTGGCGTCAGCAGCCTTGGAATCACAAACACACAATTCTGCAGCAGGACAACAGCAGCAGCAAGAGATATTATCCATGGCGACTGGCGGTGGCAGTGGACCATCATCAACAGGCCCATCTGCTGCAGGGCGGCAGCAACAACATCAGCTCCTCAACGAGAGCGACATGCGTGAGCTGCGCGAGATTAAGCAGTTGCTGTGGGGCGACAGTGTGCGCGAAGATGTATTCAAGCGTTGGTCTCAAGGTAAGTTCTCGCTGTTGCACCACCCACACCACCATGGCCACCATGGCCAGCACCATCCGAAATACTTGGTGCGCGCGCTTTTCAATATACATACCTATTGAGTGGGAGTGCGCGCCTGTGTGTGGGTGCGGGTGTTGGTGTTGGTCATATATGTGTGTGTGTGTGCGTGTGTATGCATGCGTGCATATTCCCTGCATCTGTATGCGATTGTGTACCCACTGTACTCATCTGTGTGTGCGTCTCTCTATGTGTGTGTGTGTGTTTTTCTTGTAGGCTTTGATTTTAGTGATGTGGAGCCGTCGGCTTTGGTGCAAAAACAGGGCGGCCCTTGTGCTGTGATAGCGCCCGTTCAGGCGTATTTGCTTAAGATAATTATCATGGACATGCCAGGCACTCAATTGACCAAGGTAAGCTTCTGTTCCGTTCCGTTAGACCCTATCCCACCCTATCCCATTCCAACCCATCTCATCCCCCATCAAAACACTTCACGTCACATCCCCCACCCACAACCAGCATCCTCATCACTCAGCCTTTCAGTTGCAATATGATTTCAATGTAGACTCTTTGCCAGCTGCCCCCTGAAAAGTGCCAGAGCCTGTTGATTGAGGCACTGTGCAACATACTGAAGAATTGCCGTGCGCCGCGCTATAAGATTGTCACATTGCAACGGCGTTCAACCAAAGAGCGACGCCTCACACCGCCCACTGCTGCTAATGCAGATGCGGTCGAAGCGGCCGTCGAGGCGGCAGAGGAGGAGGTGCCAACTGGAGCTGGATCTGGAGCTGGAGCCGGGGCTGCTGCTGGAATTGAGGCTGCTGCAGTTGCAGCTGGAGATGGAGCCGGAGCCGGAGCTGGAGGTGGAGGTGGTGAAACCGAGTCAGATGCAGCTGCCACATTGGAAAGTCGCTTGGGTCTGCTGGAGCTAACACCAGATCAGTTTCACGAGCGCCTGCACACGCTGCACTTCAAGCACATCGGCGAAGTGGCGCGTTATTACATGGAAAACTATCAGCAGCTATCGAAGACATATGGCGTGCTGTTGTTTATGTATTCGGTATTCCTAACCAAGGGCACAGAGAAGGTGACATCCGATATATCGGACACATCGGAGCCGCTAATACACAGCACATATGGCTATGGGGCGCAGTCGCTTATCAATCTGATGCTAACAGGACGCGCTGTCGCCCATGTCTGGGACAATGAGCAGGACGTTGGCGGCCTCAAGCTGCGCGGCATTTGCGAGCAGAGCGACATTGGATTCATCACCCTAATGGAACAGATGCGCTACTGTACAGTGGGTTCCTTTTTCAAGAATCCACGCTACCCGGTCTGGGTAATGGGCTCCGATACGCATTTAACTGGTGCGTAATATAATTCCAACTTATCGAGTTGTTCATTAATGTAAACATTCATCACTTTCTCTTCTCCCCCCCCCTTCCTTCCTTTCCGTTCCGTCCTTTCCCTTCCGGTCTGCGTTCTCCATTCGTTCTGCGTTTACAGTTTTGTTTAGCAACGAAAAGAGGCTCGTCTCGCCAGAGACACCATCGGAGACGGGACGCCGTATCTTCAAGTCATACGATCCGGAGGGCAATAACTTCATATCGAGTACATTGCTCCGCGATGTGCTGGCCACATTGAACCTGGTTAGCGAGCCAGGATAGTAAGTTGTCTCACATCTCTATCCCAATTACTTCCCCACTCATGCCTTCCTTTTGTTTTGTACAGTGTCAGCTTGATGCAAAAGCGTTTGGATCCAGAGAATCTCGGCATTATCTTACTTAATGCTTTCATGGACGAGTTCTTCCCACTGGAACGCCGTTCCACACCGGACACATTTGAGTTGATGCACTACAATGGCATACCAGGTTCCAATGACAACAATAAGGTGAGGACTACGTAGGAACTGAGTCTTCTAACTAGGCATATCTTAAAGCGTTGAGAAAACTTGAAAGTTCAATGGAATAGGGTAGGAAAGTAGCAAGGGTAGAGTCGAATAGGTCTAACTATGGATTTTATTAGGTGTTCCCAGTAAAACAGTTAGAATACCATATTAAGTCTCTTTTATCTATAGGAAATGGAAAGGTACACAGCTTGACCTTTTCTCAGTAAAAACTACATAAGAATGAATCATAAACGCAAAACAAATAAGTTATTTTGTAGCGTTTAACTGAAAGCGTAATCCTGATGGAACCTGACAACATATAGCAACCAAATGAACTATTGTACATCGGTATTCTGCTATGCAAATGTTTCTCAACTTTCATCTAAGTCAGACAACTATAACAATTAAAAACCAGTAGTGATTTTGGAAATAATACAACTTATCAGTGCTAATTAAAGCTGTACAGTTATCTTTGTACGTATACTTTTCCATGTCGTCAAATTAATTGAGATTTTTTCACGTGTGCTCGACTGTTATATACCCGCTACCCACCTTACCAAAACGATATCTTTAATAAACTTATATCTTAAGTGTATTTTGTGTTGCATACTTTAGGGTGCACTTTCGAAATCAGTAACTTAAAATTATTTCTTAAATAACTTTTATGTTAGTTATCCGATTGCAACTAAATTTTCAGAAATCATTTGGACATTAATAGTTCGTGTTTTTATTAAAAATTAACTTTCCTGCATTTCCTGAATTCCGTTTTAATTGATTTACTAACAAACTTGCTATAGCTATTATAGTCTCTATGATCAAGGTTTTCATACGGACGTTGGCACAAAGTTATAATACCCTTCTGCCATACGGTTAGCAGCTAAGATTATTAACGAGAATCTACGATGTTATAAAATGCTGTGCCATTATATATAGCTAGTATAGAAAAGCTCGGTGAGGATTAAAGCAGAAACCTTCAAGGGCTTCGGCTTGTTATCTAAACAGAAAGAGTCTTTATACCGTTATGGTTATGATGAAGTAACGTCTCTTAAACTGTGTTGAATAAGAATATAATATGTATTATACATGTGTACGTACGTATGTATATTGAGCTGCGTTATTTGAATCTATTCATCATATTCATCGATGAGTTTGCACCAGTTTCAATGCAAAATAGTTTCAACTGCATATGAGAAGATTTTAAGTAACCCAGATAGGATCGCACTTGCAGGCAATATCATGTTTATGGTTGTGCCTAATCGATATACGACATATTTATACCATATGATGTGATAAGTTCTCAACTAAAAATCATATTAATCCATTATAATCGGACTCTCTCTCTCTCTCTCCGCCAGGTGCGCTACTACAGCGGATCGGCCATATTACTGGAGGGCGATCTCAAGTCGATATGCACCTCGAACCCGATGGTCACCTGCCTGCAGACCAAGTGGCCCAACATCGAGATCAACTGGCATGATGCGCATTCGCCCTCATTGAATTGACGTCCTCATTGAAAGCGATAGAAACAAAAAAAAAAAAAAAACAAAAAGCGATAAAGCGAAAAAGAAAAAAATACACAAAACCAAGAGAAAAAAACAACTACAAAAGAGCAAACAGAAGATAAAAAGAAAAAAAAAAAAAAAAAAGAAAACGTAGCGGCAAATCGTTTGCCATGCACATCTTTATTTCAAACACCTTTCAATTGTTTATTAATAATTTATTGAAAAACGTTTTAAAAACAACCAAAAAAATGCAAACAAGATGAAAACAAAAAAAATTTAAAAATGCTACACACAAAAACAAGAGCAAAAGGAAAAAAGAGAACAAGAGAGCAAGAACTAACACAACTTAAAACACATACACACACACACACACATACACACACACACACACACACAAAACAAGAAGCAAGAGAAATGCATAGAAAAATGTATGCAAAGAATATTTGATTTAGCAGCAATTGAAAGCGAAGTAAAGCAACAACAAAAAGAAGAAGAAAAACAAAAACAAAAAGATAATAACAGCATTATGCATGATGATGTGAAAACATATTAAAACTGTAATTATCGTTTGCCATTGTAATTAATAATTAAGAGCCAGGAAATTATTATTGTCTACATTAATCCCGCAGCTGCGAAAACAGAAAACAAAAAGCGAAATGCAAAAAAATATAAAATAAACAAACAAACTGCAAAATTGATGTAAAGAGCGCATAAACAGAGCACATACAGATACTGAGACATACATATACAGATACAGCTACATCTAAACGACTACACACGCACACACACACATTCACACCTACACAAAACACACTAAACAAAAACTTTTGTTTATGGCCTTTTAACAAATTAATTGTAGTGTTTAAAACAATTAAATAAAATTTAAAAACAAAAAATTAAAAAATGTGTATCGCATTAAAGTGAACAGGCAGATACGTAACATGGCTTAGACAAGGACAGCTGCAGCAATTAGAGCGAGAGGGGAAGAGATGCCAGCGTTAGCTGATGAAATCTTTTACTGGATGTATTTCTGAAATTCTATCGTTTTTCATGTGAAATTCTGTTTTTTCACAGCAAGTCGTGCTTAGTATTATACTGAACATATTCTATGACAAGCCTTGCATACATACTTACAGTATGTCTGGCATTTTGCAGCAAGGGAAAGAATATTCTCGTAATCGAAGAGATAATGGAGAGAGGTGCAGAAAAATCTATGATTTTCTACGAACAATTGGATTGGTAAGGGAGCTATAAGTTCAGCCGGGGTACAACAGATTGCCGAACAGATCACCCAATTATATACATATATACAATAATATGTAATAATTATAATATCAGCGAGCTAGCGACGGGCACGGGACCCCTAGTGTAATTGCCCTGCTTTGAAATATAGTACTTATTATTGATATACATATGTATATATGTATATACATATTAATGATATATATCATAAAATACCTTACAAAACGAAGCAACTTAATACTATTTAAACAAAACAATGATAGGATGATGCCATAGATCGCACGATCTAGACGGAAAACTCCCGCATGACGCACAGAATTGTTAGTCTCTCAGCTCTTCCCGCAGAGATGACAGAATTAATAAGCCCTACATGGTCCCGAATACAATGAATGCATTAAGTGGGGTACTAAAGCAATTCCCGTCCTTTGTCAAAGAGCATATCTTAAAATAGACGGGGTATACATAGTATCAAATAGAAACCCTGCAATTCAAATTAATTGAACAATTATTAGAAAATAGAAAATGTGGGAAACACCCTTTGTATCCCTTTCGCGTAGATCAAAACTACTTTCTTTTTGATTCATTTTGTTGTTGTTTTTTATTATTTAATTGTTTCTTGAGTATATACATAATATTAAATTTGGTTTTGAAGACCCTGCACCAAAATTTGCGGGATTTTTTGAACAGTTGACAGAAAGCATCTCCGGTAGAGGCATATGTATATGTGATTTGATTACTAATAAGTTCGCTGAGACTACTAGATAAGCTAGTGGATGTTAAAGTTGCTATTAAGGCGCTACAGATCGAGATTTTGTTTGTTAATTATTTATTGAGATATCTCGCATATGTCGAATATCGGCTATCCATTATTACCAGCAATTTGTGGATGCTATTACTAGAGATTGGTGTTACTTTTCATATATGTATATTGTATATGTGCTATACTATGTTCTATATTCTACATATTTAAGGTCTGATGTAATATTGGATGTTAACTCTGATCTTTATGGGGTGCTACTGTTGAGTTTGTGTTTTGAATACTCTTTCGGGTACCTTAAAGCTAGGCGCAGGGTCTGTCTTCTAGGCAAGCAGTGAGTCCCGCTATATTATGAAAAAAGTGTGTTAATGTATGTATATATGTGTGCAACCTCTTTATGGGTTCCTCTAGATAAAAGGTTATTCCATATTTCTCTTTTGTAAGTAGATTTTGCTTATTTAGTTTAATTTTAATTTATAATTGTAATTGTAATGTTTTGTTGCTGTTTTTTTGTTTTTGTTTTTTTTTCTACATTTTGTTTGATTTTATTCAAAAGTTTCATTTTAGTTAACGAAGCGACCGAATCTAGCGCGCCCGGCATGCTCATACAATGCATTAATCCTGTATCCCTATCCCTGAATACAGCATATTCATCTGTTCCTGCAGCATATGATGATCCCGCCGAGCTGCGCGACTAGTGTTTTCTACTTCTCCTCGCACCACTCGTTCTCCTTGCGTACCTGCTCCTCCTCGGCGGGAGTGAAGTCTTTCTTGATGTTAAACGTCTTGCGAATGTCCTCAGGGGTCTTATCCTTGATCATGTTGGCCACGGTCTTGCAGGTCAGCTCGAGAAGACCCTTGATGTCCAAGTAGTTGGCCGCCAGTATCAGTTCGAAGAGTGTGCCCTGATCAACTTTGAGGAAATCAGCATCCCACGATGTTATGTCGTCGGTGCGCTTCTCTTTGCTCTCATCATCCTCTGTCGGCTGCGGATCGTCCTTATGATAGTTAGCCCAAGTGAGCACCTTTCGCAAGATGGTTGAGTTCACATTCGGCAAGGGCACAATGGCGTTCTCCTCCTCCTCCATGCCGCAATCCTCCAACATGGTGCGGATGGTGCCAGAGCACTTGGCGATTTGAATATCTGTATCGAAGGTCTGCTCATCAGACGACTGCAACCGGATGGTAGGCATGTTGATCTGTAAGCAGATAATAAACCACATCAGTCAGTAAAAATTATATTTGGCGGCACATGCATTTGCATGATTGTGCCTGTTTCTGTATGTGTATGTGTGCACACTTTCGAGAAGTGTGAGTACGTAGCATGAGGGTACGTATAAGAGGGTAAATTATTCACGGATTTATGTACATTCCATTAATTTAATAACTTTACGAAATGCAGAAGACTAATAACTCTAATCGGCTTGTTTACCTGCATCTAAACACACACTTTTGTTTTTCTTTCTTTTACGAACGTGAAACGATGCCTCGCACTTTGCAATTGACGACAATGGCGTCTTTTTTCAATTTCAATTCCCTATGAAATCATTTTCTTTATTACGCATGCTTACCACAGTTATTGATAAACGCGAAGACTCTGGAAGCTGTTGTGAATGTGTTAAACCTTTTCGACAATGTCTGATCGCTTAATAATCTTTGATCGAGACTTTAAAATGATCTGCAGAAGCGGAGCGAAGTTTCTCTTGGAAATATGCAATTGTAATGCTTCCGTAAAGTGAAAAATACGCGACTAAAATCCAGACTTGCGTTGTATGCCGATATCATGTAATCGATAAGTTCGATATTACTGACATGGCTGCACAACGATACCACAGTTTTAAATTTGAATTCATGAATTACATTTTTGTGTCCTTTACATGAATTTGTAACTAAAAATGCCTTTAATCTATTTTTTTTTTTAATTTCAATGACACGTCACTCGTTTTTAACGTAAGAAAAAATTTAACTGTCAAAACAAAGTTGTCTGCTTGACGTTAGTGTTAAAATTTAGATTTGTGCATTCCTGATTCAGTGGAAAAGTACAAAATATTAAAATAAATTAGAAAATCATAATATCTTGTTGCTGTTGTAAAAAATTTCTCTGAAAAGCTATGAAAATAATATCGATACATATTTCTGTCACTGTTGCAGTATACTAGAAAACGTTAGCAATTCTCTCTGTTAAGTTAACATTAATAGATTTTGCTGTTAATAGCAGTACTTCAAACTGATAGTTAACATGCCATTTTTGTTGCTCTCAGTTTTTGTCAACACTACGTCGCTCGTTGTCCTCGTTCAGTGAATATATTTTTTTAAATCGGTTTTATACTCCGTACGCATTTGCTGGCAATGCGGTAATAGTTGTTGCGTTTCCATAATAAATACGACACTAAATGTACATACATGCACGTTTGAGTACATAAAAATAACAAGCAGCAGACGACAACAACAACAGAAATTGGGTGCGCGAGTGTCAACATAGTTGTTTTTTGCAATTCAATTTGCATAGATTATTTGTAGTTGTTTTTTTTTAAGTTTAAAGCTTCAATTGAAAGCAGAGCGACAACAAAAGCAAGAACTAAGTGGACTAAGGGCAATCGCGAAGGCAAATCAAAATCAACAGGTAAATACCAACAATAAGATGAGACTTACTCATACATACGTATATGTACTGATGTAGGTATGTACTATACATACACACTCGGGTGTTCGTGTGTGTGTGCAGATAAGTTGCTTGACATACATGATACATATGTATGTAAATATGTATTATATTTTAAGTGTGTCGGGTGAGCATCGCAGTTATTAAAAATGTCTGTCGCAGACTTGAACAACAAAAACAACTCTAGCGAATACAATAACATTACGCCGGCAGTCACAGTGACAGCTACGTAGACAGTAAAAGCAACAACAACAACAGTAACTGTCACAGTGACTGCAAGCAATTTAATTGCGCTTCAAAATTTTAGAAGGCTCTGGGGCACAAGGTGTATAAATGGCCATAGGGCAAAAATACATGGTATTGAATCTCCCCCTTACCAACGCTAATCACACACAATTCCCAGACCATACGCCTGTGCGAAGGTCATTTCTCTGTATGTGTGACCCTGCACTTGCCGCTAAATTATTGATTTGCTTAGAGAGCAGCAGAGCCCCAACAGCAGTCGCAGTCGCAGCAACAACAGCAGCGGCAAAAAAACAGCTGTCGCACATCACATTCGTCGTAATACCCTCTATACTGTGGTAATCGGAGCAACAACAACATCAATAGCAACAACAACAACATTGAATTATGAAATGAATTAAAATATTGTGCTCATTTGGTGCTGCTGTTTAGCAGCTGTTTATCGATTGATTCGCAGATGCAGTCTCGAATTTAACAGCACAATTACAGAGCATTAGCCGACCTGGCTGTGGCCAAAGCTCGACTGGATTAGTTATTTGGTCGATTGATGCCTCGTTGCTGCTGCTGTTGTTGTTGTTGTTGTTGTTGTTATTGTTATTGTTGTTCCTGTTGCTTCTGTTGCGGCTCTCTCATAACGCACACCTTGTCTGGATGAGGTCATTGCGTAGCAAGGCAATTTGCATGCCACCTCCAGGTCTCGAGTTCTATTCTTGGCTGACACCCTACACTCCTCTTACTCCCGCCCCACTCCCACTCTCTCTCTCTCTCTCTCTCTCTCCCCTTCTCTCTCTTTGCCTGTGACTGTCCTTGCAGTTGTTTTATTTTCGTTTACATGGCTATTGCAGCATTGATCTATCTGATAAGGTTTATCATAGTATTTACGCTCGCACTTAAGTAATTACACGCTCACACACAAAGCAACTGGGGTGCATGGCAAGGGGGTGCTGTGCTGGGACTGGAGTTGAGAATGCCGTTCGGCATGATAAGCGAGCGTGCGTTCTTATCATCCGCTTTCGCACTGCTCTTAAAATCGCCCCTGGCTGATCCATCAATCAGGTTGGGAAACACATGATCTCAGAGCTCTGACGTATCCCAGTTAACTCTCAAGTGGTCTGCACTCCAATTTGTTCTGTGCTCATATTTGCCCTATCTATGATGTATAATGCACACACACACACACATACACACAGATATAGATAAATAAATGAATGCATATTTGTGGAGTGTATTTATACAAATATCTAGTGTGATATGCGATAAAACATAATGTCAAAATTAGAATCAATTGTTGAGGTATGAGAGAGTGTGGCGAAAGATATTTAGGTCCATTATATGTGGACATTGTACTGGAACTATCGTGCCAACTATCGTGCAATCGTCAAGTGTGTAAAGCATTCGATAACGCAGTGCAATCGGATCGGTAATGGCAAGTTTATAATTAAATACATACATAGTTTGTCAGAGCGACTGATTTAAAGCGAACTTGAGAATTATCACCAATGTGTCGGGTAAATATTGCAGGTATTTACATAATTCCAAGAATGTGACGAGACTGAACTTTGTCATCTATTTCGTAGTGAGTAATAAGGTAGAAAGATAAAGAGAGCGAGAGAGTGAGAGAGGGAGAACGAGTGGAAACGTAGGAATAGAATGGAAAGTTATTGAAGACATAAACATGATAATGAATAGAAAAGATTTGTTTGCGGAAATCGGAGCTATGGCTATGGCAAATTGCCATGCAACTACCACAGATACGATATGCGAATTTACCGTTCGAAGGTTCCACGTGACGCACGTGGCGACACAGGCGTGCCACGGCGACTCCATAATCATCTGCGCCTGCAGTTTCTCTAGATGCCGAACGGCAGATAAGATTCGCCGACACGACACACCCACAAAACAGAGAAACCTATCAAGAGACTGCCACACATACCATATATCTTAATTATACATATACCAGTATATATATGCATATATACATATATATGTATATGGTATCTCGGCTAGTCTGGCATTAGGCTAAAACATCGAACTGCAGAATCGGCGTCTTTGGCTTATCGCACACACTTCGGCTATACCTATTTCTATTCCTATTTGCCACCGATATCAGTGTCTGCCGTAAACCCGGTGTTGGCTATCGTCTATATGTATATATATAGTACATATTTACCTGCGCCCGATAACGTCTGAGTGGGCAATTTTCGGGGGGATTGTATAAATGTCAATTAAAATCGCATTTTGCTTTACGCCCCATATCAGTTGATTCACATGCACAGTTACAGTTCTGTGTGTGTGTGTGTGTGTGTGTGTGCATGTCTCTGCATGTTCATACTCGTACATACAAGTATGTGCCTGACGTGCCATAATCTTCAGGTGCTATAAAGAAATGTTTTATGGCCAACTCTTGTGGGTCTGCCATTAGCACTTGTTAATTACTCTACCTCTCTACATCTACCTCTACCTCTACCCGCCCCGAACACTTGTTAATTAATGTGAATCTCAAAAGTTGGACAACTAATTTTTCCATATAGACTAGAAAAGTCCAGTTTTAGTTTACAATGAACAGTTTACAGTTTGTCAGTGTGTTTGTTGCATGGCAATCGTTATTTTTATCTGCTATTTAAGCACTTTATTACGTTCCATAAACGGTTTATACCAATGTATGTATATTATTATAATATTAGAGTAAGCTTTATGACATAATAATGTGCTATAATCACTTTCAACGTGTTCTGAGATCACGTTTCCTTCTATAAGCCAGCTGATCTGCGCAAGATCTAAACAATAATATATCATATTCTGTTACTCGATAGATCTGCTAGTTGTCATTGGGTTTTATAGGTTTTTTTACTTTATGATAATACATATAATATTATAAAATATAAAAGCTCTATTTATATTGTATCATAGCTTTAAATGTGCTGTGAGATAACGTTTCCTTCTATAAACCAGCTGATCTAGGATAAATCAAAACAAATACATAGTATGATTTTTATACTCTACGTATCTGCTAGTTGCTATACGACTTTTTATATACTTTTACTTTATTATAATATTATATAAGAGATACATTTATATTGTATTATCACTTTGGCCGTGCTGTGAGATCATCCTTCCCTTATCAAACAGCTGATCTTGGGTAGATCAAAACAAGAGCATAGCATGTTTTCTTACTCTATGGATCTGTTAGTTGCCATAGTTTATTATATTACTATTATATGTTGTATAAGTCTATGCATTATAGCACAATAAGTGCTATAATTGTGTTATAATCACGTTACCTTTTAAAAACCAGCTGATCAACGGTAGATCTGAACTATCTAAAACTAGATAGATCAAAGAAAGTACAAAGTGATATAATTCACGGTTTCACAATAATATCTGATCTGATCGGTAAATCGAAACGAACGTTTAGTATATTGTGTAACTTAATAGATCTGTTAGTTCTTCTCATATGGATTTCTCAGTACTTTTACTTTATTATCATATAATATACATATATTGCATTTATAATAAGCTAGCTTTATGGCAGAACAAGTGCTATAATCACCTTTAGTTCGAACAACTTGCTAATCTTGTGCAGATCTACAAATGCGATTATAATTTCTTTTATCAAGACAGATCAGTTGGTTCGCAAGAGGTATTATTAGCTTTATTCCATCGCATAAATCACAATATTGAATATTAAATGCAGTCACAACAAGCTTATCACGATTTAGCACCGCATAAACGCAGCCGACGTGATTAACTGATAAGAAAAAAGCGCCAATTTGTGTCTGATATCTTTCAATTGAATGACAAAACCAAAGAACGTTTTATTCATTTCACGTTAGTTCTCTCTGTCTCCTTCTTCTTCTTCTTGTTCTCCTTCTTCAATTGAGCCATAAAACGTTGCCGGAGCACGCGACCATCGCTTGCTTGGCTGTTGTGGTTCCATCAATCTGTCAATTGTCGCTAATGAAACATGCACGAAGCGGCAATTAGATAACAAATCGATATCAACTGCAATTGTCCTGCTCCAGAGTGAGATGTGTACGGGAGAGGGAGTGGAAGAGGGAGAGGGAGAGGGAGGGGAACGATTCTCGCATGGAGGTGCAAACAAGACAAATTAAAGCGTCGTTTAGGGGTCAAATTGAGGTTTAGCTGAATATTTAAAACGCATTGCGTGAACTTTGAACTGCAGGGCAGTAGCTGAGAGAGAGGGGAGTGGCAGTTGGGAAAGAGGCGGGGAGGGGTGTAGTTGAGTTGAGTTATAAATATATTTACTCACGCATTTCAATTTCTCGAGGCGCTAATCAAGCAAGTCGTTTAGCACGGGGCAAGGGGAGGCGGTTGCATTGTGGGTGTCGGTTTCAATGGCAAACAACGAGAGACGAAGCTCCAGTCTGATGATGGCATGGTCACGCAAGCCTTAAGGCAATCCCATCACACGATATCCTTTCACCTTTGCCTTCGCTACTGCAACTTTCAATTACCAATTTGATAATTTCATCATATCCTTTTCTTGCAGGCATCGAGATAGAGTGAGAGTGAGAGGGAGAAAGAGATAGAGAGAGAGAGAGAGACGGCACCCAAAGCAGGAGCCGTCACATTTGCTTACACACGCCGGCGTCGAGAGGAACAGTCGCCATCACGACGTCGCCGCCGCAAGCGCCACCTCTGTCAGCCGAGCACTTGGACGACGCCAGCGCTGACGATCGCGGGCGTGTCTACAAGCTGAGGAAGAAGAAATATCTTAACGACGTCCACATTACATAGGCGGACGACAAGGCAGCAAGAGGATCGACCATTGTAGTCAGCCAGGCAGGCAGGCAGCACAGCACAGCGGTCCGAGCAGCTCGAGCCACGAGAAGGAGGAGGCGGAGGAGACCACGTAGCGTAGATAGCTTAGCTTAGCGTATAGCATGCCCGTGCAGTCGCCCATCGAGATAAGCAATCGTGCCATCGAGCATATTGATGATGTTGATCCGCTTGAATATCATGGCCACTGGGAGCCGGTGGGCGTGGCCCGTGTCCAGAACACCGGCACCTCGGCCATGGTAACGTTCAGCAAGCGCAAACAGCAGCCGTATATCATTGGCGGTGCCCTGGACACCGACATGTATGTGTTCGAACAGCTTCACTTCCATTGGTCCGACAGTGATGAGTCCGGGTGCGAGCACACGCTGGAGGGCATAAAGTACTCGATGGAGGCGCACGCTGTCCACTACAATGCCAAGTACAAGGACTTTGCCGAGGCCAAGAACAAGCCGGATGGACTCGCAGTAGTCGCTTTCTTTATACAGGCCTGCGGCGACAAGGACTGTCCCGAGTTCAAGAAGATCACCGAGGGCATACGCATTGTCCAGAAGATACACACGAGTGCATCGCTCGACTCGGGTGAGTAGTCAGCAAAGCGTTAGGGATTGAGAAGAAGCAACAACAACTTAGTAATCTCCCTTATCCCTTTTCCTTTTCGTAGACTGCCTGTCCTGGATAGGCCTGCAGGAGCTGAGCAAACACTACTACACGTACAAGGGATCGCTGACAACGGCGCCTTACTTCGAGAGCGTCACATGGATCATCTATCGCACACCCATCTACGTGTCGCGCGGTCAGGTGCGTAGCTGCTAAGGGATACCAAGAGTACCAGAGTGCATCATTCAATATCAATATACTTCTCTCCGTTCCAGGTCAGCGTGTTCCGCAATCTGCAATCATGTCCCCAGGACAGGTCCAAGAAGATAGTGAACAATTATCGCGAGATCCAGAGACCACACAAGGATCCAGAGATCTTCTTTGCCCGCAATACGAATACCAAGTCCAAATTATGATGTGCTTGCCCCGATCGATCTATCTATCCACAACATACTCTCCTCTCTTGCTCGGTTCGCTGGTTCCGGCTATATATCAAATTGTTTCTATCCATACTATCTATACTACTCTGTGTCCAATGTAAATCCTCCTGTAATCCTAGAATTCTACGGTTGTCGATAAGCTCTTGTTAATTGCCTCATGTACATAGCTACTACACATAATGCGTACTCTATATATATATATATATATTGTATATATATATATTCTTTATAGAACTATAAATATATATAAATAATATATATATACCTATATTTATATGTATGTAGATGTCGAGTCGGAACACGCGGTTGCCTTGCATTGAATGTTTCTCGGAAATGTTTAATTGCTATTTAATGTCCTTAAAAAACAAACAGAAAACAGAAAAACAGAAAAACCAATGTATAAAGCGTTTTAAACTAGGTAAACCATTTTTGTATGCTAAACAGAATATCGAAATGATTAATTACAACTATATTGCCTGTATGTTCTGGTGCGTATATCGGCTATTTATGTATATATAGATTTGTATAGAGAATTATTGATTTATATTATCGGTAGTAAAGCTTTCCTTTGTTCGCTCTCGGGGCATGGGGCCTTAGTGCCGCTCAAGTAGCAACGGCACCAGATGCTTCACAAACCATTCCCTCGAGATGGACAGATGATCCCCCTCGACGCCGAGGAATTGCAGCTTGTGGTTCAGATCCATCAGCTCCAGACCGAGCTGCATAGAAACAAGATAGATACATTTACTTTCATAGCATTTGCCAATGTTTGTCTTACATTCTTGTAGACTTTGCTCTGATTGAGCGGCAATATGCGCTGGTCCTGTCCAGGCTCGTAGAACTCAAACCACTGAGACTCCTTGGGCTGCACAATGGTGTCGTTGAGGAACTTGACCATGACAAACCTGCAATGGCAACAGGCATAAGAGAAGGATTGTGATACTCCCTCCCCTCCCCACCAAAATCTCCATTCAGATTGCCTGCTCACTTCTTTAACTTGTTAAGGTTCTCTGCGTAGCCCTCGTTGACGTACACCTCGTTGTTGATGTCGGCCAGGAAGGTGCTCTTCAGCCTGTAGCTGCTCACGTGCAACGGATCGTGCCAGTAGGTGGCCTGCACCAGGGCCTGCTGCACCCAACTGCAAACAGAATGAATGAATGACCGACCAAGCTAGCCTGTGCCACTGTGGCACTGTGTGCTGCACTTACTTCTCGTAGGCGGCGTAGTTGAGCAGCTTGGTGATGTACTCGCAGCTGCTGACGCTCAGCGTGGGGCACTTGGGCAGCCCGAAGACGCCCTGATGCTGTCCGCCCAGGCTGATGAGCGTGCGCATTGGCGGATTGGGGCAACGCTGGGCCAGTGCACGTCTAGGCAGAAGAAGGATGGATAAGAATATTTAAGTTATGCCTGTCAATCTGGAATCCTGCTGCCCACTTACAGAAATTGTCCGCCCTGGGAGAAGCCGATGGCATTGTAGCCATTGGTCAGCTGCTCATCCTTGGCCAGCTGCTCGCACACATAGTCAATCTGCTTGTTGGGATGGATGAAGAAGCCGCTCTCGTAGTCCAGCACAACGTTGCTGCCAATCTTCAGGGAGCGGACGTAGGTGCCATTAGTCTGCTCCTCGATGAGCTTCTTAATGGAGCCCAGGCTGAAGGGCAAACAACAGGTGTCGCCCATGCCGTGCCACAGTACAACGGGCAGCACGGCGGCATTGTTGTTGACATTATCTCCCGCTCTGTCGCCTTCCGACTTCCCTTCGCTGTTGGCCTGTCCAAAGGGCAGCAGCAGAGAGCACAGCAAATAAATCGCGCAGTTGATAAAACGCATCTCGAAGATGTTTTAAAGTTGAGCTCAGTTTCTATTGTTTTGTTGGGCCCGGTTACTCATTATTTTTATTTACCTTTGTGATCGCTCCAGAGTTGACAAAGTTTGCATAGCGCACCAAAGGCGGCGAAGAGTTGCCATTCATGCGATTTCTGGTGTTTCATTTAAGTTATCAATAACAAACAAAATGTTAATTTTAACAGTGCGCCAACTCGAGCGATTTGTGGTGCTTCATTGAAAAATACCGTCAATGTAATCGATAACAAACAAAATGTTAATTTTAACAGTGCTCGAATTGGAGCGATTTGTGGTATTTCATTGAAAAATATCGTGGAATTAATCGATAACAAACAAATTGTTAATTTTAACAGTGCGCCAACTAGAGCGCGGGCTTTCAAATTGAAAATGAATTCAACAAACCCACAAAATTATTGTATAAAAGAAATATGAATCTTTGGGTTTATTTCAGTTTGACGCATCAAGTACATAAGCTCGGCATAAATACTTAATTATCTATGTCTGTGAATGATGACATCTTGTTGCTCCCCTACTAGAGGCATTGCCCCTCGTGCAGCACGCACCAGTGGGGGATCACAGCGTCCGGATGAATGCCACGAGCAATAAGACGTTCCCGATAGCGATAGAAGCGACGCTGGGCCATGTGTGATGACGTTTTGGGATTCGACCAGAGGCGCTCCGCAGCGGCACCAGCTCTGGGCCAGACGCGAGCCTCTGCGGGAGGAGAAGAGTCAAAAGGGAGTGACAAAGGTGGGAAACGTAGACTGTGTAGAGCGCTTACCCAGTGAGTTCTGATCCACGTACTCGCTCCACATGCACACCTCACCGCCAAGCACCTGTCGCATGTTTCCAGCAGGCTGGCTAAGTGGCAGCAGGTTCTCATAGACCTTGCGCCAGTTGTAGTACCTGGTGTTGCCCCAGAAGCCGTGATCCAGGTACCAGGCATCCTTGGTGGAGATGAGCAGGCGATAGCCGCGCTTCAGCAGCTCTCGATTGAGCGAATCCTGTGCCCCCACCCAGGTCTGGATGATGAACCTCTCCTTCGGCAGCAGCTGTTCGATATGCTGGGGATCAGTGAGTCGACTGGACCAGAGGATCACTGGCTTCGGCTCACTGACACTGGGATACATGCGATGATTGATGTCATCCCAGGCCTCCACATTGCGCTGATGGAATGTCGACCAGAGTCGCAGGAAGCTTGCCTCGCTGAGATCCATGCCACGTGTGCGCATCTGGGCGGTTATCTCCTCGGTGTGGTTCCAGCACGGTATGAACACCTCGTCGCCGCCCATGTGGATGGTCTCCTCGGGTGCCCCCACCTCGGCAACATCTTCAAAAATCTCCTTGAGCACTGCGTACATGTGTTCGTTGACGGGATTCAGCTGCCCACAAGGTGGCTGCACGCAGAAGTTGCGCCACGGCGAACGGTTCAGGCAGACGGACATGTTGCCCATTCCCGCCCCGGGTCCCCATTGCCAACCGTTGCCTGCATGCGATGGTCCGTCGATCTCCAGCAGGATGCGGATGCCACGCAGTCGTGCGTACTTCACCAAATTGATGGCATCCGCCCGGGAATAGGTCTGGGCACTGGAGTAGGCGCCATAGCGCTGCATCTCCGGCACGCGGGTGATCTCCAGCGGGAAGCTGTGCGTGTCCACGACATGCCAGTGCAGCACATTCAATTTGGATGTCGCCATGGCGTCCAGTGTGCTGCGTATTTGGCGCAAGGGCAGAAAATTGCGAGCGGTGTCCAGCAACAAGCCGCGATGCGGGTAGGCGGGAGCATCTGCGATGCGGACCGCACTCACCAGGAGCAGCCCGTTGAAGTGGCTGCCAGTGACCAGATTACTCAGTGTTTCGAAGGCATGTCTGGCCCCGTACACTGTCTGCGCCTTGATGTCCACGAAGGTGGCCGTCTCCGTGGTGCGCACCACTATCATATAGCTCTCGTCGGTGTTCCAGTCCAGCACCAGGCTGCTGGCATTGACTGTGGCCTTGACCAGAATCTCCTTGCTGCCGTCGCCCAGAGTGCAGTTGCGGATGCACTCCTTGAGGAGATTACTCACAAACAGGCGATTGGTTTCGCGCAGGAACTGCGTCGTCACTGCATTTGGGGCGACCACATTGAAGCGCACCTTCCACGGATCAAAGTGGACACGTTCGTGCGACAGGCTGCACTCGCCGCTGGGCATGGGCCAAGTGGAGCCATATTTGCCGCATGAGAGACGGCAGTCACGCTGGCTCTCAAAGCGTTGCGGCTGCTGGCCGGCTGTGACTGGCACCGGGGGCGGTCCTTCTCCCTCGGGCAGGCAGAGATCTGTCGCATCGCAGATCCATTTGCTGCAGCGAGAGAGAGAGAGTGAAGAGAAAAGAGAGTCATGCGCGTTAAGAGTGGAGTGGAAGGGGGATTACCCAAAGAGAAGGGGGCTTTTGTATCTATATAGATAAGAAGGGGAATACCCACTGAAGAGTGCTGACACCCGTAGAGGGGCAGAGTTCACTGGCAATGGAAATACCCTGAGACCCCAACTGGGAATTCTTGGATAAAATTTGCAAAGCAAATTGTATGCGGAAACAGATAGTAAAGTTCCGTTTCAATTTATGTAAGTATGTCCACATTGACTTAACAAATATGCAAAGAGTTCAGGAATACATAAACAGTAAACAATGTATTCGCCCTGGAAAATCTCTTGCTGAATAAAGCTATGCTGTAAGTCGTGGACAATACATAATGGAAACATTGCTTGATGTTTACATTAACTACGCAGTTTTAGTGGGGAATAATTAAATGTGCATGCAGCACATACACTTACATACATAGTTCTGCACGTTGACGTACATACATTACGCAAGTTAACAGTATAATATGTTTTTACAAACGTTGCAAATGATCTCTAACATCTGTTAAACACTAAGTTGCTAATCCTTTCAAATAATACTGCTAAGTCGGTGATCCTTTAACAGCTGTTAGGTAGTCTGTTAAAGGCTCCTTTGACTGCAATACAAACCTGCTGCTGTTGTTGTTCTCGCTGCCGCTGTTGGCTTCCCTGCTGTTGTCGGCGGCCACTGAGTGTGCGGCTGCTGCGCAAATCAACAGGGCGAGCAGAGCGCAGCAAGTGTAACGGTTAAACTGCATGCTGAAATGGGTCGCGCTTTAACCGTTTGGCCTGCTTGCAGTTTCGATAAAGCGACGCAGCCAAGAGTCCAATCAAATTAAGTTCAATTAAATCGTATAAAAGGCGAAAAGAAAGTAAAACAAAACAAAACAAAAACAAAATAAAATGTCAACGTCTTCTGGCGTTCCGTATGAATGCCGAATGCCGCATGCAGCGTGAGCGGCGCATGCAGATGGGCGCAGCACAAAAACCGAACTGAAACTAAATTAAATAAATGCTGAAAATGCTAGCTTATCAGCCGCGCAGCTGGCTTTGGCTGCGGCAGCGGCGCACTGACGCTGCGCTGTCCGCGTTGAAGCGTTGCGCTTGCCAATAGGCAATCGGGATAGTACGAAATAAAACATAATTAAAATGTCACATACATATGTCATGTGCGGTACAAATGTACCAAATGTAACAACTGTACAGAGCTAGAGGTTATGTGGGGCAGTGCTGCAGCTGTTAACTGGCCAACTGTAAAGGGGGCGACCCGATTACAGTCCCATTAACAGCAAGTTCGAATTTCGAATACTCTTCACTCTTTCAGTTCTGTTAATCGCACATTGCTGACACTGGCAAAAATGAAGTGTTTAATGTAAAAATTAAATGGATTAATGCAATCAAATTGTAATTGCTTTTTAATTATTCATCACTTATTCGTGGTGCTTTTCGAGAATGACAGCTAAACAAGTAACAGTTTAAAGCGCATCGAATGCCAAAAAGTCAATCCAGTGAGAAATTCGCATTTGCATGCAACGCAACAAACTCACAGCGTTTTCCTTTCTGCCGCTTTCTCTGGAAAGTGCATAAGATGATAGATATCACATTGACATATATACCATATATAGGCAATAATATCGTACAGACAGATTAACACACGCCCCTCATTTATTTTAATGCTGATTAAGTTGAAAAAACAACTGGGAATACGTATTAATTAAAACATTTGCCTGAATAGGTTTATATATGTATATGTATAATGGAAAAAATCGTAATAAAATCCATTGCCAAATTGGAATTGGAAAAAAGTACCCATAATACAAAGATTTTGCCTTTGGTTTAATCAGTTCATTATCGAGCTTGATTGTACCCTGTAAATTGTAGGCATGTGCCAATTCGGGCAGTTGGCTACGATCAAGAAAGTAGCTATCAAAATACTTTTTTTTGTATACATACATATTTATTTGATGGAAATACTATAAACATACATCGTATATATATATATATATATATATATGTATATCTATATATAACTATCTATATCATATATATCTATGTAAACTAGTCTACCTTGTACTTTTCCATTACATTTTCAGTCTTATTTGAAATTTATATAAATGTTTTCTGTTTTCTCTTTTCTATCCAGCACAAACTGTACCTATTTTGTCTCAATTTGTACTAAATGCATCTCAAATTGTACCAAAAAAAGCTGATTTCAGCAATCACTTCAATTACGCGTGGTATCTGCTAGTTGCGCTTATTCGATTTGGCGCATTCTTGTGTGATTTATTTTTGTTTTCAATTTCTCATGTGTTTTTTACCAGAAACACCCGCATATTTTACACCCTCGTCCATTATGCAAGCTCGGGAAGAATAAGTTGAGAGCAAATTAAAAAGCACAAAACTGAAATGTGAACTCATGTGTGTGTGCGTGTATGTGTGTGTGTGTGTGAGGGCATTGTTGATTATTATTTTTATTGTATTCGGCATTTACACACACTCGGACACATAGTTCGCTTTTCATTATTATTTCTTTTTATTATTATTTTATGTTTTTCAATTTCATTTCAATTTCATGTGCGCCTTTTGTGCGCTTTCAAATGAATTATGCGAAGCGCCGCCTTGGCCCATTGTTGCCACATTTCTCCCACTCTCCCTCTCTCTCTCTCTCTCTACATGTGTGTGTCTGTGTGTGAGTGGGTACTATGTAAAATTATAATAATTAAAAAATGTGCAAGGCAAGCTTAGTGGAAGAGGGAGAACACTGTAGATGATAGCACAACGAGTGACTTATCCAAGGAGACTGAATCAGATATATATATATATATATATATATATATATATATATATATATATATATATATATATATATATGTATATATAAACTATATATATATATATATAAACTATGTATATATGCACTTAGTAATATCGGGAGTCAGAGCTCATGCATTGAGTAGCCTAGCTAAGGATGAGACCTTTGCAGAAAGAACAACTGTGCGTGATATCTTCTCTAATCCGAGACAGGAGTCAGACAAATCAGAGATCATATTTCATATAGTCAGAAAGTTAAGAAAGTAAAGCTTTCAACAATGGAAAATGAGTCCAACCCGGGTTCACTTTGTAATGAATTAAAGAACAGTCGTTGAATATATCAAAGTTTTAGAAACATAGAAATGATGTCAAGTTATACTTGAATATAAGACTTAAAGTTGCCTTAAAGACTTCTCAAGTTCAAAGACGCAGCTGTAATTTTCATCGCCGTGACGCAGGACACTCACGTGCAGCTCTCACGCACGCTCTCTGGCTCCTCTCTAGTCTCCACACATATGTTGCAAGCCTGCCATGAGTTTCTCAAGCGTTGCGTTCATTGCCGGACATGCCAAGGAATGTTGGTTAGGGGGCGGGGCAGAAAGAGATAGAGAGAGAGAGAGAGAGAGTGTGGAAGTGTGGGAGTAGGAGTGGGAGTGGGTGGGCGTGGCTTGCAGACTGCGACTCCTGTGCTGCAGCAGGACAATGCAGATGCGAATGCTCTTCGTCGCTGATTATGACGTTGATTACATTTCGGCCGCGCCCACCGCTATCTCCCCCCGCCCACTGACCAACTCTCCGTCAGTCTGTCTGTCAGTCCATCTCTCTGTCTGTCTGTCTGTCTGTCCGTCCGTCCGTCAGTTTGTCAGTCAGCGGCTGCTTAGAACAATGCGAGATTAAAAACTGTAACAAATTACAAGCAAAACGGCAAATAAATTACAAAATAGAAAGAGCGAGAGAGAGGGAGAGAGAGAGTGAGAGAGAGAGAGAAGATGGTGAAAAGGAACAACAAGTGAATGCAAAAAAATGCCTTGTAATGGAGATGGGAATGAGCAACCCCCTCCCTCCCTACTAACCACAAATGAGATGGAGTTCAGTGTCCGCATATGAGAACATCTCTCTCCCTCCCCCTCACTCTCTCTTTATCTCTCTCTCTCTGTGTGTGTGGGAGCTAGCGTGCAACATGTGCATGGCTTATCACGTTGATTAAGTTAATTAGCAGCTGCAAATGAATTGAAAGTGAAAGAAGAAGCAGGGACATCGGAATAGAAGATAGAGCAGACAGAGATATAGGCAGAGGCATTGACAGGGACAGGGACAGCGACAGGGACAGGGACAGAGGCAGAGGCGAGTGTAGAGGAATCAGAGTAGAAAGATCACATATCTTGACTTGTCTGCTATGTACTGACACTGTACTAATGTGTACTAATGTGTGCTACACAGCTTTGTCACTGCTATAATGCAACACTGTGCTACAAGCTCCACAATTCGCTAATAGATTATTGCAATATATCTATGGTAAATGTCAATTGGATGATTTTAAAAAGAATGTTCCGTCAAAAGATATACTTGCAAAATGAAAAAAAAAACTACAATTTGTATAGTATATAGTAAAATATTTACAATACATTCATGCACATAACCAGAACCTAAACAATCTTTCTCATCTGGTGTTCCTCGGAGAAGCCATTTATGTTAGTTTCCCTTCTGTTTAGGCCTTTGATCAATGACCTTCTTCTACTCATTTACAAATACCTTATTTACAATACAATACCTCACTCTCTACACCTCAATTGATCGTGCAATTTTAGAGTCTACTTTAACCTTAAAAGGTATGAAAGGAATCAATGCTCGAAATGAAATGAAGTGCTTTACAAAAGGAATTTGCAGGTAGTCGATCGACAGGCAAATATGACACATAAAGTTCAGTTTTGCAACGAAAAGTATCACAAATTCAGATGACTTTATATTACTCGAATGACATTATGTACACACTTACATACACACAATACATATGAGCTTGGCAATGGCATTCATACTAGAGGTGGGAAAACATCGATGTCTGCGAACATCGATGTTTTCGATGTTTTTAAAGTTAATTATCGATGAAACATCGATGTTTTGGAGAAAAACTTTTTTATAGACAAAACAATACCTAAACTTCATTGAGATCATTGTTTTTGTTTAGGAACAGTAATTGGTCTATCACTTTTGAAGAAAGTCTTGTTCGCCTGTCAGAGATCAGCTGGCCCGCCTAGCTGAATACCCGCTCAGACTCACAAGACGAAGCCGGCACACATAAAATTTTGTATACCAGAGTTTTCAGCACCTGTCTCCAGTACTCATCCAAAAAAACATGAACATAATCGAAAATTGTATATATGCACTTGATCCTTCCTTCCAGTATTGCAAAGGGTCGCATTTTTCGTTTGAATTTGCTTTCCCCTTAGTTAATTTGGATACTTACAATTTCCACGTTTTACGTTTTACCACGAATTTTGGTATCATCGATGTTAGCAAAATTGACATCGGTGTTACCGATGCTTGGAAAACATCGATGACATCGATGTTGGCATCGATGTTTCCCCACCTCTAATTCATACACAGACGTATGCATGTCAAGGCTTACGTTACGTTATTTATATTGTTTAATTATCAGAAACTACTTATATTTATCCTAAGTAGTCTTGGAGAAGTAACAACCATAGATGCTCATTAGGTTATAGAAATATATGTATTCTGATCTCTAATGAAATAAATAAATAAATAAAAAACGTTTAATTATAGGTTAAAGGGTATGCTCGACTGTTGCTCTCGCTCTACTACTACTATTTCTTTGCTTTACTACCATTCTCTTAGCTTCTAACTATTGCTATCGATCCTCATCTTATTACTATTATGAAGAGTATTGCCTATAACATTATGCCAACTAAAAAGAAGGAGCACAAATATATTTATTCTTGATCAGCATGAACAGAAGATCAATGTAGTCTGCCTGAAACTTCGAACGGATAATCAGTATGGAAGTTATTTAAGAAATAGTTTTAAGGGGTGTCACAATTTCCCATGCGTTGCCTGCAGGGAAGGCACAAAAGTTGATTATATCAGAATCTTTTTGGTGGTGGGTATTTAACAGTCGAGCACGCCCTTCTCACTACACTTCTTCTACTTGTTCTTCTCCTGTTTCTACTACTCTTTCTGCCAAGCTACTTCTACTCTGTCTATACTCGTTCTACTACTCTTTCTACCTCCTAGTTTCACTCTACTTCATTCTACTCTACTACGCAACTACAGTTTCTCCTACTCGCGTTCCTTCTCCTCTACTGCTTCCTACTTCTTTTTCCTCGCACCTCACACCTCGCACCGTTATTCGCAGAACTGCAAATGAAGTGAAAATGAACTCGTCGAATCGGTGGAGCGTTCTCTACTCTTCTCTACTCTTCTCTTCTGTTCTCTTCTGTTCTGTTTCTGTTCTGTTTCTGCTCTGCTGTATTATTGTTTTCAATTCCCGCTGAAGGTGCTGCCCTCTACGGCCTGTTGGAGAGGGAGAAGTGGGCAGAGGGTGCTGCTATCGGTCAGCATCGGCGATGGGGTCGGGTCGGTCGCGCTGCACATGTCGCACTGCTCGAGCCGCAAACAATGCAAATTGCATGAGTGAATGACTGAATGAACGACTGAGTAGGTGAGTGAATGAGTGAATGAGTGAGTGTATGGGTGAATGCCATTTTGCATTTGATTTCAATGCCTGCTCAGTTGCTGCTGTCGTTGTTGTTGTTGTTGTCATTGTACAGTGCCTGCATTCGCATTCGCATTGAATTTCTCTTTTGATTAAATCAAATGCATAAAATGTTTTCAATTCAATACGAAGAACATACAAAAGAGAGAAAGGCAGAAAGAGAGAGAGAGAGAAAGGGGGAGAGAGAGAGAGAGAGGGAGAGGGAAAAGCAGAAACTGAAATCTGAATCAGAGTCAGAATCGGAATCACCGTCAGAATCGGCCTCAGCGTCCACGCTTAACTTTTTTTAATTTGTGCTCAGCTTGTTTTATACCCCGCGCAGCAGATGGCAGTGAGTGGGGTATGTACGAGGAAAGTGAAAAGAAATTACACAGAAATAATTAAGGTATAAGTATTGCAAATTCAATTTCTTCATTTATCTATGTATTTACTTTAAACTAGTTGAGCTTCAAGTGCAGAGTATCTTCAAGTCGTGCATAATGGCTTGATTATTTTTTGTTGCATTTCAAACTTTGATATACCTGCCAATCGCATACAGCATTTGAACAAGTGCAGAATATCAGCAAGTCGTGCATACCCACTTAAAAGTTTTCTCGTTTTCTCGTCTTTTTTATGCACATATGCCACATGTGTGTGTCCGACTGTGTTTGTGTGTGTGTGTGCGTGTGTGTGCTTGTGCGGGCCTCTAGTTTTTTAATTAATTGCACTAACATTTGCCCCCCTCCTCAACTTGCCCCGCCCCCTTGGCTTGCCCCCCGATTCGCCCTTGTCGAGCTTTGCCTCGCCTTTGTTTTCGCTTCTTTCTCTTTTTCGGGCTATTCTCGTTGTTGTTTTTTATTGTTTCTGATTTCATTATCAAACCAAATGTTGCTCAAGTTCAAGGCGATTACCCCCTCCTCCTTTACCCTTCCCCCTCGTTCCGCCTTTGTCTAACGCTGTCTCTCGCGCTCTCTCATTCTCTCTCTCTCTCTCTCTCTCTCTCTGAACTTGTCGCTGTTTAATGGGATAATTTAACCAAATTTATAGCAAGGTGTCGCCACAGCTGACAATCATATCATATTATATCATATAGTGGATAATACTATAGAAAGATGGGAAGCTATATACATATCTATATATAGCTTAGTCAATGAACATCATCATCATAATGATGAGTAAACGAATCTTACCTTATCTTACCTTATACAAAGCAACCGAATCGAAACTAACCTAACTCAACTTTACCCAACGTAACATACCAAGAGTATACTATAGATATCCATAGATACTATAGATATACTAGATTCCGCACATATCCTGATTAGCTCACTGGGAACAAATGATTATGATGTTGGTATTATCTACCAATAATATAGTGGAACTGTGCTCTGCTATTTCCCCTGTATTTATAAAACTGTTATATGTATACGTTCTACTACTTCTTCTACGGGTGATCTGTTCAATCGTGTCGAATGATAACCAGGCTTAATCAGTTTTCCATGCCTTACGCAATTCGATACAGTCTATTTCTGTCTCGATCGAGTATGAAAGCATCTTGCTGAGTTATGTGAAACAAGAACAAGATGGTACTTGTACTTTAAAAGAAGGTACTTTATAAAAAAACAACATTTTAATTTGTATACCCTTGCAGAGGGTATATTCATTTCGGACAGGAGTTTGCAACGGAACTTAGCAGACATCTTCGACCCTATAAAGTATAGACTTGTATATTGTAAATCGGCATTACCAAGGCAATCGAACTAGCCCTGTCCGTGTGTCCGTCTGTCCGTGTGTCCGTCTGTTGCAACGCAAACTAGTCTCTCAGTTTTACAGCTATTTTGATGAAACTTAGTACACATGCTTCTTATAGCTGCACGCTGTATATAAGCCGGAACGAGCCGCATCCGAGCGATATATCGGACAGCTGCCATACAAACTATCGGCCAATTTTTGTTATTTGTCAAGATATTGCACTCAAATTTAATTCATCGGACTTTTTCTATATATATAATATGCATCTAAAGTGTCATCAAAATCGAACCAATATAACATATAGCTGCCATAGAAACAATCGGCCGAAATTAATATTTTTGATCCAAAACCAGAATTGTTTTTTGAAATAAGTTAACTTATTTAAGCGGCAGACGGACTGACGAACAGACATACAGTTAGTCAAGTAACTCTTTATACATATGTACATAACATAAACATGTACATATGTATGTGTAAAGAGTTACTTTACTCACTGTAGCTAGTTCGAATCCTCTGCTGAAGAGAGAGTAGAGCAGAGTATACATATATATATTATAAGATCGGGCATGTCTCAAAACCTCCTGGCATACATTAATATACCCTCTGCAAGGATATACAAATTATAATGTATAAATTGTAAAGCTATTGTTAACTCGAATGGAATAGACTCCGCGACAAGTTTTTGTTTTTATTTATTCATACACATAACTTTCACAGCATACTGTATGAATTGAGTACAACATGAACTCATAATGTGTACCAACATTCCATTCAATTTACATTCATTTCAAACATTTTTGACTGGAGCCTAACTTGTTCCATATGTTAAGCTGAGTTGAACTTGTTCAGTTTGTCTTCTCTCTTCCCATTGGCCCAGCAGATGGAATGGAATGGAACTTGTCAAACTATTAGTACTAATATTGTATAAGATGAAAAGGAACTATTTGGTATATATACTATATAGTTGGATATCTAAAACATCTGATGCAAAATTGAGTTGCACAATCTTCTTGTTATTGCCGCGTGGCAAAAAACTGTCGTCGGGATCTGTCAGGGATAATAAACAGTTCGGACAGCTGTCGGGGGTGTTTGCGGGGGCTGCGGCAGCGCAGTTCTGATTACATATTATGATTTCATTTTGCAACTGAAACAGACAACATCAGCAAGCAACAGCAACAACAACAGCAACTGCAGCTCAGCCAAAGAAACAAAACAACGTGGCAACATTTCGAACATGTCAGGGAAGGTGGGGGAGAGGGAATGTATCCGGGGAGACGTTGCCAACTGCGAGCACAAGCCTTGTTGTTGTTGTGGGTACTGTATGGGGCTGCCAACTAGCGGCAACTTGACTGCCTCCTTCTCATGCTGCCACAGCTTCTCTCTCTCTCTCTCTCTCTCCGTATCTCGTTCTCTGTCTGCTGTGTTGTTTTTATGCCCTTTGTAGCGCTGATTCTCTTATCTACAACAGGTGATTGGTAACGCCAAGGGAAGTGAATAAAACACAAACTGCGTGAATCATTTATTAAACAATCGCAACCTATTTCATTTTTATAGCACAGATCTAGGGATGATTTGCATTTCGATTTGGCTTTTGAAATAGGTAAACGTGTAGCATACTTTTCAGGGCTATAGTTTTTTTATTGGGCTTAGTACGAGGTCCTATAAATGTAATGGTTTACGGATTGAATTTCTTTCTGCAACATTTTGGCGTACACTCTAGATACACTTACTAGATTATAATATTTAAATATAACATGAAAATGTATATACATACATACATACATATATCTAACATTCTCAATTTCAGAGTGCACTTTGTTTTCTAGAGATCACTTGAATATGTCTCCGGGTGTCCACGAAAGCAAAGAAGAAAAGGCAATTATTTGTACTTATTAAGTTTTTAGATACACAAACAGAAGAGATTGTCCGACATGTGCTATGTTAATACGTATTATTAATTTATTTTATTTTAAATTAAGACATGGTGTAGTTAATAATTAAATACCATCATTATATAATCCTTTTAAAGTTAAAATTTATGCCATCTTTCATACTTTAATATGTTGTTGGGGTCCTATAACTGTTTTATACCTTTTAATAATATTTATAAATATACTGCTAAAATGTCGGCTGAAAATAATAAATAAATCAATATGATTTCTTAATTGAAGATAAATGTTCTGCTATCTGTTTATTTGGCTACAAATAATAAATATGATGGAAAGAGCATTGAAACCTATTTTATTATTTATTTGTTATATTTAATATTTATCTAACGTAAGTGATGCAGGTAAGACTTTATTTTGATTAATAAGAATAAAGTATACATAAAAGGTATTACTCAGAGTTCTGTTAGCATAATATATTTTTCCCCAGATTATAGCATCATGTTATAGCACACTATATGTATATTATTCCTACCAAGAGCATCTTTCGCTTCCGCATTTGTCTATCGCTTGTTTCGTTCTGTTTGTTTCTTGTTGTCTTCACGTGATGTCTGCCCCTCCAGCCCCTGCTCCTTTGCCTGATCCTGCTCTTTCACTCTAATTTGCACGCTTTCTCACTCTCTCTCGCTCTCTTTAGCTCTGTCTTGTTCTCTGTCGCGCTGCTTGTCGCAAGGCGCCAACGTAATCAGGATAACAAATGAGATCCTTGTCGACAGTTGTTGCCTGCTTTTGTGTCAGTGGCATCATCATCATCACAATGAAAGCCAGCTAGAGAGAGAGACAGCAAGAGGTGCGAGAGAGACAGAGAGAGAAAGAGAAAGGGAGCTGGGTGGGAGGGGTGGAGGGGATGCTGGTGCGCTCTGTCAACGCTCGGCGCTGTCGGCATCTTTTCGCCTGACGCTCTACATTGTTATTGTTATTATTTTTGCTGCCTTTATGCAATGTTTTGATTAATTTTTGCCGCAGCACACGCCCCACTCCCCACTCCCCCTTGGTCACCCCCTGCCTGCCTCCCCTTACTACCTAAACATGCTCTGCAGTCGAGCCCTTCCCTTCCCCTTCCCCATCTCGTCGCGCATTTGCCTGACTGCATTCGACTGGGGATTGGGGCAGCACAGGGAACTGAAGGAGGGTGGCATGGAGTGGGTTATATTGGGGGCGTATTCCTCTCTCCCTCCATCTCCCTCTCTCTCTCTCTCTCTCTCTCTCTCTCTCCTGGTTCTGCTCTGTTTTGTTTAGTAGTTTTATGACTCGCTTTCGGTAAACAATGAAGAACGAACGGTGTGCATTGTCTCGGCCCATGGTAATAATGCTCGGTTACTTCCTCCACGAGCGGGCGGCAGGCAGTTGCAGTGTGGCGTGGCAGGCGTTGTGGAAAGACGTTGCCACATTGAGATTTAATAAATCAACATGGCGGCTCAGAGAATGAGCGAGAGAAGGGGAGACGAAGATTGTGGGGAAGGCGGCGGTTTTCCATTTTGCAAATCAATTTTGTAAATTATAACGCATTTTGCACAGTTTGCATTCAGCATACCCTGTAGGCATAGCAAATGGGGTATGCTCTGTTAAAGGCTGTGGGCGTGGCAGTACCTCTACCTCGTTCCATCACCTTCATCCGCCTTTCTGTCAACGCATTCAACAGTCCTAATTTGAAATGCTTTAATCTCTGGACTCATCAAATCAAATTAGACATGAAGGTACCTCGATCTAGGTACGGTTCGGGTGCCTTCTAAAATAAAAAATACAGTGTTTTCACGATACACCAATCAATCCAATGGAAGTAATAGTATCGTTAAGGAGTATTCACTGTACAATATACCTTATACCTTATCCTCATAACATTTCTACTTGCGAGTACCTTATCAGTTTGGTTTACAGGGTGCTCCACAGTCGAGTGCCCTGCACTCTTGTACTCTTTACTTGTTTTCTCTTGCATTTCTCAACGCAATCCGCAACGGACTCTCAACCAGGCCAACACACACACACACACACACACACACAGACACACGCACACTCACACAAAGGGACTCACGCACACTCGTATCAATTATATTGATTGCATTTGCATTGCGGCATCTCTTCACCCCCGCACCCCCGCACTCCTTGGGAGCATAATGAAAATGCATTTTGTTGCAATTTTGATTGAGTTGCGATATTTGCGTTTTATTGGCCCAAAATGCCAAAGAGAATGTTCGCTCAGGCGTGTGGATGGTGCCTTTTTCGAAAGCACGGTAAATTGTAACAGGAATAACGGCTAATTTGATTAGTACACTAACGAAACTGGATTTTCCTTATAGGCATTTATATGCATTACTTCATTTGACGGTGCATTTATCAGTCGAGAGATAGTATGAAAGCTGGTTGAGATATATCTTCATATAATCATATTAAACATTAACAAAGTTGATGTATATACTTGTAGAGCATCAATACTTATCAATACTCAGGAATGTAGAGTTGCAAAGGATGGAAAAACTGAAAAGGGTATTATGTCAATGGTAAAATGTATATAACAAACAAAGTATTAATTATAATTCGTCTTCTTAGTATTTAATCAGTGTTAACACAGATAAGTCAATATTACCTTACCTGTCTTTATATATCGTAAGTGTGTAGACCCCAAATATTTAAAAATTACTTCCTATATTATTAAATATATAGGAACTACAATTTGGAGGCAATATATCTGTAACTTTCTTACTTGTTTCTTGTCTTTATTCCTCCTTTCCGTTTCGTTATTCTATTTCATCTTTCGGTTGATATCTTTTCTCGTTATCTGTTTCACAAAATTTTACTTAATTTCGCTTTTTATATTAATTTTATCTTATTTTACATCGAAGATTGAAGGGCAGCCGGAAAAGTATGTACTATATATTCTTGAACAGCATTAACAGGCGATTCGATGTCCGTCTGCATGAAAACATGGATCTCAAGTAGAATTAGAACAAGGACTACAAATTACAATATGCCTTACTTGACATGTTAGTTATATTATATATTATATGTGATGTAATGTCACCTCACATTTATTTTGAATTTCGTCACGCTCCGTGAATCGATATCGAAATCGAATTGGAATTTTAATTTTCTAGAAATTTGGTTGCAAGTGAATAGTGTAGAAAGATTTATTCAGTAATAGCTTAAGTTTTTTTTTATTATTATTATTATTTATTATTATAGTCACTAGGAATCCTTCAGTTCCTTCTGAACTTAACCTAATGTGTAGTTTAAATAATTTTGATATTTAGTAGCACCGCCAAGTATGCAATATAAAATAGCAAAGCAAGGAAGTTAAGAAGACATCATTTTGGTGGACAATAAGGAGGGTAGCGGGTACGTACGATAACAATCGGAAATATATCGATTGTGCCATAAATCATTTTGCTTGCTTGTTTAAAATCGTGTTCGTGTTCGAGATCTGCAATCAGCACTATCATTCCTCTTTTTCCCTTTTTTTTATCACTGTCTCTTGCTCCATATATTCCTAAAAATATCTAGTTCAATTGTACTTCCTCTAAATGTATCTATCAGCTTCCACATAGAGATATGTTGGGCATTAATCGAAGAAGGGACTCGAAGATGTTTCACACTTGGAGTTCCTTAAGTTCTCACACTGCCCTTTCTCTTCTCCTTTCCCACCTCTTCTTGTTCTCTCTCTCCCTCTTGCCCCTTCACCGCATCGACTGGCTTTGCCTTTGTTAATGCGTCAGGGGACACGAAAGTAAAGTCGAACATTTTTGGATGGCGAAATCAACAATGAAATTTGCGTTTGATGCTGCTGATAGAGTGCTGCCAGGGGCGGCCTCCAAGGGGAAAGGGAAGGTAAGGATGGGTAAGGGGGGGTAGGATAAAAGGGGGCGTGGTTAAAGACGGTGGTTAATTGGAATTTTTAATTATGATTTGTCATTGCGCATGAAAAGCAGACAAAAATGAAAAACAACTGCAAAACACAGTGAAAAGGGGCATGGCGAAGGACAGCAGAGAGGGGATGGAGGGGAAGGAGGGAAGGCAGGCAGGCAGGTAGGAGAAGGTAAATTGCAATGGCAATTTTGTTAGCCAAGCCAAGAACGCATTACGCACGAAACTAGGACTAGCAACAACTACAACGAGAAAGAGAAGAGCAAGAGAGAAACAGAGAGAGAGAGAGAGGGAGAGGGAGAGAGGGAGAGGGAGAGAGTAGAAAAGACAGAGAAGGAAAATGGGCAAAAAGTCGGATAAATTTTGCAGCATTTTGTAATCATTTTAATTGCCCCAATAATGCGGTAGCGTGGGCGAAGGGAAATCCGTTCTCCCCACATCCCGCACATCCCGCACACCCCCGTTCCCATTTCCACCTTTCATTCCCTACTCCCCTCTGTGCGAACCTCAACCAACGCGCTCCGCCCCTGGACGGGGCCGCACTTTATGGAAATCATTAAGTTAATTACATTTTTTGCACGCGCCGAATGCGATGCTAAAACAACAGCAATAAAGAAAGCCAAAGAGAGAGAGAGAGAGAGAGTGAGCGAGAGAGAGAGAGGGAGAGAGAGGGAGAGGGGAGCGAGACAGGTGTATGGCAAAGCGCAGCATCAACACGAACAGACACGAACGAACACGTCAAAATTATAATCAGCGCCACACAAAAGCACACGGCGCGCCACCAGTTAGCTCTGTCTCTGTCTCCCTCTCCCTTTCTTTCTCTCTCTCTTCCTCCCTCTCCTTCTTCCTCTTCCTCTGTATCTGTCTATGTGTGTGTGTGAGGTAGAGGAGGAGGAGGGCGTGGTCAGGGCAGGCAGCTGCAGCGAGAACAACAAACTACGTTGCAAGCCAAAAGATGCTCGACTAATGGGATACCCCGTAAAAGTAAAATAGGCTGATTTAAACAAATGTAGTTGAGGCTATTAGATGTAGAATACAAAATGTACTGGCATACAAAATGCACGACTAACAGATACCCTGTAAACTGGTAGCGACAAAGAGAAGAGCTAAGTAAGCAGTCCAAATGGATTGCCAACCAACGCAGCTGCTTATACCCTGTCATTGAGTGTTGCTCGACATATGAATACCCTGTAAAATGCAGTTTGGTGTGCTACTTAAATTATTTGCAATTATACATGGTTGCATCGCATTTGCTGTCGAGAGATAAGCTAAGCGCCGAAATACGCGACTAACAGATACCCTATAAAAAACAGAAAACAAATTAAGTGTATATTGGGTAAACAATTAAGATGATCAGCAGCTGTGTATACGCCCCCCTTCATTGCCTTTACAGGGTATCAGCTTTTCTACTAAAGAGAAAAGTGAAAACACACAACATGAGAAATATTTTCATAATACTAATTGCATCGTCACAATGTCATTTTCAGTCGGAGAATGAGAAGGTGGAGCAGCAGCAGAGAACGAAGAGGAAGAGGAGAAGAAGGAGGAGGAGGAGGAGGTGGGAGAGAGACTGGAAGAGGGGCAGAGTGAGATGCCCATGGCGGCTGTCTGTCAGGACAACGAGCTGAGCTGAGATGAAACTGAATTTATGCTAAAATGCAGCCAAGCAAAAGGAACAACAACAACAACAACTGCAACGATGATGATGATGGAGGCGACGATGATGATGATGATGATGATGATGATGACGATAAGGAGGACGACAACAGAACGCAAGGACTCGTCCTGGCAGGCGGCTGACTGACTGTGGCCCCACAAAAGAAAATGAGTTGAAAAAAGTAATTAAAAAAGGAAGAAGCGCCAACAAATGCGAGAGAAGAGCAAAAGAAGGAGGCATAGCCGAAGTACGTGATGCGCTACGCACGAGAAGAAGCTATAAAGAGAGCAATGAGAGAACAACGAAAGAGAGAGAGAGGAACAGAAAGCAAGGAATGGAGAAGGAAAATGAAGCTACTAGAAGAATTCTGAAATGATTAGGATAGTTGATGAGATTCAATGACTTACGATGTGTTACGGAGATAAAGAGAGAGAGAGAGAGAGAGGGACTGAGTCATAGATAGAAAGAGAGAGAGAGAAGATTCAAAGAAATAGCAATATATATAGATGTAGAGAGGAAGATAGACAAAAAGAAACGTATACATATGTGCATAAGTAGAGTTGCAAGAGAAAAGGGATGGAGGCTGAAAGATAGAGAGGAGAAAATGAGTGAGTAAGTAAGTAAACGCGTGAGTAGCAGGAAGAGAGACAGAGAGAAAGAAATACGAAATAAAGAAAGACCAAGAATGAAAAAGAACGGGTAAAAAAAGAATCAAATAACAGGCAAAATAAGATGTAGAGAGGTATACAGAGAGAGAAAGAAAGGATATACATATATAAAGATGAAACCAATAAAGAGATAACCAACATCAAATTTATAAAGAAATATTGGAAAAAGAAAAGAGAGAGTAAGTAAGTGCAACCGAAGAAAGATTTGAAGAAGATAAAGTGCCAGGCAAAAGCTATATTCGAGTGCACCCGAAAGTGAGGAACTCTTCGCCAATAACTCCTGAAGACAATAGATATTGTTTTTTATCTACTCACCTACCTACCAAACTTATTCTTACCTTCTATAATAGTTATATATTTATTTGTATAATAGAAAAAGCTCGTTATATGCCAAAGCACAAAGTTGAATCTTCGAAACATACAAACAAACCTTACTGAAGCTGAATCATGACTAACTTTTATAATAGCTGTGATCTGTGTGTTCACACAGACATCGACTCGATTAGTTATCCTGATCAAGAATATATATACTTAGTGGGTTCCTTCTGCCTGTTACATACAATTGCACAAGGTTAGTTTACCCTCTTTCGATCATTTTCAATGGGTATAAATAGATGGAACAATTTAAAGGTGCAGACAGTTGCACGCCTCTCAGGCAGTTGCACAAGACGCACTGCGTGTAGCGCAGCGTTTGCAGTATACGCCAAGGCAGGGAGAGAGGAGGAAGGTAGTAAGAGACAGAGACAGAGAGAGAGAGAGAGATAAAGAGCGGGGGGGGAGGGAGAGAAGGGGCAGGAACAAATGCAAATGCAGTAACACAGCGCAACAATGTGGGCAAATGTTAACATTGAGCGCTAATTTGCCACATGCAGCACGCTGCTTGCCACATTCCGTTGCAACGCCAACTCAAGTCCGATGCATATGGAAAACTGTCTGACAGAAGAAAACACAGGCAATTCCCCTCGACTCCCTCGAGGAGTAGACGATCCCCGATGACCCTGAAGCGAAAGGGTCGAGAGAATTGAGAATCCTCAAAGCTTCAATGGCGAACTTCATGTGCTATACTTATAGATCTGCCAAGTTCCATAAAGATATAGCAGAAAGTACATAAAGTCAATTCGATTAGCTTTTAAATCTTATGAGAAATTGTTGCAAAGCTTAGCAGAGAAGATGATGAATGAAGTTAATTGAATTAAGACGAATAATCAGTTACAAGTACGATTGATTATGAATATATATGTATGTTCGCTTCTTATCCCAGTAATAGGGGTGATTAATTCTTCTCTTCATTCTGTTCATTGCACTTTAGGAAACATTTCAGACCTTATCAAGTATATGTATTCTAAATCGGCCTGTCTTTCTGTAGCAGGGCTGCCCGATCATCCTTTTTCTAGACAGATCTGTTCATTATTTTTATCATCTGGCCTGAAAAAAATCTCTTAAACTTACTATCCAGGAATCTGTGCTGTTTTTATTCCCCTAAACGTATTTTTTTGGTATTATTTTAGTAAAATAGTTCTTAAAATCGACGTGGACAAATCGTTATTCCGGTTTTTCGATTCGATATGCAATCATAAAAAAAAAACTTGTCCAAGTAACATATATTTCAGAAATATTGGTTTCTATTGCCTTATTTCAATAAGGAACATTTTCAAAACAAAAAAAAACCATTTGAACAATATCGATAAGGCTTGAGAAAATACATAAATTTACAAATTTATGATAATTTATAATAATTATAATTGTCTCTTTTTTTTGCCGTTTTTCGTTTTGTCTATCAATTTTGTTTCTGGTTTTTCCACCTTAATCTATGCTCTTTTTGAAAGGGGTAGCTGGTCTGTAGCAACGCAATCTAAACTCTCAGTTAAGGAACTAGTTTAAAAAATCTTTCCACACGATATACATATATATATATGTATTTAATATGCTTATATCAGCACAGAACCACTAAGCTGTCATATCAACTGAAATGGAGATTTTTGTAAAGACCCCAGCATACTTTTTCGAAGTAACTCAACTTATAAACTTATCACCTATTAAAATTAAACAATAACCTATGTTAACTTATCCCATTTGATCAAACTCTGGCAACTATAACTTATAGGTTTTTATAGAAACAATCAGTGAAACATTAAGACTTTTCTAACCTTTTAATCCATCGATTAGAGTTATTACAGTTGTTAACCAATACTTGCCCAATTATATAATATTCTGTACAATTATATATGACTATTGCAGGAACGATCGGAGGTGATTATAACCAGCTAGACTATACAACTTTCGGCAATATCTTTCTTTCAACATCTTTGAATATGAATGTGAAATGATTAGTACTTTTCCCAATACGGAATTAGCTTTATTATATCTCTATCTGTATCTTGATTCATCTTCACATCTTCAGTTAGGTTATGTATGTATATGTTTCTTCATATTATATCCCCTTTATATAGCCATATGTAACTGTAAAATATTTGTAGTATCAGAGTCAGTTTGATTCTCCCATAATCGCATTCTACGCATTAATTCTTCTTCCCGTTTTGCTGTTTGCAGTGCATGAAAAACGCCCCGATGTATGCAATGGAAATTGTTCAGGCTAGCCGCCATTTTGTTTGTACACAGCTGCTTCTCTGCTTGTGTGTGTGTGTTTGTATCTCTGTTGCACGTGTTGCAAACATATTTAATCAAAATGCAGCGACAACAACAACAACAATGGCAGCTAAAATAAATAATTAACAGGCAAAAAGTGGCGCGTGCGAGCGAGACAGCAGCAGCGAAACAAAGTAGCACACACACACACACAGATACACACACACATACACGCACACACACACAGCGGCACTTGTGGCAAGTGAAAGACCAATCAGCGCGACAAAACAATGGACCCGCACACACACAGAGACACACACACACACACATACACAGATGAAGAGGGAAATATAAACACAGATTAGCAACAACAGCAGGAGGTGGAGGAGGAGTGGGAGAAGGAGGAGGGTAGTGGAAAGAATGGGACAGCAGGCAAAAGCAGAGGAAGCTCAGGTGAAACGCGTTGCCTAATGAATTCCTGCTGCAACAACAACAACAACGAGAACAACAACAACGACAGCAGCATCAAATTACAAAATTAAAAATGGCGAGCCGTGGGCAAAGCAGAGCAAGAGGGAGAGGGAGATGGAGAGGGAGATGGAGAGGGAGTGTGGTAGGGGGAGAGAAAGGGAAGCAGAAGACAAAAGACAACAACATGAAATCATTTTCATAATTTCAATGAGACGCTGTCAACGCTGACGTTCATCTAGTTGGTCAACCCTCACACACACACACACAGACAGGCACACACACATACACACACTGCAACTCACTCACACACTGTCTTCCTCTGACTGTCAGCTGAGCTCGTTTATGATTGGCTTCGGCGCAAAAGAAGCAAATGAAATAAAGCAAGAACAACAACAACAACAACACATACACACACACACAGAGCATAATGCAAGCAGCCGAGCAGAGTTGCCAGAGGGGTAGCAGAAAGTGGAAAGAGGAGAGTGGGCAAAGGAGAGCGGGGGGAGTGAGAGAGTGGGGGCGTAGGGCAGGGGGCGTTGCTGCTGCCACGCCTATGCCTCAGTATTAATAAATAAATATAATTTTAGCGCAAGCGCAGGCAAACAGCAACAACAACAACAACAACACCAACAGCGACGCGAGCAGAGACGACAGCAGCAGCAGCAGCAGCGGAGGCAGCAACAAAGCAGCAGGCGAAACAATGCAATGCAAATGAGAAAATTACATCCCTTCATTTGTGCTTTACACACACACGCAGACAAACAGACACACACACAGACAGGCATGCACAGGCTCTGCATGTGTTGGCAGCGCATTGTTGTTATTGTTATTGTCAGCTGCTTCAGCTGTGGTGGCAACCTCATTTGAAAGCTCCTTTGCGGACGCTCACTCGCTCGCTCGCTCTCGCTGTCCTCTTTTCTCTCTCTCTCTCTCACTCTCTCCTTCGTGTGAGCTTGTGCTTGTGTGTGTGGACGGGGTGTTGCCGTATTGTTTAGCTGCTGTTGCTGCTTCTGTTGCTGGCAGCATTAAGTGATTTGAATTTTATTATTCACAGGTGCATCACACACACACACATACACACGCACACACACACACACGGGAATGAATGCAGGCACATATGCATATGCAGAGCAGCAAAGCAACCCGAGACAGTGGAACATAAGCAATGAAACTTGCATGAAATTATGACATTATACCAGAGATTAATGACATTCAATTCTAAATTAAATAAATTAATATCTTATTGATAATCAACTATTTAACTGTTATATTTATTTTTATTTATATACATATGTATATCATTTATTAATAATATAAAATGTCTTCAGCAATTAATAGTTAGTTACGTTGATAAATTTTACGTAGAAAATTATAATTAATTATAAATTAAGTATTATATGCAAAAGAAATATTCATTAATACAACTTTTAAATTACAATCTATTCAATTAATAATAATTATAAAATGGTAATTGACAATTTACTTGTAAACTATATTTTGTAACTATTAAAATATCATATATAAGAAAAACATTATTTATTAAAAAATAAGTATTAAATACAAAAGAAATATTCGTTATTTTGTATTTAATTGTATTTTATATTTATACTTTTTATTATACCCTTATTTGTGAAGATATTCCATAAAATCGAATACATCAGACTATTTCTATATACAAATATATAATATGCACATAATATTTAATCAAAATCGGACCCTTATAGGTATAACTGTCATAGCAACAATCGGACGAAATGCAGCTTTTTGTATGAAGACCAGTTTTGATTTAAGAGATAACTTAACTTATCAGTCCCAATCATAGTGAGACATAATATATTATATAATATAAATACACAATACCTTTGATTTATACACCATTTTATAAAACTAGTAAAGAAACGATCGGAGGATATATAAGAACCTGAAACTATCGGGATGCGGAAATTAGCCTTCTTCCTTGTTTTTATTATACAACAATCATACATAGTTATTAAACTATTTGTAGAATCATTAAGTCGATTGTTCTACGTTAAAATAAATACATGAAATCAAATCTTTTAACCCTTTCATATTAATGAACTTTTTTCCACAAATATTTATATTTCTTAAATTACGAGTTTTGTTTTTTTAATATTAATATTATTCCATAAGAAATCAGATTAACCGTTTACTATTGGTTGATCAGATTTTAAAAGTGTCTTCTTTTAGACACCTTTTCGGGATTGTCCGCGATAATTGTCAGTGAAATTTGCCACGACAAATGGCGAGTTTTCAAAGAATACAATATCCCCGAATCTCGCGCAAAACAACCCACTGTGCGAGGCAATGCTTACCACAGGCCGCCTTAGCAAAGGAAACAACGCTTATGAGGGTTTTGTGCTTGTGCCGTAATTTAACGAAGTCAAAACGAGAAAACAATAAAAGCCGACGCAGCAGCCGAGCACGTGTGTATCGGTGTGTGTGTGTGTGTGTGTGTGTGTACTACTTAGCCAGCATATTGTTGTGTGTTATATTTGTTTATGTTCGTTTCACAACGAGCGAATGAGCGAGCGCAGCGCACGGAGGCTGCGCGCGCTCCTTGCCACCTGCCGTTCTAAGTGGTCGCCGTCGAGAGCGAGATGGCGAGTGGCGAATTCGTTTACAGAGCGAGCGAGCACGAGAGAACAGAGGCTTGCTGTTTAACAGTTGGGCGACCTGTTAATGCGATTTGCAATGTTAATCCCAGCAGTGAATTATGTTAATCAGCCGAAAAGCGCACTGCACTTTTTTTATTAAATATTTTACACTATTTACAAATGAATTATAAATTAGCAGCTGCAAATTAGAATAAATATGCACGAGTCGCAGTCGCAGTTGGCATGTAACTCGCACACACCTAGACTCCCCCACACATACACACACACACACACAGAGGCAGTGACTGTGGCTCGGCTGCGCTGCCTGCGCCTGCATAAAAGCCACAGGATGCTGCTTGCACTTCCGCAGTCGCTGGCCAAACGTGCAGCCCGCAGGTCGCTACCAAACACAAGTCAAATACATTTTTTTTCTCTCTCTCTCTCTCTTGCTCAGTCGCGCGTTAACAATATTTTTTTTTAAAACAATTTCCATTGTTATCATTGTGTGTGTGTGTGTGTGAAATTGAACAAGTTATAAATTGTATAGAAATTTAAATAATTGCATTAATCTCTCAAACCGATGGCCGGACCGTTTATATCGCCGCTGCCGGGCGATCTTCTCACGGAGTACATGTTCGGTCGACGACGACAGCGACGCAATCGCACCACATTCACGCCCCAGCAGCTGCAGGAGCTGGAGGCTCTCTTCCAGAAGACCCACTATCCCGATGTCTTTCTGCGCGAGGAGGTCGCCCTGCGCATCAGCCTCAGTGAGGCGCGCGTCCAGGTGAATCACAACGAGTGGGCCGAAGAATGTATGAAAGAATCTTTCCTTGCCAGCTAGAAATCAAATAGATCAGATCAGATCACATATAGATCAGATGACATTGCAACAGATCAAGTTCAGTTCTTGAGTACCTATGCATTCATACAAAATCAATTTATAGTGTTAATATTGATTTGTAAGTTCACAGAACGATTTAAGGGTTAATTATCGATTAGTTCGTTTTTATGCCAGATTAAACTAAACTAAACTTTAAAGAAATTATTATTAATATTGTTTTCAATATTTAATTTTAGTTTCTAAATTCAAAAATACTGTTAATTTTAATTTAACTTTACTTTGTAATTCATAATTTTAATTTCAAGTCGACTGTCTTAGTTGACGTTAAATAAATAAATAAATATAAATTTAAAAGAATTTTTTTTGTTTCCTGTTTAATTTCCAAATGTTTTAATTTATTTGTAATAATTCAGAAAATGTTGTTTTGTAATATCAATTTTAATTTTATAATATATTTTTATCTTTGAGTCGACTGACTGATTTTAGTTGACATTAAATAATTAATTAGATAAAATATAAGATAATGAAATACATTCAACACATTAATCTGTAAAAACCAAAGATTTTTCATTTTGAAAGTGCGTTGCTGAGGTGTCAAAATGATATAGGGGTTCGTCATAGTTCTAATGCAAGTTTGCAGCGGAAATTAAAGCAAAAGTGAAGGAGTCTCAATATAATTCGATTTATATCAAAGAGATTTAGTGTGCATATTTTCAGCTCCAATAAGTATGCTATAGAACATGTTAATGTTAATGTTGGTAGTTCTACCTTACCTTTCTTTTTTCAACTTATTTATAGTTTAATCATATTACAAGGAAAAGGGATGAAAAGTAATGAACACTTTAAATAATTGTAATGTTTTATTTGCCTGATTGAAAACATTGATTATTCCTTGCGCCTTCTTTTCACAATAGATGCAAGTGCATCTTGGGCGACAACTCCTGCCACCACTAGAAGATTTGCTCACCTTGTTTCGTCCTTGTTTCGTTTCGCAGGTTTGGTTCCAGAACCGACGTGCCAAGTGGCGCAAGCAGGCGCGGCTGCAGTTGTTGCAGGATGCATGGCGGATGCGCTGTCTTAGTCTGGGCACGCCTCCTGTCTTAGCCGGTGGTGGCGGTGGAGCTGCTGTCGGCCCTAGTCAGCGGCCCACAAACGGAGCATCCGGTAGTAGCAGCAATCAGTTGAATCCAGAGAATCTTTCGGCAAACAGTGGAACGCCCGGCAAGGAGTCGCTCGACGCGGGCGTCAACGAGTTGCCACTGAGCAATGGACAAGGCGCTGGCAACTTTACCATGATGCATCCGGCTTTCCAGCAGCAGCAGCCGCCGTCGCATCCACAGTCGGAGCACGAGAAGCTGTCGAAAACCTACACAGAACTAAAGCTGTACAAGGAGCCGACGGCGCACGGGGTCTCTCAGTTGGACTTAGGGGGCATGGCTGCCCTGGCGCCCACTTCTGATGAGGGATCCGATGGCTCTGACTCTGAGGAGATTGACCTGACTTCAGGTGCCTGCATTGATTTCTCACACAAGCAACAACAACAGCAGCAGCAGCAGCAGGCAGCAACTCTGACGGGCACTCAGCCGCAGGGCTCAAATGGCGTGCACTAGGCCAGACGTCGAGCATGGACTATGAGTGTGATGGCAGTGTGCATTTCTGTCTATTTATTTGTTTGATTACATATTTTTTTGCTTTGATTTAGAAATACAAGCGCTATTTAAACAGTAGAAAAACAGTTTCAAATTCGAATTCAAAGTGTGCGCCAATGTTGCAGATATCGATAGCCGATTATTAGTCATGGTTAACAGTGCACTGTTAGGTTAGCAGACAACCAAGTTAACAGCGGCTAATCAGTGTGACCGTGAGCGGTAAGTGATTTAACTTTGTGGTTTGTCGGGTATATGCATAAGTTTTGATAAATGCAAAATATATATGTATTATTTTACAAACATGAACCTATGTTAAAAAAGGTGTGTAATTTTGCACTTTTGAAACAACTTACAAAATGTTAACATTGTTTTTTAATTAATAGCATTGCGGTATGTTAACAAAAAATACCAACATGATTTTTTTGTGAGTTGCAGCTTGTTGGCAACCCTGACGTAATATTTGAAACTTTTTCCTAACGGAAAGTGTTTAGTGTTTAGTTATGAAATAATATTCCTTATATACTCTTTTAATTAACAGGGCATTTCTTTGTCTAGCAGTAGTTAAAACTGTAAACCCGCTGCATCTCTCCCTACCCCACCCCTTTTGAATACCAGCTACAGTCAGAGCTGTGGATCGAGTTAATTTCTGCAAGTGTTATGCCAACTGTTTGTTTAGAATGTGTGTATTATCTGCATTATACCCAGGAATTGTGATAAGGCCCGTAGAATACAGCTTTGTTAGATTTAAAATAGAACTGCCAGATAAAAATGCGAGAAATGCAACAAACTACAGCGAACTGCTTTGATTGTTTATGTGTTTGTGATTCGTTTCCCAATTAGGTCGACATTACTGGCACATAAATATGTCAATATATAACAGATTTCTTTCAGATACATGTTCAATTCCTCTTTATCCACATAATCAAAGAGATATATTATAAGTTCGAAATGCGATAAAGATAAAGAAGGAGAGAGAGTGAGAGAAAATCTCATACATATGTACATATATATTGCTGCTGCTGTCCAGTCCCTCTCTCTCTCTGTCTTGGACTCTCTCCTTTCAATGAATTATTGTGTCTTTAATCTTTATTCCCTTCCTTATGCATATTTCCCTTTTCGCCAGCGGGCAGCGCTGTACAGCGAATTTGATTGCTTGATTCGCGCTGCGTCGGACGCGACGCCCCTGATAAAGCGACGTGGATGACGGTGACGACGATAAGCTCTGTACCGGATAAGCCCGACCGACCAAGCGACCCGAATTGCATCGCGCACACACACACACGCATACACTTTCATATGCATATGTAGTACGTGCGCACTTGATTGCAACGTGCCCGGCTTTGCTACCAGTCTCCACATCTCCTTCTCCGTCTCCGTCTCCGTTTCCATCTTCTTCTTCAACTTTGCAGTCTTTTTTCGGTGTGTCTCTCTCTCCTGAGCTGGCCCCGTCAAGGCTGATGCGGCACCGATTGCCAGCCGAAGATGCCGTTAAGCCTACACCTGAATTTGCGATTGGCCCGACCGGTCGATTCCCGATTCTCGATTGGCAACTTGCCTCGGCCTCGGCCGACAGTGTCCTACAAAGAGTTGCGACCCAGGTCTATCTTTGAAGGTGCAGAAAACTAAAAAGCCATAAAGTAAAACAAACAAGGGTATGGTACAGTTATTTTTCATTTATTGATAGCTCCGTTGGAACTATCGTGACTGCTGATTCATACTTTATGATTTTATTGTTGATATGTTTGCACACACTCGTGAGCAAACGGTCGCATGAGCTATCTTCTGGCAAAACTGGGTTATCTGCATCAAAAGAACAAAGCAAATTGTAAGAAAAATTGCTTTGATTGCTAGGAAAAATAAAAATAAAGTGACTCGACTAATAGATTATGTTAATGTTAATTGTTATCGATAACGCGCTGTCTAAGCCAATAAATCATACTTGAGTGGAAGGGAATGCACACTCGACAACGGGGGACAGAGAAAGAGAAATAGAGAGAGAGTGCAAGATATTCGTAAGTAACGCAATTCTGCTGCACAGTGATGCCGCATCCTCAATACGCTCACGCACACTCACACACATACATGACGGGCAGACGTATGCACACAGACATACACACACGTAGACAAACAGGCGCAGCAACAGCAGTGGCCAAACACATTTTGTCAACGTCGCGGTCGACGCCGCTGCCCGCGCACTTTCAACTCTGAAACTGAAACTGAAAATAAAACCAAATGCGGTGGCGGCGCCGCCGCCGTCGCTGTCTCCATCGCCTTTGCCGCGTCGCTGTCGCAGTCGTTCTCACAGCCGGCTGTCTCTAACTCTATCTCTCTCTCTCTCTCACTGTGCAGCAATATTGCTGCTGCTCTCTGCTCCCCACTTGGGCTGCGCTGCCAGTTTGCCGGCTGCCGCGCTGCGCTGCTCGCTTCGTTTGCCGTCGCGTCGTTCTGCTTTGCGCTGCGCCACGACGCGGCTTGGCGCTGCTTCTGCGTCAGGCACTTCGTTGGAGTTACACGCGCTGCCGGCCCGCATTCGTGAGCAATATTTCGTGCGAGTCGGACGGAGTCGGACACTCCGATTAAAAAGCATTTGCATTGCCTTAGCCTGTCTGTGCCTTGTTTGCCTTTGCCTTTGGCCTTCGTTTCGTCTGCTTTAACTACGTTTTTTGTTCCTTTTTTTTCCCGTTGTTGTTCCTCACACGTTACGTCAAACGTTACGTCGCGCCTTGTGTATTCTCACTGTGTGCCCACTTGCCGAAAACGCATTAAACAAAGCGCCAAGCGGCCAAAGAAGGAGAACAAATTCATTGAACTCTCTCTCACTTGAGTTGCAGCAGCAGAGGCAGCAACGAGAGCAGCAGCAGCAACAGCAGCGCAGCAGCAGTAGCATCAGCAGCATCTCCAACAGCATCCCAATCCCAGCCAGCAACATGTCAGACGGCATTGAAGTTGAACAAATCGTCGAGAGCAAGCCGAGAAGGGTGAGAGACACTTTTACACATGCATACCGAACTCTCTTTATGCCTGTCTGTGTGTGTTCGTGTGTGTGTGTGTGTAAGAAATATTAAGTGCGGCCAAAGACGAGCAAAAAGAATTAGAGTTGTAGAAGATGCGACAAAGGGGCAGCCAAACAGTACAAGGGAAGAGGAAGAGAGCGAGAGCCCGAGACAGAGGCAGAGGCGCAAGCAGAGCGGAGGCAGAGGGAGAGCGCCAGTGGGAGCTGCAGAGCACAAGAAGAAGTTGAAGCCGCAAACCCAAAGTCAAGTGTGCGTCTGTCTGCCTATCTCTCTCTTCCTCTCTCTCTCTCTCTTTGTCTGTGTGTGTGCGTGTGCAAGTGTTGGACTTTAAATAACTGTGACTCCACTCCACATACAAGAACCGGCCGCCAGAACCAGGGCCAGGGCCAGGGCCAATAGCCATGCTCGGCCTCGGTCGCGCTGCCTCGGCAGGCAATAAAACAGACGCAGAGTAGGGAGAAAGAAGATGGAGAGGGAGCGGGAGCGGGGGAGATAAAAATGGATTTGGTATGCGGGGGAGGCTGCAGCAGCATGCGCGCAAGGGTTGAGTTTTCGGGACAGCGGCGCGACGCCGCCGCATGACGATGCATATCAAGTTCAAGCGCTGCTCTATATATACCACACATATACATACACACACACACACACATACATACATATGTATGTACATATGTATGTATATAGAATATCTATCAGTATAATGTGCAGGCACGATTGTATATCTATATCTTATCGAGCAATTGTTGTGGTTGGCACTATCAATGCCAAAGCCCCAGACTGACTGCGTGCACGGTGGGACCAGACTAAAGTGCGCTCCCCTTACCCTTCCCCTTGGCCGGGGCAAGGACCTTTTGCCTTCGATACGTTTCGATTCGATTGAACTGTCGAGAGATCATCGAGTTGAACAATTCGATTACTCGATTGAGTCACAGCAGCTGCGAAGGCGTCACAGATCGTGACTCAAGACTTAATCAGAGAGTCACTGAGTTTGCCAGCCATATAGCATATGTATATGGCATATACACATTTATGAATTTATACATGTGTGCATACTGTATATTGTATATATGCATGTATGTTCAGGCCAAATCGGCTATTGCAACGCACCATTTACGGCTGCAGCTCAATCAATAAGTCCGGCCCGTGCTGAGCCATGAAAATTGAAACGAAATGCGAAATGCGCTCAAGCGGCTGCAGCAGCAACAATAAAATAATAATACATATGTATATATACAAATTACAACAATAACATCGACAACAACAATTGATATCAATGCCAACAAATAATACATATTAAATATCGTGTCTGCCCCTCAAATCATGGACGCAAATTGCGGCGACTTCTGTTTGCGCGCCAACTAACTGTGATTTGCTTGACGTGAGAGAGAGAGAGAGTGAGAGAGGGCGGCAGCAGGTGCAGGCGGAGGCGGAGGCGCAGGCGCAGCCAACTTAATAATGCGCTGGGGTAACGCGTGCTTATTAAGTTGGCTGCGCTTCCTGATGCGCCAGTTTTGGGTAGCGATTTGTTTCCAGTGCTTGCAATATGCAATGTGACTCACTCACACAGACACACACACATAAATCAACAAGCGTCAGTTGCATGAGGAAGAACAGCAACAACAACATGACGAGTTCCTTTGTGCTCGACTGCAAAATAAGCTAAAAACAAAAACGCGCTAAAGCCCAAGAATTATTAATACATACAGCAACAACAACAACAACAGCAGCAGCAAGTGAAACAACGAATGTGCGACTACAAAATAAAAGGGAAAACACTGATACCCCCTCCTGCAAGCAACCTCCCTCTACCCCGTCCTCCACCTTCTTCCCCACCCAGTGCTCCTAACCCCGCCTTGGCCTCGCCTGCGTTCATGTTTTGACTTCGTCGCGCGAGGCAAATGATTCATGCAGCATTTGGTGCCAGTTGCAGTTAGTGTTGCATATACCCTGCAAAGGGGAATGGCCAGAGAATGGCGTGCCGTGTTCAACAATAAGAACTGTTCCAAATCTCCGTTACAAGTGTGCGGCATCTTGTGTACTACAAGCAGTACGCAATGTGATATGTACCAACTTATTGCATACCATTCACACATCTAGTGTATGCACTAGCACATCTAGCATCTGTTATATATATTATATATACTCAACATATATCATGCCCAGAAGTCGAGTCAAAACTAACAAATTCTAAGAGATCTTAGAGCTCAGTAAATACAAGAATCTTTTCTTGTTTCACGAGCTCTCGGGGTATTTTTGCCAACTCTCCCTGCAGGGTATCTTCCAGTCGATCACGCTAGGCTCCTCTAGAAGTGTTCTTTATTTGCCTTATTTTTCTCGCACACATTTTTAAAAATGTTTTCGAGCGCGCGCAAATAAATATGCGCAAAACAAACCGAAACAGATGTCGCCCTGCGCCAACGAGTCAACGACAGTTGATCCACCCGGCCATCCGATCAGGCGACCGCATTGTGCCGACCGCAGTATACCCTTCCTACCCACCCACACCCACACCCGCAGCCAAAGCCCAAACCCTGTGGGTGTTCCGATCGTTTAGTGTTTTGGAAAGGTTCTGATATCGAATACCTTCTTCACACACACTTATTCAATATAATCGACATTGTTATCGGCGTTTATCAATTGGAGATATGATAGTTCCGTGTGTGGCAACTAACTGCAGTGGAATTTACGGATAACCGAAAGAGAATTCGACACATTTCCGACATAACATAACATAACCTCACCAACAAAATGGGGAATGTATAATATCAAAAAAATAAAGCTACTTGGTATGCAATGCAGCTATACCTGACACGAACATAACCTCACACTGCCTGCCTCCATGGGTAGGTGTGTTCCGTTTCCGGCAACCGTACATTACTCATAATCGATAAATGTTAAATCGAATGAGGAAATAAATCAAGACTACTTGGGGTTTCTTTATGTTTTCGAGCCTTTACTGCTGTGACTCACATTCGATTCTGAAATGAAACTCTCCCCCACCCACCCCCACACTCATAACACTTGTTACATACCCTTTCCAGCAACAACAACTGCTTGGGTTTGCCATTTACAACATTTTCCTTCGAAGCGGACTTTCGTTGAACTGTTTCGACGCTTATCTGAAGAGTATTAGTAAACATGAAACAGGAAAATAGACCCGTACTTATGCATGGCATGCCATGGGATTATGTTCATGTACACATACTTACTGCACACACTATATACTGCACACAGTGTATACGTTATATACTCGTATGTATATGATATATCGTGCCAGCAGTTCTGCTTTCGCTGCCAGTTTTCAGTTTAGCTGCACAATTTTCGATTAAAACACCGACCAAACAAATTGCTGACACACACACACAAGCAGATACATATAAATATATATATATATATATTAGATATATATACGAATTAACCGTTACTTACAGTGTGTCTGATACCGGTACTATATATAATTCATGTGTTTTTATTATCGCCTGCCGTTTGAAAAGCAACAAATGTTTAATTAAAGCGAGAATACATCAATCAATGTTGCTCGACATACAGTTACCCCTTAAAGCTGAGAAACTAATCAGTAAACATGAAAGGAATGCTAGTATTTTGGAGTATAATGGAAATATATCATGAGTTCTGCTTATATTTTGAACTATAATGAAATGAGAGAAACAATCTAGTTCGCGGCATAATGTCCTCCTTCGATCTGTTGGATCACACTGCATAAACTGACTTTATATAGAGTAGAATAGAAATGGAACACTTTATTTATAAAAAATATATATTATAATATAACACAAGTGTGAGTGATTATAATACATGAGTATTAAGAGTACAGGCCTTTTTATACCCTTCGACCATTGAAAATGGTCAAAAAAGGGTATACTAACTTTGTGCAAATTTATGTAACAGGCAGAAGGGGGCGTGGGAGACCCCATAAAGTATATATATTCTTGCTCAGGATCACTAGCCAAGTCGATTGAGCCATGTCTGTCTGTCTGTCCGGATGTCCGGATGTTCAGATGAACACACATATCTCAGCTATTATAAGAGCTAGAGACACCAAATTTAACATGAAGGTTTCTGTGTACCAGGCGCAGATGAAGTTTATTTCAAATGTTGGGTGCCACGCCCACCGCCCCCGCAAATCAATAATTTAATTTTTGAACTCAATTTATAAGCGTTGTATTAAAGTTATAACTTTCTTATAACATATACTAAGCTGATAGTTATATCTATTTATTCTCTAAATTGCAATCCGAGCGGATAATAAACACAAAAGTTATTTAAGAAATTATGAGCATAAAACCAAGTGCTTGTGTACCAACAAGGGAGGCAGGCGAGCGCGAACGCCATCTATCGAGAATAATTTCAAATCATGTGCATATGTATGCATATGTGTACATACATAGGAACGTAGGTTGAAGGGTATCCCACTGTCGCGTGACTGTTGCTTTTCTTATTGGTTCAACCTTTTCTACTTAGAAATATGTTTTATAGAGAAAATAAATTTTGATTTAATGATTATAAAGTATACTGAGGGGGAAAATATAACATTATTTGAGTACTAAAAAAACCCCCACAAAGGAACATTATTATATAACTAACTACATATGTATATAATTTCTTACAATCTTCTACTTAATGACACTCTTCTTAATACGTATGTATATGTATATGTATATGTATATGTATTAATATGTATGTATAAGATTTCGTTATGCGATTTCCAAAAAGTGTTTGTCGAGTTGCTAATGACGCTCCGCGGATCAGGCCACTCAGCACAGTAGCTAATGAATGGAGATTAGATAAAGTTAACGCAGTGCTGTGAGGTCATATCAACTGTAGATGTGCTGCACATACTTGTACATACGTATATGTATGTATGTACTATGTTTATAATGCACTTGCCGGCAAATCAGTGAAGAGAAATGTCTTGTCGAGATACGAGAAGGGGAACAAGCCTGCTTTATTATCGATCTATCGCTTTAACGGCACATTGTATGGCTTGACTTCAGTTTGGAAGTTTATCGTACACTTAATTGGAAAACATACCCTCGAGGGGGGATCGAAAGAAAGAAACTACAGTTGTGGCATTGCTCAATTTGGCCGAGACTAATTGCCGTGAAGCCAAAGGAGAAGAAGAGCCAGCGACAGAAGAGGGAGAGGAAGAGGCAGAGGCAGAGATTCGGAAGAAAGGCGAGAAGAACAAACAAGTGTCGTCGTCGACGGTTGTAAAGCAATTTCGATGTGTTGGCTTATCTGGAGAATAGTGTATTGAGATTACGCGTTGCGTCAATGTTGCACCCGCTAACCACACCCGGCACCCCTTCCATCCGGCACCCCTCTGTGATTGAAGGTGAATTTGCCACGCCTCAAGAACAGAGGCAACCTGATGCGCGAACGCTCTTCTTTCTTATCATAAACCGGCAAAAATGCCGTTATGATATCGTCAACATGCCGAAAATGCCATATACATAAGTATAGTATCATGTTATGTGTTGTCGGCCTTATCCAACTCTATTTCCATTTTCATTTCTCATACGGCAAATTTGCAAATTGGCCAAGCGCACAAATTGCCGCAAAACGGTTAAATTTCGCCTCGTTCCTCTACGTGCGCCGTTCTTCGTTTGCGGCTTCGTTCTTCTGCTCCACTCCATTCTCTCTTGACATTTGGCACAGTTCGCAACGCACAATTCTTCAGAGCCCCAAGAATTCTTCGCATGCTCCCGGTTTTTGTTTTTTTATTATTATATTTTTTGTTGTTGGTTAATTAATTCAGAGCGTCGTGAAAGTCATCGCTCGTCTTTATTTCTAATTGTTGTTGCGTCTTCTTCTGTTTGGATATTTCGCTTTTCAGGGCTTTTCGCTTTTCTAATTGATTTTTCTCACAACTCTTGCGCTACAAAATCGGTCAATGAACGCATTACAAAGACAGAAGACAGAAGGCAGAAAGCAGCTTCCCCCAATACGCCCCCAGACCTCCTCGTCCACCTTCGCCTTGCCTTCATGGCGACAGTTTCGTTGTTCTCGCTCTTTCTCTCTCTTTCTCCTCTCTTCCGTAAGCAAGCTGAAAGCAACCCAAATAAAATATGTACATATAGATCATCATTCATCTCGTGTCCGACGCGACTCCGACTCCGACTGTCGTCTGTCGTCTGTCGTCTGTCGTCTGTCGCAGCACAACAACACAAATGTATCTGTGAACCGTTTTTCGTTTTCAATTTTCGTTTCAGTTTCCCGTTTTCCGCTCTCTGTTCTCCGTTTTTTTCCGTTTCATTTTCCTTTGCTGATTGAAAACTGTGCTGTCTAAATTGTTTCAAATGGAGCAGAGCAGAGCACACATAAATCTCCATTGCAGTCGACCAGATCAGCCGCAGATACTTTCGAAAAAGGTTGCCCCCGCACACCACCACACTCCACAGCCATATCGAAAGTGAAGCTATAAAAACAGTCAGCAAACATACATACATTGATACGATACGAAACGATTCATATTTCATCTGTTCTCATCTATGTTCTCTCGTCTCAATTGTTTTGGGTTCCATAAATTGTCGCTGCGATGTTCTTCGATTAACTTCTTGATTAAGCTAAAGTATTTTGTGGTATTATCGCTGATTCATATATGAGTCCAAACTCAATTTGCTTAGCTTAAACGACTGAAAGAGAAGTACCCATAGAGTTTATAAATATGTACGTATATATATTCTTGATCGGTATGATAAGCTTCCCACAATTATTCTTGATTTAGCTGCCTTTATTTTTGCTTTACTATTTATGTCGACTTGTTAATCTGATTGAAGAGTTTGACTTAACGATTCTTTACAATAAATATGTACACTCACATATACTATATTACATATGTAAATATAGATATAAGGTATATATATGTATATATATATTTAGTGCTTCAAACTGTGCCATTATTTGTGCGTTTGTTCTTTGCCGAACTGAGAAAAGATTTGCCCAAGTACTGTCGGCAAATAGTGTGTTTTATTTTGACTTTAAATTACATATATTTTATATGTATATACATATATTTATATGTATATATTATTGTCAACCTTAGAGCTGGCTCAAGAACAGCTGCATGAATGATACTCAATAAAGGTCGTCAAAAGATCATCATTTTCATATTGATAGAACTCTTAATTCTCAATGAGTTTTACTCAACTTTCATTTTCATATACAATATATACATATAGTACGTCCGGCCTTGGCTCTCAAAAGAAGCGTATCGCTTGGCAAACACCTTCTCGGGGTATACGAGATAAGATCGACTAGGCCAGGCTTCAAATAACTGAACTGGACAGGCAGCTATAACCTCAAAAGGGGGTACAATAGATCTTACTAGGTCGCAGTACGTCTTCCCTACAACAAATAATAATAATATATACTAAATCCGAAGTTCGTCAGAGTATTCCCTGAGCGATTCGATAAGTTGAACTCATTTAGGCGCAGGTGCAACCTTCGAGCGTGTGTCAGTTGCGGCATTCATCCAGTATATAAAATATATGTATGTATATAATCAATAATAATGAACATATATATTGTAGTTTATTGAATTGCATTTTCAAGGAAATTCGACAAATGAGAAACGGGCAACAATTTGTAATAATTTATGCAACAAATTGAAGAGTTTTCGTTGTGCAAAATGCATTTATTGCTCCGACTGTTGTTATTATTATTATTATTATTATTGTTGCTAACTTTGTTGTAATTGCATTTGTTGTTGGTATATTCGGTTTGTTTATTATTTTGGCTCATGGCACGGAAATGAAACGAAAGCGAAATCGAAAGTATCTGAGCTTGTGAGTGGAGCGCGCGCGCGCGTATCTGACGGATACTTGGCGCTGCCTCAATGCGCTGCATGCATTAAACATGGACACGGAATCGCATGGCAAATGAACCCAGCACTAGGAGGCGGGGCTGAGGATGCGGGCGGGGGTGGTGAGGGGGTTGTCCGTTGTCTGCTTCGTCACTTCCGGCTGACCAAAAGATTGTCGGATTATTCACAAAGCCTATAGATAATTTATCTGACGGGTTGTTTGCTTGTTTCTTCACTTGCAGATGCCACTGGCGACGTCGCTGGATAAGGACTCCATCCGTGAGGCCTACGAGGATGTGCGCTCCGATCTCACAGACACCGAGTGGGCGGTGTTCAAGTTCGATGGCGCGCAAATCATTGTCCACGAGCGTGGCCAGTGCTTCGAGGAGTTCCGCCAGCAGTTCGGGGACTCGGAGCGGGCCTTTGGCTACATTCGGATCCAGATGGGCGACGAGATGTCCAAGCGCAAGAAGTTCATTTTCCTCACCTGGATCGGGCAGGAGGTTGGCGTCATACAGCGCGCCAAAATGTCCACCGACAAGGCCCTCATCAAGGATGTGCTAAACGTGAGTGCGATCCTCTCCCTCTCTCTCTCTTTCTCTTGAGTCTTATACATCTTTTTCTCTCTCTCTGCAGAACTTCGCCGTGGAGCTGCAGGCTGGCGTGGAGGCCGAGCTGGACATTGAGCTGTTCCGCGAGGCGTTGAATCGTGCCGGCGGCGCCAACTACGGCACCGGCATCCGGGATAACTGAGCAGAGCCACGAGGAGCCTCGCTCGAGGACATTCTTCAAGTTCGTCAAGCTCTTCGCCTTCTTCTCCATTTTTTGTGTGCAAACCCTTCAATTGCTGACCTAACTCTGCGACGTTTTTTTTTACTTAATTATTATGAATTAATTTTATGCGATCTTAAAATATTTACTGTACATTTTATGTAATATGTAATGAAACAATTAAACAAGAAACAAGTAAAACCAGTCGAACGCTACAGTCAAGCTTTGACTGTGTATAAGGCCATGGATTTTCAATTTACATACATACATTTCTTATATATAATTTGAAAAGATATCATACCCAAGCAACGCGAGGGATAAAAAACACAATTACAATATTCTAATTTCACATACCGGCACTTTTGTGTCTGTATATATATACATATATATAGAAACATCAGAAACTCTGACAAATATTATTTAATATTTTTAAAAAATTTCACAATAGAGTGTTTGTCACGTTTTTCACACAATTGTGGTATTCTAGTTTATATTACAGTTGTCATGCAGTTTTTAAGTAGATTTTACTGAGGTAAAAAGAGGCGTAGCAAAATGTTCAATACTAATTAAAGTGCTTGCAATACATATGAGTATTGATGCTATAATTAGTGACTCTAGCTCTTCAAATCTCAGAGATATTGGCGCTCATACAGACAGACGTGACTGAATCGGCTCGCATATTGATGCTGATTTAGAATATATATTCTATATATCTATATAGAGTCCAAAATATGTCCTTCTGCCTGTTGCATATTGTACATTCCGACAAACACAATAGACCATGCATGTTTTATAATTAATGGCCTAAAAATATTATTATACTCTTTCAAAGGGTATCTGTGCTATATTATTTAGGCCAGAGAAGTCTGTGTGTCCGTCAGTTTCAATGTTAAATAGTCTCTCAGTTATTCAGATGTCTTGATGAAACTTTGCACACATGCATATATCATATAACTTCTATAGAATCCATTCACCGATGTTTGTTATTTTTCCAAATATTGGCAAGCACAGTTACTACATCCATAGTTTTCTATACTTATGTAGCAACCTATACTTATACCTTACTTAAAGTACTTCCTTTTTAAAAATATATGTAATCCGACTTGGCATTGATTTAATGGCGGCTGCTTGTTAGATATTTAAAATCTGCAGCCTGAAAATATGTGATAAGAAAGTATTCTAAAAGTATGATAAAAGTATGCTTTACTTTCTAATTCGTTAAAAGTATGTGATGCTATTTCACGAATATCACGTGCACGATCCTTTTTGCATGTTAACAGTAAAATGTTAAAGTTAACAGAATCATGTTAAAATTATTTTTTGACCGCCCACGCCTCCCAGGCCCCACAGTGGCCTTTTTTGTACGGTTTTTTGCTTGATAAATAAAGAAGAATTAAAAAAAAGTGGCTGAAACATTTTCGCCTTTTTCCGGGCGAGCTGTAAGCTTTTCGAATATGGAAGCAAGTGTCCTGTTAAAACACAAAAATGGGAACAATTAAAAATAAGCCGCAAGGCGCAGTGTCTTTTAGTTTTGGCGCAATTTCAACTTGAAAAACGAAAAAAACTGCCGTTATTCCAAAATACGTTTCATTTTCAATAACAGGTGCACGATCCAGAGGGGACATCCCTCTCTCGCCCACCAGCTTCCATTTTTGAATTAAATTTCGGCAGATCGGCGCCCACGGTGCGACTGGCCCCTGTGACCTCTGCCTGCCTGCTCTGAGAATTCTCCTCTTCCAGTCCCCTCGCCCACTCACTCCTGGTGTGTCCTTGGTCGGCCTGGTAGACTTTTGCATCAACTGAAGGCAGCCTCTTTGTTGTATTTTGTTGTTTGCATTCCCAGGATACGATCCCACTGATCCCAGCTAATTAAAACAATTATTCATTTAAAACACTTTAAACACGTTTATCTCGGAAATACGCCTTGATCTACTGATCTGGTTTCGTCATTCAAAGTGCTTTGGAGGGACCAAAAACTAAATGTAGCATTTAAAATAATCTATTTATAATTTGAATGGGGAGGTTAAAGTGGGAAAAAGAGCTTGGAATACGTGAAAAAAGCTAGATTTTCCGCTGTACGCTGTGTTCGTAACTGTCCTGACATGGAATTTTGAAAAAACCTAGATATGAGGGAAAAAGGCTAAGTTTGCAACTTGGCCTTATAGGAAAGTGCGTGGGCACTCCTTTCTGTCTTTCTCTCTCTCGCAGAATGTAAAACATTTTCCTGGTAATTCATTGTGCATTAAGAAACTTGCTTTTATTAGGCTTTTATCTGATGACAAGTTGCTCTATTTAATTTGACAGCAAATAGTAGCAGCACCGACTATCGAATACCCTATGGCAAAGTGATGTGAGAAACAATAGAACTTTCTGGAATACAGAGCAAATGGTATTCATTGTCCGCCTTTGGTTGGATGTATGAATGGGGGTGTATTGACTGTGCGTGTGGTGTGTGTGGGAGTTTGTGTGTGCGTGTGTGTACTTTTAAGCTGTTGCGTCACTAACCACCCTCAAGTTAAAGCGCTACTCAGCAATATTATTTATGAACAAACACAATACACACAACAGTATGTGTATGTATCAGTGTGTGTGTGTGTGTGTGTGTGTGTGTGAGTGAGTGAGTGACGGCATATGCCGTCACAAAGCGTGCAACAAGTAAAAGTAGAATCAGGAAGCAAATGCCGGCAATGTACCCTACACATACATGCATACATGTGTAAGTATTATTGTATGTACGTTGATACATGTACATATGTATGTATGTATGTACAAATGAATGTGTTGGTGGGTGTGTGTATACGCCTAAAACTCCTCGAGGCTTGTTGTGAATTTTGTATTCTCATTATCGATTCTTTATTAGACGCACCAGGGCGCCAGGGCGACCCGCCTGTACACCCTGCAAAGGGGGAGCAGAGTTGTCAGACAGACACACACACATGAATGAGTGCCTACATGCCGCACACTCATGTGCGTTACAACAATACCCAATAGCAAAAAGACAACAACAAATCGAGCGAATGTGTCGCGCTGCGCCGTGTGCCATTTTCATTTTCAATGTTCATTTCCATTTCGGACACTCAATGTCGCCCGTCTCTGTCGCATTTGTTGTTGTTGTTGTTGCTGTTTTCGTTTGATGTTTGTTGTTGGCAAATCACGTTGCTCTTGGCAATAAATAAACTAAATTGGGGCATCATCTTCCTGGCAGGGTATACCAAAGTCTTATTTCTTTTCCCTTTTCCTTTTTCTTATCCTTTACACGTTTGTTCGCCTTTCTTGCGCCAATCCTTATAGGACACTCCAAAAATTATCTGGCAGCACTGGCAGCAAAATGAGCGCAAGATCTGCGTAACAAAAACAATAACAACAACGCGCAACAAGTTACAGAGAAAAAGAGAGAGAATGAGAGAGACACTGAGAGAGTGTTTGTGTTTAGCAGTCAGAGCGGGAGTGACTAAGTGCTGTTTTTGTTTTTGTTTGTTTGCGTTTGGCGTAAGAGAGCGAGCGAGAGGGAGCACAGGCAGAGAACGCGTTTGCGCAACTGAGTCAGTGGATAAATGGAGTGAAAACAATGTGATGAAAGCAAGAAGCAGCCACAATGCAACGCGCTGCTGCTGGAGCTGCGCCAGTCCAGCCATGGCCAAGACAAAGCACACACCAACACACAATCAACGCACACACAGGTGCTTGCATGTGTGTGCATGTGTGCAAACCTAAACAAAGAAAGCAACGAAGAGCAGCAGCGAAGAGTTGCCAGACGCGTAATTAGCCAGGCAGCAAAAAGTCAACGCCGCCGTCGCCGTCTCTGCCGTTTGATGCTCTTGTTCTGTCACCGCTGGCGCTGCTGCTGTTTATTGTTTTTGTTTTCGCTGCCGCTGTTTGGGGTTGCAGCGGAGGAACAACAGTAACAGCAGGCGGCGCTCTCAGCATTAGAACGCGATCATGACACAAGCAACAACAACAACAACATGAGACTCAGTTCGGCTCAGCTGAGCTGAGGGAGAGCTCAGGCAGAGCCAGCCAGGTGGCCCCCTCTCAGCAAGTGCGCTCTCTCTCACGTGCTCTGGCTCTGTCTCTCTGCCAGCTAGCCAGGCTGGCCAGGCGAACGGCAAACGGCAAACGGCGACGTCAGCGGCGACGACGGCAAACGGCAGAGGCGGCCGTCAGTCAGTGTCGACGGCGGGCAGTCAGTATCGATTGAACAGTCGCGCGTAACACATCGAACCGATGCGGAGAGCCCGGCCAGGCCCCCACACCCCCGTTTGTAATAAATAGCGTTGCACGAAGCGACAGCGCTAGCAAACGTCAAGCACACGCTGAGAACGACGGAGGCAGCAACGTGCGAGAGAGGCAATAGAACAACAGCAAAAAGAGCAACAACAATACAGCCAGAACAGCTGGAAAATACGACAAAACTTGACAACAAAAAGCGAGCCTAAGCGAGTGGCACAACAAGAAGGAACAGTGAAGAGAGAACACAAAAATAAATATTTAAATTTTATACAATTTTTCGTACACATTTTACGCGATTTTTTTTCGGTTTTTTTTTCGTGTTTTCGTTTGCGTTTCATGCCACGACGTGCCTTGTAACTGAATATTTTGAAAAATCCAAAAGAATATAGAAGAAGGCGGATGGGAAATCTCCCAACCTCAATAAGAACGAACGACTGCAACAACAACAAAGAAACTAATCAGAATTAAGGGACAAGAAACAAGCAATAAACAACAACAACAAGAACAAAAACAACAGCAACAACAATAGTAACAAGCAGAACAACGCGAACATTACACGAACTACTCAAGCAGAGAGAACAACTGAAAAAGAACAAGCCAAGAAGAAGAAGAAGGAGGAGAGCAACAACAAGAACAACGGCGCGAATCCTCGAGATTTGTTGTTAACAACGCCAACCACAAAGTAAATAAAAATAAATTAAGCAAAAAAATAACCTTGGCATCAGTAAGACCAACAACAACAACAAGAACAACAACAACGAGCATTAAGAACTTTGACAAAAACATTTTCAAAGCGCCGGGAATTCTTCAACTTTTTTCCTGCTCGTTTTCTTTTTGCGTTGCTCGTTTTTTTTTTTTTAATTTTATTTCTCGTATTTCTTATTGTTCTTGTGTGCGTGTTCCTGTAGTCTGCGACAAGACGTCAAAATAAAAATAAATCAACAAAAAGTACACTAAAAAAACAGAAGAGGAAGAAGAAGCAGGAAAAATATACCCACCGCCCCCGACACGTCGCGTCGCTTCATCGAAACATTCTCCAATCCCAACGCGAAGTTTGAAAATCAAAACAAAACACAAGAGAGAACCCGAAAATAAAAGACAAAGCGAGGAAGCAAGAGAAGAAGTGAAGAAGAAACAGCAGCAGAGCAGCGCGATAAATATCCCCACGAACACACACATACACATATGATATACATGATATACATGTGCAACATATAGAGACGATTCTCGATTCTCGACTCTCCATTCTCGGCTATATGCACTATATGCACATTTGACACCAAAGCGGAGAAGAAGCAGCGAAGAGAACAAAAACAAACGAGAAGTACAGTAGCAGCAGCAGCAGCAACAAAGGGAGCATAACTAAAACAGACTAAAACAACTAAAGCAGCGGAAGAGGAAGAATGACGACAAAACAACCAAGAAAAGTCGCACCCGATGGCGGCTGGGGTTGGGTCGCCTGCTTCGGCGTCAGCTTGGTCAACGTAAGTTCCAAAAAATCAGCATAAAGATCAAAATAATGACTAAGCTTTGACTAAGATCTCTCCATATATGTATATACAACTATATAGTGGAAGCGTTCTTAATTCCCAAGATCTCTTCATACATATATAACTATATAGAGGAGCCTTTCTTAACTTCCAATATGCCAACATCTTTCTGCATAATTCTAAACTACCTCTTTTATATAAACGTACATACTATATATACTGTACCATATACTGTATTATATACTGTACCATATACTGTACCATATACTGTATTATATACTGTATTATAAACTGTACTATATGCTATACTTATAGTACGATTCCCACTATCCACTATCTTGAAAAGTATCTCAAACTATTCCAAGAACCTCGACTTCGCCTGCCCAAGTTGGCATAGGTTAGTTCCGCTCGCATAGTGTCCGTTTCTGATATTACGATAAGTTGTTTACGATAAGACTTAGTGCACAGTATGACTGTAATGTAGTCAAATGTACATTGTTATACGGGTCTATTGTAACTCAATTCCGGTTCTTATCACATATCCCCGTTGGAGTGAATTAGCATTACAATCGGGCCCATATAAAGTCGTTTGTTGACTCAGTTAAGTTCCCACAAGGAAATAAACTATAACATACGATGTCATGTGGATCTGGAACACTTTTATGGATCCAATAAACATATAAGTGCTGCAATATCTGGCACTATTAAGAGTCGATCCGTATGGCCTAGGCTTGTCTGTCATCGGTATCGCCGCACATCGATAGATCGATCGATCGGTCGATCGATCAGGGCACTGTGTGAATGAAGCACACTGTGAATTGACATTTGGAACACACCCATTCACTCAAATGGACTCATTAACCATTCTTGACGCTCACTTTCTGTTGATCGATATAATCCAGTTGAGATACCCCCGAATTCCTACTGGATGCGAATTGTATACTGCGTACTTATAAAGTATTGTATATGCATATGATAGATCTGTACGAGTATTCGCATTCTGCTTTCAGTTTGATTACTTTTAATACTCTGTAAATTGTGTCGATTGGCAGAATTGAAATACCTATTAAATCAATAAATAAAACATTACGGCGCATCTACCAGTCGAGCATCCCCCGCATAGCGTTCTTTATATCTAACACCCCATGGTATCTGACACATTTAAGCAGCGCAACGAAACGCAAGCAAATTGCGCCCGACATTGCACAGTAAAAGGAGGAGGAAGAACGGAAAACAGAACTGAGAACAGAGAACTGAGTAAAAAGACAGAGACAGAGACAGTAGGAATGAGAAGGCAGTGTGTGAATATTGGACTGTAAAGTCGTTTAGCCTGCAGAGCAATAGATTACTGGGATTCCAACAGAAGAAGGTCCTTGGTTTGGGATTCTTCTCTAGACTCCTCCCCCTTTGCACCCCAATTATCGTGAACTATTTATGACGCTTGACTCTGCAATCGAAATCCAAACTAATTGCTTGGTAACAGCAGCAGCCATTGATAAGATAACTTTGGCTTTACGATGCTACCTTGATTGGTCGCACACCCACACACACACACACACCCATGCCGGACACACACACGCACTATTCTCACTGGCAAATCTCGGGGGAAAAAGAGCTTCTCTTTCGGGGCGATTGAAATGCGCAAATTAATAAATAAAGCGATCAAGTTCTACCCCCGTTTGTACATATGTACATACATACATATGTCCAGCAAGAGCAACTTTTTTTCTATTTGCATTTTGATGGGCGTAATACTACGCGACAGAGGGACAGAGAGAGGGGAAGCAAACAAAAGCAAAAAACGAGGAAAAACAACATACAGAAAACAGAAAACATTCTCAGATTATCAACGGCGACATCAGCTCGATGAATAATCGCCGAAGGTGCCGTTGATAGCGGGAAATCAGTCGATTATATGACCGAGAACAGTGGGACACTAATCGCACTGCTTTACGGCCTCTTTCCCTTCTCCGCAATTGCCCCACCTCCACCTGATGACCAGTCTACCCTTCCCCTCAAGGTGTATCCTCTGTTTGGAACACACTCTCTAATCGCCTTTAAATCATTTACGATGCAAATTAGCCAATCAGCCCTCGGGCCTAATGGGGGCCTGCACATAACATAACTAAATCCAATGACAATATGGTATTATATGGCACGCATGGCATAAACCACAAAGAGCTTCCAACTCCATTTCCATGCAGATATAATGAAATAACGCATATCTGGCATATCTGGCAAATCGCGAGTTCTGAACTTGTTTCGTAAACATGGCAATAATATGTGTCCAAGCGATCGTGGATTATGTAATAAGTTGCCAGAAATACGAGTTGGGTGTTAAGTAGCATCCAATTTTCAGACTGTTTATAGATTTTATCGAGAAGCTTTTCTTGTTGGCCTCGAGAGCAAAGCAAACAATAGAATTTGTTCGTATTTGCTTTAATATTTGCGCAGACAGACGAGATCGAGGCGTTGAAGGGGGGAGGAGAGAAACACCCTCCCAGGAACTGAAGAAACTTTATTGCGACTTCTGTAGAAAGCGAAGCGCGTATGTTGAACATAAAACCTTTTGGTGAACCCCTATCATATTTTCGCCTCAACTGCCCTTGAAAAGCAGACTCTACTATATACATAGGTTTTGTACAATACATACATTGTTTGGGATATGGTAAACCCGATAAGCCCCTGGAATCGTTTTCGGTTGCTTTTCAAATTGGATTGCTTCGGTTTCGATTCAGTTTTGGCCAGTGCGCAAATTGAAAAGCGAATTGCATCATTTTGCATGCCAAACAAAAGAGAATGTATATATGTATATACCATCCATATATATATATATATTGTATATATACGATTTACTATATGTGTATATATCGTATAATATTAAATGCTCGAACGATATTTACGATATTTACAAATGTTTCTCTGAGCTCATCGTTCAATTGCCGCATTCAGCCGGAACAAAGCGGGTCGCGTCGACTTCCAATGGATACGACGATCTGCGACACTTATCGGTCAGTCGAGTGTGCATTATAGTGGATCAACGGCAGTACCTGCATTACCCACTCTCTCTCTCTCTCACTCTCGATGCCCCTCTTTGTGGACCTACTCAATTGATAACTGTTCATTATCGTTTCGCAGATATTTCGGTTTCAAGTTTTGAGTATCACAAAATAAAAACAAAATAATTTTTTCGTTGGACTTTGCTCACCTTGTCTCGGCCAACACCTGGCCCCACCTCCCCTGGTTCTACTCTTGTGCTTTCCCCTCCTCTTCCCCACCCCTTCCTTGTGTTGTCCGTCAGTTTACCCATAAAATATATCGATGCGACCTCAGAAGTTGTTGCTGCCTGCCCTGTTGACAATTTGCTTGCTGTTTCTATTTGGTTAGCCCCTCCCTCAAGTTCACCCCTTTAACCCAAAGCCTCCTCCCCCCTCGGCCACTCCCACTTACCCAACACATTGTTGTTGCGCCAATTGAGCTAAATCAAAGCAACTTGGCAAATATCGTCATTGATTTGCCTTCTGCTTTTCTGTTTGCTATTGCCTTTGGACTTTTGTCCCTCTCTGTTTGTCTTCCCACTATTCTCGCTGCTTGCTGCTCTTATCAGCGACGCGTCAATTAGCACCTTGGCGCATTGTCTGCGCTCACGGCGGAACTGGTCTGCTTCCATGACGACAAAGACGACGGCGACGGCGACGACGGCGACGACGATAGGCGAGGTAACTGGACGGGAATCGCAGTGGCATTCAAAATGGTCAATTGAACCAAGTCAATTAGCACGATTCCCTAATGAACAGTTGCCATAATTATTTATAGCACACAGTTTAGCCCGCTGATGATATCACGAGGCGAAAGGGAGCATAAGACATAAAACAAAAGTAAAAGAAACAATTGTCGAAACGAATGGAATAAGTAAAGTAGTTTTCACCTTTTCAACACTGTCCGATTCCACAACGAACAAGAAAATATAACATTGTGGTACATTTTCGAGTTGAAGAACTTAAAGCAAAAGAAAGAGTTGTCGAAACGGATGTGATAAATTTGAGTATTTAGTACGTTATCAACACTGTCCGATTTCATAACAAACAAGAAAATATAACAATATATATTTGTGTTTATCAGCTGATTAGCTAATTACCCTTCTTTATTTAATCTACATCGTAAATCCCAGAAATAATCTACTTGCACAACTTATTCTATATAATTTACATTATCATCTTCCCCCATCTGTGAACATTCGCAATTAGTCAATTTGCCCTCAAGATCTTCCACTTATCATAATCTGTGCTGTAAATTCGCTGTAAATGAGTCGAAATCAAATCAGAAATTTCAATTTGCATTCGGAATTATGCACTGCAAGCTAAAGAACTGCAAATACGAGTAGCCATTAAATAATAATCCAATTTGCATATCTAGTTGTCAAATTTACATTTATCTTTAGCATATGCAGCTTATATGGCATATACTTTCTGCGAATCACATTCCATCCACACTTCGCCTCTAAACAAATCCTTTCACATTTCGTGCTCTCAAAGATCCATTAGGGCCTTATCAATAGGTGCGAATGTCTGGCACAATTGATTGATGTCAGGTACAACAGTCAAAGATTGCAGGCTCGGTCCAAAAATAAAGCAATACAATAGCTGTCAAACTGACTGGTCGCAGAGATACCCTGCAATACACTTCTATACACTTCTGATGAGTTCGCTAACCTTAATTACCCTCTCTCTCTCTCTCAGTTGATTTCTTTGTACAGGGTATACTTGTTTATCCAATAGCCGCAGATAGCTGCGAATTAAGTAAACAGCGTGGCATCGCAAGTGAATGCTAAAATCGAGACAACTCGCCTCCTTTTTTGTGAAAACAAATTCTTGTTAATTGAATGAGCAAGGATCTGTGGGGGGAAGAGGGAAGTAGGGGAGTAGGGGAGAGAGAGAGAGAGAGAGAAAGAGAAGGGAGACACTTTGCATTTAGTTGCGGCCACTTGACGCGAATTCGACTCCTAATCCACAACTCACGCGCTAGACTAGGCGTCGTTTATGGTGCCAGTTTACAGCATCGCGCTAAGTTGGCCAACAGCTGCTGCTGGCCCGCTGCCAGCACGTGCACAGTGCCTCTCTTTCTCTCTCTCTCTCTGTTTCTCTCTCTCTAACTATTGTGCATGCCCCTCTATGCGACAACACTCTCTTTCTTTCCCTGTTGCCAACTGCAATGAGTTTCAATCAATGTCAATAGTCACTGCACACAGTCAGCAACAACAACAACAATCACAGCAACAACAACAACAATCACAGCAACAACAACAACAAGCACAACAACAGCAACAACAATAACATTGCTCGCTGGCCGTGGCGCTGCTGTTGCCAATCAGGTTTTACATTTTACTCCAGCCAGCTCCAAAAAGAACAAAAGATGCAGAAAGTAGACCGACAGCTGAGATACCCTATAAATTAATTAGCCTCTATAAAGTGTTGAAGAACTTCTTTATTTATTATGATTGTGATTGCAACTATAATAATATATTAATAGAACGTCCTTAGCCTAAATTAAACAATAACATTAACTTGCAAATAATTCTCAAGTGAGGTTAAACTGAAGAAAGTTGATCAGAATCACTTTTTTATCTTCAAATGTCCATTCGGCACAGAGGTTAAAGTCTTGTATATGTGTACTCCTCTTGAAATCATCTTAAATTTAGAAGATTGCATGTCTATTCAATATTTCCCATATATTTTTGAAATCTGCTTGAACAGAACAAGAATCGGTTAAGGTAAACCCAACATTCATGCATTACTATTGGAACTATACCTCTTATGCTAGCTGAGATCGACAGAAGTTTGAAGAGATATAGTAGAAATTTATGTGTTGATAATAAACTGGATTTGTTTATTGTAATATATATTATATTTATTTACTTAACGAACTTTTGCTTCGTGCACTTCCTTTCTTCTTTACATTTTATGAACCTGTGTACAATTAACTTCATTATGTTATTTAACATAACATTATGCTTCTCGAGTACAGCTGATTTACTCTTATGCCAATTAACATAACAGATCAAGACATACATACATACACATACAGCTGTGTTCATACAAATAGCAGTGCTAATGAGCTGCAACTTTAAACTTAATTTTATGTATCAACAAGTAAATGAATGTTCACAAATTTAATTTTAATTTAATTTAATTTTTTTAACTTTGTGATTATTTAAAACAAAAACAAATCAATTTATTATTCAAAATGTTGTTAATTTTATTTACATTATTAATTTAAACAAAACATATACATATGTAGATATATAAAATCGAAAAGGATATTGAAGTTAATGTACTTCATTCATTTTGTTCTCGTTGCTCAGCAGAGCAGTCTCCTTTGAGTTGAGCATGCACCTTTTTTCAGGCAATTCCAGGGTATCACAACAAGCGCACAACAATAGCAGTTGAGGCAGCTGATGATCTCCGTTGATCACGTGACTTTGTTGCAACTGTTGTTGTTGTTATTGTTATTGTTGCATTACGCTTCCTGCTGCTGCTGCTGCCCCAAAACTCGTTTGCAGCCCAAGCTGATCGACTGACGATCGCTTACAATTGTTGTGCGAGTGTGTGTGTGTGCGAGTGTGTGTGTGCGAGTGTGTGTGTGTGTGCGAATGTGTATCTCTGGATAAATCACATGATTGCGATCATGCGCAGCCCGAGTGAGCGCCTACTCCTCTCCCTCCCCTCTCCCTCTCCCTCTTTCCGTGTGGAGCCCGCCTCATCCGCTGAAGCGTTCAATTTAACTCGAGTTCAGTTCGATTTGGCTGCTGTGGCGGCTGTTGTTGTTGTTGTTGTTGTTGCTTTTTCTTTTTATGGTCAACTGGCGACATTTTAATTGAAATGTTTGACAACAGCAGCGACAGCGCAGCAGCAGCAGCGGCGGCAGCATCAGGCAGACAAGTCACATTCGCATTCCTCGTTCCTCGTTCCCCGTTACTCAGTCACATTTTCGCTAGTGAAATGTACTTCACAGTTAATTGCTTCAATTGCCATCACACACACACACACACACACACACACACCCCCCGAACAGACACAACAAATTCAATTCAAATTTATTTACCATCGATCTTTAGAGACAGCCGTCCCTTCTCCTTCTCCTCCTCCTCCCCCTGGGCCCAGCCATATGCCATTAAACAAAACGCATTTTTCAATTAACGCAAATGAATATGAACAAAAAACAAAGTGGGGAAAAAGAAAAACAAAAGCGAAACAGAAACAGAACGAGAAAGAGAAAGAGATACAAAAACCAAAACCGAAATAATGCAAAGAGATATCGGTATCGGGTCTCGGGTCTCTGGTCTCGGGTCTCTCAAGTTTAAGGCTATTTTTATATAGCATATACACACAGAGGGAGATATCGGTACAAGCTCGTTAACCGAGCAAGAGTACAATGTGTAAATTTGCTTTTAATTATGAATAAGTTCGCGGCAAAGCATCAAACATTGAACCGATCCGGAACCTGACCCGAACCCGCAAAGCCATTGAACCGCGATGATTGTTTTGTTATTGTTGGGGGAAGACGCACAAGGTTCTTTAAAAGCAGAACATCGAAGTTTGCTTATATGAGATGCTCAACTATAACTGATTATTTGTCAGAGCCATAAGGAATATCGCCAATGGAATATGATTACTTCAAGTTGATACAGAACTTGGGAATTACTTAAGTGACTCAATGAAGAGTAGATGAGCTGAAATAGGGCATGTGATGGGGATGAGGTCACTAGTACAGCCTTACAGTATATAATACATATACATATGTATGTGTATATACATATGTAATCTAATTCATGATAATGTGTAACTCTGTGGGGTGACTAGTCTCGCCCTTTGGGAATCAAAAACCTCAGCTAGAAAGAACATTGGCTCGAGACGTGCAACGAATCAACTGGAAAATGACTACGTTTACTGCAATCTCAATGGTCATCGCTATCTGCAGATAGAGAAATTACAAAATTAATTCCAATTTAAGTACCGATTCTACAGATACTGCCCGTGACAATCGGACAGAAGAATCAATCATTGCTTGAGTGAGGCAACTCGAGCTGTGCAAATGGTATTATATCGTTGAGTTCGGGTAATACCACAGATACTGGCATTAAATATATATATATATATATATATATACATATATATCTGAAGTACGTGGGATATTTTTAGCTTGCGCTGAGACGACTTGTTTTGTAGTTCTATTTTCGATGGGCCAAAAAAGTGCGACTTTATATGTATAAATATCTAAAGACAGGTGTAATTATAGCTAACTGCGCCACATCGGGCGAACCCTTAACTCAATGTGCCAAGCACACGCCCCACTATCTCTCTCTCTCTCTCTCTCTCTGTCTCTCTCTGTCTCCATCTGCCTCCCTCCCACGCTTGTGGCGTGTGTCTCCAGCTCAGTCGGTCTTATCGCAGTTTTGAGTGATGATACGACAGAGAAGTTAAATTCCACGTTTTGAATGACAGTGGCGTGTCAAGGGGGCAGGGGGGAGGTGCAGCTACTGTCCATGGTTCGCTGGAAATGCGGGATATACTCTATACAAATACTAGATACATATAGAACACAGCATGACACAAAAACTTAAAAGCATAAAAAATGCCACGCAAAAGTTAATGGGAAATCGATAGAAAACGACAACAACAACAAAAAAAAGAACTACAACAACGTAAAGAAGCACAGTGGAAACGATGACGAAGACGAAGAGGAAGACGAATACGAAGAGAAGGTTGCTTGATTTACGATTATGATGATTCGAGGACTTTCATTGTCCGACGACAACGACGTCATCGACTGCCTGGGGACGACGTCATTGTCGGGGAGCCAGCTGAAGCGATAGCGCTACTGCGATACTGTCTGGGTCGACTAATACCCCCATATCTTGGGCAAGACAGTGAGTCGGTAATTGGGAAAGAGACCGCGACCTGATAAGTACTGCTCTGTACTAAAAACAATTCGAAGATCCCGAACACGAGCCGTTCTCGTGCTCGCGTGTGTTTCAGCGTTCTGTGCCCTCTGCTTCCTCGTTTCCCATCCCAAAATCACATTGCGAAACACTTATCGAAGTGACCCGCAGCGTCCGTACACGTGATCACATTTGCACACACTATATAGACATACATATACTTGTACATACATACACACACAGAGACTACACGGCCTTTGAATAGAAGAATTATTTGAGTCTCAATCGAATTCCATTAGGGAAATAGTTTTCAATCAAAGCAATTGAAATGCGTGCATCGATGCTGCGCTTCCTGCTATCGATAACACACAGATAAACGATCAAATATGCTATTTAACCAACAAATATATCATTTTCTAAACGCTTATTCTAATTTTGTAACTAAAACCCTGATAGCAGATGTTAACCCAATTGCAACTGCCAAATAATTAATCGATAATTAAGCGATAATTATCAACAGAACACAAAGACATTAATGCAGTTGAGAAAGCTCCCAGTACAGAAAGGAACAGAGAGAAAGAGAGAGAGAGAGAGAGAGAGAGAGAGAGAAAGAATCATGCCCTTTTGCAACTTATCTTATATGCATTGATAATTTATCATAATGAATGATATAATATAATAATATATAACATTAAAGTTGAGGTACTTTTCTCTGCTATTGACTTGCTTCAAGAACTGTAGATGTAGAAAGAGAACGAGGTATAGAGATACAATTCTTCATTCCTTTGTCAGCCATAAACCAAAGTCTGTTCAAGTAGTTGCCTCTGAATAATTTATATTAAATATCTACTCTATTGAGGTATATATATGTATACCATATCTTACCCCTTAGCATTATCATTGCATAATACCAAAGAATGCTCTATATAAATCATATTTCTAAGTAAACGGAAGAGGTCGACTAAGGCCTGTTTACACTTACAGGGTATGTGCTAGAGAGTTGTAAAACTGGCGACAGTTGTTTGCACTATATACCATATATATCTGTACTCTACATATAGCATATATAGCTCTCGCTTTAGCCGTGTTTAAATGGGCCAAACGCGACCTGCGCACAGGGTAATGGGCGAATGGGGGGTGAATTGTGAATTGCACAGTGGGCAGTGGACAATGGGCAATGGGACAACGTGCCTGGTGTGATACTGTTAAGTAATATGGTCGAAATACGCCTGCATAGATGCATGTAGTATAGAACAGGTGTCTATGTATATAGTTAGCTAAATTTAGTTGTACTTGGTATTACTCTATATATGGTATATAATAATAGATTGTGAACATCCGAATGTCACGTTAATTTCACGCAAACAGCAACACACACGACGCGACTAACTGTAAATTAGATTGGAAAATATTGCACAAATGTTAACGAATCATAAAACGTTGACTTGTGCACAATTCCCTTTTCCAAATGACCCCCCCTTGCACCTCCACCTCCACCTCCACCAGCACCTCCCGCTTACTCGCACCTCTCTTTTCACACTTCGTCGTAAAATGGGGGCAATAAATAAATATAAATCAAAAGCTGATTTAGAACGCCTTGTCGCTTAGAAACCCCGTTTGAAAAGTGACAACCCCCTTACCCCCCTCCCCTTTAAGCATAGCACCCCTTCCTGATTATCGGGTTTGCTTTATTCATTGCTCCATTATTGTTTGCCTTTTGCTGTTTTTCGCTAAAATCATCGAAAAATAGCAAAGCCAATAGAGAAAAAAAACACAGAAAGAAACCAAAAAAGAAAACAAGAAATACATACCTGCATACCTATATGTTATTGTATATCTATATATATATATATATATACATTATATATATATATACATATATATGTACTATATAACGATGTGTGATTATAGAAAAGCAAAATTAATTTGCACTTTACGAATGGGGGAATACAAAGTTAGCCAGACATAATATCAGAGAGAGAGAGAGAGAGAGAGAGAGAGAGAGAGATGCAGTAAAGCGCAACACAATATGATGTAATTTCGAAAATTAATTAAAAAGATCTAGTCATGAACAAGGAAAGCAATCGGCAAAGAGAACGATAAGAAAGATTTAAAAAACTTAGAGAACTGAAAGTGAATGAAAACAGCAATGATAAGAGTGGATATATTGAAAAGAGAGGGAGAGAGAGAGAGAGAGTAGACGTATCGACGTATCGTATATAGATTATTGGATGTGATTTGTGCTTGGTATATGGGCAAATAGTATCATAAATGCGAAGTACAAACAAATCGAAAACGGAACTTGAACTGGGCCAATTGGAAAGAGCGTTTGGCATTGAGATCGATGGCGAGATAAGCGACTACAATAAAAGATCGTATAGTGAAGAATTTAATACGTATAACATATGCGAGTATAATCGGAAACAAATCGGCGAATTTGAGTGCGCGATAACCTCGGTTGCCAGGAGGAGGGTGGGGGTTGGGGGGAATGACAAATGACAAATAGAGAGCGAATCATGTGGGGATCGTCGACGCGAAATCAAAGTGCGAACAATCATCATAGAAACCCCCAAGTTGGCCCCAGGCAACTAGCACAACTATCGTATTGTTTGAGGTGTTGCGGACTATTTCGAGAGCGTTTGCTCTATCATTTGGAGAGCGCGTGTTTTGGCTCTGTTTACCTCGTTCCCGGTTTCAATTATGATTGCTGATAATTCAATTATCAAGCAATTAACATTTTGAATGAAGCGTCCATAAAACATCTAGCCTGGGAACGGTATACGATCCAGAATGGGGGGAGGGGGGGCAAGCAAACTTAAGTGAAATGAAAAGCGATACACACGACTACGAAAACGACAAATCAATAACAGCACAATCAATAATATAATCGTGTTGCAAAAGCACAAATAAAGCACTTCAAGAATCATCAATATCATCGTCGTCGTCATTGCTATCATCATCATCATCATCATCCTCAATATCACCATCATCATCTTTCTCAATATCATCATCATCACCATCTTCATCATCGCCGTCAGTAACAAGAACAATAGCAACAGTTTTCGAGTATCCGCTTAAGGTTATAAACGATAAGCGAACAAACAAAACAAAACCCAACAGAAACAACAACATTAACAATATATACGAACCAATTGACTTGTTAACAATCAGATACATACATGTTCAGATGGTCAAAATCGGAATAGAAATCTTCAGTTGAAAAGTAGGACACGAAAACTGTTTAAACTAGTGATAAGGCGGAGAAACTATCGAAAGTATTCACACCGAAACTTTGGGGAAATATTCTTAAAGATAAGAATTACCTATTGAAATCTCTATAAATTTTATAAGACGGAGAAACCATCGAAAGTATTTACACTGAAAGTTTGGGGAAATATTCTTAAAGATAAGAATTACCTATTGAAATCTCTATAAATTTTATTAGACGGAGAAACTATCGAAAGTATTTACACTGAAAGTTTGGGGAAATTATAAGAAAATCTCTATATCTTTTATATCCATTCTTGTCTTGTATCATCATTATTTGTTTTTTATTGTCTACATTACTGAACGACCTATTAATGTGATATGGAGTATTTTTAGTTATCTCGAGGTCAATTTTTTATTTATTTATTTATGTATTATTTTATTTTTTATTAGTATAAATTATGATTTTTAATTATGATTTTCCATATTTGATTTTAAATTTCATAAATAAATATCTGTGCCCAAAGATCATTCAAAGAGAGTGCAGACCCTCTTTCTCTTCGATTGAAGACCTTGTAAAATCGTCAATGCGCAATGTATCACAAAATTAAAGATCTTTTAAAGGTTTTCTAAACATTTGATGACAGTCGCATCGCCTACAGAGACTTAGTTCACAATTGATATGCATATTTCATGTACAGCGCAGAATTTCAATGTTATAACTCGATGGGTTTCTACTGAACGGGTCTCGAGTGTGCCGCGAAAGGGGTGTACAAAGGGGGGTACAAAGCTCTCTTGTCAACAATTGAATACAAATGATTTCGCCTCCTAATGCCGTGTGGCCAACTGGTTGACGGTTCAGGGTCTTGCTGGTTACCATGCCGCCCTTCAGAACCAAGAGAGAGAGAGAGAGAGGGGCACTGCCGGCTGCCCTTGGAAATCATCAGGCCAGAGGGGATTAAAGGGTGTCAACTTGAAGTGCATTGAGATATCGCATTGATAGTTACATTCATTTGTAGTGTCGGGGCTTATCAGTCGCGCTGTGATAATGGCGAGGAGTACAACATTGACGTTCCTGGCCCAACTAACTGTCAATTTGAATTCCCAATTCCTAGGTAAAACGTGTTTATGGTTTGTTTGACATGTGGTTGTGGTTGTTTTTGTTGTGCACCTTGTAGCTTGGCCGATAAATCAGGCGAGCCCAGACCCGATTAGCACTTAACTAATTGTCAGCCATAAATAATCCCTTTCCTCGATGCGATGTGCTTCCTAATTGTGGATTATACCTGCACTAGATAGCCCTAGATATGGTAGATTAGCTTGATAATGCCAAATAATCAGTTTATTTTGTAAACATATTTGTGGGTTTCGGAATAGAAATGCTCGACTGTAAATACCAATATCTTAACCAGACAAAAAAGGTTTCTTTTGGCGTGCCGAAGGTCCTAAACACAGGGGGCAGGGTTGAGCTTGAATCTCCTTCGATTGTTCCAATACTCTTAATATATAACGGTTGATAACTTTCAAACATTGTTCATAGTTTCGTTAACAGCTATAATACCATTTGTATACCCTTGCAAAGGGTATATTCATTCTGGCCAGAAGCTTGCAATGTACTTTAGGAAACATCTTCGACCCTATAAACTATATAAATGCTGAGTCAGCATTATGCATATATTAAAGTAATTCAATTCCGATAAATATACGATTTATGTACATAGATAATTGCAAATGTAAATTTGGTTGCAATATCATGAAAAATAACTAAAATCGGTCGATAGATTGAATGGCAGCTGTACGATATATCGGTCAGATCCGGCTTGATTCGACTTATTTATAGCGTGCATTAATAAGAATATGTATGTTGCAAGAGACGGGCACACGGACATACGGACAGACGGCTAGTTGGACTTTTTTGTCGATGCTGATCAAGAATATACATACATATATATATACCCTGTGGGTAGCGGGTATAATCGTTTTAACAGTTTTGGGAAGAAGATTTCAAACGATTGAATAGAAATGAAATAGTTCTTCATATATAATATAAATAATATATTTAAGATATATATATAATATATTTAAGATAACCTGAACAAATCTAGTTTCTATCATACAATCTTGCTAAACAAAAAGTCTGCATAAAATCAACTTGGATCAGCATAAAGTATCTGAACATATCCCTTAATAATCCACGATCTTCTCCCTCTTCTTGCTCTCTCTTTATGCAGCTGGCCACGCGCTCCATTGAGCCCTCGTTCGGCCTGCTCTTTGGGGATACTCTGCGCGATCTCAATGTGGGTACTACAGGCGCCGCAGTGATCATTAGTACGATGGATGTGTGCATGAACTTCTCGGGGCTGTTCGTGGGGCCACTGCTTAAGGAATTCTCATACCGCAAGGTGGCCATAGCCGGCTCCCTGCTCTGTGGCCTGGGCCTGGCACTGACCTCGCCCGCCACGACAATGGCGCACATACTGACCACATACAGTGTGATCAACGGCATCGGCGTGGGACTCTCGACATCGGCGGCGTTTGTGGCCCTCAATCACTACTTCAAGCACAAGCGCGGCCAGGCCGTGGGGCTGTCCATGGCGGGCACGGCGATGGGGATGCTGATAATGCCGCAACTGGTGCGCATCCTGCTCGAGAACTATGACTTTCGAGGGGCGATGCTGCTGCTGGCGGGCGTGGCACTCAATGCGATCGTTGGTTCGGTGCTGCTGCAGCCCGTCAAGTGGCACATGAAGGAGGAGTTCGATGACGAGGAACTGATGTGCATATCGGCTCTGCCCACGCCTCAGCCACAGCTAACGACAACGGCGCCCACATTGGGTGCAGGGGCAGGGGCAGCTGGAGCTGGAGCTGGAGCTGGTGCACCCGAGTTCAAGGTGATCAAGGAAGATGGCAACGAGGAGGATGCACTGCCCGAGCTGAATACGCTGCTCTTCAACAAGCACAATCCGATGCGCAAGAACTACTCCGAGATGGCCATGAACACAATGAACGGCTCCCGGCTGGGTCTGACCAAGCGTCCCACCTTTCCGCGCATCATGTCGCTGGCAGGCGTGCAGTCGGCCGATGTGGGCAGTCCCAGTGGGGGCTACTCCTCGCAGGAGATAAATGCGACCCAATTGCGCTGTCGCAAGGCCTCTGTGACCTCGAACCTATCGTACATGGACTTCACCGGCTCCATACTGCAGGTGCATCTGAATACGGGTGACGATGAGTTCGAGCAGAACGATCGCCAGCTGCGCCGTGTCGGCACCGCCACGGGCAGCGTTCTGGGCGGACATCGGGACAGCTTCATCAAGATGAAACCCACCGAGCTGGAGAAACAGCAAACCGAACTGGCCGACGAGGAGGCCAAGAAGAAGAAACCGAATTTCTGGCGACGCTTTGCCGATCTCCTCGACATTGCCATGCTCAAGGACAAGATGTTCCTCAACCTCCTGTTCGGCTTGTCCATTTTCTATGTGGCCGAAATGAACTTCAAGATGGTCACCCCCTTCTTCTTTGCCAACCTGGGCTACAGCAAGGCGGACGTCGCCTACTGTCTGTCCATCACAGCCATCACGGACATCGCAGCTCGTATTGTCCTGCCGCCGCTCTTCGATCGCACCACCATCAAGAAGCGCACCATCTTTCTGGTCTCCATCATCTTTGTGGCGATCACGCGCTCCAGTGAGTAGAGAAGACAAGTCCAGGGACTACACTGGCCCATGCATGGCGGCTATGCATTAACTTCTCCCTATCGCTCTCTCTCCCCCCTCTTGCAGTCATGGCCGAGCAAACGGACTGGACGCAGCTGATGGTGTGGCTCTCGATTTGCGGCTTCTTTCGGGGCTCAGCGCTGAGCAACTTTACCCTGACCGTCTCCGAGTATTGTTCGCTGGAGAAGCTGCCCTCGGCCTTTGGCTGGCATCTGGTGGGCAAGGCGCTCTTTGTCATCAGCTTTGGTCCCTTGATTGGTAAGCTACCCCGCTCCCCCTCTCCCCCTCTCCCCCTTTCTCCCTCTCTCTTTGCTATCAGCCGCTAACGCATCTCTCCCTCTCTCTCAGGCCTTATTCGCGACATAACCGATAGTTACCCGATCTGCATCCACACACAGAGCGTCTGCATCATGATCTGCGCCTTGGCCTGGGGCATTGAGTACCTTGTGGAGTTCATTCAGTCGCGTCGGCGCACTGCGGACGCTGCACAGGTTGCTCAGGATGCTGGCGCAGCTACGACGACGACGACAACAGCGACGCCTACTGCGGCGCAGGATGTCAAGCTGTAGGTGATTACAGCGATGGGCCAAAGATCAAGCGAGGATTGGGCGAATCGAGCGGAAATCAAGCATATAAAAAATATAACTCATACGCTACCTATTACTTAACTATATTTACGGCGCAGGGAGAGAGAGATAGAGAGAGAGAGAGAGAGAGAGCGAATACCTGCTCCCTTTTCTTCTTTCTTTTGGCTCTCTGTTTAGCTTAAAATAAAAGAGAAGCGCCAGTTTCACTTTAATCTAAAGGCGATAGTAGCTTTCCCTCTCTCTCTCTGTCTCTCTACCTACCCCGCAACCACCCGCGCCCCACTCCCTCCTGTTACTCTATCTCCCTTTGTCTTTAAATTCTGTTTGAATGAACTTTTATGTGATAGTTCAAAGATAGTCGCTAAGTTAGTTTATAGTTGAGAATGCAAATACACAGAGAAAGAGGAATGCAAACAATATAGAGCAACCTGTCGAGTGGCATCGATAACTCGATAAGCCACAATCGATATTCTATATTCGTACGCACTTAAGCAACAACTACAAACCCAAACCCAACACGAACTACCTACTATAGTGCAGTGCAACTGGAATTGAATTCGATATATCTCTGCACCGATTTGATATGCATATATACTTATATACACACACGCATACTTTATATAGAGATAGGGAAAGAACTTAAGAGTGAAGAGTGGATCGAACTGGATAATTTATTGAAATGCCAACACAAATACGAATATATCGCATACACCTGGATGTCCCCTTTCGCAAGAGAGAGAGAGAGAGAGAGAGGGAGTGATGTGTGTGCAGTGTGACGGGGACAGCGATAGAGAAACAAACCCACCAGAGAGAGGCGAGCATAGCTTCGCAAGAGATCAACGTATATATATCGCATATATACAAACTACTAAATGGAAGAGTTGGGGAAAGAAAAGGAATGTTGCCAATCAAAGCCAGACTATACCTACATATACACACACCTACACCTATAATATATACAAATTAACTTGTATACGAAGTGGGCAACTTTTGTATGATCTCTTGATCAAACGGAAAGCAATAAATGAAGTTGCAAAAAGTAGATGCCATGACCAAATAAACTGAAACTAAAACGACAACTACTAATGCAAATAACACAGGGTATTTTAGGAGACAGCAAAGCTTACTAGCATATGCGTTATGAGTATACTAACCCAGACACACATACACACACACACACACACACACACACACACACACACACACACACACACACACACACACACACACCCACTCACGCATAGAGTTAGCATGGGACTAATCCTTACAGATACTACGCATAGTCGAGTACGTACTTAAGATGGAACATTTCGAACATTTTGTGTGTGGTCTTATTTTTTTTTTGTATTTGATATAACTGATATATATATTTGTATATCGACGTGTAGAGTTATATACTACCATATACAATATACACATAATTCTAATTATAACTGTATTTAGATAACGATGTAATCTTTTCGATGCGCATTGCCGATATTGTAGCCTTATATATGTTAGATACATGTATGTTTGTATGTACTATATACTATATGCATACACATAAATGATATATTATCAAATTGAAATAAAGTGATATAAAACAAACTAATTTGCCCGACTATTTACCCTTATATAAAGATTGTACTATATATATGATATACGATAGCGATAAGTGACAGTGATAAATTTTGAACAATTGGATCAATAAATAGAATGCCACCCGGCGAGCTGCATAAATATTTGCCGAACTGCGATATCATTGAGCACATGAAGGAGAAACTATTGTAGAAACCTTCAAACAAGCACGAACGTATCCGACTGTGATATACCCGCTACTAAATTGTATCTTTAAATAGTTTTCATTTATTTGAAACTCATTTTGAAGGCAATATGCTTCGAGTAATAATTATAGTGTTTCTTGAATATCTTCCTTATTTATTGTTCGATTTTAACACGATGTTCAGGCCCGTATCAAGGCGTATGCGGGGTGTGCGTTGTGGAAGGGCCCCCGGCGGTCGAGGCCGCAGAAAAAATGAAAAGAGCACGCAAGGAAACTACAGGCCTATGCATCCGTAGAATACCCTTCGCGTAATTTGATAGATCTTATCATTGAAATACGCTGATTCTTCGAAAACGACACAAAATTTTGTGGACGTGATATCAAAATTGTCGATGCCTCGCCCTTTTGAGGTATAAAACGATCATGCGATCATTAAACATGACGACATAATTGTTAACCAAGCCAAAACGACCTACGAAATTAATGGACCCCAATTCACATTCAATTCTTAAATCGGCCGATAGCTTATATGGCAGCTATACGATATATTGGCTCGATCCTGCCCGTTCCGATTATCAGAGCGTAGCAATTAGAAGCTACAGCTATAAAACTGAGCTACTAGTTTGCGTTGCAGCTGGCAGACGGGCGGACAGACGAACGGCCGGACAAGCAGACATGGCTGGATCGACTCCCCTGGCGATGCTAATATATCAGAATATATATACTTTTTGGGCTCTGATATGTCTCCTAAGGTACGTTGCAAGCACCTGGCCAAGATTAATATACCCTCTGCAAGGTTATAATAAATAAATTTATTTAAATTTTTAAATAAAACCATTAGATTATTCAAGAACAAGGGATTATTTGCCAATAAGCTAGAAAAATTAAGTATTTACATATGTTTCTTTTGGAAATACAGACTATATATATTTGTAGGATTCAGACTTTTATGTTAGATAGGTTACTATCTAGGGGCCACCCAGAAGTTTTGCCCCTAGGGCACCCAGGACCGTCGCTACGGCCCTGATATTCCTACATGAATAATAATAAATACTGCTGCTTCAACTGTTCAACTGAAGCCCAGGCATAAAACTATTGCAGAATGATATGAGTCTGCCAGAGTATTCAGATTTGATAAGCGCTCTACGTATTGTCAAAGAACTCCATCAAAGCCTAGTCATTGGAAAAAGTGACAAGTTTCTTGCTACAATATAAGTTATAGTATGAATTAACCCCATGCAAAGCAAAGAACTCGCCATATCGGTTTCTTCGATAAGTGGGAAGTTCCTACCAGGAACAACAATAGCAAGCAAATGATTCTGGCATACCACCTGATGTTATCTGTAGAACCAAGACAAGCTTGTCGTTCCAGTAAGTTTACGATGCTTGAAACAAATTTGTCATATGTATTGCCTGCAAGCCCGTATACCCCTCTGCAATGCGTACAGGATATATAGTATGTACAGGGGAAATACACAGCATGCCTCGTCCGTTCTGTCTGCCTCGAGCTCGTAGTCAAGGATTGTCATCCACCAACACATCAATCAAAATTCTAAGGTTAACCGAGTGACAGTCGGAAAAGAAAAAAAGAAAAAAAAACTGATACCCAAGCAGGAGTCAAGGAGTGCGGAAGTGAGAGATCTTGGAAGGCGAGGCCATGGAGAAAGTATCGCTCTCCGCCCTGAGCATTGCTTTGCTGCTGCACTCCGTAATGGGCGTGTCGTACTACTTCCTACTTGGCCGCTGCTCACCGGGCCCACTGCTAGGGAGTTGGTTGTTCATCGCCAGCATTGGCACCGCCATGGCCACGGTGCACATCTTTCCGCGCTGGTGGTGCACTAGCTCGATCCTGTGTCGCCTCGCCGTGGAGACATTGCTGTGCTGCGTTACACTCGACGTGATGCTGACCAATTTGTGGTGCCGCATCGAGGGGCTGTGCCACAGCGCCATCGTTGGCATCCTACAGCATCTGGTCACAGAAGATCGCACCTTTGCCAACTGCGAGTACTGGATGCTTGGCATCACCACCGCCATCATTGGCAGCTGCGTCCTCTGGCTGACCCTGTGGGCCACGGCACTGCCCCAGAAGCTCCGCACCGGCTACGACAGCTGGCAGGCGAACACCTCCCGCTCCTTGACCAACAATATATATAAGATGGCATTCGATGAGAATGCACGGAAGCTCCACTAACAGTCGCGCACGAGCCTACAGCCTAGATGAAGTGCAAGTGATGGACAATACACTTCAAGCTGTATTTAGGTTTGAGAATTATGATGACATTGTGCCGGAGCCATCTATCCATCTAATATGTACGAGGTGTGTTCCTAATAAAGGTGAGCTTCGAATTTACTGAGAATTACTTATTTATTCATTTATATATATTTTGTTCCCTTCAAAGGAGTGCCCCCCCCCCTTTCCAATCATCGCTTTCCTTTCATTGGTTTCTTCAGTTTTGGGAATTGAAATAAGTGGCAAGGAACCAAATCTGGTGAACACGATGGATGAGACATGGTTTGCTTTTGTTTTTGGCTAAAAAATGATGTGTAAGCTGGTGCATTATCATGATGCAGAACAAACTTTGCTGCCACACGTTTCATGCCACAAACATTCGAGAAAATAGAATGCGTTGAATCAATTGATATGCCAACATCCTCTGCAACATCCCTAATAGTAATTCCACGATTGCTCTTTGGCATGGTCGCACCTACTGGCTTAACCCTATACCGTCATCAATGTCATCTCGGCCTTCTGCAAAGCGCTTGCTTCACTTGTATACACTTGTTTTTAGACAAAGTGGATTCACCGAATGCCAGAGTCAACATTTCAAGTCCCTTGCAGACACTTTAGTCCATATTTAAATGAAAGTGTGTTATATATTATTTGATCCATTTCATTCAAAAGTCAATAATCGAAGAGCACACAAAGGCGTGAAAAACATTTTCTATTTGCTAAAGCAAAATACTAATCGAAAAGATGTGTCCGATTATGACAAAAACAAAATGTACACAGCCAGCAAAATATCGAATTTCAACCTTTATTTTGAACCTTGTATATCATTCTATAATGTCCTTACTTGCGCTTCGGATTACAATTTTACATTCTATTCTACACGTTCATTTTTGTCGGATGAATTCTTGAATTGATTTTACTATACAAATCTCGCATATCGATAATACTTAATATGAATGATTTTACCATAATTCGAATAAGGAACTAATCAGGAAAAAACAATTTTCGATGGGACCTGCATCGATTCAGCAAAGTTCCGTACTCGCTTCAGGACAGAATTCTTTAGTTGGAATAAAGTCTATTAAAGGTTAAAAGGTTGAATATTGAAATGAAAATTGAAATTATTTGAAATGATCAAATCCATTGTCACACTAAACCACTGTTAGAAATACCCGTTGACCAAAATAAATAAGAAGATTGTCGACTGTCGATTACTGGTTTATTTGTAATATTGTTTATTCAATAATATATGTATGTATGGATGTATATATATACCTTATCGGCTTTCTGTATTTGGTTGTATGTTTTCAAATATGCAGACACAAAAATTTGTAATAAGTATAATTATTATCATTTGTTTTTTTCTTTCTTTTTCGGCTTTGTTTTTTTTTTATTTTTTTTGTTTTGGATTTTCTTAGCTATGCTCGTAATGTTTTTGTCATTTTTTATGAACTTGTAGCTTCATTTTATTGTTGAGAATTTTATCGTTTGCAATATCATTTAACACATACATAGTTGCTTTAACATTTACAACGATTCACGAATATAATTTGTGTTGCTCTATTAATTTGATTAACTGTTACGTAACGTTGCGTTACGTTACGTCTATATATGTTCTCATTAAAGCTACAATAACTCATGTGTATTCTCTTCTCTCTCTCTCTCTCTTCATATCGAGAGAGAGAGAGAGAGATCCCTTTCTCTCGCCTATCTTTCTACATTCGTTTAATTCACTTCTCTGTTGTGGGTCCGTTTACGTTTTTTACCTTTGGTTTCTTTTGTTTCGTTCCTTACGCGCATCTCGTGTAACTTTTTCTGTTTCGATTAAGAGTAATCAGCAATATGTTAACAATACCTTGATAGCTATACAAAAGTTAAATATTTCATTAGATGTATAGTACATATATGTATGTATGTATATAATTCAATAAGAGCTTTTTGCAAAAGTAATCGAGTTTCCTTTTGGTTTTTCTTCGGTTATTTGTCATAATATCGTAATATTTTAGAATTATAATATATTATTCTCTCGCCTTTCTCTTGGAATTTGCGTTGTATTGCGTAGCATGTGTGCGTTCATTTCACTTCACAAATATATGTATGTGTGCGTATCATCATTATTATGTATGTATGTATATATACTAGGTTAATATGTTTCCTTACTATTCGTTTAACAGAGTTAACTATATAAACTTGAACTGAGGCATAAAAAGAGATTTTGAGATTTGACCGCCATGTGGTGCATTCGCATGAATTGTGGCTTCTTGCTTTCAAAAATACAATCGATAACTGTTGATCGATTAAGTTTCGATATATATGAATCGATCGAGTATCGATTTGATTGATCGATTGATTTAACAGCCATGCTCTCAGCTGAGGAGCCCTTCAGTTCTCGCAACCATTGCTTATACTTATCGGAGATATCGATAAGTACGCTAAAATAACGATCCGTGAACTGAAGAGCGAGAGAGCACGACTGCTCCCACACGCACTATTGCATAAAAATACTAATGCATAAGTTGGTATATACTTTCGTTCGATATCCCCTAAAGTAATCGATTGCACACGCAATCAGTGCTCCAATCGGAGCAATACTGTTGCTGTTTATTCTTTATTACGTCGTTACAATTGTAAAATATCTAATTAAGTACAATAGTTAATAAAGCGTTTTGCCTACTTGGTGTTTGGATTGTAATGGTAGTTTGCTTGGTTGGTTTTCTCCTTTCTGATTTATCATTTCTCTTTTTTGTTCCACTCTTGTTTGCTTTTCATTATGAAGACTTCGATGCTTGTTAAGTAATTTGTTTAATTAGTAATTAGTATAAGCGTTTGGAAATTGGTGTTTTTTTTATTTAATCTATGAGTTTTCGTTTTGGTATTTTGGTTTTGCTTTTCTCCTCTTAACTCCCTTAAGAATTAATTTGGTGTTTCGGTTTTTTTTTGTGCTTTGGCATTGCTTTTAATCAAGTTGTCCAGTTGTCCAGTTGTCCAGTTATCCAGTTGTCCAGGTCTTCGGAGGCTCGATTCTTCAGTTGTCCAGTTAGTAATCCTGCTTTCCAGTTGTCCACGCTGCACCTCAGATCGCAGCCCTTAATATCGCCCATCCCATTGACTATATCTAATTAAATAGTTTAATAAAAGGCTGTGCGATTGCCCGATAACAACTTGCACAATTGCGGATTCTACAAGTACTATAGGTATAGGTTCTGTATATGCTCTATATATGTATGTATATTTGCATATGTACATATTATGTGTGTGTATAATTTATCTGTATGTATATCTGCAGGTAGTATATGGCTATTTGATTGGGCTCTACTCGGTTCAGGATGATCAGGGCAGTTGAGAACTAACGCTAAGGCTAAGTACGACGCTATTAACAAACAATCGACGCGTCGACCGATTCGATTTGATTCGACTAGACTCGAAGCCAGGCTTCGGTCAGTCAGTAAATAGTAAATATATATGTATATTAATGTATATAATATATGGCATATATAGGTTGTATAATATATGTTCACGTAGTATCTGGTATGGTATATATGAATGGCATATTGGTATATTGGTAAAATATCTGTGTACATATCGCATGGCCAGTGCTGATCAAATTAATAGCTGCAAATTGTCATTTTAAAATAGTCAGTATTAAAATGCTCAAACAAGTGATGAACAGATATAATATTTTTCCCATAAACTAACACTATTAAACTATAAATTAGGAGCATTATCCACACAGTTAAAAACGCGATAAAGTAACCAGATTTAAATACCTGATACCAAAATAAGCTGTTCACATTAAACTCAGTACCCAGTAAATTGAATTTAAACTCAAATTTCTGTTAACTGGATATTGCTTTATATTGTATAAGCTCAGGAGCATGTATCTTGTATATATCTGCCACTATATAGTACAACTAGTTTTTATACCATTGCAAATGGTCAACAAAGGGTATACTAATTATCACACAAATGATCCTATCCCGCCAACAGGACTAAACAGGAATAATATATGAATTTCTTGTATTTTTCCAAAAGTCATGTTTTATTTAAAAAAAAAAAAAAGGCGTTCTAAACTCTTTGTTGATCGAATCGAAGTCTGGAAATTTCCTGAGTCACTCAAAAACTACCACTTTTTTCCTAGAATCAATCCTTTACCAGGTTGAACATATTTTTATTTGCTTTTATCCCGATGGAGACATTACTGAGTGCAATACCATATCAGGTCTCGTCATGCGGTTGGCCAAAATCACAGTACAAACATCGATGTCACCAATGACAATTTTCGCGGCGCTTTCCGACTTGAAAAATAAAATATTTTAGAGCATTTATAAAAGTGTTTTATGACCCAGCATCCACTTTATAAATATATGTATTTGTTTTTTCCCCATTTTTAAGCCTTCGACCAAGTCGTCCTTGTCCCTCATTACGTAATAAACCTTTTATTGTGATCAGCCGAATGAGGTTATAAATGGTATCCCTTTTTTTATCGAGGCCTTAAATGTGTGGATTATTCTTCTAGTTTATAGTTAAATAGAGTTCGTTTTCAGGGAAGAGCTTTGTTTTACAAACTTTATACTGATCATTCGAAAACAGAAACTTTCGCACCTATTAATTTGAGCAGCAATGTATATACGAACATAAATTTACCCCCTGCGGTGTCGGCATGCTGACTGTGTGCGTATCTTGTTAACTGTGCATGCTTCCATGTATGTATGTAGTTTATATGTATATCCATAAGTGGGTCTGTGTATATACCCGATCCCTACTTTTGACTTTTGAAATTGCTTTTGAGAATATTTGGAGGTCCGACGAAGTAAAAACTGAAAACTTAGAAGAACCCAACTTAAGTTTAAGTACAATACATTAATCAGTTCATAAACCCATACATACATATGTATATATAAGCATATGTATGTATATGTACATATATGTATGTATATGTTAAGCGTGTTAAAGACATACGATCCAACTGCCGACAGATTTCCCTATCATCATTTTCATATTCGTTTTCATTTGCTTTTGCTTTTTCAGTTGCTTTTGCTTTTGGTGTCTCCTGTCTTGGGCATTTGTATTGTATATCGATAGTGAATAACATCTAATCGTATTTAAGTAAAATGTAGATACTAATCAAGTTGCTGAACACGTTAGTGCTTATTGTTATATCGTTTCTGTATCTGTATCCGATTGACTTGACCTTTGTTTGCCGATCTCGAACATTTCTTCCTTTCCCTGTTGTTCTGAAACTTTTGTTTGTGTTTTAATTCACTTTTCGTGCTTATCAATATGTAACTTTGATCTCTTGTATGATCTTGTTGCTATTGTTGAGTTCTGGAGTTTTGATTTCTAGTTTGGGCTATATCCGATATGAAGCTGACTTCATATGTTTGCTTTGTGTTTTCAATTGCTTTTTCAGTTTCTATTTCTGTTCTGTTTTGTGGAGCTTTCTTGCTCCTTGTTGCGCTTGTTTTATTGCCACTGTTGTTCTTGTTGTTGTTATTGTTGTTATTGTTGGTGGTGGTGGTGGTGGTGGTGGTGGGGTTGATGGTGGTTATGGTTGTGGTGCTGGGGCTGTCGTTGTGCGTGTCTGTTGGGGATGGTGTTCCTTATAAGGCCTAGCTAACTATATCGTGTGATCAGATGCTAGATAATTGGCTGAAACGTTGCTCCTGCTAGGAAAACTCCAACTTGACCACGCTCCACGAGGAGCGTCTTTAAAGTCTTAAGTCTTTTTCTAACTCATAAAAGAACTGAAAGAAATAAGTGCATGCAATCGAAATCATAATGATAATCGTAATCGTAATCGTAATCGAAATCGAAATCGAAACAAAATCGACATTTAAATAAAACAAGACAAAATCATATATTACTTTTGTTTATGTGTTCAATTTGAAATTATTTCATATAAAATGTTTATTTTATGTGTATAAATACAAATATAATTTGTGTTCTCTTCTCCTCCTCTTCTGCTTCTTCTTTTCTTCATTATTTTCTTCTCTCTTTTCGTTTGCAAAATCAATAACAATTTAAAGCACTTACGAAAACCGTTAAATACAAATAAAAAAAAATTAATTTAATTTACAAATTGTTTGTTTTTCTTCTGTGGTGTGTGTGCACAGTGTATAAATGTGTGTGTGTGTGTGTGCATGCCTTTTAGAGTGAGTATTATTTCTCTGTCTCCCTCTCTGTCGCACACACATGCACACACGAGTCAAATAAAGTTTTAAAATTAGAAAAAAAAAAACGCATGTACATATAATAATTATCGTAGCAATAATAGTGTAAATATATATATAGTATAATGCCTTATCGACTACCATTTAAAATGTAACACAATAAGGTTGATAAGTTATATATGTATGTATATTCGGTACGTCCGTCGGGTGTGTGTGTGTGAGTGTGTGTAGAAGGTAAACGATTAAAGTAAAGGGTATAAGATAAACAGTACAACTAAAGCAAATACATTGCTCAATGGGAGAGCGAAGAAACCAAATACAGAATACAATTACAGTTACATTTAAGGTTAGGGTTACAGTTAGGGTTACGTTTACGGATTACAGATAACGGATTACATTTACAGTTAGGGGTAGGATTACAAGTAGGGTTACGAGACAAATGGAAACAGCATTAAATCATAAAAGAAAGTTGACAAAACGAGAGCGGAATCTGTTGTTGGGTGTTCGGGAAGTACTCAAAATACGGGCTGGGGTATAGACCCATTTCTTATGCACATAATCAACCTACGACTAAGGACATACGGGGCTTAACTCTATTCAAGCTTATCAAGACAATGCAAATCTATGCGAACCTCTCCTTAAATCTGATTCGGATTCGGATTCGGATTTAGATTCGGATTCTTATTCTGTTCAAATGTGTTCTTCTGTTCAACTGTTTCTCTGATCTTGTTTCTGTTCTGTTCTGTTCGCGCTTTAATCTAAGCTTACTTCTTCTCTTCTTCATCAGATCTGTTCTATTTTATTTACTTAGCTTTTGCTTCGTTTCGAATCTGTTTCGTTTAACGCCGTTTTTTGAATCACAATCAACGCTTTTTATTTTCATTTTCTTTTTTGTTTTTTAATTTTCTTTTTTGTTTTTTGTTTTTGTTTTTGTTTTGTTTGTTTATCAACACTTACGACACTAAAACAATATGCTCTCTTGCTCCTCCTCATGATCATCATCATGATCATCATGATCATCATGATCATCATGCGAAGCTCTATGCTCCGAGCAGATCTTGATTGATCATTGATCTTGCTCTTCTTTAACAACTACATACAATGTCTGTGCGGTTTGGGGATGCTGGGGCAGAGGGAGGGGTCTGGGTGCTGGGTGCTGGGTGCTGATGCTGGGGGAGTGTGTATACAATAAAACAAAGGACTTCTCTTACGCACAACAAGTTACAAGGTAAACAAAAAAGAACGTAAAACGTAAAAAAGAACGTAAAATTAGTTTTGAAATTGCGCTCTAACTTCGGCCTACGCTCGAAAGGTAAGAAAGTGCGTGTGTGTGTTGGTGTGTGTGTTGGTGTGTGCTGGTGTGTGTGTGTGTGTGTGTGTGTTGAATGAGTGTTGCTCTTGCTGTTGGTGTGTATTGGTCTGTGGGTGAGTCTGGCTTATGATTTAGAAATTCATTTGTCATGTTTTGCGCGGCGGCGTCGGTGGCGGCGGCAGCGCAGGGGCAGCAGCATAGGCAGCGTGTTGCTGCCGCAGGCTGCTCATGTCTTTGGGAATGTTTTTGTATTTGGCTGAAAGATTATGGGACTGGTGAGCAACTTGAGTAGACCAGGCCGGCCCATGACCTGTTTCTGCTTACCTGCTGCCGCTGCTGCTGCTGCTGGCGACGCTGCTGCTGCTGTTGCATGCTGCAGCTCACTGTGCTGCTGCTGCTGCTGCTGCTGCTGCTGCTTTAGTGCTGCCAGCGAATCGCTATAGAAATTCGACTTGCGCATGTTGTTGCCACTGCCGCCGCCGTTGCCGCTGCTGCTGCTGCTGATGCTGCCGTTGCCGTTGCCGTTGCCAAGAATGTTGCTGTTGCCATTGGCACTGCCAATGCTTATGCTGCCGCCGCTGCCGCTGCCGCTGCCACTGCCATTACTGCTGCTGCTGCTGCCGTTGATGCTGCCATTGCTGCTGCTGCTGCAGCTGTTGTTATTGTTGCTGGCAGCACCCATCGGCGGCAGCGGTGGCTGCAACTTGCCGGCGTGCTTGCCACCAGCAACAGTTGCCGCTGCCATCGGCGACTCGCCCCCAGCTGCCGTGCCCGTCCCTCCTCCTACTGCCGTGGAAGCTGCTCCCTTACTCGATACTAAACTTAGATTAGAAATTGCTGGTGGTAGTGGAGATCGTTGTGAATCATTGCCGATTTCGCCCGTGTACCTGTGAGCAGTGGGAATGAGTGCACAAATGAGTACTCGCATTCACTGGGGCGTTGTATTCATCTACTCACTTGATGTTGGTGTACTCGCGTCCGACCTGAATGCTCTGCTCCTCGGCCCTCTTGCGTGCGATCAGGGTCTGGATGTAGTGCTGCACCGCGTAGTAGACGAACTTGTACTGCGCCTCCGTCTGGACCATCCCGGAGCGCTGCGAGCGAACCATTTGTATGGTGCGCTGGATGTCGATCTCGGTGTCGAGGCCTGCATGACAAGTGGAACAGTATAACAGTTGTAGCACAGTGTTGAGTACGAGGCAACTTTCAATGAGAAACAATAAAAAGGAAAGGCAAAGGCAAAGAAAGGAATTGGAAACTAAACAATTTGTATACCCTTTGAGCATTAGAAAAGGGTATATTAACTGTGTGCAACAGTATGTTACAGGCAAGGTATATATTGTATATATAGTATATATTCTTGCTCAGCATCAAGAGACTTTCCCAAGTTCATCTGAAGTATTTGCGCACGATGGCAGCTTGATTGCTCTGCTCAGAATAGGTTTCTTCAAACTAATCTGCAAACTGCACGAAACTGAAGTAGCAACAAGTGCACTCCCACTTGTGTTGCATACTTTGGGGAGCGCTTTAAAATCAGCAACTCTTTAAATTATTTCTTAAATAACTTCTATGTTAATTATCCGATCGCATGCAAATTTGCAGTTCTCATTTGCGCGTTGGTAATTATTGTGTTTATCACAAAATAAACTGTACTGCATTCAAATTACACTTGGAATTCGATAACGGGTTTTAATTCGAAAAGAAACTTGATCTGTGCACAGAATTTAAACAATTTTTTCATAGTTTTTGCTAATCCTAGACCTTATTGTTGATTTTTAAACTGACAGACAGGCAGACAGACAAACAGGCAGACAGGCAGACATGCAAATAGACAGACAGACAGACAGACAGGCAGGCAGGCAGACGGGCTACACGACTTGTCTGTTGATGCTGATCAAGAACATATAAAGTTTGTGGGATCGAGAAGGCGCTTCTTTTGCCGGTTACCACAAAGTTATAATACCCTTCTACCCTATAAGCAGTGGGTATTTAAACTAAATAAAGCCAGACTTAAGTGAAAGAATAAAAGAAGAAGCGTCAAACAAACGAGTTAACGAAGGAATGGAACGAATTCAAGCAGAGATTGAATGATAAGTTCTTCAAAAATAAAACTATTAAAATGAATCCTTGAACTGAGCAGGAATGATCAGCTGCCAACAGTCTGAACTGTCTGTGTGATCAGTGGGATCAGTGTGATCACTAGCCAAGCCTCTCAACTGGTTACTCACCATTGCGCACAATCTGATCCAGAATCATGTCGATCACAATAAACGTGCCAGTGCGTCCAATGCCCGCCGAGCAGTGCACACAAATGGGACCCTGTCGGAGAGAGAGGGAGAGTGGGAGAGAGAAGAAGAGAGGGCATTAGCAGTCGAGCAAGAGGGTGTTCAGGCTGTGTGTACCCTTACCGGTTTCTCGCCAGCTTGGGCCAGAGTACTCTGCTTGGTGTTGACGTCCTGGAGGAAGTTGAGCACACATCCGGGATCAGCGGGGACGCCGTGATCGGGCCACACTTGGAAATGATAATGATAGATGCGACGCTCGGGCTTGTCGCGCCACGAGAAGAGGAACTCGCGCAGTGTGTAGTCGTTGGTGGAGTTCTCCTTGATGCACTGCACCTTGGCGTGCCCGAACTGCTTGCACTGCCCCTCGTCGGGCCAGTAGCGTTCGCACTTGGTCTTGCCGCGCTCGATCTCCTTGGTGGTCATCACAATGACGCGCGTGTTCTCCTGCCAGATCATGTTCCAGAAGTCGATCTTCGTGTTCGCCAGGCATCCCTGCGTGGCAATGTATGTCTTGAACATGTCCCGCTCCACGCCGAACAGCGATCCGGACACAGGGCCATTGGATGCTGCCGCTGCTGCTGCTGCCGCTGCTGCTGCTGCTGCTGCTGTTGGCGGCGGGGAGGCGTCGCCACAGTGCTTCTTCAGCAGCACAGCCAGGCCGTTGAGGGCGGCTGCTGCCGAGCTGCTGCCAGTGGCGGTGGGCGTGCCGGGGCCGGTGCCCGCTGCTGAGGCATTCGCCGAGGCGGAGAGGGACTCGCTGCGCTTGTGCTTGCTCAGGGAGTCCATCTTGCTCTTGCAGGTGGCGCAGTTGGAGTAGGGCAGCGTGGCGGACTTGACCGCGCACTGCACGCACGTCTTGTTCAGCAACTGACAGTTGGGGCAGTTCCGCTGCGTCTGCGCCGCCATGCAGGCCGGGCACGAGGAGGTCGTGCTGTTGAGGCTCTCCGAGGAGCTGCTCATGTTGTACAGGTCGCCGTCGGTGGGTAAGCGTATGTAGTTGGCGTTAATATACTCCGCCCCCGGCACACTCCGGTCCACATCCTGCAGCTTGACGCGCGTGTGATCGTCTGCAAGTAGCGAAGCAACATTAGCAAACAGACAGACAGAGAGACAGACAGACCGACAGACAGACAGAGAGGGGATTTCATTAGACGGGGCACTTACAGGGCAATATGTTGCGATAGCGATTCTTCAGCCGATTCTCATCCTTGTAGCCCTCGTGGCGCGAGAACGTATCTCGGCTGTCCTGCTGCAATGACTCGAACTCCTCCCAGAAGCCGCCCTGAATGAATGCAATGAATCAGAGATCACACGATTGATTACCATAAGGATTCATCTCTCTCTCTCTCTCGTTTCTCGTTTCTCGTCTCTTGTCTCGTTTAGTCTCGTCTCGTCTCTCGTCTCTACTTTCGTCTCATCTCGTCTCTCGTCTGTCGTCTCTCGCCTCGTCTCTCGTCCCTTGTCTGACGTCTGTCGTCTCGTCTCGTATATTTTCTCGTCTCATATCTTCCCTCGTCTCTCATTGCTCGTCTCGTCTGTCGTCTCTCGTCTGTCGTCTCTCGTCTGTCGTCTCTCGTCTGTCGTCTCTCGTCTGTCGTCTCTCGTCTGTCGTCTGTCGTCTCTTGTCTAGTCTAGTCTCGTCTCGTCTCTTCTCTTGTCTCTCGTTGTTTGTCTCTCGTCTCATCTCTCGTCTCGTTTCTCGTCTCATCTCTCGTCTCGTCTCTCGTCTCTTGTCTGACGTCTGTCGTCTCGTCTCGTATCTTCTCTCGTCTCATATCTTCTCTCGTCTCTCGTCTAGTCTCGTCTCTTGTCTCTCGTCGTTTGCCTCTCGTCTCGTCTCTCGTCTCATCTCTCGTCTCGTCTCTCGTCTGTCGTCTCTTGTCTGTTGTCTCCTCTCTCTACTCACCTTGACCAGCTGATCGACGCGTGCATTGATCCCCGCTGCGGTTATGCGTGTGGCATTGAAGGGTTGCCGCAGATGGACCACAGTGCCACAGGTCTCCACCATCGGATTGCGTTTGTAGTGCTCGATCAGTTCCGAGAGCGTTGCAAACGATTCGCCGCCGCCCACGTCGTACTTTTTATCCTGAACAAGAGGAAGAAAGGGACGAGAAAGAGACGAGGAAGAGTAGGAAGAGAAAGAGAAGTAAGCAACAATTTCAATTAACAACATGCATTATGATTTATTTGCAAAGGAGCGACTGGAGTCGATGATCTTCATTGCAAGCCCACTGCCTGCTAAGTCGAGCATACCCTCTGCCTCTGCTGAGCTACTAGCCACAGTCTGCCAGTGCGAGTTGCGAGCGCGAGTGCGAGGTAACGTGAGCCCGACGCTTGAACCGCAACAATAAATTTAATTGAAAAACACTACACAATTAGCTAATAAAAGTGCAAACGTGACCGCAATGTCAAATCTCGAAATGCTCAGCCAGTGTCGCTCATGTAAATAGTATTATTGTAAGGCAGCAACAACAATAGCGTAATAATGCCCATTTACTGTAGTTTGTTACACACTCACACACACACACACACACACATAATTTTGTGCATGTTTGTATCTGTTTAGAGGTGTATAACGCAGTATATGAGGGTTTGTCAGGTTTAAATGCAGATTGTATAACACTTTTTAAAGCCTGTAATTATTGTACAAATATTACTGCTTAGTGACTGCTTTGCCCACTGCAGCATCTCTGTAAGCAGTGCACAGTGCATGACAACTCTTACTCTAGCAAGCAGTGCATACGACACGAGGTGAGCTGCTTAATTGAACTTATCCCCTTAACGGGAGATGACAATAAACAAATACCACGTATTTACACGTTGCCAATACAAACAGCACAGACAGACACACACACACACACAGACACACACAGACACATAAATTGCCATATGCATCGACTGCTAATTCAAGGTCAAGCGATGAGGAACTTTATGGCCAGTCGCTTACAATAGTTGTCTAGGCTACTGCTTTCTGTGCTGCTGCTGTTGTTGTTGTTGTTGTTGTTGTTGCTGTTGTTGCTTACAAGTTGCTGTTGCTGTTGCTGTTTCTGACTACACAAAATCGATTTGCATTTGTAAGCAACAGCACAGCAAAATGAGTCGTAATTTTGGCAAAACTCGGAAACTTTGAACTGCCTTGTAAACGGGGATTTTGATGAGGAAGTGGAGGGGTGGGGAGGTCGAACTCACCTGCCATCTAATCATGACATGCGTCACTTTGTCGTCTGTGCGCACTGAGAGGACGAAATCACCAGGTTTACTTTGAGATTCACGGACAAGAAACGAACCATTCTTGCCACGTTCCAATATCAATTTTTCAGCTTCCTTGCCAGAAAGATTGCCATGAAACCATCTGCAATGGAAAAAGAAGAAGAAGAAGAACAAGAACAATTAGCAATAAGATCAATTAATCAATTCTCTGCGTGTTAAACAATTCATCTGTTTATCAATTAACCTAAACTGTCTTCCAGTGGGAACTGAGTAGAATGACTCTATTGCTGACCGGTTGTTTCAATTCCCCCTCTGTTACTCCCTTGCCCTTTCGCTATCTGTCTTTCTCTCTCTCGCACACACTCTCACTGTCACTGCTGTACTGTGCACTGTTCACAATGTGCACTGCTTGTTGTGCTACGTGCGACTGTGAACTGCACAAACTGCAAACATGTGCGAGGCGCGCTAAAGTGCCAGCAACAATAACAACAACAACATCAACAACGATGGCAACGAGTAGGAACAGACAAAAGCAAAAACAAATACGAGCAAATACGACACAAATACAAAAACAAATACGAGCACGAATGTGAGTGCGAAAACGAATACAAATCGAATTGAATTGAATCGCTTCGCATTGCAAGCGCAAAAATGCAACAACATGCGGCAACAATAACAACAACAACAGCAACAGAACAGACAAGGTAAACAACAACAACGACAACGACGTGTGGAAAAGTGCAAGTTAGAGCAGAAAATGCCGAAGGTCCTATACCCTTTCAGTTTCTTATAACCTCCGATCGTTCCTATACCAGTGACATATAATTGTGCAGAATATTATGTCTCACTTTGATTGACACTAATAAGAGAGACTAATTTGCGTTGCAACAGACGGACACACGCTAGTTCGATTCCTCTGTTGATGCTGACTCAGAATATATATACTTTATAGGATCAAAGATTTCCCCCAAGGTGCGTTGCAAGCTTTTAGGCCTCAATTGGTATACCCTCTGCAGGGTATAATTAGTGTTGTTGTTGCGAACTGGACTTACTTATAGTATGTGGTGCATATAAGGCTTTGCCGTCGTCTACTTGCCCTGAACATACACACACCAACAATAGTCATAAATACACACACACACACACATGCACAGGCATTTGAGTGCAAAGACAATCATTGTTTGACACAGAAAAAGACAGATGAAAAAGGCTCGCAAAGGTGTCAACTGCTCAAATGTACTGCTTGCTAGAGCGCCAATGCCAGAGAAGCAGTGTATGCTTATGGCAGAGTTAAGCAGACAAGCAGTGTAGGCTTGCCAAGCAGTGCAAGAGTTAACTCAAGTTTTCACTTTTGATTTGCTTTGTTAAAACAGATTCATGCCTGGATTATATCTGATCACACATGCATACATACATATGTATGTATGTACATGTAGACACACTCACACATGTTATGTTGAGCTCGTTGAGTCAGCTCTGTTCTACTTTGCATAAATAACACTAACTTAAAAAACTTGCTTTGAATTTGAATTCGGATTTTGAATTTTGAATTTCAACTCGGTTTTGGTTTCGGTTTCAGTTCACAGTTGGGCCAACATGCGTGTATGTCTCTCTTCTCTCTGTGTGTGCGTGCGTGTGTGTGTGTGTGTGTGTGTGTGTCTGTCTGTTTGTGTGTGTGAGTGTGCATACGTGTTTGTCAGTAGGTAGTAACAATCGCAGAGTTCGTCGCCATCTCTCGCTATTCAGAACAAGACTCGTAAACAGAGCAGAGTATCGAGTGAAGAAGAGGGAGCTGAAGAGGGTAGAGGGAAGGTGGAGCGGGGGGAGGCGTACAAATCAATCGAATTGAGTTGTCCTTAAGCCGGTTTGGATTCGATAGTTGGATAGTCTTGGGGTCATAGTTATCATAAAACACTCCGTTTAGTGCCCAAGTGACAAACTCATGCGTTATACAACACACACAGTCAGAGAGGGACAGAGAGAGAGAGGGAGAGAGAAAGATATATATTTGTTTTCTGTAGCAAATCAAGTCCGATTTCACACCCCACCAGGTAATCCAACTATTTATCTTCCGTGTGTGTGAGTGTGAGTGCTATTTATAGACACATGTATTGCCAGCGATATAAACAATTGAGTTTCTATATAAATATATGTATAAATATATTAGAGCGCCGACTTAGCATGCATTACAGTACGTTTCAATGCTGTTACATGCTCAAGGTGCCTCAGCCGGAATGGAAATGGAAATGGGAATGGGAATGATAATGATAAGAGTCCGTACTGTCGTGTTGGTATTTCTAGCACCGGAAATGACATTGACTGGCATGTGAGCATATGATGTGCATGTGTGTGTGTGTGTATCGATAGTTCGATATCGATAGTTAATGAGTTTCATGAATTTCATTTAACTAACTTTCGTATAGAGTTAAAGCAGTGCAGCGTCAGGAAGAAGCGCACTGCAGTTGCAATGCACTGCATGCAAGCAGTGCGAATGTGAATATAGAAATAATATCAATGTCAATGCTAATGACATGTTAATCCCTCTCTCCCCCTCCAGCTTGCGTTGCGTAGCACTCAGCTTGCTGTCAGCCTGCAGTTACTGCTGCAACAATTTTGATCTTTCTTTCTCTTTTCCTTTTCCTTTCCCTTTCCCTTTGAGGCTCTATTCTAATGACTTCTGCACACACATATTTCTACTGCGCATTCTTCTTCTCTATCTCTCCACATGCTTCTTCTTCTTCTACCTTTTCGTGGGCTCTTCGTGACTCAACAGAACAATTGACAGCTTTTTGGCCAGTCGACCAAATTAGCACATCTCTCTCTCTCTCTCTCTCTCGCTCTCTCGCTATGTCTATTTATATTAGAATTGTTATTCACATGTTTGTTTTGTTTTCTTTTTTATATTTTTTAAGTAACGGAAAATGTTAATGTTCAATTTGGAAAGCAATTACAAGCTGAAAAAAGTGTGCAGTATTTTTGTCTTTTTTTTTAATTGCGCCGTCAAGTAAAGTTTATTTTTGACTTTGCCTTCTGTTTGCGTCACATTGTCACAACCTTTGGATGCCTTGTTAGGGAAGGAGGTTCGGTTAAAGGTTCACAAGGAATCGAAGTTGCTTGAGAGTGCGAACTGCCTTACCTACTCACAGCAATACCCTTTAATTCTCAGAAGGTGTTTAATTTATGTATTTATTGATTGATGCCATGAATGTATAATCAAGTCAACTCTCCACTAAGATAAAGCAGGTTTACTTCATTTCTAAATAGATGCCACTGAATTAGAACATTTGTATAATGAAGTAGAGTTTATTATATTCTAAACACAATACTCTAAATCGTTGCAAGAGTCATGGCAATCGACTAACCAAGTTTATATCGATATATCGAGTAGTAGTATAGTAGGTGAACACTGTCTAGGGTTATTAATGATTACTATAGTCCACAATGAATCTACGATTGGCAAGGCAAGGAAGAAGGCGAATAGAATAAGAAGCAGGTCTTTAATTTAAAAGATGCACAAGGTTTCTTTTCTAGTGAATTGCGTACTGAGAACGGCAAAGAACTGAACAAACCAGTGAGGTATATAGGCTCTTTGTTCAATAAGGAACAGTCCCCTTAGTCACCTAAAAGCACTTTTAGAGTGTGTAAACTGCACATTCCTCTATGCCTTTTACAGGGTAGCACTGAGTCACTCCTACACGTGCCCCGTTACAGTTACAGTTACAGTTACACACAGGTACAGGAAGCGATGCCTTTAGGCCTTTACGCCGCCGCCTTTGCCTGCCATTCATGAATGCCGAATGCCGAAAAGGTCAACAAACAGCGCCGTCGCAGTCGCAGTCGCCGTCGCAGTCACGCAAGGCAAATACTTGTACAGCAACAACAACAACAAGAGACAGTTACAGTTCTGTTTGTATGTATATTGCATAAATAATCATTTGTCACAAGTTGACAATTTTGTGTGCCAACGCACGCATTGAAGCGCATCAAAAGAGAGAGGAAAAGAGAAAGAGAGAGAGAGGAGAGTACAAGGAAGAAGAAACTTGGCTGCTGGTCGTGCAAGTTGCAATGCCCTTAAAACATGCTAAATCAAGATCTCAACAACAACAACTGAACATCGCTCTACGCGCTAGAGAACAACAACGTAAGCAAAGAAACAAAAAACCAAAACTCATTAATTTTTTTGTTTTCTGTTTTTCGTTTTTGCACAAATTAAAGCATATTTATTTATTTAGCAGAATCGTATAAAAACAACAGCAACAACCACAAAAACAACAGCAGCAGCAGCAGCAGCAGGCAGAGTTGTTTGTTGTGCAATGCATTAAACGGAAATTCACACAAAGAAAATAAAATAAATACGCAAAAAGGCATTAAAAGATCGCGAGTAGTTGAGGCTGCCTAACGATAAACGATAATATGCAAAACAATTAACGTTTGTCAAGGAAAACCAGCCTACAAGCAGTGTAAGCAGGCCAAGCAGGGCACGCAAGGCGGGTGGGGTGAGTGAGAGAGGGATGTGCTTTGATAATTGGAACGTTGCAACGGTAAACAGCGAAACAGCAAGTGTGACCCAGTGTGCAAAACAACTAGTATTAAGCAGCTAACTGCTTGCTTGTGTGCATGCGACACGGAAGTGCAGCGCGCAATGAACATGCACTTTTCAAGCAGTTCACACTGCAATGCAGCAGTCCCATCATTAGCAATGGCTGAGGAGAAGAAAGGAAGAAGGGGAAAAGGGGGCACAGCGCGTCTGTGTGTCTGTCTGTCTGATAAGTCGGCGACCGAGACGAGACAAGACGACAAAGTGTGTGCAAAGAATCGAAAGAATTTGTAGAATCTCTATAGAGAATCTCTGGCAAACATCAACAACAGAGATGCAGAGATAAAGCAGCGCACAGTTTGCACAGCACAGCACAGCAAGCAGTGGCAGCTGTGCCAGTTACTCAAGCAGAATTTCCAGGTAAAGATCTGAGAGATAAGCGATCTAATGTGATTTAGTTATTTATGACTTTGGCTGCCCCTGCTGCGGCTAATTGCCTCTGTCTGCGTGTCTCTCTCTCTCTGTGTGTGTGTGTGTGGAGTTGATCATTTCATTAGAACTTTGTCGCAGTTTAAGTGCAAAAATCAATAAGAAAACTGACAATGTGTGTGACTAACAGATGCCCTGTAAATTGACTAGTTTATTGGCTTAAGAGAACGAGCAAAATAAGTCTGGAAAGTTCCGCTGTAATACTGCGACGCAGATGCCCAACCAGTTGAACTCTGACTGCCTACAGGGTATTATGGGAGCTGCTAAATACGCTACATAATAACCAAATATCATAAATATCAACAAGAAAGCACGAAATCGAAACGGAAAATCAACTTCGCCTCGTCGCTTGTTTACCCTCAAAGCTCAAGAACGCGTAAACAAATTGAATGATCTCCCTCCCTCTCTCTCTCTGTCTCCCTCTCTCTCTGTCTCTCCCTCTCTCTGTGTGCTCCCTCTATATATGGATATATGTCGATATGTATCTGGCAGCTGGGGCGATCTATTAGAATGTCACTAGCCCCAGTTTTGTTTCAATATTTACTCATTTTTTTCTCTGCCAATTTTCGGCACATGACAATTTGTTGTTGTTGCTTCTTGCTGTTGTTACTGTTTTTGTTGCTGTTGTTGTTACTGTTTTTGTTGCTGTTGTTGCTGTTGTTGTTGTTGTACTCACTCTGTGCTTATTAGAGAGATTGTTGTTAGGAATAATTGAATTTGTGCTGCGCACGCGCCTCACTCAAAGTAAAGTAAGAAACGCGCACGCGTTTTTAATCGCACTCACTTAGTGCGTTCCCCGTGCGTTCCCCGTGCGTTCCCCGTGCGTTTCCCGTGCGTTTCTCGTGCGTTTTTAGTCGCCTGTACTTACTCGTTGCCATGCAGCATGACTCGCATGCCCGCCAGCTGCGCCAGTGTGTCCATCGAGCCGCTAAAGTTCTGTCCAAAACTAGGCGCTGATGCTGACCAAGATGTGGGCGTGGCTGGGTACGAGCTGTGTCTGCCTTCTCCTTCTCCTGCTCCTTCTCTTCGTCCTCCCCACCCTCCTGGTCTGCCGACGTCGCTGCAGCAGCTGCTGTGCAGCGATTCTGTGGAGGAATTGCCCGACGAGGAGGCGCAGGAGGCGGTTGATGAGATGGGCGTGGTCAGACGCCTGGCATTGTGCCTGTTATTGTTGTTGTGTTTGTTGTTGTTGTTGTTGTTGTTGTTGCTGCTGCTGGCAACGCCGCGTATGATCATTGAGAGCTCATCATGTGTCATGCAATCCTTGCACTCACTGCTGCTGCTCATTGTTGTTGCTGTCGTCGTTGTCATTGTTGTTGTTGTCGGCGTTGTTGCAATTGTTGTGTTGCGTCGCTTTGTCGCCTTCGTTGCCTTGCTGCTGTTGTTGTTGTTGTGGCTGCTTTTGTGTGACTGCGAGTGTGACTTGGAGAGCCTTCTCCCACTCCCACTGCCATAGTGCGCCTGTATAGCACGCTCGTATTCAAAGTTCCTTTGCTTGTTGTACTCATTGTTGTTGTTGTTGTTGTTTTTATTGCTGCTACCGTTGTTGTTGTTGTTGTTGTTCTGCTGTGCACTGTTGTTGTAGCTGTGCTTCTCCTGCAACTTCTGATTGACCACATTGCCCAGCGAGCTGGACAACTTTTCCAGGCACTTGTTGAAGAGCATTGTTGCTGCTGTTGTTGTTGTTGCTGTTGTTGTAGTTGGTGTTGTTGCTGCTGTTGTTGTTGCTGCTGTTATTGCAGTAAAATTATGCACACTTTTCTTTACACTTGTTTATACAACGGAAACAAAATAAAAACAAAATATTTGCTACAACTTGCACAGCACCCTATGTACATATGTACAAGGGGGTATTCTTAATGTTGCTGCTCTTATTGCTGTTGTTGCTGTTCTTCTTATTGTTGCTCTTGTTCTTCTTAATGTTGTTGTTGTTGTTGTTGTTGCTGTTTATGTAATAACTTGTTCACTCACTGACTTTGAATAGCAATAACAATTAGAAAGCGAGTTCGATTTTCTATACACTCGCACAAATTTGTTCAATTTGTTGTTGTCGAATAAAACTAATAATAATTGCTCGGCATTTGTTTAATATTTGTAAATATTAATGAAGTTTGTTTCGCTTATTGCACAATTTTCTTGAGAATTGATAGAAAGTTCTTCTCTTTAGCAACAGTTGTTGTTGTTGTTGCTGCTGCTGCTGCTTCTGCTGCCTTTGCTGCTGCTGCTGCTTTCGATGAGGATTTCGATTTCGATGTTGTTGTTGTTGCTGCAGCGTCGTCCAATCGCGCTTGTGCCGCAATTAAATGCTCAAAAACGAATGCGGCCGAAGGCATAATAAATTAATCGCGATTTTAATTATATTTTATATAGTTTTGTTTTGCTTTTCTTTTGCTTTTGTCTCTTTATGTTATCGGGAAATTGCAATCGGAATTGTCAATCAAACTGTTAACTGCGCCGCCTTCACGCACTTGTACTGCTTGTACTGCTTGCACTGCTTGGGCGGTGCGTTGTCTGTTTAGCTCTAACTGCTTTGTCAGTTGCGTCGTCGTTGAACCGCAACTCGAGAATGAAGCTCCAGCAGCCAAGTGCTAAGCTTTTTGCTCAAGTCTCTGACTACTTCGTATGCGCGTCGTCGTCGTCGCTGTCGTCGTTGGCGGCGCTGCTGCTGCTGCTGCTGCTACTGTTATTGCTGTTGCTTTTGCTGCTGCTGCTGCTGCTCTCGTCGTCGTCGCGTCGTTGGCGTCGCTGTTGTTTTTATTATTATGAGATGTTGTTGTTCTTGACTTGCTTGTTGTCTCTTTTGCTGCTGGTGTGTGTGTGCGTGCTCTGCCGCTCTGTTCTAAGCGCTCAGATCGTGTGCTCGTGAATGAATGAATGTTGCCTGACTGCGTGCGCCGCCTTTTGTATTAAATGCGGCAGGAGACCCCCAACTCACACTCGGGGGGACTCTCGAACTCGAACTGAAACTCGTCTTAATCTTGGTTATAACATGTCAGCGTAATGTAATCACAGCCATCGTCATCGTTGTTACCTTGTTTGTGGGGGCGTTGGCGTCAGCCTCATGTTTTATTTATTGTTTTCATTTCTCATCTGTTGCTGTCGCAGTCGCAGTCGTTGCTGCTCCCTCTGCTGTTGCTGCTTGCTTGTTGTGCAGTCACTGCTCCTGCCCTGCTTGTTGCACAGCTTGCAGAGTTGAGTGTAACAATAACAAACATCAAGAATGGATCACAATGTCATGTGAAAGCAGTGCAAGGCGGCTCCTGTCCAGGTTGTTTCACTGCTTGCAGAGTTGAGTTGAGTGAGCTCCTTTAAAAATGCAACAACAACTACAGCAAGAGGTGACCAAAATGTCATATGAAAGCAGTACAAAACTGCTCTTGCTCCTGCTTTGCTTGTCGCACTGCTTGCAGGGTTGCGCTATTCGAAAGGGGGACAACAACAAACACCAAGAGGTGACCACGAACCAATGTCATGTGAAAGCAGTTAACAGAGAACCGTTTGAAAGTTGCCCATCAGCACTTTTACTTTTGCATTGCTGTGCCGGGTCGATTAAGCAGGATGGCGACTGCGCGGCGACTGTGACTAAGTTAATTAAATTATGCACGCACATACACACATACATACATATACTCATGTATGTGTGTGTGTATATGTCTGTCTTTGTGTGCACTTAGCTGCTATTTAAATGCTACGCTACGCGTTCAACTTGGAACATGAATCAGAGAACCCCAAATCACATTCAGAGGCCTGCCTGCCTGCCAATGTGTGTGTGTGTGCGTGTGTGTGTACATGCTTGTATATGGGCATAAGCTGCTGGGATGCGATGGTACAGCAGTGTGTAAGCGCCGCTTGTTGTTGTTACCCGGCACCGGAAATGAAATTGAAACCGATTAACAATGCGGGCAATTTTTCGTGTTGCAAACAGCAACAGTGCGAGCAAAAGAGACACCAGCAGAGTGACAGAGAGAGAGAGAGAGAGAGAGAGACAGATAGATAGATACTGCGAAAAGCTCTTCTATGGCGCAGGCGCAGACGTCAGAGGCGGAACGTGCCGCGCATATTTAGCAAACAATTTCTCGGCTCTTATGACGACGTGCGCCAGCACTAGACTCAGCCAGGTCTCCATCTCAATCTCCGACTGCGACTACGGCACACTGTATGTGACTGTGTCTGTGTGTGTGTGTGTGTGTGTGTGTGTGTGTGGGTGAGGGGGACACGGTTGGCGATGACAAACCGTTTGGTTTGGCGATCGCTCATCAAATTTCGTTGGAAGCAAGCTTAGAATGAAAATGCTTCCAAGACGAAAACAAGCGACAAATAAAATTAATCAGCTTGACAACAACAAAGCACTCAACTTACAACAACAATTTGGGAAAAACAATAAACACAACAATATAAATAACAACAACAATGACAATAACAATAACAATAACAGAAGAGGCGAAAAGACAAACACGAAAAACAAAAAACAAGTCTGCGCAGTCTGCAGAGCCGCGTTTGTGGCACAAACTCGGTTTATTACAGATGGTAAACAAACTCGGAAATCTTTCCAGTAACCGAAGGCAAATTCTCGGGGGCTTCTCAAACACTTTTGGCAAGCAGGCGAGGCCACAAAGGTGACTCGCAACAAATGAAAAAGGGCCAGCAAATGCATTCAAGTTGCTTCGCAGTCTCGATCGACCTTCGATCGAGCAAAATGCGGCCCAAAACTGACGATATATATATGTACATACAACGGCAACAACAAGCATAGTCGTAATAATAATAATAATATAATGATGATCATTATCATGATCACGTTGATGATCATGATAACAATAAGAAAACCTCAGCGTGCGCTTTTGGGCACGACCAGCGACAGCAATAACAGCAACAACAGCAACAACAACAACGAGAGAGCCCCAAAACGATCGCATAAAAATAAACATAATTTATCGTTAATAACTTTTATTGTTATTGTGTGTGTGTGTGTGTGTTGTGCGCAAATATCAATGCTTAATATGCAAGCCGCGAAGCTATGCGACGCATTCGGTTGCCCCACGATCCCATCTTTTGCTGCTTCTTCTTCTTCATCTTCTTCTTCTTCGTTCCCCTTGCACGATCCTCGCCTGTGTTTGATAATTCGCAGTCCAGTTTATTGTCTGGAGCGCTGTTCAGTGGGACTTGACATTGAGCTGCCCCTGTGGGCCCAGCTGGGGTTATTATCCGATCGCTGTCGATCGCAGTTGATCACAGTGCGATCGATCAATGGCCAAGTGATCTCGCCTTGAACTTGGCCACCACCCTTGGCAACCCTTTGAATCACATTTACATACATAACATACTGCCTGCCAGCTCCGATCCGATCTGTCTAGCTCCAATCCTCCCTGATACGATCTGCTTAGGACTCTAGTATAGTAAACTGGATACTCTAAGTACAGCAATTAGACTAACTGCTATTACTTGATCCGATTTAAGCACCTCATGCAGTCTCTGTAATGTAAGCAATGTTATACTGCGATCGAATATGGAACAACATAAGATGATAAACCTAAAGAAACTTACAGTCAAGTTGAGATCAATGCATGCAAGAGATTTTGTGGTACTTTAGCATCTCATCTCTCTCTCATCTCATCTCTTTCTCATCTCATCTCTCTCTCATCTCATCTCTCTCTCATCTCATCTCTCTCTCATCTCATCTCTCTCTCATCTCATCTCTTTCTCATCTCATCTCTCTCTCATCTCATCTCTCTCTCATCTCATCTCTCATCTCTCTGTCTTAGCTCTTGCCTTGACATTGAGTACTCGTACTCGTTTTTGTTACCTTTAAATTGAAGATCAAAGTGTACTAACACTTACTTGACGTAACTAACATATTGTACACTATAGATTTGCAAGTTTGGTAAAATTTAATTTCATTTGAAATCATTTAAATTTCTGTTATGTATTGTATCACAATCCCATGTTTCTACCGTAACTCCCCCAATTGAGAGCCTTAATTTATGGCAGAGGGTGCCACGCCCCCCCACCCGCTGACAGACGGACATAAGAGCTCGACTAACCAGATCGCAGTGCTGTTCATTATCTGACTCTTGAATTATGGCCCTTTTTTGACAATTACAATTATTTGCAAGTGCTATTATTATTATTTACTTGAACTCGACAGCTGCACGAGCAGAATGTTTAGTTTAGGCGAGTAGTATATAGACGGGTATTGTGTGCACTATATAGTATCTGTACTACAATATATATTATATCTGCGGCAATCGGGTATTCAGATTTTAGATTTCTCTTTTCGGGTGTACGTGCGCAATAGGCAATTCCCACTGATTGAATGTAAACCAGGTTAAAAGTCCCTATTGCGACGTTGCTTTCCTACCGTACTCAGCAGCTGTTGCCGGGCAAGAAAGAGACTCATAACTGGAGAGAGGGGTGGGGGGGGTGCAACTCTATACACCTAAACGCTTTCTCTTCCGGGTGTGTTCGTTCTATTGCCAAGGACAACCTTTCGCTGCTGTCAATGATGATTGCACACGTTTTTCTGTTCCGAATTCGTGTGAGGGATTTACCACAGAGACAATCGATAATCATGCGCCAGCTGTCCGTCTGTCCAACTGTCCGTCTATCCATCTGTCCGTCTGTCTTCCCATCCCACTTTGTTGACGTCCATTTGCGGTTAGCCACACGTTCGTGCCGTGCGCTTTAAATCGTGTGCCAAGCCATTTAGGATACAATTTATACACGTCTACCTCCCTCCCTATCTCTCTCTCTCTCTCTCTCTCTCTCTGTATATAGCCATGCTATAGCTATATCTAGCTGGATATCTAGCTAGTGCTATGCCCCAATCAGACCTCCCATCAATCCTCCTGGCTTCGTTCGTTTGTTCGTTCGTGGGCACGCATCGCATTTCTCAGACGCGATTAACTGCGAGTCCGGGAAGTACTCGATCTGAGACATTTGAAATGCAAATACAAGTGCGATTCCGAGTGCGAGTGCGAGTGCGAGTGCGACTTCGAATCGGAGGCAATTCAAGAAACTTCAAATCAAACGGATCTCAATTCGTATCTTAATTCGAGCGCATAATCAAATCGCGCACTCGAGATCACTTCAAGTTAAATTGCATTGCATGTTTGTTTTCTTAATGATCGATCATTTTGTAGTTTCTCTGTTTCATTTTCAATTTATCTCCGTCAAGTTATACAAGGCCTAGGTTAAGATCAGGGATGCGACATCTACAATATTTCCCAACAAAAAGAAAAGTACATAAAAAGTACCACCTTGCGAGAAGATTAACACAGATCCCGTCTGCGCTGCAACGACCTTTCGACCCATCGTTCCGATCATTAGGTCTGCTCTGCCACAATACAGTACAAAAGTCTGTTAGGAATACCTAATATAGAACTGAGATTTGTTAACTTATTGCTCTCAGAAGTTATAACAAAACCAGTAAGAAAAGCAACAGTCGCGCGGCACGCGACAGTGGGATACCCTTCGACCCATGATCTAGTGTAGTTAATTTGTTAAATCCATACACATACACATAGGCACATGCTTGAAAATTATTCCCGACAGATGGCGCTCGCGCTTCGCGCTCGCCCGCCTCCCTTGTTAGCTGACACAAGCACTTGGTTTAATGCTCATACTTTCTTAAATAACTTCTGTGTTTATAGTCCGATCGGAATGTAGTTTGAAGAACAAGTAGATATAACTATCAGCTTAGTATATATGAAGTCAGAAAGTTGTATCTTTTATACAGCGCTTATGAATTGAGTTCAAAAATTAAATTATTGATTTGCGGGGGCGGTGGGCGTGGCACCCAACATTTGAAATAAACTTGATCTGCGCCGAGTATATAGGAACCTTCATTCCGAATTCGGTGTCTCTAGCGTTTATAATAGCTGAGATCTGTGTGTTCATCTGGTCAGACGGACATCCGGACATCCGGACATCAGGACATCCGGACATCCGGACAGACAGACGGACATGGCTCAATCGACTCGGCTAGTGATCCTGAGCAAGAATATATATACTTTATGGGGTCTGCCACGCCTCCTTCTGCCTGTTACATACATTTGCACAAAGTTAGTATACCCTTTTTTGACCATTTTCAATGGTCGAAGGGTATAAAAAGAGTAAATTTGTTTACATTGTGCACTCTTCAGAGATCTAGTTAGATCGCAATAGTGATCAGCAGTGCAACTGTACTGTAATTATATTGTTTTTGTTGTTTTGCATATCAGTTCTTGTCAGTCAGTCAGTTAGTCAAGGCTTGTCAGTCTATTAAACAGATATTTAACAGATCAGTAGTTGAATATGATCAATGCGCGATCGCTCGATCGGAGTTGCTTGCATAAGCGACGATCTTGTGATCTACCTTTTGGGGAACTACCTGCTGAGGTGCAGGCCATCAGATTGATTGGATCATTGCAGTTTGGATCAACATGCCTGATCACGTGATCGTTACATAAACAGTTGTTGTTGTTGTTGCTGTTGTTGTTGGTTTATCGCGGAACGGCGACAGGTTAAATGGGCCAAATAAATAGGTGATAAAATTCTTATGGCCTGATCGCATCGCTTCAGTTGGAGGTGCCTCAGGACACACACACACACACGAACTCAGAGAGAGTGTCAACAGAGTGATTCCATCTGGCGTATGTGACAACTGACACGCAGCACAGAACGCTGAAGAAAGCAGTGGGAGGAGGGGAGCAGGTAGGGTAGAGTGTAGAGTAGGGTACGGTACGGGTATTACCATCATCAAAATTATAGCTGCATATAAATTGAACGTAACGTAGCTGTCGCAGATACAGCTACAGATACAGATACAGATACAGACAGGAATAGAGACAGAGACAGAGATACACACAAGCTGATTCGATACTGAGGAGGAGGAGAACGGGGGCTGAGAGCAGCTGACGACGTGCATGGCATAATTCAATAGGCATTTGTAGGCGCGTCTTAATGGCGAAAATGGAAAAGATATCACATCAGGTGTGTGCTGTGCGACGATTATCCAACGAGAAAACAAATTGAAAATTGAAAACCTGATTGATTACTATCCTCAAGTGATCTGAGTGGGTCGCCACTTAAGACTAGTAGAATGCGCACCACAGAAAGGGAGAGAGAGAGAGAGAGAGAGAGAGAACTAGAAAGAGAGAGGGAGATAGTGAGGTAGAGAGTTGAACGTTGTCGAGAAGAAAGTGTTGCAATTAACAATTATCAATTCTATTATAATTGCAACTATTAAGTGTGTTGCGTTCCAGCAAAACATTCTCGATACCATAACAATGACAACAATAACAACAACAACAAGAACAGCAGTAACAACAACAGCAACAACAACAGCAACAACAACAGCAACAGCAGTAGAAATAATTAATAATAATTAATTATAGTCGAGTTGCGTTTATTCGGTTCAATTCGGTTTCTCATTTCTCATTCAATATCATTATTTGTTTTTGTACTATCGTGCAAAGGTGCAAAGGTCAATGGGATCATCAAATCTGATGAAATTTTATGACTTTCCTAATGCATTTTACAATCATGTTTGCGTCAAGATGAGGTCAAGTTATGTACATAAATCTATATAGTTCTAAGAGTGCATAGAACCAAAAAAGAAGAAGGGATCTCAACTTGTTGCGGTTCATATTCCCCATATGATTAACAGATCAGTTATAACATTACGCCACTATGGTCTTTTAATTTATTGATGGACAAATCTAAAACCATTAAATATTACTAATTTCTATTCATGTTTACACACAGTACTTATAATGAACAATCTTCGCCGTGTACTTTCTATAAATATGGAAACACAAGTGATTCCTGCTGAAGCAAGCTGTCATATTGTTCAACTTCTATTAGCATAAATGGTTTCTTACTTTATCTTTGATACCCTATAGAATTACTAGTGTATATGGCCTCATTCCAACCTCAATCTCATTTTAACCTCAGCTTCGAAAAATATATAGTATCAATTTTAGAATACATCTTCTTTATTAAGTTTTGCCTTTCGAATCACTTACGACAAGAACTTTGACGCTGTAATGCGATTTACTTGTGAATAAACTGATAATTTTCTAATTATACCCCTGGTTTATATTGATCTGTCCCGGTTTTTCGATTTTACTCTTTTTAAACATATTGGACTCTTCTTGACTAATGTAAGTGCATTGTAAATAACTTGACAAGGACAATCCATGATTTTAGCTATGTATATAAGTCGGACCGAGTCCGATTGGACCGATATATTGTATTGCTGCCATACAAACTATAGACCGATTTTTGGTTATTTGTCAAGATATGGCAACCATATTGAGTACATCGGACTTTTTCTATATATGTTTATAATATACATTTAAAATTTGCTTAAAATGGGACCACTATAACAAATAGCTGTCATAGAAACAATCGGCCGAAATGCATGTTTTTGTATGAATACCAATTTTGGTTTTAGAAATTACTTATTGATGTACACAACAACATTTAATTCTGCACCATTATATACAATATATAACTAGTATTGGAACGATCGGAGGAGATAAGAAACTGTAAGGGTATAAAACTTGCAGCATGCCGAAGGTAGCCCCTTTTCCTCGTTTAAAATATCTTTAAAAAAATACAATATATAAATTAAATTACATTATCAATAATGCTATTTAAATAACATTAAATAATAACTAGTGATCCTAAGCAAAATATATAAATATATACTTTATGGGGTTGCACAAAGTTTGTATACTATTTATTAATATAATATTTTTTAACCATTTTCAAAGGTCGAAGAAGGGTATAAGAACATCGATTTTTGCTCATATCTCTTTTTATGTCCCTCGCAACGAATATACCCAGTTACAGGGTATACAAGTAGCTGCTAACAACATTTACTTCCTGCCACTTACTCTGCTTGAACTTCAAAGAGTTCCCCTCGACTCGTTTACATTGATTTGCTAACAATTTGTTTCAGTGTGAATCCCACGAACTCAATTGGACTATAAATTGGGGTTTCTTTATGGCAACAACACATACACCCATACACCTATACACCCCCCATAGCCAGGCCTATGTATAACATCACATTCTGAGGCCATAAAAGCACATTACAAGCGTGCATAATCCAAAATGGCGTCGCCTAACAGGCCCAACGTGTATGCCTTGCATACTGAGCAGACCTTCTTCCACCTTCCCAGACGGAAGCACGTAGCTCATGTGTGAGTGTGTGCAACAGTCAGACAATTGGTATGTGTGTGTGTGTGTGTGTGTGTGCCAAAGTTCGATCACAAGAAGTGCAAGTAATATGCTTCGTCATGCCGCTAAGGAAATGCAACAGGCTAATTGTGGAGGGCACCCGATGATGCAACGACGTCAGACCCACAAGAGCGTCATGTGAGATTGACGAACCACATCTGGGGAAGGCCTCTGTCTCAGTTTCAGTCTCAGTCTCAGTCACAGTCTCCTTCTTAGTCTCTGTCTCAGTCGCAGTCTCTGAGTCTCTCAGTTTCAGCACAAATCAAATTCAATTTATAAATACAAATTAAAAATAACCAGAATTCGCATTTGCAATTCCACAATTCACAATCGTAATTCGAATTCGACCCACAGAACGTCACATCGGGGTGTGGATGATGCCACTAAAGATTGCGGCTGGAAGAGAAGGAGGAGGAGAAGTTAGCAGGGGGTGGGGGGGGTGGATTGCTGAACGTCAGCGTTGCGCACTTAACACAGTTAAAAGGCAACGATGATTATCGATTTGCAGTTTCGATTCGCAGTTCGAATTTCGATTCGGGTTTTGCATCATTTTCTTCTTCTTCTTCTTCTTCATTTTGGCGAGTATTTTTAATTGACAGCCAAAATTAGCCAGAGCTGGCAGACGGTCAAAGTCAGTGGGCGTGGCAAAGGTTCGCTGACCGTTAGGATGCGGAAAGAGGCAGCAGCAACAGCAACAACAACAACGGTGCACAACAAATTGGAAAGACATTTAACAAAAGCCACTGAGAGCGAGAGTGAGACAGCGAGAGAGTGTTGCAGAGAGAGAGAGAGAGAGAGAGAGAGAGAGAGAGAGAGAGAGAGAGAGAGAGGGAGAGAGAGGGAGAGAAGAGTGAAGGCAGTTTGACTGTTGTGAGCCATTGTAATAAAATATTTGACAGTCAGGGAACAAAAATGTTAATAAGCAATAAATAACAAAAATGTTCATGTGTGTGTGTGTGTGTGGGTTGCAAAAGGCAATAAAAATAATAACAACAACAACAGCGGCAACCGCACAATGCACTGCTTGTGTGGGCAATGCCTTGTGGGTGTCGGTGTATGTGTGCCTGTGTGTGTGTAAGCAACGCTTGAATCGAATTTAGAAATTATTCACACAAAATTTCATATAAATTTGTAAACAATCACAACACACACGCACACACACTTAGTAACAGTAACAGAGATAGACAGACAAACATTCTGCACATTGACCGACCGCAGCTAACAGTGCACTGTTAAGGCAGGGACTGTCTCTGCACGTGCCTGCTGTTAACTGCTTGCCAATGTTAACAACACAGACAGCGCGTCGCTTTGGCAGCGCCCTCACTTTTCGTCGCGTGCGATCGTCCCTTCGTGCCCCTCCCCCAGAAAGGTGTGTATGCTTTTCTCTTTGCGCCCTGTTCGCGCAGCATAATTCTACAACTTGTTGTTGTTGTTTTTGTTATTTGTTAACATGTGTGCAGTAACATTTATAAATGTTAATGTTAATTATTTGCACAAATTTCACAAACAGAAAGAAGAAAGTCGGAGACCGCATATCGATATTTATGTATATTTATCTGCCCTACTCTTGTTGCATCAATTATCGATATAAATAAGTATGTATGTAAATATATAAGTCAACTGCGCTTCACTTTTGGGCTTTTTTCGATTATTACATATTACATACATATTGTATGTACATATGTATTTATTGTATATCTGCCCTACACTATTTGCCAATTACCAGTGCAATGCGATTGATTTAATTTATCGTTTATCGATTGCAAAGCCTTCACTTCTAGTTGCCTGAACTGAATTACCCTCGCCTTTTGTATACCCTTTATTCAATCCAGTTTTACAGTTCAATAATCGCCAGTTGATTTGCGCTATTTACGAGCATTATCTCTATATATATAAATTTGTGTCTGTGTATGTGTGTGCTCCCCTATATCAGTTGATTTAACGCACAGTTCGATTTTTGAGTAAACACAGAAAAGTGCAACAACCTTCGCATAACAAAGCAACTATGCCCACACATACATATGAACATATGATACATGAGAACTCATATAATTGTATTTATTTACAGTAAGAAGTGAAACAAGGAAAAACATTCGGCTTGGTGACGAAATGCAAATACCCTCGATATGATATGAAGATTGCAATATGATTCATATGCTGTGTATGCGAATATACAATATTATATTATATTCATATAAGATGTTGTACTTGCATGTCACCAGAAAGATTATTCACCATCTCAAGCCTCTCTGACTGACTAAGCCATAAGATATGGCTAACGTACCGATCAGACACCTCATAATAATTCATAAAGTAGGCAAAAAATAGTAAAAAACTAATAAAACTGCATTTTGCAATTTAGAAATCAACGAAAATATTGCAAAATAAAATTTATAATGATACAAGAACGTAGAGGGGAGATTTAATAACAGTCAATAAATAATAAAAACATCAATACTTTAATCAAACTCTAAAGATTTGTGATTCTGTTGAATTTGAAGGGCAATTTAGAATAAGCGCCCCTAAATATATTAGGTAAAGGTTAAATACGTGCCGTGCCCTCGTCACCGGTTAAAAACAACTAGAAGCCTCCGAGACAGAATTATTTCACCTGAATTCTTTATAAATATATATCCCTATCTGGCACCTATTTAAGCTTTGCCAAACTAAATCTTAAATTGATTGAAATAACAATTTACAGAAGATTTGCATAATATGCTTCAAAGCAGTTTTCTAAACACATTCCACACTGTAGATACCCCCTTAATAACTGCAGATGATAATCGGTAGTGGATCAAAGCGTAGCAGAGCTACCCTGCATAGCAAGGGTATGTGGAATTGGGTCAAGGAATGGCGAGCCCGAGAGCATAGATATGCATGCTACGCACACACACAGGTGCAGATATACATATGTACATACTCGTATGTGTATTACGTATATGTATTCTGGCATGCGTGTGTGTGCGTGCGTATGTGTATTATAGACAGCATGGCGACATCGGTCGCGGCATCAGCTGCACAGTGACAACAACAGCAGAGCACGGACGCAAACACAATAACAGCAACAGCTGTTAGGACTCCTGTTAGGAACGCTGTTAGAACTGCTGTTGGGGCCACTGTTAACAGCATTTGCCTGGGCGAATGGGGAAATAACAGTACACTGTCACTTACCTTTCTGTGGTGGGCTCAGCGCAAATAAGCGGCTGCTTTAGCTCAATGGCCTGGCCATTCTTCTCCTTCAGCTCCCCATTCTCGCTATAGTATTGGACCAGTTCGGGTAATGTTGCGAACTTCTCACCTGCAATAGAGAAAGACAATTATCCAACATTGCACTTTGAGCACTGCACACTTGACAACTTGACCACTCACCTCCATAAAGATCGAAGAAATCGCCATTGTTCTGGATTTTGATGTGTGTCACCTCGTTGCCACGACGCACAGATAGGGTGAAGCAGCCCGGATTCGAGGATGAGAGTCGTGCAAGAAATGAACCGTCGAAACCTTGTTTCTGTAGTAGTGCTTCAGCTTCGATGCCCGTTATCGTTGGGTGGAACCATCTGAGGACACATACAGACATAATGTAGCGACAATTCGACTATAGTCAGCGGAGGGTGCATGCCACACAGGATGTGGCTAGCTGTGTGGGTGTCATTTTGTATGTGTCTGTGTCTGTGGCTGTGTCTGTGTGTCAACTAAATTGAGAGCAATCAAGCGAAAGCCATAAAGACCTCTGGCCTGCGAGGGTGTCGCCCTCGTGCCCCTCGTGAGTCGTGTACGTGCGTGCGTGCCTGCCTCCAGGGGCAAACAATTTTACTGAATTCGCGCGATCGAGGGCGCATCCAGTTTACACACAGCACACAATTTACCAGGTACCCCGCAAACTGTAATCCGCAATCCGCAACCCGCAAGCAGTGCAACAGCCACTGACCTAGCCACCTGCCTCTGACCCTGTCCCGCTGCAGCAGCGCTGTACTCAGACCGCAGCAGCAGCAGCAACAGAGGCTGGCAGACAGCAACAGCTGTAGCTGAGGCCCCAAGAACGTCCAGCAGGGGGGGGCAGGCTACGGGGGATACAGTAAGCAGCAGCAGCAGACGCTGCCGCGAGGCAATTTACTTTCAGCACTTTGTTGCACTTTTTTATCTCAATGTTGTTGTTTCTTTCTCTTTGGTTTTTTGAATTTTGTATATACTTATACATATGTAAATAGCACCAAAGTGTATCTATGTGTATGTGGTCTGTATGGGAATGTGTGTGAGTGAGCGCGTGTGTGTGAGCGCGCGTGTGTTAGCGAGTGTGCGTGTGTGTGCATGGTACATATGAGGTGCGTGTGCATGTGTGCGTACACTTCTGTGCATGTGTGTACGTGTACGTGTGCGTGTGTGTGTACTTTGTCGTTTTTCCTATTGGATTTACCTTCGCGATGACATTTTCTTATTGAACGCGCACTTAAAAAATAAATAAATTTTACACTAAACGAAAAAAAAAATTAAACTTATGTGTAGATGATTTTGTTGAAACTTATTTTACTGTTTGGATACAAAAAAAAAACTATGGATAGGCAAGGCTAGTTGTCGTAGTGATGGGAGCTATCGAGCACGACTGCTATCGATAGCGGGCAGTCAGCATTCGATGTGACCTGCTGACGGCATAAAAAGTGTGTACACACTAGCCAAAAAGCATCGCGCGATATATTTGAAATTCCAACACATGCCGGATACACACACTGGCAACCCCATAAATGTATGGGAACTGCATAATGCCAGCAATAAAACTTATTTTTCAGCGACAAAAACAGCTGATGTTTATAGCTGCACCGATAGACAATGATTCGCTCCCACCTTTATCACAACATCTGGCAACCATTGTTGCGGCGATGGGGCAACATTGCCAGCACACAATGTGCTCGTTTTTGATATTCCAATTGGAATATATATTAAAATGGAATCAAATTAAAATGCGTTTCTTTTTTACTTTTGTTTTTTATCTGGTTTATTTAAGCAATTTAAAAGTTTTTCTTTTTTGTATATAGAGCATTGCAATGCATGTATACATATATACGTATACATATACATATTCATACATATATTTATAATGCAGTTTTGTTTGTTTTTTGCTTTTTTGTTTCCACTTTTGCTTGTTTTTACTAATTTATCAAATAAATATAATTTCCATACTTTGCTCTCGATTTAAACATGGACTCTTCAATGAAATGTACAAATACACTTGAATTTACGTGTGATTTACTTGATTTTATCATTATATAGCAATTTTATTTAGTTTTATTTATTGAATTACAAAAAAAAAACAAAAAAATGCATTCAACTTTTTTGCTAGTTTTCTTTTTCAATTTGCAGTTTAGTAAATATCAAGTTTGTTTCATTGTTTTTAGTTCTTATAAAGCGCGATCATATCTATATATCTTCACATATGAATCGTAAACATTTATGCAGTTGTCTTTATGTATATACGTTAAGGTTGATGTATGCAAATTGTTTGTTTGTTATTAAAGGTACCTAAGATTTTCACTGAATGTGCCGTAAGTTCTTTCCGAAATTGCCGAAATGTCTGGCAATTGCAGACCCTCTATGTTATATATCGTATGATAAACATCTAACAAATTGTTCGATTGTAGGTGAAATGTGAAACATGATATAAATGTTGTTCATTTTTGTATTGTTGTTGTTGGACTGTCCGATATACCGGCTATATTGTAAGCTAAATTTGTGGTATCTATATATGTATATTCAATGCTTGATTTCGATTTCTTTCTAGAAATTACAAAGTTAATAAAAGCCTGTGCGCCTGATTGAATTTTAGACTATTTATTTGTATTGGTTTTTATTATTATTATTATAATTATTATTTTGTTGTTTATATCTGTATGTGTGTGTATAGTTGCAGTTGCAGTTACATATGTGTGTGTGTGTGTGTATATATCGTATTTTGTATTGTTTTGGTAAAAGTAAATAACACAGCGTATCGCATGCAAATTAAATTAAAATTACATTTTAAAATTTAAATCAAATTGTTTCGAAAACAAACAAAAAGCATTTTATGGCCACGCACACACCTCGCGCCCCATCGAGCACATCATCTTCATCTTCAGTTATTGCAATAAACGTAATCGTAAACGTAGTTATAATCATAATCGTAATCATAAACGTAATCATAAACGTAATCATAGAATAATTGCAGATTAAGCGCGGTACTCCTACAGCAAAATGCAAAGCATTGATCAATAAAAAAAAATAAAATAAAATTATAAAAAAATTGTAACAAATTGAAAAACAATCATATTATATATAGAAACATATATATATACATATATCGAATGCATACAATATACAAACATATGTATGGATATACATAATAATAAACCTGATGTTCAGTTGAGATGATTCTTGGCAAAATGCAAACTCGTTGGGAGCACATCTTGAAGCAAATGGAGAGCAAGAGCAAGAGCCAAAAGCATATTTAAAGTTCACATATATGTTATGTATGTATGTATTTATAGGGCATACACATACATGCTCACACATAGGTTAAGGGGGTGTTCGCGAACAACATACAAGTATATAAACTGACGCTTAAAGTTAACATCTTTACTTTCCTTTCTATACATACAAATTACGATAGATATTTATGCAATACGAGCATTATACGCCTTTAGTATGTGGTAGCAATGCTATTGGATACCCTGCAAACTATTATTGTATGCTGAATGTGGGTATCGGTTGTTGTAAATAAAGCGGCGATAAGATAAAATAGAGTGGAGAGAGCCAGGGAGAGAGTGCGAGAGATAGGGAGAGAGAGAGAGAGAGAGGGAGTTTCCTCGTGCACTTTCTTTGACTGTCTCTGAATGTGTGATCTGTTATCTCTCTCTCTCTCTCTCTTTCTCTCACACTCTCTCACTCTCTCTTCCCGTTCGTACAATACATATATGCGTTGGAGTGTGTGTGTGTGTGTGTTAACTCTAGATATTACATTTATTTTGAAGCTTTGTAATGGCGCCACAACCCTTCTGCATGGAAAGGGGTGGCCCTGTTAGCCTTGTGAACAACATTCGACTATGCCTTTTGTGTTATCAATATGGTAATTGTTTAGCGTATAGTTAAGAATTTCAATAGATTCGAGTATTACGTGCAATATTCCGTTAACTCTTTTGCGCCAGCTTCAACACATTCATATTCACTCGCTGTCCCTCTCTTTCTGTTGCCGACACGATTCTCCCTTCTCTTTCGATTCTACTGGATAATTATCTCGCCTGACGGGACGCGAACGGAAGGAATGGGGGAATGGAGGAGGGATTTATCAGGCTAATAGTTAGAGGGGAGAGGAAGGGAGGGAAGTGTCTGGGTCTGCTTGCATTGCGCATTACATTTCAAATAGTTTGTATAATATAACTAATCATAAAGTATATAGTATATATATAACTTGTATAAACACAGACAGAGAGATAGAGCGTATATTGTTCTTCTTCTTCTTCTTCTTCTTCTTGTTATTGTTGCTGTTGTTGTTAATTCTTGCTTTGTGTTGTTGCTTTTGCCTTTTGTTGCTGTTGTTGTTGTTGTTGTGGTTATAGTTGCAGCCAGCAGCACGCATTGTATGTTTATGTGGGGCACAGAACCTTCAGTATATAGTCCGTTAGCAGTGTCGGCACCGTCGGACTGTCCTCATTGATGGCCTTGAGTACTACAAAACGATAAGGAATTAAGTGAAAGTTAATAACACATTTAAATTGATATAGTCCTGAGATAATATCATTTGCTTGTCTGTCTTTCGATCAACGTTTACTTGCAATGGGATTGTTATTCAATTCAGTTATCTGTGCCGCAACCTACACGATCTCTTGTACCCCTGCTGAGCATAGAGCTCCCTTATCATTGCAGTTTCTCTTGATAGTGTTCATCCCTATGCCAGTAGAATATCCCGGCCCTGCCATTCTATCATCTGCCCCCGCTTTTGCCAGTATAGATTTGCCTCCTCATTATCCCGTATACCAAGTCCGTCTTTCATGATATCCCCCTTAGATAAGGGTAGTATTCTTCCCAGCATGTCGTGTTTACATTAGCTGATTATTGCGATTATTGAATTCACATTATGATATGATTAACATTGACAAATCTTACAGATTATGTTTATGTTTGTATTCATTCAAAGACAAATCTTACAGATTATGTTTATGTTTGTATCCATTCAAACATTATTATTATTTAGTAATGGGAAATGTACCGCAACCTAATAGATCTACTGTAGCCCTGCTTCGTTATCAGTTCAGTTCTCCCAATGAATTATCACATTTTTCCTGATTTCTTCAGTTTCTAGAAGCTGCTTGGTTTCCTAATTCTGCACATCTCATACGCTGAGGCGTTGCAGCCTCTAGTTCGCAGAACCTAGGGAAATTCCTTCTTAGCTTGATAACCTGCTTATACCTTTTAAGGTTATGGCAGCCAAGACAAGGGCTTGGATTGATTGTTGTAGGCCCTTGTGTATTTGCCCAGTCCATTTCACGGATCTTTGTCTCTTTTCACATAAGAATTCTTTGATGATATTCCCGCCAACGCTACAAAGGTTCTCCGGCTCTATCATTGAACCCTCAGCGACGGCTGCCTCGTTAGCCTGACTAGTTTGATTCTCACTACCAACACTAGCCTTGATCTGACACTGCAGTTACTGAGGCTGCCTGGCTGCCCCACCGTATTGAGATAGCTCTTCTCTGGTTATAACGATTCAAATTCGTCTCCACACATCTATATGGTGGCACACACTTCAGCTCGGAATAGGCTGGTATATAACCCTAGCAGCTCATGGAGCTTGCATCTCGGACCCACTACCTTCAGGCCCCAAATAGTACTAAGTAATTTATTAAGACAGTCTGCGAGTATCTACAGCCCCATCCGAGTCATCTCCTAGTCTAGACTAACTTTAAAAACATTGCTTCAAGTACTAGCATGTCTTCCTGCTGCAAATAGAGAACTCTCTAAGAAGTGTCTAGCTCTATCTCTCTCTCACTGTCGACCCCTCCCTGCAGTTGTTGTCGCACTCACTTTTTATCAACACCTGCAGCGATTGATTGTTGGGCGTGCCATTCTCCAGGTGATACGGTATGACAGTAGTCAAGTATTTGGGCTCGGGACCTGGCAAAGGTGCAACATGATTAGATATATAACAATATAATATTTGAATTTTATTGTTAGTGCAACGAGTGCAACGCACCTTGAAACTTGCCGCGCTTCTTCTCAACGTGATATTGTCGCCGCTTGTTCTGCACGGCCAGCAGCAGCGAGATGAATGAGTTCTTCAGCTCCTTCTCGAACTCGAGTTCATCGCGCAGTGCCAGCTCGTTGATCAGTGTCTCGCTGAGCTCCTGGATAAGCATCTCCATCTCCATATAGAGTTCATTCAACTGTGTGCTGCTCAGATATTGTAGCTCTAAATCAAGAGAGACAGACAGAGAGAGAGAGAGAGAGAGAAAGAGAGAGAGGATTGAGTCATTGATGGAGCTAAAGGAAAATGTATTGTAACTTACTCTCGGCATAGAGGGGCGCTCCAAGGACTTCACGCGCCTTCTCAATGACCTCGGAATCACAGTTCTCTGGCTCGTCCAATGGACTCTCGGCCTCATCCATAATGTCATCGATCTCCTTGATCACCTCCTCGACTGTCTTAATGGGCTCATCCACATCCCCATTGAGGCCATTCAATATCAAGGCATGCATGTCCAGATCATTGGCAACCGCCTCATCCTCGCTGGTCAAATCGTTGAACTCATCCCCAGGAGTTTGTGCTCCATTCTGTTGCTGCTGCTGCTGCTGCGACTGTTGTTGCTGTTGGTTACGCTGCTGCTGCTGCTGTTGCTGTTGCTGTTGTTGCTGCTTTGTACGATTCTGGCCGAGATTGAGAGTCGGCATGTGCATCTGGCGTGTGTACGACTTGGACCAGTCAATGGGCAGAATGTTGCCAAAGTTACCAGTTATGGTCCACCACATTCTTTACGAGAGAGACAGACAGACAGAGAGAGAGAGAGAAGTAGTTAATAATATGCTAAATCTATTCAGGGCAATTATGAATTAATCTTCTTTGCTTCTGTATAAATATTTTTGATTATCTTTCAGATACATATTTTTAAAAATAAGTATAGGTCAGAGGCGCCACCGAGAATTCTTTGGAATTTCTTTATGACTGCGCGTTGCTGCTGCTGCACCCGGCGAAACGCGCCACAAACAAATTCTTGGCTATTTATGAGTTTTTGGATCGGAAAATTTGCTCTTGTTGTTGTTGTATTTCATGTACTTTCATGTACTCTTGTCGACAAAGAAAAGCAAGTAGAGGAAGAATAAACGGCAACAAGAAGCTGTTAAGCTCGTCTATAGTCAGCTAACTGACTACGAATCCAATATACCCTGCACTAAGCCGCAGTATCCTCAGTATTTCAGAACGAAACATTATGAAATATAAGAAATATGATTAGAAATCGGAGGTTAAAGCTTCAGTGGGTTTAACATGATCAAAACTAACGAATTTGATTCACAAATTTACTTCCTTCAAAACATTATTTCATACGTAAACCCCCGCTGGCATTTGATTTGATTACAGGGTATCCAGCGCAAGTGCAACGACGACGACGACGACGACTGGTGGCAACACTCGTTATGCGAATTTTTCTGTGCTGCACAGGCAAAAAAAACTGGCACAAAAAGCTGCCAAGTGCCGCGTGCCTGTTGACTGGCTTAAGAGCAGCACTAGAGAGGGAGAGAGAGAGAGAGAAGAGAGAGAGGGAGAGGGAGTTGCACAGGGTATAGTAAAGAGAAGGGACAGAGGTCGAGCCGGCTAAGCGGCACATAAAATGCCTCATTTGGTTGCCCCAACACGCGTCATGCAAATGCAAATGGGCTGCAATTACGATAACAGATTGCAGCAGCAGCAGCGACAGTCAAATGTCAAAGTAGGCGTGGCTAATTTGATGTATATATGTATATATATATAAACATACACACATAAGTTACTTCAACACACAGATCAATGGAAAACTATTCTGCAGTTGCCTATGCAATCTTGTATGCCTTTTATGACTCCTAATTAGAATCAAACTCCTATATTCTTTGTGCCTGAAAAACGAACTAAAATTTAATTCAGTTTACGTTGGACTTAGGAATACAATTAATGATTCTCCCCGACAACATTGGATCATTATCGCAATCATTTCGAATAAGGTAGCAGGTATAAGTTACAATATACTTGGAAGTACTTAACTAAGCTAAATGCCTACAACTACGTATTCAAAGATATCCAATCACATTTAGGGTTTTACTTTCAATTTACAATTATTCTTAGTTTAATATTTACATTTTTTTATTTCAATTATAATTACTAATTGTTCGATATTAGTTCGACTATAAATTAAATAAATAACCTGCATTTCGTTTCGTGTGTATATTTATAATTCTGATAATTATCAGATATCATGCAAGTAGTATGAAAATTAAGTTTCTCTTTGTTTTGCATGATATAATAATGATTAAAATAATCCTTTCTAATCATTTTCCTATATACAGTAGTTGCAATGGTAAACAATTTGCAAGCAGTCTATTAATTAGTGCCCACAAGATATTCGCATATTCTATTCTTAGCTGGCATATGCCATGCCATCCGCTAGGGTATTACAAACTTCGTGAAACTGTTTATCGCCTCTCTCGCCGCCCCCAGAGATCGGAAGCCCGACAAGAGGCAGAGACGAGCGCGAGGCACAGTGCGAGCAGCTCAAGTTGCAGCTCAGTTGGCGTTTTGCCCAGTTTCGACGTCCGTCAGACAGTTTGTCTGGGGCAAGTATGTAAATTTCTGCGGCACAATTGCTATCGAGTTTCACGATCAATGCCAATCATTTAATTGCCCCGGCATTTTGTGGACGTCTTTCAGTTGTCAGTGTGCTGTCTTAGTTGTTGTTGCTGTTGTTGTTGTTGTTTTCACATAATTATTCATGCTCTATATTTGAGCAATTGATGCTGAGATGATGTTGTTGCTTCTGCTGCTGCTCTTGCAGATGATGAGCATTTTGCACTTGAGCGATTAGGCTGCTACAATTTACTGACAACTGACAACTCGATCACGAAGTTGCCCAAACGAATCGCTGCGCTCTGAATCTCATTCAAATGGCAACGACCAGATTGCAAGCAGAGTCGACTCCTCCTCCTTCTTTCAACTAAAGGTAGATAAGAGTTAATCACATGCTCGAACTGATTGCTCTACTGTTCGAACAATGCAACGAGAAACTTCACCTATACTATACCCATATTGTATCTATACTATACCTATACTATACCCATACTATATCTATACTATACCCAAACTTTATCTATACTATACCCATACTTAACCTATACTTTACCTATACTATACCTATATTGTACCTATACTATACCTATACTATACCTATACTATAACTATACTATACCTATACTATATCTACACTATACCTATACTGTATCTATACTATACCTATACTATAACAATACTATACCTACATATACCATACCTTGTAATCTATATACAAATCAAGCAATCTATATATCTAAACCTAAAATATTATATATTTCTAGTCAGTTCAATATAGTAACTAATAAATAAACTGCTACAATTTCCTTTATTGTTTAACTGCCTATTCCCATTGTCTACCATTCATAACATATTGTATTTAACATTATTCTCTGTCCGAGAATATTGATGGAAAATTCACATTGTTTTATGACGTTCGTCATAGGAATCTGCGCTGTCGTTGTTTCTTTAGAATCCGCTGGAAATGAAATATGTTTTTTGACTTTGCCAGAGCGATTTATACTATAATTTTTCTCATTTTGATTTCAGTGTGTGTATTTTTCCGCCATTTGCCATGTGTAAATATAAATCGCAAAAAAATAAACGAGATTTTGCAGCAGGAAAATTCATACAAAATGTACAAATGAAAAGCGACAGTGGCGGAAAATGGTTTTGCCGTTTGACTGAATACTGAATACACTTATTTATATAATATAAAAGGTGCCAGTTAGGGTAGCTAGCTGAACGATGTTATTGGTATACAAATACCCTATAAAAATGATGTGCAAACAAATATATAATACATACATACACTACAACAAATTGTTGCAAATAGCTAAACAAATAAATCACATACATGTATTCCAAAAATAAATGGTTGCACTATGAAATACCCTGTAGTAAATTAAAACAATACTCGATGCCCTTGCCTAAGCTGTGCATATCCGCTTTGTTACGTATAATTAAGTATAATATTTTAATATATTGTAAATAACATAAATAAGACAGTTGCGACTGTAAGATACCCTGCAGTAAGGAGAAATACTTAAAACACAACTCAATTCTTCGATCCAAACTGTGCATGCCCGTTTCGCATTGTAAATTTGCCTTACAGGGTATCGCATTAAATAAAACAAACAGCAGCAGGCAAAGGCCAAAGATGAAAAATGTGCGAAACAAGCGAAGCGCGCAAATCGTTTGCGACACTCGGGAAATGCGTCAGGTAAATAAATGTCTACCACACACACACACACACACAAACATACACCAACACACAGCATATATTTAGATATATTTCTATACATAAATGGTGCATGAGATCGCTTCGGTATGTGTCGAGGCCGCCAACCGATTTCTATGTAGGTCTCTATAAATGCATATAGAATACAGAGATCTATATCTACCTGACCATATGTGTGTGTGTGTGTGTGTGTGTGGGCCAGACTTTTAGAGCGTCGTATAAATTATTAGACGCGCTGGAACTACATTAAAGTATATAGAATTGCTTGGATGCCATAAGCATTTTTCTTAAGCTTAAGTCGAATGAAATAATCGATCATCAATCGCAGATCTATATACATAGGTGATCATAGTATACATATGTATGTATATGCTCGACAATATTATAAACAAAAGATCTATAGTTCTTATAATAAAACCTTTCTTGTGCCAGAATTAATGCTTGTGTCATCCATGATATCATTGATAGTTGTGCTCCACTTAACGATCGAAAATAGAACTAAAACGTTCAACTAAATTACTGAGCGACACACAAACAACAATTTCAATATACATATGTATGTTATACTAGAAATTCCCAACGTTTCACATTTCATATTGAAATTTCCATCATCAAGTTGGGCAATTAAGAGATTCTTATTCCCATTCCCATTCCCATTCCCTGTTTCTCCGTTTCTTCGATTCCCCCATTCTTTATTCTCGGGCCATACACACATAATTCTTAATTATTTTTCCACACTGTAGATCGTTGCAAAGACCCGTCTCTACTATACAGGGCACTTATCATAAGTATAAAATCAACGCAACAACAGCTGAATGAACCCTGAACTCTTTCGTCACACATCATGATAGATGCGCGATGCTAAACTGCCGTTATCTGCAGCCATATTGGGGTCTAACCCTGACCGATATCATCTGTATGTGTGTGTGTGTGTGTCTGTGTGTGAGCTGATGATGATATGCCTGGGGCATTTGTCGTATGGCAGCAACAATTAGCATCTCTCGTCTCGTCTCGTTTCGATTTCAACGTCGGCTTTATTGTCGACGCCCACGAAATGAGCTCATCCCCAACTCCTTTTGACCGTGCCCAACCCTTCTCCCTTCTTCCTTCTCCCTCCTCCATCTTTCTTCGTCCGAACCGAAACGAATGCGTAAATATTTTAAATGAATTTTAATTGCAGTCTTAGATAACGCAATCAATTTGTGTCCAACTGATGAATCAGTCAGACGACAGCGCCGCATGACTATTTCGATGATGATGACCGAGATAATGATGATGATTATTCTGCCAATGATGATAACGTTGATGAATATTCATTTGCCAACGCAAGTGCCATTTCACATTCACTTGACTTCACTCACTCATTCCACTTCACCCACGCTGCCTTTGAGTTCTTCTCTCTCTCTCTCTCCCTCTCTCTCTCTTTCTTCACGATTTGCTAGAGTATTTCTAGGGTATTTCAACGTGTAGCTACCATAAACCGCATTCTTCAAATGAGATGAACCCACAGTTAGGGAATTCGTGCGTCGTTCTTTTCGTTAATTGTTCTCGGAATTTATTTTATTTTTATATTTTTTTTATTTTCACATTTCTTCTTTGTTCTTTTTCGAGTGGGTGCCGAGATCACAGAGAAAGAGTATCTTAGTTTCTTCTGACATAGGCCTAGTTGCAAGACAATTTGAGTATCTGTTTTCTTTCCATTTTCGAAATCTATTTAAAACAAGCACAAAAGCTACAGTCGAGTGACCCGCTACCCGCTTGACCAAAACGAAATGTATAACTCCGGTTTGATGTATTTTGTGTTGCATACTTAGCGGCTTGGAAATTAGTACCTCTTTCAAATAATTTCTTTAATAACTTCTATGTAAATTATCCGATCGCATCCAAATTAGCAGAAATCATTTGAGCTTTGATAATTGTTCTGTTTGCTAAAAATAATAATTTACTACATTTCAATTACGCTTACAATTCGAATTTTTGTCTATTTACGGGGGCAAAAAAGGGGCGTAATCTGAATTTAAAATGAACTTGTTTGTCTAGGTTTTCATACGGACAGACAGACAGACAGACAGACAGATAGACAGACAGATAGACAGACAGACAGACAGAGAGACAGATATGACTATATCGACTCGGCTTATACCCTATGCGTATTTATGGCAGTATATTAATACCGCTTCATTTCTCAGCATTTTATCTTCGTTTCTCCCTCTCTTTTTCCATTACTTTTGTATCTTAGTTGACCATTCTCACACAGTCTGCATAATTTTGTTTAATCATCCCACTAGTTGCTCATGATAAACTTAGTTTTCCAACGATTCACGCAATTTGATTATGTTTTCAACCTCGCTTGATGTCGCGGATGTGGCGATTTTGCCTCATCAACTACAACTTGGGTAATCGCAGAGGGCTCTGGGAAAGAGAGAGAGAGAGAGAAAGAGAGAGGGGTAGATATTTGAGGGTGCTGGAATTGACTTGGGAGCACGTTGCTGTTGCTGTTGCTGCCTCTGCTGCTGCGGTTCGTTCACACGTATTTTCACTCAAGCGCAGCGCCAACATTCACATATTTAATTTTCGGCGTTAGTCGCAGTGTGCGCAAGGGTACAACGAACTGTGATTACCCTACAGAGAGGGAAAATTGGCATCAAGCGGAAGAGATGTACATTTGCAAGCACAATAATATTTAGCAGTAATGTTGATATTCTTCTACTCTTTCTTCCTGATCTTTTTGTCATGTCTTGGGTGAGGAGTGTAGCTTATGAATCATAATTAGTTCCTTTTAACATTGATTAAGAAATTAAGCATTTAAAAAACCCTACAATACTGTAATATTATGTTAACTATGCTCATTTAACAGCTGACACAGATAGCGATAATGCCGCACTATAGCCATGTAGCGCAGCAGCACAGGCAGGGGGAGTTACGTTTTTCCTTTTCATTGTGCATTGTGCATTGTGCGCGTGCCAGAGTCCGAGAAACTTTCGCTAGGCGCCCCCTGAGATGCCTCAAGATATATGTATGTATGTACATAAATATACATACTATATAGCATATGTTAAGCTCAAGAGAAGCGGGAACTTTAAACTGAAATTGAAACCGTAACAGAAACCAAAACTCAACCTGAACTGAAGCGAGGCAAAGCAGACAGACAGAAAAGGCTACAAACACCTTAAGGCATTCTAATTTTAGTTGTTCACACTTTGCGTTGGCACACAAATTTAAGCAGATACACAATGCAGATACAGATACAACAGATACAAGATACAAATGGGGACACAAGCGTTGACAATTGTTCTTTGTGGTCTCTCGCTGCTGCAGCATCTTGGTGTTGTTCTTGTGGTTTGCTGCTGCTTATAATTTGATTTCCCCTACTATATACATATCTACATATGCAGACGATATCTACCATATAATCGCACTCAAAGTGTGGCTTCAGCTCGTGTCGTTGCCTCGTTTTAAAGTTAATTATTTTCTTTTTTTTTGTTTAGATATATAAATAGGCCACTAGCAAAAGGCAGCCACAAGGGCAAAGACAAAGAGGGGGCAGGTAGCAGGAGAGGCAAAACTGTGCTATGGCTTCGCGTATAACATTAACAACGCCAACGAGTCGCTCAGTCTCAGTTATGTGGCCCATAAATAGCGAAAATAACAGCCAAAAAGAGCGAAAACAGCCGAAAAAGCCGACGCAAAAAGCAATGCGGCTTAGGCAGCAACGAAAGGCAATCAATGTAACGTTGTATCTCCAATTGCGACTTGCCAACACGAATAAAAGCAACAACGACAGCAGATAATGGTGCCAAAATACAAAACAAACATTTAACATTTTCTCGGGGGCAACAAAACTTCATTAAATGGCAGAGCATTTCGATAAGGTCTTGCGGCCTCTTGCTCTGATGTGTGTTGGCTGTAGAGGTGCCGATATATCGATGTTTGCTGACGTTTTTCATATACCATATAACATCGATGTTTCGGCACCTCTAGTTGGCTGCTTGCTATCGATAGTGCTTGCTGTTGATAGTAGTAGCTATCGAGAACAGTAGCTAAGGAGTTGCTGTCTATAGTAGAAGCTTACGATAGTAGTAGCTATCGATAGTAGTAGCTATCGATAGTAGTAGCTGTCGATAGTAGTAGCTATCGATAGTAGTAGCTGTCGATAGTAGTAGCTATCGATAGTAGTAGCTGTCGATAGTAGTAGCTATCGATAGTAGTAGCTGTCGATAGTAGTAGCTATCGATAATGGTAGCTGTCGATAGTAGTTGCTATCGTTAATAGTACCTAAGGATAGTAATAGCTATCGGTAATAGTTATATAGCTATTTATAGCAGTTGCTGTCGATAGTATCCACCATAACGACGAAGTCTGAGCTGCGGAAACTATCGATAATTTTTTTTTAAAGGCTCTAATTGAGTGTAGTGAATACATATGTTATAGTGGTTGCTGTCGATCGTAGTCAAAATTCGATAGTAGTAGCTATCAATAGTAGTTGCTATCGATAATATTTTCTTAAATAGTGTCATTATAGATTCACAAACGAACTCAATGAGGCTGATAGGCTCTTGAATTTATCATCAAAGAAATTAATTGAACGACTTAAATGGTTTAGTACTAATTGTTTTCTAATTTATTAAAAGAATAAACATTTTTCTATAATTGTGATATTATAATATCTATTTATTAGTGTGAGTATTCTGAGGTTCATTTAAATCGATTCGCAGATTGATTTTTCAAGCTCAACAGATCCGGCTTAAGGTCTGCAGCACGCCCACCTTAATGTACCAGACATGGCGTGACACAATATAATATATATACTATATAACTATGTATATATGTATGTATAACATAACTGCCATACGTATATATATTCTCAGTCATATCAGGGTCGAGTGGCAACGTTTTAGCACGATTCTAATTGAAAACTCATTTGATTCTACGTTCATTTTGCATTTGTAGCACAACTCCATCCATCTACTATACATACATACATATGTATGGATACTTTTCTCGATAAATGTGTTTAACTTACAGTTGTAGGGGATATTATCCCCTAATTACCCTTTATCATGGTTTACTCATCGTTTTGTTTGAATTGTGTTTGCCATCTCTTTTGCACTTTTATTTCCGGGAAATTTTATATGCATTTTTGCAGTTGCCATTCATTGCAGCTGAATCATATTAGCCTGCTGCTGCTCAAGGACAACATGTGGCAATTGGCAAGTGGCAAGTGGAAGGGAGGCAAGTGGAGGCAGGTCGGTCTGATGTGCCGCATGCGAAGCCATTTGCCAATTTCGCTGCCATTTAAAACCCTCTTCAATTTAATTTCAATTCATATTCATGCTCACACACTCACACACTCACACTTGTATTCGCTGTGCGACAACATCGAATCAGTCGCGTTTGCTGACGCCGGCCTGGCGTTGTCCTTGACTGTCTTTCCCTCTCCCTCTCTCTGTTATTCTCTCTCTCGTGGTCTTTCTATGGTTTTCCTGCTTCTTCTTCTGCTTCTCCAACTCAGCCTAAATGTTGTTTACCATTGTTGGATGATGTAATAGCTGCGAGGGGCAAACGCGTTGTCCAATTCGCAGTCGATTCGCAGTGCGTTAGTCATTTGTATCTGTATCTTTGCATTTGTATCTGTACATATATCTGTATCTACATACGTATGTATCTGCATATATTTGTGGGCTGCAATTGGCCGGCCCACTTAGTCAAGAGGCCCAGAGGGTTGTGTGTGGGAGGTTGGCAGGCCATTGCACACAGAACAATTAGTTGACGCTTCCACAGTGCTAAAGGTTAATGTCCTTTGCGCTTGCATGTCTCATTGGGTAGGAAATGACTTTCAGCTACAGCAACACCATCAACAACAGTGGCAACAACTACAACAACAAAAAACAACAACCACCAGCCAACGAGGCCTGTCCAAGTTGTGCATTCGAATGTGTCAAACTTGCTGCCGCAGCACAAAACACGCATACGCCATGTTGTGCCACGAGCATGACTCATACGACCCGCAGAGGGACACACAAAACTACCCTGTCTATATTTATACACAGACACACACACACACACACACACACACACAGTTGTTGCTGCCTTTCTGCCCCATGTTTGTTTGTATATTTGCTGCATATTTTCAAGGATACATCAGAAACAGCAACAACAACATCTACTTCCTGTGACATCCCCGTGTGGGCATCTGCTCTCTTACTCCCCCTCTTTCACTCTCTCTCTGGTAATGTTAGCCATAAATTGAGCTCTTTTAATAGTTGCAGCCCGCCTGCCTGCCTAATTGATTAAACCCAATCAATAAGCGAATTAACGAGAAACAAACTCATCGCTAACCCGATTGGAAATTGACTTTAAATTGGCTTTGAACTTGGCTCAATTCAATTAGCAAGTTCAGAAAGGCTGCAGAAGCTTTTAACATACTCGTAATATTTATAATAGAATGAAAAACATACATATCAAGTTCTCACAAACTAATTGCAATCGATTTCTCATGATTAAATCGAATTGCAACCTAATTACATTGTTGATTATGAGTGAGGGACTGAGTTACTGCAGTAGAGTAACTGAATATGTATTCAGTAGGAAAATAATTGTGGAATTCCTTTATTTATCATTCCCATTCCCTTGGTTTCCATTACTCCCTAATTGGCATCCCGTCTTTAATTGGAATCCTCTTTAAAAGGCATGCCCAATTGTCTACTTAGTTCAGCATCTTCTCGCACAAATTCTTCTTCTTCAAACAGTCGCAAATCAAGTTTCGCTTCAGGCTAAACAAGTTTCTCAGGCAGCATTCCAGTAGTAGTGGCAGGATCTTGCGACAGGACATTGAACTTATGGGAAGCCCAAGTAGGTCGCACACTTTTGGAAGTCATTTGCACTTCCCCCCACTCCTCCCATTCGAATACCAACTTCAGAAAAAAATATATTAGAAATGATGACAAGACTGACGCAGTCACTGTCGCTCTCCCCCCTTTCTCCATCTACCTCTACCACTAGCTCTTTCTCTTTCTCTGCCACTGTCAATTGCATCAGCGACAATTGCAGGCCAAAGAAGAAAGAAGAAAAGTAAAAGAAAAGCAATAGAAAATAAAAGTTTGATTGCGCCAGCTGGAAAAATCAAACTCTTAAATCAGTTATGTCAACGTTGCTGTCACTGGGAAATTGCATTAAAGGGGGTCTACCTGGGGGAGGTAGAGAGGGATTGGAGAAGGAAGACGTGCGGTATATTGTGGTTGTCAGCGTCGCGTGTTCCACGCGCGCAGCTCTCATGCAAATGACGAACACACACACAGACAGACATTGGTAAACCGGAAAGTGGCACCGAAAACAGTTGGCCAACTGGCTAGCCTGGCCTGGCTGACCATATGCGGTGCTAGTTGTTATTGCATTGGCACATATGGTCAGCCGCCTTTAAGTGGCACAAATGCGGTTGGTTTTATGTTGCCGCCACATGCAACAAAAACAACAACAGCAACAACGAGAACAGTTAACATTGCGCTGTTAGGCAAAAATACAACTATCGATAGTGTTAATTATCGATAACGTGGCGCACATATGCCAAATCATATTTCTAACCAACATTTCTCTTAGTGTAGTCAATAAGACATGTTCAGCGGTTGTTTTGTTGTTTTCTTCTTGTTTTTTTATCGTTGCTCTCAAGCGCTACCTGAACGTGTTCTTTCAAGAGAATCGATATGGAATGAAGATCAACAGCAGAGGCTGCAACAGAGCGCGCTCTTTCTACGCAGTTGAGACCTTCGTTAAATAAGGCACGCTCAGTCGACCTTCGCGAGAGAGCGAGAGAGAGGGAGAATGAGTTCTTTTCTCTATAATAATCCAAGCAAATATTACAAGTGCAACTTGGGCTACGCACAGGTAAACAAGAACAAGAACAGAGACAAAAAAAAAACATAACAGTGTTGGACAAATACAGTTAGTAAAGCTGCAACGTAACTGCAGAGCGTAACGGCGAGAGAGAGAGAGAGAGAGATAGAAAAAAACAAAACACTCAACACAGTCAAAGCAGATGCATGTGACGTGAGAGCGGCTTGAAGAGACGCTAAAGTGCAAACGTTGGCTGTGTGTGTTTGTGTGTGTGTGCGTCTCTCTCCCTCTCTCTCTCTCTCTCTCTGCAGCTTCAATGCTAAGCTGACAGACGACGGGCGTGGGAAGCTTACAAAAACAAAGCAGACAGCGACAGAGAAGAGAGGAGTGGAGTGTAAGCGCAGAAAGAAGAAGTGGAAGTGTTGAGAGAGAGAGAGAGAGGGAGAGCTAGATTATTAGAGAGTGTGGTAAATACTTAATGTACTCACATTAGGCAGGTTGCCATATGGTGCAAAATGCAAAACGAATGCACTCACACGAGTCGAGTGGGACCTGGCTCCACTTTAAATGGAGACAGTGAATGCATAAAGTATTCGAAAAAGCATTCACACTCACTGTACGAGCATTTGCATTAATAAATAATTATTCACGAGCATGGCACGATATGAATGCGAATGTGTTGCATTCAATATAATTGTTTATTTGCATTGCCTTCACCTGTGTGTAACTCATAAGCACTCACGAGAGCACACACACACACACACACACACAATCGCTGCTGGGCTGCACGCGATTATCAAATTTATTAGCTGATGTCAGTGATGGCGACATACAGACAACAACAAAAACAACAACAATTCATTTACTCAATTTGCATGGCAAGCAAGCAGTGCAGAGAGAGAGAGAGAGAGAGAGAGAGAGAGAGAGATGAGAGAGCACACACTCTCACTCGACTCAATTGTCTGTCAATTCAGTTTGCCCTCTTCCTGCTTTCCGCTCTCCCTCTCTCTCCCTCTCCGTCTCCGTCTCTCTTGCAGGCTGCTTGTTGATCAGCAGGGAAATGCACTGGAAAGTGCTTTTATCGCCGCAGCGGTCAAGCATCCACTCGCTCTGCTTCTTCTTCCTCTTTTTTCTCTTCTTGTTATTGTTGCTGTTGTTTATGATTTACGCATCCAATTGCGGCTCTCTTGAATTGCTTTGCTTGACAAACGTCACTTGGCGCTGATTGTGAGTTCCTCCCCAGCCACCCGCCCTACCACCCTCGGCCTGCCCCTGTAACTTTTACGCAGTGCGTGCTGTCCCAAGTGGGACAGTGCCGTCGAGGGTGGCCTGAAGGTTGTTGTTGGGGGGGTGCGCTTCCGCCAAGTCAACAGGGGGCGCACTGCTTGGTCAAGGGTTGCTGCTCTGCTTCGACAGGATGCAGTGCAGCAGCAGCAGCAGCAACGGTAAACAGCACTCAGAGTCAGACATACTTATAGCAGGCACATCTTTTATCGATCCAACAATGCTAGCAACCCTCCCCCTTTCCCCTTCCCCAAAGCGCCTTCAGGACAGGATTACGTCGTTGTATGGCGCCAGGGTTGGACTATTGGGGGAGGGAATGACGCAGCTGACGCATGCGCCCTGCTTATATATGTAGCTAGGAATGAGGCGGGAAAGGGGGGTGGGGGGGAGGTAAGGAAAATTGGAAAGCGTAAAGAAAAACATCGCGCAGTGCATTTTTACATAACAAAACAGTCGAAACCGGTTCCATCTGGCAAGAGAGCGACACTAACTGGGAATATGCCACACTATGCCACACTATACTAGACCATACATATACATATACCCTATATATACATCATATATCATACTCACTGGCATTCATTCATGATCTCCTCCTGGCTGCGCACCTGCACCGGTGCCAGTTCCTCCACATTCTCTTCGTAGTTGCCAAAGCATTTGGTAATTTTCTCATCGAACGTATTCACCAGATCCTCCAGACTTCCGCCAAATGTTTCAGTAAAGTTATCCACATGATCCCCGACCCCACCACGTCTGTCCAGGCCATCGCCAATGCCCGCCAAGCCGGTGGCCACATCGGTCAGACCCAATTCCGTTAGATTGTGCGTATTGCAATTGGGACTTGTGGCAGCCACCTCCTTGCCACCTACTCCTGCTGCTGCGCCATTCTTGCTGATGTGCGCATCACGTACCGCATCCTCGAGCAGACGCAGCTTGTCCTGCTGCTGCTGCTTGGCATTGCCAGCATCCTTCAGATTGCGATTCGAGTTCAGATTCAGATTCAGCGTGTCATTGAGCACATTCTGATTGGAGATGAAGTCACAGCCGCCCCACTCGTCCGTCTCCTCGAACTTAGCTAAAGGAGCCTCGAATTTAAGCTCGGCCATTTTGGTGCCGAGGTCACGCATGGCACGCGGCACGCGGCGAAGGCGGCGTACAGGACACGCACTGGACGCTGGTCACGCACGAATTTCAAGTTTTCACAATTTTCTACTCCTTTTTCTTGTCCTGCTTGTTGTTGTTTTCGCTCCCTCTCCCTTTGCCTAATGTCGCACCTGTATTACAAATTTTTGCAACCCCTAAAATTGCACTTGTCTCTCTCTTGCTTCCTCTCGTTCCACTGTTTCCACTGTATATTTATTTGTATTCCCTTTCTTTTCTTTGCAGTATTTTGATTTGAAATGGAATTTCGGTTTTTCACTTTTGCTTATGATCTAAACAATGAAAAAAATAATATAGTATGATTATATATTTTATAGGCTGTCGCTGCTTGCGTTGTGTACGTGTGTCGTGCGTTGTGAAGACTGTTTTTATTATTATTGTTTCTGCTTTAATACGATTTAATAACGAACACTGTACGCTGTGCACGCAAAAGACAAATAAAATAAACAGAGCTCACTCACTCACTGAGCACGAAACCCGCAACACGACGACAACTGCGAGACCAAAACACAACGAAAGTTTTTGCGAGTCTCAGCAGTGCGACAGAGTGACCGTATGTGGCAAGCGGCAAAAATACCAAACAACGCGCATTATGCACAAATTGGACAATTGCAATCATTTTTATAGTACATTTAAGCTACTTACGTGCTAAAATTCAGTTTTATTTTGTTGTTTATTTATATAAAGCGTTCAATAGCCAAATTGGGGGACTTCAAAGCGAGATTTTATGTTACGAACACACAAATAATTCAATAGACATTATATCATTTTGCAACACTAGAGAAGCTGAATACAGCCGGCGCTTAATTTGAATCTCATACACGCAAGCCCAACCAACATTATGCTATGCATTTCTCTCAGAGGCAAAAAAACAATTAGAATTTATATTCAGTTTTATTACAATATAAATTAATATTTATATTTAATAATACATTATTAGAGTCCGGATCCTAACAATTTTCTTTTATACTGTGTAATATCGAAGCACTCTGCCCAACGGCATTATTATTACTGTTAATATTAGAATTATTTTGTCATTTTTCTTTGTTTTCAACATGTTTTCGTTTCTCTTTTAATTGTTTATTAGCGTTTGGGTCAAAAAATATGGTTAGTTTAATATATATATTTGTATAGTATGTACGTAATAAATAGGACTGGTTGCCCTCTCGCTTTCACTGTGGGGGAAATGGGGATTATTATCGTGTTTAGTGCTCTCGAGAAATGCAATAATCAATAACAGAGTTGTTAAACATTTTTTGGATTGGTTAAGTATCTTAATAGAGAGAAGCACTATCTATAAGGCTAAGCTGCAACATTATTTTCTTGCAATTTGGGAGCACATTGTTCATGTCTTATAAGCTGAGTTTCTATCCCATATTCGTTTTAGTACTTTGTCTTTATATATGTCTGCATGTGTGTGTGTGTTTGGTGTGCATGAATGGGTGGTGTGTGAGTGTCTTTGTTAGCCACAAATTAAATGTAAAATAAATATTAGTACGTAATTTATCTGCTAAAAGAAATGCAATAAGACAAATCTCGAAAATCTCAACTGCATCGAAAGTTCACTTAAATATGGTACACAAAAATACAAAACAAAAAAAAATTAACATTTTCAAACAGAATGAGGAAAACTAAGCTCAACTGGAAAGGGCGAAAACTTAATTTATTCAGCCCATGAGAGGAATACAGAAAATTAAAATATAATATATGATAATTTAATTATTATTATTTAATGCGAGATAATTTGCGATAAACAATACGAAATGTTTTAGATATGTATTAAATATTAATATTATTATTATTATTTGTATACCTTCAATGATTATGATTAATGAGAATAATGTAATTTACCAATTTAAGATAGATTCATTTTGGTGCGGGTAATAATATTAATACAAATTAAATACAGTTTTTTGTGGCCTTCCATCAAATAAATACATGTGTAAAATAATATATCTATAAAGTATACCGAATAGTAATTGAACGTAAACAGAAACAGGAGAAAGGGGCTGGGAGGAGGGTGCGTGCCTCGCACCTCACACCAATGGAATCTCAATAATATGTTAAATATTACCATGCGTATCTAATGTAGGATAGGGAGTGTGTATACGAGTGTGTGTACGTGTGTGTGTACGTGTGTGTGTTTAATGTATGTACAAAATAAATGTCTTTTTTCTTTCTTCTTTCTGCGCTTGCATTTTCCTTTAAATTGTTATAAACTTATGCAAAAAGTTGTATTCTTTCCTTCAGCGTGTGTGTGTGTGTGCGAGTGAGAGGAAACAACACGAAAAGAAGCGAGACAGACTGCAACAGTCCGTTTCCCGCTCTCGTGATCGTGATCATGATGATGATGGTGTGTATATAAAGTCTTTTAAGTAATGCAAAATTCGTTATTTTAATGAACACACTAATGAAATTTTATTTCAATGCTGCTTGAAAATGACCAAGAATGAATAAAAAAAATATATATAAAATAAAATAATGTTTTAAAAACAGCAGTTGTTTTTTCTTGTTGTTGTTTGTTTCTTGTGTTAGTGTTGCTCATGTTGTGCTCGATTTGAATAGACCCGCAGGGGGAAGACTTTAAAGCGAATGTGTCATGAACCTGAGCCGTGTGTGCAGTGTGTGTGTGTGTGTGTGTGTGTAGTGTGTGTGTGTGCAAAGTTACAACAACAAAAGAACATATATGTCGGCTATATTCCTTAACTAAAGATTTTGTTTCTTTTTTCCTGTTTTTGCGGTAACCTTCAGCTTTTTGTTGTGGAAATTAAATGTAGAGATTAAATTATAGTGCAGAGTAAAATCATTCCATATATAGCCGATATGCGTGTACTTCTTTGTTGTTGTTGTTGTTGTTGCTGTTGTTGTTGCTTCTGCTAATGCTGTTGTGGTTGCTGCTATTGTTGTTGTTAGTGGCTCCGGTTTATTGTTGTTTTGTTTATTTTTTGTTTTTATTATTCTGTGTGTTTGTTTGTTTAGCGCTTATTGTTTGCCGGCTTAAAATTGCATGACAACATCTCCTCCTTGGCCAATTTGGTGCGATATTCGGTCATCATGTCGCGACACTGTATGGCAATATCTAATAGCGTCGAGAACATTGTTTCGCCCCGTTTACAATACTCATCCTGATCATAATCGACATAGTTGGTCAGATTGTATAATGCCTTCGATTCGTTTAGGAAATTTTCCAGTGTCGAATTGACACTACGATGATATTCGACAACCATTTCCTCGGTCTGTTGCAGATCATCGATTGCCTGATGCTGCACAATCAGCTCCGCTGACATGTTGTTTTCCTGCAAAGCAAAAGAAAGATCATTACAAATTGAACTTCAGAGCTCTCTCTCTCTCTTTCTTTGACTTACGCCCAGCGAATTAAGCATAGCCAGATCCATGTTGGCGGCATTTCCATTTTTGCTATTATTGTTGTTATTATTATGGCCCCGCTGCAGCGATTGTTGATGAAGATGATGCGATCCGACACCTCCAATGCCGCCCTGATGATGATGATGTTGCTGCAGTTGCTGATCGTCGAGGAGCTCCTCTTCCTCCTCCTCCTCTTCCTCATCGATCATAGCTGTGGGGTCACCACCATCACCAGGACCAATTTCAGTGATATCCCTTACAACAAGCTCCTTAACACGATCAGCATAGCGTAGCGTATTCAATGTATGCTCACAACTGCTCAGACCCGGTGATATCATCGCAATCATGCAGGTTTTGCTCTTCTCCCCAATGAAGGAATCGCGCAACACTTGCGTCAGCTTGGAAACACGGAATGGCAAATGTGCCGATTGTTTGCCCATCGATTGTTTGCCCAATGCTCGAATGCATTCCTTGAGTGCCAGCAGCGATTTGTTTATCTCGGCACCCTCCATGCGTGTCTGCCTGTCCGCCGATGAGGTATCCACGCCTCGCTCATTGCCCGCCAAATCGATGAACGAGAATTTTCCATGGATCTTGCTACTGCCCATGGGACGCAGCACAATTTGGAATACGGCATGTGAACGCGATGAGTTTGCATTCGCCGATGTTTGGCCCGATGTTCGCGCCGCATTGCCATGCTGAATGAGCTTGAGTACATCCTCGACACTGTCCACCACCTTCTCGGTGAGGCCAACCACCTGCACCTGCTGCTTGCCATCCTCCAGTACTCGTAGCTTCTGCTTATCGGCCAACAAGTCGAACACCTAAGAGACAAAGAGAGATAGAGGGATTAGCATGCCATACTGCACAGCACAACTGATTGATCGATCATTGTTCGATCGATGAAAGGATTCTCTGGGCTTACCTTACCGCTGTAGATCTCGAAGAAGCTGGCCGACACGACCAGATTGAGGGAACGATAGCGCGTACCGTTGAGCGTGGCAAACACATCATTTGCGGCCATCGCATAGATGCCGTTCTTGCAGTCTTGCACCTTTCCATTGAACTCACCTCCCATGGTGTGCGTCTTGCCCGATCCAGTCTGGCCGTATGCAAAGCACGTGGCCATGCCGCCCTCAAAGATTGTCTTCACCAGCGGCTTGGCCGAGTACCTACAAAAAGTGGAATGCGATTAGTTTCAGTTGCAACAAATTCATTAGACCTAAATTAAGTTAGTTTTCCTCCTCATTGGCTACTCCTGCTGATACCTAAATCATTTGTTGCATTCGTTAAGTTTGTATAGCAATTAATCAGAGTATTAACTAATTTACTCTTTGAAGTTGTCAATTTGAATATACTCATATATATTCCCATTGTTTGTATGGCAATTAATCTTGGGTATTATTAAATATTAAATCTAATGTCGATGTACAAATGTTATGGAAAGTATTATTATTTGATTGGAGGATCTGTAAAGCGTCCTATAAGAACTGCTGAGCGCTTAGAGCTCCCTTTCTAGTATAGATAGAATAAGTAGTACCTAATTTATGCTTAAATATATCAAATTCTAATAGAATTCCTTTGTATAACAATTAACCTTATTATCTAATCTATCGCATTCAATTCCACAGCCACTTATCCGCATCAATTCATTATCTTATTTACATAGTGAATTCTAAAATCAATGTACCAAATTTATAGAAATCTGAAATTTCGTGAACTTTACTATTAAACTGATCATGGTATAACCTTAGTTACACAACTCTCAACATTTGAGATAAACAAGATGCTTCTACGAAGCAATTCATGAGTGCACATCATGACAATGGAAAAACTATCTCAAAATGAAGACACAATCTAAATCTCTACTAGCAATTGCTATTAATCTAATCAATATGATTATCGCATGTCTCATACACAGTATGGAGTACTTCATATATATATATATATATAGTTTAAAACACTTTAAAGCCATTTGCTGCCAATTCGTTGGTTTCCCTTGTGGTTTGTGGCTGTTATTAAAATCAACATCTGTAGTGACTGGAGGAGGAGCCTAGAGGGAGGGCCGAGAGAAGGAGAAAGAGCGAAAGAGTGGAGAATGAGTGAGAGGTTTGCTTATCACACTGATGATTAGGTTTCACCGTTACCCAAGTACGATGTGGCGCAGCAGTTTTTATGCCATTGACTCATGCAAAATCTACCGGAAGGAAGGTAAGCCGACGCAGAAGCAAGCAAGAAGGGGAGGGAGGGTCGAAAAACTCGATTGATCGCAGACAAAAGCCTCCGAAATACACTTGTTTATGCCTCACATTCACACTCGATAAATAATTTCTCTCTCTCTCTCTCTCTCTCCATGATGACAAATAAAATATGCCAAGCAATGAGGACGCCAGAGACGACGACGGTTACTTTTTGAAAGATTCTGAGAACGAGAAAGAAGAAGAGTACAAAACAAAACGCACAACAAAAATAAAATAATTTTTCGTTGGTTTTTTAGAGAGTTCGATGAGAAATCAAAGCTGGACTCGGGCAAGTTCATTGAGGCGAACACACAGATAAAGATAGAGAGAGGGGTAGAGAGCGAGAAAGAAAATGAAACGAAACGAGACGAGAACACAAAACGAACGTAACGCACAGACAAGCCAAGAGACTGTCGGAGAGACGAACAGGGAGACGGACGGACAGAGAGACGGACGGACAGAGAGACGGACGGACAACTTTGGTGTTTAGTCATACAACGAAACTTGGCTATTTCGGGAGCGAATGAACGCTTTGAGTTTGCGCGCCTTCAAGCAAATGTGTATGTGTATGTGTGGATGTATGCATGTGCATGTGTATGTATGTTTGTATGTGTGTGTGCGTGTGTGAGTCAGTTTGCTGTGCGCTGCTATTGAGCGCAACTTGTGTGTGTCGCCAACGCAACACAATAACAACAATCGCAACAACAACAAGAACTACACTGTGTGAAAGAAGAAGCAGAGACAACTGCACAGCTGTTTGTCTCAGAAAGAATATCAGCAGCAGCGACTAGGATTGGATATGATAGATATTCCAGAAACAGAAACAGAATTAAAATGAAAACTATCTAACAATTTATGGAAATCTTGCTAAAAGAGTTGAAGGCGGCGCTGGGATTGCCATCTGTTGAAGGCTTGCGAATCATAAGAAACTCTTCAGTATTAACAACAATTTACAACAATTCCCCAGATCGTAGTACATAATATAACCATCCTAGCTTAGTTAGCATTATGATCTTCGCTATACAGAACCCTTTGATATCAGGAACAGCTACAGAAACTTTTCAGCATTAACAATTAAACTATCCTACTCCATGATCGTAAAGTGGATGCACTTTGCAGAGTATATATTCCTCTGATCCGTGCTAGGATCAGAAACTGTACTCACCTGTAAACCATTGCATTATCGCACGTATCGTTGAACGCATAATCGAAGCGAAATTTGTGATTCTCGAGGAATTTGGTTAGATCAACCTTGTTGCGCGGCTCGTGCACCAGCATGGTATCCTTGCGCGGCACAGAGATGACATCGATCTCCTTTCTGTTCAGCTCTTTGCGACTTAACGGACGCTTGCGCACACACACCGTGATCTGATGATCATCGACTGCCTGACCATCAATAAGGGGTATAAACTCAAGCATACTCTGATATTCGCGTATCATTTGCGCTGTCTCCCAATTGGGATTGCCTGGATCTTGATTCATTAGCGCCACCTTCTCTTCTTTGATCTCAGCCTGACGTGCTCGTCGCTTCTCACGATTCTCCTTCAGTCGTTCCACCTCCTTGAGGGCATGCGAACGACGTGAGCCACTCACATTGCCTGTTAAGTTATTGGAGTTATTTGTTGATGCTGTCGATGCTCCTCCGGCTCCCGAACCTGCTGCAGCTGCTGTTGCTGTCGGTGCTGTGGCTGCTGCTGCTGCTACTATGCTTGTTGTCGAGCTGCCATCGCCACGACCATTTGCACGTTCACTGTTCGCAATGTTGCTGGCGGAGCTGATGCGTGTGTGTCCTGCATTGCTTGATATCTGCGTATATCTGGGACGCAACATCCCAGTTGTGCTTGAACCTCCTCCAGTGTTGGCCGCCGTTATGTTGCCATAACTTTGACTATTTCCCAATTGGCTGCCGGCCGTTTGGGTGTTCGTCTCGTTGATTTTGTGCAGCTGATTGGAGGCCAGGGTAAGGCGTGCGGTCAGGCTGGCTGCACTACCACCACCGCCGCCACCGACGCCGCCGCCACCACCTCCAATCGAAGATTGTGTGGGATTGCGCGATAGATTATTGGGTGCCGTTGCCTGTTTTTTTGGTTCGGGCGCTGTATGCTGAGCCTCGGCATAGGATTGCGTTAGCTCTGGATTTAGACTTAGTATGGCCTCCAGTTCCACCTCTTTGCCCTTGGTTTCGCCCCGTTCGTACCATTCCACAGTGATGCATTGGCCAGACGGATTCACTTTCGATACAACAGCTCCATGAACACGGCCATCGGTGCGTTTGATCTTAACACTCTGTCCGATGTTGATCATTTCCATTGTTGTTGTTCAATTTTTAATGCTGCCTCCTCTTTTAAATATGTTTTCTTCTCCTTGTTTTTTCCGTTTTGTTTTTTTTTTTTTTTGTTTTTATTTGTTTTTGGTGTTGTTGCTATTCACACAGAGACAATGCTGAAGATCCTGTCTGCCTGTCTTTATTTTTCTCTTTCTCCCTCTCTCTCTCTGTCTCTCTATTTTAGTTGATTTCTTCAGAGTGTATTGCAATTTCGCCTTTCCGTTTCGACGGGCTGCAGCTGCTTGGTTACATGTGCCAAACTCTGTTTTAAGTATAAAATAATAAACAAATGAGTATGTTTGTATGGTAACAGCACACACACAGCCACACACTGCCATTTGTTTATGTGTGCATGTGCATGAGTGTGCGTTTGTGTGTCTATGTGTGTGCACACAAATAAAGCAAATTATCAAGTTGAGCTGTTGCAGGTCGCGCGCTAGTTGCAGCTTACTCACTTCACATACAAAAACAACAATAACTCCTGTTGGTTTCCAACAACAATAAACTTTAATAACAACAACAACAACAATATATATATATATATATGTGTATATATTTATATACAGCGAAAAATGGCTGCGCTCACTGACTAACGGCTTCTGCTTTGGCTTCGGCTGCTGCTCGCCGCTGCTGTTGCTACTGTTGTTGTTGCCGCTGCTAAGGAATGGCGACGACTGCTCTGGCGTTGGCTTTGGCTTCTTCTATGTCGAGGTCGCAAAAATACACCGCGTCTCTTTGCGTATGCGAGTGTGCGTGTGTGTGCGTGCCAGTATGTGTGCGTGGAATTCACACAAAATTCAAATGCTCAACTGTCATTTAGTTTTCGCTCACTGATATCGATAACACTCTTTTTACAGCTGAGTGCGTGTATGTGTGTGTATGTACACTTTAACGTTTTGAATTTTTTTTTTAATAGGGATCGAAATAAAAGCCGCCAACAACGATGCGTCGCTAGGTGAAAAAGCCAATTGTGATTTGTGCGCGGTTTTTGTTTTTTTTTTGCGTGTATCAACTTAAGCGTTGTGCAACACTGTTCTCATATGCGGCACATAGCGACAGTCACACAGGCTCACAGACGCACACACACACAAGCATTACATACATATGGTAACATGCACAAATGCAAGTATATATGTATGTGTATATGCATATAAGGCGTTTGTTGGTGCCAAACTAAAACAACAACTAAAAACATTAACTAATCAATGCCACCGAGCTTTACGTTACTAATTACACACAACACAATCATCATACACACAGACACACGCACACGTATGAATACGTACATATGTTCGTTACGCTTTTGTATAGGCCACAGAAGCAGCTTTACGTCATGCAATGGCTGACGACGACAACTGCGGCTCCCACATAGAAACACAGAAACACACACAGTCACACAACTACTAGATGCGACGACGACGCATGCAGGCAGTTAAAGACAAAGCTCTCAACATATGTATTACACGCGGAAGGAAATGTAATTGGAAATTTCGCAAACTTCTAAAACGTTCTTATAGTGCCGCTGCCACTGCTGCTACCGCCAACGCCGCTGCCGTTGACGCAGCTACTGCTTGGCGTTGTTGCAGCCCAACGAAATACACAAACTTTTGCAGTTACACACGCTCACCTCGACACACTCGGTAATTTTAGCACGCACGCCGATTCTTTGCAATTATTTAATAGTACAATCCATAAAACAACTTTAAAGGGTTCCTTTATATTTTCGGATTTAATCACAACTAGATATCACAAGAGTGTGTTTGAAATAAAATGTACAAAGCGACCAGATGTCGAAACAGAGTTTTAGTTCACAGTTTGCTTCGCCATTGTTTTTTGGGGCCAGCCAGTGAAGTGGTGCGTTTCACAGCACTGGCACGCAAAGGTGTTATCCGTTAGAATTCAATTGGAAATCAAAACATATTTCTAAATTAATGTTTTATTTATTAATGCACAAACCTATGCCATATTCTAAGCTCTAGACGTATTTAGTTTCATTTAAATTGAAATTCACACAACAATCCGAACACAAGAAATCGAATTCACAACAGCTGCTCGCTTGGATCTAGTATGTTTTGGTATTTTTTTGCGTGTTCTGCAAGAGAGCAGAGAAGAGAAGCGGCACCGACAACAAATAACAAATGAAATATCGATACACCGATATCACAAACACTAACCCTGTGTACGTGTTTGTTTGTGGTGGTTGCAATAGATTTGTTTGTGCGTAGAAAGCGTAAATTATTGCAACGAAAAACGTTTAAACTAACACACACACACTACAAAAGCACTTGCAACTTGCAAACACAATTTGGTAAGTACGCACTCTAGTGCAGCGAATGTCATTTGCTAACTGAAAATCTAACTCTTCGTTATGTCGTGTATGGCAGCAGCAGCAGAATGGACATCATGGACATACAAGCTGTCGAATCAAAGCTAAGTGACGTCACAGTGACACCAATACCACGTTCCCAAGTACAAAACTTTTACAACTACCAGCAGCAACGAGAACAGCGCGAGCAGCAGCCCCAAATCCAAATATCTGCAATACATCATTCGCGTGGTGGCGGCAACAGCAGCAGCAGCTCTAATAGCAACAACAATAATAACAGCAGCAACAACATGGTCGCCACAGACTATGCGACTGGAGGAAGCAGCAAACGGGAACGCAACAGTGCGGCACAAAGTAGTGCAGCAGCAACAGCTGCTGCAGCCGCCGCCGTTGCCGCTCTACAATATTCCCCACAATTCCTGCAGGCACAGCTGGCACTGCTGCAACAACAATCGAATACAACTGCCACACCGTCGGCCTCATCGTCGGCAGCAGCAGCCGCAGCCGCTGCCGCCGCTCTATCGCTGGCCAACATTGCGGCCGCTTCGTCATCGTCCTCCTCGTCCAATGGCCGCAATAACAGCAGTGGCAACAGCAATGGCAACAATAGCTCGATTAACGTCAGCAATCTTGGCCTGAATCTCACACAATCACAGCTCAAGTACCCGCCTCCATCGACCTCGCCGGCAGTGGTGACCACGCAGACATCGGCGAACATAACAACACCGCTGACCTCCACTGCCAATTTGCCCACTGTGGGGAGCAATGTGAACGCCCAAGGTAATGGGTTAAGCAAATACGCTCAGCTTCTGGCCGTCATTGAGGAGATGGGACGCGACATACGGCCAACGTACACAGGATCGCGCAGCTCGACGGAGCGCCTCAAGCGCGGTATTGTTCATGCACGCATCTTGGTGCGCGAGTGCCTCATGGAAACGGAGCGTGCGGCACGCCAATGAGAGGAGGAGTGCGGCATGCCGCATCTGAAGACCTCTTCCTCCGACCAGGCGATCTAAGTCTCGTCGTCATCGTTGAGAATGGGCATGGTGAAACATGGAGAGTTCTCCCTTCTTCAACAACTTTCGATTCGGAAGATATGCATATATGATTTTTAGGACGCAATCAAATCCTGATATGTTCACGAGACTTTGCTCGAGTTCGAAGAGTTATTAACTATATTATTTAACTAACTCGATTAGTTTAACAAAAGGAGGAGGAAACTGTGGAGAGAGTACCGTCATTTTATATGTTTAGTCCGTAAATTAATATAAGCACACACCTATATATTTGATTATTAAACAATAGCTAAATTTTATGAATTTTCAGTTCGTTTGGTTTGTTTTCCTTCCATTCGCATTCTCATTTATTATTTCGCTCTATCTCTATCCGAATCACTCTACAAAACTGGCAACTCTGATTGCCGCCGGACCATAGATAAAGAATGTTTAGACTAGCTCAGGTTATACAAGTTCTATATAACATTGTACATCACAATATATATATATATATATATATATATATGTATATGTAGTATACACTTATTGTATACGATGCGATTTTTTACATATATACCACATATGTATATATTATATATATGTGCATATATACTCGGATATATATGCATCTGTATTTGTATACTTTTAAGTCTAGGCTAAGTTGCACCTGCCCCGTGACGCATCACAGCCTCTATTTATAGATCTGTGTAGAAGTCTGTGTGTGTGTATGTGTGTTTTGATGTTGTACAGCTCTCAAGTGAATTGATCCGTATCTGTATATACTAAGTATTTGTCAAGTTCTGAGACAGCACACAACTATACGTTATACGATATACGATATATGGTATATGGATGGATAGTGCCGTAGACCCGATAAGCATGCAACATGTATACCGACCAGAATCGAAATAAAAACAAATTTTTGAGTTTTTCTAAAGATGACACAAGGAATTTATTTAAACAGGTCTTCAGCACGTGGGGCAGCATTCCGGATAAGGTTTACTCAGATCTTGGGTTTCTTTACAGAGATATAGACGTTCTACCCTGACGCATCTGGTGGCGGCAAAGATTAGAGTTGATGAAGAGATCCAACTACAACTTACGATTTGCTTATGATGACGTTATTATCCGCGCAGGTGGTCAGTATGCAGTTCCCAGTGGTTTTGTTCTCGCCCACCTGCATGGGACCCTGGTAATCGCAGCCGACTACAAGCAGCAACAAAGTGTTTGGGTTAGGTCGAGGAAGGGAATGGGAGTGGGGGTATAGAGGTATAGAGTAAGGAGTGCCTTTACTTACCGCCTGCCACTAGCAGTGTGTGGGCGCCCAGCACCAGAATGCATAGCACAAATGTCACTGGCTGCATCTTTATAGGTAACTCTTGCTGTGTATTCTCGGACTTGCCCCTAATCAGAACTGAGCCCGGCACTCTCGAGCGATGCCAACTTATAGTCGGCTCCCAGTGCTAGCGGACTATCAGTGGACCTGACCTTGTCTATCACACTGGGTGTATCAGTAGGCTGGGCCCATGTAGGGGCGGAAGGGGGCGTCAAATCGCCATTAAAGCTTTGGCGAAAACACATTGTAGCCTAACGTACTATATTATCAGTTTTTTTTTCTACCTACCTCTCTCTTTCTCTCTCTCTCTCTCTGTCTCTCTCTCTTTTAGTCTCCCTTTCTCACTCTGTTGTCAATTTTCAGATGCTATAAACTTTAAGGGCAAATTGATTTATAGTCAAGTGTTCAAATTGTTTTCTAGATTTATTTATGGAAAAACAAAAGTTTATAGCGGGTTTTTTCTCAGTAAGTTGTGGATAAATGTATAAAAAAGATTAAGCTCAGTAAGACATAAAGACATATGTATTGGAAGATCAGCTCAGTTGGGGCAGATACGTTGGGCACAGCACTCGGGATGGGGCAGCGAGTAATCGTTGGGCGTAAAGTAGCAACCGTTGGCCAACTGCATGCGATCGCAACTAGACAAGGCAGAGAAAAATCAGTTAGAAGAAGAACTATTCAGTTATATATACTCAAATACTTACTGCCTGATCATAAGAACATAATCTTCCCGACAATAGACCTGCGCACAAAAGTCCAATTGATTCACCGGAAAGACAGTTTCATTGCGCGGCACGGCCAGCTGCAGCTCCTCGTAGTAACAATGATCGATCAGAGCTGTAAAGATAAATAGATCTGTATCTATATATATGTTTGATATCGTATGATATCCTACTGGGATGTCGGGTATTGCCACGATACTGTATGCTAAATCCGAGCACCGAGGCGAGCATCGACAAGAGAATTATTATCATCTGCCAGCGAAACATTGCGAGTTCCGTGTTCCGTTTTGCATTGATCTGAGATCCGAGAGAACTGTTCTGTCTTATAAGGGAAACGCGACGCACTACCAAATTATCAGCACAGCGCGCACATGTCTCATCTCTACACATACTTTATATAGTATACATAATACAAATATACTTGTAGTCATTAAATTCTGGCTGAACTGTCAGTTTTTTATTTTGTTTGTCAGTTCTGTCTTTGTTTCGAGGGCAACTCGAGTCGCTCATTTCTTTATTGTATTATGGCTTAGGGGCTGATGCTTGATTTTGTTCTCGATTCTCGATTGGCTTCTATAGTATCAATTAAAGAGTCCATTTGAAGATCTAGTATTGCCACAAAATACATACATATGTAATCCTCAATAGACTCTCACGATAATAACATAGTGTACCATATAACAAGCACGAAAGCTACAGTCGAGTGTGCTTGACTGTGATATACCCACTAACCAACTGTCTAAGCCGATTTCTTAAATATAGAACTTGTAATTTTAGTGTATTTTGTATTGCATACTTTTTGGATATCAGTAACTCTTCAAATTATTTCTTAAATAACTTCTATGTTAATTGTCCGATTGCAACAAAATTTTCAGAAATCATTTGCATGTTGATAGTTATTGTATTTACCAAAAATAATATGCAGAGGCGGAAAGGGGAGTGATCAAATTCAGAAAAACATATGTACCCAAGCTATTATTGTCTCTGAGATCCAGGTTTTCATACGGACGGGCAGACATTTAAATTACATTATAATGACATTTATAATACATTATAATGACATTTATAATACATTATAATGATGATAATGATAATACATTATAATACATTATAATAACCTTTTACTCTATGGATAGCGGCTATATTTACATGAGCTGAGGGTGTAAGGCTCCGATTTAATATGATATTGAGTCATTGTGAGAAGCTTTACTGGGGGTTTGTCAGAATAGTTAACTGGAAATTACTTGGGCTCTAAAAGTGATTGACAGCTTCATGATTGCACATCACTTTTTCGTTGTTGAGATATATATTATCGAAACTGATCAATTGACTGAGTTAATACTTCCATTAGCAGCTAACAAAAATTTGACCAGAATCGAGACAAGTTTACTTCAACTAGGTAGTTGTAAATATATTCGAAATAGTATATAAACGGTTCGAACCTTCGACATGTGACACTCGCAGTTATCGTTCCTTGCGCTTTCCACTTCCGTTTGCTTTGCTGATCTCTCTCCCTGTCTCTGTCTCTTTAATCTCTTTAAGATCACACATGTTTGTACCTGCTAATCCCCGAAAAGGTTTCTCGTTTATTAATGCCATAGCTGTGCAACCTTGCCACAGTTTGCTGAACCACTTTAACAAGAGTGTTGTGAGTCTAGCGGCTTTCAAGCTAAATATAATAAAACTATCCATTTCGATATTAGCAATTGTTTTTAGCATTTTTTCAGCTAGATACCAGTTGAGTGGCAGAAAACTGTTGAATATACCGGAATATTATTTATTATTCCAATATGCTAAAATATATAAAGGCAGAAGTATTCCGATTTGAATCTGGTCACGAACTGGCGACGCCCCCGCGTCCTTGCACTCTCGCTTTCGGGGTAATTTGATGGGCAAGAGAGGGGGCGGGGGGTGGGGGCAATTGTAGATGGGGTTTAATTAAGTCAAACAAGAGCTAAGTCAACGCGTCGTCGTTGTCGTCAAACAAAAGTCGCGACGCACATGTCCCATTTACAGATACAGATACACGAACTTGTGGATACAGATACAGATACAGATACAACAGACAGCAACAGATACAGCGACAATGTTTATTATTAATTTTATATAAAAGCAACAACAATTAATTGTAATCAAGTCAGTCGCACGTTCGACGCTCGCGCTTAAAGTTGTTAAATTAACATAAAGTTCGAATCTATTTTCCCCGAGTTATATATATTATATCAACATATTCACATACACATACCATATATATCACACTATACCAATACATAGAATACAATGATAATTCCACTGCGTTCTGGTGCGGGTTACGGATGCGGAGTCCCGATGCTGCTGCTGCTGGCGCTGTTCTGCGTCGGCGCCTACGCTGATCTCGGCTACCGCGCCAACGCAGTGCATCCAGGTGAGAGAGAGAGAGAGTGACAGAGAGGGGAGGAAGTAAGAGATTCATAATCAAATTTGCAGACTACCCTGGCCAGTGCTACTTCGAGGAACTGCGTCAGGCCATACCTAAGTTGCAGTCTTACAAGCCCATCAACCGCGAGGGACACTGCAAATCTATCTATTGCCGTCCCGACTTTGTTCTCGAGATTGGCTAGTAAGTTCACTCCATATACATACATATGCTATAAAGACATCGTACTATATCTTTTGTCTATTCTCAGCTGCGGTCGCCACAATCTGGTGCCTACAAAGAACTGTAGAATCGATTCCGATATGCGTCGCACCTTTCCGCAGTGCTGTCCCAAGTTGGTTTGCCAAGAACCCGAAACCAACGATATCTAGCCTTTACTTTAATATATGCTTGTTATAAAAACATATATACATATACTATACTATATAATATACATATATATTCCAATAAAGTACCAATGTACGTAGAATATATTGTTTCGAATCTGTCCTATAAACTGAAATATATAATCAATAAAAAATATGTTATTTCGAAAGATTTCTTTTATATACAATTCTTTCCCATAAACAGGTGTCACACGTGCTATAAATTGGGCAAGACAATAGCTTCTAGCTGTACAATATCGTAGTTTACTATGTATATTAGCCGTATTCGGAAACGGTTTTTTTTAATCCGACTTAAGAAACTTTTTATTTGCTTTTTTAGGGTTTTGTTTTGTATATTAAAATTTATGGCAGATGCTATAAATCTTTTCTAACTTATTTTAGGTACCTCGACTGATAACACTCTAAACCTACATACAAGTCGAAATTTGAATGAATCAATCAGATTAATGAAACAAAGCACAGGATATTTAAATAATATAATATGATGGTAAAATTTCATCAAATTCAAACCACCATAACTTATGTATAGATGCGATAGAAACTATCGTATAAAATTAGGGTTTCCCTATAAAAATATCGGTTAACTTTCATAGGTACAAAGATATTCGATAAAGAGTTGTACAGCCAATTGAGCTATCATATAAAGACATGAACATATAAAATTATAATTATAAAATTATACATTATATAATGCTGTACTATTATTAGTATAGGAACAATCGGAGGAGATAATAGCCAAAAACTTTTGCACACCGAAGGTAGCTTTTCTTTCGGTTACAATGTATACAATTCAAGTTTATCATACAATATCGGTTGAGGTAATGAAAATATGAAAGCTTTCTAGATCTTGATTTGCCTTTGCTGTATAAAGGAAATGTTACACCAAACCTAAAGTGTGTAACAGCGGTAATAGTACATATATACATATAGTATGTCACGTCGATATTAACTTCCTGTACCATCGTTTGATTTATAAACGAAGCAGCATAAGTATAAAGAACATCTTTAATTGACACTATCTCTAGGTGTACTTACCATACCCACCATAATCTCAGATATCTTCTTAAAGCTGAGTTAGTTCAATGTACACAATATACTCTACATATATTGTTTATCAGAGAAGCAACTTCGACTAGTACTACTGACAATACTATATATAGTAAAATGGGACTATAAGGTTTCTGGAGCAACAACTTGACAATGGCGGCGACCAATTGATGTGCCTTGATGCAATTAAGTTAATCAGAATCCTCCAACCCCCTGCCCCCATTTTGGGGAAGTATACGACGATGTATGTATAACAGTTAGGGCTGAGCTAAATGCCCCGGAGGCAATTATGCAATTAAAAACGGGAATTATGGCACAATCTGAGCGAAATGGCAAGAGGGAAATTCTACAAATATACCAAGCGGACGAGTGAGAGACAGAACGAGAGAGAGAGAGAGAGAGAGAGAGAGAGAGCGCTGGCGAGTTAGTGAATGAGTGAGTTGATTTGAATTGCAAATTCGCGCACAGAACACTGATAAACCTGAGACTATAAATGGCAAACTGGTCGTGTCCAACGATTTCAGTCGCTGTCCACAGATCCCCGCGAAGATGCGCAATTTCTCAACGTTGATGGTGCTGGTGCTAATGCTGGCGATGACGATGCTCCTTCCCTCGAGCGAGGCTGGTATGAGATCTCAATTCCATCACAAGGAACACTATTCGTAGTAACACCTCCCACTGTGTATACAATTTTCTAGCTAGCGAGCCTGTTTGCACATATCGCAATGCAGAGGATGAGACGATCTTCCTCAAGTATTTGCCACTGCTGAAGAAGGGTCAGGATTATGTGGACTTTGGCCAAGAGGGCAAGTGCCTGAAGCGCGCCATCTGCACCGATACGTTCAAGACAATTGTCGAGGAGTAAGTTAATATAGCAAACTGAAGCATATCCATATACAGATACATTCCTTCTTCCCATTCTTCTCTCTTCTCCTTCCTGTAGCTGCTCCCAGCACAAGGTGAACTGCGCGAACAAGCAACGCTTCACCGGCGTCTTTCCCGCCTGCTGTGTCAAGTGTTCCTAGACGAAGGATTAACACATATCGATCGTATACAATATCAAATCTATCTATATCTAACTCTCTAACTATATATGTACGTGTATATATATGTAGTGTGTTTAGCCAATGAGAAATGAATAACACAAGCGATATTTCTTCGTATTCCACATTCATTATTGTGTTTCTCTTTACACTTCTTTCTTAGCTTTTTATTGTGTTTTTTCTCTTTACATTAATTTCCCTTAATTGTTGCTGTCTTTCGATAACATGTCCCAGAGGTTCCGATTTCCTATATAATCCAAGATATAATTCCATCGCTTTTACTCTTCCTCTCTTGCACATATCAAAAACTCCAATTCCAACAACGGTATAATTATATATATAAAAAAAAGTGAATTACGTTAACATAATTAAATAATAATTTGTGGGGCAGCAGCGCCAACTCTCTTAATTGAACATGAACATATATAGCGAGTGGGACGGGAGGTCTGTGTATATGTAGCGTGCTCTTTCTGCTTGTAATACCTTCTACTCGTGATTGTTTCAAACTGAAGTGATACACATATATTAATATACATATATTGGCATATACATAGAAAGCTGTATGTATATACGATATGCATATATATATCTATATAGTTTCCTCCTCTTCATGGTTTTGTTGTTCACCCTGGTGTTGCTGTTGTTGTTTCATTTCATGCATTTCCATTTTTCTTTTCTTTATCTTTTTATTTAACTGTAACTGTTTTTCTCTTGTGTGTAATTTTATGCTGTCGTTAACTAATGCTTAAAGATCCTCATCTTCATCGGGCAAGGCGGTCGCCTGCGCCTCCTGCAAATCGCGCTCAATTTGAATCTGCCAGTCTTTGTCCATTTTGACCTCCGGTGGCAGAAGCGCTGGCATTGCCACAAACTCTAGATTCGGATCGCCAACCAGTTTGCGGGCCAGCCAGAGGAATGGTTTCTCGAAGTTGTAGTTCGACTTGGCAGAGATGTCATAGTACTGAAACAGAGACGGGGAAAATGATTAGAAATCTGCAGAAAGATTCACTGTGCAAAGGCGAAACAAACTCAAAGAGAAAGACAAACCGACGCAGAGATAGTTTCCAGCATGTCTACAAGAGATCTACATACACGAATCTACATGTATCTACATATATCTCACTCTCCTTGTCTTTGTCTTATTCATTGCAGTGCCCTCTCTCACTCCCTCTGTCTGTTTCGCTTTGCTTACCACACACATGATATGCCTTTCTTTGGCATCTTCTCTCTCACCTGCAAGTTCTTCTTTCGGTGGAACACAATGCTTTTGGCCTTGACCTTACGATCCTTGATGTCCACTTTATTGCCGCACAGCACAATGGGAATATTCTCGCAGACACGAACCAAATCACGATGCCAGTTGGGGACGTTCTTGTAGGTGACACGCGATGTCACATCGAACATGATGACAGCGCATTGTCCCTGAATATAATAACCATCACGCAATCCACCAAATTTCTCCTGTCCGGCTGTATCCCAGACATTGAAACGGATTGCGCCACGATTGGTGTGGAAGATCAACGGATGCACCTCGACGCCCAGTGTGGCAACGTATTTCTTCTCAAACTCGCCGGTCATGTGACGTTTAACGAATGTTGTCTTGCCGGTACCACCGTCGCCGACCAGCACGCACTTGAACGTGGGCATATCCTGTCCTTCCTGAGCCATGATGATTGCCTTCTTTACGAGCAGATAGTTCCAATATATGTATAAAAAAAAAAAACAAACAAACAACCGGCGCTCTGCTGTTCTTGTTGTTGTTCTAGTTGTTGTTGCTGTTATTTTCTTCTTTAGCTGCTGCTGTCGTTCTTTCCGCTGCTGCTGTCGCAAAGAGAATTGCACAATGAGTTTCACTTAAGATTTTCACTTAAATAAATTAAAAAAAAAAAAAAAATGTTTTCCAACTGCGATTAAGTCACGTTTGTGTGTGTGTGTGTGTGTTGCCTGTGCGACGTTCACGTTGCGAATGTGAGTGCGAGGCGGACGCAGACAGCTCAAAGCAATTGCAAAGCGCGCCAAAGGATAACAACAGCTGTTGCTAATTTTGTGACCCTCTCTCAACACAGCCTTCTTTCTACCCTCCTTACTCTACTTCTCTCACTCCCTAATGCGGAGAGAGAGAGTGAGTGCAATGCAAGAGAGCCCCGCTGAGCGCAACCAAACTGCAGCTGCTGTTGTGTATGTGTGTGAGAGAGCATTTTTGTGCGTCTTGCTGTGTGTGTGTGTGTGTGTGTGTGTGTGAACAGGCAGGTAGCATGTGATGATGCCGTGAGAGGAGGCTGTCACCATGTATGTAGTAGAATGATACTTACATTTGTAACGCACATTAACGATTTTTTAAAATAATGCAATATTTTGACAATTGTTTGTTAATTATAATTTATAAACAAGTAGAGAAGAACATAGGCGAGAACCATCTGGCAACCCTGCATAAACAATAAATATGTAAGGAACAGAGTTGTCGCTTTAGGAGAAAACAAACCATAACACAAATTGTTGAAATGCGATGCTTTCTTCCATACTGACTCAGCAACGAGCCAGGCACGCACACAAGCGCATTTTAACACAAACACACACGCAAGGCCATGCTTGGGATAAGCATGATGTTATGAGAGAGAATTAACCCTGCACGAGTCAGAGCGAGGTAGCACGAATTAGGAAACGCGGCTGCTGCTGCAACAGACGCGGCCAAAGCGCGCCAAAACGTAAGCCGAGGGAAACAAAGAATGAATTGAAGCCAACTGCAACTGCAGCGTCGATATTCTCGTTAATCAAATATCATAGAATGACAGAATATTAATTAATTATTAATAAAGCAAATAATCGACTAGCAATTTGTAACACATCGCATGGTACTGACAAACAGACACACACACACCTGAAAATACTTATACACACATACATACGTATGAACAACAGAGACACAAAAATTGCCGACAAGCACACATTCGTACGCACACACTCACACACACACACGCCAATACACGCGCCAGCCAGTGTCTGAAACATGACGCAAATTTTTTTTCTTTTCAACTGCAGCAACTCATGTCATGTTTAACCTCACATATTTTATTGCACGTTTGTGGGCGAAGTTTTTGGCATTTCCAAATTCAAATTATGCAAAATGTTTACAATTCCTATGGACTTGAAGTTAACCTTCATTAATAAAGCTTTTTACATTGCTTTTAACTAAAAATAAGCAAATGCCTGCGCTAACACGCGGCATTGCCAATAGTGCGACGCCGGCCTTTGGCCGCTCTTGGGAACAACAGTTGATTCGGTTTGTTGGCAAAGATAATACCGCCCAGCAGTGATGCGAGATGGGACTCGAATTTTCGCGAACATAATTGACCATCACCAGGACCAGACCAGACACAGACACAAGACGGGGACTACAAGGGCCCCAAAGCAAACCACCCACCGTTAGCCGAAAAGTGACGCCGCCACCGTCACTGAAACCGTCGTCGTCGTCGTCATCGCGTTCGAGAAACTTTTTGCAAATATTGTCGTTTAACAAGCAAATTACTGTGTGCAGAGTACTTTGGTTTCTACTTACATGCTGGCTTTGTTTTTGTTTGAACAATTAGCGAGAGCACACGGACTAAATGTTTCTTTCAACAGCACGGACACAGAAATGACCACAGTATCGGGTATCTCTCGGCAAGTATTGCGAAACTCCGCGATTTGAAGAAGTCTGTATTTTCAGTTCACAGTTGTGACAGAACTAGCCGAAGTCTTGCTATCTCTATCACGCTGATGTGCTGCATTTTGATATATTTAAATCGTTGGTATTTTTGTTGATCGACTTGCCGCCACATTGAATATACTGTATGATAATTGACAATATATCGATATGCATGAATGCTTTTCGATTCATCGCTTAACTACCGATAGGAAAGCTTTTTTTTTAGATTTTTAGGTTTCATGTATCGATACGTTTGCTTCGTTTTTATTTTATGTTAGCATCACTAAATTGTACGGTTCCACCATAATAATCAACTGGACTGTTATCAATTAAAACCAACATTAAATTATTAGATTTAACTAACTGCAAAGATGTCGACACGTCGCCAGGCCATCACATTGTATCGCAATTTGTTGCGTGAATCAGAAAAGCTGCCATCCTATAATTTCAGGTGAGCACCGTTTATTGTGAAATAACAGCAGATAATACTGAATACTGAATGTGCCTCTTCAATGTTTCTATTTGCATAGAATGTATGCGGCACGCAAGATCCGCGACACATTTCGAGCTAATAAGATGATTAATGATTTCAAGGAAATCGACCGTCAAGTTGCCAGTGCCAAACAGAGTTTGGAATTGATTCGCCGACAGGTGAGTGAGCGGTCAATCAGCTGTACTCGGTGCATACAAATGTGCATACATACATTCGCATACACATACACATGCGTATGTGTGTGTGTGTGCATGTACCGCGTGCATGTTTTGACAGGCCCATTGCCTAATTGTTATCGCATCGACCTGGTCGCTTTGACGTCAACTCTGACGATTACGATAATATCAACAAAAACAGCAACGAAAACAACATGAGTAACAGTGTGTTCTGCCCTTCTGCAGGTAATTATCGGTCATCTTTACACGACGGACAAGCTGGTTATCGAACAGAAAAAGACACTGCGGCCATCCGACGACTGAGGAGCTTGGCCTTTTGCTCTCCGTTGTACACCACAGAGACACACACACACAACAACAACAACTCCAACACCAACACAGCACACCAAACACACATACCAAGGCACCTTATGGCACCTGGACAATAGCCGGCGCGGGCGGCCTAAAACTCGAAAGACTCGTTATAATTGAATGTTGCTTTTCATTTCTGTTAGTTGCGTCGTTTCATATGCAAGAAGAAGACGAAGAAGAAAAATAATCGATCTGTAGTTGTAGTAGTAGCATAACACCAATTTAATAATGAATATACGTATGCTATATACACAAACAGTTACGTGCTATGGATTGCAATGAAACGATATACTCGTATTTATATACTTTAATTAATTACATATTGTATAGTTAAGTACTGCTACCCTAAAGTAAAGTACTCCAACGAAAGAAAAACAACGAATCTATGACATGGAGGAGAGTGCACAAGTTTGTGGAGTATGTGGAATGCATGTGGGGGAGGGGGGGGGTATGGGGCACGCTCCGATCTTTATGCCTGGTAGGTGCTGGCCGAGACATTGCCGCCCGTGCCCGTCCAGTTGGTGTGCTGGAACTTGCCCTCCTCGCCAAGCAGTTCGTAGGTGTGTGCGCCGAAGTAATCGCGCTGTGCCTGCAGCAGATTCGCGGGCAGCTTAGCGGTGCGATAGCCATCGTAGAAGCTGAGAGCCGTAGACAGTGCTGGGACTGGTATGCCCCAGCAGAAGGCATTGGCCACCACATTGCGCCACGATTCCTGGCCAGACTCGATGGCCTTCTTGAAGAAGCTGTCGAGCAGGAGATTTGACAGTGCCGGCTGGCGGGTATACGCCTCCTTGATGTTGCCCAGAAAGACGCTGCGAATGATGCAACCGCCGCGCCACATCAGAGCAATGCCACCGTAGTTCAGACTCCAATTGTTCTCCTTGGCTGCCTCACGCATCAGCATGAATCCCTGGGCATAGCTGACGATCTTGGCGCAGTAGAGTGCATTCTTGATGTCTGTCAGGAACTTGGTCTGGTCTGCGACGCGTGGCTTGCAGCCGGGCCCCTTGAGCACACTGCTGGCCTTCACACGCTCATCCTTGAGCGCCGACAGGCAGCGCGAGAACACTGCCTCACCGATTAGCGTCACGGGCACGCCGTACTGCAGAGCAGCGATGGCTGTCCACTTGCCTGTGCCCTTCTGGCCGGCAGTATCACGTATGCGCTCCAGCAAGTAACCCTTCTGGTCCTTGTACTTGAGTATGTCACGGGTAATCTCAATGAGGAACGAGTCCAGCTCGCCCTTGTTCCACTCCCCAAATACATCGGACATTTGTGGGGGCGTCAGGTTCAGCGCCTGCAGGATCTGATATGCCTCACAGATCAGTTGCATGTCACCGTACTCGATGCCATTGTGCACCATCTTCACAAAGTGGCCTGCACCTCCATCACCCACCCACTCGCAGCAGGGTTCGCCGTCGGCTTTGGCGCAGATCGCTTGGAAGATGGGCTTGATTAGTGGCCAGGCGGCGGCATGTCCGCCAGGCATCAATGAGGGTCCATTACGTGCACCCTCCTCGCCGCCACTAACGCCGGACCCCACATAGAGCAGACCCTTTGCGGCGAGCTCATCACAGCGACGCGATGTGTCCTGATATTCTGAGTTGCCGCCATCGATGATCACATCTCCGGGCGACAGCAGGGGCACCAGCTGATCAATGAAGTCATCCACTGCGCTGCCAGCTGTGCAGGGTGAAAGAAAGAGAGAGAAAGAGAAGACAAGGTCAATTGGTTATAAAGTCATTGTTAGAGACAACGTTCTAGCTAAACTTTATAAGCTCACACACTTGCGTATCTGTGTGTGTTTGTATTTGTGTAAAAGCTGCACTTCAGCGTGTTAGCTGAAAGTTAAAGTGACCTTCAATTAAGGTCAGCCCAAAGTCGTTATGTTTTCTGCGCTTTAAAGAGATAACGGCGAAAAAACTACCAAACACACACAGACACACACACTTTGATAGCATTTGATAGCTGAACAAGGCCATAGACCTTTATCGGATGCACAGATCTCGACCCAAGTGCCAGGCACCTGCGCGGTTCTAGTTTTTGGAGCGTTTGACCCACATTATATGAATGTCAATGTGATTTCGTGTAAGCGCTCGAATTAAAGGTATTTTTGCTTAACGTTTTTGAGCTGCGTATCCAGCTTAAACGATAAACTCCACTTGATATCGGGCCAGAGTCAATGATCGATAGCGAGCAGCGTTGCCAGCTATCGTAAGCGAAAGCATAAGTAGTTTAAATTAAAGCAGTATTTACAGTATATGTAAATGGTATTTGTATGCGCATTGTCCTCTGTCCTGCACTCAGGGCGTGTGTGAGTAAAGGACAACTATACGCAGTAACTGACATTACATTTACAACACTGACCAGGTATACAACAACAAAACCAATTGGCAATTCACTTTCATGCTCTCTCAACTCAGATGCATTCTCTCACGCTGTAAATTTTTAGTGTCACCATTTGAACTTGTTAATACACGAGTTAGCACGAACACACACATACACCCTTACTTTGCAATTTCTGTGTGCATGACTTTGCTTTGACTTCCACACACACGCACGCACGCAGACCATACACACACACGCGCACGTACACACATGAGCTGATCACTCGACTCACTTCACGCCGTTACACACTCATTCTACGATTTACAACAAATAGAAAAAACAGCAACAACTCACCCTTGACAAGCAGCATTACTTTGCGTGGCGCTTTCAGCTTGTCGACCATGTCCTTCAATGAGTCAGCACCAATCACTTTGGTGCCTTTGGCCTCATTGTTTAGAAAATCGTTGACCTTCGAGACGGTGCGATTGTAGGCACAGACCACAAATCCCTTCTCGTCCATGTTCAGTATCAGGTTTTGGCCCATTACGGCCAGGCCAATAAGTGCAATATCAGCTGTTCTGCATGGCCCAAAACCAAAAAAAATAAAGACAGAAGTGCAAGAAATGCAAAAAATAACATTAAGTGTCATAAAATGAAACACGTCATAAAAAACTTGAATTACAGGCATTTTTGTTTCACTCGCTCTCTCCCTCTTTCTCCCATTCTGCTTACCCGCTCATTTTCTGTTTCTTGCTAATGTGTATAGGACAAACGCCAAAAAATCAACAAATACGTGTAAAAAAAATTTACACGAAAAAAATCAAAAGCGCAAAAAAAAAAAACGCCGTGTGCCGTTTGTGCCGCCTTGTCTGGCTCGTCGCGTTCGCCGATTGAAACTGCCGCTTGTTTTGCACGGCGAATACGATAAATGGCAAAAAGCAGAAAAGCCGCAGAGCTTTGCAACTAGATGTGAGAACGTGATCGCGTGCCTACAATCGTGACACGATCACAAGCCAGGGCTGGGCTTACACAATTTGCAAAGTAATATTAAAATTAACTGTTAATTTATTTTGTTGCTTGACAAAATGTTCAAATGTGCTAAAGTTTTAAAAAAGGCAATATAGATAGCAAAAGATAGTTATAAAATATGTAAGAAAAAATATATTTCAAATATATTTTCAATTATCAACTAAAAATTATTAACATAAATCTCAATTTTTAAATATTTCTTGTTGTAGAGCAAACTAAGCCAAATACAATTTTTATTGTTTCTATGCATATTTTAGATATTTAATGGTTTAATGTTAAATATTAATGTACCTATCGTACTACTTGTTCCATAATTAAGGGGAAAACTAAATTATTCAAAAGGAACAACACCACAATATCGATACAAAGCTTTATTTATTATGTCACGATTACAAATATAACAAATTTAATTATCTATGTGAAGAATATTCCAGAAATGATTTGAACGAACCACTGTAGATGGAACAGTTGGTATTTGTGTAACAGCAAGTCTCACACACGTGTCGTGTCTCGCGCCAAAATGTCATCTCCAGCAGCGCACGAGCTTTTTGACACGATCCAAAGAAATCACAGCCCGAAAGACCACCACCACCTTGAGCCGCCCTCTGGTCTGTCGGGCGTGCAGTGATCACGCAGCGAAAGCGATAAGCCGGCACAACAGCTGATCAAGCGAAAGCTACGACCACAAAAGCTCGCACAGTGGAACTAAACACGAGAGAGACTCATGAATTTTCAACTTTATTTGCTATGAAAAAAAAAATATATTTATATACATATATTGAATATGCAAAATCGAAATTAATTAAGCATCTTGTATGGGTTGAGGATGTTGTTGGGGTCGAACATCTTCTTAAGGTCGCGCATCCAGTCGATGGCAACGGGATTCTTGGAATAATGCAGATAATCCTTCTTGAGGAACCCGATACCGTGCTCGGCACTTATGCTGCCCTTCAACTTGGACGTGTGCTCGTAGACAAACGGTTCGACGCGATCGTAGATCTCCTTGTTGAACTGCTCGCACGACACGTTCAGATGCAGATTGGAATCACCCAAATGACCGTAACCACAGACAACGGTGGCAAGGGGCCCGCAGCGTTCACGCATCACATCGACAATGCCGTAAAAGTCGCGCAGAGGCAACGAGATGTCGTACTTGAAGCAGAAACTCTTCTCGATCAGACCCAGTGGGACCATCTCGCGCACCTTCCAGATCTCCTGCACCTTGCCGGGCTCGCCAGTCACGGTGCCATCGACAATCTCGCCACGCTCCATACCCAGCGTAATGAACTGATTGAGTTTCTCCTCATCGTGGGCGGCATTGCTGCCGGAAGTCTCGATTAGCATGTAGAAGGGGTATCCAGTTATGGGGGCACTACACGGCGGAAGCAGGAAATAGATTAGGTTTGGCTGAACTTGGGGTGTGGGGGAGGCAACTCCAACTGAGACTTACTTGAGAAAACTATATTGCTGCAGCGCCACAGTCAGTGCGGGCTCATCGATGAGCTCGCACGAGCTGAGAATCTCGCCGAGATTACGCTTGGCACTGACAAATGTCTTGAGCACATCGTCGAAAGAGTTCAGACCCAAAAAGGCCAAATTCACCGCCTTCGACTCGTGGGGGCAGAGCATCGATAGCTTTGTAATTATACCCAGTGTGCCCTCAGAGCCAATGAACAGATTCTTCATGTGGTAGCCAGTGTTGTCCTTCTTGAAGTTGGACATCAGGTCCAGTACTTGCCCATTGGCCAGCACCGCCTCCACGCCCAGCACCGAACCATGCAGATTGCCATAGCGTACCACACGCAAACCGCCCGCATTGGTCGACACATTGCCTCCAATGTGGCAGCTCGCCTTGGCACCCAAATCCAATGGCACCGTCAGTCCCACATCGCGTGCCCGTTCGCTAAAGTTCTCCAGAATGCAACCGGCCTCGACTATCGCAATGCCAGTAACCTCATCCACCGATAGCACCTTGTTTAGACGCTGCAGTGATATGACAATCTCATCGCAAATGGGTACTGAGCCACCAACCAGACCAGTGTTGCCACCCTGCGGCACCACGGCCAGGCGACGCTCGTTACAATGCTTCAAAATGGCGGCCACCTCCTCGGTACTGCCCGGCTTGAGCACCAGTTTGCTGTTGCCTGCAAGAAAATTGAAGAAACCCATCAAGCTCTATTCTCTCTTTATCCCCATCTCCCTTTCTCTCACTATCTCTTCCAGATAAACTCACCGCGTATGCGCTTCAGAAAACATATATTATAGCCATCTAGATCCTCGGTGAGCACATGATTCTGCCCCAGCAGTTGCTCAAAGTGCGCAACATCTTTGTCGTTCAGTTGCGCGTAGTTGCCACGCGTCACGTTGTCCGAGATCTGCAAGAATCGTTTAAATACAATATATATAAAATTTACTTTGTAGTAAATTTCTTAACTTCGCAACTTAACGAAAGTTCGTCTCTAATTTGAAGGTTACAAAGCTGTCACCATTTTCAATAAATGAAGTGCAGTAACGATTACTCCTACAGATCCATATACTGTTGTTTAAAACGTATTTAATATGTATAACTGTTATCACACGCTCTGCTACTTGTTTGAACATCGATAGAATGGGAAGAGCAACAAATTATTGTTTGCTTGATTGATTGAGAAATCATTTCAGTTGTAGAAACTAAACGGATTTTACCTTGCACATTGGGTAAAAAGTATTTTTTTTTTGGCATTTTAATAATTTTGTTGTTGTTAAATATTTAAACCACACTTAAACATTTTATTTTTAATTTTTACCGCCTTCCGCAACAGTTTAATTATCAATTAAAGTAGATTAAATCGTTGTGATTATTTCCTGTAAATAAGTGTTTGAAAATTTGCTATCACTATATTGAAGTCAATATCGTATTGTACAATATGAAGAAAACGAGAACGAAACTATCTTCGGCATGCCGAAGGTTCTATACCCTTGCAGGTTCTTATATACTGCGATCGTTCCAATACTAGTTATATATAATGGTGCAGAATTGAGTTATGTTGTGTATATTCAATTTTTTTTCTCACATTAATTGGCATTGAAAAGTTATTTCGAAAATCAGAACTAGTCTTAATACAAAAATCTTAATTTTAGTGGATTATTGCTATATGTTATAGTGGTCCGATTTTGATAGCATTACATAAATAGAATGAGTTCGATGTAGTAAATTTGGATGCAATATCTTGATAAATAACAAAAATCTGACGATAGTTTGTATACCAGCTATACGATATATCGGGCCGATCCGGCTTGTTCCGACTTATATACGGCGTGCAACAATACGAAGCATGTGTATCAAGTTTTATCAGGATACCTTTAAAACTGAGAGACTTGTTTGCGTTGCAGCAGACGGACACGGACAAACGGACAGGGCTAGTTCGATTCCTCTGTTGATGCTGATTCAGAATATATATACTTTATGGGGCAGGAGATGTTTTCTAAGGTGCGTTGCAAAAACCTGGCCAAAATTAATATACCCTCTGCAAGGAAAAACAAATCATTAAAAATAACTTGCATCGATAAATTAAATTAAACCTTAAATTTAAAAAACCTGGTCCGATTTGGATTGAGTAACACTAACTTGAGCGAAAGAATATCAATAAATTAGTTATTTTACTTTTATCTCCGTAAATACAAAGATAAAAAACCCGACATTCAACCTTAATACACTATGATCATTTCAAAACTCTATCTATAAAATTGTAGTTGATAGTCTATACAAAATCGATCTTGTTTGCATTTTAGAGATATACTTAATATTCTCGATGGGCATTTTTTTGTTCTGTTAATTTATGAAATGTTTAGTTTTGATTATTGAAAACTATTTGTAAAATCCCTAATGTATGTAGGTTCTATTTAATAATATATCAATATTTCATTGAGTAGATTGGTTTAGGTTAAAAATAAATGTATAATAACATATAATTAATGAGACATGGTTAAAGTTTTATTCAAATCCATAAACGTAAAGCAAATTAAATGAAGAAGTTTCATTCAAGATTTCTGAGTTATTATTTTATATACAGTCTGTCATCTAGATTTATTTCGTTCATTATAATTTCAAAGACTTAAAAGCCTCGTCCCATTTCAGTGATTGCTCACCCCACTACCCACTGTACGCCCGGTTGTCATTCACATGCACAACTGTACATAGCGGTACATTTTTTGGCCAACCACCATTTGCAATGCGTTGCACAAGTCGACAGCGATTGGGCCAAGAGTCGCAGCAGCAGCAGCAGCAGCGGCAGCGGACACAACTCACCACAGAGAAACGAAAAGAGCTCGCACCCTCCCTCCCTCTCTTTCATTCTCTGTTGGGCGCAGCAACTGCCTCTCTCCCTCTCGCTTTCCCTCTCCCTCTTTCAGATTCTCACTCTTGCTTACCTGCGTTAGTTCTGGCTGCGGCGATGCGCTGCTCGCCAGCGTGCGCATCGTTGTGTGTGTGCGTGTCTGTGTGCGCATCGCCGCTTGCCGCAGGGTGGCGGCGGTCGCAGCGAATCTGCGCAGTTGCAGGAGACCCTGGAAGCGCATGGTAGTAGCTGCAGGTGTATCTGCGGACGAGAGGGCGGACGGATGCGGGATACAACACTTGGTGGGGATGGGGAAGAGGGTCGACGGCAAGTTACAAAGGTGTTTCGCTAAAAAGATAGAGGAAATTATCGATTAATTATCATATTTGTTATTATACCCTTCGACCATTGAAAATGGTCAACAAAGGGTATTTTAACTTTGTGCAAATGTATAGTTTAGGCAACAGACTTGTTTGCATTGCTCTGAGTTCCAGCTCTAACAATAATTTTACAATAAAAAAACTGTTTCTTTGTAAAGTACAAATTGAAATGTGTATAAAATAGCTTTTTATGATATTAGCAGTATATCAAATCAAAAATAGATTCGTTTCCATTCTACAATAGGTAAATATGTACTAATTTGCATGCACCTATACCGATTTGTTCAGTTTCCTGTTCTGCATACTCTTTAAATTTCTCAATTTCTCTATAAATAGTTATGTTTCTTTCACAAAACTAATCTTTTATAATACTCGTTTCATTCGGTTCTCTTGCATCTTAACATTCATTTAATCATTTACAATCTTTTTCTCTCAGTATTAATCTATATTTCTTTCTATACACATACATATTTATATGCCTGCAAAAACAACCTTATCAATTTTACATCATCGGACTACTATACTATATATAATATACAAAAATCTCGTACTATCAGCATTTAAAAGTCGGCTAACCCTTATCAATACAGTCTTCGAGAGTCGTCCGTCTTGGGTGCCCCGAAAATAGTTGATAGATAAATTCGGGGAATTCTTTTTTCGTCGCCGTGTGTTGTACGCCTAAAGCGACTGATAAGAAATAAGGAACTTCTAAATCAGCACATAAATCTTTTAATTTGTAAGGAATAGATCATTGAAATGGTTTTCTGTGATTTCTGATCAATATCCTTGAGCCTGTCGAATTTTCTGTAAGCTGCTCACCAAATTTCGTTAATATCTGGGCACACAGCTTGTGGTCTCCTTCGATGCACAGACGATACTGATAATACTGACGACAACAGGGGAACCGAACTTTTCCACAATTGCTCGTACTAACTTATACATACATACATCTATACAGAGCTTTATAGTGTCGTTATCAGTCAGAAAATGCTCGTCTGAGAAATTAGCGAAACTCAGATGGATTTTATTTGCTTGCCAAACAATGAGATAGAGTTATCCCACGATCTCAGTTGATCTTGATCTCGGAACAGATTCAGGCCAAACAGCAGGTGCTGTTAAAGTCAATATCTTTATGACCGCGACTGACTGGGTTTGCTTTACTTTCATACAGTCGTGTACACAATTCCAGGTATAAAGGTAAATGCCGAAAACCGAGACCCAAAAACCGACAAAAACTGCATAATCATAAACTCATTTACGACAATCTGTGCTCGTTACCTGCGACTCGTTACCGGGCATTTGTTTCTGGTGGTCTGCTATGGTAAACGAAGGTCGCCCATGGATCATTTCCATATCATCCGAGCTGGTCCCGTGTTTCGAGTCATTTCGGTCAAACATAGTAAATCCATTAGGAAGTTTCCGTGCTCTGTTTGTCTACCTCTTTGTTTGCTGTGAGGAAAGCTTTTTTAATATTTCCAGGTCGAGAGGTTTAACTATGTTCCTGCTATATGCACGCTCGTTAAAGGCAGCTATTTTGAATCTTCAGATAGTTGATATGTCTTTATTTGAGAAAACGATTTCGACTTTAACGAGGGACCGCTGTAATGCCTAAACTTAAGAGTAATAATGATAATCCTCGATGGTCTCACATAGATAGTAAGCCAGCTATTATAAGACCTAATTGACCTAATCTGATTTGATCTGATGGGTTTTTCCGGGTGCTACCGTTTTTGCCCAGTCGTAAGATCAATTTATTGATTCTTTTTTATTCTTATACCCTTCGACAATTGATAATGGTCAAAAAAGGGTATACTTTCTGCAAATGTTACATACATACAAGCAGAAGGAGGCGTGGGTGGCCCCATAAAGTATATATATTCTTGCTCAGTAGCCCTAGCCGAGTCGATTGAGCCCTGTCTGTCTGTTTGAGCTTCAATATCCTAGCTATTAAAAAAGCTAGAGACTCCAAATTTGGCATGAAGGTTTATGAGAACTGTCCATAGATCAAGTTTATTTTAAATATTGGGTGCCAAGCCCAACGATTTGTAAGCGCCGTATAAGAGATACAACTTTCTGACTTTGACATAGTTGGCTGACTATAATATATATTTTTCCTCCAAATTTTAATCTGATCGAACAATTAACACAGAAGTTATTTGAGAAAGTATGAGCATAAAACAAACTGAAATGTTGCTCTCGTTTAATCATAAACTTTTAAATATTTACAGTTAACAATATTAAAAAGTTTAAGATCAAGATACTATTTTTTTGATGTTTTTTTAATTTACTTAATTAATGAATTTACTTAATTATTATTTTTCTTAAATAGATAATTTAATTCTACGTTGATTATTCTTTGCTGACATTAAATAAATAGATATAAAACTTTCCCAATAAAAATGTATTTTAAATCTCTATATCAGGGGTGTGTGCCCACTGTACTTATGCTGTCACCCGATCGCAAAGCTTCCGCTGCAAACTTTAAGCTCTCCAGCCTTGTTTCTCACACTGCTCTTTGTTTACATTCCACCGACATTGCCGACATTGCCGCAGAGAGAGCGGCACTGCGTGTGTGTGTGAGAGCGTATCTATGTGTGTGTCGAATATGTTTATTTGTTTGTTTTTGTTTGGCTTGTGTCAGTCGTGCGCATGTATTAGTACGCGTGTTTTGCGCATGTGTGCGTGTGTGTGAGAGAGATAGGGATAGAGAAAGGCACTTGATAAGAGCAGTAAAAACAAATGTAAATTGATGACAATTAGATTTGTTATCGCTTCATTAGTTGCGGTTGCTTCTTATTTATTTATGCGTTAAATATTGCAAAATAAAAACACACACACACATATATAGAAACACAATCACACTCACACATGCACGTTTCAAATGGCGTCACAGAAAACGTTTGCCCCCACACGCGCCCCTGCTTCTCTGCCCACACGCAAAGCGAAAACGCACACAGAGACAGGGGACACACACACACATAGATATTTATACGCCGCACGCGCTGACAATTTGCATAGCCTTCAGCCTGTTCTGTGGAAAATAACTGAAGATAGAGTGCGGGAGAGGGGGGTGCAGAATACACACAACACACTTGCACTTGCACTCAATCTCATCGAATTATCTTTTATCTTAGCCATTATGTATGTATGTATGTACCTGATAGACTCTTCTAGTCTAGTCTGTGTAAATACGTATTTATTTGAGTTGTATTTCCTTCTACTGCTCTCGTGTAAATCGTAAACACAACAAAACAAAACTGAAAGCAGAACTAAAACCAAAGCGTAATCGAAATCGAAACGAGACAAGATGAGCATAAGCGAGGCAGAGCGAAGAGCACGAGAGCGAGAGCAACAGCGACAGCAAGAGAACAAGAAAACGTGCGATAACAAAAGCTACTGAGCGCCAAAGAGCTTTGCTCAATCGGATCAGCTGTGGAGCTTTTACGTTGCTGCTTGGGCGAGACGCACTTTTGAACAAAATTAAAGTATGTGATATGTATGTATATTATTAACTTAATTTATATAAAATTATAAATTGTATTTGAAAAATGCTCTCTCAGAGAATTTTAAGTATTAAAAACAACAATAAAAAGATTTGCTATTTATTTTAGTTCATTAATAGAATTTTTATAAACTCTAAAAAAATAAACTTGTTTAAATCATATCAATCTAATCTGCAAATCTTTTCCGTTTTATGTTTCCATATTTATGTTTAATTGAATTTAAAGAGCCAGCTGCAAACATGTAATACAAGTAAATAAATATTAATTGCAATAAAATAATTCAATTCTTAAATTTTTGCATTTAAAGCATCTCATTTAAACCATGGCAATTTTTCAAAGCTTATTTCTTCTTTTGAAGTTCGTTTATATATTTTGACAATATTTTGTTACGAAGAAACTCGGCTCATGAGATGATCTGAGTTAGTCTAGTGATCAGAGACTAAATTCTAGGTTTTGATTGTTAAATTTTTGTAATTTTTGACATTTTGCCACTAATTTATACTGCATCTGAATTTTTCAGTGCCGATAATAATCTAAAACATTTTTTAAAGATAATGCTATCTATAATAATAGCTTACACAAGAAAATGATTTAATAACTTCTAAAATAATCACACATAACTTTCTTTCTTCTCCTTTTTGCTTATTTTTTTAAGACAATAAAACTGTACAAAATTAAATTAAAATAAAAATAATGATAATAGAAACATTTGAATCAATTTCCAATGTAACTACTAATTAAAGTTTTCTTTTTTTAATTTTATTTTTCATTATCGTATCTAACCCAGAGACTGTAATGGTTATAAGTTTTATACATACAAATTATTTTTAGCAATTATTATTATTATTATATTATTATTATTATTATTATTATAACAAATTACAAAAAAGGTGATTTTTATTACAAAAGTTAATAATAATGATAATTTTTTATTTTCTTTTCTTTAAATCTTCAATAACGGTTATCAGAGACTTATATTTTAAAAGAATTTAAAATACTTTTATTATAAAAATGACTAAAATGCATATAATCCAAAAACTTTTGTAGAAAAATTATTTTTAAAACTAAAATTATCAAATAATAATGGCGTGGCCTAATAATGGCGTGGCCTCAAATAATAATATTAAAAGTCTCAAATATTATTATACTTGATTTCAAAGATATCTAGCGGGCGATTTTTTTTCCTTACAAATTTTAATTTTTTATTTATATTTTTAAAAGTCTTTGATAGTGAGTTTTATTTAAAAAATTTTAATTAGTCATTATTTTTAATTTTTATTATAATTATTATATTTTTATTGTGCACTTTATTTTTTGATCCCTAAGAACTTATCTTATCTCATTTTTTTATCCGTAATTTTATAATTATGATTCGTTGATTAATTACAAATAATTATTTAGTAAAACCCTAAAAACCAAATAATTGCTTTAATTTACATGTTTTGTTTAATTTTTAATAACACATTTAATTAGGTAACCATGAGCAACTGTTATACGGGCCCCTCACCACGTTGCGACCACAACTCACCACGGACCGCCCATTGCATGCGAAACACACCACCAACGAGACGAATTGTGAGCATATAGCTGTCTCGTTCGCACAGCCACAGACCAGCTGTCACTGTTCCCATCCCTGTCCCTCTTGGCTGGTCGCCTTGGTTGACACCCACCCCGAACTAGCGAGCAGCGCGCCCATTGTTCGCCGACGGCATTTTGTATTGGACGAAGTCTCGCGTCGCGCCAACACGAACTGACGTCGACTGAAATTAAACAACGACAGCAACGACGACGACAATGACGACGACGTCGCCGTCGGCAACGAAGGCGATGGGATGACAACGCGACGCACATTGAAAGTAAAATGGCGACCGTTTCTAGCAGCCAGCGGATGATGTAATTAGCGTTTATCTAATCGTGCTGGAATACAAAATGACTACATGTTTATCGACAGAATGCAAATATCGCTATAAAGTGCTATAACAGCAGAAATATACATACATACATATGTAAATAGAACAAGACTTGCAATTTACCAGGATTATTATAAATACAATTGTAACTTTAATCGGAAATACTATGTATTAAGATTATAAATGGTGCTCCCTGGATAGAAAAAATGTAGAATTGATTCAAAGATTCTGCTTTTAAATTTAACCTCTTTGTTGTTCATAATATACGAATAGTAACAAAATACTTAATATATAAACTACCCAAACTTTTTAAATTTACTTTTCCCTTCTCTCAAAACTTTTTTCTTCGTATTTAGGCGTTAAATTGAATTAAAATAAAGTTCAAGTTAATCAAATTATATATTTTTTTATAATGAATTTAGGTAAAACAATTATTTGGCGGAAGCCAAAAAATGTATTTATTACAATTTTTAAATGCAAAAATTATCCATATTTGGGTATGATATGTAGTGCGCCAAAGGGACTGTGTTTTGTCGCGATGGTACAGTATCTCACTTACCGATTTATTTTAAATAAAAGCTGAGCAAGCAAGGAAATTAAATGAGATAAAAATAAATACTATGACGCTGGCAGCTTTTTAGCTATTCCCAAAATAATAAAAAAATTTAGTTAAAATATTTATTACTGTTTCTATTAATTGAAAAAATATTATGTAGCTGTACTAAACTTAGGTTTATTAAGATATCTTCAAATATACACAATAATTATAATAAATAAAATAACTTCTTCATTTAAAATTATTTGGTGGTTGCAACATTATTCACATTTTATGTTTTCTCTAGTTACTTAAACAGCAAATTTGTTTATTTATGAAATTCAGTTTCGAGCGATCTAAAGAATCAAATGAGAATCTTCAATTTCTTTAATTTACCAACAAAACTAAACCCATACATCTAAAAGAAAGGAAATCTAAATTAATTAAATAAAATATTAATCCAACATCGAAATAATTTAAAATGTCTTGGTACAAGGATAATTAAAGTCACATATGGACGAGCTAACCAAAGGTATGGAATTCTGATGTGGGCATGCGATAATGGGCAATAATGGGTAAATGTAACTTAAACGCGTACAAAATATATTATTAAAGTAAATTAATTTTAATTTTTTTTTTGTATTCCTTAAAAAACACATACTTTAACAAATTCGACGAATTAAAAAACCAAAAACTTAAATAACTTGCATGTATGTTACGATACCCCGTTATGCTTGTTTTCATACGAATATAAAATACAAATAATTTGGTAGTATTTTGAGCAAAATCGATGGATTTAATTATTCTATTTATACAAGGAGCTTTCTACCATATTTTGAACAACTCTTCTTGTAATAGTTTTCCACTTTTGTTGGATTTGCATCCACATGTTCTGGTGGAAATTTGTAAAAAGCCAATCCTTTTTTTTTTTGGACAAAATATCAATCGATTCTAGGACGATTTTACCTGTATACTTCGGGTAGTCGACTCTATAGCATGCAATATGTTACTACTACAAGGCATATTGAACAATTATTCCGCAAGGATAGGTCTCTAACATGCCACAAAGTGTAAAAGTTCTTATCATTTACTAATTCTTGCACACCAGTGTGTGTGTTTTGACCTCCTGAACACAAGCCTGAAGTTTGAATTTAACCTGCATTTCTGTGTTTCGACTTACAAAAACTTGAAACATTTAAAAATAATCCGAAGTTACATTCGGTTAAATTAAAAATTAAAATTACGCTTAGAATTCGGTTTTTATCGATTTACGGGGGCATAAGTGGGCGTGGTCTGCTTGCAATAATAACATAATTGATACTAAATACGGTAGCTCTAACTATTATAGTCCCAGAGATCTAGGTTTTGACAGACAGGGTTATATCGACTCGGCTATTAATACTGATTAAGAATATATATAGTTTCATCTTTGCCTTTCGTTTTGTTAGAACATAGACAGGCTTTTGTGGTCACATACAATATAATTTGCAGACATTTTTAGTACAAATATGAGCAATGTAAGTCTGCTCGCTAAATCATGGTGGAAATAAATAACGAATATGACCTAAACCTGTCCAGAAAACATGTGTCAACAAGATTAAATGACGCCTCGATCTTTGGACGCATGACAAACGACACCACTCATGTCGAAGGAAAATATTGCGTTTGTACTTTGATAAGGCCAATAACGACAAAGATCCATAATGAGATCAAACGAATCAAAAATAGATTTCAGTATAAGCAAATGGATGTTTAATATTGGCTATTAAATAGCCCAGATCTAAGCCACATAGATAATGTGGCTAATGAAAAGAAAGCTTCGAAACGAGCCACAAAGAAACATTTCTGGCCATTAAATTCGTTGCAATAAGTTGCAATTCTCGGCAACACTGCCAAAATTTGTTAAAATCAATGCCAAAACGGGTTAAATGCGTAATGCAGGCCAAAGGCGATGTTACACAATTCTAATGTTAATAAAATTTGTGGTTTTAGTATAATAGTAAATCATTTTTTTATTCTTATCTCCTAAAGCTACCGTTTGAATAATTTACTCATATTGTTGTTGTTGTTAGAAATACAACAAAACTTTTTTTGTCATTCTTAATAGAATTAAATTATCTTTTGGACTTAATACATTGGTAGTATTGAAAACATCGTGCGTTGAACATTGCTGAAATAATGTTTTTATACCTTTGCAGAGGGTATATTAATTTTGCACAGGAGTTTGCAACGCACATTAGGACACATCTCCGACCCTATAAAGTAGATCTATATTCTGAATCAGCATCACCAGGGGAGTCCAACTATAGCTACCTTAAAAACTATCAGCCGATTTTTGTTATTTGTCATATTGCATCCAAATTTACTGCATGGAACATATTCTATATATAATATATTATATAATGTGCATGTAATATTTCATCAAAATCAAACCACTATATAATATCGTATAGCTGCCTAAGGGTATAGAGCCTACGGCATGCCGAAGGTAGCTTTCGTTCGCGTTTTTTCCTAGTTAAGCTTAAACAAATTGTATTTGTTCTTTAAGTTTATAGATATATATTTTGGTAAAAAAAAGAGAGTATGGCAACTACTGATAGTTTCCTAGCTGTAGTATAGAGGCGAAATAGAATCGGATTGACGGATTCTAAAGGAAATTATTAAAAATCTTGTAGAGCGTGCCAAGTTGTGTAAACTAAGTTATTTCAAATAAAAATGGTCAAAAAAGCAAATGTTGTGCAAATGTATGTAACAGGCAGAAGGAGACGTGGGAGACCCCATAAAGTATATATATTCTTGCTCAGGATCACTAGCCGAGTCCATTGAGCCATATCTGTCTCTCTGTCCGGATGTCCGGATGACCAGATGAACACACAGATCTCAGCTATTATAAGAGGTAGAGACACCAAATTTGGCATGAAGGGGTCTGTGTACCGGACGCAGATCAAGTTTATTTAAAATGTTGGGTGCCACGCCCACCGCCCCCGCAAATCGATAATTTAAATTTTGATCTCAATTTGTAAACGCTGTATAAAATATACAACTTTCTGACTAACATATACTAAACTGAATGAAATATACACGTATTCTGCAAATTACAATCCGATCAGACAATAAACACAGAAGTTATTTAAGAAAGTATGAGCATAAAACCCAGTGCTTGTGTCAGCTAACAAGGAAGGCGGACGAGCGCAAAGTGCGAGCGCCATCTGGCGGGAATAATTGTAAAGCATTTGCATATGTATATGTGTATGTAATTAACAAATTAAACTACACCGGAACATATGTAGGTTGAAGGGTATCCTACTGTCGCGTGCCGCTCGACTGTTGCTCTCGTTTACTTAAAAAAATGCAAAAATTAAACTTCTTTTAATTCACAAACGGGCACCACTGCTGTACAACTTTAATCGGTACTGTTGAGTTATGTATTTAAAGAGCTATTGTAAACTGGTCTTCATCAAAGCCCCTATTTGTGTCGATTGTTTTTAGGGCAACAATTCGTTTTATTGGTCCCATTTAAACAAATAAATATGTTATTATTATTTACCTAGAAAAAGTCTGATGTAGTTACTTTGGTTGAAATATCTTACAAATTCGGCCGATAGGTCCTATGGCAGCCTATCGGTCCGATGCGGCAGCAATAAACAGAATATGTGTGATCGAATAAGCTCTGAAAATAACAGACTAGGTTGAGTTAAAACAGAAGTATTGTAAATACAAACAAAAGGATATTATTGGATTATAAATGTTACCGTTTTAGAAGCAAACTTTTGACAAAAAAAATAATACACTCTCTGCAAGGGTACAACAAGGACCAGAGGCCAAATCTACAGTCGAGCGCACTCGACAGCAGGATCCAATATTTGTTATAAATTTGATCTGCGCACAGTTTGCATAAACCTTCATGCCAAATTTGTCTTAAGTCTTTAGCTCTTATAATAGCTATGATCTTCACTTTTAAATAGACGTACAGACGGACGGACATGGCTCAATCGACTTGACTAGTGATCCTGAGCATGAATATATATACTCTATGGGGTCTCCTACGTTTGCTATTGTCTGTTATATATGTATGTATGTATATTTGCACAAAGTTAGTTAGTTCTTTAAACTTTTTGACAATTTCAGTGACCATCAAACACGGTGGATTAAACGTTTATGCAACGTTTTTATAGCCTGGTGTAGGCCCTATCCATAGGATAGACACCCGGCATTATATCAATACTGATATAATGCTGCCATATGCCGAATACAATATACCGTTATCAGTTGGAGCATAACTCAATACCATTGATAATTTATGGAATAATGCTGAGCAATAGATAAGCACTAAAATCCAAGTAATTTGGCTGATTATTAAAAGTAAAGTTTATCCAACGGTTTTAATCATAAATAAACATAAATTTTGATAAGTGTGCTAATGAATTTTCGTTGAAGAACAGACGGACAGGGCTAGTTCCATTCCTTTGTTGATGCTTATTAAGAATATATATACTTTATAGGGTTCGAGATGTCTCCTGACTAAAATTAATATACCCTTTGAAAGGGTATACAAATATGGCAGTTACTCGTAAAAGATAAGTGCCGACTAATTATATTTTATATAATATCCACTATCACTGCATTTTTATGTTTTCTATTCAATTTTTATTCTTCTATTCTTTTAATTTGATCATATCATCATTGGGTCCCTTAATTCATACTATAATAAGCAAAGGATCAGTGATAAGTCGGTTAGACTTCTCTGTTCCTGGTAGAATCACACGAAAATACTTTCTTCTAACACTTCCTGAGCCTTTTCACTGTGTTCGGACAACAATAATTTGTATCCCATTTTGTATCCACGTTTTATCTAGAAACTAATTAATTTACTTTAATTATTCTGGCAGTACCTAGTATTCCTCGTCAATCTGCGTGCTAACCAATGTTGATCCAAATTTTTAGTTTTTACTAACATTAACTCTCCTAATCTGATTGGGTTTTTCCCTAATCCGCTTTCCATTAAATAAATAAATACATAAAAATGTAATCGGTCAAAAATAACGATTTTTATAAAATGTTTAGAGTTCTTATAATGTATACTATCGATTATTTATATAAGTCACATCAAAGATCGGTAATACAATACTTGTACCATAAACTGCTTAAAAAACAAAACCAAAGATATGCCGAAGGTTATCTTAAAGTTGGAAAAGACGAATTAATTTATTTTACGTTTCATATTCAGTCACTCTTTGGAGTTAGATAACAAGTGAATGCGGATCCTGAGCGAAGTCTCAACTTTTTTGTAAAATGCATTAATCAAAAACGAATACAATAACAAGTATTTTGTTGCATTTGAAAATATTTAATAGACAGATAAACAGAAAAACTAAAATATTCCGCGTGATCTTTAAGTTGAGGCAAAGGAAAAGTTGAATTCAATTAATTTTAATATTTTGTTTGCCCTGCCTTTGCTTTTAAAACAGCGTTAGTTCTATCGAGCATACTAACTACAAGATTATGAGACAAATATTGACTTCAATTGTGCCAAGTTGTTTTTACCACGCCCCACAGCTCATCCATTAAACAACTTGCATCCATTTTGTGGGTCAAGCAGCGCTCAATTTAAATTTATTGATCGAGGATATTTAAATTATTGTCTGCAGGCCATTTCTTAGGCATTCTAGATGTGTGTTTCGGGTCATTATCTTGCTATAAAATGACGTTTGGGACCTCTATTCCTACGTGCATGATAATGCAGTGCAAGTACGCAAGAACTTGCTAAATAAACCTGGAATTGAGGTCACTCTTACAGCGGCTTGAAAAAGTTGGACAAAAACCATTTTCATGGAAGAGAGACCTTTGCCTAGCGATCGCCATCGATTGCTGTGGCTTAACTTTGTTAATAAATACCAGAACTGTACTGCTGATGACTATAATAAAGTAATATGGTCTAACAAAAGTAAAATTAATTGCATGAATTCGACGCTCAAGGTGCAGTTCGGTAGCGGGAGCGTAATAATGTGTAAGTAAATTACTAGAGAAGGTGTGGATAGAAGTGTCGGGGTTCATAGACGGATGTAAACTGAGCAGTACATTGTTGTTTTGGAAGATAGTCTAAAAGGAGGCTTAAGGATATGTCATCCTATCTGCCTCCAATTAAGTTAGTCTTAAATTAAAATAGTCATCTGAGCTTATCTTTATAGATTAAGATAATAACTTCAATTCCATTTGCTTACAACAAATTGAACCCTAATAGAATGTTTCCATCAATTTAATGACACCTTAAAGTTCAATAGAATGGGGTTTTTTTATCACTGCGTTATTTTGGCTGATCATTCATTTTACACCCCCGCGCGTTTTTTATGAGCTGGAAAAAAAAGTATAATCTATAATTTGGTAAGTAAATGCAAATAAACTTGTAGGAAGCTAGAGCCGAGCGCGCGCGACTGTTATATAATATACCCGCTACCCACTTCTTTTGCATATTCTGTGTTGCATACTTTCAGGAAGCGGCTTCGAAATCAGTACATTTTAATTATTTCTTAAATAACTTTTATGTTAATTATCCAATCGCAACCAAATTTCAAGAAACCATTTGGGGGTTGGTAGTTATTTTGTTTAGCAAAAATGAACTGTCGTGCATTCAAATTACTCTTGCAATTATCGAATTTGATCGATTTATAGTCCTGTTACGTACATTTTCGGTTCGCAAAAAGTTATTTTACCCTATGGGTAGCGGGTATATGAAGCGTAAAGGGTTAAGGTGACACTTTTCTAGCTATGCACGAAAGCTACGGTTGGGTGTGCTCGACTATGATATACCCGCTATCCACCCCACAAAAACGATTTCTTAAATCAAGAGCTTTTATTTCTTTGTGTTGCATACTTTAGGGATCGGTTTGGAAATGAGCATCTCTTAAAGATAGTTCTAAAATAACTTCTAATGTATATTAATTATCCGATCGCACACAACTGAGAAGCCATTTGGGCATTGATAGTTATTGTGTTTGATGAAAATTTAAAACAAACTTGATCAGCGTGCAATAATAACATATTATAGTCTCTGAGATCTAGGCTTTGATACGGACGGACGGACAGACAGACGAACAGACATGGCTATATATATGTACATATGTATAAAGTTTGTGGGCTCTGCCCAGCCTCATTCTACATTTTTGGGTCATAATACTCTTCTTACCTTACCGGGTATAAAAAACATAAGAAAGTTGATAGCTTCAAAATTAATATTTGTACTAATTACATCGACTTTTTTTCTCGATATTACATTGGAAAAGTCATTACTAAGTAGTGTGGTACCTATCAAATTCGATTGATAATATTACCAATCCATTCAATCATTGTTGCCCCATCACCTTTTTGGAGATTCTACCTAGTGTGCACTGTACCAGGAAGTAATCTGCAAATCCGATCGAGTTACCCTAAAGTCTACAACCCTATCAATTCCAGACTTTCGTGGATTTTCCAAAATTGTTCCCCAAATTTCGATGCACTGATCTTCTTGGTGGTTTTATGCTTTTGCCAATGTTATTTGAGCTTTCACTAATCGAGTCGACCTCCCCTAGAAATCATTTGGGTATATTATTTAAACCCAAGCACCCTCACCCGCTTTCCCGCATTCTTCAAGTATTCTTCATTTGTCATACACAGGATCGTACGTCCAGGTCGAGTAAGGGTTCGGGTTTGGGATGGGAAAGTCAAAAAACAGCCCTTAACGAGCTCGAGAGGCTCGAGAGGGGTTGCTCATTCGCATAAGGAACTTAATAGTTCCGCTTTTGGGGGTAATTGTTGTATATTTATTTTAGAAACGCGTTCAATGCATTGCGTAAAATGGAGAAAAGAAGGGTGTGCGTGTGTGTGTTGAGGTTGGTGTCAAAGTTCAACCCTTTCGATTCCTGTTACCCTTGTCCCAGCTGGGACCACATCGAGTCTGGGTACAGTTCGCTCTCTCTCTGCACGATGAAACTGTTGCGAATTTCTTACGAGGGTCGTGGGTTATGCAGTGTAGGGATTAGTAACAATTTACATTTATATTAAATAATGCCTTATTACGAAGAACATTCTATATGTTTGTTGCTATTTCAAATATTTAAATCTTCGTGTTCATATAGTTATCGATAACTTACTAGCTTACTGAAAGTGACAAGCCGTCAATAGCGTCCAATATGTATGTATGTATGTTATGTCACTATATAGCATGCTTATCTGTGTCGATTGCAGCGCATTCGAAGTTAACCTCGAGGAGACGTGCAAGCAAAGGTCAGCACAGATGGCATATGCTCCTTATCGCATTCGATTGTAGCGCATACAAAGGTCGCACGAGCCACAACAGTTACCTGCAGCAGTTGGGAATTACAACTTGAGGGACGATAATTGGCAAGTGAAGCACAGTATCAGAAGGGGGATTTTCGATGATGACAGATCGAAGAAGGGTCGCACAAAGGTGAACGGCGAACGGCGGCAGGGGCTGTTCAGCTGACCACGCCTCAGCAGACCAGACTTCATTACAGTGGAAGGAAGGAAGAGGCAACGGCAGAAACAAAGCAGCAGCAGGGGCAGAGGTAACTACAACAACGACAACAACACAATCAACCCATTTTGATAGTTGAATAAACACATACACAGACACACAACGCAATCTTATACGCCCCGAACGACACCCCAGCAGGCCATTGGATCAGTGTGTGTGTGTGTGTGCATGTGTATGTATGCAGATGTTGATAAATCCAAGGTTTCTTTTTCAAAAATGGTGTAGGAAATTCTAACAATTACAAAAGCAACAACAGTGCAACGATAACAAAGCCAGTACTAATGTGTGTGTGAGTGTAAGGCTTTTACAATGCACACACACACACACACGCACGTATATTAACTCTGTGCTAATGAGAGCAAGCGAGCCAGAGAGCAACAAAACGATACGGCAACTGAGCGAGCGATAGAGTGAGAGAGATAGAGAGGGAGAGCGCACTAAGCAAATTGATGCCAGTGAAAAAAGCACGCGCAAAGCAATTTACGCTGATTATACATTTGTCATTTTTCGAAACATACGAAACACAATACATACAAACACACACACAGAGGCGCGCGCATGGACATACAGACCGGCGACATACACTCGTGCGCTCGCTCACACTGCGGCGCCCTCCACCCCAACCAAGAGCAACAACAAGAGAAGGAGAATGAGAAGAAGAACGTCGGAAACTAAAGTAAGCTCCAGCGAGTTAAAGGCAATGATTGTAAACGACAAAAAAGAGCGCATGCTCCGCTCGACTCTTTGTACAGTTGAACGTGGCACTAACAACGGCGTCGGCGGCGGCGACACCAGCAGCAGCAGAGGCAGAGACAGCAACGTCCCGCAACTAATAAGAAAAAACTTCGTAAACTAAGTATGAGCAACAACAAAAAACCCAACCATAAAAAAATTCAATACATGCATAAAATCCAGTCAAAGATGAAGCCGGATCAGCACACACACACACACACACCCGCACACACTCGCACACACTCGCACACACCCGCACACACCCGCACACACACTCAGACAGTCGCAATCAAAAAGCAAATAAAAGGCATAATAGAGAAGAGAGAAGCAGCAGGCAGAAACACTTAACAAGCGTAAAAATAATATGGCGACGGCAACGAACGAAACCAAAAAAGAACGAAAAAGAAACAGAAAGAAACGAACGAACGAACGAACGAAACGCCAAAATGTATCGTGCACATCGCATCAACATCGCCTGTCATTGCCAGCAGCGGCCAACAACAGCAACAGCGTGAGACGAACATACAGACGAAATACAAACAGAAAAACGACACACACACACAAAATAATCATGAACGTCGGACACAAGAACAGCCCAAAGCGGAGCACGCACACAGAGACACACTCGGCATGTACATGCAAGAGAGCACACGCACACATGTACACACACAAACACAGCACTCACGGGGCAGGCAACAACAAAATGAAAAATGGAATACCAGAGTGTCTGACAAGGCACAGTGGCGCAATTGCTATTATATTGTGAACATTTTCAATGGTAACAAAAAGCGCCTACATTTCTAAGGTTTCTTTTGCAAAAATGAATTTATTTCCATTTAAGGGATATCATTTTACTTGAATACTATATTTATTATTATATTTTTTCATATTTAAGAAAAGCAAGTGTTTTAATTTAAGTTTATATTATTTTTCTTGATTATTAATACACATACACTTTTGCAATTGCTCAAACTGCGGCACCAAGAAGCCAAGGACCCCACAACTATGTATATTATTAATCATTATTATCAATACACCTCAAAAGATACTCAATATGGTGTCAAAATATTTATTTTTAAGGAAAATGTAATAAAAACAAGAATATAAATACTTTGTGGGGCCTGCTACGCCTCCTTTCGCCTGATACATACATTTCCGCAAAGCTAGTATACTTTTTTAAATGGTCGAAGGGTATAAAAATTTTAAACATGTTAAAAATTAAATATCCATTAAGGAACATTTAAGAATATATAGTTATTGCTTGATTTTACGGTACTACAATAAATGTAACTTATAAAGATGTGCGATAGTGTAGCTTATGGGGCAATAACACAATGCCACTGTGCTCATGCCGTCTGCATACCAACAACACAATAAGATCTTGACTGAAAAAAAGTGCAACACTGAGCAGTAAATCAATGAGTCCGAAAAAGTCAAATCACAACATACCAAAAACGATTAAAAAATAAGACAGCAACAAAAACTGCGTGTGAAGAGAGACGAAAATAAGAACATATTAAATTTTAAATGAGTTTAATCAAACGATGGCCACTGTGCGAACGAGCGAGTCAGCGAAAGCGTACGAAAAAGCAATTTGTGTGGCTGTTGCTGTTCTTATTCTTGTTGTTGTTGCAACGAATTGCCTTTACGCTACGCATACTCTATGCGCGAAGGCCCCCTCCCCTTTCGGAGGCAACAAGAGACCCGACTGAGGCCGAGAGTAGCAAAACTAATAATAAAATAAAGCCGCTGTCGATTGCCAGTCTGCTCAGGTATGTAAGTATGTATGCACGAACAACCACATATACGTATGTGTGTGAATGCTCTGTGTGCGATGGTGGTGGTGGTGGCAAATGCGAAATCGAAAAAAGAAGATGAAGTATAGCAAGCAACCCAGCAGAACGGCAGCAACAGCAACAACAACCACGATGAGGCGACATTCGAGTATACAGACACAGAAACTGGTCTGCTGCCTGTCGACAGAGGCGGCGGCAGTGGTTGGGGCAGCGCAGCAGCAGCAGCAGCGGGCAGGGTGGTTGACAGCGCACAGGCAAACGTTGTACATGCATACATACATACGCGTAAGTATGTATGAATGAGTGTCGTAGAACGGGCGCGAAAGCAAAAGCAAACACAATACACATGCCCGCCAGCTGTGTAGCCTCGTTCCTTTTTTTGTTGTTTTTCTTTTGTCGTGTACATTTTTTCTTTCGTTCGCACACACCCCCAAAGCGCATACAACAAAACATAGCGAACAGCGTGTGGTGGTGCCTGTAGCTATCGCATTCTCGCACATTGCCATCACCATGAGATTAGCTATTGGCATCGCAGTCGCACGCCCGCATTTGTTATAGAGAAAAGTTGTGCGTGTGTTTGAGAAACTGGTTTGCCTCATTCAGCTGCCCTACCAACCCTCCTCACAATCAACCACACACACACACTCCTACTCGCATAAACTGTATGCACCAACACTCATGCGCGCTGTCGCTTCATTTTGTTTCGACAGAGTTGTCGCCGTCTTGCGTACGGTTAGTCTGAAATTCAACTTGGCAGCGTACGGTATTGAATTCGCTCGCACGTTCGCGCCGATCTGAGCTACAAGATACAACGCGACGCGCCACACACACAGATACGCACCCATACATGCCTACATGAAGATAAATCGACAAACGCACGCTGTAAAGAGTCTCCGCGCCGCATCTGGATTTTTTATCTATATATTTTTTTAACGTTACATTGTTGTTTTACAAATAATCAACAAGAAATTCGAGAAACCGAAAAAGAAGAAACCCCAATTGAAATAAAAGAAACAACAACAACCAAAATACAAGATACATGCTGCAAAGTGAAAAGATATGCTGCCGGCGTCGCAGTCGCTGCCGACGCGCGCAGTGAATTTGTGCCGCCTAACAAAAATTATGTTGCTAGAGTTGTCGCCGCGTTTTATGTAAGCTGAAGAGGAGCTAAAGTCGTCGCAGTGCAAAAAGACAACTCAACCCCCTCCCCCCTCCAACACCCCCTGCTGCCGCCCACGCATATCGCGTGTACAGGTGCAGCATAGTAAATACAGTTGAAAATAAATGAATTAAAGCAGGCAGCGCTACTGCATTAATTGTGAATCGCCGTCGTCGTCGACGCAGCTGCTGCAGCGAGTGGAGTATGTACTAATTATTGCTCTCGTGCACGAAACGTTCATTTACACGCCTCAGTCGCAGTCGCAGTCGCAGTCAGTCTCAGACAGCGTACACAGACAGAGATACACACAACTACAGCTACTACTACACACACTCACTCACTCACACACACGACACTGACACTGTGGCTGGCACTCGGCGAGACATTTTTTGTGTACATTCTTGTATGTTTTCCTGTTGTTGTTGTTCTTGTTTGCAACAACATTTTGAGTTTACGTTTTTGCCTGTTTCTATGTGTGTGTATATCTGTATATGTATATGTTTACTGCCTGTACTTGTAAACGTTAGTGTGTGTGTTCATTTCGTATTTGTTAATGTAACCAACAAACTAAAAGATTCACCGAATAACAAAAAACAGAGAAACACAAAAGCTTAACTGAAATAAAAAGGAAAATTATAAAAAAAAAACAGCAACAGCAGCAGCAATATGCTGCCAACAACAATAAAAACAATCAGCAGCAGCCGCAACAGCAGAGCAGCCGCAGTCGCCGTAGCCGCAGTTAACCCAAACAACAAAACGCCGCTGCCGTCGTCGTCGCTGCTGCCGTCGCCGCTGACGTCGCCGCATGCATACTATTAATTTATTATACAAATTGTTTTTATTTTAAATAATGGATCGTCGTGCATTGAAGTTTATGCAAAAAAGGTATTTTTGTTTCGTTAAGTTTTTTTTTTGTTTTTTTAGTTTAATTCACATTTCAGTTGCGAACTGCTCGCAGGCACTGTTTAATATACACACATGCATACAAACAAGCACGCATATGTGAATACACACATGACATGCATACATGTGTGTGTGTATGTGTGTCAATGCACTCGCGTTTATTATTGCTTATTACTAACGTTGTTTCTTCTTCGGTTTTTTTTTTGTCTGTCTCCTCTGTCACAACACACGCATAAAACGAACGAATCTCTCTTTGCGCTTTTCTTCCTCTTTTACTTCTATATTTGTTATTATTACATTACAACGAAGTCGCGTCTCAGGTTCGCGTCGAGTGTGACCCTCTCTTTCTCTCTCGACGGTCAAGGAAATAATAATATGCTGTGCACACACTGATTTTGCAATCTGCTGTGCTGTTGTCCCGTTGTTGTTTATGTATCTTATGCTGGTTTTCTCTTCCAATTCATAATTATTTATTGCTTGTTTTGTTTTTGGTGTGGCGCACACACACACATAGCCACATACATTCAGATACTATTATGATTGCAGTGCTGTCTTTGGCGCGCAGCTCATTTGTGCTATGAACGTTTTCCAACACTGCTGCGGCATATAACAAATGTGCACAAATATGAAGACATGCACATGTACATTACACGTGTGCGTGTTCCATCATAAACGTACTTGTACTTGTATTTTAAATACTCTTCTTCATCTTTCAAAGCACGTAAAAATCAGAAGTCCCAAAACGAGTTTCCTTCCCCATTTGCTTTGCTACCGTTGCCTGCATTGTTGATAATACACGACGGCGCTGCAGTTACCGAGCTTGAGCACACATACACTCACACACACGTACACATATGTACATACGCGCGCTCAGCAAATTTCGCAATGCATGCCATGTGCATGTGTGTTGTTCGCAATTTCGTGGTGGTTGGTTTGCCTTTAATTTTTGCAGCAGCAACATTGAAAAGCAAAAGTTCTAAACCAAAAGTAAGATTTTTTTGGCCGAAACCGAAACTGCAGGCAGAAACAACACAACCAGCAGGCAATGGAGCGCGCCTCTTTCTCTCTCTCTCTCTTGCTGGGTCGCTCTCAGTCGCCCGCGCCTGGGCCCCCAAAGTCCGAAGTAAACAAAATTGAAGGCGCATTGCAAGTGTTGCCAACAGTCCGTCAAAAATAAAATAAAATCAAATGTTTGTAAATGTTTATATTTATTTATATGTACATATATACATATGTATGTATACTGAAAGTAGTTTAATATGATACAAGTTGCTGCTCGTTCCACTCTTTATTCCCATGATTAACTGTAAAAATATAAATTTGCACTTGCGAATTCTAGTTTAATAAACTACGATTTGGAAGAAAATATTAGAAACAAAATGCAATCAACTTCAAAAATATTAAGCGAATTTTGCATGTTTCTAACAAGTTTTGTATTTGCAAATTAGTGTTGATCAATTATTGGTGCATTCGTTTTTTTGCTGTCACTTGGCAACTCTATCGCTCAACTCACATTCGCGTTCTCCTCACTCCTCCAGTGTGTGCGTGTGTGTACGTGTGTTTGAGCTGTGCTCGTCATACTGCTGTTTCACTCGCACTGCAGAGCATGCAATGGGAACAGCGACATCGGCGATAGCAATACTGTGTGAACACACTCGCATGTGTTTGAATTCGCATCGTACACAGTGTGCGTGTGTGTATGTGTGTGTGTTTGTTGTGTTGTTGCTGGCTGCAGAAATGAAACCCGTTCGTATAATCAATATGTAGTCATCTATTTTCGTTACCTCCCTACCGTCTCCCCTCACCTACTACCTCTGTGTGCAGGTTTAATGCCCGTCGAGCGAAATTTGCACGCATGATTCGCGCAACATTGAGAATTTTTCCCTCCTCTTTTCTTTGCTGCTGCTTGTCAAACTCCAACGGCCTAGCCTAATAGAGCTGCGCGCGCTCTATCCTCTTTCTCGTTCTGTCCCACACACACTCACATACACACACACACACTGTTCAATGTTGCTTGCTCCCTCTTGCTTTCGACGTCGACGGCGCATGCTCGTCGTTGTCGTTGCGTCGGCATTGTTATCAATCTTCTGGGGCCGAAATGGAAATAAAATTGATGATGCTTGTGTGGCTGATTATTGTTAGAAGCGACTGTAGCGAGTGAGAGAGCGAGAGAGAAGGAGAGAAGTAAAAGGATCCCCTCGCAGTGTCGAAACCACTCAACGAACGGGGCTCACTCACTCTTTGTCACTGTCTCCCTCATCCTCACACACACATACACACACACACAGACAGCTTGAAAACCAGTCTTGAGTTGCAAGTTTTTTTTCTGTGCTTGTCGAGAAGGATGCTTCGGTGCTGAGTCTGGCATCACGTCTAGTCGCCAGTTTGAAATATGATTTTTTTTTTATTTCTTGTTTCTTTCTGTTCACTCTTTCCCTTTTTCGTTTGCGCCAGCTTTCGCTTACTCTTTGCTCTTTGCCCGCGTCACGGTGGTTTTGGTGGGGGCGTGCGACCTTAGCAGCAGCAGCAACCCTGGTGGTGCATGAAGCAACACCCACCCACCCCTGCCTGCAAATTTCACCCACTGTGCACTCAATTTTGCCCTCCTCCTCCTCCTCCTCTTGATTTCCCACTTTCCCACACCCACCTCTGTCCTGGTGGACGGAGTGTCCTGTTGCCAGGAGTAACCCTAATGCTGTGCCGGCTCTAATAGCTTTGGTTCATTTTTTGTTCTTCGTAGTTGCCTTTTTGTTGTTGTTGTTCTTTTCTCTGCTATTTTCTTTCTGTTTTTATTTTTTATATGCCTCGCGGGCATTGTTGCGACGTTGTTGTTGGATTAGCTGAGCTGAGTGTAGCATAGGCAACATGCCTAACAGGGATCGCCGGCTCTCTTTCCTCTCTCTCTCTCTCTTTTTCATTTTACTAAATTATGAAACCTTGTATTTTCTTTTGTGGGTCTTTGAACTTGCGACCTGCACGACTCTACACGACTATAGCGGTAACATTTGTTGCCATGTTGCTGCATTTCGTACGTTAGTTAAAGCATTCGATTTCCAGGATAAGCACAGATGTACACATACACACACACACACACACACACACAGTCACACGCACACATACATTTGCTGCACAGTTGCCAAACTTCACGCACTGTGCTCCAGTTCAATTGATACACATTCACCAATACACACACGTATGCACAGCATGCACATTTGCATTTTCCATGCATCTTCTTTACTTCTCTCTCTATTTCCACAATTGCGTTGCTAACATACATACATAGCTCTGTCTCTGTCCCGATGTCCTCCTGTCTGTCATCCCGAATGGTTTCGACTCCTTTTTGCTTGTTTACAATTTCCCATTGACGTCAATGGGTGGCGCTGCCGGGGGGAGAGAGAGAGAGTGCAGAGTGTACCGTATGTGAAATGTACCATAAATAGTCGTCGAGCTCGTTGCCCGGCCCAGTGCATGGCAACTCTCCCACGCAGATGACCTGCTTACCTGTATGCGTGTGTCCGTCTGTGTGTGTGTGTGTGTCAAGCCACATTTACAGTTATGTATGTGGGTCAATGATGACAGCTGCCATGGCCCAATATCACATTGCAAATTCACACGTGCGAATATTAAATGCATCTTGAAATCAAAATTACTTTTATTATTATTTCTCTAACAATAATTGATCAATATTTAAGCTCGGCTGTATTTGTACATATTTAAATTTCGATGAGATAATGGTAGGGTTGCCAGATGAGAAATCTAAAATCAATCAGTAAACTGGCTCAAAATGACTGTTCAATCACTGGTATGACAACCTTAATTAAAAAACAGGTTATTTATTTTAATTTATTTAATTTTATTAATATATTTAATATAATAATATTAATAATTTTATTTAATTATTAAATTATGTTGCATGGAAAGTAAATGAAATAAAAGTAAAAATGTATTTTGCATGCAAATATAACTTTAGCACGAGGTGTGATAATTGTGAATGATCTTGGCAAGTGAAGTTCGCCTCACCTTACTTGCGCTCTCTTGCTTCTGCTCTGCGGGGAGTGCACAGAAGAGAGAGAGAGAGTGTGAGAGAGCACTGCGAGCTGTTGAGAGCGCGCAAATGAGTGTGTGAGAGAGTATCGCCCACGCTTTGGCAAAGCTTTCTTCTTCTTGTTGTTGTAGTTGGACCTGCAATTGTTGGCGGGTGCTGCCAACTTGTTTTCCGTTTAACAGTGCGTTGCATTTACTCTTGCTAATTCTCTTTTGTTTGTTCTATTTTGCACTGTTCTTTCTTCTTTTGCTTTTGCTGTTGCATTTCTGTTTTCGTTTCGACATTTGGCGGTTGTTTTGGCCAAACGATGCATGCCGCCGCACGCCGTTGCAAGCGTTCCAAGTGTGTGATATTCATTTGCCTCCCTCTGTGTGTCTGTGTCAATGTGTGGGAGTGTGTCTGTGTGTGTGTGCCGATTGCAATTTTTGTACTTAATTCTAATTTTTGTTTTTTTTTTCTTTCATTCTTTTCTTCCCTCTCAGAGCGGACACTGAAAGCGATACGACAACAACAAACTCATTTACATCATTATCATCAACATCAACCACATCAACAACAACAACAGCAGCAGCAACAACAGCAGCAGCAGCAGGAACAGCAACAGCTTCCTCAACAACATTGATAGCAGGCGCAGTAACAGCAGCAACAACAACAGCGGCAACAACAGCAGCAACAACAACACCAACAACAGCATCGACTGCGCAACCCTTGAAGGATAATTCGAATATACGCGGCAGCAGCAGCAACAGCAACAGCGATAAATTGCAAGTAGCAACAGCACAACAACAACAACAACAGCAGCAGCAGCAGCAGCAGCAGCAAAAGCAACAACAGCAGCAACAGCAGCAGCAACAGATTGTCAGCGGCGAGCGACCACTAAAGTGCCTGGAGACGCTCGCGCAGAAAGCGGGAATCACGTTCGACGAGAAATACGATTTTGCCAGTCCGCCACATCCGGGCATAGGTGCAACGACGCCAACGCACAACAACAACAATAACAGCCAGCTGAACAACAACAACAACAACAGCACGCTGTTAAATAAAAACAATCTGACACCAGCAACAATTGCCAGCAGTTTGGCCAATACGCCGCCCTCGTCGCGACGCCAAAACACATCAGCAACAGCAACAGCAACAGCAACAAATTCAGCTGCACGTTCGCGCAGCGTTTCGCGCTCCTCCCGTTCGCGCTCGAGCACACCAACATCACGTGGCATCGCTGTTGCGTGCCACACGATAAGCAGCACGCTGGAGAAATCACAGAGCCCCGCCCAACAGGTGGCAACCGCTGCGGCGGTGCCACTGCAAATCTCACCAGAGCAACTGCAGCAATTCTATGCCAGCAATCCGTATGCAGCCATTCAGGTCAAGCAGGAGTTTCCCACACACACGACGGGCACGAGCAGCACCACCACCGAACTGAAGCATGCGACAAGCCTGTTGGATGCCACACAGACAACACAATTGCAACAGATACAGCTGCAGCAATTGACAGCGGCAGCAGGCGGTGATGGTGGTGCAGCTGCTGCTGTTGCGGCGGCTGCAGCAGCAGCAGCAGCAGCAGCGGGTGCTGCAAGTCCAGCGAATGCTCAACAAAATGCACTGCAACAGCAACAGGCAGCGGTGGCGGCTGTGCAGCAGCAGCAAGCACAACAGCAAGCACAGCAACAACAGCAGCAAGCACAACAGCAACAGCAGCAACAGGCGCAGCAGCAGCAGCAGCAGCAACAACAGCAGCAGCAGCAGCAGCAAGCACAACAGCAACAGCAGCAGCAACAGCAGCAACAACAACACTCGACAGCAATCAGCACAATGTCGCCCATGCAACTGACCGCCACTGGGGGCGTGCCCAGCGATTGGGGCAACGGACGAACGCTGCAATTGGTGAATCCATCAAATTTCATTTATCCGCAAATGATTGTCTCCAGCAACCTGTTGCCCGCCGGTCTGGGGCAGCCGCCCATACAAGTGATTGCCAGCAAACATTTTCAGGGCAGCGGACCGCAGATGATAACGACAACGACGCAGAATGCCAAGCAGATGATCGGCGGGCAGGCGGGATTCACGAGCGGCACCTATGCGATACCATCGAGTCAGTCCCCGCAGACGTTGCTGATATCGCCGGTGAATGTGATATCGCATTCACCGCAGCAACAGAGTCTGTTGCAGTCGATGGTGGCGCAGCAACAGGCGCAACAACAGCAGGCAGCGGCACAGCAGCAACAGGCAGCCGCACAGCAGCAGGCGGCGGCGCAGCAACAACAACAGTTGACACAGCAACAGCAGCAGCAGCAACAATTGACACAACAGCAACAGCAACTGACAGCGGCAGCGGCGGCACAACAAGCGGCAGCATTGGCTGTCAGTGCGGCAGCTGCATCCAAAGTGGGTGTTGGTGTCAATGTCGGCGTGGGCGTGGGCGTGGGCGTGGCCGATGGACAGAGCAAGCTACAGCAGAAGGTGGTGCAGAAGGTGACGACCACAACGAACACAGTGCAAGCGGCAAGTGGTGGCACTGTTGGCGGCGTGGTTGCCCAAGCCCAGCAGCAGCAACAGCAGCAGACAACAACGCAGCAATGCGTTCAGGTCTCACAGTCCACATTGCCCGGCGTCAGTGCCACACAGGCTGCCCAACTTATCAGTCCACTGCAGAATGCCGCCACCGGGCAGACGCAACAGATGCAATTGGCGGCTCCCTGGTTCTGGCACAATGGTTTACCCAATTTCGGACCAAATCCGATAATATTGCGTGGCCAGGATGCCACATCGGGCATGTTCATTCAGCAGCCTGCAACACATCAGGCATTGCAGACACAGCAGAATCGTAAGTACCGCAGATTGAACCGTTTCGCACAGTTGAACCTCTTGTTAAACAATTATAGGTGAAGTAAAACGGGTGGGGCAAAAAGTGGCTGAAAACCTTGCAGTGTGTTTGAAATCGTCTAAGGAGGGCTTGTTGAACCGGTTCTCTAACTGTCGAACCACTCCAAAGTGTTGTTGAAGTTGATTTCTAACAGACTGTATTAATGGATTCTAGTTCCGCAGCAAGAAGCTCCTCTAGATTTATTGTTTTCTTGCAATTGCTTTAGGAGTTATTGTTTAACCGGTTTTCTAACTATCGAACCACTCCAGAGTGCTTAAATTGTTGCTCAAGTTGAAATCTAACAGAATGTATTAATGGATTCTAGTTCCGCAGCAAGAAGCTCCTCTAGATTTATTGTTTTCTTGCAATTGCTTTAGGAGTTATTGTTTAACCGGTCTTCTAACTATCGAACCACTCCAGAGTGTTTAAATTGTTGTTCAAGTTGATTTCTAACAGAATGTATTAATGGATTCTAGTTCCGCAGCAAGAAGCTCCTCTAGATTTATTGTTTTCTTGCAATTGCTTAAGGAGCTATTGTTAAACCGGTTTTTTAACTATCGAACCACTCCAGAGTGTTTAAATTGTTGCTCAAGTTGAAATCTAACAGAATGTATACCGAATTGAGAAGATTCTCTAGATTTCTTTAATGTTTCCCATTAAAAGGAAACAATTTACACAGCGAATCTAAAAGCAAAGCGAACTGCTTCCTAGAAGTAAGTCGCATGTAAAGTTTTCTAAGCAATCAAAAAAAAAAAAAAAAAAAAAATGAATTTCAAAAGTCTAAGTTAGTTGCAATAGTTGAGGAACTGAGGAAATCCTCATTGTACCGGGTTTCTAATTGTCGAACGACTCCGACTCTGAATGCGAAATTAAAGCTACTGTTATTGTGCAAGTGAGTTGCAGTTAGACAATTTCAATATAGAGAATTGTAGCATTGGTTTTCATTAGGCTTTGTATAGCAAACCGTTTCGGCAGTTGAACCACTCCGTAGATTAAGTAACGATAAGGTATATCAGCAGTTCTGAACCACTATACGGCATGAACTTGCGTGAATCTGTCTGTTCCTAGGGGTTCTGGATTTGATTCCGCAAGCCTAACCACTCCGTGGTAGCTTTATGATAGTTAAACTAGCTATAAACCGCTTTTCCGCCAAAGAAGATACTCTAGATTCCCTTCAAACCTATCAAGGGCATCCCTAACTTTGGAGGTAAAGTGATTATGAGACGGTTTTTTGATTCATCAAATTGAATGTCTAGTTAAGTAGATCTCTCATATTGCACATCAAATCGGAGCAACTTCAGGTAAAAGAGGAGCTTTATATACACTATATCACTCTCGTGACACGCGGCCATCTCTAGCTATAGAAATCCTTACGACTTTCTCTCACTCTCTCTCTCTCTTTATCAACGTTGCAGAGATCATTCAGTGCAATGTGACACAGACGCCGACCAAAGCGCGCACTCAGCTGGATGCATTGGCGCCTAAACAGCAACAACAGCAACAGCAACAGCAGCAACAGCAGCAGCAGCAGCAGCAAGCAAATGCACAACAGCAACAGCAGCAGCAATTGGCCACACAGCAACAGGCAGTTGCAGTGGCCACAGCTCAGCTGCAGCAACAGCAATTGGCATTGCAACGTACTGGCGCAGCCATCTTGCCACATAACGGGGCACAGGTGCGACCCGCCAGTTCGGTGTCCACACAAACGGCACAAAACCAGAGCCTGCTCAAGGCCAAGATGCGCAACAAGCAGCAGCCAGTGCGGCCAGCATTGCCAACACTCAAGACGGAGAACGGCCAAGTGGCGCAAGGAAAGGCTGGCGGGGCGGGGCAGGTGAATAGCGCAGCAGCAACAGCACTTACCCAGCACCTGGCCGTGCAGCAGCAGCAGCAGCAGCAACAGCAGCAGGCCAGTCTGCATCAGGTGGTCACCACGGCGGGCAATAAGTGAGTATACCATACAAAACCAACAACAGTTGCTCCTGTCCAAGGCTGAACTAAACTCTCTCCTTCTCTCTCTATCTCTCTCTAACAGAATGGTCGTCATGAGCACCTCGGGCACGCCCATAACGCTACAGAATGGACAAACATTGCAGGCGAGCAGTGTCGATAAGCAGCAACATGCACAACAGCAGCAGCAGCAGTTGCAGTTGCAATTGAAGAATCAACAGCTATTGCAGCAGCAAATAATGCAGCATCAGTTGCTGCAGCTGCAACAGCAACAGCAGCAACAGCAACAGCAGGCACAACAGCAGCAGCAACAGGCACAGCAGCAACAGCAGCAGTCGCAGCAGCAGCAGCAGCAGCAGCAGACCTTAACAAATGCAACAGCTCAGCAGATATTGCAGGTGGCACCCAACACGTTCATTGCATCGCAACAGCAACAACAGCAGCAGCAACAGTTGCACAATCAATTGCTGCAGCATCAGTTGCAGGTACAACAAGCCCAGCAGCAGCAACAACAACAACAGCAGCAGCAGCAGCAACAACAACAGCAGCAGCAACAGCAGCGCGAGCAGCAACAGAATATCATACAGCAAATTGTGGTGCAACAGACGGCAACACAGCAGCAGCAGCAGCAGCAGCAACAGGCGCAGGCGCAGGCACAGGCACAAGCGCAGGCGGCACAACAACAACAGCAGCAGCAGCAACAGCAGCAGCAGCAGCAACAACAACAGGCACAGCAGCAGGCAGCACAGCAACAGTTGCTAAGCAGCGTACCCTTCTCGGTCTCTTCGACAACAACACCTGCTGGCATTGCCACTTCGAGTGCGTTGCAAGCGGCACTTACCGCATCAGGTGCCGTATTCCAAACCACCGCCAAGACGAGCAACTCGTTGCCCACCAGCAGCGTGGTGACCATCAGCAATCAGGGTACGGGAGGACCGCTGGTTACCAGCAGCACGGTGGCAACTCTGCAGGCACAGCAACTACAGCAGCAGCAGCAGCAGCAGCAGCAGCAACTGATATCGGCAAGCATTGCAGCTGCTACACAGCAACATCAGCAACAGCAGCAACAACAGCAACAACAGCAACAGCAGCAACAGCAGCAGCAACAACATCAACAGCAGCAACAACATCAACAGCAGCAACTGGTTAGCACAACGCCGCATGCAACATTGACTGCTGCATCACCCACGCAGAATCCCATACTGGCAATGACGTCCATGATGAATGCCACAGTGGGTCTGGCAGCGTCGACGCCGCCCGTGAGCAGCGCTGTGGTCAGCACGGCGCTGGTGACGCTCAGCAATAGCAATAGCATTAGTTCGCTACCTGCCACGCCCACCAAGGCAACAACACTGACAACAGCAGCTGCTGCTGCTAGCACGCACGATACACCCAAACAGCAGCAACAACAGCAGCAGCAACAACAGCAGCAACAGCAGCAGCAGCAGCAGCAACAGCAACATCATCAACAACTGCAATTGCATCATCAGACAGCAACGCTGGTGCCCATCGAAGCGCCGCTGTCGGCAGCAGCAGCAGCAGCAACATTGCACGAGGCGGCAAAGAGCAGCATGGAAGCAGCCACAAGCAGTTCACGGGCCACGCCAGACACTCTGATGAATGGCGATGCCAGCGAAGCGACACCTACGAAATTCTCAACATCGACGACGGCAACAACAGCAACAATTGCTGCTACGGTTTCGTTGCCAACGCTGAAGCAGAGCAATGCCGTGTTGCCCAGCAGCAGCAGCAGCACGATAGACAGCAACAGCAGCCATGGCAAAACAGGAGGGTGCAACAGCAGCAGCAGCAGCAGCAACTCGACAATGTTGGTGACTAGCACAGCGACAAGCAATGGCATTGCTGGCATTGGTTTGCGTTCAAGCAGCGGCAGTTGCAATACCAGCAACACTATCACCACCACCAGCATTAGCAGCGCCAGCAGCATCAACAGCAGCAGCAGCAACAGCAGCAGCACAACCAGCACAACGTCGACAACCAATAGCAACAGCAATAACAGCAGCAGCATCATTAGCAGCAACAGCAACAGCAGCAGCAGCAACAGCAACAGCAATGGCAAAGATTTGCCCAAGGCAATGATAAAGCCAAATGTATTGACGCATGTCATCGATGGCTTCATTATACAGGAGGCAAACGAACCGTTCCCGGTTACCAGGCAACGTTATGCGGATAAGGATAGCAACGATGAGCCGCCAAGTGAGTCCCTTCCCTTCCCCCTTTCTCATGGACAACTCACTTATCTGTTTCATTTGTTTATTTCAGAGAAAAAGGCTGCGATACAGGAGGATCTCAAGGCGGGCCTAACCACGGTGACAGCAGCAGCAGCAGCAGCAGCATCTGCAACTGCAGCAACAACAGCGACGGCGGCAACGACAACCACAACGACAACAACGGCAACCATAATGGGCATGGCAACGGCACAGCTAGTGGGCGTGGCCACCATGTCAGCAGACATGGTAGCTTGCGAGCAATGTGGCAAGCACGAGCATCGCACAAAGCTGAAGCGCAAACGCTACTGCTCGCCGGGCTGTGCACGATTGGCCAAGACCAGCGGCAGCAGCAATGGCAGCGCTGTCGGCATGGTGGCACCCGATGCACTGGCTCTGGCCGATAAACTTGATGAATCTCTGGCCGCCGAGGAGAAGATGCAAACGGATGCACTGGCTGCAGCCGCTGCAGCTGGAGCTGCTGCCACCGCGGAGCCAGCTATGATGATGATGGCTGATCTGACGGCTGCAATGCCAATGGCAGCGGCGGCAGCAACAGCAGCGACACCAACTGCAGCAGCAGCTGCTGTAACAGCGATATCTGTTGGCGGTTGCAATGCAGCTGCGGCAGCAAATGTGGCAGCTCTGGCAACGGCAGCGGTGGCAACAGCAGCAGCAGCACCAATGCCCACACCAAGCAGCAGCAGCAGCAGCAGCAGCGCCAATGCTGTTCTCGAACGTCCCTCGATATGCAGTTGGAGTGTGGACGAGGTGGCGGAATTCATACGCAAGCTGCCTGGTTGTCAGGACTATGTGGATGACTTTGTGCAGCAGGAGATCGATGGACAGGCGCTGCTGTTGCTCAAGGAGAATCATCTGGTGAATGCCATGGGCATGAAACTGGGTCCGGCACTGAAAATCGTTGCCAAAGTAGAGTCCATGAAGGAGGCCGTTAACGATGCTGCCAAGGAAGCGGGCGCCGCACAATAGTGTCCCATGCCAAGCAAATACTGCCCCGAGGGCGATGGCGAAAGTAGCTGCAGCTCATTGCTATCACCCTCGTACTCTATAACGCCGCCTCTCTATTCGCCCGTGCTGTTTCTGCACAAGTAGCAGCAGTAGTTGGAAGAGGAGAAGGAACTGCAGCAGCAGCAGCAGCAGCGTCGCTAGCCCTGGTCTAACCGGGCAAGCGATTGCTGAGCGCATCACTTACACACACACACACACACACACACACAAACAAATGGACACCTTGTCAAGCATTACCCATTCCCCGCTATGGCCCCTCGCCACCATTATAGAACTGTGTACGTAATATTAATGTAGCTTAAAATTAGTAAGGCCAATTGTATGATAATGATTTCAAATGATGACTAAACGCATACCCAATATACTCCCTAACAAAAATCCCCCTTGCCCACGCCCATCAGTCCCCCTACTATGCAATAGCAATATGCTAGTATATATATATAGTACATGTAACACTATATAATGCATAGCTCCATCGATTGTACAATTTATCGCAGTACTTTTTAAACTTTTCGTATAAGATTTGGAATTTTAAGCTCGGCTCGTAAGGAATCGATAAGTAAACTATACGATTTTGTATTTTAAACATAACGAATATGGAAAACAAAAGTTAAGCTACGTAAATTACTATTAAATACTAAGGCGAATCGAATAAAGAGAGGACAAGAGATAGAAAGCGCGCGAATGTGAGAGAGATAAAGAGAAAGAGAGAGAGAGAGAGAGAGTGTTTAACAAAGTATTCGAAACATCATCAGCAATACGCAAAAACCCAATTCAAGTTTACATCTAGTACATAGTCTATAGGATATTATTATGATATAAATATGCTTAAATACACACACAGATATATGTATGTACATACATATATAAATATATATATGTATATGTATATGTATATCTATATTATATTATATGATTATGATTTGTTCGACTAAGTTTAAAGTAATTTATATGGAAATCACGAGTCGGTTATTAAACCGACCATTATGCTATAGAGAGAGTTAAACCAGGTTAATCTGACGAACCAACAACTGAAACTAAGCTTACTACTACAACAACAACTACAACAATACAAAATTGTAACAACATTAACAACTGTAGACCTATGTGAATTTTTTTTTAATTCCTAGTATTAAGTGTATAACTTTTTTTTTTTCGAAATTGGTTTTTTTTTCGCTATGGCTGAACAAAAAGAAAAAATCTTCACTGTATAGTATTTAATAAATGTGAATATTGGAAAGTGTTGTCTGGTCGTTTCTTCTATCTATCGAGTGAGAGTTCGGGCTAGGTTATTGGGATTTCGATTGTAATCTTTCTGATCCACGATGGTATAGACTGCAAGTCTATAGAACGGATTGTGAGTATGTAGGGGGAATGGTGGTCATGTTCATGACTCAATACCTCAGCATGGTGACCACTGCATACCAGTCGCTTCCTGGAATCATCTGGTAACGAATTTGAACGGCGCACCTGGGTCAGACTAAGGTGTAACGAGAGTCAGCCTGGCTGGGGGCACGGTCCAAACGAAGAGCTCAGGCAAATGGCGAACCCCTTGTTCTAAACAACCTTGCCAGGGTACTGCGGATCTCTGCCCGGGCCGATTGCATATTTCTCCGCAGCCCGTGGGAACACAAATATGACACAATAGTTTTGCTCTCTTTATCGCAAGAAATAAAGCGTTTCCACCACTAGAGCTTGCACATCTTTTGGAACATTGTGTTCATTGGTGATCTTATGTGACGTCAACACAGCCTAAGGCCGGCTTACAAAAAATAAAGAAAATTAACAGCTAAAGTTCCAGTTCAGATTCTCAAAAATTTGAAATGATTATTGTATCGGGAAATTTTTATGTCAAATTTTCTTTTTTTTGCGATGTTAACAATTTATATATCGAATGAATTCACTCCGCTATTAATACTGAGCAAGACTATATACTTATATACTTTATGGGGACGGCTACGCCTCCGTTTCTTTGCTTGTTAAATACATTTTCGGTTGGTATAAAGTTATAATACCTGTCTACCCTGTGGGCAACGGGTATAACTATTTGCGAAGCACAATGGGGTAAGAATGATTGAAAAGATTGTCATTATTATCCATCGACAAGGAGAACTTCACTCAAGAAATAATTTCCTACAAAAATGTCGACGCCATTTGTATATGTTTAATTTTGTGAAAGATTTTATTACATATTATTTTAAAGAGCAACACACCTGCACACCAGGAAGGCGTGGCAAAGATGGATTAAAACAGCTCGGAATGTCATCATCTTTATAACTGAAATAATAATAATAATAAAATTAATAATGCTTGACGCACATAATGTAATCAAAACCAGCTACAAAAGATACAAGCCCGCAGTTCCAACTGCATTCAAGGAGGTTTTATTAGAGTTTACCTTTACCCCGTAAAACCTTTTAAGGGTGGAAAATTTTCATTTATGCTAAAAAAAAAAATATTATTCACTTTATATTATCCACTATCTCGAAATAAAACTGCATCATTTGTATTTTTTTTAAGCTATTGTGAAAATATTTTTATATTTTTGTTAAAATTCTCTGGTACTTTGAATATTCTTTAAATATGCATATACATGATTTGAAATCCTCTCGATAAATGATTATAATAGTAATAAATTGAGTGAGGCTGTGGCTTTCTTTTTACTCTGGTATGACAGTTCTAATATATGTGTAGGTTTTACACTTTTCGATTTTGTTTTGGTAATTGTCTTATAATGCATTTCAATAAGTTTTTGGGGGCTGATCAAGTGCTGCACTTGAAACAAAATACAAGATTATTACAAGATTATATCGTTCGATCTAGACTAATCTCATACAGAATATACATATACCATACATATATTGTATTTTAGTTAATATAAGTAGTTAATGCCCAGGGTTTTCTCTGCCCATGGGCGTTAAGAGAGGTTTTTTTCTGGCAAAGCGTTAGACGGGTTCGGATTTTTGTAAATATTACTAGTTATTATTTATTATTTATATTATTAATTGTGAACTTAGCTATCTAAGAACCGAAATTTTATAAAATACCGACTTGTACCATTTTAGAAATGAGTGTGACGTGACGTCCTCAAGGTAAATGTTGAAATAGTTTTTACGATTATTAGATTATACGATTTTCGTTTTGTTTATGTATTTTCTTCAGCTTCTCCTTTTATTATAATATATTATTAACTGTCAATTAAAGCCAATTTGTTTGCGATTGTTATTAAGTCTATATAAATCGGAATTGATTTGCTTTTCATATTTTTGGTATATTATTAAAGTATTCATTATTTAAGGTATTTTTAAAGCGTTTTGTTTTTACTATTCGCATATTAGATCTGCTGGATGCTATTAAAATTTGTCAATTTATCATCTTAATGAGTTAGTTCTTTTATGGTTTTTAGTTTTTATTTCTTGTATGCATAAATATACTATATATGTATGTTCGCATATTGGTCAGATATTGTGGCATTAGAATTGTACATTCAGTTAAGATCATTGTTTATTGTTAATTGTTATTTGTTGATGTTCATTGCGAAATACCCCTGCAGCGAAGCGAGAGAGGAAGATTGAGACAGAGTGAGAGACAGATCGAATATTGATTGTGTTGCTCCAATGATTCGTAAAGCTCATTATTCCCGTACTTCCCGTTCTATAATAAACACATACACTTCATTTGCCAAGGGTTTTCCCCATATTCGGCTAGCCGAGAATCAATTAAAATACTTTTCGCTCCAGAGGAAGCAGATCGGTTCGCTCTGGTTTAGAATTCTTGCGAATTCTTTTCAAAGCTATAGTTGCTTTCAATAGACTCATACTATTTAACCTTGTTCGTATTTACAGTTGTGTTTATGGTTGATTTGCAAGCAAAATCAATAATGGTCACAGCCGTACTCCTTAGTGTGTATACATATACATATATTCATATGCTTCTGTGTGTTGTCAGTGTTTCTGTGTGTTTGTGTATTTCTCATTCTACATACATATATAATATAATCTTTCTGGGAATGGGCCTTGAATTGAATGCCTTATCGATTGATTTTCATTTGATTGGTAGAGATTTTATTTATAGATATTTCCTGCAATATGCCTTCAACGACATCGAAAGAGTTGGTTATATAGTACAGACACACACATATACATAATATCCATATCCGTATATCAAGCACAATTCTTAGTTCTAAATTGAAAATGGAAAAAAAACTAAACGGAGATCGGAGTTTGATTGGATCTATTAGAGTTCGCATTAAAATTGTATTTCTATTTAAAATTGTTGTTAAGGGTTTTATAATTGAGTTTCATTTCGATTATGCTGGTGAAATCAAAATCGTTAGTTTTAAGTTTTAGGTTACAGTTTTTAGTTTTGTCGCTTAGTAGCTTTATAGTTAGTTAGGTTTAACATAGTATATCATTTCTCTAGTTGATTTGCCACATGACATGGGCTTTGATTTGATTTGATTTGGAATCAAGACGATAGACGACGCGACGTGTGATGTGTGTCTGTTTTCTGAGGATCGTGATTAGCCTATTATAGAATTAGCACCAATGCAGAATATATGTATGTATATACGAATATATATACATATATGTATATAAGATCGTTCTCTAAATTTTTTCATGTGTGTGTGTGTGTGTGTATCTTATGATATGTGTAATTTACTACAGTTGAGTTATTGCAATCAAAAGTTACTACAATCCCAGATCGATTCTGATTTTCGATTTCGAAACAGATATCTGTTAAAACTAAGTTGTAAGCGAATATTTCGAAATGAATAATTTCACTAGGTGAGGTTAACTGCGAATAATGTTATATGGATCGGTAACGCCTTGTGATCTTTGTGTGTGTGTATATTGATGCCGTATTAAAAAAAGATTTCCTAAGTGCGTACACATCAATTTTCGGTACATATGTAAGTACACACATATCCACATCTATCATTTAATGTTTCCTTGTTTTCATGCACATTCTTTGATCCAGCTTCATTCTCTCAGTTAGTTAAAGAATAATCAACAAGTTCGATCCGTTGTAGCACATACTATATGTACATATTTATATAGAGCTAGGCAGCTATACGCGTATGTACAGTCTAAGTATGCACCTGCATGGGCAAGGGAAGGGGAGGGGAGTAAAGGTTTATTCACTATATATATATATGTATATATTATATACTACAAGTATATTGACTTAGAAGCTAGTTAAAGACATGAGTTCTCAATTTTTTCACTTTTCCACTTGGCTTGGACTGCACACGGTACTGTACTGTGATGGTACACATATTATATTTGTATTATTATTGTACCTACATAAGACTAGGGATATACATTCATATTTGTAAGTATGTATGTATGTATGTATGTATATGCAGCAAGTACATAAGTATAAGTTGAAAACCTACGTATTGTTCTGTAGTACTTCATTTGCTGTTCTTTATATTATATATATATATATATGTATATATATATATGTAATACCTATACATTTTTGGTATGTATATATCTATTGTATATAGTATATATATATTCTTGATTTGTTGTGAATGCACCTAGGTGTATATAAATTTGTTAGCTGCAGTTTATTGGTTGCTCATTACATTGTAATAAGCTTCCACATTGGGGGACTGTTAACAAAATCCAACTCCTCCCGCTATCTACATAACATTCGAAAGAGGGTTGAGGCTCTTAGGGAAGGGGACGTGAAGGAGAAGGGACAAGGGATTTGGAGTGTTAACATACATACATACACGTACTTAGAGCTAACACACACACACACAGCGATAACAGTTGCTATGTCTTCTGAAGTTATAAGTTTCCCAGCAGACCGTTGCCCAGAAAGCTCAGCATTATGGTGGACATGGCCAGCGGAGCCACCTTCAAGTTGCAGGCGGTGCTGTTGCCCGCCAGAATCTCGGCACGCTTGCGCATACGTTCCTAAAATCGCATAGAGCTCAGTTATATGTTCTATATGTATGATAAATACTTATGTGGACTGCTTTCTCACCTGATAGAGCTTATCCTCGCCAGGTGGATCCAGACATTCAAATTCGCAGCAACGTTCACCCACTCTGAAGTTTTTACAGAACTGTCGAGAAGGAGAGTAAACAAATCGTAGATGTATAATACTAATATGTATATATCATATGCTGGGAAATCTGTTCACTCACGTAGGGTGGATCACAGTAGATGGCCTTGCACCAAAGCGGTTCGGAATGATAGCAAACGCAGAGGCTGCAAACACCCGGGCCGGGAACGTAGAGCATGCCATGGTTTACTTTGTTGCCCTGAAAATCCACGCAGTCTTCCTCCAGTGCCACTGTATGGAGAAACATAGAAAGACAAAGATAGAGAGAGAGAGAGAGAGAGAGAGAGAGAGAGATGTTGAGAAAGACCAATTCAAATTGAAGTAGCTTTAAATGTTTTCCAGGAAGCAGTAGGCGTTGCTTTCCACTGACTTCATGAGGTAACATAACTTATAGAAATTATTTATTCGGTTCGTCTCGAGCGCCACGTTCGGAACAACAAAAAAAATTAATTTTTGGCCTGTTTTTAAAATTAAAATTCTGTTTGGAATTTGTTTTGTTTTCACAATTCCTGTTAACTCAAGTTTTTTCAGATTTTCAGATTTTCAGATTAAAGGACCTGATAATCATCAATCATTTATGAAATTTTGATATAAATTTGATAAAATTTGTACAGTGCCCGTTTTGTATTAAATTTGGATAGTTTTTTTTCAAGCTTTCATCAAAATAATTCGTAACAACCTTTTTAATAATCAAGTCGGATTGAATTTGATTATAAACTTAATAGATTAAGGATATTATATAACAATGATAATTGGCATAAATGGAAAGTATTTAACGAGTATAAAATTTGGAAATATTTAAATGAAATTGCAGTATAAAGAGAATTAAGATTGTATATGGATAAGCTATCATGATAAAATTGGAGCAGTTTAAGAATAATATTAAACACAAATTTAATGAAAATTACAGAATAAGGATATCATTATAAATGAAAGAAATGTTTTTATATAAAATGAAGAAAATAATGGAAAGAGAACTGGTTAAATAACCATTAAGAAACATATATCTCGGATGTACCAAATTTGTTGTAAATTTAAATTAATGGTGAATGTTAAATGTTGATACAGAACTTATTTCGACAATCACTCGCAGAAGTTTCAAAGAAATGTAATGTATACAAAATTTAAGTTAAAGAATCAGAGTTTGGATGAAAAGAAGAATATGTGTAAACAGTTGGTAATTGAAATGAATTGTGAACTGGAGTTTGTGAATGATGTAGACACAGAGAATGAAAATGAATGATGAAAACACACAGAAATATTGATGAAAAATAAGTAATATCTTTGAGGATATATTAAATCAATCGCAAAGTTTAACGGAAGCTGGCAATCAAAATGAACATCGGCACGCAGAAAATACGACGACATGTAGCAAATATCTTACAAATTGAATACGTTATTTAAATTTAAAGAAAAAATGATCGTCGTGTAAAGTAAAATAATAATAATTGTTTATCTCAAATTTATTTGGAAAAAACACAAGGAATATCAAGGAAATATAGCCAAAATTGAGAACAATTTATATAATCATGTAATCTTAAAAAAAAACAGTCGTAAAAAACTTCAAAATTAATTTCGTTATCTTAATTCTTTAAATAATATGTAAAACTTATATAGATCGGAATGTGATGTAAATTTAAATTAATGGTGAATGTTAAATGTTGATACAGAACTTATTTCGACAATCACTCGCAGAAGTTTCAAAGAAATGTAATGAATACAAAATTTAAGTTAAAGAATCAGAGTTTGGATGAAAAGAAGAATATGTGTAAACAGTTGGTAATTGAAATGAATTGTGAACTGGAGTTTGTGAATGATGTAGACACAGAGAATGAAAATGAATGATGAAAACACACAGAAATATTAATGAAAAATAAGTAATATCTTTGAGGATATATTAAATCAATCGCAAAGTTTAACGGAAGCTGGCAATCAAAATGAACATCGGCACGCAGAAAATATGATGAAAACACACAGAAATATTAATGAAAAATAGGTAATATCTTTGAGGTTGGAAGTCAAAAAAATTCGTACAGTCATATTAAATCAATCGCAAAGTTTAACAGAAGCTGGCAATCAAAATGAACATCGGCACGCAGAAAATAAGACGACATTTAGCAAATATCTTACAAATTGAATACGTTATTTAAATTTAAAGAAAAAATTATCGTCGTGTAAAGTAAAATAATAATAATTGTTTATCTCAAATTTATTTGGAAAAAACACAAGGAATATCAAGGAAATATAGCCAAAATTGAGAACAATTTATATAATCATGTAATCTTAAAAAACAGTCGTAAAAAACTTCAAAATTAATTTCGTTATCTTAATTCTTTAAATAATATGTAAAAGTTATATAGACCGGAATGTGATGTAAATTTAAATTAATGGTGAATGTTAAATGTTGATACAGAACTTATTTCGACAATCACTCGCAGAAGTTTCAAAGAAATGTAATGTATACAAAATTTAAGTTAAAGAATCAGAGTTTGGATGAAAAGTAGAATATGTGTAAACAGTTGGTAATTGAAATGAATTGTGAACTGGAGATTGTGAATGATGTAGACACAGAGAATGAAAATGAATGATGAAAACACACAGAAATATTGATGAAAAATAAGTAATATCTTTGAGGATATATTAAATCAATCGCAAAGTTTAACAGAAGCTGGCAATTAAAATGAACATCGGCACGCAGAAAATATGATGAAAACACACAGAAATATTAATGAAAAATAAGTAATATCTTTGAGGATATATTAAATCAATCGCAAAGTTTAACAGAAGCTGGCAATTAAAATGAACATCGGCACGCAGAAAATATGATGAAAACACACAGAAATATTAATGAAAAATAGGTAATATCTTTGAGGTTGGAAGTCAAAAAAATTCGTACAGTCATATTAAATCAATCGCAAAGTTTAACAGAAGCTGGCAATCAAAATGAACATCGGCACGCAGAAAATACGACGACATGTAGCAAATATCTTACAAATTGAATACGTTATTTAAATTTAAAGAAAAAATTATCGTCGTGTAAAGTAAAATAATAATAATTGTTTATCTCAAATTTATTTGGAAAAAAAACACAAGGAATATCAAGGAAATATAGCCAAAATTGAGAACAATTTATATAATCATGTAATCTTAAAAAACAGTCGTAAAAAACTTCAAAATTAATTTCGTTATCTTAATTCTTTAAATAATATGTAAAAGTTATATAGACCGGAATGTGATGTAAATTTAAATTAATGGTGAATGTTAAATGTTGATACAGAACTTATTTCGACAATCACTCGCAGAAGTTTCAAAGAAATGTAATGAATACAAAATTTAAGTTAAAGAATCAGAGTTTGGATGAAAAGAAGAATATGTGTAAACAGTTGGTAATTGAAATGAATTGTGAACTGGAGTTTGTGAATGATGTAGACACAGAGAATGAAAATGAATGATGAAAACACACAGAAATATTAATGAAAAATAGGTAATATCTTTGAGGTTGGAAGTCAAAAAAATTCGTACAGTCATATTAAATCAATCGCAAAGTTTAACAGAAGCTGGCAATCAAAATGAACATCGGCACACAGAAAATAAGACGACATTTAGCAAATATCTTACAAATTGAATACGTTATTTAAATTAAAAGAAAAAATGATCGTCGTGTAAAGTAAAATAATAATAATTGTTTATCTCAAATTTATTTGGAAAAAACACAAGGAATATCAAGGAAATATAGCCAAAATTAAGAACAATTTATATAATCATGTAATCTTAAAAAACAGTCGTAAAAAACTTCAAAATTAATTTCGTTATCTTAATTCTTTAAATAATATGTAAAACTTATATAGACCGGAATGTGTTTGTGAATGATGTAGACACAGAGAATGAAAATGAATGATGAAAACACACAGAAATATTGATGAAAAATAGGTAATATCTTTGAGGATACATTAAATCAATCGCAAAGTTTAACGGAAGCTGGCAGTCAAAATGAACATCGGCACGTAGAAAATATGATGAAAACACACAGAAATATTAATGAAAAATAGGTAATATCTTTGAGGTTGGAAGTCAAAAAAATTCGTACAGTCATATTAAATCAATCGCAAAGTTTAACAGAAGCTGGCAATCAAAATGAACATCGGCACGCAGAAAATAAGACAACATGTAGCAAATATCTTACAAATTGAATACGTTATTTAAATTTATTTGGAAAAAACACAAGGAATATCAAGGAAATATAGCCAAAATTAAGAACAATTTATATAATCATGTAATCTTTAAAAAAAAACAGTCGTAAAAAACTTCAAAATTAATTTTGTTATCTTAATTCTATAAATAAAATGTAAAACTTATATAGACCGGAATGTGTTTTTGATAATCTAAAGGTCGGGAATATCAAATTTTTTTAAAAAAATAAATAATAAATCGAGAGCCTAAATCAATATATAATTGACTCGGGAATTCTAAGAATCTCGTAAGTTGAACGCCTTTCGAACTTCGTGTGAACTACGCGCGTTGCTGCAATCTCGACGCACATGTTGTATCTTAGTCGAAGGTTTGTTGCAGTGAGTGCTCGTTGCGCAGAGCTTTTTACGTGCAACATGCAACATGATGCAAGTTCGGAAAGCTACTGCAGCTGAGCACGCGTGTTGTAGCCACCCAATGTACCACCCATTCCCAACTGACTGCATTTACAGTTTGTGGTAACAGTTGCTGCACCACTCGCGGTGGGGCACTTGTAACATGGTTCTAAGTTGTAAGCAACTTCCGGGCAACTCAAGCGGACTTTGTGGGCCACCGACGCGTCATGCAGCGTCATCGTCGTCGTCGTCGGGAGAGGCAGCGCAGTGAAAGTGCCGCAAACTTTTTACTTTCCTTACCGCGCTTACTGCTGCGGCAAATTGGCACAGGGCGTTCAAGGTGTGGACTTGGTGTGGACATGGATAGAGTGTGTAAAGGATGGGGAATGGGGAGGGCAGAGGGTCGCGGCGTCATTTGGTCGTCTGCTGCAATTTTGCTGCAGTTGTTTGCGCTGCTGTTTGGCCTTTGCCATTGCCTTTTGTTTGTTTGTTTGTTTGCCTTCGTTTTGCCAGCCCGCTACCCGTTGCCCGCTGACGTTGCAGCCGCTGTCAACGTCTGTGTTGGAGCCCCTTTTGAGATCGTTGAATAATTAAAAACCATAGCTCGACTTTTGTGCCAGCAGTCGAGCAAACAGCTTAGCCTGCCCTGGGTCAAAGTTGGGCCAACGGGCCGTATACGTCACGTCACGTTCCGTTCTCTCTCTCTCTCTCTCTCTCTCGCTTCTCGCTTTGCTGTCTGCATTTCATGGCTGTTCTACTATTTTTATGGCGACATTTCACAATTATGCTTATTACTTTTTAATGTCCGTTGGCTTGCGTGAGCCGTCATTTGGCTTGGCTGTTTCATGCTCCATGCTCCCCCCTGCCTAGGTAGGACTCGGACTGCCTCTATGCTCCTTTATGTGCAGCCAAGCGGCTCATTTAAAAATAGCTTTTGTTATGACATTTAGCTGGTGACCTCTTCGCCTTCTCCTTGCCTTCTCCTCATCCCACCCCCCTCCCCCCCCACATCACCCTTTCCCTTGGCACCTGCACCAGTTGCAACGTATAACGCAAAGCTGATTAAGCCTCGCAAGCGTCCAGTGTTCTATTTTCATAGAAAATCAATTTTCCTACCCATCCCTTTCAGGATCCATGTTGGCGTGGCATTATAACGGAACATTTTAAGCTTTTTTTTGGCTCTTTTTTAAAAGTTCTTTCATTTTCTATAAATAGCGTACAAGGCGAAAACTTGTGCCAAAAGTAAGTAGGAAATTAAGAAGACTCGAGTACAACTTGAGACATTACTTTAAATAATTGAAGGCTCATTTTAGGTAGTTACTTTCTTAATAGATATAGTATTAATTCACATTTAATAGTATTAATTCACATGTATTCATTTTCATATGATATTACTGAGAAGTGTATCAAATATTCTTTATAATATTTTGCATTTTTTCAACATTTTAAACTCTTTCTCGGGTTCAGTTCAATAAATTCATCCCTATATTTGCTGCTGACCTTTCGCCAGTGACCTTTTGTGGTCGCAACTGGTTGATAATCTGGCGTTTCTGTAACGATTTTTGACTGCTTCTTCCGAGAGTCAAGTTCAATTTACCTTCCCTTTCAACTGTCGTTTCAATTTCAACGGCAATTTGCGACAATCGTGTATTGCGCCATAGTTCATAAATGGTTACAATTGTGGTGCACCCACACGGGTACACACACACACACACACACACACAAACACACACTGGGACTGGCTCGCACGCAATGGCAAGTGCAAAGTGTTGGGCGTGAGTTGGTTACGGGGGCGTGTCAGGCAGAGTCACGGCTACGACGTTGAGTAAGTGAACAGCCCCGACAGCTCTTGTACTTGTACCTGCCCCACTGTGCAAGTGTGAGTGTAAGTGTGTGTGTATATGTTTCTAGGTAATGGTAATCATCGGTCGTCACTAATGAGATTTTCCGTGTGTGTGTGTGTGTGTGTATGGGTGGGTGTGTGGGAAAATGCCTTGTGCTAAGCAGAAGGAAATTCTCGTTCTGTTGCTATTGTTGATGTTTTTGTTTTTTCTCCTTTTTGTGTCGTTATTTTCTCTTATTGTTCTTGTCGCTGTCGTCATCAGTGGTGAATTGTTAACGGAAGCGAAGATTATAAAACCATTTTGAATGCTGAGTGCAATGCAATTAGTGGGAACGCGAAACGTGCGCCTCGGCATATGCAATGCAAATTTCCTACACTTGCTTTTCACGCGTTCGCTGCTTCCCTCGCACAGTCACACACGCGTGCTCTTGCTTTTTCTTCCTCTCTCGCACACACTCTCGGGCCAACGTGCGGTATGCGCAATTTGTGTGTGTTTTGTGTTGGATGTCGTCGCGTTGACCGCGAGTGGCAACTGTAAAATGGTAGCATGGGCAATGCGGTAACTAACCGCTAGGAAAAGAGACAGCGTGTGGGAGAGAGAGAAAACGAAAAAGAGGCATTGTTGAAACGAAGAAGACCTCGCTACATTAAACAGTCTAATTCGCATAGTATACTATTATTTAAATGATCACTGTCAACTACTCGCTGTAAGATACTCGCTATCAGCTTCTTGCTTCAAAGTACTCGCTGAAAACTACTCGCCATCAGATCTTTGCTTTAATCTGCTCACTACAAGGTACTCTCTACTCTCCACTTGGTATAACTTACTCGCTGTAAGGTACACTCTATAAGAATCTAGTTCTAAGCTTCTCGCTACAAGCTACTCACTACTCAGCTTGTCGCCATCAGCTATTTACCATCAGCTACTCGCTGTAAGCTACTATAAGCTACTCGCTGTAATGCACTCGCTGTTAGCAACTCTCTGTAAGCTACTCGCTGTAAGCTACTCGCTGTAATGTACTCGCTGTAAGCTACTCGCTGTAAGCTACTCGCTGTAAGCTACTCGCTGTAAGCTACTCGCTGTAAGCTACTCGCTGTAAGCTACTCGCTGTAAGCTACTCGCTGTAAGCTACTCGATGTAAGCTACTCGCTGTAAGCTACTCGCTGTAAGCTACTCGGTTTAAACTACTCGCTGCTCACTTTAAGCCAATCGCTCTAAATACTGTTCACTTTATTACAGTTTCTAAGGTACTCCCACTCTCCGCTTGTCGCTCTATTGTTTGCACTGTCATTCCGACATCACACTTTAACGATAAGGCCACTAACGAGTAGCTGTAAATCGTCAGACATACACACATCCACACAGGCAGACAGTACACAACACCCTTGACTGACACATGCGCCTGCATTTTGCATGGAGCTCTGCACAAGCTTTGAAAGGGATTTGATTGCCCGTCTATCAACGCAATTATCGTTGCCAATAGCCATTTGAAATTAGTGTGCAAGTGTGAGCGAATGTGTGTGTGTGTATGTGTGCATGTTTCGATTGCCCACTTGTGTTTGCCTGTATAATTAGCAGCCAAAGCAGGCGCAATCTATCGATCCGGAATGATTCGACGCCATCTGGACATCACCTTGTCCGTCTGTCTGTCGTCAGCGTGATGGAGGCATAGAGGGGGTTTAAGGCACAAGTTTTATGTAAGATGCGGTTAAGTGTTGGCAAATAGCCAAGTAATTAGTTCACTTTAAGCTAGATCTCTTTGGGACAACCCAATTACGTTTAACAGGCCAATCGAATTTGGCTTTAAGCAGCTGCACTTCGCAATCCCATTCATTTTTCTTTCAGCGAAAGCGGAAGGAAACGCGACAGAAAGTGATGAAACGGCATGGAACAAACGAAATGAAACCTAACCGAATACCAATACTAAAACCAAAACCAATGCCAATACCGCACGGTCACGTGGGTGCGACTCGTTATGGCATGCTACAAAAGTAGTTTGCCAAAAAGTTTTATGCGTCAATAACAACACGAAGAAGTTCGGTAAGGTTCGCTTGTGTCGCAACGAATTACGTATATACTTTCTAAGCTGTTCAAATTAAATTTCCTTCATCTTCTGACTTATCAAATCTGAAGCGCTTTTTATATTTATTTACACGGATTAGGAAATAAAATAAAGAAAAGAAGTTTTACTTATCAGATAGTTAACATAAAAAAATGGTTCTTAATTGATGAACTTGATATTCAGCTGAGAAATTTTCGAATATTCGAGAAACCTTCTATTGCATCAGGATTTTAATTGCGGTTTTTTTTGTAAACGATTGACTATGGATTTTGATTAAGGATTTCATTTGATACGACTTATAGCGATTTTCTTTAAAATTGTATCGAAATACTTTCATGAATTCCAGAGAAGCTTATTTCTTCAATTAACATTATAAAGCTGAATAGAAAAAAACATATAAAAAGTTATATTTATTAAAGCTTTTATAGTATATGAATATATATGAAAAGTCCCTTTAACAGTTCATACACAATTTGAGTACAAAGAATGCGTTGGAATTCCCCAAAAAGTGTGCTACAGAAATTGGCAGCATAATCTTGAAATATTCTATATGAACATACCATACATATGTATGTACATATGGTAACTCTGAAGTACTAGCCGAGTGAATAGACTCGCTGGTTTAAGTGTGTACTCATATTCGCATTCGCATTCACATTTGTAGTCGATGCGCTGCTGCAAAATGTTTTTACGGACCTTTTTATTTTTCGGTTGCCTGCGCAATATGCTTGCTTGCCCCTCGCTGTTGTTTATGGTTGTTGTTGTTGTTGTTACTGCTGCTGCTGCTGTGACACAGTTCATGGCAACTCAAATTGTTGCCCACTTGCAACTTTAATGCTGCGCCACCGTCGTCGTTGCAGTCGAGGTGTTGCCATCGCCGTCGCCGTCGTCGTCGTCACAAGTGCTAAAAATTGTTGTGTGCCTTCTCGTGACATGCCCCTACTCCCCGCCTCCTACTGTTGGCAACTCTCGTACCTTCAGGTGCGACATGGCAACCAGAAAACAAGCAGCAAAAACCGTGGCAGCAATAACAAAAAAATAAAACGCAACGAGCCAACATCGACTTTTGCATGTACAAAGTCAAGGCTATCGCCCATTGTTGTCCTGGTACCGAAAGTACCTTCCCCCACTCGGACCTATGCCTCGTTACCTTGCTCCTTGAGCTTCCGCTTCGCAGCCTCCCTCTTTGAACACGGCTCTGCCATTAAAAATATCTTTCTTCTACCAATGCTCGACCAATTGTTTCGTGCAACCAATTGTTTAAGTGCCTCCAGCTAAGCAATCTCTTGAAACTGAGCTGATTATTGACTCATGGCGACGCAAATAGTTCAGCTTCAATTTAAAATATTTATTTATAGCCCCCACACATACATACGTACAAATGTTTCATGCTATTATTGTTTTGAAGTCGAGTAGATTTAGGTTTCTTGAAGTAATTCTGATAGAACGCTTGACCTTGAACTAATTTAGTTCTTGAGCGGAATATGATATTACTTTTTTAGCTTTTGTAACTAGGTCGCTTCAAAGATTCTAAAGTAGTGCCAAAAGTGAAAGAAGCTTAAAGCAGAAATCAACCTTTCTCTGTGAATTTTGATGTAATTCGCAAGAGGTTGAAATCAGACACCAATATAAATGGTAAAGTATTTTTACGAACGCATTTTCATATTTCCTTAAACTTATAACAAAAATATATATGTAGCTTTCTTGCCCGATTAAGATTAAACAGTATTATATTAAGATTAAACAGTATTATATTAAGATTAAACAGTATAAAACTGCTGGCAATTGAAAGGATACTCCTTTACGACTTATATAGTGCACTATACCGTAGATGATATAAAAGGATACTTCTTTACGACTTATATAGTGCACTATACCGTACATTATCTAAAAGTACTCTTCAGCACATAACATAGTCCATGGTATAACTCACATTCAATTACGTAAGCAGTCAATAACGTTAGGTTACTACGTTGCTGCTATCACCTTACAGATCGGTCGGGCACGATTTGCAGGCGATGCAACAAAGGATAAACGTGAACAATGCAAATAAAAACAAAAAAACAACAACAAGAAATGAACAGAACACGTGACAGTGACACGGAAAAGTGACAGGGAAGAGAAAAAGTGACTGCAAAAATGAAAGAGAAGAAAAAATGGAATGGAAATTGGCGAGTTATGCTAATCAACTGTGACAGCCGAGGGCAGCTTCGTGGTGAGCCTCGTGGGGTCGCAGGGATATGGGGTCTAATTACCTGTGTAACAACAGAGACAGCCAAGCAGACACAGGACGTAGAGCAGCCACATGCAGCAGGACATGCTGCCGCCACCGCCGCTGCCGCCACCGCATGCCGTCAGTGAGGCGTGCAGCGCTTCGACGCGGCTCATCCGCAACGTGCTGCAGCGTCGCCAGCTCGTGTTGCGTTCATTGATTGTTGTTGTTGATGCTGCTGCTGCTGCTGCTGCTACTGCTGTTGTTGTTCTCCTCGCTGTTGTTGTTGTCGTTTTTGCTGTTGCTGTTGTTTTGATTGGTGCTGCTGCTGCTACTGCTGCTACTGCTGCTGGTGCTGCTGTTGGGCGCCACGTAGCTGCAGCTTGCCGCCCAGCGGAGCGCTTTGTCATTGTCAGGCGATGATTTTGAATTTGGCGATGGCTGCAACTGCTCTTCTGCTTTCACTCACTCACTCACTTTTCTCTCTCTCTCTCTCTCTTTTTTCTATCTCTGTCTCTGTCTCTTTCTCCTGCTCGCCCCCTACTTGGCTGGCTGCCGCTTCAGTTGCTCCTGTCGTCGTTGTTTTCGTCACACTGTGCGGGTAGCTGCACAAAGTTAAACATACTTAAGTTGATTGGCATGAGAGCAGGATAAGTAGACTGGGCAGACTGGGCAGACTGAGCAGGGCACGGCCTTCGCTTCCAGCTACACTGAGCGAAACAGCTAAGCAATTTGCAAAACCAAAAGCTAATTGATTTTATTATGCTGACAGTGCTGCTTAGTTGTTATGATTAGGGGTGTTCACATCAGTTCAACATTCAATTTAAGTTTATATTTTTGCACACACTAAATTTTGACACATCCAAAAAAAATGCGCAAATAATAAGCAATAAAATCGATTGTGCACGCACTGCTTTCGCTCAGTGTAGTAAGCTGCTCTCACAGTGGCTGCACTAAGTGTCTCAAAGATGCTGAGTCGTTGTGAAAGGCACACACACTCACACACATAGACACAGTTCTGTGGTATTACACGTATTTGTAGCAGACTTCTAGGCGCAACTCAAAGTTATTTGCATGGAAATTGGAATTGCAATCGAATCATATTCGCATATTTCACACTTGATTCAAAGTATTTGCTGAGAGTGTGTGGGTGTGTGAATGTAATTGTGTCTCTGTGTGTGTCCCTGTGTATGTCTCTGTGTGTGTCCCTGTTTTTTTTTTTTTTTTTTTTTTGTGTGTGTCCCTGTGTATGTCTCTGTGTGTGTGTGTGTGTGTGTGTGTGTTGCAGATCAGCTGTTTTGTGAATTACTCTCGCTGCCGTCGGCCAACGTCGACGCTGGCAGCGGCCTCACATGTTTACAACATTTCTGCAGTGGCCCCAAGGGAGCAAGGTGGGAGGGGAAGGGAAGGGAAGGGGAAGGGGGGTAGAGAGACTCGGGCGTGGGCCAATGGGTGTGAGCGTATTTCGGCATTGCACTGCGGCTGTTGCCAAGAAATAATTTGTGCGCTCTTTGTGCCATCTTCGTCTGCTTCTAGTTCCTACTTGCGGTTGCTTACTGGGCATGTGACACACAAACACACTCACATACACACACACACACATTGAAAGCGTCTTTTGTGTCTTTAATTTCAATCTCATAAATTATTCGCATAGCTCGACTGCGACGAGTTTCACAGCGCATTTTATGGATTTTCTTTGCCTCTCACATTCGCATACACACACACACACACATGCACATTAACATGTACACGCACTCACACATTGATTTTCTCATATTTCCGTTTCGTTTCGTTTCGTTTTCGTTTTTGTTTTGTTTTTTGGTTTTTTTTCGGCCCATTTTGGCACATTTCAAGGTTTGTCTCTTCCCATTCTTGTTCTTGTTCTTGCTGTTGCTGTTCTTCTTCTTCTTGTACTTACATCTCTCAAAAATGTTTCGCTTTGACACCGTCTTTCGCACGCGAGCACTAAAAATACTTTAAGTACAACAACGAAAAGCAACAAACCAAAAACAAAAACAAAATGAAGATTAGACTCCCTCTCTCTCTCATACACACACAGCACACTCGAACAAAACAAAACAAACACACACACATACGGACAGACACACACACATAAACAGGGACAGACACACGCACATAGGCGTTCGCGTTCACGTTGAGAGCGCAAACTTCGCCTCCATCTTCTGCCACATGCGACCCACAACGGACGGACTGTGCCGACAAAATGGCGTGTGTAGCACGCGGGGATTGAAGCGAGGCGAAATTCTAAACACGCCGCCAACGCAGCAGCAACAACAATAACAATAAGAGCAGCGGTAGTGGCAGCTGTAGAATTGTAACTACAACTGCAACGTGAACTGTATTTTAACGCCTTTTTTAGAATTGACTTTCGCTCTTTGTTGCTGTTGCTGCTGTTGTTGCTGCTGCTGTTGCAAATTGTTGCTAACTTGGCGCCCACTAACTTGGCGAAGAAACGAACCGAGCCAAAGAGCGCCGAGTCGAGCGTCGCCAGCGACTGCAGCGTCGCGTTTGCAAATGTCAACTGAGCAACGCGTTTGGGACAATGTCGCCAGCGGCGAAGCCAACTCGAACTTGTTTGCGAGGCGCGTATCGAACATGTTGCAAGCGAAGCGTATGCATTCTCTTTCAGGAGTTTTGCTTAGTGCGGGCGGCTTCGAAATATAAATAAATTTATCATTTTATAATGAATAAATATAAGAAAATAAAAAATACTAAACATTTATAAATAAAAACAAGAAAATACCAAACATTTATAAATAAAAACAAGAAAATACCAAACACTCATAAATAAAAACAAGAAAATACCAAACATTTATAAATAAAAACAAGAAAATACCAAACACTCATAAATAAAAACAAGAAAATACCAAACATTTATAAATAAAAACAAGAAAATACTAAACATTTATAAATTAAAATAAGAAAATACCAAACATTTATAAATAAAAACAAGAAAATACCAAACACTCATAAATAAAAACAAGAAAATACCAAACATTTATAAATAAAAACAAGAAAATACCAAGCACTCATAAAAAAAACAAAAAAATTCCAAACATTAATAAATTAAAATAAGAAAATACCAAACATTTATAAATAAAAACAAGAAAATATCAAACACTCATAAATAAAAACAAGAAAATACTAAACATTTATAAATAAAAACAAGAAAATACCAAACATTTATAAATTAAAATAAGAAAATACCAAATATTTATAAATAAAAACAAGAAAATACTAAACATTTATAAATTAAAATAAGAAAATACCAAACATTTATAAATAAAAACAAGAAAATACCAAACACTCATAAATAAAAACAAGAAAATACCAAACACTCATAAAAAACTTGAAAATACCAAACATTTATAAATAAAAACAAGAAAATATCAAGCACTCATAAAAAAAACAAAAAAATTCCAAACATTTATAAATTAAAATAAGAAAATACCAAACATTTATAAATAAAAACAAGAAAATATCAAACACTCATAAATAAAAACAAGAAAATACTAAACATTTAAAAATAAAAACAAGAAAATACCAAACATTTATAAATTAACATAAGAAAATACCAAACATTTATAAATAAAAACAAGAAAATACCAAACACTCATAAATAAAAACAAGAAAATACCAAACATTTATAAATAAAAACAAGAAAATACCAAACACTCATAAATAAAAACAAGAAAATACCAAACATTTATAAATAAAAACTAGAAAATACCAAAGATTCTAAATACTTCATCCAAAATATTATATTTCAAATCGTAAAGGACTTTTAAGCTATTCTACTTGATTTCCTCAAAAACCGCGTGACAAGCAATGTAACTACTTTTGTTGCATGCAACATGTTGCGAGCTCGCTGCCGTTTATTCAAATGTAAGCTCGTTTCCCAATCGTTATGCAGCAGCTTTTCAGCCAGTTTTAGTCAAATGAACCATAAAATTGCCCAAAAAGCTTGATGGTTAATGTTTAAAAGGTATGAAAATGCGTTAAGAGCTTATTAAGGTTGTTGCATGCAACATGCTGCAAGTTCTTCGTTCGAAACAACTTGCAGGAGCTTTCCCGCAAGTTTACTTACCCGCAAAGCTTTCATTGAGCATGTACGATGCTTAGTGCTTTCATGCTTAAAGTTTCTAAAAAGCTCTGTCATTCATTTTTAAATGAGTTCGAAATAAGTTTAAAGTTAAAAAAACTTAAGTAGTGCAATGTCTCAATTTATTTGAAAGTTATTCAAGGTCCTTATATGTAATACTCATAGTTACGAGCTTTTATTCTAAGATTACTCCTAAGTTATGACTAAAGCTTTTAAGTCACCGTAGCGAAGGGTCCCAACTTAAAGTTTTGCTTAGGACTTTTAGTGAAAATCTTGGAAAAACTTTGTCTAATAATTGTAGTGTGGAAGGCAAATTGGTTTACACACGACGTTGCAGAACTTCCTCTTTATTCGACACGTTAACACAGAATGCTTCTCTCAGTCTTAAAGTTAGTTTTACATTCGTTTAACATAGGCTTAACATAGTTCTCGTGTTATATGAGTATCGATATACATAGGCTTAACATAGTCATCGTGTTATATAAGTATCGATACACATAGGCTTAACATAGTCATCGTGTTATATAAGTATCGATATATCAGTGTAACCCTCTACCACTAAGCAATGAACATATAGAGTACTTGCCCAGTGGTCTTCGGATTATTATGACCCCCCGGCCCGAAGCGTTTCACAAGAGAGCGATCGGCTCTCTGCGCACTTTTAGCTACGGGCCTGGCCAGTGTGAAATCAACTGTGTGTTTGTTTTTGTCTTTGTCATCGAGAGCTAAGAGACCGAATTACAGTGAGAAAAAATGGCTATTTGGCGGCAATAACTTTTAACATCTGAAAATATGTTCATTTATAATTTATTGAGTAGATAGATTAAATATTCATATTTATATTATAATATTGCTTAGTGATGGAACGCTCTAATAGGGCGGGACATTACATAAAAGGAACGTTATCAGCCCTTCCATTGCCGCTTTGCCGTGTATAAAAGGAACGTTATCGACCCTTCCATTGGCGCTTTGTCGTGTATAAAAGGAACGTTATCGACCCTTCCATTGCCGCTTTGCCGTGTATAAAAGGAACGTTATCGACCCTTCCATTGCCGCTTTGCCGTGTATAAAAGGAACGTTATCGACCCTTCTATTGTGCGTCAGTCTCTTGGCTCTCGACGCCGAAACACAAAATTGACTTCAGGCTGCCAGTAAGCTGGCTGAAGCATTTCGCTGTTGACAAACTGCACAAGCAACGCATACATTCATATGCGAGCTTGTGCATACATAGCACACATACATCGAAACGATGGCTAGCGCCAAAAAGATATATGCCCATGCTCATCGTTTCGCTGTCGTTGTGCGACTGAGTTGATGCCGCTGTTCGCTGTTTCTGGATTGCTCACCAAAGAGAGCTGATCGCTCTCTTGTGAAATGCTTCTGGGGGGTCATAATAATCCGAAGACCACTGGGCAAGTACTTTTCGCTGTTTGAGTACTCTATATGTTCATTGTTTAGTGCCTCTACCAGCCTACTACAGTAGGTATGTCAAATCTGAGCCGATTATAGCTGAATTGTTTGAATTAAAGAATTAATTATAATTATCTTTAGAAAAAGTTAAAGCTAAATTTGCAAGGGAAAGTATAGTAGCAAGAGAACAATGAAAAGAGGGTGCCAAGAAAGTTAAAGACACTTTGAAATAGAACGGCAGAAGAAGTGGAAGTAACATATCGAATAAGATGTCGACTATCGATATTGATATTAAATAAGTTTCTGTTGATCAAGAAGTTAAATGGTAAAACAACAAAATTTATATCGTCGTGCACTCAGTTTTATTGGGCAACAGAAATAAAATTTATGCTTGGCTTAAAGGATCAACGCTGTTACTAGCGACGTGCCTTCAGGGCAATGCAGGAATCGATCTCTGCATTGATCAGCTCGATGGCTTCGATGGCATCTTCGGCGGCATGGTGGGTGCAAGCGTTGCCGTCGGTGAGCACAGCCGGAATACGTTCGTTGGTGCTCTTGCTGATGGTCTTGAGCGAGGAGCGTGCGTTCACCAGGTAGACCGTGGCCTGGATGTAGAACTTGGCCATGCACGATTGCTTGAGGACAGAGTTCTTGTAGTTATTGCACTTCTGGTAGGTGCGACCCAGTGAGTAGCCTCCGAAGACCAACTGCTGCGTTGCCTGGTTAACATCGCTGACTATTTGCGCAGACTCGTGGGCGGCACTTACGCCACACTGATGGCTCTCCTCGTGGGCGGTATCCAAAACGCGTGCGAGTTGCGCTTCCTGTGCATCAACACACTGTGGACTTGCCTCACGACGCGCCTCTACCTGCTCCACTGCCTGCTCCAGTTGCTGTTGCGGTTCCACGACAATTTCCTCATATTGATGAACCAAAGTCTCGGCGGCAGACTCCCCCAATTTGACCATAGAGTCGACCAAGCTCTGCAGCTGTGCCTCAAACGGGGCAGGCGGGGTCAGTGGCTGGGCGTGGCTCTGGCCCAGAACTAGGCAAAGAGCCAGGACTACAATGTTTGCGGTGGCGTTCTTCATTTTCCCCAATTATTTTGTGGTTTCTGTTTCGACTTGACTCGCCGTATTTATAGTCAGGTCTAAGACCTCTTCCAGCTGGCAGGGCCATCTTATCGCCATTGCAATGTCGATTCGATTCCGTACGGATAATCTATCGTAAATCATGGAGCGCATTTACGAGCCACTTTGATGAGTCGTTAAATTGATTTGCGCTAGTTAAGATTAGGCATACAAGGCTCCAACTGTTGTACGTAGTATCTTCAGGCGATTATCGATCGACCGATTAGCCAATTATAGTCCGAATTTGCAGACATCTTTATGGTTTATAGCTTGGGTTTATTTTGGTCTGATCTGGCCCAACCACCTTTGGATGTGTCCCCATATAGTTCAGATCGATTTTCGATTTGCAAATGTATGTTGGACCCTGAACAGACAGTAACCTAGGTGATATTCTACCCAATTGAACGTGGGATAAAAATCGAAACAACATTAACTGTGATACTTATATGTATCCAAAAATAGAAGATACACTTTTGTTTTGATTTTACCAGATTTTGACTTTAATGAATGATTTTCATTGACATGTTTCCATAATTGAATATTTCTTGTTCAAGTTGTGAAAGCAAAGTGTGCTCGACTGTAATATACCCAGTCCAATTACTTAATATTTAATAATAATAATAAACTCTGTGTTGCATACTTTGCAGGGAGCGCTTGGAGTTCAGTAGGCCCTTAAAATTATTTCTTAAATATCTTGTATGTTTATTATCCGATCGCAACCAATCTACGGGTATCAGGTATATATACACAGTCAAATGTACTCGACTATCAAACACCCTGTACATTGTACAGTAGAATAATTTATGTGAGGATGTGTTGATTCCTTTCTTTCCCTATTCCCAGTTCCCAGTTCAGTTTTCACTGTATTTTTGTTGAAATTTCTGTAGCATAGGTACTTTCAGAAAAGTGGTTAAATAATTAAAGACTCTCAAGACATTTGATTCATATCCGGTTGCGAAAAGCAAAGTTAAAGTAAAGTTATGGAAGGCTTTTGATATTCTTGGCTTGAAACGGGGCCAATCGATTGACCGTTGTAGTTCACACACAACACACAGGTTAAGCTTAAGCTGCTGACAGTGTCCATCAGAAGTTTCCATTCCTGTCGGCTTGAAAGGGGTTAGGGGTGTTCGGTCTTCATTCTTAGATTTATTATTTATAATCCAATACGAGCGCATTTGGTGTAAATTTTAAATCAAAAATACATATGCATTATTAATGTCAGAGTCATAAGCACTGTGTGAGAAGTACCCCTTCCCTCCTCCCTCCCTCTCCTCGTCTCACCTAACTCTCTCAGCTCGCTTTGGCCTCGAAATGCTTAGCATTTAATTACACACACACAAGTTACTTACATAGTTTTGATAATTATTGGACTATGAGTGGCTGTCGCCGATTGCCGCCTAGTCAAGCATTTCCAACTCTGCCGCCTGCTGCTGCTTTTGACCAGCTTCAAATGAGGGGCTTAACGGCGACGGGCCTATAGTCGATTTTCGTGTTTACATTGAACTTAAAAAACTCGAAAACGAAACTGAAACTCAAAACCAAACCGAAACCCAAAACTAAATCCGAACTAAAGCCTAAGCTTAAAATAGAAACGTGGCAACTGGGGCAACTGTGGCGAGTGAGCTCGACTGTGGGACACGCTGTAGACTGCAGGTCAGAGAATGATAAGAGTCGAGGATGTTATCGATACATTGCAAATATTGAATATTATCGATAAAGTATCCATTAATAGATTTGATAAAAAAACATCCAATTTCAATATACAAACATTTTAAAAACTATATTAGTATGTATATATACGTATCTATGTAAATATTAGTATTTAATGTATAAGTCAAAACGCCAAAGGAATCATTTATTAAAAAAATGAGTACACTTTTTGATGAGTATGATTAAATTTTGTGTTTTGCTGTGCCTTGTGAAATACTATACTCAAAAATTTGATAATGAGCACAGTATTTTTGAGTATAGTTTTGAGGTGTACACTGTACAGTCACAGTACCTTACTGTATTTTTTGATCGATATGATCTATTATCATTGTAATAATAGTTTAACATAAGTTCTTTACAATTTGTTATGGTTTCTTTATAACTGTTGAAAACTGGTTGCAGGTAACAAAAGTAAAGCAATATTATGTAACTAAGTTAGTTTGGCGTCAAAAGTGAAAATAATAATAATGAGTGTGACTTAAGAATGACTAAAGTTGACAATAATTTTAAGTGTGACCATTCATTATTTCGGTGTATTCAATTCAAGAAGGTGTGTAATGAGTATCATAAAGAACGAGTACTGTATAGGATTGTTACCCTGAAATGAATTTATTCATGCAGGGCTATAATAACTATATGCACATTTATTTCTTCATTTAAACACCATGCAACCGGTTGTAATAATCTGTATTATCGTATAACATCGTCTCACAATAACAGCGCATTACTTTCCTACATACATTTGATGACGAGTTACTTTTGCAGACTACCCCTTTGGCATATGTAAACTCTAGGGTAAATGAGTGTTACTAGAAACGCCTTAAACTTGTTGCTGCGTCAAATCGAATTCTGAGTCCAAATTAAAATTTTCAAATCAAAACCGTTGGCCATCAGACAACTTGTCATTGTGTGTAGCACACATAAATCATAAGAACCACAAGGCGCAGAGTGATATACGATATATATACTTAAGAATACCAATTCGTATTATACGATTGTTGAAATCTTTCAAATTGTTTTTATCTATTTTTGGGTAAAGTGAAGGGATCAAGGTTAGAGAGCTCGTTTCAGGGTGAACAAGAGAAGATATATAGTGGACACTAATGTTGATCTTTAAAGTCCTAATTAGTAAGTAAGTATATGTAAAGCTTTTACTGCTGGTTCATTCCTGGTTCCAGTTAAATCAAGTTAAGAACGCAATGATTTTGATTGCATTTGCTCAACATCAACAGATGTTTTTGATAATGTGCGATAAAGTCGATATCTCTTCTATATAGCGGACACGTGTTGCAATGTTATATTAACAGCAGATTAACATGTTGTGATAAAAGACTGAATGATAAGCGGCAGCAGCACACGAAGCGAGTTTAACAAAAACAACAACAACAACAAGGCAGAAATTTGTGCTACAGTGTGCAACGTGCAACGGTGCGCATTTCAAGGGCAGCGTCAACGCGTTGCAAAAGTGCTGCGCAACTGTTGCACGACACTTGAGAGTGCGAGTGTGTGTGTGCGCCCACTTATGGTCAATGTCAAGCAGTAGTTTCTGCTACTGCAAGTTGGCGGCGTTTTGCAATGCAAATGCCAAGCAAATGGCGATTGGCAACAGTCGATTGGCGATTGGCAACTCGCCTGCGCAGCATGCTGCATGCTGCCTGCTGTCTGCCACTTGCCACTTGCCACCTGCCGCGCCACCTTGTGACTGTGTCTGTGTCACCTTCGGGCGCAAAGTTCAAGCAACAAGTTCAAGTGACGTCAGCGCAGGCCCAGCGAGCACAAGAGCGCAACAGTTTGTCAGACTCAACAGTCTCGTGTAGTCGAGCCGCAATTGCGATTATAATAACCATAACTATAAATTGTAAATATAATAGTAACATTAACAAGAACCTGTACTTAAGCGGCTGCTGGGAGTAGTGCGGCACAGTGGAGCGTAAACGCGAATTTTGTAAATTAATTATTTTACAATTTAAACAACTTTTTGTAATTAATTTTTATATTATTACTACAGTAAATTAGTAAATAAAAATAGACAAAAAGAAGTATTTTAAGTAGTATTTCAATATTTTGGGTATGCAGTTGAATAATTAAGAAACTGAAACTAAGAGTAAAGACCTTGAAGGAAAAGTTGGCATACTTTCAAAATATTTCAAAAGTCTTTCTAGTTTAATGTATAAGATCATTAAGGGAATGAATAAGGAAAAGGAATCTACTCTTTCATGTTAACCTTAATTACTAAATATGTACATATATTAGCTATTTGAATAAAACCCACCAAAATTACTGTACTCTTAGGGTAAAAGGGTATTTTAACTTTGTGCCAACTATCTGTCCGTCTGTTTGAAAATTTAGTATCAATATGTGTTTGTATTACTCGCAGATGAACTTTGTATAATTTCTGAAAATTTGATTGCGATCGGATAATTAACATAACAGTTTTTAAAGAAATAATTTAAGGAGGTTTTAATTTCCAAACCTTTCCCTAAGGTATGCAACACAAAATACGCTTAGATTAGAATTTATAGCGTACTTATTCATTTCAATGTTGTACTGTTCAAATGAATGTATTTATGCAGGTCTCTAATACATAAAATGTAAGTATGTACGGGATGTGCAACACTAGGAAGGCACCTTGTCAATCAGTCTACGTAAAATCTTAGAATTCATAAAGAGCACTGGACTGGTAATGGATCTATAAGCTCATCAGGGGTAGAACAGATATTATAGGTTGCAGTACATATACCCCTTTTCAATAATAATAATAATTTAGCCCACTGTGCGCTGCAGCGTAGGCATAGAACGCTGACGCACCGCAGACACAGCGAAGACGCAGTCCCAAAACCAAATTCAAACTAAAACTTAAACTTAAACAGAACTAGAACCAGTTTCGCCATAAGTCGACGTCGAGTCAAGTCGAGCCCCGCCAAGCCGAGTTGAGCCGAGCCGAGCCGAGTCGATTGGCAGCGAATCGAAACGAACCCGAAGCTAAGCTCGAGATGTAGCGACGACGATGACGACGACGCATTGAACTTGCTAGTGATCGGGTTTATTGTTGTCAGTTTCAAAGCAAACGCAAGTCGATACGGTTCGCAAGGCGCAAAAAGCAACAACAGATCAAGAGAGAGAACTTCCAAGACTCACAATAAATTTCAGTCGATTCTTCTACTTGTGTTTTATTTGTACACTTTTTTTGTTTTTGTAATTGTTCCGGTGTTCCCCAACGAGAGAATGACAATTTATGGTCTTCTTGTGCAAATAATACTCATCTGCAATTAGTTGTCGTTGCAACTCAAGTGGAATCCAGTTTGGAAACGAGACTTTACGCTTGCGACTTTACAAGCGGTCAACAATGTCGCCGCCCAACGAGCAGCCCGAGGATGATTTTGTCACCAAGGTGGGTAGAACGTAGATAGCAAGCAAGTGCGACTCTCTTAACATAGCTCGGCTAATCGATATCGATGAAACGGAAGGCGCAGAACATGCATCGCGTGGCAACCAATTAGCAGCCTCGGCCCCAGACAGCACACGGTCAAGGCGATCGCAGGTCTAAAGAGACGAAAATGAGGGACAGGGAGAAAGAGAGTGAAACAAAAACTGATAAAACATAACGATTTTTTGTTTGAGAAAAAAAAAACATTAGCATATTTGATCAATTAAGGCTTTGTGGCATACGGAAATGATTTGTTTTTGTTTAGCTTTGTTCAGTTTTTGTTTTTTTCTGTCAGTTTCCGTTTGCGAACTTCAAAAGTATTGAGGTGTCAAGTAGATGCAGAGAGGGAGGGCAGAGAATCTAGGAGAGCAGGTTAAGGTTAGCAGATATTCAATATCCGACTGAAACCGCATGCAAACCAGTTTAATAGATTCCACTTTCAATTCCAATTGTTTTCTATCGAAATTTCGCTAGGCAGCTGCCCCAGCTGTTATCACGAGTACGTTAATTGATCATCCCAATCAGGGGCTTAAACTATATATACATATATTATATGTGCATGTTAATTCTAGTCGAATCTCCGTCGGAGCAGAGTTCAAGCGTGATGTCATCCACATCAGTTCACATCACATGGAAGTAGATCAGAGTTAATGCATTCCATAAACTTGACTGGGTATATCCAACTAGTGCCTTGGACTTGTAGAACAACTTCGAGTACATGCGTGCTTTAGGTGCGATTTCCTTGTGTTTTTATGTCAAGCTCAACATGCAGTTGAACTCGTGCGGAAGTCGACATTTCTCTTAGTCAACGCGCAATGAGCAACAGTTTCTAGTTCCACAAGCGTATTAGCCTAATGACCCGCCAGATCGTCACGATGATGATCATCTGGCTAAGCTGGGATTCCCCCTTGCCCGTGAACCTGAATCATATCGATTGTGCTGTTCTAGTATAGTGGGGTTCACTTATGGCTTATTGATAAGGCTTGACAGAGAAGGTACCTATTCAAGTACGGTTTCCATAAAGGCTCCTTAAGGCCCGTAACAAGGAGTGAGCAGGGTGTGCGGTGCACAGGGGCTCCCGCCCGCCAGTGGCCCTCCACTAAATGGAACAAGTAGTCAAAGCTATTGTCTACTGACAATCATTTCAAATTTGGTGTCTTTAGTTTCTATAATAGCTGAGATCTTGACGCTCAAACGCTCTTAATATTAAACATGAATATATATATTTCTCAAAAACTATTGCTGATTTTTCCAATATAAAACCAAGAATAGAGTCGATGTAATAAGTATTAGGTTTCTGCATTTTGTGAAATCTTTTAACATATACATAAGTATAAGTATTTCGAGTGTATTTTAAAAGCAAGGCAATTATAATAGGGCCCCCAAAAAGTTTTGTACAAGGGCACCCAAGACTGTCACTACGGCCCTTGCTCCTTAAAGATCGCCCCTCTTTTAATTGCATTAAAAGTCACTCAAATAAGATGCTTAATACGATCTTTATATTTTAATGCCGCAACGTGCTCGAGATTTTATCTTTATTAATGTTCAGTTGCAACCTTTCAAATCTGGCGGTACCAGTTATCGACGAATTAAATTTATATCGAACTTTGGTCTATTTCCAGTCCCGAACCGAATTCAAATTGGAATTTGCAGACAAATATTGTAAATGGCCAGACATAAATTAGACTATGGCAACTAACAAACTAACTAGCCAGACTAACTAAACGTTGTTCAAAATGAAGTTCCGTAACTGCTACGTACTCGTGCCAATTGGCGATGGTGATTGTGGCACCTGCCCGGCAAGGCAAGGCGAAATGACTGAGCAAGAATGCCATAAATTAAACTTATTTTTGGGCATATGCAAAAGTCCAGTTATATATATATTATATATATATATATTAATATGAGTTCAAAAATATATTGTCACTTTCTTTGAAGTATCTTTGTATTTTTTTGCTGCTGTCTCAAGTATATTTCGATGCATCTCTACGAGAGAACTTTGTATCTTAAGCTGTAATTATTGTTGTACTCGTATCTTAAAGATAGACTTGAAGAGCACAGAAATCTATTGAGCAGTATCTAAATCGTTAGCAAAGTATCTTAAGCTGTGCCTATAGCTTAACACTTAGTAACTTTTCAGGCATGAAATTGCTGAGACTTTGTATCTTTGTATTTATATCTCTAGCTGTGAATCTTACGAAGCACATTTAGAATATCTTGTGGCCTGTATCTGGCCAGAACAAGCCGAAACTCGACAATCGCAGAGCAGGGAGACTGTACGCTCCAGTATCTTAATTATTATCGTAGTCAACGTTGCGGAACTTGTCGAGAAAAATCGCAAGTCACAATCGGCTTACACAAAAAAGCCGCAAAAGACTCGAAAAGACAAGATGATGGTGATGATGATCATTGCTGTCGTCATCGTCGATAGATACCACGCGGAATGCGTAATTAACTCTATTTCTTCGTTTTTAGATATGTTTCTGGCATCAAGAACTTCCGCGTGTTTCTGTGTTTCGTATTTCGTGGAGGCGTCCTCCAGAATTGCTTACAAATACCCAGAAATACGCGGGCAGCAAACAATAAAAAAATATTTCATAATTTATTGACTCGAAATCAAACAACAATAAGAACAACAATAAAGAGTCATAAAGCAAGTTGCTTAAGTCTCGTTTCGAGTTCTGCGCTCGATCAGCCTTTGTCAGCCCCCAAAGCGGAGCCCAACTTGGAGCTCCGAACTTGGGATCCATCGTCTTTTTGCTGTGAGTTCAATTCGTGACGTGCCCATACAACTTGTTGTTGTTGTTGTTCTTAGCGATGCTTCTGTGTTTGTTGTAGTTTACGTTGACTGTCATCGAGGTCAAGTTCAGGGAACACCGCTCTGCGAGCGTTAACTTTTAATGTGTGTGTTTGGCTGTGTGTGTTTGTGTGTGTTTGAGCTTCGTAGATTTGTTTGTAATGGCGCGTACAATTTGATTATTCCGATAAAGTCCACATAAAGCGCAAATGAATCAGATGCTTATTTCAATTTTGGCACGAAGTTTCAACGTTGTACAAGGTTCTTCACCTCTCTCTGCCGTGGCCAAGGATTATTGTCGCTGATACAAATCATATTAATAATAATTATAATTAAAGAGTACATAGCATAAATAGTGAGGTATTTGTCCCACCTGCGAGTGTCACATTGGGAGTGTGTTTATCAGAATTATATAATTTGCTGCAAATAATCATTTAATAATATTTTACAAATTTTTACAAAGCCTTTATTGTGATTGTTTTTGATATTTTATAAAACATGTTTTGTAATTGAAATCAATTGATTATTAAGGGGATATTAGCCGAAACTTTGAAAGTTTTTTAAATAATTTTGTTTTTTTTATTTAATATTAAAATAAACTCTTCTTAATATACCCTTCTTCATATACCCTTCTTAATATGCCTTGGAATAAGTAACGAGTATACGAATTTGGTCTTTTTTACAATTTTTTCACTTTATCATATAATTTCTGAAATACATTTAAAATATCTCAATTTGAATATACATTTTAATAAAGTGTACTCCCACGTCACATTCTTCCTCGATGAACATATTTATTATTTTTAATTCTATTGACAACGCGGTGGTTGCTGTTTTTTTAGGTGTCGCTGGTCATGCCCAGGGCCAGAAATCATATAAATTAATTTGATTTATGCTAATTAGTTTATGCATGCGTGCGTAATGTTGGTGTTGTCATTTCGTATTATTGTAACTATTATTATGTTTTTTAATGGCTTTTCCTCCCCCCTGCTAATTGCAGATACCTTCAATAATTGGATTCTTGAACTTGGACTAATTGGCAATTGAACTCCGTGCGAGGTTGAGGACGTGCGACGAGCAGCGAGAAGCGAGTGAAATAGGCGAAATCATAAATTAATTAAGGCTGAAAAGGAATCGAGAATTATGTAGAACTTAAATCATTAGTTGTAAATTTACATTTATAGTTGTTTCTCTAAATAAATGTAATGAATTGATGTGAATTTGTTTGAATGTTTGTGTCAAAATGGGAACTCTCCAGGCAACTTTCCAGAAAAACATGATACATAATAGGAAGAGGGGCAGATAAGTCCAACAAGAAGAACAGAATTTGGTATTGTACATATATCTACAATATACTATATAAATTTCAATGTGTTATCGATACTGTAGTCATTCTCGGTGCATGTTTCCATCAATTTTGAAGATGTACCTAATCGAAATACGGCAATTTACGTCAAATTTTTACTTTACTTGCTTATCTATCGCCACCCGACAATTATTCTGTGGAGCCTCAGCGGACCGATCGCTCAGACACTCGAGTGACTGAACCATCGGACAATTGGTGCCGTTCTCTGATAGGTACAACCGGTACGATGCTCTTTATTGCGCTGCCTGAAAGTATGCAATGCATTGCGTACAGCTGCCAACTATGCATGCAGTGGCATTGCCAACCGTTGCAATTGGAACTTGACGAATAATACAGTCCACAGTGTACAGTGTTCACTCTCATACGACAAAAATAGACGATAGCAACAGTCGAGAACACACTCGACAGTAGGATACCCTTCAACCTATTTTCCGGTTAGTTTAATTTGTTAAATTCACAAACACAAACACATATTATATACTTTTTGCAGTCTGCCACGACTTCTTCTGCCTGTAACATGGTTTGTATAAACTTTTTCGACCATTTTCAATGGTCAAAACATTACCAAAGCACTTCTCATTGAATCAGTAGACCAGAAACTACCAACGTAATTAGTAAAGTGCTCAAAATGTATGAGCTTGCACTGGAGCATGTGGGTTCAAGAAGAACCGAAGTATCTTTTTGCACACATATTCTACAAATATAAAGATTTAATTAAGTTGAATATTTTGGAATTTCGAAAGGAAATCTTTCCTTAAATATAAACCGAACTAGACGTAAAGCTACAGTCGAGCGCGCCCGACTGTGATGTACTCGCTCCCCACCTGACCAACACGATTTCTTAATAAAATGTAACTTCTTTTCCGTATTTTTTGTTGCATACTTTTTACATTTTACTTATTTCTTAAATAACTTTAATGTTAATTATCCGATTGCAGCCAAATTTCAATAAATCAATTTGTTGTGTTCCTTTATGTTTGCTTTAGCACTGGCCTACACTTTGAGGGCGTAGGTTCAAACTAGGTAGGCTATCGAAAGCTGTCATTGACTATCGAGAGCTGCAGACGGGGGGAACAGGAAAGCAAAAAGTGACATATTACGAATATGAAATTAGTAAATCTAATGATGAGGGGCAGCACAAACGAATATGTAAAGCCGAGCGACAATCAACATTCCGTTTGTGTCGCTACCCATTGGCTTCCCTGTGAGTGTGTGAAGTCGTACTGAGAGAGCAAAATTACCAAACGACAAACAGAAGAAGGAGCAATAAGACAGACAGACTGATAGAGAGAGAGATAAAGGCAGAGACTGAGACTGAATCTGAATCTGAAAGTGAGATACAGAGAAGACAGTGAGAGAGAGAGGCAAGGAGAGAGAGAGAGACAATACGCAGAGGGAGTCGAAGGGGTAGCACGGCGAGCTGCAACCAGAGATCCCTCAAGGAACAACATCGATTCGGAGAGGTAGTTTAGCGAGCGAGGAACAAGGCCTCCGAAGGCGGAGGCGGTAGACGGCTGGGGCGCATCTCCACCGTTGCTGCGGATAAGAATTGGACAGTGTTCTCAAGCAACTTTTTGCAGAGGCGGAAGAAATGTATTCAGCCGTAAAGCCGCTGTCCAAGTACCTGCAATTCAAATCGATACGCATCTACGATTCCGTCTTCACCATCCACTCCAAGTGCACCGTGGTCATCCTGCTGACCTGTTCGCTGCTGCTGTCGGCACGCCAATACTTCGGGGATCCCATTCAGTGCATCAGCGAGGAGCGCAACATCAACTATGTGCAATCCTACTGCTGGACCATGGGCACCTACATAGTCAAGCTGGACAACTTCAGTGCGCGACAAACGATGCCCACGATGCGCAGCGTTCGCAATGGTCAGCGTCTGAGCATGCGGCGTCTGGCGGACTACCACGAGGAGTACGCACGTGCCTTGTCCATTGCCGAGGGTGTGGGACCCGAGATTCGAGGCCAGACGGAGCGCATCTATCTGCGCTACTACCAGTGGGTCATCATACTTTTGCTCTTCCAGGCGTTTGTCTTCTACTTTCCCTCCTGCTTGTGGAAGGTGTGGGAGGGTCAACGACTTGAGCAACTCTGTTCGGAGGTGGGCGAGGCGCTGCTCTCGGAGCAAACGTATAACACACGTCTGCGCCTGCTGGTGAAGTACTTCACCACAGACTACGAGGACATGCACTACTGCTACATGGCCAAGTATGTGTTTTGCGAGCTGCTCAACTTTCTGATCAGCGTGAGTAAGTCGCGTCCTCAAGTTGCCAGCTCCGATCAGCCCCTCTTCTTTTTTTCCTCTTTCCACCCGGATAGATTATGAACATACTGACACTGGAGGTATTCCTCAATGGCTTCTGGACGAAATATCTGCACGCCCTCGCGACGATACCGCTGTACGACTGGGATCGCTGGAATCGCATCTCATCGCAGGTCTTCCCCAAGATAGCCAAGTGCGAGGTGCTCAAGTTTGGGGCCAGCGGGACGGCCAGCATTATGGATAACCTCTGCATCTTGCCACTAAATATACTCAACGAGAAGATCTTCGTGTGCCTATGGTGCTGGTTCCTCCTAATGGCCATTGTATCCGGTCTGAATCTGCTCTGTCGCCTGGCTATGATGCTTAGCCGAACTCTCCGTGAACTGATGATACGCAGCCAGTTGCGCTACATGACGCGACAGCATGTGCAGCAGGTATTCAGGAATCTCACCATCGGCGATTGGTTTCTACTTATGAAGGTCAGCGTCAATGTGAACCCTATGCTCTTTCGGGATCTCATGGAGGAACTTTGCGAGATGCGCGACTCGCGTAGCTCTTCGTCATCCCAAACTCTGCTCGACACTCACGTCTAGCAGTAGCTAGAGTGGAGCGAGTAGGAGAGACAAAGAAAGAAAAAGAGAGAGAGAGAGAGAGAGAGAACCAGCCATGTCACGTGTTGTTACTGTGAATGATCAACTGTCGACTGTGAAGCTCGCTGTGTTTTGTGTCTGTCCAAAAACGTATATCTTTTATTTTTCCCTATCTACAAATACAAATGTATATTTAGTTGTAGTCGGTAGGTCGTTGTGGGCATAATATATCGTAATTTTCTATTAAGATCATAGATATCTCTGCTATTACTGCATGAAGCTAAAGAATACTTTAAATTTTTGGTGTCTACAGCCCTGTAAATACGTTTTTATATCCCTGCAGAGTGTAAATTGACTTTACTTGCCACGCACCTTAGGAGACATCTCAGAACCTGTAATACGCATATAAAATTTCATTAGAATCGGTCGACTATATCATATAGCTCCCATAGAAACAATCGGCGGAAATGAAGGATTTTTTATTATGACTAGTTCTGATTTTAGGAATAACTTATCAGTGCCAATTAATGTGAGACATAATATTGAAAATACACAATATCATTCAATTCTGCACCATTAAATATCAGTACGATCGAAGAATATAAGAACCTGCACGGGTAAGCTTCTCGTTTTCTTTGATCTATACTGTAAATTCTCACAGGTAACTGCAGCTGTAGTAATTCTTTTTTTGTATTAATTATCGTTTCTTTGGTTCACTTTATAAGCATCTCGGCGGTGGCTTCATTGTCAGCGAGGCAAGCATGGCGACACAGAAGGCGGCACAGTTGATGAGAATTGCGGCAGGAAGATCCACCACATTACGCAGCTGTGAAGGTTCCACTTCTTGATCCCGATCGCTGACAAGGGACAAATCGCTGCTCCTGCTAGTGCCCTCTTCACCGTTTGGTATGTTACAACTGCATTTGGAATCCGTCATCGCCATTGCTAAAATATCGTATATTTATTTTAACAGATAATTTATGTATCGAGAATTTGTTTTAGTTCTATCAAATGTTTGTGTTCTATCAAAGCAAATGTCTAACTGCTTTTTTAGTAACCAGAATTGCTTCAAATTGTTCAGTTGAGACTATATTCGTAGCATGCTGCAATCGTTGCATAGTGGATCACTATAGCACTTGTATAGAAAGTTTATTTCACTTTCGTAGAAGCCACGTCTGATCTTCTGCAAAACTCATTGATTAAAACATTCACCCACTCATTCATTCAGTCATACATTTATACATGCATACATTCATACATTTATATACTCATACATTCATTGATGCATTCATTCATACATCTATGCATTAATCTAAAAACATACATTTGCACAAAGTTAGTATACCCTTTTTTGACCATTTTCAATGGTCGAAGGGTATAAATATTCATATAATTCACAACAATCATTCGAAATGTATTCTCTATTCACCTAAATTCACCTCGATTGGAACTCAATTGGCAGAACTGCAATCGTAATTCGCTTGACCCGTATTCATTCAAGCATTTTGAATGCTTTCAAAAGCTGCACCACGTGCACAAATCGCAAGCGCGCGTTTCTCTAGCGTTTTAAATCGCTAGCGTTCTTTGCCGCTGTCGTTTTCATTTGCGCTTCTGCCACAGTTTTTAATGTGCATTGTTTATATCTGGCCTAAGTAGTTGTTGCCGTTGCCGTTGCTGCTGCTTCCACATGTAATTTCGTCATTTATTTTGCTTCTCCTCCCTCCCCCTGCCTACCGCAAGTGGCTGCTCCACCAGGCGAAGCGGCAGCAACGGCGAAGGTGCAGTTGTTGCTTGTGTTCCACATTGTTTTGCGCACGTTAACAACTCAACTGGCTTTTTGGCTGCCTCACAAACACACACACACACTGACACACACACACACACCGGCACACACACACTGGCACACGATAAATGTAAATATTATTCAAAAAGTCAACGTGTGGTCGTCGCGTTGCTTTGCGGGGGCCGCCAACGCCAGCGTGCGGAGCGGGGTGCGACCGTTCTGCCGCCGCAGTCGCTGCCACAGTCGCCGCCCAGTCGCTGCCGCAGTCGACGCTTGCTGGCAGTTTCTTTAGTTTTGGTTACATCTATTTTGTATTTATTGTTTTCGGTTTTCTGTTTCTGTTTTCAGCTTTCTGTTTTGTTTGTTTTGTGTTTTGATTTCGAATTTGAATTTGAATTTGGGTTTTTTGTTGCTGTTGCTGTTGCCGCCACCGCCGCTGCTGGCGCTGGCGCTGCCGCTGCCGCTGCCGGCTTGCTGTCTGCCTCGCTGCCTTCTGGGCCAGTTTCAGTTGCGCTTAGTCGTGTGTCAACCGGGAAGCCGCCAAGTGGCCTCAGCGTCTTCATACTCGCGTTGTTGCTGTTTTGATTTTGATTTCGTTTTCGATTCATTTCCAGCCGAGCGGCGGCCTCAGTGCAGCATTTAATTAAAACGCGTACGTGACGTGCTCGCGAATCGCATTTGCCGTCATCGACGTCGTCGTCGCTGTCGCTGTCGCTGCCACCGCTGCAAGTTGCGGCTGCAACTTGGCAACTTGTCAAGTTGGTCGGCGTTATCGGTTAACCGTGGTGCTACCTCGTTTCTTCTGCTGCTGCAGCCCTTTGCCTTGCAGTGGGCAAAAGGCAAACAAATCAAGTGCTCGACATCAATTCAAACAATACACAAACCCACACGCACACACACATACACGCACCCGTATGCACACCCGCACAACAACAACGACATGTACTCACCCACACACACACACACACACACACCCGTACATGACGTAAGGGTACATTGCGATAGGCGGCAATAACCGTAGGCATTGATAAACACCCGCAAAGTGTAAAACATTAGGCGCACAGTGGTGCCAGAGTCATTTGTTTGTGTCAGAGAAAGCTCGACTCGTGCTAGCATCGCTTTGGCAACTGTTGCTCATTGTATACCCTGTACATTATCTATAGAGAAGGTATATTTGCTTAGCTAGATGAATCGTGAAAATATTATTTTTAGCGAAATTCAGATTTGAATGCAGAATTGTTTGAAAACCTTTGCCTTACACTCCTGCAAAAATGTAAAACCTAATTCGATATAGTTACTAAATAAATTGAATTTCTATTTTGTAGTATGAAATTGTTTTTTGTCTAAATTGTCGCCAAATTATTGTTGATCCCTACAATTGTATTTTATTTTTAGTTATAATAAAATCCGTTTCTTAACTTTTTCTATTATTTTTTTCGAACTTTAAATTGTAGTGACAATTAATGACGGCATATCAATAATAATAATAATTCAATTGAGTTTATGATGAAAAAATTACATGAGGATTCTATTATTTCTTGTTTAACGCATCTAATTTAATTACATACATAAATTTACATACATATATATTGAGAAAAATACATATGGTATGTATACACATGCATATATATTCCTAATCAATTATAGTATCTGGGTTGCAATAAATCTAAGCTAGAGTTTACCCCACAGTCACCTTTGCCCTTCTTTTTCGTCTCTTTCTCTTTCGATTGTCATTTCTATTAATCAACATTGTCAACAGAGTCTCTGATTGTTCGTATTATCCCATAAAGTATTTAGCATAACAAATGGGCCGAAGAGCGACGCTCGACTCTCGACTGCAAATTCTTTAGTTTATAATCTAGTATAACATTTGTTTTTTTTTTCATTTTTTTGATTGCCGCGTGTTAATTTTTTTGTTCAGTGTTTTTCTTCTTAATGCTATGTGTACACATTTCGAGCTTATAAGCAAAGTTTATTTTAGACACAATTTATAATGATGTGCACAGTGGTGGCATGTCATAAGAAAATTCTACTTATGATATTGTTTTTTCTATTTTTTTTTTCGAGTGACCAGAGAAAGCAATAAATAAAATAACCTTAAGTCAAATTGAAATCAGATCTGGAAGACCTCTGCCTGCTGGCCGAAAACAAATGCCACGTGTACCACTGTGCACTGTGTCTAGAAGCGACGCGTCGGCAGCAACCACATCAATGGTACAAAGCACACAAAACCCAACGGCAAGAAAAACAAAAAAAGGGAATTAAAAGAAGAAGCAAGAAAAAAAAACACTACAAAAATAAAAATAAAAATAAATAAAAACAACGATTACAACAACGGTGACGTTAGGCGTCGCAGTCGCAGTCGCCGTCGCTGTCGACGCTGGCGCTGGCGCCTATGCGATTTGGTTGCGTTTCGCGCTCTGCTTTTAGTTGCTCGCCTGGAACAAGTCCGAGCAGTTCCCCACCTGCAGTTCCTGACCGTCCCAGCTGTGTCCGAGTTTGAGTGCGTGTTTGACATGTGAATCGCGGGTGCTGGCGCGACTTTTTATTGATTTTCTTCAAAGCGCTGCAAGCGTCCCAAAACTACCGTTAAAAGTGCAGCTTATCAGTCGTGTGGCCTGATAAGACGTTGCTGTTGCCGTCGCCGTCGCTGTCGCAGTTACCGTCGCTGTCGCCGTCGTCAATGTCTTTGAGGTGTTGCTGTTGTCGCTGTCGCGTCGCTGCTGCTGTTGTTGGCGGTTCTCTTGACGCTGACAGCCGAAAACAAAGGCCAAGAAAATCAGTTGGCAGCTGCCGCTTGCGAGCAAACCACGAGCGTCGCCTCGTCTAATCGCGTGTGTGTGTGCGGGTGTGCGTGTGTGTGCGTATACGTAATACTGACTGACTCTGACAACAGTTGCAGCCACCCAGAAGAGAGATAAACAGCGAAAGAGCGAGTGAGAGAGAGACAGAGAGAGATAGGGAGAGCGGATCAGTGCCATGGCCGGGGACACGGAGCACAAGCGGGGATATCGCACCATCTTCCGCAGCATATCACAAGTCTTCAGCGCCAATCACAAGCACAATCACAGTCACAGTCACAGTCAGAATCAGAGTGGCAGCCAGAACAACAATCACATCTCATCTAGCAACAACAATAACAACTACAACTACAACAGCAGTAGCAGTAGTAGTAGTAGTAGTAGAAGGAATGTTCTCTTATCGCCCCTGCCCGATACAGAGGTGGACAGCTTCCCCCTGCCGGAGGCCTGCAGTGAGTGCCAGGAGAAGGCGGTGCAGCAGAAAGAGAGCAGTCTTCGTGCCCGATCCATGTTGGATCTGAACGATGTGGCCGAGAGTCGCCTAAGACGACAGACGGTGAGTGAATATCAATTATTAATATACGATATCAATACACATATATATATCATTTTCAATACAATATACCATCAGCTGAGGTAAAGACAACGAGTTATTAATAAGGAATTGAAAACATAGAATCATTTCTATATGTAAATCAAATACTTATATAGAAGGGCATTTATAAGTTATCTATTCCCTTTAAGTTCATTAATGCACTTCTCTATGGTTGACTAACTACGGAGTTAGCATAAGCAGCCATAACTATTTGTTATGACGTCTGAGAGTACAGAGTATATTTCAAGTGTTTGATTAGCTTTAATTTGAGCGAACTTAGTCACACTTCATTTTTATAATGAGAAGAAGGCACCGGGGTATGTGTGGGTATGCTCCTTCTCCTTGAGTACAGGGTGTATACAAGTCAAGCTCGCAGTCAATCTCGCAGCAGTAAAGGGTAACTTACTTCAGATTTTTCACTTCTTTACTCTAATCATTCACTCGGATATATCCCAATATAGTTGAACAATGACTGAGTTCTTTATTGTTTAAAGAACAAACCCACAATAAACTGCTTAAGCTCTTATTGCAGCCTGGCAAGGTGGTTGTTTGGTTAGGGTATTTTAAAGTTGTAAAGGCGTGCAAAATCTATACGCCAATTGCAAAACAGAGATTGTCTGTAGCTTCGCCCGCCTTGTCTCTACTCTGATCAGCGTCGCGTATTCTTTGGGATGATGAAAAGATACGAAGCCACAGAGATACGGAGGCTATACAGATCAGATACTAGATAGAAATTTCACTGCGTGCCTTTCTCGTCCGGTTTGTTTTTGTCTGCCTTCGGCCAAATTTGCATAGTCCGTAAGAGAGAAAGTGGAACCGAATCGAAACACGTTTCCGTTCCATGGCCTGCTCTGTTTCAATTCGTTTCATTCAATTCGGTTTATCCGAGAGTTCCCAAGCCGAAATGGGGTTTTCATTTTTGGAAAACGATCGCGATGCATTTAGCACATTCAACCCATTCTTTCTGTTGAAGAATGATCGGTATAAATTAAGATTTGCCTTTGTTTATGGGGTAGCACGAGAATGAAAGATGAGAATCGCACTGATTCTGTTGGTTGCATGAACTTCTCTGGAAACTAACTTAGTCTTCACTAGGGTACAGAGCTTCAACGAAGAGGTTAACCGTCATTAACTTAGTGGTGCCTCCATAGTGAGGCTTGGTCTTTGCACTGTTTGGCCAGTATTGATGCCATATTCCAATAGGGCATCATAACTGTAAATAACGCGCTAACTAGCTTATTTTAATGCCAGAAATTTAAAAGTAGTTTAATCAACACTTCACATTATGCATTATTTTTTAATTACCTGAAATATCCTCCTGTTATTCCATCCCTCACATAATTATAAACATTTTTAGAAAATCTTTTTCACAGCAACGAAATCCGTCGCGAGTATATTTCTATTTTCCTTTAAAATCCAAAAACAATCCCATTAAATATTGTTGCAGACTATCACGACCGAACTTTCAAGCGTCACTCTAATAATTCTCAACCAGTTTTGGCGCTCGTTTAAGCTTAATTTTTAGAGGTGCAGAATATGACATTTTTAGAGCTAATATCGGACTAAAATTGTAAATATCGAACTATCTAGCTTTTTATTACGCGAAACAGTGTAGGCAACTAATTAAGTATTAATGCCTCAATTCATATTATGCCTTCACATTATGTTGACCTTGAGATTAGTCCCTATGTGAATAATTTGTGCGTACTTCAAAGGTTAAGAGACTTTTAAATGGCTGCTTAATAGATTTAACTTAGATGTATTTTTTCAACATTGCCGACACTGACTATTGCATAATAACTGCAAGCATAAGGTAATTATTTTTCAGCACTGCGTGATTTCAGTGTTGCACAACGACTTGAGTCCTGCGAAATAGTACAGGCTTAGAGCTTTGACAATCGAGTGCGAATAGGAGACTTTTCAAACTCTCTCAATAATAATACAAATTACTGTCACTTTTGTTGCACAAATATTTGTCAACATTGTTTCAAGTGTTGCAAAACGACATTTGGCTTGCGAATTAATTATAGCTTGAGGAAGCTTCGAGAATTCGGAAATGTGCAATATAAAAATGAAATGCTCAAAAAAGGTTTGCCAAGAAGCGCCCAACCGCGCACAGTGGCTTGCATTGTGCATGGGTGTTTATATGTATATATGTGTGTGTCTGTGTGTGTGTGTGTGTGTCTATGGGTGCCCGCCTAACCCCTTGCTGCCCACTCTGTGCCGGCAGAGTGCACTGATGCAACTTGAAAATGCATTGCGCATGTTTTGCATTGCGTGTTTAGCTTTACTTTTTGTGCTGTTTGTTTCTCTCTCACTCCCTTTCTTTCTCCCTCTCTCCCTGTCTCTTTTGCTTGCTGTATCTCTCTGTTTGTTGGTGTGTTTGTCGCTGTGTGTGTTAGTTTGCTGTGACTAATCGCGTTTGCTGCAGACGTGCTGCGCACGCGTTTTGTGCGCGTTTTTTGTCGCCAGCAAGCTGCAACTGAAGAACTGAGTCGAGCTATCTATGTATGAGTGTGTGTGTGTGTGTGTGTCAGATACAGATATATAACATACATACGCATGTGTGTGTGTGTGCTTGCACTACATTGCAAATCGCACTACACGCAATACCGAGCTGCGACGCCAGAGACAGCTTTATCAGGTTCGTTGACGTCGCTGCCGCAGTCAACGTCGATTCCGACGTCGCTGTTAGCGCAGGGGTAAATGCAATTTGAAAACTCGAGCGCGTAAAACAATTTTGTCATCAGCTTGCAAGCACACACTGTCCCACACACACACACACACACGCGCATCTACACTGCACATTATTTCCATTTCCATTCGACTTTATTTATGCAACTCATTTTCTCGCTCTGATTTGTATGACACTTCATGCAGCACATAAAGCAGTTTCTCTTTTTGTTTTACATTTATTTAATACCCTAACAATAATCGAGTAGTTGGCAACCCTGTAGAGGTCTGTCACGCAGTGAGGCAAGCAAACAATATAAATTTGCATTATCAATATAGTCAATTCTGCCATTTTATCATTTTATCTCTATCAAAACAGGTCTCTGTTTTTCTAAAGAGTACAAAATGAAAAGATTCGTGAACCAGTCGATATATTTCATTCTTATAAAACTTTATTGAGTGCTCTTTTTTTCCTTCCCTTGCTCTGTCTCTCTCTCAGTGAGGGCGGCCTCACAAAAAAAAGATATATTAAGACGAAAAAATGGAAAAAAACTAATAGACAAGAGGAAAAAAAGACAAAAAACGAAAAATAGGTTCTTGACTAAAAAAGGCTAAAATATCAAGAATTTGTAAATTTGTTGTAATTTCCCATGCACTACCTACTTTTACTTTTAATTTAAAATTATTAATTATAACTATTAATTGTTTTTTTCTTTACTTTTACACAGTCGACTGACCTTAGTCCGACTATAAACTAATTAAATAAATAACTTTGTAAGGGTTGACAATGTAAAATGCATAATAGACCCACAAAAGATAATTTAGTTGAACCTTATGATACATTTTTTCTATACATACATATGGATGTATATATGTATTTTAAACTAGCTTGGACATTTAAATATATTAAATATATACAATATTTTAATAGATAATGAAATAGATTTCAAAATTAAATTCCTAATTATATTTAAATTGCTCCCTAAACCTTTCAACTATTAAGAATTTAAAAACTAATTGTAAATATAAGTCAAAATATCATATTGGATCGCAAGGGTATTCGAGTATCGGCGCGACACACAACGTCGCTTCCTTCGTGCTGCTGTTTGTTAATGCGACACAAGTAGCCGCTTGATTGACACTTGAGTTGCCATTACACAGACTCAGACAAACACACACACATTCAAATACACAGATATCTATTAATAGTGTAGAAGAAGTTCAGAAATTTTGTGGCAAATCGAAAATAAAGTAATATTCCCTTTAAAGTTGCTCAACTGACTCACATTGATCGATATTGTACGATTCAAGACATACATACTATATCTGTATTAATATTTACCCATTAATATAATACGCAGCTGCAGCTGCACTACCGCAGATAGTTATAAATAAGTCCAATACACAAATGTGGTATAAGCAACCTATATAAATAACTAGTTCAAGGAACATTTTCCTATTTGCTAACCCTCTGATATTATGTAAGACGGTTACTGGCTTTGTTATTGGATTGAGAATGCTACGTATTGTGATTCAGAAACAAGCTTTGCTGAATCGGTTGGACTTATAACATATAGAAAAATGAAAAAATATTGTGGAACAATTAATGATTCTCAAATAGTTCTTTGAAATCTCTCTGAAGCTAATATGTCTATGGCATGTGCAACTGTTCATCTCTATTTCTGCTTCACGCTTAAATCTTATAAGTATATCGTACATAACCTATAAACCTATTAAAGTAGAAATACTTAGTTGTTCTGTGCTTTTGTAAGGAGATGTTGTTTAACTCACTTAATTTACATATCTTATGAAATTATTATGAAATCGCTTTATTCATCATATTTGGGTGCTAATGATTATTCATTGTTTTTCTTAGAGATCTTTTTATCTTGCAGCGTTTACAAGTTCCCCAGAATCATGAGACTCACACGTAGTCTCCGATAAGCTGAGGGAAGCCCATAAAAGGGAGATTTGAATAGATCACAGTCACGTCCCCGAAGTGAGACTGAGAAAGAAATTTATATTTACTGACTGAGGTGTAACAAACGGACTCAATAGCCTGACAAAGTACCTTATTATTATTATTATTATTATTATTATTATTAGTATAATATGTTCTCGCTAAGCAGACCAAACTGTGACTCATGTTTCGATGATGAACTGGTGGGATGGGCAAGGGGGAGGGGACATATCAAAAAGAATTGAATTTCTTCTTAATTTGAGAAACTGCTGCTGCTGTGGGCTGCTGCTTCTTCTTTCACTTCGCCCTCTCCGCTCCCTCCAGTCTGTACATCTGGCATATCTGGCAATGGATCTCTGGGCTGAGCTGCTGTCGCGCTTAATAAAATTCATTAAGAACGCGAGGCACAACAATAATAATCATATTGCCCGGCAACGTTCTCATTGGCGTCTTGCAGCGACGTCGGCGGCGACAGCGACGGGGAAGCAGCGCAGCGCAGTCTGCTCCCCCGAGACACCCCTTTGGGCCGTGAGGGCCACATGACCCGCAGAAAAGCGGGAATTGAAAGCGAAAAAACATGTGAAACGGGTAAACGGGAAGACCCGCAATATGTCGAAGTCCCAATACACTAACACAAAGTCAGATATTATCTATACATGAATAGATATATATCTTGTATATATATATTTTGTATGTCCATACTTATATGGTTGGGCCATCATTCTTCTAGAGTGGTTTAAGTATTAAAACTAAATTGGAAAATAAAGAAAAATAAAGAATATTCCAATCGTGGCTATCGATAACAATCGAAAACAGCTATGTGCGCTGCTTGAGTTAAAAGATATGTACGATCGCTTGTGGTTGTGTTTGTTGGAAAATACACATCGTAGTATATACGAAATCAGATCCGATCACTGTCACATTTGGATTTTAGGTCATCTATTGTGATATTCATTTCAAATTTGTATTTTAACGAATGAGGTATTTTGGAAATTCTCAATTTTTGAAATTCTCGATTATTTCAAATTTATTTGAAAATAGTAAACAAAGCTATCATTAGTACGTAGTAAAGAAAGTATAACGAAATCCCTCGAATTGTGATAAATAGCGACTAAAAGACGGACCTGCCTAAAGCAACAATCGAATTGGATACCGATTGATATATATGTATATATATATATAAGTATAAGTATTATAGACAAAAGTTTATTGATTTCGATAAGAACTATCGAGAGGGGTATCGATACATCCCGTTATATGTACACAAGCATATGCCTGTTCGACCACAAGCGAACCTTTTTAAATCATTTGGGTCCTCAACGAATCTCTGCGACAGAGAGAAGGAGATTCCAATTCAGTCCACAACGAGGGCGCTTTCGCCTAGCAGAATACCCTCAAAGTTGTGCCCGTGTCACGCCTAAGATATTCACCAAAGATGGCATCGATTGATGTGCCACAAACGCCAGTAGAGGCAACCAACAATAAGACGGCCCTGCTGCCAGCCGATGCTTCGACTATCGCCTCGCCGGCACCGCCATCGATCCAGCCAGCGTCTGCTGAACAACCGATCTTCGGCACCGTAATACCCAATCGCATCTTTGTCGGCGGCATCAGTCACGACACCACCGAGTCGGATCTGCTGTGCGTCTTCAGCACCTACGGCACAGTGCGCAGCGCCAAAATCATCGTCGACCAGGATGGCTTTAATAAGGGCTACGGCTTCGTCACCTTTGAGACCAAGGAGGAGGCACAGCGGCTGCAGTCGATCGGTCGTTGTGTCATCCTGCGCAATCGCCTGCTGAACATAGCGCCTGCAGTGAAGCGTCAGCAGGTTCGCCCAAAATTTCAGCAGATCATCGACACCAATGGCACCGTCTACTTTACCGCCCAGCCGCAGTCGGCGATCGGCAATATACCAATCAATCCTTATGCCGCTGCCACCACTGCCGGCATGCCGGGCATCTATCAGCAGACCCCGGTCGGGCTGCAGTACCAGCCCATCTATCAATATTACAGTGTGCCCGTGAATGTGCCCGCCTTTTGGCAGAACTTCTACGGGGACTCGCAGGCGTCCGCGCAGCAGGCGGCAGTGCCCCAACAGGGAGGCGCCTGGGACCTTAACGGGGCCAACAATAATATCTGGCACTCGTCCTAATGGAGCGGGCAAACAACAGCTGTAAATATTAACCAATTACATTTTCAATTACTTCAGTAATTAGGGAGTACCACATTCGCAAGGTAGCATGTAGACTTGGCAAAAAAACAGTAACTTGAGTAATCTACTGAGTTTTAGCTAAAGCTAGTTTAATTCATTTAAATTTCCTTTAACGATACTCAATTACTTAATAAGTTAGCCAATGTTTTATCAAACAATCGATCAACACTCGTATTACATATTACTTGTAATTACTTTGTAAATATTTATATATTAAGTTGTCGTTTGAGGTTGTTTAGTTCAGAAGCATCAGCTCAGCGATAATTGCTGAAGTAATTGAGTGTAATTGAAGATACCAATCGAAAAAATGTATCGATTTATATTAAATTTGCAGCTCTTCAAAGAATACATTGCAGCAAACTGGAACGACAAAGAACATAAATGAAATATGATGAATAACACCACAAAGCAGTGCCGAAAAACATGTGAAAACAATTCGAAAATAGAAAGAAAAAAAACGAGAGAGCCAACTATATAAATAGAAACTAACACGGGTCCCATTAGACATATATTTAATGGTACTCAAACTGCCGACATATACAGAGTTCATATGCCCAGAAGCATATCAAGATCCTATTAAAGAACACTAGATATATAACATCAAAGCACAGGATTGACCGATCCAATGAGATCAGACGATATTGGCACCCACACCAGGATTCCTTTGTAGTCATTGAATATCAGTATGTTTGCGCGTTGTGTGTATGTTTAGAGCTGTATGTAGATAGTCGATTTTCGTGTAATCGATAAAACCAAAGAACACATCCCGCTACCCAATTTCCTACCTTCCCCACCCCATCCCTTAAACAAAATTATTTATTTTAGTATTTCCCCAAACCAAACAGAAATATGACATCAATCTCTAGTCAAAGCGAACACAGAATAGTTCCTGTCAGATTTTCGATCCCAGGAGGCAGACCACCCATTGTATGTATGTATGTATTGGCTTTGCGGAAAGTTGTTCCGCTTTAGTAAACCCAGTATGAAGAGTACACGATAGTCCCAGTAGAATCTCTCCCTCCAAATTGATAACGTTGTCTATATACATACATTTTTGGTATAGTTTTGTATTTGACCAAGCGATATTTTTACCATCAATCTTTTTTATTTTGGATAAATTGTGAACAAATTTTAAATTGACACGTGTCTAGTGTAAATCAAATGTTTTCAAAATTTGAATATCGTTTTAAATGTGAATCTCGAATAAAATAGATATATTATTGGGAGATTGTAAAACGTGGTGCAGTACAGTGCGTGGGGGAGGGGATCGTCAAGACGTTGCTGCGGGTCGGCCATGCCGCGCATACTCTACACATAAGGGAAGGCGAAGGTTGCATGGATGCATGCAGGGATGGAGGGATGGATGGGGACGACAGGCCCGAATGCTGCCCGAGCATGCACAGCTACAACAACAACAACAGGAATAACAGCAACAACAATCGCGTTCATTGTGCTTAATTAATTTAGTTCAAAGATCAAGCGGCCGCGCTGCCGTCGCGATTCTTCAATTCTCTCCCCACAGACACTACTATGGGCATGAATGTACATGTTGTGTATATATACATACACACATACATGTCTATACATATTCCCAAGCCAAATCGTTGCCTATTGCAGCTTCTGCGTGCTGCTGTTGTTGTTTTGCAGCTGCATTTAATGTGCAGGTTCTGCTTCTGTTTATTTGTGCAGCCCGCGCAGCGTTCCAGTTATAAACTGCTTTATGTCCCGATCCCGAACCAGTGCCATATGTTGTCTTCAGGTTAAACTCCCCTTCCAGTCCTCCCCTCCCACTCATTCACCCTTCACCTCCCTCAACATTAGGGCCTCGTGCTCTTCCCCCAATGGAATTGAATTCCATCTTCGTTTCGAAATTCGTTTGTTATGCTCGAATTCTTTCCGCACAGGTGACACGCCTTACTGGATTACCCGCTTACCCGATAGCCCGATAGCCCGATTACCCGATTAAGCGGTACTCGCTGCCCCCGCTCTGTCGCTGTCGCTGCTGCTGCCTCATCCGCACCCAACGCCCGCAGTTGCGATATGCTTAATTAGGCAACGGGCGTCGAGCATAAAAAGCGTCTTTGTCGCTGCCACGCCCCAGCCCCACACACACACACACACACACACACACAAACAGAGAGAGACAGACACATGTTGTCCATGTTCAGCCTCGTCTCCCCATGTGGATCTGTTGCCTACACTGTGCAACAAGTTTCGCTCTCTAAGCACACCAAGCCATATTGTTTCTATCATACTACCTATATTTATACCCTTCCAGAGAGAACTTAATATACAGTTGTTTTGCCAGAACTTTGCTACGCACTAGTTTTGGGTAATGCTAGTTCAATTTGAGGAATAAGTTCGTTCGTTCGTTTAAAATCAATGAACTAGGTCGTTCATTTAGTTCAATCGTTCATTTTTTAAACTTGCTACTACTACTTAAAGGTGCTTAAAAAAAAAAATGTTATGAATTTATTTCATACAATGCTGTCATTGAAAATTAATATTATTTATTCAATTTATGTCAAAAACACATACATAAAAATAATAAGAAATAATAAAGAGTTTAGATATTATATTGAACTAAGTGAACTATATTGAACTAAGTGAACTAAATTGAACTAACGAACTATATTGAACTATAAAGACAGACCTAGTTCGTTCGTTCAGTTTGGTGAATAGTTCAATTTAGTTCGTTCGTTCACGAACGGCACAAGACTACTACGCACCTTAGAAGACATTTCCGGTCCTAGTATATACATACAAATATCCTGAATCATCAAAGAAATCAAACTAGCCCTATCCGTCTGTCCGTCTGTTGCAACGCAAACTAATCTCTTAGTTTTAAAGCTATCTTCTTATTGCTTCACGCTGTAAATAAGTCGGACGAGCCGGTTCGGCCCGATATATCGTATACTTGTCATACAAACTATCGGCCGATATTTGTTAGTTTACAAGATATTGTAACAAAATGTACCTCATCATACTTTTTCTATATTAATAATGTGCATATAAAATTTCATCAAAGTCGGACAACTATAACATATATACATAGTTTTTGTTCTTCATGATATTCTTTGTAACATATGTAACATGCAATATTATATCTACCTATCATAAGAAATTATATACTAAGCTTTTTTCTGTACGAGAACTTCTCTACGTATGCGCCTGCTATACCATTCCTAGATATCATATAATAATGAACTCAATTTTCCCAGCTGAAGAACTAATGCTGTAGCAAGCCAAGTAGACTCTCATTGATGATTAATCTAAAAGGGCTAATTTGTTGCATAGTGTTGAAGCACTCGCGTCCGCTGGGTGACCGGGTCGACGTCAACGCCAGCGTCAGCATCGGCATCAACTGCGACTGCGACTGCGACCGCTGCCGTCAACGCCGCCACCCAAGAAAATGCGGCGCGGCATCTTGAGTTCAATTTCAGTTGATATTCTGTTAAATTCGCGAACGCGTCGCGCTCGCAGCTCGACTTTTAGACCCCCGATATTGTACATACATATGTAGCTGTATGTAGATCCGACCGAGCCGGGAATCCACAGACCACAGCTCTGCCTTTAGCGCGACGTACCGATTGGAATTCAGTTTTGTTTTCATTTTACAAGCGCCGTGTGAGCTTCGCTTATCACTCAACGAATAGAAGCACATTTTTTTCGAAATTATATATAGAAAACATATAAATTGATATATGTATGTGTGTGAATATACATTTTTGTTATTGTGCTATTGTGAATTATGATATAATGTGAAGAGAATTTGATTGGAACTGGCTTGTTACTATTGCCGATTCCCGGTTGCAGTAGCTCAAAATCACGCAGTAGTTCACGAATATATACTTATTTATATGAACACATGTATGTATGTTTATGTATGTGTGTGTGTGTGTGTGGGTGTGGGCTGATAAGCATACCAAGTAATTCCACTAACTACACAAGTGATATAACTCTCTCTGCCTCTGCCTCGGCTGCTGTAATAGATCAGATCAACGAACAATGTGGAAATCAAGCGAATCATTGAAATCACAGTGTACTATACAGTACTCGTGCATATATAGAATATATACACAACGCATGTGAACAACCAAGCCAAGCCAAGCCCGTTTTACATGTGAATACTCGTACTACTCGACAACGGGTATTCATGGTGATTCATCGCCATAGGCAATTCAATTGTTTCAATTTCCATGACTAAAAAGTCGCTACTTGAGTTCGTAGATAGCACCCTATTCTCTGACCCCCTCCTGCTCTTCTTCACCCGTTTGTCATTCTTCGCAGCTCTTCACGCCAGTCCAATTGGAACGAACGAGGTCAATTGCTTGTGACCTCTCGGTGCGATAAGCGCAGCTTGTGCGTAAGTTAGCCGACTAGGCGAGATAGATCACTGCACAGATCTCTTAGACCACATCTAGATCGTATGCTGTGGGTCAACTCTGATCTTGACCCGCGACACGACTGCCTAAAAGTATGCAAGACTTGGCTACAGACAAATGAAACTGAAAATCAGTTGAATACATACATAGTTTCGTTTCCTTTTCTTGATATATATACATAGACATATATATGTAAGCATTGTACACTCATCAACTCATTCTACAGTCAGAGAAGATTAATAAAGTTTCACATTGAAAGCATACAAAGCACAGTGCCATGCAGAATTGTGGCGCTTTCCTCTATCATTATCTTCTGCAATTTGCACCAGCAAATGCATTTCTAATCTTGCCGTTATAAATGGTATGTCTGGTGTGTTATAGTCAAGACGATTAATTGTTGTACATCAGTTAAAATTTTTTAATTTACGCATTTATTGCTAAAACGATGTGATAACTGCATGAGAAAGCAGTCAAGAGGGGGCTTAGAGCAGATTTATGACTGCAATACTTGCACATATGTACATATGTATATTTCTCTGCATGTAGAACATGGAAGAGTACGAGTATATGGTTAGTGGCTTGCTCAAGATATAGTATAGAAACAATACATACCTCAACGTGCCGTTGTCCTGTTTCTATATGAAATACCTATAGATTACCTTAGATTCAAATTCAACATTTTTACTTAGCTTGAAGCTATAGAGGTCGTAGATCTGTGCATATCTATGTAATGTGTGGATTATAATCCATAATAATTTGTATAGTTAGTAAAGTTTTCAGTTAAGTGACTCAAGGGAACTTCCTGTATATACGATCTTCATAATAGACTTGCAACATCTTTCTTCACAATGTTAATGTACCCAAGAAAGACGATAAGAAGTAGACGAGTCCTTTGCTAGACAGGGTCAATACTTAGAGTGCAGCAACAGGTAGAAGATCATTTCCAACATTCCACGATCTACAGTGGCGGCGTCGGCACCTGTGACGCGTAGGTGAGGCCGCCTGAGGTGAGAGAACTTCTTACGCAACTGACATTGCGCAGCGGCGCTAACCAGTTTCGCTGCCTCTCTTCCACTCTTCCTGTCCCTCTCTCTGTCTCTGTCTGGCTGTCTGTCTGGCTCAAGGGTCTTCGCGCTGTTGCGCACTGTGCAGAGGCATTTAATTTGAGTGACGCTCTCGGGCACGCCCCTGACCGGGCGGGACGCACGACTCACCGACCTAGAGCCATTTGCAGGCGACACATCTCGACATGCTTTGTTGGACGTTGCCGTCGTGAGTCTCTCTGTCTCTCTCTCTTTTCTGACTCATCGCGTTTGCCTTCAAAGCACAAAAGGCAAACAGCAGAAACAGAAACAGCCAAAGGCAGAGAAACAATAACAATACTTGTAATACATCAAATAAAGCAATCTCGAAAAGCATTAAGAATTGTTAGCCTTAACCCTTAGTCGTGCCGGAAGGGGGCGCAGGGTTGTATTGATTCTTAATTAACGAATAATTAAAACAATTTTAAAATATATTCTATCGTTTAACACATGTAGTTAAATACTTTAACCCTTATCTGCACAATACTGTTTAAATTCCAATATTACCCAAAATACTCATATCAAATTAGGGACCATTGCTTTATTTTAATTGAAGCAAACACATTTTTGGCATCAATGGAATACAAAGAACGGCACGAACTCGTCTTTTATGCCGGTTTAAGGGTTAATAGAATGCAATGCGTCCTTAGTAAGGCACGCGTTATCGATAGTTTGTTTTATGATAAATGTGTCAAACTTGCTCGCAGAACAGTTGGCATTATCTTAATTGTAACTTTCTTGTAAACAATTGTGAACGATAAGAAAAGTGAATTGCACTCGATGGTGCGACCACTTAAGGGTTAAGCGGATAAGCAGAGAGTGTGGAGCAGAGGAGAGAGAGAGAGAGCGGACAAGAGTGAGAGCAGAGTGCAGTTACTTGTGCATTCCTGTGCGTATGCTGTGTAGTGTGTGAATGAGTGAGTGATGGAGGGAGGGAGGCAGAGAGAGTGAGAGAGAGCGTGCATGCAGTGAGAGAGTGGGAAAATGGGAGAGTGACCGTTTGACAGTTGACTCGCATCAATTAAAAGCGCATGACAGATAAGACGAAATTGAAAATTGTCGTTTCTTCTTTCTTTTTATTCTGTTGTCTTCTTCTCGCGTCGCGTCGTTGATTCTGCGTAAATAAGAAAATATGACGCAGCAATACTATAATAATAACAACAAACAGTGCGATAAACGCGTCGTGCGATAGCAAGTGTGAGAGAGCGTAGAGAGGAGGAGTAGGCGGAGAGAGGGAGAGAAGGAAGGCCAAAGAAATGCCTCGACAACAAGTGGAAATGAAGAGCGGCAGCAAAACAAACAACACAAGTGAAATCGGCGACAACAACAACAAACAGCATGTGTGCAATCAGAACGAGGCTTCGCAGCAGCAGCAGCGCAATAAGCGCAGTCGCCAGCAGCAGCAGCAGCACATTTACGAGAATCTGCCAGTGTCGGCGACGTCGCAGCAGCTGCGCAAATACTTTCGCCGCGAGGCGATCTACGAGAATCTGTGCCGCGGCTGCGGCTATGGCGTCTTTGCCGCCCAAGGTCGCTACTGTCACTTCTGCCAGTGCATTGTCAGCGGCAGCGTGGCTGCAGCGCTGCAGCAACAGCAATTGCCTCTGCCACTGCCACTGCCTCTGCCAGCACCATCTCAGGGCAGCGAGTGCAACATTTACGAAAATATTTGTGAGCTCTGCCGCGGCATCTACAGCGACAGCGAGCAGTGCGAATGCGCATCCTCCACAACGCCGACTGCGATGGCGACTGCAACGGCAACTGCTGCGTCGACGCCACCTGCACAGGCACAGGCAGAGGCACACGTAGCACACGTGGGCAAAGCCGTTGGCAAGTCGCGCACGCTGCTCGGCTACTCCAGGTCGAGTGCAGCGACGCTGACGCGTCTCTTTGGCTCGTTGAAACAACTAAATCGCTCCGGCTCGCTGCAGCGTCGCCTCTTCCAGCGCGAAACGAAGCCAGGCAGCAGCGCAGGCAGTGGAGGCTCGCTGGAAATCATTCACAATGTGGACGAAGTGTTTCGCACTCAGGATACGTTTGACATGCAGCGCATTTGCCAGCTGAAGCAGCAGCGCCAGCGTCAGCTGCAGTGCAGTCGCAGCGATCAGCACATATACGGCAGACTGCGCGCGGAGCCCGCAGAGCTGCAGCAGGTGGCAGCAGCGACAGAGGCAAAGACAGAGATGAAGACGGAGGCAGATACAGAGCCGGATACGCAGACGGATCTGGAGGGGGAGTGTGAGAGAGATGCTGCTGCGCAGTCTCACAAGAAGCCGCGTGTATCGCGCATGCGCCTGCTGCAGCAGCCTGCGCAGGCAGCGCAGTCAGCGCAGGCAGCGCTGTATTTGAATGAGAGCATTTGTCAGTGGATGAATGCGCTGCGACGCGAGCTGCACTGCTACGACGACGTCATCGGAGGCGTGGGCTGTCAGCAGCCCAAGAGTGTGCCGCCGGCATACGAGCACGAGCGAGATAGAGAGAGGGGAAGGGAGAGAGAACGTGAAGCGGAATTGGTAATGCTGCGACGCAGCGTACCGGCAGAGGCAGAGGCAGCGACTGCGACGGTGCCGGCTTTGGCATTGCAGCAGCAGGCGGTGAATGAGTTCAAGCGCAAACTGCTGGCCAAGCGGGAGCAGCAGCAGCAGCGGGAACAGCAGCTGCAGCAGCAGCAGCGCGAGCAGCAGCAGCGGGAGCAATTGGAGCTGAGCGATCGCAGTCGACGTCGCTGCGGCATCAATGAGCGTCATGATGCGGCATTTGTCACTGAGTTCCTCAGCGGACTCAGAGCAGTTGCAGCGACAACAACAACAATTGCAATACCAACAACAACAACAATAGCAACAACTGTCACTGCAGCAGCGCAGCGCATTTCACTGGGCCAAATGTGGCAGAGCGCAGCGATCGCTGCCAGCTTGAACGTCAGCGTCGTTTGCTACTGTGGCTTTGAGAAATTGTTGAGCGCCTTTTTGCACGGCCAGCGTCGACAGCGACTGCGACTGCGCAGCAGCGACAGAGACAGCGACAGCAACATTGAACGTTGGCTGGGCCGCTATCGGCGGCTCTGTGAGAGCAACAATAACAATGCTGAGTGTGAGTCAGCGTCACGTTGGCAGCGACTGCGACTGAGGCAGCGACAGCGACAGCGGCAGCGGCAGCTATTGGGGCCGCCGTTATTGGAGCTGGCAGTTGTGCCAGCGACGCCAGCGAGTGACGACGTTGCGCTCGCACGACGTGTCGGTAGCGATAGCGAAGCAGCAGCAGAAGCAGCAGAGGAAGCAGCACCAGATTCAGAGAGCGAGAGCGGCAGTGGCAGCGGCAGCGGAAGAGAGGCGCGATCGGTGTGCGGCAGCGACAGCGACAGCGGCAGCGCTGCCATGGCGGCACCCAAGCAAAGCGGCGACGCTGAACGCTCTAGCTGCGATGACTGTGAAAACAACAACAATAACAACAACATTAATAGCAGCAACAAGAACAACAAGAGCAGCAGCAATGTCAATTGCGAGCAACAACAACAACAACAACAAACAGCGCAGGTCAATAGCAAAAAACAACAATAATTTCTAACAATTGAAAAATTCATTATAAACAAATTGCCAACAACAATAACAACAGCAATAACAACAACATTAATAACAACAACAACAACAACAACAGCAATTTGGACTCACTTTCGTCTGCGCCGCAATTGCAGAGAGTGATTTATTAAAAATATAACGGTAGTTGATTGAGTGCAGAGAGAGAGTGGGAGAGAGAGTGAAGAAAGAGAGAGAGAACAAGTGGGAGAGAGAGAGAGAGACGAACCCAAGGCAAAACATTTATGTTTTTGCTTTTTTTGTTTTTTTTTTCTTATTTATTGTTTTGCTCAGCAAACACGATAATTTTTTAGCAATTAATAGAGTTGTGTTTGCATTAATCGGACACACACACAAAGCAAAAACAAAGCGAACGAAGTGATTAAAAGAAAACAGCTAAAAACAGCTGGAAACTGACTGTAAATTCAATTAGAAATATGAAATGAAAACAGTTGTTAGATTAGTGCGATATGTGGTGTATATATATGCATATGTATGTGTATAAATATGTGAATATTCAATAGTAAGAGCCGACTTACGTAACGCGTTACGTTACGAGATTACGTACTATAATGCAAACATTTCTGAATACTTCTGTTCGTTTTTCTTATATGGTGAGAACAAGAAATATAGCACTTATAATACTCTCCCACTCTGTTCGGATATAAGAAGAACAAGGAATACTTATAATACTCTCCCACTCTGCCCTAACTTTAAACTCTATAACGGTATTCCGGGCATTGTGTTTTGAATGCGGTTCGGTTGTAATCTAGAAAGTGTGTTCGCAAATATTCATAGTATATATACAATATTATATAGTGTATGGTATACATATTATATAATGTATAGTATATATAGTATAATGTATATTGTATTGTATTAGGTTGGGGAATAGGTTCGTTCGGTTGTGTTTTTAAATAGTTTTATTTAAATAATTTGTTCAATTCAAGGTGTTTTTTCTTATCTACAAAACTGTATTATTTGTTTTTTCGTATAATTGGCTCTTAGTATATGTATTTTTAAAGCTTAGAAAAGATAAAGCCGTGAGGTAAATATCAGAATTTTGCTTGTAACAAATGCAACTTCTTTAAACAAGGTTCCTTAGTTCCAACGCGATTTCGACCTCGAAAACGGACGATCTGGCTGGTATTTATTTTAAAATAGGTTGTGAATCGGTCGAAAAAATGAACTGTGATCATTAGACAGCCCTAAGACATCTTGATTTGATGATAACATTTTGAAAACGAACCCCAATATATAATACAAAATATATGTACATATATTGTGTATATTGCATAGGATATATAGTATTGTACATAGTGTATAGTATACATAGTATACTTGTTTTTTTTTTATAAATATTTTTTTATTGTGATTGCGGTTGTGTAAGTGAGACCAAGGTGCTGTTGCTGTTTGACTCTTTGTGGAGAGAATGAGAGATGCTGATTTCTTAATTTTGTAGGATCGTGTTATAAAGGTGCGTCGTCCGGCGCCTCAAGTGCCAATGCGTAATCCCAGCACGGCGCTTAGCAAGCCACGAAACGGGAATATTTTAGGGAACAACAACAGCAACAGCAACAGCAACAACGATACCAACAGCGATAACGATATCGATAACAATGAGTTGCAGTCAGCCCCGAAGAAGTTTGATATGGGAAAACTAAGAAAAGAAAAGCAGCAGCAGCACCAAGAGGAGGTGCAGGAGGAGAAAGAAGGAGTGGGAGAAGGAGTGGGAGAAGGAGAGGGAGATGGAGAGGAGGCCATTTATCAGACCATCTGGCAGTTCAGAACTCGGGAGCCGGCTACGGACGATGCCGATGAAGACTTTGAGATCATCAGAGCTGCCGAATCGCTTAGCGATGATGACGCAGACGATGCCGAAGACGACGACGACGACGACGACGACAACGACGACAACGACGACGAAGACGGTGATGATGATGGCGCAGAGACGTTAGCGTTGCAGGCAGCAGCAGCCTTCGCTGCTGGGGCACGTCACAGGCTGACTAAGCAGACAGTGACAGCAGCGGCAGCGGCAGCAGCGACGCCAGCAGTAACGCCGCTGCCGTCGCCGACGGCGTCAATGGATCACGGCGCCTGGGAGACCGATGATGAGTTCATGTTCGAGAAAGCGGACGCGGCACAGCACGCTGAGGGGAAGCGTGAGAGTGAGCGGGAGCAGGAGCAGGAGCAGGCAGATACTCTCAGCGTGGGCAGCACGGTGACCAACAGCACGGCGACACTGGGCTCCATCAGCAGCGCCGGCAGTGGCAGCGTCAGCAGCAGTGCCAGTGGCAGCGTCAGCGTACAGGGTGCAACAAGCAACATCGCTGTTTCGCCGCCGGCTCTGTTGCAGCATCCGCTGCTCCGCAACATTTGCATCATTTACAGCTTGGAGGAGCCGCAGAAGCATCGCGCCATCTTCTACGAGTATCAGCGGGCGCAGCTTTATCAGCGCTTCATGACGCGCATACGACGCCCTGCGCCGCCGCCACCCACAGCATCAGCAGTGCAGTCAGCGCCGAGAGCGACGCCTAACAACGACGACAGTGGATGCAGCTGCGAGGCTGAGGGCGAGGACATGTCGGAGCAGATACCGCAACCGCTGCGCGAGGAGTGGGTCCTGGCGCTGCTGGCGTCGGCAGCGAGCAGCAAACGCGGTGGCGTCGCTGCCGCTGGAGCTGCTGGCCGCAAGACGCGTGTGCGCTCCAATGCGCGGCTTGAGCCAATGTCACCCTCTGTCTTGGCGTGGCGAAAGCAGCTTCAACATGTCAATTGCTGCGAGGATGAGGAAGACATGGTAAGTGCAACGGGGCAGCCAACAGCCCCTTCCCAACCCCCTGTTTCTCTATCTATCTTCATCTCCCCTCTCTCTGTGTCTCTGTCTTTCTCTGGGAACCTCAATTGCATTGTTTTTGCTACGGCCCCATCAATTAAACGCTGCAAATTGCGACAAGTGTTGTCTATGTCAGTGTTTCGAGTACCCCACAGCGTGCATGTGAGTGTGTGTGAGTGCCTCTAGGTATCTGTGTGTGTGTGTGTGTGTGTGTGTGTGTGTGTTTGCTAGTGTAACGGTTGATTCGATTGTTTGTTTGCTTTAGCTTCGGCGCTGGCTTTGGCTTTGGCTTTGGCTTTGATGGGGCGCGCCTCAGGCCCGTTCGCTGTCCCGTATCCAGACCCCGACCCCAGTTACCAATCTCCACTCTCGGGTACTTTACAGTTTCAGCGTTTGCATACAATTTTGCACTCAGCACCCGGTATGTGTTAGGCACCCATTCGGGTCTTCACAACTGGGGAATACCCTCACCTTTGAAGAGATTTTCATTCTTGGCTGTATTAATCCAAATTCATTATACAAGTTCTGGCCTTTGCCTTTTTATAACATTACATGCAGAATGAATGAATAATAATATTGGTGGCAAGTGTATGTGCATACATTAGTAAAAAATGGGGGTGCTACATGTGCAACATGATCCCGATATCACTATAATCACTCTTGGTAACTATCTCTGTAAGGATAGTTACTTATAATTATCGATTATTACTGCACTCACAAGAGGAAGTTGAATATTCATAATCGTCGTCTTCATCTTGCATCGCTTTCTTGCTTCTCTCTCTAAAGGATATAGATTATATATGTAGAACTTTAATTTTTATACTAATTTCTTATAACAACTGCGGGTCTTTACGCCTATTAAAATCATAAGATATTCATTTTGAAGGTGAATATTCTTATTCTTCTGATAATATAATCATAACATTTGGATATGAATCAAAGATCGATTACAATCGAACTTGGCTTGTACAGCTGTATATGGTACATTGTATTCCTGTCTCGTTCTCCCTTCCTCTCTGTCTTTCCTTCCTTGCCTACTACTTACTTAAGTTAGGGCATTGCGACCGTCGTTGTCGTTGTCGCTTCCCTGGTCCCAGTGAGGGGCCCAGTTGTAATTTTATTGCACTTTGTTTATATCATATGTTGTTATTTTGTTCCCTCTCCCTGTGCACATTATGCATGTATTTTTATTTATTTGCCTCTCACGTTTTTCGTTTCGTTTCATTTTATTTTGTGTGCTACGTTTTATTATCATTTCCCTTTTGCATTTCGCTGCATTTGCCTCACGCCACGAAAAATTCTATGGAAATTCTTTTTTTTTTTTCTTTTTTTTATTTTGTTTCGTTTTGGTTGGTCTTGGGGCCCCCGAAAAGTTGATTCACATTCGCGAGGCAGCGACAATTATTTTTGCATACAAACAACTCGTAAAACATATCAGCCAGTCGCCCTGCCCACTGTCCCTCTCTCCCTCTCTCTCCCTCGAGAGGTGCTGCCCCATCAGCTTCAGGCTTTTGAGAACCGGTTTCTCATTTTCTCAGTTCTCAGTTTGGTTTTCGGTTCTTTTTTTTTGTTTTCGACTTTACGTTATTTTTTTCTTTATGCTGTCGTTAAGTTCCTGCCCTGCTGCGTTGCTGTGCCTCGTCGCATTTATCAGCATTTAATTGGTTAATCATTAGTCAAATATTTCTGTAAAATCGCCTGTTGACTTTATTCCGCACACTTTTTACGTACCAAATTATTGCTGGAGTTCGACCTGGACCTGGAGCTGGAGAGTCTCTTTTATTTTAATTTTCTTCGTTTCGGTCTGGTTGGGTTCTGTTTGCCCCGAAGTTGTCAGTCGTTTCATAACAGAGAACAACAAGTCGATGCTTGGGTGCTATAAATAGTAGAGGGACCGGATATTACCAGTAGAGCTTGAAAATTGCTTCACAAACTTATCGTGCTCGAAATTGGGTTTGTGTTTGTTATTTCTTTCTTTCGGGTAGTACTTATATCACTTAACTTTGGGTTCTGCAAAGATAATAAGTACACAACGTGGAACTTGTCGGGAACTTCTTGTAAATTGCAAAATATTCAACTGATAAATAAAGCTAAAGTAAGTTGAGTAACGTCAGTAAAGATCTGGGTCTATGAGCTGAGTATAGCGAGTTTTATGATGCGAACTCTTAAGTTGAGTATAATCTCTTGAACTTACTATAGAGAAAGATATACGGTTGATACTAGAGGGCTGCAATGTTACAAGGTGAAGTCCATTTATTCGAAATCAGTGACAAGAAAAGCCAAGGAAGAAAAAAAACTATGATAATATGTTGCTCTGATCCACCAATTTATTGAACATGTGACCCTATAAAGTGTATGTATTCTGAGAAGTCGAACTGGCTTTGTCTGTCTGTCTGTTCGTCCGTCTATCTGTCCAAACTAGTCTCGTAGTTTTAGAGCTATTTTGATGTAATTTGACACATACGATTATAACTGCTTCACGTTGTAAAAAAGTCAGAATGAGGCGGATGGGACAGACATACCGTATAGCCGCCATACAAACTATAGGCAAGTTTTTGTTATTTTTCAAGACATTGCGACCAAATTTAGTACATCGCAATTTTTCTATATATATAATATGGATATAAAACTTCATCAAAGTCGGACCACTATAATATATAGCCGCCATAAGATCAATAGGATCGATAGGCCGAGCGTTTTTGTATGAAGACTAGAGTTGTTTTTCAAAATAGCTTAACTCATCAGTGTCAAGTAAGAGAGCAATAGACGTTTTATTTGTCAACTACATTCTACAGTTTTTATAGCAACAATCAGTTATAAATATAGATCTATATAACAAATGTTGTATGTATATCCAGTGGTTGCAGTTATTATAGCTGTCAAGGAATACATTCAACTATTTTCAATTCTGTACCATTATATATATTTAGTATATATATATTCACCTTATTTATTCATAGACATTTCACATATTCTGATTTGACATAGATGACAAACATGTTCTCATATTAGTGCACAGTATGTTCTTAGTCTGTTAAGCACTCATTCAATTAAACTGAATATTGAATGCATTCATTTGAACTATTTTTTGAGTAAAGCTACGCTGCCCCCTAGTTGATATACCATTCGAACTGTATTATGACAAGTACCCAAATCGGATACCATAATTGATTGATGTTTGCTCTGACTTTTTCAAGTCTGAGTCCAGTCGAATGGCTCAGCAAAGAGTCAAAGAGGTCGCGCATAATGCGATATCTTCGGTTCGTCGAGGTCGTTTCGAGGCTGTTAGGGGCCCACACGATGTTCGGTTAGCACTGGCAATGTTGGTAATACTGGCAATCTGGCTTACTTATTTATTAGACACTTTACCGGGCCAGAGGTTTCAGTGGCTGTAACTGTAATTTGCCTACTAGCCGGGCCTGGCCTGGCTCGACTGCATTGACATTGTGTCGCGGCAGACCGAAGACAAATAGATGTACAAACACAGACACAGACACAGGCACTAAACAAAACGAGAAGAAACGAAATGAAATAAAACAAAGCGAAGCAATAGACAAGACTGACAACAGGTCAAAAGCGCCGCCTTTGTTTGTGCTGAGTGAATCACACTGCAATTACCAAGCGGCGACCTTATTGCAACTACATAGATACGTAGATACATAAACTAATACATAGCTTGACGCACAGATACAAGTACAGACAGAGCAAGCACTGGCTGGGTGGTGAGCATGTGTAGCCGCATTTCGAGGTCGAATCCATTAAATTTATTTAAAAATTGTTCAAAACACAAATTAAATAACAAATGAAAAATCAGCGAGCTGAGGCTGAAGCTTTTGGTAGAACCCAATATGGATGCTGAACAAGGCATTATAAACAGCGGGCTCCACCAGAAGGTAGATCGTCGAACAATGTGTCTACCCCTCCTACACCAGCGAGCTCAGCGATATCTCAATAGTATAAGAAGCAGTATCGGTATAAATAGATTCAGTGGCAAGAGGTTCGGTATAAGAAGCATCAGTGACAGATGAAGAAGAACTAGAACTCGTATCAATATCAGTAGCAGATACTACTGATTTGGTATTGGTATTAGTGTCAATTGGTTGCTCTTCTGAACTATCTGCAGTCTCTTGATACTCTTCAGCCTCTGTAGTATCCTCGACATCTCCTTGATTTCGAATCTGGAGCTCTGCTATTTGCTCGTCGGCCTTCGCCAGTCTTTGCTGCGCCTTATTCAACATTCCCTCGTAGAGTTTGTTCAACTGTTGCGTCTTCTGCAGTTTGTCTGCAACTCGCTCGTTGTCCATCTGTATACGTTTCGTCACCACCTTTGCCTTGAGCAGCTGCAGTTTCTGGTAGATTTCCTCCAGATCGTGAATTGCGTTCTCCTTCGAAAGCGACATTTCTCTTCTGAACTCTTCATCTTCATTAACATGGTGGTCCATTTTTAAAAAAAATATTTAATATTTAGAAGTAAAAAAAAAACTGTAAGATTGTAAATTGCTCAAGATGCGAAATTTCAAATTCAAGTAGAATTTCGAATAAAGGACATTCGTGATGTGAACGAAATGTGACAACACAAAATTGTGTCACCTACAACCTTGGCATCGCTTGTTTTGATATATCTAATTTAAAAATTCTAAATAATGTTTTAGGGTTGAATGAACAATACTATTGGCATACTATCGAGTCAGTGAAATACTTTATATATGTATGTCTTCAAAAGTTAAACGACTACTTATCGATCACGCAATGCAAAGCTGTGTAGCACCCTACTTATTACATTTTCAAAGTGAACGCTGTTGAACATAATAACATTACACAAGCAACAACAATAAGAAAAGGTTCCAAGCTGTCAAAAAAAGACTGAAATATGCGTGCAATGCATATAAATTTCATTTCATTTACAGATCCCGATACGGCGAATGAATTACAATACTTGAAGATATGAAAACGGAAACAGCTACAGACACAGATAGAACTCTGTGGACAAAAGACAATAGCGTATTGAGAGAATATTCTAAAATTGACCAGAACACAATCCAATTCTAACAACAACAATAGAAACAACTGCGCAATATTTGCGTGTATCGTTTATGCATAAACAAACAGAAAAGAAAAGGTATATAAACCTAAAGAAAAAAAACATATAAAATTAACACATTAGACAAACATAAAATTGATAATAATCTGGCGCTTTTTAGTTTCTAATTTGCGCTGATAAAGCACAGTGCAGTCTGCTCAAATAATGTCGATAGGTAGATTAATTATATAAACATGACGATTGTGCCGTTAACTATTGATAGTACAAAGCTGTCGATTCGATCTTAAACTGCAAATGCTTTAGGTAGATAAATGTAGACAAATGTCTGTATTTTAATGTGTTAAAGAATTGTTCTTAAGGACTGCATATCGATAGTTTGTGGCTTATCGATACACTTAAAACACTTCAAATTTATTTATTTATTATTATATTATATAATATCAATGAAACGTACGATACTGTAAAAGAATTGATAGTTGTTTTGAACTGTCGCAATAATAATCGATTGTGACATTCGTTATATTGATAGTTGCCGAAAGTATCCTTTATCGATTGTAACATTGGCTGTATTGATAGTAACCGATAATATCCTTTAAAGAAATGTCAGGCTATATCCTTCACACTATATTTAACATTTATAATTTAAAACTTGATTGTAATAGAGCGAACTTATGATTCGAGACTGATTGCATCTTGAAGCTTCTTGCTTTGCCGCACGAAACTGTGATAAAGCTTCCGGAGATTTACAAATGCATATGCCGTTACCGATTCCGATTCCAAAAACGACTGAGATGGGGGGCTGTTTATGGTGCTGATTACACAACGTTTCGCTATCGTTGATTGTTTAGACGAATTCGTGACAGTCGCACAAAGTATTCGAAATGTGTGTTTACAATTCACTCGGTCTCGGTCTATGGTACTGGAGAAGCGAGCGACAGCTGCTTGGATTAATTCCTGGAATGCAAAAACTATAGACTGGGTATGGGTGTGTGTATGCGTGTGTGTGTGTGTGGGTGTGTGTTGACTTCGCATGGCAGCTTTAAGTAATCCAAGCTGCCAACTGCTGTCGTAGTTAGTATTTACAGCTGATTTTCACCTATATACCCGACTATATCTCATATATGGTAGATATGTATGTAATCTGGTTCCAGCCTGTTTCTAGGCAGCTGACCAACACTGTGTGCGTACAAAGTTTTATATGCCGTCTCGTATTGTTTATGTTGTGGGGGCCCGAGCGAGCCAAGAAATATCAGCGTGTATATAAGACATATGTGTGTACATCAGGTGAGGGGGACTGGGTGGTGGCTGGTGGGTTGTGGGTGGTTGTGCTGTACATACGTTGTAGCTTATAGTTCGGCGATAGGGAGCGTGATAGTCGTGAGCGTGCCGTAGCACTCGGAGCACACACACACTGACACACACGTTTCTCCACTTCGTTTCTCCGCTTCTACTTTTGTACATTCCGTTATCTTGGGCACATTAACCGTTCGCGTTTGGCATTGCACGCGTCGCCCGCTGCGTTTAGTTGGTGTTTTGGGATTCGTTTTTTGTTTTTCCAACAAATCGAATTCAATTTCTTATCATTTTCATTTCTCTCTGCTGGGTGCGCGCCGCGGCGAGCGCAGAAGATAACGATAGAAATGACTGGAAAAGGCAAATCGAAGAGGCGACTTACAACGGTAAGACGCGCAAAGAGCAAACAACGAGAATGAGACCACAAAACGAAGCAAAATCAAGAAAACGAACAAGCAAGAGGGAAGCAGCAAAAAAGTGAAAAGTCTGTGGAAAATGAGGAAAAATCGCTGGCAAACGACAAACGGCACGAAAAGCTGCAATTAATTTGCAAGCGTTTCTTAAATTGTATCTCAATCGCAAACGCAATCACAATCCTTCCCAACAGCAATTGTATCTGCAAGATACAGATACGCGCTGCAGTTGCAGCTGGAGTTGAAGCTGATTTCTCACTCTCTCTCTCTCTCCCTGTGTCTCTCTGTGTCTCCCTGTGTCTCCCTGTATCTGTTGGTGTCTCTGTTGTACTGAATATTTATGTGTTCTCTCCGTGCCTTGTCTTCCGTTGCAGATTGTGCCAGTGACTGATATCCTGCGTGCCCAGCAGATCCAGGAGGACAACGAGGTGCAGCAGACGCAGCAGACGACGATACTGCAACGCTTCAAGAGCGCCTCCAGCGGCAACCTTGTTGACATTCCCGGTGAGGATGACAAGAAGTCGATCAGGAATCGTATGCGCATGAAATGTGAGTTACTTTTTACTCCCCTCCCCTCTCCTCTCCTCCCACTCCCACCCTTTTTAGCTAAATTTAATGAACATATGTAACCAAGCGGACTATGGGGTGAGGGGGAAGGGCGACAGAACGGTAGGGGGATGTGGCTGTTGTGATTACTTAACTAGCAAGCAAAGTTGTTAAAGCAACTGTCGGAAATTCCTTTTAGTCTTTCTAAAGTGGAACCGGTTACGAGAGTTGAACTTGGCTCTTTGAGCTGAGTTTTTTGAGTTCTTTGTAACTTTTTAGCTTAGTTTGAAGTACAGTGTGCACTCGATAAGGTGCATCACGTGCAACTGGCACAGTATTCACTTAGTAGATAGATAGATAAATGTAAGCTAAGATCTAGTTTATAATGCATAATATATTAATGGTAGCTGAACTGTTTCTAAGTTGAAGATGAGTAAGATTATATTGATGATAATTAGAGAATCGTGATAGGAGATAGAAAGACAAGACTCATAAAAAGAAACACAGAAATCCCACAGAGATTCTTACATAACATATGCATCACTTTCAAGTCGATAACTACGTACTTACTACGATAAAGAACGATGCAGAAATGTAAATGAATTAATGATTGAATGAATGAATACCCGCTTTAGGATGAGTAGAATTTTTCTGTTGTTATCAAAAATAATAGAAAGGATATTGGATATTGCATGTCCTTGTTATCTTCTTTATATATCATAATTAATGTCTGTTTATCATCTATAGAAGTCTAAACGGCTGGATAGAATTTATTGAAACTCTTACACAACATTCCTGCCTTCCCCGAGTTGGTATCTGTCAACTTATCGCGATTCTCAAAGGTGGGCGATCAACATTACATCTCCTTGTCGTCATATTATATTGAAATATACAATATTATTGATTCTCCTGTCCTGTTCTTTTTTCCTCCAATATGTTTTTACTTGAATGTATTATTATTTGTGATAAATGCAGCATATAGTTATCCCTATCGAGTGTTCACTGTGTCCAGTTTGCAATTATGTAAGCTGCTTTTCTATTGACAAGCGTAACTTTCAAGGGGGGAATAACTTTTCTTTGACTCTACTGGACTCAGTCGGAGATATTCCTCATTTCTGCTGAAGTGAGTCACACTTCGGGTGCAGGCATAAAGAAGATTTCCAAGTGCATTAACGGTTTATAAATAGCCAATTATCGCATGTGAATCGAATCAGTAATGAAACGGTTATAATACCCGATGCCCACATAATGCTGTGCGGCGCCCCGAAGTCTGCGACTGTGACTGTGACTGTGACTGCGAACACGACTCGATCTAGGTGGCGATGCCGATGCCAATGTTGAGTCCGAGGCGCGACCAGTTTGGCGGCTACTCAGCACGACCTTAAAAGGCAGCGGCACACACGCCCACACACAACCACACGCCCACCAGTACACACACGCACACACACAGACACACGAATAGCAAGTAATGCTTAGCGTAAGCTATGAATGGAATCGGAATTTAAACATGCGAATGCGAATGCGAATACGAATACGAAAGCGAGTTCGAATTCGCACTTGGCTTTGCCTGGGGGTCTCTGCGTGGGTTCACAGGGGGATTTTCGGGGGAACTATCGTTAGATCGCGTTGCCTGTTTTAGTTGCTGAAAGTCGCGCAAGTTTCACTTTTTGTTTTATGTGTGAATCGTTGTTGGAAATTGCGATGAGCGTCAATATGATTCACGCCTAGCGCCGGGGAATCTTGGAAGGTGGGTGCGAACGTATGTGTGTGTGTGTGTGTGTGTGTGTGTGTGTGTGTATGGTGTGGTGTGTATGCAAAGCTCAGCTGCTATTCCAGTCTGCGGTTTGTTTTTGCAATGCAGGCGAGAGCGTCGCATTATCTCTATGAAAGTCATAAGCAAAAGCCCCCATGCCCCTATAAAGCATATAGAATGCGAGCCATAAATATTTATAGCAAGACTGCGAATCGCCTTCGAAATCGCAGACACAGTCGGGTTCAGGTAGCTGAGAGATTTGCATCTTGTTTTTTAGTGAGAGAAGAGGAGAAGGGAGAAAGAAGAGTGATAAACAGAGAAGATAGTCCGATAGAGGGAGTAGTTGAGAGCAGGCAGCGTAAGAGAAAGTGATCAAGAGAGGCGGAAGAAGGGAGGAGAAATAAAGAAGGGCAGAGCTATAGTAAGTGAGAGAGAAGAGACGAGATACATGTGAGATGCAGAGACGATTCTCAGAATGTACGCAAGGTCGGTTGGGTAATCCAAATTATTCCATAAAATCCACAAATATACATGTTTATAGTGTGAGCTTGACTAATCAATCCATTTATTTTCTGTTACCTCTTCGATGTGCCGCCAACTTGTATGATCGCCCTGCAGTAAACAGCAATGTGTTCCGACTGTAAGTACTATCGATATATATGTACATATATGAGGATCTAACTAACAAGTTTCATCTCTCCACTTGCCACAGCAACCGATCGCCAAAGAGCGAGAAGAAGACGCGCTCTCGCCGCAGCCAGGCGAACAGCCTCTGCCTGGACGAACAGTCCAAGTATCCGTTGTTCGGGGCCCGCCTCAATGCACTGGAACTGAACATGTCCGATCATCCGTATGTGCCTCGTTTCGTAGTCGACGTGTGCAGCCACATCGAGCAACCCGATGCCATTGAACAGGATGGTCTCTATCGTGCCTCGGGCAACAAGGTGTTGGTGGATGAGCTGAAGCGAAAGTTAACGCATCTCTACGATCCACGCTGGCTGCAGACAGACGATATACACACACTCACCAGCCTGCACAAGCAATTCTTCCGCGAGCTGCCCGCCCCGTTGATCACACAGGCGGCCTACGAGCGCCTCGGGCGATCCCTTACCGACGACGCCGCAATCGAGAGGATGCGTGTGGCCTTTGAAGATATGCCCGACCCAAATCGTTCCACACTGCGCTTCCTCATTAAACATTTGACCAAGTAAGTGGATCGAACCAGGACCAAGAATATAGTAGGTAGAACTGCTAGAATCACAGTGGAAGTACAAGGCATAGATCTTCAAAGATCGAGACACTTAAATGTTATCTTGGAAAGGGGGGCTCTACAAATATTTACTAATTACAGTACTATAATAACGAGTCTACTCGTGCAGTGACAGTTGTAGACCTTATATCTTTATCTATATTTCATATCTTACAACTGGAAGAGTGTATTATATAAAGTCCAGTACAACTCATAAAGAAGTGCGTGACAGTAAAAGATATACTTTCCATTTACGAATTCTGTGTACACTGTAGATATAGACCACTGTACACAAAAACAAATTTGAGTTGAGAGTTGTTGTACTGTCTAACAACTATACATGCATATATATTTAAAGACGCCTGAACAATAGCATGAATACAAATCTGTTTTTAATATAGTTGGCAAAGGTTTTCAATAACTCACTGTACAACTATAAACTGTACACTAAAAACACTGTGCAGAAAATAACCTGTACCCAAAAATTAAAATGAATGTCGAAACAGGACAACTACAATATTCATTAAGAACTGTACTCAAATAATGGAGTCCATTTTTAAATGAATGATTTATTTGTACTTTTGAATGCGTTCATGCAGGTCTCTTATAGGATGTACATACGATATATTGATATATTTAAATTCGATCTAATCGATCCCTCTTTCTCTCTGCTTTCTTTCAGTGTTGCTGCGGCATCTGCCTCGAATCGCATGCCTGCCTCGAACCTGGCCATCGTGTGGGGTCCCTGCCTACTGGCTGCGAATGATATCAACTTCGATATTGGTCGAATGAATATGATCGCCAAGGTGCTGATCGAGAACTACGAGCGCATCTTTCGTCCCGCCAACGAGCGGCTCGTGTGCTAAGTCTACCTACAGAAGTGGGATATATCTGCATACCACATTACCCTATACACACATCGGACTCGACTGACCTTTGATAATATATATATAATATAATTCCAACGGAAGCATCACACAAATTGTTTGTCACGAAGACGTCGCATAGCATTGCGAGGGCATTGCTCCATTTATTATTCTTACGATTTATTTAATGCACACACACACACATACACACTCAGCGTCATGTCCCTCCCTCTCTATATACATCATCATGTTTTGTGGTAATTTTTGTGCTTTAATTTTAGTGTTTATTTATAACAACAACAAGAAGAAGGGGTGTGTGAAATGGACATTCTTTTAGTCGAATCCAGCAAGCAAGCAAAGCAAAATACTTACCAAAAAGACAGTAGACTAAGCGGGTGCTGAGTGGTGGCGTACAGTGGGCACTGGCTGCTGCTCACCATATATAACGCATACATATAACGCAACAGACCGACAGCAAACTAGCCTATATACCATATTATTGTATACTTAGTTATAGTAATCTATTTTTTTTTTTTATTTTCTATTTTACTTGTTGATTTGACTCTACTATCTCTCTAAAGTTCAGCATACTCTAGGCATTGTCTAAGCATTATGTACAATAGCGATATATCAAAAAATATATCATACCTGTCATGTGATAAGATTTTGCCGCCGTAGTGTCATTTCTTGTTTTTTTTTTCGTAATCGTAATCGTAATTCACAATATGTACATAAGCATATACCATATATACCATTATACTATACATATATACTACTACAACTTAAACAATATATATAACTATATAAATTGAACGCTCTCAAGAGCTTGAGAAAAGCAGCAAATGCCAAAATAACATTATTAAAACAAAATTAAGATTTGCATATGTTCAATATGTTTGCTATCTCAATAAATCATCAAAGTATTTTTTCAAGTGCCTCATATAATTCTGCGGATCCATTTTTATTTCGACATATCGAGAGAAAACATATAAAGAAAACATATATATTAAAAATATCCTTGTTTTCCAAGCAATTTGCATATGTTTATATTGAATACTGAATATTGAATAATGATTATTTTTAATTATTTTTTTAAATATTCAATTATATGGCTTTCTGGTCTGATCAGTGGCGGCATCGGCATTTTCAAACGTCAACTATAAAACTGTTTATATTATATATTTTGTATTATATATTCTTGATAAGCACAATTTGATCATTTAAGAACAGTTGAAGGTCCATTGAATTCGAATACGATTCGTAATTTTGGTTTGAATTATGTATTTTTCACATTTATTTTGAAATTATGAGACAGTGTTTTAGGCTTGGTTGCCCGTCTCATTTGGGAGGTGTGTGCAACGTCAGGCACTGTAAGATCAGGTAGCCATAGTCGCAGGGCGAGGTATTGCTGACACTATCGAATTGCTGGACGCACTGTGCCATGATTGGCTTCTCCTCTGCGTTGGCATTGTCGCCGACACGCTGCAGATCGAACTTGTTGTTTGAGCCGATGTAGTCTCTCAGCAGGCACTTGGCATAGCACTTTATATTTTGTGGAACACGCTCGGCCGGTGTGTTGGGCGATAGAGCCTCTAGATCGGCACGCAATACCTTATTCACGGCAAGGCATTCATCAGCCAAGCTACCCAGCGAGGTACCAAGGATCTGCGGATATACAGCTGAGTATAAAATGATTTATATTCGTATCGCGAACTGCAAACTCACCACAGTCAAGAACAAAAGTTGTAACTTCATTTCAGTTGGGAACACGTGAACACTGGCCGAGCTAAGCGAGCAAAATGAAGTCACCCTCTGAACTAACCCATGTGTTTATACTTCATGTCATTATGCAATCATCGGGCATCTGTGTGTCTGTGTGGCGAAAAATTTGATTTAAATTGCTTAATACTTTTTTTTGTCGTGTTCTAATTAAGTAAAGTAATTGACAAAATGTTGCTTTAAAATGTATTAATGTAGCAACCGATCGCCAAAGAGCGAGAAGAAGACGCGCTCTCGCCGCAGCCAGGCGAACAGCCTCTGCCTGGACGAACAGTCCAAGTATCCGTTGTTCGGGGCCCGCCTCAATGCACTGGAACTGAACATGTCCGATCATCCGTATGTGCCTCGTTTCGTAGTCGACGTGTGCAGCCACATCGAGCAACCCGATGCCATTGAACAGGATGGTCTCTATCGTGCCTCGGGCAACAAGGTGTTGGTGGATGAGCTGAAGCGAAAGTTAACGCATCTCTACGATCCACGCTGGCTGCAGACAGACGATATACACACACTCACCAGCCTGCACAAGCAATTCTTCCGCGAGCTGCCCGCCCCGTTGATCACACAGGCGGCCTACGAGCGCCTCGGGCGATCCCTTACCGACGACGCCGCAATCGAGAGGATGCGTGTGGCCTTTGAAGATATGCCCGACCCAAATCGTTCCACACTGCGCTTCCTCATTAAACATTTGACCAAGTAAGTGGATCGAACCAGGACCAAGAATATAGTAGGTAGAACTGCTAGAATCACAGTGGAAGTACAAGGCATAGATCTTCAAAGATCGAGACACTTAAATGTTATCTTGGAAAGGGGGGCTCTACAAATATTTACTAATTACAGTACTATAATAACGAGTCTACTCGTGCAGTGACAGTTGTAGACCTTATATCTTTATCTATATTTCATATCTTACAACTGGAAGAGTGTATTATATAAAGTCCAGTACAACTCATAAAGAAGTGCGTGACAGTAAAAGATATACTTTCCATTTACGAATTCTGTGTACACTGTAGATATAGACCACTGTACACAAAAACAAATTTGAGTTGAGAGTTGTTGTACTGTCTAACAACTATACATGCATATATATTTAAAGACGCCTGAACAATAGCATGAATACAAATCTGTTTTTAATATAGTTGGCAAAGGTTTTCAATAACTCACTGTACAACTATAAACTGTACACTAAAAACACTGTGCAGAAAATAACCTGTACCCAAAAATTAAAATGAATGTCGAAACAGGACAACTACAATATTCATTAAGAACTGTACTCAAATAATGGAGTCCATTTTTAAATGAATGATTTATTTGTACTTTTGAATGCGTTCATGCAGGTCTCTTATAGGATGTACATACGATATATTGATATATTTAAATTCGATCTAATCGATCCCTCTTTCTCTCTGCTTTCTTTCAGTGTTGCTGCGGCATCTGCCTCGAATCGCATGCCTGCCTCGAACCTGGCCATCGTGTGGGGTCCCTGCCTACTGGCTGCGAATGATATCAACTTCGATATTGGTCGAATGAATATGATCGCCAAGGTGCTGATCGAGAACTACGAGCGCATCTTTCGTCCCGCCAACGAGCGGCTCGTGTGCTAAGTCTACCTACAGAAGTGGGATATATCTGCATACCACATTACCCTATACACACATCGGACTCGACTGACCTTTGATAATATATATATAATATAATTCCAACGGAAGCATCACACAAATTGTTTGTCACGAAGACGTCGCATAGCATTGCGAGGGCATTGCTCCATTTATTATTCTTACGATTTATTTAATGCACACACACACACATACACACTCAGCGTCATGTCCCTCCCTCTCTATATACATCATCATGTTTTGTGGTAATTTTTGTGCTTTAATTTTAGTGTTTATTTATAACAACAACAAGAAGAAGGGGTGTGTGAAATGGACATTCTTTTAGTCGAATCCAGCAAGCAAGCAAAGCAAAATACTTACCAAAAAGACAGTAGACTAAGCGGGTGCTGAGTGGTGGCGTACAGTGGGCACTGGCTGCTGCTCACCATATATAACGCATACATATAACGCAACAGACCGACAGCAAACTAGCCTATATACCATATTATTGTATACTTAGTTATAGTAATCTATTTTTTTTTTTATTTTCTATTTTACTTGTTGATTTGACTCTACTATCTCTCTAAAGTTCAGCATACTCTAGGCATTGTCTAAGCATTATGTACAATAGCGATATATCAAAAAATATATCATACCTGTCATGTGATAAGATTTTGCCGCCGTAGTGTCATTTCTTGTTTTTTTTTTCGTAATCGTAATCGTAATTCACAATATGTACATAAGCATATACCATATATACCATTATACTATACATATATACTACTACAACTTAAACAATATATATAACTATATAAATTGAACGCTCTCAAGAGCTTGAGAAAAGCAGCAAATGCCAAAATAACATTATTAAAACAAAATTAAGATTTGCATATGTTCAATATGTTTGCTATCTCAATAAATCATCAAAGTATTTTTTCAAGTGCCTCATATAATTCTGCGGATCCATTTTTATTTCGACATATCGAGAGAAAACATATAAAGAAAACATATATATTAAAAATATCCTTGTTTTCCAAGCAATTTGCATATGTTTATATTGAATACTGAATATTGAATAATGATTATTTTTAATTATTTTTTAAATATTCAATTATATGGCTTTCTGGTCTGATCAGTGGCGGCATCGGCATTTTCAAACGTCAACTATAAAACTGTTTATATTATATATTTTGTATTATATATTCTTGATAAGCACAATTTGATCATTTAAGAACAGTTGAAGGTCCATTGAATTCGAATACGATTCGTAATTTTGGTTTGAATTATGTATTTTTCACATTTATTTTGAAATTATGAGACAGTGTTTTAGGCTTGGTTGCCCGTCTCATTTGGGAGGTGTGTGCAACGTCAGGCACTGTAAGATCAGGTAGCCATAGTCGCAGGGCGAGGTATTGCTGACACTATCGAATTGCTGGACGCACTGTGCCATGATTGGCTTCTCCTCTGCGTTGGCATTGTCGCCGACACGCTGCAGATCGAACTTGTTGTTTGAGCCGATGTAGTCTCTCAGCAGGCACTTGGCATAGCACTTTATATTTTGTGGAACACGCTCGGCCGGTGTGTTGGGCGATAGAGCCTCTAGATCGGCACGCAATACCTTATTCACGGCAAGGCATTCATCAGCCAAGCTACCCAGCGAGGTACCAAGGATCTGCGGATATACAGCTGAGTATAAAATGATTTATATTCGTATCGCGAACTGCAAACTCACCACAGTCAAGAACAAAAGTTGTAACTTCATTTCAGTTGGGAACACGTGAACACTGGCCGAGCTAAGCGAGCAAAATGAAGTCACCCTCTGAACTAACCCATGTGTTTATACTTCATGTCATTATGCAATCATCGGGCATCTGTGTGTCTGTGTGGCGAAAAATTTGATTTAAATTGCTTAATACTTTTTTTTGTCGTGTTCTAATTAAGTAAAGTAATTGACAAAATGTTGCTTTAAAATGTATTATGTTGGCGCAATACACAAGTATATCTTATTAAAATCCGAGAAAAAATATCTTACTAAATATGATTACAAAGTCCTTGTTGATTTCCACTCCTTTGTAGATTTCCTTCAGTTTTTTTTGCATGCTATTAGTTACACTACTGACTTAAGGGTATTTTGCAGCTCATCATTTTCATCCAGTTGCTAATGTGTTATGTACGATTTGCTTTTGATTGGTGCTATTAATTTACTCATCTTGTTTTTATTTTCACAGTTACATTGGCCCGAATCATGTATACTAATCTCAGTGTGTGTATAAATATACCTAAATAATAACAGAGTTCAGATTTAAATACGTTTTTATCTGAATTTCCATACCCTTGCAGAGGGTATATATTTATTTTGGCCATAAGTTTGCAACGCACCTTAAGAGACATATCCTTATAAAGTATATATATATTCTGATTCAACATCAACCACTTAAACAGGGGAGTCAACCTGGCCAAATTTACTCCATCGGACTTTTTTCAAAGAAACGGCCGAATCGAGGGTTTTTGTATGAGTACTAATAATCGACTTATGCCTTTTTATTAAATTAAAATCGGACTACTTTATCCTATAGCACAGATAGAATGAAAGTGTTTATAAAAACTTGTTCTGTGTCCAGCAATATCAGTTATTATTATAGCTGTCAATGAATACATACAATATTATTCAATTAGAATGGGAATAATCTGAGAAAATCGGAGATAAGAACCTGCAAGGGTATAAAAACTGCGGCATTCTGAAAGTAGCCTTTCTTTCTGGGTGTTATTCTAACAGAATTATTTCGAGCAATTCCAGGCAATTAAGTTTTTTGCAAGAATACAATTAATTATACCAGGTAAAATAAATGAAAAAAGTTAATACCTTCTATGGAAGCACCACAAATCGGTGTTCAAGACAATATTGGCAACAGTGCCACAAACAGTACAGAATCAAAAACAGAACAGGAAACAGTATAAGAAACCATGTGGGAAACATTATCAAAATAGTAAGGAGAACAGTACAGGGTACAAGGCCAGAAACAATAAATTTAACAGTAGTAAAAATAATAGTGACGGAACCAAGTGACGGAAGAGTATTATAGTGCTAGTTAGTTACAGCTTACAGTGATGCCCATCGATTACAGGTTACAAAGTCAGTCGCTAAATTTGGCGTAAGTTTATAGAGTAAAAGAGTATTATAGCTGTCTGACCGCCCGTATAAGAACCTAGATCTCAGAGACCATAATAGCTAAATTTGGTGTCAATATGTTTTATAATGGCAGTTAAGTTATGTGTCTTTTAGAATTTGACTAAAAACCGGATTCCAAGCGTAATTTGACAGCAGAACGGTTAATTTTCAGTTTAACTCAACCTGTTAACTATCAACGCTGAAATGATTTTTGAAAACTTGGTTGAGATCGGATAAGTAATATAGAAGTTATTTAAGAAATAATTTTTGGAGTTACCGATTTCCAAACGGCTCCCTAAAGTATGCAACACAAAATACGCTAAACATGGAAGTTTCATATTTTAGAAATCGTACGGGTATATCACAGCCAAGCATACTCGACTGTAGCTTTCGTGCTTGTTTTTTGCAAGAAAGTCATTAAGACTCGCCCCACAAGGCAGCACTCTCTGCCCAGTTGCCACTTCTGCGGTCAATTTTGATGCTATTAAAATGTGAATGGCAAATGGAGAGTGGCAAGTTGCAAGTGGCGAATGGCGAATGGCAAATTGCTAAGCAAACAGAGGCGCCGGATGTGGAATGTTCAACTAATAGTGCCTGTCTAACTGTTCAGCTGTTTAGCTGTCGAACTGTCGAGCTGCGCAACTAAAGGCAGACACGGAAAGGAACTTCCACTTGCACATGCACAGAGGAAAGGGTGGTGTGTGTGTGTGTCGTGGTGAGGAAGGAGGGGTGTCTGCTCGGTTTTGTGTTCAGGTTATGGACATTTGGCGTTACCACAAATTTCAATTTTCCAAGCAAATCATACGTAAACTTTTGCAGTGGCCAATGTAATCAGTCGAGCATTCGACTTGGCCTTTCATCAGGATGCACATGGACATGGACATGGACATGGACTTGGACTTGGCTTGGCTTGGCGACAATGCGGCGAACAGAACTTTTGCTGTCCAATCAGACGGCGATGGCGATGAACTCAAGGAAGAGTTTCAAGTAAATCCGATGCGAAATTACAAATTATGCAGAGCGAACCCAAAATGGGCGTTGCGCAAATTGTTGGCAAATTGAAGGGTCAGCAAATTGATCCTTTGCAGCGGGGCGGGCCGGGGAGGCTGGCATGTTGCGGCTGCTGCGGCAGAGGCCTGGGAAACTCAGACAGAGGGACATGGGCGGACGGGGACGAACTGCTCTAAGTGTTCCTAATACAATTACGCATTTGTTGCACAGTCCGCATTTAATTGACAATGCAAATTTAATAAACATTTGCAACTTGTAATCGAATTAGCCCAAACGCAAAAACGGTCATTATGGGCGGAGGGCGGTTGACGGTGGGCGGAAGTGTGGGCAGAGGGGCGTGCCAGCTTTTTGTAAATGCAAGTGCCGGCACGGACTTGGCTTATAATTCAATTTTTGCCAGGCGACCACAAAAGAGTTGAACCAAGAAAGGATTCGCTCTGGCATTGCCTTTGGCTTATGAGGGGGAACGCTGGGGGAGGGGGGGAAGGGGTAAGGTAAAGGAAGGGTGCCGCGTGGGTGGCTGTAGCTGCGGCGAATCCTTTTCCATTTGGCAACGCTCAGCACATAAACTTTGCAACTTCATTGCGGCCAAGCAGTTGAGTGCAGACCCAGGCAAGATGCAGGAGGAGGGGCAGGGGCCACAGCAGGCCTAACCACTGAAACGTGCTTTAACTTATAAAATATTGCAAGTGCAGATGCCAATTGCAGTTCACGGCAGGGCACACAGCCGCACACCGAGCTCGTCATACCCTGCATATCCATACACAAGGAGTATATGCGCTGCACTGCGGTTTATGCACTTTTGATTAATAATTAGTTTTTGTCACGCATTAATAGCGTAATGAGGAGCTTGTGGCGAGTGAGAAAGACACCACAACAACAGCAGCAGCAGCAGCCGAGGCACCCGAGGCAGCAACGGCAACACTTGTCACTGGCGCCACCTGTTGGCGAGGGGCAGCAGCGACTTCGGAGCGAACAACACTCGACATTAAGACGTTGGCAATGTGTTATAACTGACGTCGAGAAGGAGGATTGCATCTGTGTGGAGTGCGGAAGGGAGGGGGGAAGGTGGAAGGAAGGGGGAGTGTGGCAAGCTGATGTTGAGAGTCAGCTGACAGGACGCTGAGCTAGCAGCAGTCAAGGATGTGACAGCGCTGAGCCCATTTGACACAAGCATAATATAATAAAAACCGCAAACAAGTAATGCCAACTTAAACCCGGACAGCCTCACTGCCACAACTCCCCAGCCCCCCCCCCCCACTCACTCTGCTGCCTAAGCAGCACAGGCATTGAAGTGGATCAGACCAGGAGGCCTCGACATCCGTGGCGAGTCCAAATTGAGTTCAGGTCCAAGCACACGCAGCAGCAGCGAGAGAATGGGAGAGTGTGATGTGGCAAGTGGATAACCACGCGGATGTGTAGGAGCATGTCAAGGATGACTGTGAAGTGTGCTTGCGTCTGTCGACTGTGCGCTGGCTGTTATCCTGGACCGCACACCAACAACACGCCCCAACCCCAGCCCCAGACCCAGTGCCAGCCCGTGCCCCTCCCCATTCTCGCATGCTCACGTCGTATTCATCCACCCAGCCGGGTGTGTTATCCTTTGGCGTGATTAAGCCACAAGTGCGTGACATTTTAATGCGACATTTATGCCCAAGACAAGAGATTATTATTGAATACGCGTGACAACAACAACAGCAGCAACAATGACTATAATAATAACAATACCAACAATGATAACAACATCAACTGGGAATAGTCGCAGCCAAACAGCAACAACAGCAGCAACAGCAACAACGAAAGCATCCTCGCAAACAACAGAATGAACATCACGAGTTGCTTAACAGCAACAACAGCAAAAACATCATGAACAGCAACAACAACAACAACAACAGCAGCTTATTTATTTATTTTGCAATTTGACACCTAAGTGACACATTCAGTGTCCGTCCGTGACGACGTGAGCACGTCCCGAGTTCCTCTTCTCGGTGTTCCCTGTGCCAGGACATGCTCGAGGCAGAGTCATGTTGCACTGCTGATGTTGATTCGATTCAACAACAAGAGCTAAATAAATGGAAACCAATTTGTTGTTGCATTTAATTGATCCACCTGCCCGACATAGGTTGATTTCGCCTTGTTTACGATATGATTTCGTTTAGATTCGGTTTCGATTTCCTACTCGGTTACTCTTGCAATCTTGACATGATTTCCAACAGTTTCCCCACTGCGTATCATCATAATTCTCAATTTATGTTATGTGTTATAAATGGGTTTCAACTATCTGTCAATTACAATAATTGTGAATTGAATGCCAATTCACAATAAAAAAGGACAGTTAAGTGAAAACAAGACAAACATCAGGAAAATAGTTTTTTTGATTTAAAAAAAGGGCTAACATTTCATAAAATTGTGAATGCATGTAATTTCTTATACGATATCGATAATGTGGATATATTAGGCAATATTTCTAAAATATTATTGGGTTTTTGAAATTCGAAAACCAGGAATGATTTCTGGACAGTAAGACTTAGAGATTTTAAGGAACAAATTTGTCCGAAAAATGCCAGCCCTGGACTTTAAATCGCGTGATTAACATATGTTAATATGTTAATCGTTGCACATGTCGATACATATATGTACATATGTTATGTATATTATGTACATAAGTTGCTAAGTTAACAGCATGTTATAATTGTATTTGCCGACTTACAGATGTACAGAGCGTGATGGCTGGATTTTATTTTAGGTAACGCTCAGCGAATGAATTGTTGAGAAATTTTCGACAGAACCGTTCTCCTCGGCCGTGCTCTTCGGTCTATTCTTCGCTTTCGAGTCTTGAACCTCTCATTCTTTCATTGCGCCACACTCTGCAGACTCTTTCGCTCGATAGCCTACTAGGCATTAATTTAATAATCACTGAATCCGATAAACTCAATGTTATCCCTTACTTTCTTCAGTAATGTCTATTCTACGATACATATGTATGTATGTTTGTTGTAGTTATATTTAATTAATGTTTAATTTAAAGTTGAACTAAATGTAACTAGCATTACCATTAGAAAATATTGTTAGTGGAAAGAAATTAAATCAGTGTGTCGTAATTTGTCTTATAGTGTTGCTTTTAAGATGAATATGAAGAAAAAGTCAGAAATTCAATATGAAGTAATAAATATAAAAGCCTCTCTCTGTCCGAAGTAACAGCGTGTGATTAACATATGTTAATAGCAGATTGACTTTGCAGAATTGAGTGCAGTTATCGATATGCAATGTGCATGTCTTATGCGCTGTTAAGACACTGTTAATTTGAATGTATAGTTTAATTGTTAATAATATAGTATATTTGTATTATATTATTATTTTTTATTTTATTCATAATTCAATGTCCAATAATGTTTCGTTTCAGAATAGATTAATCGTCAATGCAATGCACTCACATTTACAGATTGAAAGGGTGTTATCTAGGTAACTTTCCACTCTCCCCCTCACTAACACATACACACACACACACATTGACAATATTGGCTTTTTGTCGCTTCTCGCTTTGCATGTGACAGGCCAAAATGGCAATTTCAACAGCAGCTCTAACTGCCCCGCCCCTTCCTCTCTTCATTGCACTTGCTGCTGAATTAAATTCGAAATCATAACATGTCAACACATTCATATTTTTTGTAATGCAGCAAACTAACCAAAAATAATAAAAGACAGCTGGACAAAAGAGAGAGGAGAGATAGATGGGGAGAGGCAGGGAGGAGCTAGAAATGCAAATGAATGGAGCAGGGCAGCAGGTTGCAGAACGAATGCAGCAGGGATAGTGGCAGACAGAGCGAGACGGAGCGAGTGCAACAGCAACAGGACATCAGCTTGGAAATTTGGATCTGGCTGAACAGGTGTGTCAGTTGGTTCTTTCAGCACATACCATAAAAACTATGCAAAGACGAGCGCGTTCTCTCCCCCTCTCTCTCCGCCACACATTGTGCACATATTTGTGGCTGTGTGTGTGTGTGGGTGTGTGTGTGTGAGGTGTGTTTGTTGGCGGTATAAAAACGTAATAACAAAGTTGGCGCATTGCTTTTATTGCCTTTTGGCTGCGTTCGGGTTTGTGTGGCTCTGTCGACAGTAAAAACTATTTGCAGACACACCAAGCCAGAGACGGAGCACACACACACACACATGAGAGAGGTGTAAGGGGAGAGTGGGAGAATAATGTTTACAAACAAAATGCCAATGGACACAGATGCCACGGAGTGTTGTCATATCAGTGCTAAAGTTACCGCATGGCGCTGCAAAGTATGCAACGCCGCAGCACAGTGCCCAGAAGGAGTCCGAGTACGGGACGTAACCAAGGAAAATATAGGGGGGTGGGGGGAGCTGTGTGCATACGCTCTACGCTCTCTCGTTGCAAAGGCGCATTGCCCGATGGCGTTTTCATTTCAAATTCAAATGCTGTTTGCATAAAAAACGAGACGAGACGAGACGAAGACGCCACACGGCGTCCCTGCACCGTTGCCCACTGTGCAGTGGTGCACCGTGGTGCAAAAAATGATGACTGACTGCCTGACTGGCTAAATGGCAGCACTGTGGCTGGCTAAACCATCCAGCCGGACAGATGGACAGACATGCCGGCAGACAGATGGATAGACAGACAGACAGGCAGGCAGACAGACGGGCAGATGGATAGACAGACATGCCGAGTGACAATAACAAGGAGAAGCCTTTGCCCCCAGCATTTCAATGTTTGCTAAGTCGTTGGCCGCCAGGGGCCGCTGCAGAGTCGTCGCGCGCGCGAGACTAAAATCGAAAATGAAGCGAAATTGCCAAAGATGCCCGTTTGGGGCAACAGCGGAACAGCTGCCGCTCAGGTGGCAGTGTTGCAGTCGATTCAGTTGGATAGACACACACACTCATACACGGCAGGCTATTTGCGAGTGTGTGTGTGTGCGATGTCCTGCGTCTGTGCTTGGTTAAATGGATTGTTTACTTTGATTACAAAAATATGGCAAATGTTTGCACGTTTGATGTCTCGCTCAGTGTGTGTGTGTGTGAGTGTTTGTGTGTGCACATGTGTGTGTGGGTGTGTGTGTCTGCGTTTTTTGGCGTGTGCTAGAGGTGGGCAATGTGCGCTACTTAATTGCTTGCAGTGATGCAAACTGCCAGACTGCCGATGGATAATTTAAGTTAACTAGTAAATTTAACAATAAGTAAATAATTAAAAGTGTAAAAATATACTTAAGACATAAAGTTATGTTTATTATAGTAAATAGCAAGAACGAAAGTTACACACTTCCAAAACAATTTCATAATCAGAACGAAATGCTTCATTCGGCACGACGACAGTTCTATATGCTTGCAGGTTCTAATATCCTCCGATCGTTCCTATACTAATGATATAAATAATGATGCAGAATCAAATGGTTTTATTTATATTCCATATTATGCCTCACTTTGATTGGCACTGATAAAGTATGTTAAGTTATTTCTAAAATCAAAACTGGTCTTCATAAAAAAAGCTTCATTTCGGCCGATTGTTCCTATGGCAGCTATATCTTATAGTACTCCGATTTTGATGAAATTTTAGCTCTTTTAGTCTTTGGAATCTAGATTTTCATGCTGATCATGAATATATGTATATACTTTGTGGTCTACCACAGCTGCCTCTGCCTGTTATACCCTCTTACTCTATGGATACCGGATGTGAATATGAAATAATAACCCAACAAATTAGGTATTTATAGAATCTATAGTAATATATATCCCAAATATTAATAGACTTTTATTTTGTATTTTATTTAATTATTTTATTTTATTTTACACAAATAAAAATCGAAATAAATGTATCTCAAAGTCAGCTGCAATGGTGTTTTGAGTCCTCATTAATCGTCCATCTCTAACGAAACAATTTCAGTTGCAGCGCCAATCAAACAGTGTTGCAAAGCATCGGGATAGGATGCCTGGTGGGGAATAACAGAGAGCGGAGTGGGAGACGGTGGGCCGGGGGGAGGGGGGTTTGGGAATGGAAAGACAAATGCCGCTTGCTGCTGTGTTGGGCGCCTGTAAAATCCAAAAGCTAACATTATTGCAAAAAATCTGCTGTTTTACATTTGACTTTGGTTTATTTCTATGAATTCGCTGCGCAGTGGAGGCACGCCCAGCCGCCCATGAAGAGGTTATCTCGCCTCGCTCGGTCAGGTGGCGGGCAAAACAAAGAACTATGGGCACTGGGCCAATTGAACGTGGTGAGGGGAGGAGTGCGGGTGGGGCGCCTCGAGTGCATTTCAGTTTAATGTTGAATGGAAAATGGAATTCTTTATGACGTGCTCGAAGAGCGAAATAAGTCAACTTGTAGACAAGGTGAGAAAAAGGGAAAGAGAGAGAGAGAGAGAGAGTGAGAGAAGCTACTGCTACACAATCTCCACAGATATGTGTGTATATATGGAAGTAAGTTTGTCTAGTTGTATATATAAATAGATCGAAGATAAAAACTAATTGGCAGCACATTTACATATGTGTACCTGGCGTGTGCGAATCAAATTCATCACTCGAAAGATAAGGAGAATGTTAGAAAGAAAATATTGCCATGCCATACAATATTCAACGAAAAGAAAAAAATCCATTATATCTAGTCGATATAAATAAAAGTCATTTACAGACAATAAATTGTGTGCATTTCTTTATTTACCATATTAAATTTCAGTCTTAGTATTTTCTAGCATTTATTTAATTTTATCTTTAGAAAGTTGCACGATTGGGAGAAAATAGAACTGCTATGATAAATGCAGAGTGACCACTTGCTACTGCTTTGTTTTTTATTGTATATTCTTATTCGATACTGGCATCTGGCACGCCTGCAACTGCCTTCCGTGACCAGATTACAATATTAAGTCTGCCTTTTTATACCCTTGCAGAGGGTATATTAATTTTGGCCAGAAGTTTGCAACGCACCTTAGGAGACATTTCCGATCCCATAAATTATATGTGTAAATATATTCTGAATCAACAACAGCAGAGGAATCGCCCTGTCCGTCTGTCCGTGTGTCCGTGTATTCGTCAGTTGCAAAGCAAACCTTGGCTGCATTAGGAACAATTGCCCGAAATAAAGGATTTTGTATGAAGAGTAGTTCTGATTTTAGAAATAACTTATCAGTGGCAATCAATGTGCCACATAATACTGAATATACACAATACCATTCAATTCTGCACCATTATATGTATAATATTAAACTAGTATTGAAGCGATAGCAGGATATAAGAACCTGCAAGGGTATAGAACCCTTCGGCATGCCGAAAGTAGCTTTCCTTCTCGTTTTTATTGTGACGAGCAACTGCGAACCGGAAGGCAGGCAAGCTACCACGCCCACCACGCCCACACCTGTAGAGAGAAGGATTTGGCCTTAGCTATCGCAAATATAACATTCTATATAGCATAGTACACAGTTATATTTACTTTGTGTAGTTCTCCCTTCTTTTTACTGCATTTTATTTTATTAATGCGAATCTGTTAGTCCAGCGTGGGGACTGGGAGAAGGGAATGACCCGTGACAGGATGTGGCCAGGACGCCGGTTCGTTGGTATTATGGCAGCTATTTGTTAGCTCCTGAGTGGAGAAGAGGAGAGAGGGCTGATGGGGGAAAGGGGTGTACACCGGGGCGTATGCGCTACACTCGTATCTGTAATTATTCTCGCGCTCGGCGGTCCGCCCAGAGAGGACCACATGTCGCTCATGATTAATTGAGAGATTCTCTCAACTGTTTTGTGTGGTGTCGCTTCGTTCCCCCAACCCTGCACACTACACACTGCTTCTCCCCCTTCTCTGTGTGCCCCATGCCGTTTCGGTCTGTTTTGTTGTCCTTTGTTTTGGGCATTGCCTTTCTGCATTATCCGCCACCCGTTTTGATAAATTGAAAAAGCCTTTAAATTTCAACAAATTTTCTACGATTGTCGAGCGGTTTTGCATGGCGAATGTCAACACGAGCAGACGCCGTGTGACAGCTGCCGTACGGGATTAGCCAGTAGGGCCACTGAACCCGGCCACCCGTGGGCTCCATTGCTTCCTCTGTCCTCCTATTCCTCTCTCTGTCCTCCCATTCCCAGTCGAACTACTAGTTTGAACTATTATTCACAAACTATTCCAACTGTCATCGTTAGGAATGGCAAAGGGTTACTGTCGCTTGTAAAATACCCTGCAAAAAACCGATACATGCATTCAAATGTTATACTATGTACAATACATATGGTACAATATTTACAAATCTGATTACAGTTAATCCTTAAAGAATTTGTCTTCTGCATTTAGTTTTAATAACCCATTTTGTAACATTTATTCGAAATGAATCTTTCGCTATTTGTGTATGGGATGGAGGAACCTTCTTGCTTAATTTACTCTGGCTTGTTTTCATAGTTTCTCATATTGGAGTAATCCACGTCTTATTTAGCCTAGTATATACTCTCGAATTAAGTTTATATTAAAGTACCATGCAACTATTACTGAAATAATACGAGTTTTTCTTTCTCGTCATAATGTAGGTACTTCCACTACTTCTTATCACTACTAAGGTACTTCTAATGTAGTTACTAACGAGTACACTTTTTGCTGTATTAGTGAGTATGAGTGAATATTGTATTTTGCCCTACCTTGTGAATTACTATACTCATTCGCTTGATGGCATAATGACAGTCACAGTTCTGTACAGTGAATAATACAATATTTTCAAACGCATGCTGCAATTTTAGTTTTTTGCCATGATGAGACAAATATGTGGTACCTAGTTCAATAACCGCTCTAAAAAACTTACAGAATAAGTGGTAAGGTTTTCCCCTACTTCTACTTCGTTGTTTGTACTTCATTAGCTACATGCATTAAATCATTCCACAATCATATTTAGCGAAACTTTAAATTTTTGGTGTACTCTTTCGAGCAAGGTCTCAATCATAGTATTTATTTGAAACGAGTACACGTTTCATTTGAATTATATGAATCATTGAAAAGTTAGTAATGAGTATAGAAGAATAGCACAAATGCCTCCTTCTGCCTGTTTCATACATTTTCGGGTGGCTAAAAAGAAATAATACCCTTCTGCCCAATAGTAACGGGTATAAACTATGGTACAGTACAGTACATAAGTACATACCATACATTATTGTTGCTCGGAAATGAGTTAATTCATGCAAGACTCTAGTAGGTAATAATTTTTGTATCTTATCCTGCTGTTCTGTTTTTATCTGCGAATACAATAAGTCATAATTATTGTATTGTGCGATGCCTGTATTTTACAATAATTTATTATATGTGCCAAATATGGAAATTGTTGAATTTCGACCTAAGACATCTAGTTTTATCAGGTGATTCTCGGAGCAGGTGTTGCTCTGTTCATTATCGAAAATTGCGAAAACATGTCGGAGATAAGATGACACTTCAGTGGATGGCAAAAGATAGAAGTCACCGAGGTCGTCCGATTGCGAGTTGTGACTGGCTGCAGTGTGAAAATGACCGAGCATAAGATCACACTGGAGGAGCAGCTGCATCCTGCGAGATCTGTGGCCAAGGATCGCGGGGATTTGCATGTCCTGCTGCGTTCAGGTTCGCGTCAGACGGCCTATCGCCTGAGTCAGAAGGAGCTGTTGCTGCTGCTGTTACTGGGCTGCTCGGCACTGATCGTGCTCTACGCCTATTGGGACATCAGGATGATGGCCACCCTTGCCGGAGAACGCAGCGAGGGGCAGATGGAGGAGCCGCTGGCGCAGCGACTGGCAGGCGAGGTGCGTGTGGTCTGCTTCGTGCTGACCACACCCAAGTACCACAAGTCACGGGCGGTGCACATACAGCGCACATGGGGTAAGCGGTGCAACAAGATTTACTTCATGACCTCCGCACATGACGACGAGCTCAACGAGACCGTTATACAGAAGACGCCGGACAAGTACGAAGTGCTGTGGGGCAAGACGAAGGAGGCCTTTGCCTACCTTTACGAGCACAAGCGGCACGAGGGCGATTGGTTCATGAAGGCCGACGATGACACGTAGGTGAAGTGCACCGTAAACGCGCAGATGTATCTAACCTGTGGTTGTTTTGCAGCTATGTCTTTATGGAGAATCTTCGGTACATGCTCTACCCATACTCGCCGAAGATGCCCATTTACTTTGGCTTTAACTTCCATCTGATCAACTCGCAGCAAAAGAACGCGGTAGGAAAGCTACTTGCAACAGTGAGAGAAACATGCTTACTTACTCTCTCTCTCTCGCTCTCTCTCTCTCTCTCTCACTCTCTCCCTCGTAGTCCTATATGTCGGGCGGAAGCGGCTACGTGCTCAGCAGCGAAGCCCTCCGCCTATTTGTGCACGGCTTGAACGACAGCAGCAAATGCCGCCAGCAAGATGACTCTGCCGAGGATTTGGAAGCAGGCGCGTGCCTCTTCAATCTGAATGTACCTGCTGGAGATTCTCGCGATTCCAAATTGCGCTATCGCTTCTTTCCTATGGCGCCCTATTCGCAGCTCCTCTCCCACTACACTGGACTTGACTTCTGGTTCTTCAAGTACGCCTTCTACAATGCCCGAGCGGTAAGTTCTGCACTGAATCGAGATTGGCAACTCTTTCTCCACTTCTCCACTCTTGTCCTAACTATCCTTACAGTGCCGTGACTGCCTATCCAATTACCCGGTGGCCTTTCACTATATCGAACCAGACGAGCTCTACGTTTACGATTATTTTAGCTACAGGCACAATCTGTACGGACGAAAACCTGAGCTGGAGCAACTGCCGCCCAAGATAGCGCCCAGCAATCTCTACATACCCCCCTCGGACAATTAGGTAGAACTTTTTCTTAATTTTTTTTGCTTTTGTACTTTATATATACGTGTAATAACAGATTGTATGGAATTATATGGAATATTTAAAATGCTGAGTGACCTTTATGATCTGTGAAAGTATCTCAGGGTCGAAATATGTTTAAACTAAACCTATTTATAATAAGTCATATCACTAAATTAATGCGCTTTGTTTATTATTGCCTTATACAAGGACAAAAAAATAAAAGGTTATACAATTCTTCTTTTAGGCTGTGTCAAAACTGCGACTATCCTATCACGATGCAGGGTAAATTCGAACTTTAGAATCGGGCTCGGGATTCGGGTCAAAATATACGAGAGCATATACATATATCGCTGGTTAAGATTAGGTTCAGATTCATATTCAAAGATTTTACTGCTTTTTGAGGTTAATTCGATGTCCACATGTGATTTAGCGACCCAAAATACATATTACTGCATATTTCAAATATCGAAACCATGACAACTTTCTTTTTTTGGGGTTGTTTTTTCATTATTATTTACTTTAAATTTAATTGTTAAAAATTAATTTTAATTTAATTTGTATGTTTTAATCTTATAACCGTTAAGGTGTCTGGTTTATAGAGTTTATTTAAAATAAGATCAGAAATTTTCAAAGCAAGAAGTTCAGAATTTCGTCACAATACACATTATAATTGATTTCCTTCGCTTGCTTGCTTTATGATGGTTTGATAAATATTTTATGTAAGTCGGTGAACCGAATTCGCAGCGCAGCCTGGAAGTATGCAATACAATACTGTCAATATGGAAGAAATAATTTTGTCGAGCAACTAACAGTGTACTTGTTTGTTCCCTACTCTGTTCTCAAAACTTGGTCTATTATAAATATAGATTCTTATTCTTTTTGACGGTTTACAATGATCTGAATATATTACTATATATATTATATTATACCATATATTATATATATCATATTATAATATTTTGTATAATATATTCTTTGGACAATTTTTGAGATGACATAATGATGGTGATACTGATGAGTTATGTGCTTGTATCGATAGTAATCGATAATCGTGTTGCAGTTCCGTGTCTAGGGAACTGCAAATCCATACAAGGAATACCTCGAATTGTGGGTCAAATGTGGAAATTGCCAGACAAAAGAAACGGGAAAAGCAAATTGCAACAAAAGGGGGCAACACACTTTGTGCTCTTGTGAATGCACTCACAGTACTCACATGGAGAGTCAATTGGGTGGTTTGAGTGCCATAACCGAAGTCATTAGTCGTTGGCAATGCACAGCAAGCGGGCAGCAGGTGGCGGGCGACATGTGGCAAGTGGCATGTGGCGTGTGGCATGCAGCAGCCAGCTGCTAATTGTTGTCTGGGCACAAGCAGCAGCACAATGACTGTCGGCCAGGGCCAAGTGCAGCTCACCTTTTGTAATCAAATGAGCCAAAACAAGGCGACGACGACCGACGATGACGATGTGCCACGCTGCCCAAGACCCACAGAAAGGGGGCGATAGAGAAAGGGCAGGGAAAACAGAGAGAGAGAGAGAGAGAGAGAGAGAGAGAGAGAGAGAGGGACAGAGAGCAAGGGTTCTATCCAGCATTCGAAATTGCAAATTATGTTTTTGGCCATGGCCAAAACGAGCCGACGACAGTCGACAGTCAACGCTGTGGCAACGCAGCCGGAGCATGCCTGATGGATGATGATGCCCAGCATCGAGTGTTGCCTGCAGCCCCCATCCTCCGTCCGTCCCCCCCCTGCGCCACCCTTCAGCACTGGTCGAGCCGTCTGCGCTGGCAGGCGAGTTCTAATTATGCAAACTACCTGCTGTTACTCAATTAATCTTGATTACGTTTGTGTTATCCAAATATAATTATGTTGGTATTAATTACATTGGCCAAAGCGTTGGCCGGCACTGGGCCCAGATAGTCTGCTGCACTGTTGCAGCACTGCTGCTGCTCTGCCAAGCTGCTCTAGTTGCCAATTTGTGTGCACCGGAAATTGTCTGTTGCCAGCGTGCCTCCCATTTCAGCTAGTTACCCCAACCCAACTCGGCGCGGGTTTCACTTGCGGGTATCGGTAGCGGCAATGCGTGGCAGCTGGCCAATATCCCAGTTGAGCCATAGCCTCAGCCCCAACACAGACTCACTCTCGCACCCACATAGGCAGACCTAGTCGGGGCCACAGCGCATTAGGCCAAATGTGTTTGGTATTAGAACGCCAACGGTGCGCCGGTTCATCATAATCAATGGCCACATTTCACATGACTTTGGCTGGTTCCTAATTAGGCCCAGAGCGACAAACCTAAGCAAGCCTGAGGACCAATCAAGGAGAAGAGACTAGTCAACTAGTCAAGCAGTCCCATTCCAAGATAAATGTCGCAAAACACCTTTTTGGCCAATTGGGCCAACTTGCGTTGTTCTATTAACCTTAATGTTGCCTTTGAAAATTTATTCGCCATGAAACGAAACGAAACTTTTGCCGATTAACTTAAGTCTTAAGTTATATATATGTGTGCTCGTGTGTGTGTGTGTGCGTGGGTGTTCGAGACTTGAAAGCAAAATTGAAGGCACGACAAAACACTGAGACACGACACTACTATTATTTTAGTTGGGGAGATGTACTGCGTTTGTACTTTGTAGATCTATTAAACTTCCCATCTAGTTCAGATATTCTAAGGAAATCCACAATTTTGCCTGGACTGGTTGACCTTATCTAGTTTACTTTTGAGAGGGTGCTTGCCAATGCCGGACATACTGTAAGTGATAATGTCAAAAGCCTTGTGAAACTAAATTATTAATAAGATATTATGTGTAATTCGATATATATACGTAATATATTATACCTAAATATATTAGCTCGAGATAACGATATCTTAGTCTCGCTCTCGCTCTATCTCTATCTCTCTTCCTGTTCTTCTTATTGTATTCTCATTCTAAATCAACTTGTGTCAAAACTCACCCGTACAAATATTTGTAAATTTGCAAATAGTCTAAATTGAAATTGTTGGAATTAGTGAATGGTCACTAAGGGAAACATAATCACACACAGTCAAGGCATAAACAGAGTGTCATACCACAGTTGAGTTTAAACAAAGAAATGATGCATTTAAATTGGAATTACATGTTCTTTTGCGGAAGTCACATGTCAGATTTTCACTTAATTTGAATCGATTTTAACATTGGCTGAAACAGGTAACATGGCCATATCGACTCGGCTGTTGATGCTGATTAAGAATATATGTATATAGTTTGTGTCATACCTCCTTCTGCCTGGCACTTATATCGGTTGGAACAAATTATAGTGCCCTTCTACCTAAACGGGTAGCGAGTGTAAAAAATCATCAATTGTTGTTTTTTCCGGCCAAAGGTCAAAGAAAACATCAAAATGAATCTAACAAAAAATGGCTTCAACTGCAGCTGCCGCGGGGCCAATGAACTGCAAATTGTGTCATGCCAAAAAATGAAGGAGAGACACAGGAAAAGAGAGAGAGAGAGAGGGGGAGAAGGTGAGAAAGAGAGGGAAGAACACACAAATGAAAATTTCAGTCGCTTGTGTCATTTCGCCTCCTAATCGTTCAAGCGTCAATGCAAGCGATTTATTTGATTTGCCAGAAGTGTGTGCAGGTCTCCCCCTCTCCCTCAGTCTGTGTGTTGAATAAACTATTGCCTGCATGTGTGTGTGTGTGGGTGAGTGTGGGCCACACAAATCATTTTCAGTTTGTTCAATTTTTATGTCAACTTGAGCTTTTTTTCTCCTTTTCTCTGCCTTTCTCCCTCTTCCTTTGCTATGCCACTTTTGTTAAGCCGGCTCGAACCAACACACAGCCCTAAACACACTCACTCACACACACATGCACACATACTGTCGCAGTGAACACTTGCAGCGCTGTTGCTCGGCTGCACTTCCGCCTTTCGGCTGCGCCGCCATCGACTGTTCAACCATGCGGCAGTATGAGCAGAGGAAGAGAGAAAGAGTGGTGCACAAGTGTGAGTGGGGGAGGTGACACACACACACATACTCATGTACACACACACGGACGCACACACGGTATCAGGTTCGCCGGCATATCCGGAGTCCTGAGTGTCCGGACTTGGACTCTGTCCTTACCATCGTACAATGCCTTGCAATGCTGCGATAGGAATATATTCTATATATACCATGCATCCATATATACCTGCATATATGCAGTTCATAAGAGTAAGAGAATACACACATACTTCGTGTCTATTTCTGTATATAGTAATACTTGCCAGTTTCGCCATATCCCAAATTGTCTTGAGTTATGCCTGCTTTTTGATCACTGTGCATCGCTGTTGTTTCTCACTCTGGTCTTTCTGCAAACACCACCCATTAAAACTGCTGCGAAACGGGTATACTGACTTTTATACCATTAACATTTATAACATTATGAATTAGTACGTAATAACAAATTATAAATATAATAGTATATCAACACATATACATTTTAAGAATGTAAAGAAGTTCTGAACTGACTCTACTAATAGTTTTGATTACCGTCAACTAGAGAACTAAGGACGATCGGTTCAAACATATGTTCAAAGCACAAATTGTCATTTTTTAATTTATAGTACACATTAATTAAAAAATACATTTTTTAATGTTTGTTCATTTATGTATTTGTTTATATATTATGTATTAATTATTTATATGTTTTCTTTTTATTTAATTTCGTTTTATTAATTTTTTTTAATTTATTCATTTTATTTTATTTATTTATTTTATTTATCTTATGTATTTTAATATAATTTTATTTTTTATTATTATTTTTACTATTATTTATCTCATCTGCTTTAAAATCTATAATAATTAATTTATAATATCCAAGTATACAGTATCTACCGATCGTTAAAAGACCTCAAAGTCTATCTTTCACCCATTCCCATCTGGCACAATGAGTGCTGTATTTGTACAGGGTATCTGTAAGTCAGGCAATCTTTGTACTTGTTCAGCTTGCGAGCCACTGCAAAGTTCTCAGTTGAAACTGCAAATTATGTTGCCTCTGCTGCAGATTGTTGTTCAACTTGTTGTTGTTGCTGTGGCAGCGCCTGATAATGGCACACAATGTTTATTTACTTGCTTTAACATTTTTGCCATTGTTATTACTGTTGCTGCTGTTGCTGTTTCTGCTGTTGCTGCTGTCGCTGTTCATTTTACTTTATTATCCATCGACGTTGGCGTCGCTGTCGCCTTCCCCGTGTTGCATGCAACATGCTGACAATGAGACACTTGAGCATTTGGCGCCTGATTGCATGCCACACACTCGTGCAGCACCGCAACAGTGTTCACTGTGTTGTTGTCTCTCCTGCCCTCCCCACTCCTTTCTTCTCATTCTCTCTCTCTCTCTCTCTCCCTCTTTCCCTCTCTCTTACTCTCCCTCTCTCTGGTTGCCTGCTTTTTTGACTTTGACTTAACTTATTTGTTGGTTTTGTCTCTGACTCCCACTGTGCCAGCAGTGTGTGAGCTTAACTTCGCACACACACACACGCACACACACATACACATGTACACATACGCGCTTAAGGTGTCCGGCACTATTTCGTTGGCGTCGCTGTTGCTCTCAGCGTCGGCGTAGGCGTCGGCGTCGGCGCCAACGTCTGCAGAGTGTCGTGTTGGATTTGCGTAATTTATGCTCTATTTGCCTTTCGGCTTCATTTCACTTTTTGCCACTGTTCCTTTTTGCAAAGTATTTTAAGTCGCACAGTGTGCAAGAGAAAGCGAGAATGAGAGAGACAGAGAGAGAGAGAGAGCACAGTATATCAGTAGTGTGGAGTCCTGCGAGAATTGGCAGCGACATTGATATCACCTTCTCTGATAAGTGACAGATGGAGAGAAGTTAAAGAGAGAGAGAGAGAGAGAGAGAGAGAGAGAGAGAGAGTGAGAGAGAAAGGGAGTGATAAATATAAGCAGAAAATAATAGAGAGATGTGAGATTAAAGGAGAGATATGTAGAGGAAAGAGAGAAATGAGAACAATAAGAAATGTACAAAGTGAACGGGCATTCAAAGACAGGGATATAAAGAAAGAAGAGTGAAGGAGATAGAGAGGGAGTGAAAGTGTGCAAGTCTTACAGAGACAATTGAACAATGGCAAAGAGTCAGAGCATGATAACGAGGGAGAGAGAGGGAGCGATAGAGACACACAAAGCTAAGGAGCCAGCTAAAGAATGATAAAAGAGAAGGAGGAAGATTTATGCAAACATAAACAGACAACTTAAGATGGAATGTACAAGAAATAGATGTAGAAAAAGATATGGTTGAAATAAGAGAAGAAAGTGTAAGAAGTGGACACAGAGAAGTGAGACAAATAATGTGACAGAGACGCACGATGGAAGGTAACCAGGAAAGAGCAGCACATAGTTATCATGAACTGATATGCCGAGCTGCCGAAGCAGAGTGTAGGGCACGCATGAGCTCGGCTTTTCTTTTCGCCTCCATCGTTGCTGTTGTTGCCGAGCTTTGTTTGCCGTATTATTTTTATAACATTGCTCAATATGAGAACTCAATAAATTCGCCTTACTTTGGCGGCTGTGCGAGCCATTTCAACAGGGCGATTAGTTGCCAGGTGCCGGGCAAAGCGCCCCAAAGTCGCCCCCTTCCTGCTCCGCTGCTGCGCGGGGCGTCTCTGACTGCGGTGCAACAGTTGAGTGGCAGGGCAGCGGTGAATTGGGAGTGGGGTAGGGGAGGGGGGTAAATTGAATGGCCAGCCGGGGCACACGTGAGCCTGTTGCCTCGACCTGAGCTCGCCTCGCCTGTCCTGTCCTGCCCTGCCCTGCCCTGATATGGTCTCTGTGTGGCGCCCTAATAGGTTTTACATAACACACACGTCGCAAATAAATCTAAATGCAACGCCAGCAGCAGCTAGGCAGTGACTGCGACGTCGACGGCGACAGCGACCGAGGCAGGAGGAACTTCATGAAAAATCCTTTGGCAAATAAAATTTGCATAGACCGCACACACAAACTCACTTTTGCTGTCTCTCTCTTTCACTCGCATCTCTCTCTCTCTCTCTCTCTCTCTCTTTCTTTCTCTCTAGCTGTCTCGCTCACACGATTTCTTGTGAATTTATTTGTAAATTTATTGAGTTTTCGTGTTAACCATGCATAATTAAGTTTTTCCATTCGTCGACTGATAGAGCATCTCAGGAAGGGCCGAGGAGAGCAAGAGGGGAGGGGGGAAGGACGCAGGTTGTATGCTTGGAGGCGACGGGAGAATGGGGCAACAGGCTGACTCGGGCCTGCGGCATATGCCAAAAACTTTTCCATTCGAATACTCTGGCGGGCCAAGCCAAGCCAAGCCAGGCAGATAATGGAAACATATGTTGCGATAAATTATAGATGAGCCTCGGGCGAATTAACGGCTAATTTGATTATTTTGCGAGTTCTGGAATTAGAAATTGTGCAATTAAGAATCTCTGATTTGTATATTTTACCAATGCCAATTTAAGTCTTTGTGGAATCCGAAAATGTATGTAAGAGGCAGAAGGTTGATTGAGTTTATATATTTTATATGGGGTCGGAGATGTCTCCTAAGGTGCGTTGCAAACTCCTGGCCAACATTAATATACCCTCTGGAAGGGTATAAGTATAGAGGTAAAATTAACAAATTAGTGTTAGCCATAATTTAAACGTAATAAGCCAATTGAATATATTCTAACTTTAAGACACAAGTGAAACTAATTTTTAGCAGAAACCCAAAAATGACCTATCAGAAACCAAAAAATGTATCTTCCTTAAAGTCTTCTTCACCCTCTGCTCGCGTCATTTAAATCGCAAATCGAGAACTGGTTTGGCTAACCGGGTGTGGATTAAGCAAATTGAACTGTCACTTGGCCTGCCCGATCAATTACAGGGTATAGCGCGCGTGTGGCTCACTGGCAATGTCGTATTACGTATGGGAACGTTGAAGACATGCTTTGGCTTTATTTACGAGCCAAGCGCATGCAACTTTATCCACTGTCTATTCCTATCCCTCTCCTTCTCCCTCCTTCTCCCTCCTTCTCTCTCCCTCTCTCTCTCTCGTTTTGTGTTTCGAGCTGTCTGTGTCCCGCCTTGGCTAAGCTGGCTAAAGAAAATGTTGTTTATGCGTCGCAGGCGCTGAACGTTATGGAAAATCAAGTTATTTGACTGCTGCTCGAATTATTATTCCTGATTGCATTTATTTGCTTTATTTCTCGCACGAAACTTCATCTATAATGCAGGCGCAACTTGCCAGACGAAGCGGCGCCCAGACTGTGCTACTTGCAACTTGCTACATGCTGCAAGCTCCTTTCTACTTGCTACTTACAGTCGCAGTTCGCAGTTCACAGTCGCCCTGTCCCGCCTTGGCCTATCCTTCTTTCACGTTGTCATCCACGTTGAGCTTCGACTTCTGCTTGTTCGTGCGCCTTCAGTTCTTCTCGAGCGCCTGCGTCTTATGCTCCTCCAGATGCAGCAGCCCCTGCAGCTCCTCCTCGAATTCCCCCTTCACCTACATGCTGCAGAAGCTGCTCTTGTTAAACTTGCTGCTCCAGCTGATTTTGCTACTCTTTCTACTCCTGCTCCCTTTGCTCCTCTAGCTCCACTAGTTCCTCTTGTTACTCTTGCTCCCCTTGCTCCCCTTGCTCCTCTATCTCCCCTTGCCCCCTCTTTGTAACCGTCTCCTTAGCTGCCCTCATGTCTCGCATGCCCTTTTTGTTGCTTAAGTGAAATGCATAAAAATCAAATAATTTTCCTGTTTTTCATTTGCTTTACCTTTTCTGCCAGACTCTGTCCGCCTTTCCCCTGCCCCTGCCCATCTCCGTGCACCTCCTCCCCCCTCCCCCCCTCTTCACTTTGCCCACCGTCAGCTGCCTGCTCTTTTTTCTTAAATATGTATATAAATATATACTTTGGGCCGACTGCCGACTGCCGACTTGGCTGCTGTCTCTGACTTGCCCCGACCTGCCACGCCCCGCATACCTCCTGTGCCCCCTACATCCGCCCCCTTTTTGCAGCGAGCATTCGAAATGTTAAAAGTAATTTCCTCGACTATAGTTGATAGCCGCGCTGCGTCTGCTGCAAGCTGGCAAGCTCTGCCCCACTCCTATCCCTCACAGGCTGCTGCTGCGCCTTAAACTATGCAACACATTTTGCAAGTAGCTTACGAGCTTGTCCCAGTTGCGTCAAGGTAATGGAATGCCATAAAGCCGCCCCGTGCCAGGAAGTTGCACAGAGCAACAGAGATAGAGTGAGAGAGAGACAGAGAGGGAGATGGGGAGAGGGAGAGAGGGAGTCAAGAATTGCACTTTACAGCATAATTCTTATGGAAAGTACTCATCAAGCTTCATTAAACAACACAATCATCGCAGGCTTCTCTATCTCTCCCACTCACTCATTCGTACTCTCCACACACGCACACACACACACACATACACAATGCTATCCATAATCAATAGCCAGCCGATTGTATATTAAATTATAACCTTCAGCCCCGGCACAATGCAAATGTAAATCACATTGTGCTCGCACCCCCCACTCACATACCCAACCCCCTCCTACCCAACCCCCTCTCTCAACCCCTCCTTGTCGCACTTGCAGTCGTAAACAAGTGTCTTCGATTACAATGGGATTCTCCATCGTTTCGATACAATAAAATGCCTTGCTGCGAGTGACATTTCCATTAGGTCTCTCGTTCCTTGGCGTTCTTCTGGGTTCCTCCCGGCCCCTCGCGGCCCCTCTTGGCTTCTTGTCGCCAGACGTATTTAGTGACATTTCTGATAGTGTTTCCTCAACATTTTCTTTCTTGCCTTTTCGCTATGTTCTCGTCTTTCACCCTGCGAACAATATTCAATTCAATGTAAATTTCGATAATGAATAGAGAGAGATGCTCGACCAAAATGATTGATATTTAATATGAATTGTCATTGGGTTTCTTTGAGTTTCTTTTCCCTTTATCTTCTCTGACATATTAAGTAATTGCACTCGACTAGGGAAGTCGAGTCATTACTTGCGTTTATTTAGATCTGTGAGAAGGCCAATAAGTTATTAACATATAACTGAATTGGGTAATTAAATGTGACCAACGATGTCTGTTAAGTAATTGAAATCTTTTGGAACTGCGGCAGAAAACTTTCATGGAAAGCTACAAAAATACAGTATGATATCAAGGTTATTTTATTATTATTATAGTCAGTAGGAATCGCTTAGTATCATCTGAACTTGACCTAATGTTTGGCTAAAAATACAGTATGGAAATATTTCAATGTGTTTACTTGCGATAATGAATAAAGCTGCAAAACAAGCATCAATTTGATGGCTTGTGATTTTCAATCTTTATCAAGAGTCTGTCTAAAAGGGGGAACATAACCAGATTTGATGCATTTTACTATGTAAAGAAGCTGTACTACTGGAGAGACAGTTCACTTTTTTATGGAATGTTATTTATTTATGTTTACGAAGAGAAGAATCCTTGATACCTACAATTAATTTCCTTTTCTATATGATTTCCCACTTGACTGAACAATCCAAGTCTTGAACTCTCTTGTCTTGTGCCTTATCTACTTAAGAAACATTGCATACATTCCCAAGCTACATGGTTAATATTTGTATATTTCCCTTTGATTCACAGCCTGGAAATAATCTGAAGACAACTTTAGATTAGGACAGCTATGCTTACCTCAATACTGATAACCGACTTCAGTGAAATGCGATTATATTTTCGGCACTGTGAAGTGCTGCCTCGTTCGCAACAATTAAAACGCTTCCACTCGAAGCTGAACATTTGCATAGATCGTAGATGAAACGGACTATAATGAGTCCATATATATGTATGCTTATATAAATATATTTATCTGGCGAGGGGCCCTTTGTATACTTCTGTTACTGCAGCCACTTCATTGAGGTTGCGGCAAGCTGTTAAAGTGCCATGGGGTGGGCACTCAAATTAAGCTGAAGTTGCCTTCACGGCGCTACAAACGAGTGGGCTCAGGGCCCAATTTGCCGGGGCCATTGCGAGTATTGCAGCAACTACCGTTAGTAGCAGCTACTTAAGGTAACTGTTATTAGCTCTCGCTCTCGCTCCCGCAACGCTAATGGAGCACTTCAAAAGCTGGAGAACCTTCGAAATCTTTGCCGTAGTCGCAGTCGAGGACGCCATTTAAAACTATGCGAGTGTTTTGGGGGCGCACGCGTCGTATGCGCAATGTTGCGTCGAGTGCCTCGATTTACATTCCTTTTATGTCTGTCAGGGCGGGGGTGGAGCAGCGGGGATGCCCGGGCGAGGGGGATGCCTTGCATAATTTGTGGCATTTGGCTCGGTTTGTCATACGGCAAATCGAAATGTTATTTATATGCGGTACGTGTGCGCCCGCCCAGCCAGAAGCTGATGACGACAAATGCGAGAATGTCGACGACGTGCATGGCTTATCGCCGGGCGTGGCACTCACTGTGGTTGCCAGCTCCTTGCTCTGCCCTGCCCTGCCCTGTCCTGCCCCCACCCACAGGGCACAGCTCTATCTGCGGATCTATTCCTCGCTGTGTTTTTGTTTGTGATAAGATTTTTACGTGTCTACAAATTGAACGCCTCGAGCTGAGCAGCGTCTGCTTTGCTTGCTTCATGCCACGACTTCGCTGGCTTCCCTCCCCCACCCCATCATGCATCTCCTACTGCCAATCCCCCTTGCTCTACCCACTCCACCTGGCGTGTAGCAATTTGTTTGGGCAACTGTGCCAACTGTTCCCGGCGAGACAATTTAATTAAACACATTAGCCTCTGTTGCGCCCACTGCGCCCCTCTTCGCCCAGTCCTGCCTCTCTACATGGCACATGGACTGTATACATTGTGCTTGGCCAAACGACTTTCCCGTTTGCCCGATTTGCCTATTACACACAAGACTGCGCTCACTGACTGTGCCTGGCTGCATGTGCAAGTGTGTAGGGTGTGTGTGATCTTCGTCTGCACTTCTGGTAGACGACATACGAGTGACAGCGGCAGCCGAGAGTGAAAGAGACTCCTGGGCCAAGACAGAGAGCCGGGCTGACAGTCAGCTGATAAGGCCAATTGCAGACGGCATGCACCATTGCCAATTATCCCCAAAAGATTGACAACTTGGAACAGATCGACCTGGGAATACACTATAGCTTACCACTTCTACGACTTCTAATAGAAGTAGTACGCCTGCTAGCTCTTCTTGCGCCAATACTGGCAATGATGGTGCCAATACTATTTCTACTTCTGCTACTTATACTACTACTAGCTCTACTTCTGCCATTACAACTACTAGTACTGGTGGCACTACAACTACTACTGCTACTTATACTTATACTTACTTATACTGCTTCTGCCATTACTTCTTTCAATAACACTACTTGTACTACTACATTTATTCCTAATACAAATATTAATATGTAGTACTACTATTACTTGTACTACTTTTACTTATCTACTACTAATACTAAGCCTACTACTTGTAGTAATACATCGACTACTACTTGTAGTAATACTACTAGCACTAAAACTTCTACTGCTACTACTACTACTATTACTACTACTACTTCTACTGCTACTACTACTATTACTACTACTACTACTACTACTACTACTACTATTACTACTACTACTACTTCTACTGCTACTACTACTATTACTACTACTACTACTACTACTACTATTACTACTTCTACTACTTCTACTGCTACTACTACTATTACTACTACTACTACTACTTCTTCTGCTACTACTACTGTTACTACTACTATTACTACTACTACTTCTACTACTACTACTACTACTACTACTACTACTACTACTACTACTACTGTTACTACTACTACTATTACTAATCCCGCTACTACTACTATTACTACTACGATTACTACTACTACTTCTACTGCTACTACTACTATTACTATTACTACTACTACTACTAATACTAGTACCACAAAGTAGTAATAAAATACCAGTTCTTATTGTACTATAATATACTACTTTATCTACTATAATACTTCATTCACTTCTTCTACTTCTGCTATTTCTTTTGCTACTACGAATGATATTTAGCTACTTCTTATACCTCTTCTCCTACTACTTGTTTTACTATTCCTTCTAAAATTTGTTGATGCCTTTGCTATTTCTTCCACAATTTCTTCCTCTTCTCCTCTCTTCGTTTCCTTTTCCGAGAACTATTTCTATAACAATTCACACCTGCGTGTCCATTACTTTCTCCACAAATCGTTACTAAGCACTTCGCGTAGGGAAACTACTTAACTGACTTAGAAACTCGGCAACTTTAGGCAGTTTGCCAGATGCACACTAACACCTTCAGTTGTGGTCGGGAAGGGGGTGGAGGGAGAGAGGGCTGTGCTGCGTAGCTGCCTTGCCTGCAAGCCTGTTGATTAGCGCTGTGATGCAAACGTGCACACGCTGGTTGCCTGCCCCAGCCTGCCTGCCCTATAGCCTGGCCACCTTCGCCTCTGTCATCACCTGCCGTCGGGGCTGGAAACTGTCGCTGTCTCCCGGCAATAAAAATGCAAAGTTATTGATGCAAAAGTTGCCTGCAACGGCAACTGCCAACAAGAAGCCTTAAACTTGCTGCACAATCGACAGCGACAGCAAAATGCTGCAAGCTGCGAGCGGCAGATGAGGCCAAGCAATGGGTGGTGGCACATTGTGCCAATGCTGCTAGCCAATTTGCTAGTTGCAAGTTTCCGGTTGCTTGCTGCAAGCTGCAAGTTGGTAATGAGCAGCGGACGCTGCGCGAGCCTCGCAGTGCATAAGCGAAATGCAAACTTGGCCGAGGGCGCTAATCAATGCGCCAAATCAAAAGTAAACAGTTCTTCCAGCTGCACTTGGCAGCAGGTGGGGAGTATGATGGTTGCAAAAGGGGGTTGGGCTGGGCTCGTAGATGTCATGCAAGTGGCAAGTGGTGCCCGCAGCAGTCTACCACGTGGCTGCCACTTGACTTTAGCGTGCTTGTCACAATGGCAACAAACACACACAGACAGATATCCCCAGAGAAGGAAAGGGGGCAGGCCGTACAGTGGTTGTCACAGGCGCACAGTAGACAGAAAAGACATGGACTTGCTATCGTTTCTGTTCCTGTTTCTACTAGCTCCATTTTCATTTCCATTTCCATTCCATTTTCTATTTCTATTTCCAACTTGCACTTCATCGTCAACGGGCCATCAATGGCAACGTGTCGCATTACTCAACATGGCTACGTGACTTAAATGCCATGGCGCCAGCTCGACCCTCTTTCCCCTCCGTTTTCGTCTAAGTAGCGGGTGTTGCCATTTTGTGGTCTCCGTGCGCTTCTTCTGGCCAAAACATAAAACCCGCGCAGCATTATGTAATGAATGGAGGAGTCCAGCTCAACTCAACTCGACGCGCTCAAGCTGCTCAACTTGGTTATGCAAACAGCACACACACACACACACACACACATTTATATAGATAATACATACATACAAATACCTATACAAGACGACACTGTCCTGCGACCTGCTTGGGGATGGGCACGTGACATAAAATAAATAAAAGTTGCGAGCTGAATGAAAAACCAAAGGAGAGTGAAAAAAGAATGAGAGCAATTTAAAAGGAAGTAAACGCAGCCGGACAAACATCACGTTTAAAAGGAAACGGCAGCCCGATGATAATCTAATTATGAGTGTTTTTTACAACGTGTCCCAATATCTTAGAGATGCGTGCGTGAGCAAACCTAAGGCTGGAATTGAAACTATAGTGACAGTCACGGATGAGTAAGATTGCATCGCATATCATTGAATAGAGGAATATTCAAGCCGTAACAGCTTATGTGATAAAGAAATAAAATGCTTTTGTCTTATATTAAATGATATAGAAATTGTAACAAATAAATTAAGTTCTGTAGAATTTAAATATATGATCTTGTATATATAAATTTATTGATTTTCTATACCTTGAACAACTATCTAATTGTTATTATTCCTAAATTCAATTCATCGCGTTTATTTTTACCCAATTGAACTCATTCATTTAATATTTGTATTATATTTTACAGTATATTGTATTATTTTTATCACAGCCGACATCACCTTTAGCTCTCACAGGCTCTGTGACCTTGTCAGACTAGTTAGCTAGCAGAGTATATTTTAAACATTTAATTCAAATTCAATTGCAATACTTTTGTTTTAAGGGCCTAGTTGTTATATTTACTGCATTACTTAAAAAAAAGTAATAATCATAATACCGCTCTTTCCCTTGATTAGCTCGTGGTACTCACGTGCCTCACATTGCTCACGCAGTCATCGCAACCTGCCACGCACTTTGCACACAAGTTTCGCACTTTTCATTGCATACTTTTCAGCTCGGCGCACGCAGCTGTTGCTCGCAAAGTTGCCCCGACTGTCCGCCCCCCAGACCTACCACTGCCTGTGGGCCTGCACTAGAACTAATCCTATTTACGGGATGTTGTCATATCACGCGCGCGTCATTTGACCCACTTGCACAACCGAGGCGGCATTGCGGATATGTCTCACGTCGCTCTCCCTCGCTTCCTCTGGCCCGGCTTGACCATGTGCTGGTGTGTATGCGGGTGTGTGCGGCGTCAAGTAGTGTGAGCCACGTTCAGTGTCATTGTCAACATCTTGTGGCCATTGGGAGCACGTAGATGGAGGTGGAGATGGTGATGGAGACATAGATGGACGCGCAGCCGAGCTGTGGCATGTGGCATGTGGCAGTGCCCTTGGCAGTGTGGCAGCACTGCGAGCGTCGCCGCTGCCGGCCGCAACCCCAATTTGCATTGGCGGCTGTCAAACGCAGCGAGGCGGCTGCCAATTTATGGAGTCGACCCTTGACCCGCCAGCGCCGTTTGTTATGCAATAATTTATCAATTTTTTAAGCACAATAAAAATTGAATTAAATATAAATCAATACGAGAGAGAGAGAGAGAGAGGCAGGGCAAGAAAGAGTCTGCCCGAGTGGTAGTGGGTGCATGCACTGCAAAAAACGATCTACCAACTACAAGCACCAAAGCTGGGAAAGGCTTCGAAAGGGGAGACCGGCTTGTCGCACTGTGCGAAGTTTTTAACTTGTGCGACCGCAGAAATTGCCACATGTTTGCACGGCGAATGCGGCCACTGTGGCAGTGGCAGTGGTAGTAGCAGTAGCAAAGGCAATGACAGACCCTTGACCATACCCCCTTCCCCCCATTCCTTTCTTTCCCAGCTGGCGCCTGCCTGCGTTGCTTAAAATTGGCCACAAACCAAAAGTGCCAAAAACGTTTGCAGCAAACAACAACAGTAACAATGTTTTAAATTGTTGCCACTGGTTGAACACGCGCCACGCCCCTCTTGCCCACACCCCCTTTGCCCACGCCCCCCCTCAGGCCACTCGACACCATTCGAACGCGGCGTAGTTGTCTTTTTATTGAACTCGCATGCGGGCGACAAAAACCTCGCCACACTGTTATTCTTTTTGCAATTGTTTGTTATGCAACATGCAGTGAAGGTTCCCAAAAGCGAAAGCAACAACAAAGCGTCCTCAAAACAAGATTTCTACTTTTTGAAGAATTAAGTTGTATTCTTTTTGGATTTCCATTGAGGAAGTAAACAACTTTGCAGTTTACAACTCAAAAATATCCCACAAAATGTTGGGACACCACATGATTATTTTTCTTAAACTTGGATATTTCACATGAATGCTTAAAAATGTCGATTTATATATTGCAACTTTCTAAAGAAACGGTCAAAGTTAATTGAAATGTTCACCGCGGTGTATAATATTGTTTAAGAACAGTGTATTTTTGTTTGTTTTGTTGAAAAACAAGTGTGAATGTTTTATGATATATTAAAAACGTGTTCATAATTGTATTTTATGATTTTATACTTTAAGTGTTTTAAACTCGCAACACCTGCAAAGCAGAGGGAAAGATAACTTGCAGTGTGACCGTACTCCTTGTTAAGATACAATGCCTTATCGGTAAATGCAGTGCTGTGTAATGATATTTTTGATAATTCTTTAGTGGTACTTGAACAGGTTTCGTGTCGAAATAGAGAAGAAAAAGTCAATTTGATTTGAGAGAATTTCGACCTCTTCTTTCTTGGTGTTTCTTTCTCACTGTGGCCAATCTACAGTACAAATACTTAAACCTATGTAGTTCACATCAACTATCAATAAGTAATTGGTATATATTTACGGTTTACAAATCTAAGTTTCCGCAAGGCTTAAACGTCTTGGAAAACTAACTTAGCTACGTTACTACTACTTTTACAAAAGATAGTGTAGGTCTTGTAAATTAGTGTCCGCCCAAAAGAGTTTTCGTTTGTGGGCCTCGTTACTTCCGTAGCCGAAAACAGACTATTGACTATATGAATCTATTGTACTCCTTTTTATTTTTATGTTACAGAGTATGTTAATGTTAACGTTTACAGAGTATGGTTGCTTATAGATATTAACAGAGTCTGTTGAAGTAATTTACAGATATGGGTTGCAATGCTCTGTGTGCTTAGAGCTGACAATTTCACATTGACGTTTTCTTGTCGAAACTAATGAGATTTCGTTCCGCAGACGTTCTGCCGGCCAGGCTGAAGTGCAAATGCGTTCAATGAGCAGCAGCAGCAGCGGCAGCCGTCGCGCATCGACCGTCATGGCCGGCCCTCTGTCTCTCTCTCCCTCTCTCTGTCTGTCTGCCGGTCTGTCCCGGCTCTGCACTGGCCTGGGTGTACTGCAGTGTCCTGTCGCCTGTCTACCGTGTCCTGTCTCCTGTGTGGAAGCCTTTCCCAACTCCTCTCCCCCACCATGCAACTGATCCACCACTGTCGGCCTGTTCTTTGTATAAAAGTCATATCCATTGCGTGTTTTTGTCGCGTTTTTTCAAGCGTGCTGTAATTTTTTTATGCGCTGATTCTCGCACTCCCCTGCCAACCCCCTTACCCTTTTCCCCTTTCGCCCCGTCACTGTGTCTCGGCTTGTGTGGCTAGACGCATAAATATTCTGATTTGGCAAAAATTATATGCCCGTACGTGATGCAGCCCTGGCTGAGGTCCGTTTCAGTGGCCACGCCTGCTTGCCCCTCTTTTACCCCCTCTCCGTTCTTCTTCTACGTTACTGTCCTATGCCGTGCATTCAGGCAGGCGGGCTCGATAATTTTGCGCTGCGAAGCGCAGCGTTGCTATCGAACCGGTTGGACATTGTCGCCACAGCAGCAACAGCAGCAAAGGAGTAGTGGCACAGAGGCGTGGCAAGTGGGGTGTGTGAGGATGTATGGGGGTGAAGCGGAAGAGCGGGTTGCTTTTGCTGTCGCGTTGCGCTGCTCTGCTTTATGACAGCGCATAATTTACAAATGGGCCAAAAGCCTGTTGCATAAATTTAAAACTCGCGCGCGGGCGCCCAACGTGGGTCACAAAGGAGTAGGAGAGGAGGAGTGCCAGCTTGGCGTGGGCGAACTGAATGAGAATTGGCGGTGGCGTTACTCAAGTTGAGATTCATTTGCATGTGGCTCGTCGTGCTGCCGGCAAAAACTGAAACTGCTCGATGTCCTCGTCGTAGGCGTCGCTATCGTCGTCTTATCGCTGTGCCCCTCACCCTTCCCTGCCTCATACTTCTACTTGCGCGTCTTGACGGGAGAATTGCGTGGGGCAGTGTGGCCTGGAAGGGGAGGGGAGAACTTTATCTTGTGAATGGCCCCAGCCAACTTTGAAGTTGTTGCCGCCTCGACTCGACTCGACTCGACTCTACAATGGACATCAAATGGATTTATGGTGATTAAAATGGGCAGAGTGGGGCAGCAGTCCAAACTATAAAGGATTGTAACCTATACAGCCAGGTTGAGATTTGTTTCGTACACCCTGGATGTACACAAGTCGAACCTTAGCCAACTTCTTTATATAATCCATAACAATTGCTTCAATCTAACTGGAAAAGGCTTGAAAAGGATTCTGGGAAAGATATAAAGGTGGGGTAATTCGAACCTACCTAACCTAAATGAATTTTAAACCTAGTAAAATGCAGTATACGGCGAGTAAATGACCTAAATCGGAAGTCTCAACCCTCAGCTAGACTTTGATTGGCAGAAAGATTAGCGATAGTTGTGTTTGTGCCGACGCTTTATAGCTGATCACACCATTTTCACATGTCTGTCTGTCCGTATACAAATCTATATCTCAAAGACTATAAGAGCTAGGACTACCAAAAAAGTTCTGTCCATAGATCAAGTTTATTTTAGACTTTAGCCACGCCCTCGTTAATCTCGTTAATTTTTGGTAAACACAATAACCATCAACCCCCAAATGATTTCTGTTAATTTAGTTTCGATCGGTTTATTAACATATAAGTTATTATGAGAAATCGTTATTTCGAAGTCACTCCCTAATTACGTTGGCGAATGACCTCGTTGACCCCATTTCCCTCCGACGGCTGAAGAGAACACATCCTCATGACCTCCTTACTCGTAGATAGCATAATTCTTCATTTGTACTTTGTATATATTATTTAAGGCATACTCTATCCATATTATTTATTAAGCCAAACATTAGGTTAAGTCCATATGATGCTGATCGATCCCTACTGACTATAATAATAATAAATAATTATACTCCCGAACTAGCTCTCCAAAGTATGCAACACAAAATACGCAATACAAGGATTTAATTTACTTATTTAAGAAATTATTGTCGTCATGTCGGTAGCGGACTGATCGATTCCTACTGACTATAATAATAATAATAAACAAATAAATTTAATGTCGGTAGCGGGCCAAGTCGACTGTAGATTTCTTATTAGTTAAGGGACAAGTTTATTTGAAACCGGATGAACAATAACCGAAGCAGTCCTTACAGAGCTCTTATATAGTGCTGATTCAATGACTCTTATAAGAAAAATGTTCTGCAACTTTTACTTATATCCATACAGTAAAATAGTGTAAAAGTAAGTTTATTAATCCTAGTGTTGTTTAATGATCTTAGGTGCCAAAAAGTTTACTTACCCTCTTTTCTTTTCCGTCAGACCATCTAATATTATTATTATTCCTTTCGTAAACTATATAGACTTATATCTGTGCCAGAGGTTTTATTATATATAGTGTTGATATAAACAACTTATTATCCTCGCAAATTACACGAATGCTGTGAACTCTTTTCCATCGTTCTTCTTCCATTTCTATGGCTGGTACCACCGTTGCCCTCCAGATCTACCCCTTTTTGGCCTTTGCATTATTAATAATTTTTTAGAGCACTAGAGTTTTGCAAAGATTTTCTATTTTACGCGTTCCGCTCTTTCACCTCACCCCTCTTTAGAATTTCCAAGCCCAACTCTAGCAGAACCCACCTCCCAAGCCATGGTGCACCCTTCTCTGTGATTTATTTTTCTCGATGATTTATGCATACTCGGCCCTTTCCCCGCCCACTCTCGCCCACCCGCCCATTTGCTCACTAAAGATGCTACGCTTGATAGACGATTCCTTTTATACGCGGTCCCCTTTCTCCTCTAACCCACTCCTCGGCAGCGCCTTGTGCCGTTTTCTAATAAGTTTGGCAACTCGCAAGTTGGCAACACAATCGACAAAATGTTGCGCCTTCTTTGCGTTATCCTCTTGTCATCTTAATCCCTATGCGCAATTTGCTGCGCTTGCCCTTTGTGTGTCCCACATGATTGTGTGTGTGTATATCCCATGTGTGTGTGTGTCGTTTTTTAATGGGTTAAATAACCTTTAACAAGTAATCTCAATGCGATGCGATGCCGGGTCGTTGGTTCTCCGCAAAGTAGACAGCAACAAACACACACACACACACACACACACACACACACACACACACACACACACACACAATGACACACGAGCAGGAGCGTTGCGTGCGGAGGGGTAAACAAAGCGCAGTCGGTTGCGCGCGTGTCAGCATCAGTTACAAATTCTTCTCCTGCCAATGCTGCCCACTCTGCTTCTTCATCTCCTTACTCCACTTTCTGCCTCTCCCTACTCTATCCTTACTTCTTTCTGCCTCCTTTTCTCTATCCGCCATGTCGCTGCCTTCGCCATTGTCGCGCTTATCAACAGCATAATTTGTCTTGGCGTGTGCCGCAGTTCCCCGCTCTCCTTCGCTCTATCTCTCTCTCTCTCTCTCTCTCTCTCTCTCTCTCTCTCGACTTTCAGTTCCTTCTCGGTCTGTTTTGTCGCATCCTTTGGGCAAACTCTCCTCGTCGTTGTTGCCTTTCTCACGCGTTTGCCATAACAAACATCGTTTTGTGTGCTCAGCAGACGTCTCCGTCGATGTCGACTTCGTCTTTGGCTTTTCGAGTGCTGCCCCGCCCCCCCAGGCGCAAAAGCAAATCGAAGGCTCAACTGCGACGGCTGCACCGTCAACAACAACAACAACTAAGCAACATCTTCAGTGTCTTTGCATTTGCCTTCGCTCTTCTTTTCAACAGTCTTCAGGAGAGGAGCGATGATAGGAGTTGAGGAGGAGGGAGGTATCACAACTGAAGGGAATCCCAAACAAAACAATCACCCAAACAAATTGATCCACTTGTCGCCAGACAAAGTCAACTTGCGGTCCCTCGCACTGCAGCCATCGCAATAGGCAAATCCCACAAGCAACGAGGACAGAAGAGGAAGTGGAACAACAAAGGGAACTCAAGATGGGGAAACCTCGAATTCGGCTATGTTGCATGTGGGTGCAACAGACACCAATTCACATCTGGAATCAGCTTTGTGCACTTAACCTAAAAATGCGATGATAAGCCGAGCTTATTGACAGCTGAAAATATTTGCTATTCTTGCAAATAGTCAGACAAATTTAAGTCTTGAAATACAATATATGGGATCAGTGGCGACGAAAGAGAGATAAGACTATCTTCATATTTAAGTTCATCATCATAATATCATAATATCATAATATCATAATATCATAATATCATAATATCATAATATCATAATATCATAATACCATAATATCATAATATCATAATATCATAATATCATAATATCATAATATCATAATATCATAATATCATTATATCATAATATCATAATATCATAATATCATAATATCATAATATCATAATATCATAATATCATAATATCATAATATCATAATATCATAATATCATAATATCATAATATCATAATATCATAATATCATAATATCATAATATCATAATATCATAATATCATAATATCATAATATCATAATATCATAATATCATAATATCATAATATCATAATATCATAATATCATAATATCATAATATCATAATATCATAATATCATAATATCATAATATCATAATATCATAATATCATAATATCATAATATCATAATATCATAATATCATAATATCATAATATCATAATATCATAATATCATAATATCTTATAATATCATAATATCATAATATCATAATATCATAATATCATAATATCATAATATCATAATATCATAATATCATAATATCATAATATCATAATATCATAATATCATAATATCATAATACCATAATATCATAATATCATAATATCATAATATCATAATATCATAATATCATAATATCATAATATCATAATATCATAATATCATAATATCATAATATCATAATATCATAATATCTATAATATCATAATATCATAATATCATAATATCATAATATCATAATATCATAATATCATAATATCATAATATCATAATATCATAATATCATAATATCATAATATCATAATATCATAATATCATAATATCATAATATCATAATATCATAATATCATAATATCATAATATCATAATATCATAATATCATAATATCATAATATCATAATATCATAATATCATAATATCATAATATCATAATATCATAATATCATAATATCATAATATCATTATTCTTTATTCTTTTCTATCCCTCTCTCTCCTTTCATCACTTCTGTCAGCTGATCTGCCATTAGGTTAATTGCAATTCTGGTTTCGTTCCGAGCTTGCCTTGACCTCTATGTGAACTCGTTACTTTTGTGTGTCGTGTCATTTCACTCGACATTGCAGTTTGTTGTCGCTTCGCTTGCTGTCTTCCCCTCTCCCTACCTTCACTTCCTCCCCCTCTTCGCTTTCCTCTTCCGCTGCGCTGCTTATGATTCTATAATGAGAGTTGACTTTGTGTGTTTGTTTTGCCGCATGACGTCACCAGGCAGCATCTTCGGCAGCAAGAGATAGCTATCTGCACGTAGCTAATACACACAACAAACACACGCACACACTCTTACACACACACACACACCCCATGGCCCTGTCTTGCCCTGTCTTTGCCCCGCGTCGTGTAATTTCCTTTCAAGTTGGCGTTGCTGCCAATTTGGCTGATTGCTTAATCGCATCACGAGGCTGCGTCGCTGCTGGCATCTCTGTCGACGTTGTATGCGCGACGCGTTGCGAAATCAGCTCACAGCTACACAGCAACAACAACAACAACAAGAGAAATAGCAACAGCAGCAGCAGCAACAACGGGGCACAACAGCAATCTGTCTAAGAACGCCCAACACTTTCTACTGATGCTGCCTCTCTTTCCTCTCGCTATCTCTATCTCTCTCTTAATCTCTCTCTCTCTTTCTTTCTTCCTCTCGCGCACAAAAGATGTCGCGTATAATTTAATGACTTTGTATGCCTTGAATTTTAATGACAACAATAACAGCAACAACAAGAGAACAACAGCAGCAGCAGTAGTAGCGGCAGCATCTCTGCTACTGTCACCTCCTCCCCCTCCCCTGCTGCTGATAGTTAAGAAGAATGGATCAAGTGTAGGCGGCAAGCGACACCACAAATTGCAGCAGCACGCAAAGCCGCAACAACAACAACAGCAGCAGCAATAACAACAGTGGGAAGAGCAGCAAGGAGAAGAAGGAGAAGTCGCATAAAAGTCGCCTATGCAGACAACGCTGGGATTTGCTTTGTTTCTCTTCGTTCGGCGATCAAGTCCAGCTCCCCTTACGCCCCCCTCCATCCCATTGCATGCAACCAATGTCCGTTGTCCGCGTCTGAGTATGGATTAGCGGGACTTGGTTGGGGCTGGAGTGACTATGGGGAGGGAGAGGGGTAGCGCATTACTTTAGCGGCACAAGATTTATGGGTTTATTTGTTTATTGTGCTGAGCTGCCGTTGTCGCTCTCTCTCTCTCTCTCTCTCTCTCTCTTTCTCTCTCTGTCGACCTCACTCTCTCTATCTTTCATTCTCGTTGTGCAGCACTCTCTCTTTTTCTTCACTCATCGAGTCTTGGTCTCCTTGCACAAAATGCCCAGCAATGCAGGCTCTCTAAATTGAGTTTGTGTTCGAGCGACTCTTCAGATACCCTTTAATTTAGCGTAAGCAGGTGCAGAAGGAATTCAATCTGAGAAGGGTAGGTAAGGATGCGATAAATAGAGAGAGAGAGAGGAGTAAGACAAAGAGAGGGAAGAGTAAAGACGGAAATGAATGCTTAGAAGGCAGAGAGATAGAATAAAATAGATTCATTATTAGACAAAGTGAGAGAAAGAGAGAGAGAGTATATAAATATGTATTACTGTCAATTTTTTGTTTCTATTTTTTTTTTTTTATTACTTTCAATTTATTTATTATTTATTATTTTCTTCTCACTAGGAGGTTATGTGTCGCATACTTATTAGGGCACATGTAGCACATGCAGCAAGTCACGCCGGCTGTTAAAGTCGTCTTCCTCTCCGGCTGCTCTCTACGACTTCTCCATGTTTCTCTTTCTCTCTCTCTCTCTCTCGTTGTCACACACATGCACAGTGTTTTTTGGGCGTCTCGCTTGTGTTTTCTTTCGGTTGCTTTGACTTCTAGCCTGGCACTCGCTTCCTGTTTATTGACTTGTCTCTCAATTAAGTTGCAAACTCAAAGTCCCTCTCTCTTTCTCCCTCTTCCTTCCTGGCTCTTGCCCTCTCTTTCACTCATTCACTATAGTTGGAGCGTGGCTACTAACAAGCGGACAGAAGCTCAACTGTCGCGCTGCTACTGCGTCTTCATGTCCTGTCGCTGTGCCTCTCTATCTCTCTCTCTCTCTCTCTTTCTGGCTCTGTCTCTGTCCCTGCGTGTGCGTGTTGCTGTAAGTCTTCTTCCTCTTGTGATGTTCTTGCTGCTTTTTAGCTTTCTTTCTGCGTTTCCAATCTCAATTAATTTGCTCATAAATTTGTTGCCAACTTCAACTTGTTCCTCTACGTCATTTTGTCTCGCTCCCTCTTCACTCTCTCTCCGTCCTTCGCTGTCTCTCTCTTTCTCTGTCTTGGTGAGTTGTCGCGCTGTTTTCGGTCCTTGTTGGTTTTGCTTTATGCCCGAACAACTTATTTTTTATTGTAATGCCTTCTTATCGCCGCCCCCCGCTCCACGCTCACTCCCAATGCCAGGGTGATGTATGTGCCAGGGCATTCCGGTCGAGCTTTTCTCTCTCTTTCCCTCTCTGTCTTCCTTCACTCCTCCACTATCTTTTTGTCTCCCTCTCTTGGCCTTGTTTTTTAACCATTCGCATGCTTTATGTATTTTAATTTATGCTTCGCAGCCTAGAGAGAGAAGAAGAGAGAGAGAGGCAAAACGAATGATGTGTGTGTGTGTGTGTAAGAGAGAAAGAGAGAGAGAGCAGGCTGTGTGTGTGCGTGTTTTTTTATGCCTTTCTTAACTTTTCCGACGCTGATTTCTATCTATTGAGATTGAGCGCGGCACAACAACAACAACAACAACATGAATGAGAATGAGGCAGAGGGCAGTAGAAGAAGGAGAAGAAAAAGATGAGATGGCGGCGAAGAAGAGGCAGCAGCAGAAAATGTCGTTTTTATGGCGCTTAATTAACTTGGCCGCCATTTTCTAATTGCTTTTGCTGTTTGTCCAGCGACCTTTTGTCAACTTGATTGTGTTCTGTTTGTTTTGGTTTCGCAAGTGGAGAAGAGGGAAGGAAAACCAGCAAAGAGACAGGGGAGGAGCGAACAAATGGGAGAAAGGGATCGACGTTGAGTGGGGGAAAGAGAGAGAGAGAGTCGCGAATAAAGCAGCTATTAAAATGTATTCGAATAATTTCAGTTGCGGTTGTTTTTTAGGGTATATGAGCGCTATTTTTATTGCATCTTAACGGAAAGGATGGGAAATGGATTTCCTTGCCGGGGATTGTTAGTTAATTAAAGTCCTCCGCGAGAGGGTAATGTTTAGCAGCAGCACTGCCTGCCTACTGAGCTGGGAGGAGCTACTACCCACAAATTAACACTCCCCTCCTGGGGGAGGGTAGGCAACCTACACACATCAGATTGTTCCCCTTTTTCTTGTCGTGCCTTTGGCCTAGATGAGTATGTACTGCCTTTCATCGTATATAAGATCGAGAATAAAGACAATTCGGCAAATACATTCTATTTAACAGAAATATTCCTGTTCCTATTTTAATGTACGAGGGTTCATTTTTGGTAGACACAACAACTAAAAATGCCCAAATGAGTTTTGAAAATTTGGTTGCGATCGGATTATTAACATGGAAGTAAGAAGAAATCTTTATGTCGAAGCCACTTCCGAAGTAGCTCCCCAAAGTATGCAACACAAGTTATCTATTTCCAAACTCATCTCGGTCAGGTGGTTAGGGAGCACTTTCGACTGCAGCTTTCGTGCTTATTTTAATAAGTTTTGAGAATATATAAAAACCTGATGAGGTAGATAAGAACATGTAATTGTTGTGCAGGGTATTAAACAGTCATCATACCGTCCCTTCCTTCTTGTTGTGCAGCATTTTGCTGCCTCTTACTTTTCAGTTCAGTTTGAAATGCGCAGATTTATTGCGACAATTTGTTTAATGACAGGCATTTATTTTGATGACGCCCCAGAGAGGGCGGCTCACCCACTCACCCATACAGCCATACACCCACCTAGCCCCACTTCCGCCTCATCCTGCCCCCTTCATCCACGTAGAGAGCGTGGCAAAAGGGTTTCTTAGCCGCCTAATGGCCTGGTTGGTTGGAGCTTTTTAAGCCTGTCGCTACACTCAACCCATCTCTGCTTAGACTCTGGCTGTCCCCACTCCCCGCTCCCCCTCTCTGTTCAGCTGCCAGCCAGCCCCGCCACTGGTTGCTACTGACAATTTAATTATTTTACGCTTACATCTTTCTTGTGTGCCTGCCACACACGTGTGTGTTGCGTGTGTTGCAAGCATCCCACGTCGGGCTCTAAATAAGCCAAATGACTTCTTCCTGTTTCTTTTGACAGCGCAGCCTGCCCCTCCGGCTTGTGCCCCTCCCTTGACACGCCTCTGCTCGGGCAAACTCAGTATGCCATCTTGAAAGTGCTTAACTGTTTCGTCGCTCTTTAAATGGCGCCAAGTTTTTTATTGAACTCGTCACCGATTTTAATTGGCCTTCAGCACTTTGGTTCTTTGAGTGATTTTCACCCGAAATTGCTAACAGTTTTTTTATGTTCTCTCTCCTTTCTAAAGAAAGGGAGCAAGACAGAAAGGGGTAAGTGGACGGGGGAATGGGGGAGTGATGGGTGACGAATTGCCTTTGTTTGAGGGATTGTTCAACTGGAAGCTGTTTAAGACTCTGCATTGTCTTCCTTTACATTAGCGTGCAGATAATGAAAGCTGATACTCTGAAATGGGGCGAAAGATGCCAAATGAAATATAATTTGTATAACTATATGTACATTTATATATATTGGTGGATACACAAACTATACACTTTAATTAGTATAGTAAATGAAACTAAGTTCTTAAGTTTTATATTGATACAACAAATTTGATTGCATTTCAGGCGGAATGAGTTGAGTTATACACTAAGTAGAGACCTGCATGAATGCATTCAAAAGGGCAAATGATCATTCATTAAAATATGGGATACATTTTATACCCTTGCAGAGGGTATTTCAGTTGTGGCCACGAGTTTGCAACGCAGACATCTCCGGCCCCTAAAGTACAATATATTTTGAAATAGGATGAATACAGGAGTCGAACCAGCACTGTCCGTATGTCCGTATGTCCGTATGTCCGTGTGTCCGTGTGTCCGTGTGTCCATGTGTCCGTGTGTCCGTGTGTCCGTATGTCCGTGTGTCCGTGTGTCCGTGTATCTGTCTGTTGCAAAGCAAACTAGTCTCTCAGCTTTTAAGATATCCTTATGAAACTTATTGCTGCACGCAGTAAATAAGTCTAAATTAGCCGAGTCGGCCCTGTATTTCATGTAGCTGTCATATTAACTATCTGCCGATTTTGTTTTTTGTCAAGATATTATTATATATAATATATCTATTAAATTTGGATTAACATCGGATCACTATATCATCTAAAATTGCTGTACGCATTTCATGAGTTTTTAATTAGTTTAAAGTCGAGGACAGAATGGATGTATTTATGCAGGTCTCAAGTATCTATCAGTCGTTCACAGTGAGTTCCCCTCGTTTACAGGGCATCTGCCAGTTGGTGCTGACAATGTCGTAAGTATTCCTCCTGTTATCTGCTTTTGAAATTTGCCTCATAGTATCATTATCATTCGCGTGACAAGCAATCGGCAGCTGCTTAAACCGTGCCCCATAACACGACCCTCTTGTCTCCACCCCTCAGTCCCCTCTTCAAGCTCCTTGGCTTGCCACCCGTTGCGGCGCTTCGGTTATTTGTAAACGATCAATCATGCAGTGCAAATGCGATGACGCAGGCTGCGAGGCGCCCCGCTGGATGCCCCAGCCCAGCCCATCCTAGCTGCCACGCCCAGCACATATAGCCATATAAGTATGGACGTAGCCTTAGCCCCACAACGTCAATTTATGCAGTGCTCAAGAGAGCTCAAGACAGGGAGGGAGGGGAAGGGTAGGGAAAGGGAAAGGGGGAACAAACCTGCCATATATGGCGCATATAATGATATTTTTTTACAACGCCAACTGAATGTAATAACGAGCAGCAGGACAGGACAGCGGCGAGGATGGGCACGGGGATGCCAGGGTGTAAGGTAAGGGGGAGGGGGTAGGGGTGCTGTGGCGGTGGCGTTGGCAACCAGACGACAACAGCGACGACGATAGTTGTGGCACATATGAAGACAAGGGTCTGTCAAATACAAGTTTCTGGCGGGGCTCTACTTGCCCTGCAAGCAACCCCGCCCCTATCCCCCACCCCCTTGTTCGCTACCATCCCCCGCTCCACAGTGGGGGATGGCAAAAAAGTAAAGAAAACGAACGAAGGAAGGAAAACTCAACGTGCAGGCAAGAAAAATTGAAGATGTTTTTAAAGGAAACACACACAAAGCAAATACGATATTGCTGCCTGTGTGTATGTGGGTGTGTGTGGGTGTGCACAATATAAGCGTTACACACTATGCTCAAATTGACAGTACACAAAACTGTCAAAAGCAGCACTAGTAACAACAACAACAACAACAACAGCAGCAGCAGCAACAGCAGCAGCAGAAACAACAGCAACAAACTCTGTAAAATATATGGCGAGAGTTTTGCGGGTTCGCTACGCTTCTTTTAATACCCTGCACACATTGAAAGTCGACAAAGAAAGGGGTATGCAACGTCAGTGTACAATACCCACACACATCTACATAAAGTGGAGACAATACTTTACTGTGTTGATTTAACTTGTTCAATGTCTTGTCACAATTTCAATTCGTTCACGTGGCTTTCTTACACGATAGTGACGCTATCTCGTTCCGTTAGCGTTATTCAAAACTATTTTATCGATAGGAAAATCACCAGGGCTATCGTTAACTTTAAAGGCTAACGATAGTGTATCGACTAAGGTCACACTTAATAACATAAGACTTAATATAAGAACATGTAACTTAACATTATGTATGTTTTCTCGATCAACCTCGCCTTTTATCCGTCTTGTCTTGTCGGTCTCTCTCTCATTCTCTCCTTTTAGAGGTATACCTCGGTTTCTAGTACTGCCTTTCTTCTGTCTCTATCTCTCTATCTGCCTTTTCATTCAGTATGTCCAACAATACAAAGTATACGTATATTTATATTATTATATTTCTATATATTTCACTCTTTCTTCCTTCAACTTTTCTGTAATCCTTTTTGTCTCTGTTTGATTTCTTTGCTCCTTATATATTATATTTGTTTCAGATCCCAGTTGAGTTAATATCTTCTACTGCCCCAGGCCTTAATTACCGCTGAGTAACCAATCCAAACTGATGAGTTGTACAACAATCGAAATATGTAACCCACATCGTCTGTCAATCACAAACTACAGCTGTTTACAGGGTATTTTGCAGTGGTCCTGATTCAGCGTTGCTGGCTTCTTCCACTCCCACTCCCACTTCTACTTCCTCATGCTCTGCTTCTTTTCTATTTTATGCGTTATTTATTTTCTCTTGTGCTTTTTCTGGCGACCGTAAAAAAGGACGAGATATGCGAACGATCAAGGATCAAGCGAGTGAGGCAAATAGTTGCCGGACAGCTCTCAAGTGGCTACTGGGGACTTTTTTATCACTCTCTAACGTTCTTTCTCCCTCTCTGTCCTGCTCTCTCTCTCTCTCTCTCTCTCTCCTTCCCACTCTATCCCCTTCCAACTCATCTCTCTCTGTCTCCTGCGCTGGCAAACATTTATATTAGCACTTGTTGGAGCAGGCGAGCAAACAGACAAAAAATGAAGTTGCAAACACACCCAATAAACCACACACACACTCACACACACACGGCACTCTCACCGGGACAATATGGCATGGGTTAGAGTGAGACAGCAACAGAGTTGCCACTTTTTCCACTTTTTCTATTTTGGCAAATGCGAAAACAACGACAAACTACGCAAAAAGCGCTGCGTAGTCTGTGTGTGTCTGTGTTGTGTGTGTGTGTCTGTGTCTGTGTTGTGTGTGTGTTGTGTGTTGTGTGTGTGTGCAACTGAGTGTTTACATATATTATAACGTTGGTTGCTCCTGCTGCTGCCGCTGCTACTGCGTTTTAGAACGCCACATTAACTACACAACATTGCACAACAAGGGCGAAAGGGAAGAGGAAAAGGAAAAGGATGAGGGGGAGGGGGAGGCTGGGAAAAAGAGCAGTGCGAGTGGGGGCTGCTGCGACGACGGGTGAAGGGTGCGTTGGACAACAGCAACAGCAACAGCAAAAAATAAAGAAGCAAACAAATAACAAAGTGCCCAACCGAAAGATGCCCTCGAAGGTACTGAAAGTAAGTGCACGTAAGTAAGCAGGGCATTCCTTTTAAGGTACTTCAAATATCGTTTACTTCTTTGAGCTACAAAAGGTTCCTTATTGTATGGGGACCCAATATTCATAGCTTTTTGTTCAACTTTGATGTACTAAGAATGGCTCCCTCTTAAAAAGAGGAGCTCGAAAAGAAGATGCATACATCCCTGGGTATTTATTCCACAGAGCTATCAAAGGTTCTATATCGAACACAATTCCAATTTCCTTAGCGTTTCTGTACTACAGAACATTCCTTATTTAGAAGGAGAACTGAAAGAACTATAGGAAATATTCAGATTGTATTTTGTATCTTCTTCATTTTTTTAGTCTTCTTAGCTACAAAAGGTTTCTTCTAAAGCACGATCTAGCTCAACCTTGGAATTCAATTTATTCAAATATAACCACGATGACGGCAGTCTATATGTTCGATACTGCACCAATCAACCCCTCAAGATGCAACGTTGCTGTACGGGGAATGAAAAGAAAACCTGATTGAGTGAAGAAGAAGTCGCGATAACTGGGTAGCAACAAAATGGTCGCCATCGCATCGCATAACATCGCATCGCGCTGTCATCTCATGTAACAGGCAAAACAAGCTGTACAAACGCGAGGTGAGTGACAACTGCGTAGATACCCTGTAAGGCAAAGCTTAGGTGTGACTGAATATATTGTTAATTTCAAATAAGGAAAGGACAGCTAAATAAAGAACTAGTAAGAAAGCTACAGTCCACTATGGGAAATTTAACCCGGTTTTCTGGCCAAAATTAATAACTCAAGAACGGAGTGAGATATTCAACTCCGGTTTTTTGCATTGTGTTAACATAACTACTATCAATTTTACTAAAAAAAATGGTGGGCGTGGCACCGCCCATTATATGGTAAAAGTCAACTTAATGTTTGAACATTTAAAGAGTTCACTTTTAACATTGAATAAAACATTTTGTTATAGTATTTTGACATCAGTTTTGACAAAAGTGGGCGTGGCATGCCTCTAACTGAAGAAAAACCAAGAATAATAGTCATTCTTTGGCATACCGAAGGTTTTATACCCTTACAGGTTTTGGCTTTAATCTTTTCTGATTGTTCCTATATTAGTCATATATAATGGTACAGAATGGTATTATATTGTTTACATATTCTTTACCAGCTAAAATAACACAATTCCCTGCACATAAACGAAATTTTAATGAACATCGTTAATTTTGATACTGAATGAACTGATTGTTCCTATGAATGCTATGGGATATAGTTATCCGATTTTAATGAAATAAAGAACGGTAACGAAGGTTATTATATGACTTTAATTGGCATTGAAAAATGTAGCTATTTCAATGAACAATTCAGATTTTCATACAAAAACCCGCATTTCGGACGATAATTCCTATGACAGCTATATGTTATAGTGGTCCAATATCGATGAAATTTTGTAAGCATATTACATTTATATAAAAAAGCCAATGTTGTAAATTGGGTTGCAAAATCTCGAAAAATAACACAGTTCTGCTCTGCGATTCTGCGTTGGCTAAATTGAGGTTGAACTCTTTAATTTAAAATTTTATGCAAAGCGGTTAAAAGCGGCATTTTTAATAACAACCATTTGAACAAGAATTGAATAAGCTACAATTTAAAATACAGTTCATGGATGGACTCCGCTGGACTCACTTTAAAACTCTATTTAAAAATGAGACCTTGCCAAAACCATGAACTTGTTAGACTACTTACATGTTTACTCTATTTAGGGGACAACATACATTTTTTGAACATTTGACGATCACAAATACGTAATACAAACCACACTGATTGAAACTCATTTAAAATTTTTTTTCTAAAATGGTTAATATTGAAGATATCGAAATTTTAAAATTGCGCTGAAAGCTTCGTAAATAACAAGCATGTGCTTTGTAACTGCAACAGCTGCGTTCATCAGCTGATTTCTTCAAAGTGGCGCCACCTATTGAGATTTCTGGTACGCCACATTGAAGAATGATCTATTGTGAATGCGTTGCACCTCAAATTATTTAAATTCTGCGACTTTCAGAAAATGGGTTTTGGCCAGAAAACCGGGTCAAATTTCCCATAGTGCAGTCGAGTGTGCCAAATACATGTATAACTTCTGTTTTTTGAATATTTTGTGTTGCATACTTTCAGGAAGTGGTTTCAAAATCGGTAAATTTTAACCAACCAAATTTTCAGAAATTGTTATTGTGTTTACCAAAAATGAACTGTGCTGCATTAAAACTACGCTTGGAATTTGGTTTTTATCGATTTAAAACAGACGGATAGACGAAGATGGAATGATTAAGAATATATATACATATATATAAAATACAGTGAATGAATGATACAGACTTAAGTAAAGCATTTAAGTTTAAGATATGTTAGTTTTTAGTTTTTTAGTTATCTTATGAGTAATATAATATAAAGTATATATGTATGTATATAGGTATACAACAGAATATTCAACTATTTAGATAATAGTCTATAATTTAATTACACTAGAAAGAGATCTTTTGAGTTCTTGATTTCAGATTTATTCAGGCATGAAAGTATCCCTCATGGACAACACTTAAAAGAGGAGAAGTAAAAGAGTTCTGCGCGATCCTAGGTGAAATATACGTAGTAAAATATGCAAATCTCTTTAGGATTAACGGATAGTCTAGGCTAAAGCCAGTTCCGTCCAGATAAGACAGCTATAACAGATATATCTATCTATATCTCTGCCTCTCTCTGTTATTCATATTAATTTGTATTAATATATATTATATAATACTTACTAATAAATTAATTGAGAAGGCATATCAGTGTTGCCAATTCAGCTTATCTTCTGTCTAGTGAAAAGAAACAACTCTATTGATTCGTTTTTCCACAGATGAACATATTTTCTGGTTCTGTTCTACGCTACGCGACGGGGTTAGTTGCTCTGGTCTTGGGCCAGCGAAAAATGCAGGCCAAATGTTGTTTGCGTTATATCCGCTGTTGCCCTTTGAGTGTGTATGTCCTGGTGAGTGTGTGTGTGTGTGTGTGTGCGGCAGGATGTGGCGCATTTTTATGCCTGTATTTAGCAATTTAGCCAGCTCTGTCGGGGCTTTTGCACTTGGTTTCTTTCGATTTCGCAAGCGGAATTCAAATTCGACAACGAATATGACTGTGAATACGACTGTGAATATTACGACAAATACGAATATGAATGTGAATCGTAAGCGAATACATATATAGGGATAGGTGGTGTGTGTGTCCAGCCCCAAAGAGCTTCCCCTTTCCCTCTCCTTCTCCTGCTGCCCCCGCAAAAACCTAAACTGTTGGCCTAATGATGCGTTCTACATGAAGAGCCTGATGCTAAAGTCGGCTTGCAACAGCAAGAGCAGGCGGAAGGGGGATGGGGCTGAAGAGAGGCTAAAGGGGAAGTGAAGAAGCGTTTTAATTTCCGTTTGATTTTCGGCCGAAGGGGGTCAGTGAGAAGGGGGAGCGGGGCGGAGAGTGACCCCCTCGTAGAGGCGTTAATGAGAGAGACTTTTTGCCAAATTTAAAAGCGATTTCAGTTTGTTTTACAGCATGTGTGTGCGGGCATGCGAGTGTGTGTGTGTGCTTGTATGTGTGTGTGTGGCACAACAACTGGCAAATGCCAGAAACAAAGTTGTGTCATAATTTCTATTACTAGACAAAAGTTTTGGCTGCAACTTTTGGCCGGCAGCAGCAGCTCGAAATATGCAAAATAAAATCAACGTATGGCAAATATTTTTGTTGGCAGAACGAACTGAGAGAGAGAGAGCGGGGAGAGAGCGAGAGAGAGAGAGAGAGACAGGGAGAACACACTTTGATTTCTCGGTGTCCATTGGTTGAGTTGCGGTTGCTGCTTTTTTTGTTGCTGCTGCTATTGCTGCTGTTGCTGTTGCTGCTGCTGCTGCAGTTGCAGTTGTTGTTTTGATTTATTAATTACAATTTATAATGCCGCATCCGCAAGGGAGGATGGTCAGCAGAACGACAGGACAACAGCAGGACAGCGGGCTGCAGATGACACTCGACAAGTTTGCGAGCTGGACTCAAGTTTTTGATAGGCAAACCGCAAACAGAGATAGAGATTGCAACTAGAGAGAGAGAGAGTGAGAGAGAGAGGGGAAGGACTAGAAAAAGAGACAGAGAAAAGAGAGATAGAGATATGGAAAGGAGAAAGACAGAGCCAGAAATAGAGAATGCCACGGGGCCGATTAGAAGATGAGCTGCAAGCAACAGCATCAGAGTTGACAGCGCCAGCTCCTTTACAGCAACCCCCCCCCCTCCCTCTTGGACACCCTCTCTCTCTATTATCATTGTGGCAGGCAGGTGGCAGGTGGCAGACACTTCCGATTTTTGGGCTTAGCCACAGTTGTCATCTCTGCTTACACATGTCCGACTTTTGGCCATATTGCTGCTCTGCACTCTCTGCAAGAGGCCCCTGAGCTCGGGCCTCACTTTTCAATGACTTTTCACTCGTGGGCAGCTGCCATACCCCCACCTCCTCATGTTGTGAGCTAAAAATATTTATGGCCATGTTTCATGGCAGAGAAATCCGAGCTTAAGCTCTTGCTGTTTTGCAGTCAGAAGCCTCTCGAATGTTGACAACCTTTTCAGAGATTTTCCAGCGGAATGCGCATCAGATCCAAAGAGGTTTATCAAGAGAGACATGGAGGGAGTGAGAGAATGGAAGAGAGAAAGAGAGAGAGAATATATGTATTGGTGGGAAAGCTCTTTCGATTGCTGCACAGGTTCTTCTTGTTCCCATATTATATTATCTACTAGAGAGTGTATTTATATTGTTCATGGAAGTCTTTTTAAGTTTTTGATCATCTTTATTCATTCATAGCTAACCCGTTGTATCTCGCTACTCGTTAAACCATTTCATTGGAGTGCTCTCGGCACTCAAATCTATCATTTAATTTTCAACTGGACTCGTAAGCTACTTATGAAAGATATAGCTCTTTTACTTAAACATATACTAAGTTGACTAAAACAACTACCTCTCTTTGTAAATTTCAATCCGATCGGATTATGAACACAGAAGCTATTAAGAAAAGTATGAACATAACACTAAGTGCTTGTGTCATTTAATAAGGGAGGCAGGGGAGGTTCATCTGATTTGTTAATGTAGTAAACTTAAGTTCTCCTTACTGCATTTCAACATAGGTCGAAGGTTATTATACTGACGAGTGCGCTTGACTGTTGCTCTGGTTTCATAAAGTCTGGCCTTTGTTCGCTCGAAACTTCTGGCAACTCTGCTCTGAATTCTTCACACTGTCAATTCCAGTACCTAACAGACAAGTAAGCTTTGGTTTCCAGAAAGCAGGTCAACTTCAATTTATATTTTCAACTCGATATTGTCGTTCTGACTTCAGAGTATAGAGAGCAAAAATATAATTTATTTTGAAATTTCAATATTCATCACTTGCTACCAAATCGGAGAATCAGGCACAAAATATATTTTTGCAGTAATATTGAAAATATCTGAAATCCTTTTTAGCAAAAATGCCAAGCGAAATAATAACTCTGCAAATGGGTCAGTGTGGCAACCAAATTGGTTTCGAGTTCTGGAAACGCTTGTGCCTTGAGCATGGCATCTCACAGAGTGGCCTTTTGGAGGAGTTCGCCATAGATGGGACGGACAACAAGAATGTGTTCTTCTATCAAGCCGATGACGACCATTATATACCGCGTGCCGTGTTGATGGATCTGGAGCCTCGTGTGATAAATCACATTATGACGTCGGCGTATTCCAAGCTGTACAATCCGGAGAATGTGTATCTATCCAAGCACGGTGGTGGTGCTGGCAATAACTGGGCATCTGGCTACAGCCAGGGCGACAAGCTGCAAGAGGAGATCTTTGATATTATCGACCGCGAAGCGGAGGGCAGTGATTCCCTTGAGGGATTTATCTTGTGCCATTCCATTGCCGGCGGTACCGGTTCCGGGTTGGGATCATTTCTAATGGAACGTTTGGCGGATCGCTTTCCAAAGAAGCTCATACAAACATACAGTGTCTTTCCCAATCAGGATGAGATCAGCGACGTGGTTGTGCAGCCCTATAACTCGATGCTCACGCTTCGTCGCTTGACCACTGCAGCAGACTGTGTGGTAGTGCTGGATAACACAGCATTGAATCGCATTGCTTGCGATCGCCTTCACATTCAGAATCCGACTTTTGCCCAGATCAATGCTCTGGTCTCTACTATCATGAGTATCAGCACAACAACACTGCGCTATCCCTCGTACATGAACAACAACCTCATCGGCCTGACGGCGCCATTGATACCAACGCCGAAGCTTCACTTCCTGATGACTGGGTACACTCCGCTTAGCAGCGACGCCAACCTCAGCAGCACCCAGGTAAGATGATTACAAATGGGAGTTCAAGAAGGGAGTGCTCGTGTAATTCTATTGTACATATTCTTCAGACGGAAAACGTTCAAAAGACATCTGTGCTGGATGTAATGCGACGTCTGCTGCAACCCAAGAATATGATGGTATCAACTGGGCCCGACAAGAGCAACCAGCATTGCTACATATCCATACTGAATATCATACAGGGAGCGGTGGACCCCACTCAGGTGCACAAGTCACTGCAGCGCATTAGAGAGCGCAAGCTGGCACAATTTATACCATGGGGTCCGACCTCCATTCAAGTGGCACTCTCCCGCTCCTCGCCGTACGTGCAGAGCAGTCATCGTGTCTCGGGCTTGATGCTGGCCAATCACACCAGCATTTGGTCACTCTTTGCGCGCACTATCAATGAGTATGACAAGCTGCACAAGCGTCGCGCATTCCTCGATCAGTTCCGTCGAGAATTCCAGGATGATCTCACTGAACTGGACGAGTCGCGGGACGTTGTCGATAGTCTTGTCCAGGAGTACAAGGCTGCCACACGCTCGGACTATCTGACATTCACTCCAAAAAAGCCGACTAAAAAAGATGATGGCGACCGGAAGTCTGATGAGCCCAGCAGTGAAAAATAAATGAAATTTCTAATTAGTTTTTAACATTTTGAGGACTTAAAGTCCTTCGACATTCAGACAGACAGACTGACAGAGATACAGACCGATAGAGAAAAAGAGATTAAAAACAAAGCTAAAATATCATAGATTTATAGATTATTGTAGTTTCTCATGCTCTAAAGAAAATGTTCTAATGGTTCTTCACATGTTGAAAATGTGACAAATCAAAATAACCAACATTCCTGAAATATTTTCTTTTTATGATCGAAAATCTTATCGAAAAACCGGAATAAAGATTTCTATACAAACAATGTGGTCTGGAAAAAGGACGAAGTGAAGTCTGAAAATATTTCTTCATGATAAAATAAAGTACTCGAACAGAGTAGGTGAATATCGTTGCCTATAAGGCGTGCCTTACTGTCTTTTAATTTTAAAACATCTCATCGTTTCAAGCATAAATGTTATTTAGTTAACGCTACCAAATGTCGGAAAATATATTATAGTATTACATGTTTAATTTCTTGTCCCTCATTTTGGCACTCGAATTTATTCAATCGATAACTCATATGCCCATTCATTAAACTCAATTTTTAACGTACCATTAAATGAAAGTCAATTCATTTTAAACAAAAGGGAATACAGGGAATCTCTCATACAAATTTAAATGGATTGAACAGATCCATTTATATATTTATAAAGAACTGTCATTTAACCTTAGAACTGATTTTGAATAGCTTAAATCCATTTTGTGTACTACTCGTACTCAACTATGTAGAGCTGCAATGTTTACTTCTTATTTCAAGTACTGTAGCATATTATAGTTATTATCATTATAGTAATGGCTATACATATGATACACACACACACACGACATGTCTATGCATGTGTGTGATATATCTTCACTTTAATAAAAATAGATAACATATTTTATTTCTTCACTATGTCGTGGCTGCTTTTCTTGCTTCACGGCCGAGTTACAATCCACACTCGCAACATGTTGCATGTTGTATGGCAACTCGAACCACGCAGCAAACCTGATGCGGCACACAGCAAGCAGCAGGCAGCGGCTCCTCCTCATCGTCTTTCTAGTTCGCCGTGTCGGCATCTCAATGGACTTTGATTTGTTTGCAATTGCTGCTGCTGCTACTGCTGCTGTCGTTGTTGTTGCAGCTGCAGCTGCTTACCAGCCCTGCCCCCACCCCAGTCTAATCCTGCAGAAACTCGCGAATTTTTAATCTGCTCAAGACATTGGGAAGGATAATGCAAATGCCAGCATGCCGTCCTCTCTGTCAGCTGGCCTCATTTTCACTTTCTGGCAGCGCTAGTGAAGTAATTTGCCCATTTTCCCCTAACTCCCCCCTCAAGTTTACTTAAGCATTCGCGACTTTGTCTGATGCGCTACACAATGCCCAACAATGATCGTCGTCGTCGTCGTCCTCGTCGTCGGCCTCGTCGTCGGCCCCATGGGGCATTTTTAATTTTGGGCCGCGCGCGGCTTAAGCAAACCAACTGGCCGTGTCCCTCTCTCTATCTATTTGATTCTAATTAATAATCAGATTTGTTTTGCCAGTGTCCCATGGTGTCCCTCTATTACCTCCCCCCTTCATCCCCTTTGGCTGCCACGCCCCACTAACTGTAATGAGTGCGCATTGAGCGTAAATTGCATTTGGCTCTAAGCAATCAGCGCCGGTTTTGGCTGTTTTTTGAAAACATTTGCACAGCGAGTGCACCTGTGTCAGTGGTGGAAGGGGTGGGTAGGGGAGGTAGTGCGGTCGAAGAGAGAGAGAGAGATAGAAAGAGGAAGAGGAAGGGAGAGAAATGTACTTAGTGTGTTTCTCTCATGCTGGAGTTGCATCTCAATCAATCGGTTTTGTGGGCTTGACTTAATTACTCAATACGTATCCCCATCACAGTACCATGCCTACCCCCACACTCTTTTCCTAGCCACCCGTCCTTCCCCTCTAGCCATCCCTCCCTTACGCCACTAAGCTTCTAATCGAAGTATATATGTATAGAGGAAGGTGGGGTAACTAAGACCTAGCTGAGCTTATCAACCTAAGCAATCTCAGCCGATTGTTCTTACACCAAATATAGTTTATCTTTATAAATGTAGACAGCTTTATCACATTATTCATTTGTTCGTTAACAGCAATTTTGACTCAAATCGCTGTATCGTATAGTATATGATAAGTATATGTATAGTATATGATAATAGATGAGCGGACAGATGGACTAACAGACAGACATGCCTAGTTTGACTCTCCTGTTGATGCTGATTCAGACTATACTATATATACATTTCTCCTAAGGTACGTTGCAATCTTTTGACTACAATTAATATACCCTCCACAAGAATGTACCATCATAATAAGCCCGCTAATTGATTAGCTTACGCATTTGCGTCTGATTATAACTCTAAATTCAACTTGTTCTTTTGTCCAATTATATTCAAATATGAAAGTAGTGACTGTGCGTGTGTGAGAGTGTGTGCTTCTATCCGGGTTCTCTTGGCAAGTGCGTAAGCCAATTAAGCAACTTAATTAGAAACCTTATCAAATCGCAATTTGCGTCCTTTGTCCCTAAGAGAATCGAATATTTCAGAGAGTCGGTTGAGCTTTCATACAAAGCGTCATACATCTCTCAAAATATTACCGAAATGCTCTGACAAATAATGCAAATTGCATTAATTATGTTTTGTTAAAGCGTCAATTGTGTGGCAGGAAAGTGGTGCAGCGTGTGACGGCTCTTTTGAACCATATACCAGAAAGTAAATGATATATAATAGACATAAAATGAAAACACTTAATTACTTATATCTTACTCTTCACGTTTGTTATGTATGTATGTCATGTAGACCTGTTAGTGTGGAGCCAGCATATCACAATATCAAATGTTTTTAAATCTCACACATTCAAGACATATGTCTGGCGCACGCAGACACATATATCTGTCATATATGGCTTGGCACATACATCTGTATGACGATGTATGGCATACATATGTTTACATTTGAAGGGATCAGTCTGTCATATGTATAAGGCATGATATGTTATATATGCATATGTATGGCACCTAGTATAAATATTGAATTATTCTTAACGGTGACTGAGTATCATATATAACTTATATGTCACACATTTATAACAGATGTATGGCGCACGCAGTCACACACATCTGTCTGTATGGCTTGGCACACTTACATACATATGTATGACGATATATGCCATACATATGTTTACATTACATACCTGTACACATATGTATATATATATATATATATATATATATAACTGTCTGACACGTGTCATATCAATCAGTCAAGCAGCAGCAACAACAAACTAAGTAGGAAAAGCCCAGCGGAAAGTTACTTCAACAAAAAGGGATAATTCAATTGAAGCTAAAAGATTGCACAGTATTCTGAGAACTAAACACCCGAGGCGAATGCCCCCGAAGCGACGTCGACGGCAACTGAGATGTAGACATAGACGGAGACGGAGACGGAGACGAGCACAACGGGAAGGTCCCCGTTAAATATGTAATTAAGTTTGAGCATTTGCGACTTGCATCTGCGACTAATGCGAATGACTCGTGCCTTGTGTCACCCCTGGCCCCCCTTGGCGCTGCCTCTGTTAAAGAGCCTGTTAATAAATATTAAATACAGCTCGAGCCACGACGAGTGCTTAGGGGGAGCGGAGGGAAGGAAACTGTGCCGGCTTTGAAGTCCTTCACTTTGAAGGCGGCAACCTTACAGGATCAGCATCGGCGTCGGTATCGGCTCACGGCAAGTCGTCATTGTCGGCAGCACGATAAGGAGGAAGAGGAGGAGGCGGAGGCGTGAGATGAAGAGCAAGAGAGGAGCAGGAGAAGAGCTGAAGATGACGAGCAGGAGAAACATGATGAGCTCCGCGTGACTTTTGGCTTTGGCCGCGAGCACGACTGCTCAATTAACGAAATAGGTTGGAGCCGGAAAGAAGGAGGGGCTGTAGGCCTGGCACTACGAAGGGGAAGAGGGGAGGGTGCAGAGATAGACAGACAGGGGCGAAGCAAATGTCAAAAGTGTTTTCTAATTTGCGCCACACTCGGCAGCAGCAACAACAACTGGCAACAAATAAAGCCAAATGTATTTAACAAAGTGGCACAACAACAAAAAACGCGAGCTGCAGCCAAAGGCGCCCAGTTTCCACTTGCCATTCTTCCATTTCCCTCCATTTCCCCTTGCCGTTTGCTTTGTCCCCTTTCCCAAAAATGAGCTCAACAAAAATGTTTAATTTATCAAATGTCAACGCCTAAAAGACGGCAACATTTGTCGTCGTCAATGACAATGTTGATGACTACAGCGACGTCGGCAGCGACGGCGACAGCGACGGCGACAGCGACGCCAGCAGCGGCTGCCTCGTCAGCTGCATGACATTGTTAATACATTGCCCACGCGAAGGGACTCTCTCTCTCTCGCTCTCTCTTCGCCGGCATCCGCTCGCGGCAATGTTTTGAAAAATGAGTGTAGATTTCCCCATACGGTATTATTTATTGTCGCCATCTCCAGTCGCCGGCTCTAGGTTCCCTTTTCTTTCCTTTCTTGCCGACCAGCTCCAGCTGACTCTCATTTGCTTAATGAATTTGACGGGCGACAGGCAGTGAAAGAGATAGGAAGAGCGAAAAAGAGAGAGGGAGAGGGAGAGGGAGAGAGATAGACAATTGTTCACTTTATTACCCTGGATTAGGGAACTCTAAGCAGATAATTAAGATGTGCCATATTCAGTCATATACGATGTTGTATTTAGTAATATTATAAATGATATAAAAAGCAAAGATGTCATATATAAATATATATATATATATAAATATATATGTTAAGATTAGAATGTTCCTGAATTTAAGGAAGGGAGAAAAAAAGGCAGAGAAAGTGCAAGATAAATGGAGAAGGACACACAGAGAAAAAGGCAATGATAAAAATAAAGCTAAAGTAAAATATAAAATAAAAAATAAACATAAATAAAACGAAGCGTATAACCAGAAAGAAGGGCTACCTTCGGCATGCCAAAAGCTTTATAACCTTGCAGGTTATCATCTCATTCGATCATTCCTATACTGTTATATACTTTGATTATCATCTAGTTTTGTCTGGTAATTATAAGTTAAGTTATTTCACAAATCAAGACTAGTCTTTATACAACACTTATTCCGGCCGATTGTTCCTATGGCAACTATATGTTATAGTGTTCTGATGAAATTATATATGCATATTATTTATATAAAAAAAGTTCGATGTAGTAAATTTGATAAGAAAATCTCCACAAATAACAAAAATCGGCAGAAAGTTTGTATGGCAGCTGTACGGTATATGGGTTCAATACGGCTCGTTCCGACTTACATATATACAGCGTGCAGCAATAAGAAGCATGTGTACGAGGTTTCACTTCAGGATACCTTAAAAACTGAGACTAGTTTGCGTTGCAACAGACAGACGGACAGTAGGACGGATTCAGAATATATTTATATATGTAATTATTAGAGTCGGATATATCTCCTGGGGTGCGTTGCAGACCCCTGACATATACAGAGACCTCGAAGAGCTCTCATAGGAGTGCACCCCCTTCCCCATTTGCGAGCTCTCTCCAACTATTTGCGTAGCCATTTAAAGTTTGAACTGCTCCATTGAACTGTTCGCCATAACTCGCTCAAGGTCGCGCAGCTGCGGCCCCTCGGGGTATGCTACGATGTACTTGAGGCAGTAAAAAATATGAGAAATTCACGATAGCAAAGCATAAAACAAAATGTATCTGCGAATTTATCTTTGGCCATCTTAATATTTATTTGTGTTCGCATTTATGTGGCGTCTATTGGCCAGCTATCTTTATCGCTTCCCCTCTTTCTTCCCCTCTCGTTGCCTTGTTTTGTTTTTACAGCTCACGTAAAATTGACCACAAATGTTGAGCACATGCTCACACTACCCTGCCCCTCTCTCCCCTCTCATATCTCTGCTTGACTCCCTCTCTTTGTATGCATCCATCGCGAGGCGTCGCCGGTCGCAGCCGTCGCAAGTTTCATTCAATGTCCGTTCAATTACACGCACGATTTCCGCTTCCTGCGGCGTCGGTGGCGTCACAAGAAATAATAAAAAACGCGTTGGCGAAACAAATGGAGAGAGAGAGAGTGAGTGAGTGGGAGGGAGACAGCTGCAGAAGAATTTGCCGATACTTTGCCGTGTGTGCGTTTCGTTTATTTGACAAATATAAAACACATTTTCACCCCGGCAAACGACAGTGGGCAGTGCAGGCGGACAAGCAGAGGAGGGCAGAGAGCAGGATAGACAGAGAGGGGGAGGGAGGGAGAGGCAAGGACACTGTGAGACGGACAGGCAGACGCAGCCCGCTGCAGACGACGAAGCATTAATAAAAATAATATTTTTACAAGAGTGTGTAGGTGTGTGTGTGTGCGTCTGTGTATGCGTGTGTGTATGTGTGTGCATCTATGTGTGTGTGCTGTAAAGTGGCAAAAACCCAGCGGGCGTCGCTGCGAGAAATTGTCGAGCTCAGCAGGAAGCGTAACTTGCGTCCAAGTTCGGACCGGGCCAAGTTTTCCTGTTGCCACTTTGCAAATATTTGCCTCGTCTTTTGGCAACGCGCAAAACACTTTTACAACAACAACAACAAGCACCAGAGCAGCGTCCAGTCGAGCAGGGTTGGCTTCCCGTACTCGCACTCGCACACCCTCCCCAGCAGCTGCCCCTGCCCTGCCCACAACTTACCGCACTGCAACCGCAGTGGCTCAACTCGAATTGCTTTTGCTGTGTCCCATCTTCAGTGTTTTTATCAGCTCTCCCCTTCCCCTTCTTCCCCTCTTCCCCTTTTTCCGCTGCCCTTGCTAGTTCTTCTTCTTCTGCTGCTGCTTCCTGTTTTTTTCGATCCTTGCATCGACATCTTTTTCGCATGTGTCAAAAACTTTGCAAACTTCATTACGGTTATTTGGTGCGCCCCTTTTGGATACGCCCACAGCATTACACACAGTCACACACACACACACACAAACACATGCAAATGCAGGGCAAATTAGCAAACAGCACGGCCAAGTCCAAGTGATTACCGTTAATTTTGTTTGCGTCAAAGTTTTGCTTTTATTGGCAACACCCAGTGAACTGCACCGAAGATGGGGTAGCATGACTAGACAAAAGTGTGACTCGATGAATTGTACTCAATGTTTCTGGCTGTTAATTGATTTTGACAAAAGTACAGGGTATCTCTCGGCACATCAGGGTTACCTCCTTCCGACTGCCGCAATGTTTCGATTTTATTAGACTGACTGCTTGATTCCTTTTTGCTGGAGTTGGACTTCTCCAGCCTGCCTCCGAGTGGCTGGTCATGTTGACTGGGGGGCGTGGCTAGTCGTCGCCCATCTTTTGAATTACTTTTCACTCCAGTCCCTTACAAAAATTATAAATTATATTGCTTACATGGCGCGGCCAACGGAAACTCGATACTGGAAAACTAACCTGGTTGAAAATTAAGAGTTGACAAGGATGAATAGAGACCAAGAGAATTAAAAGGCATGAAAATTATTCCATTTGCATATTGTAGAGTAGGGAACAGCGAGATATGTGGAATAACCCAATAGCACCAATATGATCCTGATATTCCTGTTCTATGTCTTCTCATTCATGACAACATAAGGAATGACCAAAAAGAAAGGCTATCTTCGGCTTGTCGAGTGTGTTATACCCTTATCTCCAACGATATTTCCTATACGAGCTACAAATATTACTCTAGAATTCAGAATTACTCGTATATTATAAAGTATTGGTTGCTAACTAAAATATAAAATAAATATTTCTTGTATTTTTAAGTGATTGTTTCTGATGACAGCCATAACATATAGTTGTCTGATTTTGATAAAGTGGAAATAGTAAACATAGATTATTGTTTAATTTTAATAGGTAGAGATCAGTTGATTTGTTCGGATTATAAGAGTAATAATCTTCATACACACTCCTTTCGACCGATTGTTATAGCGATCCACTATATGTTATAGTCACCCGATTACAATGAAATTTAAGAAGAATTTTGTTATATGTTTGTATTTTAAGGATTAAGGATTTTAAGGATCGTTAAGGATTAATCGTCGGGAAGTTTCGTTGTATTATAACTTGAACATCTTTTGGTCCATTCATAAATCTCCTGGATACTGACAAAGCTTTGCACTCCGAACATTGCACAAGATTAATCAGGATTTACTAGGGAAACATCCGATTTAAAGAACATAACAAAACGAAACAGAAAACTGAGAAAACTATGTTAAGACGAGAACAAACAAACACACGAAATTATCCCTAATTGCGTAAATATTTTGAGGTTTCTCTTTCTCTTAAACCTTTCGTTTTGTTTTTGTTATCTTTTAAAGAAGCGAGCGTGAAAAATACAACGAAAGAGAAGGAAGAGGGAGTGAGAAAGAGAGGGGAAGCGAGTTGGTAAATCCTTTCACAATGCAAGCTGATTTTTCAACTTTTAATGATGCTTTCTTGCCAAAAAGTAATAGCTGCCAGAGCAAGAGAGCGAGATAGAAGAGGCTTACTCCCAGCACCATACTTCCCCCCTCCCCACCGTACACCCGTTGCTGAAACTTGAATAAAAGAAGAGCAAGAGAAATCGGTGAATAGTTTTATGCGTTTTCAAGAAGCTTTTAACGTTTTAATGGACACTCGCCGGAGGCGCAGTGTAGTTCGGTGGGTACTCCTAGTTGTGGGGGGCGGGGGAGTGTAGTAGAGTAGAGTACACACACACACTTTCTCATACACACACACACACGCTCTATCTGTGACTCCCTCTCTTCCCGTTGCTTTCTAGCCGTTTTACGAGCCAAAAGTGCTGACTGTTGTCCATTTCGTAGCTCCAAAATTGTTGACATGAAACTGTCGCCATTGTCGTCCTGTCTCCGCCTCCGCCCCCGCTCCCTCCCCTCCCCCTCTTGCCATCCTCTGCTTTCTGTCTTGCTCAAGCCACAGTGGGTGGTTTAGTTAGTTGCCAAGCTGATGAGTTTGTCCGTTAGTTGGTTAGTCGCTTGTTGCGATTTCCATCTTTCACAGGCCCCCTCTCCACCCTGTGTGAGGACACCCCTGCTTAGCTACGCCTGTGGCTGCTGCTGACTGCGACTGCGACTGCGACTGCAAAGAGGCGGCGCACAGTGTCCTTATGCTTTGTGGCAAATGCTAACAGTTTTTGTGTAATTGTCAACAAGCAGAGCAACAACAACAACAGCAGCTACAACAACAACAATTGGACACTGAGAAATAACGTAAACAAGTAAATGAGCACGAGCAAATTTGCGCAAATGTCAGCACTTTTCCGACCGCAAGAACGCAAAACGAGCTGGCAGCAAACCAGAAAGAGAGAGAGGGAGAGGCAGGGTGGGGGGAGAGCAGATTATTTGATGGCCACCCCCCTGCTCTATCTCTTTTCCACTCCCTTGCCTCACTTTCATTTATTGAGTTAACTAAACAACAACAGCAACAGGACAAGGCAAGTCGTAGTCGACGCTGCAGTCACCGTCGCCGTCACCGTCGCAGTCGACGTCGCAGTTGGAGTCGGACTCAAAACTCGCAGCTGGGCACTTTGCTGCGTAACGGTATTTCCGCACACAGATTAAGCACTTGCCAGCGGCAGCTGCTTTGCTCCCACTTTCCCTCTCTCCCTCTTTCACATTCTCCCTCTCTCTCTCTTGTTTGGATTATCGTTTTGCTGAAGCTGCAAACGGCGACTGCGTTGGTCACAATAAAAATGCAAAAGGTGCGCAACGACTCATCAAACGTTGGCGTTGTCCTTTTTACCTGCCACGCCCCCTTCACCCTCCTTATCATACTCTCTCCTTCTTTGCTCTACGGTACATTGTTCATCTTAGATAAAAACCAAATTTAAGGAGCGCCTGCAAACGCAGCAGCAGCTTAAGCAGTCGCTGCTTGCCTCGATGCTGCTGCTGTTGCTGTTCGCACTGTAGTTCATATTATTATACCCGCTACCCATAGGGTCGAAGGGTAATTTAACTTTGTGCCAACCGAAAATGTATATAACAGGCAGAAGGAGGCGTGGCAGAACCCACAAACTATATACATATATATTCTTAAGTAGCATCAACAGCCGAGTCGATATAGCTATGCCAGTCTGCATATCTGCCCGTCTGTCTGTCTGCTTGTCTGTTTGCCTGTCAATTTGCCTGTCCGTCTGTATGTCTGTCTGTCTGTCTGTCTGTCTGTCTGTCTGTCTGTCTGTCCGTCTGTCTGTCTGTCTGTCTGACCGTCTGTTAGTCTATCCGTCTGTCTGTCGCTGGGTATATCACAGTCAAGCCACAGTCGACTATAGCTTTCGTGCTTGTTTTTGTATTATTTTCTCGTTGTTGTTGTTTGTGTGTTGCATTTCTCGTTGCGCAGTTAGTTTTATGCTGTTGCTTCCATTTTGATGCCCATTTTGTTGGTGCTGCTGGTTCTCCTTCTTAAAGTTGCTGCTGCTGATGTTGTTGATGCTGCACAAAAGCCGCTTACAGTTTGACAAGCACTGCAGCGCTGCTCTGCGCTGCTCAACTGATTGTCAAGGCAATCCGCACACACACAGACACTTTCCCGCCTGCCCGTAGACTGGAAACATTGTCTACTTAGTTAAGTTGTTATTTTTATTATGGGCTGCCTTCGGCAACACGAAAGGGGGTCCAATTTGGACAGCGGGTGCACGCTATTATGACAACATAAGTTCGCAGATAGATGGAAAACGCTTGCTGAAGTCAGACAGTAGGGAGGGGCAGAGTGCGAGCAAGCAGCGGAAGCGGGAGGAAGCAGCACTAAAGGTAGCGGAATATTCCAGCGTTTAGCAATAACAACAACAAATGCAACAATTGTTAGACAGAGAGAGAGAGAGAGGGAAAGAGTGGACGTGGGAGGAAGCTGTTGTGGTACTTGGGCATACCCTGTGTAAACCGCTTTGCAGGTATAACAAGTATGAACAGCATAAATAAAATAATTAATCAATTTATTTATCACCTGCGCAGTGAAGATAGTTTTGAATAGAAAGGGTTTTATAAATTGATAAAAGTAAATAATATGAATACATCAAAATAATAATAATGATAATGATAATGATAATGATAATGATAATGATAATGATAATGATAATGATAATGATAATGATAATGATAATGATAATGATAATGATAATGATAATGATAATGATAATGATAATGATAATGATAATGATAATGATAATGATAATGATAATGATAATGATAATGATAATGATAATGATAATGATAATGATAATGATAATGATAATGATAATGATAATGATAATGATAATGATAATGATAATGATAATGATAATGATAATGATAATTATAATTATAATGATAAATGATAAATGATAAATGATAAATGATAAATGATAAATGATAAATGATAAATGATAAATGATAAATGATAAATGATAAATGATAAATGATAAATGATAAATGATAAATGATAAATGATAAATGATAAATGATAAATGATAAATGATAAATGATAAATGATAAATGATAAATGATAAATGATAAATGATAAATGATAAATGATAAATGATAAATGATAAATGATAAATGATAAATGATAAATGATAAATGATAAATGATAAATGATAAATGATAAATGATAAATGATAAATGATAAATGATAAATGATAAATGATAAATGATAAATGATAAATGATAAATGATAAATGATAAATGATAAATGATAAATGATAAATGATAAATGATAAATGATAAATGATAAATGATAAATGATAAATGATAAATGATAAATGATAAATGATAAATGATAAATGATAAATGATAAATGATAAATGATAAATGATAAATGATAAATGATAAATGATAAATGATAAATGATAAATGATAAATGATAAATGATAAATGATAAATGATAAATGATAAATGATAAATGATAAATGATAAATGATAAATGATAAATGATAAATGATAAATGATAAATGATAAATGATAAATGATAAATGATAAATGATAAATGATAAATGATAAATGATAAATGATAAATGATAAATGATAAATGATAAATGATAAATGATAAATGATAAATGATAAATGATAAATGATAAATGATAAATGATAAATGATAAATGATAAATGATAAATGATAAATGATAAATGATAAATGATAAATGATAAATGATAAATGATAAATGATATATGATATATGATATATGATAAATGATATATGATATATGATAAATGATACATGATAAATGATAAATACTAAATGATAAATGATAAATGATAAATGATAAATGATAAATGATAAATGATAAATGATAAATGATAAATGATAAATGATAAATGATAAATGATAAATGATAAATGATAAATGTTAATGTTAATAATAGTGATAATACATGTTCTGTACCTAAACAACAATACTCCTCTCGAAACAATACTTCTCTCAGATTACAGGGTAATAACGCTGTCTGATAATACCTGAGGAGCTGAGCTCAGATTACAACAACAAGAGGAGCAGAAACTTTGCTGTGGGGCAACAGCAACAGTAAGAAGGCATGGGGCAGCAGAGGAGAAGCTCATGAAGAGGAGGACCAACAGCAGCAGAAAAAGCAACATCGGCGACAACAAGGACAACGAGCCAGCAGCAGCACAAAACATTCGCTCGAGCTCGCTTGATTTCATTGAAATTGCTTGCCAAGGCAGTCGCTGCTCTTTAAGAACACAACAGAAGAAGAGCGAGGGGAGGTGTGGGATACGGAGAGGGGGTGGGTGCAGCACGGGTCACAGCAAAGACATGGTAAGTAGCCATAACAGTTAACCAGAACCGACCAGAACTATGGTGACTGCCAAGGTACGAGTCATGGCGAAGGGGCCGCAGCAAGCGTGACAAAAGGTACACATGAATGCACTCATACTCTCGCACCCACACTCACATACGTGTGCTCATTGAAGGAGCCTTGAGAGAAGATTGCAGTTCATTTAAAACTCGCAGTAGCAGCTCCTCCAAGTTTATCCATGAATGAATACTCGAACTTTGAATGTTGCTTTTTCATGTATTTTTAATATTAATATATTATATAATATATTACTATAGTATTAAATACACAGACCATTCCCTGATTTCTATTATTATATATTATCTTTTAATGAGATTTAAAAAAAAAACCTCTTTCAGATGGATTACAAAACTGTGGATTTTAAGCTTCAACACACTTCATTGATAATAAACCTTATCGTTTATTTGTTTAATCTTATGCTTTAAGTGATTTATCAAGTATTTATTATATTTTCTTATTTTGATTCCACTGCATATCTAAATAGTAATTTAATTTCATTATACAAGTACACTATTCGTTTGTTTGGAAGTGAAGTCACTAATATTTTCTACAATTGGTAATTGTTGGGAAAACTAGTATTAATACTATATGTGATAATATATTACACTTGTACATTTGCAGTTAATTCTATTTTATATTTTTAATGTTTTATATGTATTCAATAATTTAAGCTCGCAACACCAGCACCACATGTACACTCGATCAGATACAAGTATTCTACAAGTATTCTATATTCTATATAGGAATTGATGTGATTCCATTCATTGAGATAATAACATGAATTTCAGTTCGATATTCGATATCCGTGGCATGTACTACCCCTTAGTATATTTGTTGTATGTAAAGGATACATTGCATATACATATATAACATATATGTATATATGTAGATATTGTACATTCCCCTTGCTTACAAGTCATTTAGGCTCTTGTCTTCATTGTTTTCCCATGCCTGTTACAACTCCCTCTCCCCTCTTCGCTTTCCCTTGACCTCTTCTATCTGCTGCTCTACTCTGCTTGCCATTGTTTTCATCACTTGCTTTTGCACCCAGCTTCATTCAGGAAGGAGAAGGCAGACGGGGAAGAGGGGGGGGGGGGGAGGAGAGTACTAGCACCGTGATGAGAGCTATGAAAATACCTGCAAGGAAATTATACGAAAACTGAACAAGCCAAAAACAACTCAGGTTGTTATTTTAGAGTTCAAGTTAAAGTTAAGCAGCGCCCACGGGTAGCGACGCAAGCAGAGGTAGTGGCAGAGGCAGAGGCAGAGGCAGTGAAGAGGGTGCTGCTGCCTAAACGGGCCGGCGGCAAGCAGCGATGAAGTGCACTCAATGCGAATGCGACTGCGAATGGAACGAATGGAAATGGAGTGCGGGCATTTGGGTTGGGCTACACTAACTGTTGTCTCACCCTCCCCCAGTCCCTCCCCCCCTCTCTCTCTCTCCCTCTCTCTCTCTCTCTCGCTGTGCGCTACTGTCATTGTCTGTGCTCGAATCTTTGTGGAACAATTTCGCCTGAATGCAAGCGGCAAATGCTTGAATGAATGAGCCAGAGAGTCAGCCTGGCAGTGGGTGTGCAGGGGGAGTAGGAGTGGAAGTAGAAGAGCAGCAGTGGCAGCTTCAGTTAGGGGGGTCAGTGTGTGTGTGTGTGGCAAGGGAGAGTAGCAGTTGCAGCAGCAGCAAAGTGAGTGTCACTTGTGAGTGGCCAAGGCCTTACTGTGCCTTACTCTCCCTTACTCACTCTCTCTTCCTCCCTATCTCTCTCTCTCTCCCTTCTTCTCTCTCTCTTTCTCTCTCTTCCTCTCCCCCGCTGCGTTCATTCGAATGACGCGAACGGCGTAAAAGTTTTTGCAGTTGACTTAAGTGATGCCAAGTGCAAGTGAACAATGTTATTGTTGTTGCCCCTGCCCCGCCTCCCTTTCTGCTCCTCCGTCTTCTGTTGCCGTAGCTGCAATTAGTGCACAACGCACTATTATTATCATTATGAATTTTAAGCAATCAGCAGCAGCAGCGCAGCAGCAGCGCCAACTTTATCGTTGGACAACAAATTCAACTTAAAGTTGACGCTTAATTTGAAGGCTTCATTGAACTAGGCGCATCGCTGGAACTGGGTGGGAGGGAGAGACAGAGACGCACAGAGAGACAGAGACAGGGAGAGCGACTTCGCTGCGTAAACACAAACAGAAAAGGCCGCAAAAAGCGCCGCAATTGACTTTTGTTTTTATTGGCGCTGTTATTCTTCTATTTATTTGCTGTTGTCGTTGCTGTTGTTGTTTACCTATGATAATTGCGCTGTTTATTTATGAAATAGCAGTCAAGCAATGGAGCGATAAGCTCCTCGTGTCCCCCTCTTCCATTCCCTTCCTCCTCTTCTTCTTACCTAGCGCAAATTCCTCTCAGAGCTGCTTCGAGTGGCTTCTCAACAAGGCAAATGGAATTCCTGAAGCACACCCAGAACTTTCTCCATTTCTCTCTCTCTCTCTCTTGCCGTCTCTCTTATACCTCTTACCTCGGATATCTGAGCGATGGAACGAGCTCAGCAATAACGTGTGAAAATATGCTTTGAGTGTAAAATTATTTTGCAAAAACCTGCAAAAAGTTATTAAGACACTCGACTGGCAATTGCGAAGTGTCTTCAAGAGGTTTACTCGACAACATCTGAGACGGAGTAGACAGTGCGTCACAGAAGTGTGCTCCCAATGGAGCACAGTGTACAGTAAACTTGCTATTATCGTACTAATTCATTTTTTAACATCAACTAAGAACAGTTGACTTATAGTATAATAAAATAATAAATAGAGAAAATTTAGAAACAAAATTATATTACTTAAGTTTACAATTAATGATTTTTTAAAGATATTTGACTATAAAAAACATGTGTAAATACACGAATCTGAATAAATAAAAGATAAATGCTTATAAATAATATTTCAAGTTATGATGTAAATTAATTTAAATTTACTTTATATTAATTCTTAAACGTTCTCGACTGTTTTTAAATAAATTTAAATAAATAAATGGAAATGTAGGTAATAAATAAGACAAATGAAATTTTGTAATTTGCTAAAATAAGTAAAAATTTTACATATTATATGAATATTATTCTGAATTTGGTATATACTATATGAGACTGATATAAAATAAATATAATCAAAAAGTATCTATAAGATGTTACGAAAACCGTAACATAAAGTTATATTTTGTTAAACATTAAAATAATAAGATTATTCAGTTTAACGGTTTACAGGTACCATTTTTCCAATAGTTTCGATTTGGTCTTATAATAAACATTTACGTAAAATTGCATCTGTTCTTCTAGATTATTTCATAACTTTATATCAACTTTCAATTTCAAGTCTCTCGCGGCAGCAAGTCTTTGACGTCTTTCTTGCAACTCTTGTGACGACTCTTCTTAACTTTTCTAGCCCTGCCAAACCTAGGTGATTTGGCCAACATATCCACGGTCTGCTAACTCTTTTAACCTTGATAAACTAGACTGACTACTTGCCATTTCCACATAAATATGAATAATAAGTACATTAAGCTAAATTTAAAAGTATAATAATTCAACTTAAAATAAAACTGTAAATTATAATTAAAACAAGTTAGCTGATCTAACATATAATATGTATGTATATTGCAGAGCATTGTAGTAAAACCAAACAACTCGACCAAATCAATTAAAGGTTGTTTACAAGTAAGCTCAGTGTTTTTTTTTAAAGTATTTGCCGCATTATTCATTGCTCAATTGATACATATAAAGGGAACACAAGCGAAAATTCCCCTTTGATTGCGGGCATGGCCAATCTCAATCCGAATCACAGTACCAATTCCGATTATTGATAGGAAGCCCACAAAATTGACACTAACCAGATGTTGTTGTTGTCGGCGGGAAGGGGGGGGGGGGAGTGAATGGAGACCTTAACCCTTTGGTGGCAATGAGTGTGCGTGGCCCAATGAATGAATGAATGTCAGCGAGCCCAACTTGGTTTCGGGAAAAGTTCTCGCCCGGCTACGGCTACAGCTACAGTACATCCCGTGTACAACGCCCAGCGCCAGACGCAATTTGTATGCAAATTTCATGAGAATCTCAACACATGCAAAAACAACACACACCAACAACAAATACAAAAAAAATATAAAAAAACAGGCGCAAAAAAGCGATGGCAAAAACAACTAAATAAAACAAGAAACCAGAACCAACAGAGTTACAGTCGGGCAAGCACGACAGACAGATATCCAACGTTTAAATAAATAACACTAAACATTTCAAAGGTGACTTGTTTATTGTCCGATCGGATTGAAATCTAGAGAAAAGGATATGCAGTGCTGGTCAAATTCATAGGTTAGAAATTTTTAATTTTCGAATTATCAGTATAACCTTTTTTAAAAAATGTTTTGTCCAGGTATTATACTTTTTTCCATTAATTAAAACTATTTAACTATAAGCATATATACATAAAAACAACAAGAGATTCTATTATAAGTATTTGCACAGTGAAATTAATAAATACAACTAAACCTTCTGTTATGTCAGTATTGCACTATGTCAAATCAGAAGATATGGAAGGTAACTAATATATCTGCCATTATACGATCAGTTTTTATCACTCACTGATTAGGTTAATCGTGCAAAACGGGACTTGACATAAGTATTTTACAAATTTCATGAATTTTTAGAAAATATACTGTTTTATTTTGACAACAAGCACGAAAGCTTAAGCCGATTATGTTCGGTGCTACCCACCTGGCCAAGTTCTAAAACAAACTTAATTGATAACACATATTGCCACCAAATTTGGTAGACCTGGGTATTATAGTCCTTCTACCTTATGGGTAGTAGGTATAAGGAGATGTTCTTGAGTTAAGCCGTGAGATATTGAAGGGAATCGAAGTCTAGAAATTGCCTGGGTCACTGAAAAACTCAAATACGTCCATCCATATTTTCCTAAAATCAATCCTTTCAAAACTTTAATCCTGCTAGAATCTCCCCGAAAAGACATAATCCTTGGCAAAGTATAGCATTGCCGATTCCATAATGTAAAGAGAGACAGACAGATAGACATGGCTCCATCGACTTCGACAGTGATCCTGAGCATGAATAAGCATAGAAAGTATACCTTGAGGGGTCTGCCACGCCTCCTTCTGCCAGTTACATACATACAGTTACACAAAGCTAGTATACCCTTTTTTGGTAGGATATATATATGAGGAGCAGGAAAAACGCAATAACAAATATATGCGTGCGTTGTAACGGAAAAAAGAACACACGCACCACACCACCCTCTCCCACACACCCACACACACATACGCAAACACACACACACACACAGCGTGGTGCAACTTAATAAGAAGTGCCAAAACAATCGAAAAGTTTTCTGGCGCCGCTCGCAACTGCCCAAAAAATGACAGAGGGAGACTAAGAGAGAAGCGAGGGAGAGAGAGAGGAAGAACACAAACGTCTTGAAGTGCAGCGAAAGGAGAAGCCGAATTAGTTGGCGGCCATCAAACGGGATTTGGTGTTTGTGTGTGTGAGTGTGTATGTGTTCGTTATTAGCGCAATTAAGTGCCAGATTAGCGTTGGGCGGTGCAGCGTAGGGCGTGGCAGAGCGGCACATACATTAAACAAATAACAATAATAGTAAAAGGAAAAGTGAAATTAAAACGAAATCTACGCATCGCGACGATGTTCTCCTTTTCCTTCTCTCTCTTTCTCTCACTCATTCCACTCTCTCTCCCTCTCTTCCTCTCTCTCACTCTCTCAGTCTCTCGCTCTCTTTCTTTTTCATTCTCTCACTCACTTTCTGCTGCTGTTGTTCACGCTCTCTCGCCTTTTCTACACACTCAGACTCCACTCTGTGTGTGTGTGTGTGTGTGTGTGTCTGTGCGTGCCTGTGTGTGTGTGTGCGAGAGAGAGTGCGACAGCGGCACACAAAAATACCAAACATACCAAAGCCACTTTCTATGCAAATTTTTATGTGTTAAATGCATTTTGTTGGATTTAACATTCTCGCTGATTTTTTGGTTTACATTTTTGCATACAAATGAAGCCGGCGCTGCTGCTTCTGCTGCTGCCAAGGGCGCCCGCAGAAGGGTGGCCGCAAGGCGTGAGCCGGCGACTGTGTGTGTGTGTGCGGTGAAGGAGACAACAGCAATAGCAGAGGCAGAGGAAGCGGCAGCAGCACACACAAATTAGAGGATTAAGTAGCTTGGATGCTGCTTCTTCGCTTCGCGACTGCGACGTCGACTGTGACGCTGCAGTCGCCCATTTGCCATTCGCCTTCATGTTCATTGTCTTGGCAGCGCGGCGACTGTCGGCAGCAGCAGTAGCGGCGAGACAATTACGCTAATTCGCCTGAAATTGTTTTGCATTTTCTCAACGCCAGCGTCGACGTTTTCTCCATTTACTGCAGCCCGCATCTGCCACAGCTGTGTGTGTGTGTGCCTGCGCTTGTGTGTGTGCGTGTGTGTGTGTATGCATGCGTGTGTGTGTGTGTGCGTGGTTGGATCGAAATCTTTTCAACGCTTGTTTAAACAGTTAAATTTGATTGCGCTGTAAATAAAATACAAACAGAAAAGTTAACATGCGAAAGTTTACAGAATGGTGCGAAGCAATCTATGAATACATTTATCTCGTCCCATAACCGTAACATGGAATGATCTCGCTTAAGTTTTTGGATAATGTCGGATAACAAGGCAAGTCTGCAGCAAGTTGCAACTTCAATTTGCCGCGTGCGACGCGACGCATGCTGGTAAGTGGCAGCAAACCAGTTTACAACGCGTCATTTAACGAACCAAATTGTGTGAAGTTTCTTAAATGAAATATCTTATCTCTCTTCTAGGTTCAAGGATGAAATATACACATGTTATATAGGCAAAAGAAATTGCAATTATAACCAGACGAACGCAGCAATTGAAAATGGGAGGGGAGCTAGATATTGTAGGTAGCCAAGCAAGCATATGTATGTATGTAAAAGTCAGAAAGTTTCATTTTAAAAGATGATAAAAACCAAATTCCAAGTGTAATTTCAATGCGGGACAAACATTTTTGGTTAACAAAATATCTGAAAATTTAGTTGCGATCGGATAATTAACATTAAAAATATTTAAGAAATCATTTTAAAGGGGTACTGATATCCAAGCCCCTCCCTGCAAGTATGTAACATAAAATTCGCTAAAAATAGTAGTTAAATATTTAGGAAATCGTTTTGGTCGAGGACACTCAACTGCAGCTTTCATGCTTGTTTTTACCATTCTTATAGTCGAAGTATATAAAAATGTAAACAAATTATGTATACTTAAGTCTATAAGTACTAATATTTATAATGTAAGGAATTTATAACAATAAATCATAATAATTACAAATAATTTTTATCATAAATACAATATTTTTGAATTATAATATGATACATGATAATTATCAATAAAAAACGAAATTAATTAAAGAAATTAATTAATTAAAGTCTGGCATTGTAACGATGCTTTGGTTGCCTTGGCTTGTAATGGTAACGGTACATACGATAAGATATTTTGCTACCTTCAGTCATCACTAACGTATTACGATATTCAGATTGCAAAGCGTGATTCCCATTTATAATCGAAGGTCGACGGTCGACGAACAATAGCACCGATTTTAGCCATGCTGCCATGACGGGACCTTCAATTGTTTTGCACTCTGAATTTCGTATCGAATTCGCGACCCGACACAAGGGTAGGGGGTGGCGGAGACTGGGGACTTGGGGAGCTTCGGTTGGCGCCAATTGGAATCCTTTGTCATTAGCCCGCTACATTTGCCAATTGGCCAGAGTCGATTTATCATCGTTATCGCAATGCGCGTATTCATGTTGTAGTCCGTATTTAATATGCAAATCAGCATAACGCCTGAGTGCCCAAACATATGCCAGAGGACCCGGGGCGGATGGGGGCGGAAGGACGAGCGGACTGGCTGAAATGCGGTAGGGGCAGCGGCAGAAAGTAGTTGCACGTTGCATGCGTCTGCACGTCTCTCCGTGTTATCCGGGTGTGTGCATTTGTGTTCGTTTTGGTATTTATTTTTTATTAAATTGCAATGCCTGCCTATGTTTGAGAAGGGTATATCGACTGCGTACACCGTCTATATAGAAATATATATAATATGGTTCCAGTTGGGCGATGTGAGATATTCCGCTATGTTCAATTAAGTGGAGTCCGTTGTATCGACTGCATACTGACTCCGCATTAAATACTTATATAAAGACCAATATATTTATGTTCTGACTGACCGATCTTTTATACGACATTTCAGCTAAGATTGCACACAAATTGCACTCAAGTGCACTCTACAGGGCATGCTCTGATCGATCATTAATCGCCTCGCAGACTTGGCATTACAATTTGTTTGCCTTTTCCCTTTATTTTTTGCGCTTTTGTGCATTTTGTTGTATGTTTTTCGGTTGGTTTTTCATTAATAATAATGAGAATTGAATATAATTTGATGTCGAGCGTTGGGTTCGTTGTGATGATGTCAGGCCTAATTATAATTATGTTAATGGCACATGTTTTATGCAATTACACATTGATTTACATTCGTTAGACATTGTTAAATGGCAAATAGCCCCATATCGCGGCTTCGATTGTTCGACTCGATTCTCTCCTTTTTGCGGATATTGAGTGAAGTGGAATGTGCAAAGGGGACGAAAACAATTTGGCCGAATGATCATTTTATGCCTGGCAGTGAATCGATTTCGACAATGTTCTCCCAATAGGTTGAGTGATTAAGTCGAGAACGATTGGTCGATTGGCTCAGCTCCTTGTCTGTTCGGTTTCAGTTATTATACATATGTAGGTTATGTCATTTATTGCGAATTGAGATCTTCAGTCTTCAAAGACTGCCAAAAAGCTGATGACTTAGCACTGGGATAGGTTACAATCTAGCGATGTTTAACTCTATATCCCTGTTAACTGTTTAAATGGTGAAGGATAGTCTCAAATGATTTAATTGAGAACGATGGGTCTATTGGTTTAATTGCATTTCTATTTGATGTCAGTTAATATTTGGTACTCTTAACTTATTGTAGATATTTATTCTTCGGAGAGCAATAAAATGCTGCTGATTGTACATTAACATACACTGGGAAATCAGTTTGTTTGTAGGTTAGGTTAGGTTTTATAGGTTGAATCGGTTAAGAGAATAAATCGATAGCTATAGGGTTTCTACTGAATTCAGTTGGTTGTCTATATGTTTAAATTTAATATGTAGAAGGTTTCTTGTATAAGAAACTCCCAATTTACATCCAAAGAACTGCTCTGTTCTTACATCAATGTGAAATCTGGTTGCATAGTAGGTTAGGTCAAGTGTAGCCCTTTTTGACCCGAACTCGTACAGTTGAAACCCTGGAGTTGTCCCCGGAGTGTTATTTCGCGCAAGTTGCCTTCGCTTCCGCAGCTGATTTAACGATATGGAAACAATCGCTAAGCTTTAACAGTTACATCTGACAGCGTCGTCGCCTCTTTGGGAATTGAATTGGGTGGGTGAGAGCCAAGTGGCACTACGCAGGGTGCAAGTATCACAGATTGTGAGGGGTGGGGAAAGAGAAGGGGGCATTTTGGTTTTTGGCAGTTGGTTACAGCGATTGAATTTAATTAGCTTATCATGAAAGCGTATTTCACATAAATTTATCAAAATTGCCTTACACAACAGCAGCAGCATCATATCTACACCCAACCCCATTTCTCTCTCTCTCTCTCTCTCTTTCACTCTGGTAGAGCGTCTCTCTATGCGGTCGAGGCGCTTAGCGGGCGGTTAGGCGTGGGGTGGCGCCCAAATTGCATTACGGGGCGCCCATTAAACTGATAAAAACGAGAATCGAGTTGATTTCTGTCGAGTCGGGCGACACTTTAAACCGGATGCCAATGAGGGAGTGTTGGGTAGCAGAGGAGGGGATACCGAGAGAGAGAGAGAGAGAGAGAGTCTAAAATTAAATTTATTAACGCACATTACAACGCATACACTTCACAGCACTCAAAGGGGAAGGGGAAGGCAAGGCAGTTGAGTATAGGAGCTTGATAGAGGGAGTCGGCAGTACAATAAGGTAGCGCCCCTTCCTGTCCGTGGTTACTTGAAGGTCGTCCTCGTGCTTGTCTAACGGAAGTTTCCTTTGTTTCCCCAGTGGGCTGCACTCAATACGAGTGTGGCGCGCAAAAGGAGTGTTGGAAAGTGTCGAAATGTAGAGAGGGGCTGAAAGGCAGCTGTCAAAAGACTGAACTAATACACTTACGATGGGCGGCACTTTGACAGCTGCGTGGCATTTAAGTAAACTTGGACAAATTGATAATCAGCTTTGCCAATGGATGTGAGAAAAGAATCGAACAAGTGTTACAAACACCCGAACACACAATACCCTCATGGTAATGTAGCTTTTATAGTCCACATTCATGTCTGGGCTAATGTATAAATAATATCAATAAAGCTTGAATGTATGTTAGTCTTGGTAAAATTAAGATAAATACAAAAGCCAGAATAATTATTAATTAATTAGAAATTACTTTCCTTACAGGTATCTATCTTCTCCGATCGTTTCTATGCTAGCTATAGGTTTAAATTGATACAGAATAGAATATAATATCATTATTTATGCGTTAATTGATAGCTATAATAACTGGACATATAAAACATGTTTATGAAAATCTTTATTTAAAACTGATTGTACCTATGAAAGCCATAGGACATAGTTGACCGTCTTTAATGAAATGAAAGAAATATTTGTCGATTACTGTCTAACTTTGATAAGCTGTGTTGTGTTAATTTATTTCCAAAAACAATGCTGGTCTTCATACGAAATACTCATTTTGACCGAGGAACAACATATACATATGTACATATATATAATTATAGTGGTTCGATTTCGATTGGTGGCAATATCTTAAAAAAAAGTCGACCGATAGGTATTTTATATATCAGAAATATTTTTAATGGTTTTATAAGTTGTAGTGTTGATATATCAACTTCATTTAATGCAGTTTTAGTTTTAATTGTGGATGAGTGTTGTAAATTGCATGGTGCTGTACAGTGTGTATACTATATAAGAAATAAATAAACTTCAATAGTTTTCTATACGTTATTAAAGTCCTGTTTTGTGTAGTATCTCCCGATTAGGGCACTCTATTGTTGCTCAAACATGATACCCATTTAATATTTATACTGTGGGGCTTATTAGTTACAATACAGACAAACTATATGTAAGTAAAGAGATTATGAATTTATCAGTAGATCGACAGAGAGATAAGGAATACGTTGTTCATACATTGTGTTTTATTTGTATACCCTACACAGCTAACACTATACTCTATATATATATACCACATACCCTACCGACACAGTGCAATGCACTCTCCAAACTGTGCCAACAATCGACAAACAAACATTTACATATTTATAGTACAATATATATACTTTATTTTGAAGTGTGAGGTGTGGGGGGTTAATTGTGCTCGTTGCGCCGTGATCCACTTCCGCCTTATCGGCTTTGATAGCTGGCGAACTGTGCTAATTGATAAGCGGCGGGCGAATAGCTAATCGGGCCGTTTGCCAAAACACGGCAAAACCATAAAAATGTTTTTTGCCGGGCTTTCTTTTTTTTGTCAAGCACACACATCCACAAGAGCACCCTGTGGAGCACCCCTTCTCCCCGTCGCTTCCACTTCATCCCCACCCCCCCTGCCGTTAGCTGCGACTGGCGACGCGTTCATTTGTAGTGTCAATGCGATTATGATGATTATGTCGCTTCACGGGATGCACAAGCCGGGCCGGGCCGGGTAGCCTGCTATCCAGGACCGTGCACGGTACCCTACTGGCTGACGCTGAGACCACTAAATAGGACCCGCTTTAGTATCGCCGCGCCCCTCCTCCCACGCTGCCTACGCCTCTGCCAGCAAAGGCATTTGCGCGTGAAATTACATTGAAAATTTAATTGTGCACACAAAGTGCAGGCAGCACCGGCAGGAGGGAAAGAGGGGAAGAACTTCCCAGTGCATTAGATACGCAAAATTTCGCTCATAAATTAAAATGCACCCCATGCACTTGCCACGGCACTCCCCGTCCCTCTGTCTCTTTCTCTCCTTCTCGCTCTTACTTCCCCCATTGATTAGTATATGGCAGCTCAGTTATGCACTGCAATTGCAATTGAAATGCGTGTTAGCCCCTCTCTCTATCTCTCTCCCTCCCCTGCTGTATCCCTCTCTGTCTATCTTCCTGCACATTCTTGTGTTCCGTTTATGGACTGACTGCATGCCTGACTCCCTCCTGCTCCGCACTCCGCACTCCGTACGTGAATGTGGATTACCAATTATGAGTGCGAAGTCAGCGAAGCCCTGCGAACACACGCGATCTGTCGCCGTCGCAGTCTTTTGACATTCCGGCGTAGCCTGCGGTCGCTGTGGCTGCGCTGCTCTGCTTTACCAGCGACTGTTGTTGGTGTTCGTGTTGCTGGCTTATGTTGCTCCAGCTGTTATACCCGCTACCCATCGAGGGTATTATAACTTTGTGTCGACCGAAAATGAACGTAACAGACAGAAGGAGGCGTGGCAGACCCCACATATATAATTTAATCAGCATCAATAGCCGAGTTGATATACCCAAGTCCGTCTGTCTGTCTGTCTATCTGTAAGTCGGTCTGGCTGTATGTCTGTCTATCTGTCTCTCGGTTTATCTATCTCTAACTCTCTGTCTCTCTCTCGGTCTGTGATCGGATAATTAACACGGAAGTTATTCAAGAAATAGTTTGCAGAGGTGATCATTTCTAAGCCACTCCCTAAAGTATGCAACACACAATACGCTAAAAACAGAACACTCGACTGTAGCTTTCGTGCTTCTTGTTGTTGGTGTTGTTGGTTGTTGTTGCTGCAGTTGCTGTTGCTGATGTTGCTGATATTGCTGGTGCTGTCATTGATGTTGCAGCTGTTCTTGCTGCTGTTGTTGTTACTGTTGTCGCTGCTGCTGTAGTTGTTGTTGCTGTTGCTCATTTTGATCTCATCAATGCTTCTGTTGCCCCCTATTGTAGGTGTTGTTAGCGTTGGTGTTGCTGCTGTTGTTTCTAAGAGTGTTGTTGCTTTTGTTGCAGTTTCGTAGCTGCTGTTGCTGATGTTGGTTTTTGTGCTGTTGCTGTCCTTTATTATTGCAGCTGCTGTTGTTGTTGCCGATGTAGCTGTCGTTGTTGTTGTTGTTTTAGTGCTGCAGACAGTATGCTTGTGATTGTTGTTGCTGCTGTTTCACATGTTGCTGTTGCACTTAGTTGTTGTTGAAGTACTAGTTGCAGTTGCTGTGGCTGAAGCTGTTGTTGTTGTTGTTGTTGTTAAGGTTGTTGTTTACGCGTCTGTTCCATTCGAAGTTGCTGCGGCTGCCATAGTTGCTGTTGCTGTTGTTGTTGCTGTTGCTGTTGCTGTTGCTGTTGCTATTGTTGTTGCTGTTGCTATGATGGTTACTTCGCCTCTGGCAGCTGTTGCGATGCCGACGTCGACGTCGACGTTGACAGCGAAATGTTGCAAGCAGTTTAGCTATTTACCGCTAGCTTGGCTTGTTGTTACTGTTGCTTCTTGTAGCAATAGTTGTTGCTGTTGGCGTTGTCATGCGGCTGTTGCTGTTGTTGTTATTCTGTTGCTGGCAGGCGCAGAGAAAAAAGTCGTTAACTAGTTGATGCAATTTTCCAGTGCGAAAATTAACAAATACACACATACATGCACGCACACACACACACACACACACTTGCAGAGTGAGAGTGAGAGGTAAACAAACAAACGGCACACACCCGCACACTCTCACACACACACACACACACACACACACACACACACAATCAAAGGAAAATGTTCGCTCGAGAATTCAATTTGTGCTGAGCGAACACGGGAGAGTGCAACGTGGGCGAGGTTTACCAAGGGATGAGGGTAGGGGGGGGGGGGGTTGTGGCAGGAGACCGTAGCTAGTTACAAGGAGCCGCAACACCGTCGTGTGTTCACTTGAGGTTTTTTGCGCTGCGCGATGTCGGAGTCGTATGAGGGCAGCCGGAAGGAAGTGCAAGCGAACAAACCGAGCGCAGCACAAATACGACGGGTTGCATGGCAGGGGGGGAATGGGCAAGGGAGAGGGGGTTTAGAAGAGGGAGAGGGCATTTCGGGAAGGCGGCACCGAGCGAGCCTCAGGTGGCGTTGCACGTTTTTGCATTGGAAATTGGCACAAACGGATGCGAGCGACGACGACGCGACGCTGCCCTTGCCGATGCCGATGCGATGCCACAAGCTGCTACTGCTTCCCAACCGCTTCCCCTGCCACTCCCGTTCTATATATTCTATGTTCTATCCCCTCGGCTACTCCAGCACCTACTCACCAGCCTTACCTTGGCTACTGCGCCTGTATTAGTAAATTTATTAAGAAATTTAATTTTACATACGGCAAGCCCCGCCTGGGGCATGCAACAAATTCAGCCAAGACATGAGCAATGGCAGCAACAGTTGCACTTGCCCCAGCATGAGCAGCACCAGCAGCGGATGCAGATACAATTGTTGAACGCAACAGATACATCTGGAGCTGCAACAAATAGATGCACTTGCAGCATAAACATCTTCAGATATAATTGCAGCTAGAAGATGCATTTTGGGAATCTTACATATGTATATATTGCAATTAGCAATAAGCAGATACTATGGCAGCCATTAGATTCAGTTACGTTTGATGAAGTTCTATCTAGATACATTTTACAGATACACATTTCCTCAGATTTAGATACATAATCCAGCGAGCTAAAGATACATTTGCACTAGTAGATACATTTTTTTCTAGCAAGTGAAAATACTTGTGCAGCCAGCTAGAGAAACCTTTGCACCTAGCAGATACATTTGTTTTTTAGCAAGTTGGAGATACATTTCCCTCTCTACTTTCAGATACTTTCACAGCTCTGGCTGCCTTTAGTTCGCCCAGTCGTTGCCCGAGAGCGCAATGAAGGCAATCTATTAGACCTCTCTTTTCCCCCCTCTTTCTCAACATCTCTCTCTGTCTCTCTCTCTCTCTCTTGTGCCCTGTCTCTAACTCTCCTTCGCACTGCAGTCCAAATTTATATTATTAATGCCTGTTTATCTCCATGCGACGCTGTCGCCCGCAAGACAGATACGCAGCCCACACACTGGCCCCGCCCCCTACCTCCCCCACTCTCCACCACTTACTGCTTATTGTATATTTCTCTCTCTTTCCCTCTCTCTCTCTCTCTCTCTCTCTCTTTCTTTCCCTCTCTTGCCTTTCCCTCACAATTCTTGTCCTTATTTTCCTTTATAAGCTTCGATTAATTTGCGCGCAAAGTGCGCAAGTTCGCCCACTGTGTCAGCGGAAAGTAGGGGAGAGGAAGTTAACTTTTAAATATGAAATATACTTGCTATATACAGGGTATATGTGAAGCATAAATTGTCTTCTTGAAGTTGAGAAGTTCCTGCAAATTTCGCTGCTTAAAGATTTCATATTGAAGGCAAATTCGTCGACACCTTAATCCTTTCGCACACCTCAAGGCGATAACTAGGTGTGGAGGGGTATGTGTGCAAAAGGGTGGGGGGGGCGCAGACATGTTTACGCACGAACAGACAGAGTGTTCATTAAAATTGTTTAAAACAATTAATTGATAAGCAAAGCAGACGCCGCCAATCGGTTCAATGCACTCGGATCGGATTCAGTTTCGCCATCGCATTCGCATTGAATTTGTACTGTACACTGCGCACAATTTCTTGTGCAGGAGGGGGCGAAGAGGTTTGTCTGTCGAATGAATGGCGAAAACAATGGGAGGCGCAGATTAGTCCATTATCCTGAATCGCCATTGAATCCCCTAATCACAGGCACAACATGTCGACTGCTTTGTCTGCCCTTCGTCTGTTCTCGTCTGTTTCCAATGTGGTTTTAATTATGCATGAGGAAAGACGCATAATACTCGCACACACGTGTACATATACACACACACACACACACACATATTCGCAGAGGCATTTACTCATACGATCTGGTTGCTGATTACGCGTATTCACACACGCGCCCAAGTCTCTTCATTCTGTACTTGCCAAGCTAGATTACTTGGGTACAGTCCACTATAAAGGGAAGGGAGAGGTGCGGGGAAGAGGAGTGGCCACGCCCAGCTCAAACGAATGTGGAAAATGATTCATGCACAGCGAATGCAACTCGCGCAACTATTTAACTGTTACGACAGTCATTAGTTAGCGACATTCATTAGTAGCACTCACTCCGCACCCACATCAACATCCCCATTGCACCCTCCCCTACACATTCATATTTGCACAAGCACTTCACACCTGGCAGATTAGTTAGTATTTACAGTGCAAGAGTTCGTCGGGGCGATAACTTTTTATCGTCATTAGCCCCGCATACCACACTTCAGGCAATGGTAAGCACCTGTAGCTGAGCGACTGCGCAATACCCTGCAATACTGTTTATTTCGTTAAACTGATTTTAATACTTTTTGTATATTGTATATTCTATATTCTATATTCTATTTTCTATATTCTATATTCTATATTCTATATTCTATATTCTATATTCTATATTCTATATTATATATTATATATTCTATATTTTATATTCTATATTCTACATTCTAAATTATTAGCATGTTCACGCTAATTGCGCGTCTATGACGATAATGTCATAACATAGCCCCATTCCCCGAGGCCTTACCCTCTCCGCCACGCAATGCCGCTGGGTGCGATTAAGAGATCTTGATAAACAAAGCTAAACGAATAAACAAACAAAAACATTGCAAAAAAAAACGAAGAACTGGAAAACGAAAGCCAGCCGAACGAGCCGAAAAAAAGCTTTCGCCATCGATGTGCGAAAATTCTAATCTAACGATCGATAATGACTGGTAGGTGGCTTTGCTTGCTGGCTGGAGGTGAAGGAAGTGCATTATATGGCGGGCCGATGCGATATGCGAATGAGGCCCGGGCGAAGCAAAAGCTTCGGACGACGTGACTTGCCGCACATCACCAAAACCCACAGGGAGAAGGCGTGAGTAATCGGTTGAGAATAGGAGGGATGGGAAGGGGTACTGGGAAACTGAAGTCACTGCGCTGCGCCTGGTCGGGTCTATATAAAGCGTTGTGCAGGGCGTGCGAATCGCGCATAGTGCAAACACGTAGCCCCAGTAGAAGTTCAGTCAACGCAGCAGGAGTAGCCGCAGTTCGACATTTATCGGAGAATATTTCTTTGTAGAACAACCACCAAAGATAACCTTGCAACATGTGGACCAAAGTTGCCATTAGCGGAGCCCTGGCCGTGATGGGAGGCGCGTTGTACGTCAGCGTCGTGGACAACTTCGCCTATGTGGATCGATCCTTGGAGACGGCGATGCCCAGAGCGAAGCGTCATGTGGCGAGGGAGCAGCAGCAGGAGAAGCAATAGCAATATGATCATCACACGGTGGGAGGGGGTTGTGAATTGAGAACTAGTTGTGATTTTTCGTCGAGAACAAAATAAACTAGTTCACTTTTCTGTGCATGTGTCCTAAAGTCGAAAACGGAGTTGGAGTCGGAGTCGCTATTCGCGCTTGTTTATATGACCCACAAGCCTGAAATAGCGCAAGAACAACAACAACATCAGCAGCCTGTGCTAAAATTAGTCATAAATCATCAATATGTTAAGCAACAATGTTTTTTTTTAGCTTTTTTTTGTTTAGCTCATAAATCTAGTTCCTGACGTCTTTGTTAATAAACATAGATAATATATAGTATGTAATAAACAATATAATCTTTACTGCGAAAGCATTTGAAATTAATGGGAATTTTTATAGTTTTCGCTTAATTGGCTGTGGGTCGGAAATGGATATAATGACTGAACTACCATATTATACCTAACCTTAAACAGATGATTTAATCTTCGTGTGGAATGAAAAATTCGATAATTCGTGCTGTAAATAAAAACTGATTCATTGATAGAATTATGTATTAATAATGTAATATAATTACGTATAACAATACTTTTAAAATATAACAAGGTTGAAAACTACCCTCGGCATGCTGAAAATGTTGTACCATTGGTGCTAATGAGAAATGTTTATCTTTGCCGATTACTCTTAAGTATTAAATATATTAAGATCGTTCAGCTTTATGAAATTTCAGATACATTTAACAACTGAAGTATCTTATACTAATGATAATGATAATGATAATGATAATGATAATGATAATGATAATGATAATGATAATGATAATGATAATGATAATGATAATGATAATGATAATGATAATGATAATGATAATGATAATGATAATGATAATGATAATGATAATGATAATGATAATGATAATGATAATGATAATGATAATGATAATGATAATGATAATGATAATGATAATGATAATGATAATGATAATGATAATGATAATGATAATGATAATGATAATGATAATGATAATGATAATGATAATGATAATGATAATGATAATGATAATGATAATGATAATGATAATGATAATGATAATGATAATGATAATGATAATGATAATGATAATGATAATGATAATGATAATGATAATGATAATGATAATGATAATGATAATGATAATGATAATGATAATGATAATGATAATGATAATGATAATGATAATGATAATGATAATGATAATGATAATGATAATGATAATGATAATGATAATGATAATGATAATGATAATGATAATGATAATGATAATGATAATGATAATGATAATGATAATGATAATGATAATGATAATGATAATGATAATGATAATGATAATGATAATGATAATGATAATGATAATGATAATGATAATGATAATGATAATGATAATGATAATGATAATGATAATGATAATGATAATGATAATGATAATGATAATGATAATGATAATGATAATGATAATGATAATGATAATGATAATGATAATGATAATGATAATGATAATGATAATGATAATGATAATGATAATGATAATGATAATGATAATGATAATGATAATGATAATGATAATGATAATGATAATGATAATGATAATGATAATGATAATGATAATGATAATGATAATGATAATGATAATGATAATGATAATGATAATGATAATGATAATGATAATGATAATGATAATTTCCGAACAGAACTATCATAGCAGCCCTCGCATGCCCAATACTTGATAACATCACAATGAAGCCATAGATAATCTCAGCCTCAGCTAAGGCTATTCACATTGTGGCTGGGTACACTCATCCGATACTCAGGCAGTTCCATAAATTTATTCATTATCCGCCGCTTGATTCACGAGTGTTCGAGCACCGCAGACCAAATGACTGAAAACTGAATGAGAGCTGGAGTTGGAGCCTGACCCAGAGGCGTTGTCAGTACTGCAGCCCACGCAGTAGTGAAGTGCGGGTGTACATGGGGGTGGGTGAGAGTTAGGAGTAGGGGCGTGGCAGAATTTGTGGGCGCACTAAAAATGACTGGCAAGCCGCAAATACTTTGTCAGGATCAAGTTGACACTCGTTTGGTCGTTGGCCGGTCATAAGCCCGACACGGTTGGACGCGTGGACGGGCGGACGGGTGGACAGGCAGGCGGACTGTCGTTTGTGCTGTGCATAGGCCGCCGCACGCATTTGACACTCTTTTTTGCCACTGACGTGGACACAAATACAAACAGAGGCCTCGAGCGGGGCCCGGAACTGTAGTCGGAGCTGGAGCAGGAGCAGGAGCAGGAGCGGCAGGCAGAGACGAGGAAACGCTGCTGTCATGTGTGGCGAAAGGGAAGGGATGGTGAGGAGGGAATGGGGCATTTTGGCAGAACAGATTGTTGAAGATTTGATTTTGGGCAGCAGCAGCGGGGGCAGTTACACAGTGGCCAGCACAATCGTTAATCTAATGAAAGATGACGTTTGCTGGGCGAGAGATGGTGTGGATGGGAGAGGAGGCGGGGGTAGGAGGCAGGATGGGATACAGAGGCAGAGACAGAGCAAAATTTGAGCAGTTGCCTGCGGGCAGCAGCGGCTTCTTCTTCTGTTTGCTAATCATTCATCATGCCCGGGCCAAGGCAGAGCTGGGCACACTGATGAATAAGCGGCAAGTAAAACAAGGCAACTAAAAGTGGGCGTGGCTAACGGGGAGTGGGGGGAGTAGAAGCTGCAGCCGAAACCCAGTGCAAAGTTCAAGCACTCGTTGCGTGTCGACTTACCGTAAAACGTAGCCCGACAGCAGCACCCCACGTGTCCCACTGTGCTGGAAAACGGGGTACAGCCCAATGTACGAGGGCCATGGGGCACAGTCCACTTGTCGCGAAGCGGCCAATATAATTTGATTAGGCTGCCGACCACAGCAGCAGCAAATCCTTTGGCTGGGGCGAAGTAGTAGACGGAGAGGGAACTGGGCAAAGGGAGCGCAATATGAGAATTTATGTTTGCCCCACAGAGAGGGAGGGAGGAAGGAAGGGAGAGTGCGATAGGGTAGACATAAGTATTGTATATTCATGGGCAACATGGGCGACTCAGCAAGTTGAGCACGGCCAGCTCTGTCCGGCCCTGTCCGGCCACACCGAAACGTGGCCCCAGGCCGAGCCGGGCAACTTGGGTTAATTTACATTATAAACTTTGAATATTTTATTGTTTGTCTAGGAAAGGACACAGCTGGCGGCACAGTGCCTACGGTTGGAGTAGACCTAACCACCTTCTCCCTTTCCCCTCCTCCCTTGCCCATCTTGCTCTGTGTGCGGGTGTGTGGCTGGGCCTTTAAGCCTCGATAGTGGCGATGCGGCGTGAACTCCGACTTGGCCACATTTATTGACACTTTGCCATACACAGTGACAGAGGAGCAGCTAGTGAGGGAGGGGCGCGGTAGGGGGAGAGGATGGTGGGCAGCAGTAGGGACCAGAGGAGGAGGAAGTATTGCTGCTGTCGTTGCTCTGATTTAATGTGGCATAAACATTTTTGCTCAAATTATGCGGCCATTCCCCTTGCCCCCACTCCAAGTTCATTCGCTTTGCTCTTCCTCTTCCCCTCCTCCAGCCCCCACTCATGATGCTGCTACTGCTGCTACCAGGACATTAACATAAGCATTGCCATTGGCAGCGAGCTGCTTGTTAAGCTCTTAAGCATCGAGTTACTAAATAATTAAACAATTTCCCGTTGCCAGCTCGTAAACCGAATCAACCGCAGACCGAAGAACACCCTTCGTCACCCCTCCCCACACAGGTAGGTTGGTCCTGACCAATGGAGAGTCGGAAGGAAAGCAACGCTAGATAAACAAGGGCACGAGAGGGTGAGAGAAGCAAAGATTGAAAATTGAAAATTGGGAAGCTGAAATCGAACCAAAGGTGAGACCGTCTGGCAGTGCTCATCTTGTAGGGGTCGCTAATTGGGGCGACTATATGCGAAATGTAATACAATAAGTTGGCCATAATTAATTGAGCTGTGCGATGGATTTACAGTAGATTGTAATGATGGAAGGGAACTATCGATTACATGCACAAGCAATAATCAGTTAAAGACAGAGTTCATTCTGTAAATGGAAGTTATAATATATATATATATAGATATTATTATACGATAGAAAATACACTAATCCAGGTGCGCCAAGAGGAGGGGGGGGGGGTTTAATATATAGCGTGTGTTTCAATCGAAACCTCAAGATGTGGGCAAGGTTTTCTGTGTATATTTTCAACTTGCTTAGAAACGTCATTTGATTTCACTAGTAAATTATTCATTTTTCTATAGTAATCAGAACCTATGCAGATTATTGCTGATATACTGTCAACGGCCCAGCACAAAACTATCGTTCACTTTCAGAGAGCAGTCGCATTATGAAACAGATAAGCAACGTCAACCCCATGTTCCATTTCAGATACTGTGATTTCATGTAAATAGTTTGTACATGCTTTCAACTGATAGAGGAACTATCGATGGATGTTCAGCCATCATAGATATTAGCGATATTACTATCTGTTCTTTTACAGCTCTACTACCCCGACTCACTTCAGATAATGAAATTTCGTGGGAATACAAATTGAAGCTTATGTGTTCGATTTCATTTTCTTAACACTATGAGTATTTTAACAAGTAATAAAAGTTGTAAATAAAGTTACTGGGGCAAAACAAACGACTTCGAGTTTTGTGCAATTCAACACTCCGAATAAAAATAGTACGCACGTCTTTTCAATTCAACAACTTCTCTCTTCTGTGTAGCGCGATCTTCTCTTCTTTTTACTTAAACTTAAAAAAAAGACCATTCAAAGCGAACAATCGATTTAAACTATCGATGGGTTTAATGATGTTGCATCAAGGAGGGTACGCTGTTACAGCGATACTATCCCAATCCTACATATATGTACACACAGTTACAGAGAGAACAGACATAGGTGTGTAAACTTAACGATAGTACTCTATAAGCAAACGGAGTAATGTATTTTTTCGATAGTATTGTATAGTCATCGGAAACTATTAAGTTTTTGGATATTGCGTGAAGGTTTTCATAGATTAAGCTTTTCTTATTTTACTCTTTTCTCAATTATCAGTTTGCTTTTGTCCTCAACAAATTCTCGAAGGGCTTTTCTCTTGGATTTTCCACGACTTTAGCGGAAAATTCAACTTTATTGGTTTCATACGTTTTCCCCCGCCTGCCTCTTCCCATTCTACTACCGGCACGTTTGATGAAATTTTTGTGTAATAAGCTGTAACACCCTTTCGCATATTTATAAGGCTGGATGGGGGAAACCCCGTGGTCGGTAATAAAAATACGAGACATTTTAAGCTTGCCGCTCGCTTTGTTTTTGTGCTTTAATCCCAGCACGTGACCGAGGAGGACGAGCTGCCAGCAGAGGAGTTACACAATAGCGTGCCTTTACCTGGTCACGCCCTCCCCTCGTACACACGCACACCCACACACACACACTCGCTGCCAACCTGCCCATATAAATAATTTATAAATTTTGCTTACGCAAAGATTAGCAAAGGATTTCGGCGCCTTTTCTTGCGACTGTCGCCTCAGAAGTGTGTACCCCCTAACTACCCCCCTCCCCTCCTCACAGTCCCCATCGACGTGTCTATGCCTCTTGCAGGCCAAGTGAAACACAAAACTCATTTAAAGTAATGTTTTTTTATCGCCGACATCGCGTCGCATCGAAATTAGCCAAAGAAAAGTGGAATGGAACGGAAATGAAAATGAAAACGGTAGGAAAGGGGGGATGAGGATGGGGATGGGGATGGGGATGGGGATGGGGATGGGAATGGTAATGGGGCATGGGTGCGGGAATACTTGAATGCGTGGAATTCTCGCATAATAAATTATAATGCAAATCCTTGCCTAAGATCGCAACAACAGCGCCAGAGTGTAGTGTGGTCGCCGGAGAAGCGGTAAAGCGGCAAAAAATAAGAAAAGCTAGCGGAAAAGCACGGAAAACTGCCACTTAATGCGCCCCACTTGACTGGGCCGACTTTTTCTCTCATTTTTTGCTTTGTTCTTGCTGTTGTTGTTGCTCTGCGGCCGCCATTTAAAATGATAAAAATCGCCAACAATTTTTGTGCGGACCGCATTCGACAATGACAAAACGCTGTCACACACACACACTAACACACACACACGCTTACACATAGAGTACTGTCTGTATGCTTGAAGGGAAAAGAACAAACGCAGCTTGAACAGTTCGTTATCCATGGCGCATTGCATACTTAAGCCGGCAATTTGTAACTGTCCTCATTCATCAATCAATCAATCAATCGAGCAATCGTGCACTCCAATCATCCAATCGGCCTATCGAGCAGATAGCTCATAACTTTTATAGTCAGCAAGTTGCTTATACTGTACAGTTCAGTTGCGTTAATTGCCATTTATATTTGCAATTATCGTATATTTATAACGAAGTTTTAGCAATAGCTTAAATTTTGGCAACATTATTACAGTCTCTATAGGCATGATCCAGCTGGATTCAATAGTTGTTCAATTAGTAATAAAATAAGAGTTCTAATTTGGTTGCAATATCTTGTAAAATAAAAAAAAAGAATCTAAATCTACCTTTGGCATGCGATATATAATGGTTCAGAATATAAGGTCTCACTTTGATTGGCACTGACAAGTTAAGTTATTTCTAAAATCAAAACTAGTCTTTATAAAATACAATAACCTTAATTTCGGCCGATTGTTCCTAGTTTTTTAGTTAGTAGTAGTAGTTTAGTTTTTTAGACATAATATATACACAAAAAAGAAAAAGTCTGATGTAGAAAATTCGGTTTTAATACCATGACAAATAACAAATATCGGCCGATAGTTTCTATGGCAGCTATACAATATATCGGCCCAAACCGGCTCGTACCGACTTATTTACAGGGTGCAGCAATAAGAAGCATGTGTGTCAAGTTTCATCAAGAAAGCTCTAAAACTGAAAGATTAATTTGCGTTGCAACAGACGGACGGACAGACATACGGACAGACAGACGGACAGACAGACATGGCTAGATTGGATCCCCTGGTGATGCTGGTTCAGAATATATGTATATACTTGATAAGAGATTCTTCTAAGGTGCATTACAAAATGAATATATCCTCAGCAAGGGTATAAAAACAGCCTATGGGTTGTATAGAAGCTAACTATACCCAGAACCGTAGCGAAGGTCGGGCTTACTATTGTATTTGCCTTGCATTAAAATATAGTACTGTGTATTTCGATCATAAAACATTTCACTAAATGGTAAACTATATATAATCCTAATACAATATATATAATACTAATTACATCTTACGCTTTTCTTGATTTTATATTGTCAAAGTCATTAAAAGTTGCTGAGAAATTTATGTACATTTATTTCCATTCAATCATTTTTTACCCATTGTGCTCTGCTAATGATTATACCCTCTGTCCATACGGTAGAAGGATATTAAACCCTACTGAAAAAGCATGTAAGACGCAATAGAAGGCATGATGAACACCACAAGGTATATATATTCCTGTTCAGTATCAATAGCGCGGGCTTTAGCCATGTCCGTCCGATATATATACAATATATCCGTCTGTCCAGCACAATATATAATTCCCCTGTTGATGCTGATGCAGAATATACGAGATACTGTACACTGTATACTACTTTACAGGGTCAGAGAGTCTAGTAAGGTGCGTTGCAGACTTCTGGCCAGAATAAACACGCCCAAGTCTCATTCAGTTTTTTCTTCAGTGTGTGGAAGGAGAGAATGAAGTAACGCTGTGAACAATCTGATCATATTCCTGATATACATATGTACTGTTTTACACGGGTCTTACTCTTAAAAATGATTACCAAGTTAAGGCACAGTCAAATCACACCTTGTGCATTTCAAGCATATATTCTTATCATATGTTTATACCATACCTATCTTAAACTGTTACGCGTGCAGCAGAAACAGCCTACTCTCCCCTTCCCCTTCCCGATCCAGTTCCCACTCGTCCTGCGAAGGCTGCTTGCAATAATGCTAAATAAAGGAAGCACAAGAAGTCGGGCAAGAAGTCGAAATGATAATAATGTCGGGGCAGAAATTGGTCAAAACAATATAAATGCAAATGCTGCGCAGTCGGCGACGGCGTGGGCAGCTGCAGTGCTGCCTGGCGACGACATCGTTGCTGAAACGCATTTTAATCAGTTGCAAGCGAATCTGCCTTCATCTGTGGCACATCCTGCTGGCCTGCTGGCTGTGGGCGTGGCAGGTGGGGACCGCGTGGCCTGCATGGCAAATGCGCGTCGGTTTATGGCCCGCAGATGGCGTGGCCAACTTGCCACGCAGCCGAGGCGCCACAAGTTAGCGCCAACTGCCGCCAATCGCTGCAGGCAGCAGCCAGGGGCGTGCTGAGAGGGGGTGGCTCTGATGCCGGCATCGAGACGTGGCCAATTTGGACACCTAACTCGCTCGTACCTGTTGCCCCGTGCGGACGCATAAATCATTGACAAATCGCCGGGCGACTCCCATAAAGAGCAACTGGTGCTGATGCTTGCCCAAGTGGGCGTGGCTGCCGGCCGTGGGCGCACAAGGAACTGATTCCAGTTTGCAAATGAGCTTAACGATCTTCCACTCGCTTAGACCCCCCCCCGTTCGCCCCCTACTCACCTCTGCAGTTGGACTAAGGCGATAAAAATAATTATTACGAATAGAAGCGAATGAAGTTAGATGTGTAGGTGGTGCAGGGTAATACGGTGGGTAAGTATAGTAAGCAAATACTGCTATAAATTATGAGATATAATACAAACATAGAGTACAGTCAAATACAATAGTAATGTGAATTTCTTTAGCCATAAGAGAGACCATAAGACAATCCAAAACAAGCATGAAAGCTTCATATACCCGCTACGCACCAGACCAAAATGACTTCTTCAAAATATAGCTTCTATGTCTTGCGTATTTATTATAGCATACTTTAGAGAGAGGCTTGAAAATCAGTACATATACGTATAAAACTTCTTAAATAACTTATTTCTTAATTATCCAGTCGCAACCACATTTTCAGAAATCTTTGAAGCGTTGATAATGATTGTGTTGATTAAAAATTAATTGTCCTGCATTTAAATAACGCTCGGAACTCGGTATTTATTGATTTAAGGGCGCAAAAAGGGGCGTGGACAAATTCTAAAGTACACTTGACCATGACAACATATATTGACACTAAATTTGGTAGCCTTAGCTATTGTAGTCTCTGAGATTTGGGTTTTCATACGGACAGGCAGACGGAGAGACAAATATGAATAGATTAGATACATATCTTGCTCATTTGCTTTCTCTTTCTTTCTCTCTCTTTCTCAGATCTTAAAGATCATATGAGCTGGGGCCATTAAATTGAAATGAGTTTGCTTCTTTCAGTATTTCCTAATTATTCCAACAGAGAGCTTTATGTCGTATTTACTTTGTACACACTCTCTCTCTCTCTCTCTCTCTCTCACTCACACTCCACTTTTCTTAACATCTGTCTCCCTCTTTTTAGCTTCTCTGTACTTCGACAACAGCTGCAGATTATCGGCTTGCTTGACTTATAGATACGCGTTTATCAGGCCTGCTGCAGGCTGCAACATGAGTAAGCGTTGCAGCATCCTTGCTACAACCCTCCCCCTTTGCTACCCTCAGGCACTGTTCGACTCCTTGTTCGCTTCTTTATTAACTAATTAAGTGCAATGCGGCAACAGCTGCTGTCCCTTTGACAACGCCCCCTTCCCTTCACCCGCACCCTCCGTCGCGTTCCCTCTTACCCCCTCCCGCTCTACAGCATCTGGTTTAAGCTTTCTTATGCTTTCTGTTGCTGTAGATGCTCCCCTCCACGCCCCACTCCCCCTGGCTTGTCACTTTGTCATTTTCGAGCTGCCTATTTGCATTTTGAAGTTGGCTTTGGCTTTGCCAGGCGGTGCCGCCTGCAGCGAGCCAAAATGTTAATGAATTGCCAAAATCGCAATGCAAACGAAAATTCAATTTGCAAAAATAGCAACAAACAAAGGCGGCAACAACAACAGCAACGATTGCAATAAATAAATTGCAAATTTGCGCCTTTGCCAGTCGCTTGCAAATTGCCGTTGATTGGATTTGTAGGCGAGACAAGGTGGGGGAGGGGGGGCAGGGGGGTTGCCTTGTCAGCGGGTAGTGTGTGCAAGTCTGTGTGTATTTGTGTGTGTACGGTGCACAAAAGTCTCTCGCATGCTTCATTATTTCTGAGGCTAAATTAAACGATAATAGCTTTGCATGCTCGCCCGGGCAGCAGCTACAAAGATACGCCGATGCGCAGATACAAGATACAAACTAGAAGATGCAAGCTGCAAGATGCAGGCTACTGCCTGCTGCCTGCTGCGCTGCACGCTGCGAACTTCGACCCAAGCCGGCGGAGGAGAGGGAAACTTTAAGCCCGAATCGAAAATAGACAACTGGCAACAGGCAACTGGCAACTGGCAACCAATAATAATACCCAAGGGGCAACAATAAAGTTGTTACAGCTCGGGCTGAACAAGCTCAGCGGCCTGAGCGCGTATCCATCTACTTTTTGTTGTCTCGTTCTGCTTTGGAATTTTAAACGAAAAATGCTTGAAATATCAAAAAATTCTGCTTTGATTTTATAGCACAAGAAGAAGAAGAAGAAGCAGCAGCAGCAGCAGCAGCAGAAGAGCAACAACAGCAACAAGAACATTGGCAACATTTGGGATAACAAGCCACCTCATAGATTCCCTTCACATTGCCTTGAGTAGGGAAAGGGAGAGGGAGCAACTTTTATTGTTTATATTTTAGTTGCTGTACTTTGCATAGTTCTCGCTTAAGCAATTGAATAACAATAATTGGCCTGCTTATAAAATTCGTAATTGGCAAACGGCTTGATCGATTCAAGTTGAGAGATTTATACAACAAATTGCAATATGTGTAACAGACAAATAATAATAACAATTATAATATTATAAATATATTTAATGTAATTATAAATAATAAAATAATTATATTCACAATACAAATCTATACTCTAAATATGTGCAAGAGTTGAGCAAACTTTATATAGAATTTCTTGGCTTAGAGTTTAACAAGGAATGGGGGAATAGAATAGACATTTATTTAGATTATTTGTTATACTGTAATTAACTTTACTTTACTATAAATTCTATACATAGTAGAGTACAATACCATACACTTGATATAATTGACGTTTTGGTCACCGTCTATACTGACCTATACATATCCGAATATACAATAAGGGAGACCTTTTTACGACTAGACCAACTGGTATAATTACATAATTTCATCATGATTTTAGCGAATTTCAATTGCTTTAAACACATCGTCTTCTATATTTTAGATTATGAGTATGTTGCTACAACGTGGTGTAAAAATTAAACAAGGAAAACCCCATAAATATTGAGACTTAAGGGAAAGTAGCCAAAAAAGTTCTACCTATAAGCCAATGGAATAAACGCAACTCTAACCAAAGACTTTAACAAAGATTGAATTTGCAGGGGAGAGAAAAGGGGGTGATCAATATATCTGATATTAGACCTACTTTCGATATTTATAAAAGACATATAATAAGCGTTTGAATTGAATTTCGTTCAGAATTGTCAACCTTTTCAAGCGTATAACGGCGTAAGTCTTCATGGCTCAATCAAGATCAGTCAACTCTATCTTGTTAACGGTATATTAGGCTTACTTTCGATATTTCTGAGGGACACCTAGCCTAAAATAAAGCTTTAACTATTCAAAAAGCACTTTGCCTAGATTTCGTTTAGAATTCTGAAGTTTTTTAAGCATATGATGGCCCCTATTCTTTTAGGCCCCTATTCGAATTAAGTTTGTATACGACATACACCTCCAGCACACACTTTCACATAATTAAATGGATCAACAAAGTTACCCCTGATATTCTTGGAAGTGATCGTAACTAATCGTACTTGATTTCATTATCATTTCCTGGAATATCAGTGATAAATTCGTCGCTCCATTCCAAAGTGAACCTATAATTATATCCATGAGTGTATCTTTTATATCAAGCTGCAGTTAGGACAGTTATTTAGATGTAGTGGTTGGAAAAGGCAGCTACGATGTTGGGGCTAATCAATATTTTATATATGTACTTCTGTGGGGTCTAGAATGGAGACCAGCACAGCCTTGTTAGTTACTAGCCAGGGACCCTCCAAGTAGGAGAGTTGCCTGAGTTGGAGGTGCATTTCTTTAGGAAGGAGGCTTCGCTTTCGCTTGAAGTGTGGGCGAGTCGAAGCTAGATGCAAACTAGGCCATATCCATCAAGGAAGAGGGGAAGGACTCTTCCTGGCCACGGATCGAAGCGGGAGATTCGCTTTGGGGCCACTAAAGTTGAAAAGTTGGCAACAAATATGGGCTTGCTATGTTTGCTGTACTTGGTAACTTCGTTAGCCGCTTGCTGCCTAAGTAATTGCCTTATTGCCAAGGCTGGACAGGGTGGGGGAAGGGGACTCGGGGTCAATTGGCTCCATTGCAGCGGACTCCAACTCGGACTCATTAGTGGAGCTGGCGCGGGGGCAGGGCGGGTTAAATGAGACTTTAAAGTAAACTCGCACTTGTACTTTGAACTGTTGGCACAAGGGAAGGGCCGCAGGGAGGTTTGTAATTGGGATTGGGCACTCTGTGTGTGTGTGTGTGTGTGTGTGTCGGCCAGTGTTGGCCACGGCTGTGGTGAAGTTTTATTGCATAAATTAACTTGGCCAAACACAATTTCGCAATTATTTTGCAATTAATAATTTATGTGCCTTGCCTTAGCTGGCCAGTCAGATCAGCAGGGTGAGGGCAAAGGGGGGAGAGGGGTGAGAGGGAGAGAGGGAGAGGGGAGGGGAGGATTGCGTTGAGACAGCAGCAACACACAGACAGAAGTTGCTCCAGTTGTCTTCGCCTGTTTGCCGAGCTTGCTGTGCCCATTATCTGAGTGTGTGCTCGACCATGCACCCCTCTCCCCCTCTCACCATAAACTCTTCTTCTACGCCCACTTTAATGGTCTTTTAAGTGACGACTTTAAATGCCCAAACGTCCCATAGCCACGCCCCCCTCCCCTTCCTTTGTGTGTCTGGCCTTAATTTTGATTTTGATAGCCGCGTGCGGTTTTTGGCCTTAGCAAAGTTTTGCGGTCGAGTTGTTCGCTTGTCCTTTGACTTGTCTCCGTCCTCCGCTTACCCTCTCTCTCTTACCTCTACCCTACACTCCACTGTTGTGGCTGTTGTAGCTGTCACTTTATTGCAGTCATATGATAACTGGGACCCTCTCACTGGTTGGGGCCTTAAGTGGCTTTCACCTTCCATAAAAAAGCGAGAGAGCGAGAGGGGAGTGAGGGAGTGAGGGAAGGGAGGGGGAGAGGTGACATCGACTTGGTCACAAGGGAGCTCATTATACAAAGTCCGGCTAACATGTGCTGCCCCGCCTCGTTCCCCCCTCTCTCTCAACTCCCCTTCTTTCCCTTACGCAGTCGAGCCTGCCCACGTTTTATGAGTAACTCGCACACTCAGACAGCAACACTCATGAGTGTGCCGATTGTATCCAGTATCTGTGACAGTGACCGTTGCCTGTATCTATATTTGTAAATGTTTGTGTATGTGTATATATATCTGTATACGTGTCTGTATGTGTATCTGTATCTGTTTCTCTATTTCACTTGTATAAAAAACGCATCCGCTTCGCAATACATTGCGAACATTATTGGAAATCGTGCGCTTCGTTAGTGGCAAATCTGTTGCAAAGTAGCCGCCGCCTACAGTCAGCCAACACCCACTTACACTCCAACCCCCTCCCCCTGCCTCCTCCTGCCCCACCCTCTGTACCACTGTCCTATGCCATGATCCTGTGGGTCTCGTTCGCTTTGTGTGCGACAGTTTCTCTCTCTGCCTTTGGCATTGTTGGTCGAGCTTATCATTTATTGCTGCTGATTGCTTTGGCAGTCCATCCCCCATATCACCCAGCACCCACCACCCCTCCCCCCCTTACTTTATACCTTCCTCGGCATATGCGTAGCAGGCAAACAGGCAAGTGTGTGCAAGCAGCTGTGCTCGAGTCTGGCATACCCTGTAAGGGCGAGCAAAGGGAATGTGGTTAAACTGAGGAGAGAGCTCCGCATTATGTGCAGATATATGGTATATGCAGGTATAGGCTTAGATATATATGGGATGTGCAGTTTAAGATCTTATTCTGGCCTATTGTCTGATAAACCAGGGCGACCCGTTGCCTTTAAAAAAGAGGGAGGGGAAAGGCACATTTAAAATGCCAATAACGAAATTTAATTTAATTTTCAACACTGAAGCTGAGCCGGTACCCCCTTTGTGCTTTTCCCCCTCTTCCACTCTTCCTCTCTCCCCCTCTTCCCCCCCCTCTTCACTCCTGAGGGCAAACAAAATCGAAACGCATTTGTCAGCGTTTTTTGCATTTAAACTTTTGCTTTAAGTTTAATTTGAAACATTTGCCGCCATTTGTGGCACATCAAACAGTTGATTGGGCAAGGGGAAAGGAGTGCAAAGGGGGAGGGGTATTAAGCTGATATGTGGACTTAATAATATGCACATTAGAATTTCCTCTTGAGTCTTCTTATATAATTTCAGAAGGGATTACTACGGAGTGGAATATCTTTGAGGGAGTATCGCACAAATGGAATTTGAGGTTATGTATGCATAGATTTGACTGCTTCTTCAACAAAGAACTCACTTCAAGTCTCCCTGGAGCACATTTCATTCAGCTTGCCCTTGCCAAGTAAACAATTTAATGCCAAACAACAAAATAAATGTTTGAAAATGCAATTTTAATAAATTCATATTGAGGTCGCATTGTTTAATCGTATTTGCAGCCCGCGTAATCAGGGACCCGCATTTAAATGGGCGTTGTATGCAGGGAGGAACGCAACAAGGTGGCCAGAGGGGGGGAGGGGCTGACGAGGGCGCTGACTGATTAGAAAAATGTTGTAAGACACAAGAAGGGCAGCAACAACAACAACAACAACAACAACAACAACAACAACAGAGGGTCGAGCAAGTTGAGAAAGAAGCGTAAAAAGTAAAATAAATAAAACGAAATCGCGAGGCAAAGTTTCCAAAGGGGATGGGGGGAGGAGGAGTGGGAGTGGGAGTGGGAATGGGAATGGGGATAGGGGTGGGGGCTACTGCGACTGTGACTGAGGCCCAAATGAATAAAAAAGAAATTCATCAAATTTTGGCAGCGCTGCCCTTTGTTCTGCCAAGGGGTGTGGCCGGCTGAAGAGGGGGGGAGGGGGTGCGACAGGAAGCGGCTTGTCAGCACGCGCAAGTAAAAAGCGCAGAGAAAAAGAAAGAGGCAGAGACAGTGCGATGACGGTGGAGGATGAGGGGGGGGGGAGTGGGGGAATATTGTTGAAAACAGTTAGCGAAACAATTTAATGATGAATGATGGTCAATAGCAAATTTCTTAGAGAGTGTGGGCCAGGGCGGGGTGCAGGCGGGGTGGGCAACAATGAGACCAGGGACCCACTGAGGCATATGCACATGGTTGGTCAGCCAGCTGAGCTCAGCTGAGGCAAGAGGAGGCGGGCTGAGGCAACGTTTTTCAATTGAAAACCAATTTATAACAATGTAACGAGGCCAACGTGGAAACTCTGTGAAAATTCTGTGGAAATTCTCTAGAGCGCGTGTGGGGGAGGCTTCTCTAATCGATGCCAAGTGTGTGTTTTCTTTTTTGCGACTCCATTGAGCCAAACATATCGATCGTAGACATTGCTGAATCGATGACTAAGCAATCGATGCACCATCGATACATTTTAATATTCTAACTTTTGCCCTGCAAGCTCTTAAGTAGAATTCAACCTTAAGGATTCCTCCTTATACTTATGAATCCAAGCTTGCTGTGGTTTATCACCACTATCTCTACCAAATTGTAGTTAGAATTATGTCCTGCATGAGCCATATATGGTATTGTGTTCCGACTACAATAAACTCCACTTTATTGTTTCTTGTTTCTAAAACTTACGCTGTATCCTCTTTATAACTTTGAATCCTGTCTCACCTATCTATAAATGAGTCAATCTTTCCTTGATATCCCTTTCCTATTTTTATATCTATATCTTCCTGTGATAGTGCCTCTCTTTTTACTAATTAATAACTCTTTACTAATATAAAACATTCTGTTTAGGGTTTTCTCGGCTTACTTCGGATTATTCTTGTTTATTCCAGATTAAATATTGAATTGTTTAATATTAATATTAATTTAGAGTGTATCATAATAGAGTGTATCTCACATCTGTGGAAGTTAGGTTTCTATTGCAGCTGTAACGCAGCTTTGATGTAGAGTTTACTGATTTACAAAGGTGGAAAGTTGAATATCAACTTAACTGCTTGTAACTTATATAGGTCTTTGTTGGTATTTTCATGCTTATTTCCAGATGGATTTATAACTCGCTGTGCCTTTTTAGCTTCGTTCCTAGCTTTTTTACTAGCTCCCTTTCCAGCTCTCCTTCTACTCCTTTTCCAGTTTACATTCGTGCTTCTATTCCAGGCTCTTTTTCTGCCACTTTTCTAGATTTTCGAAAAAAGAAACCTTCACTTCGAGCGAGGCAAGCGTCAAGTTCCTAATGACGCGGACGGACGTATGGCAGAGAGAGAGAGAGAGAGAGAGACTGGGAGATGCGAGGCTGATGCTGCAGGCGCTGGGCGGTGGGCAGTGGGCGTGTCAGTCTATGTAAGGAGCAATTACCGAGCGGCGTCATTTGATGGGTCGACTTAAATTAGCATTTATCACATTGACAAAGTCGGAGATGGAGGCCGAGGCAAAGACAGACGCCGGCTCGCATTGATTCATTCATTTATTCACGCTTTCATTCAGTCTGTCATTCAGTGATTGTGTCTGTCGGCAGAGCAGCTGCTGCTGTCGATCAAGCAGCGACGACGTCCACGGCGATGGCGGGTGTGCCACGTCTAATGCTGCAGGCTGTCAGTTAGCGGCGATGGCGCATTTGTCATTTGTCGGTACAGTTGGCCGCAAAAGCTGCGCACTGCACAAAAGTAGGCAGCGCTTTTTTGCACGTTTTTCTGCCTCGTTCTTCATCGCACTCACCCAGTGAAGTAAGATAAACCCCTGAGCCCGAAAACCATAAAAAAGCGAGCACACTCGACTGTTGGATACCCTGAAGAACTGGCCAGACCTTCGTTCGACACTGACAAACTGTTCACCTTATGTATTGTCTTCCCTGTTTTATTTATAATCTGATTATAGATTGATTCTCTCTGGGTTTAGCTATGGCTTCATCTGTCCAGCCACTGACATCGCTGTACAAATGGAAAGCAACTATGTTGCAAGGGACAACAGGCGTGGAAACTAACATATGCTACATTTATGTATATATACAACATATAACTACATATCAAACTTGATAACTCTAGCAATTGTGATAGCTGAGATCTGATCTGACAGACAGAGGCGAAATGAGTAACATCAGCTTACCAGAAGATACTATTGTTATGTACTACAGACTTGCGCATTCCAAAGGATAAATGAATCATTAATAACTAGGGCTTCCAAATTCGTTGTCAATATTTGGTATTACTGCACGTAGATCAAGTTTGTTTCAAAATTTGACACGCCCTTTTCCGCCTCCGTAAATCAATAAAAAACGAATTCCAATCGTAATTTTAATGTAGGACAGTTCATTTTGGGTAAACACAACAAATATCAAGGCCCAAATGATTTCTGAAGCTATTTAAGAGATCGTTATTTCAAAGCTACTCCCGAATCAGCTCCCCAAAGTATGCTATTATATTAGAGAACTCAGTTTGTTTAGGTGGATAGCGGATACATCACAGTTAAGCACACTTGACTGTACTTTTCGTGCTTGGTTGCTTCTTTATTTCATGTCTACGTTTCATGTCTTTTGTTTGGAATATACTTATGTATATGTTAATTGTTAAACAGTACAACAACCATGAACTCATCATTTTGTTGGTGTCCTAGGATCCAAAAGTAAACAAAGAGTTCATAAATAGAGAGTTTAGCTCTAACTGGCACTCACTTTCAGTAGGAACCCTTAAAATAGTGCACTTATTTCAAGGCAAAGGCAGTACACTTCTGTACAGTACTCTCAGGTACATAATGAATGTGTTCATGCAGTAGGCTAGTATAATCTATATGTACGCATATATACCCAGCTTGAGGCAGTGTATGAGAAGCGACCTTCGCTTTTGGCATATCATTTGAATGTGACGCTGCGCAGAAGGCGTCTTTCCTGCCGGTCATGCAGGCAGCGATGCCCGATTTGTGATATCAAACGGCAGCTGATGCCAACTGTCGATTCCCGATGCCGATTTGGAGATTTCTGCTGGCTGCTGCCTGCTGCTGCCTACGGCTAATGCATTCCACGGGGCTCCAAATTAATGCGCACTTCATGACAAGCCAAACGTTTGGGGGTCATGATTAACAGCTTTTCATTTGTGTGCGTCATGCCTGAGGAGGCAGGAGAGTTGCAGGGAGGTGCAGGGTGGTGGAGGGTGTTGGAGCATCCTTGAAGGTAAGACAGTGTGTGGCCCAAGCCTGCCATAAACTGGTCAGCCAATTAAGTGGCCAGTCAAGACGAAGTCGAATACAAAGTCCCTTCCATCTCCCTGTCCCTGTCCCTGCCCCTGCCCCGGCCCTCTGTTTGCTTCCTGCTGCTGGGGGGCAATCAGCAATTGCAGCCACACAGGAACTGTCCACCTTCTGCTCCGACTCCGACTCCAGCTTCGGCGTATAATTTTATTGTGATGAACTGATAATGTGACATTATTGTAGCTCATTTGTCAACAAATTACATCCGCCAGGCCCATAGGTGGGCGTGCCTGTAGTGCGAGTGGGGTGTACACAGTACAGTGGCGACAGAGGGGGTGGGAACGGGGGCGGTGGCTGTGGCTGTGGCCGTACAGTGGGGTCCATGTATCAATCAGGGTGCACATAACGGCAGCAAATTTCGGCAAGCTTGTGTTCTGGCGCACATAATAAATGAATCGAGCGCGCATTGAGCGAGATCAAAAGTGTCAATAAAACAAAGCAGACAAACAAACTGCCGCACCCGTCTCTCTCTCTCTCTCTCACACACACACACACGCACACACATGCGTGCAAAAAACAACAAGAAAACATTGGAAAAATGCGGAAAAACAAAGCAAGCGAAATGACAAAAGTGGCAAACGTGGCATAAATTACAGTGCCAAACACACACACACACACACGCACGCACACACACACAAAGGCATCCCCTGACACTCACACACATCCGCTCTCCCCTCCCCCTCATCCACTCTTCATGCTGCTTAACCAGTTTTAGTTTTTTTGGTTGTTTCTCGCCATTTCCCGCCGCTCGAAATTTCCCGCAACGCTGCTAACAAGCGACGTGGGAGAAGGGGGAGGGGGAGGGGAAGGGGAGCAAGAAGATGTCTTCAGCATTGTCAAAGTAAATCAAGCAAAATTAAATGAATTATTGCTGCAATAAATGTGGGTGAATGGCTTAAGGAGGGGAAGGAGGCAGGAATGGGGAATAAAAATTGTGCTTGGCACTTCAAACAAACAGAGACAATTGCACAAGCAACACACACACTCACACACAAGCACAGTGGGGTAACAAGCAGCAAAACAAGAACTTAACTTGACTCAGAGTGGGTAGGGGCAGGTGGGGGAAGGGGAAGGGAGTAGAGGCAAGGGTAACGAAGCATCTTTAACAAATCGTTTAGCCGGACACGACCAATGCGACAATGAGTCAGCCCCACAATGCGACTCTCACAATACAGCGCGGATCTAATTGAACTGAATAAGAGAGATAGAGAGAGAGAGAGAGAGAGAGAGGAAGACAAGATGTGGGGAAGAACGAACGGGAACAAGGACAGAGAGAATGAGTAGGGAAAAGGAAGTTCGGGAAAAAGGCACTTCTAGAGATAATATGACCTAAGGAATTTATCTTAACAATGCTGTGAATTTGTAGACAACATATTAAAAAGGTTAGAGCCCGGAAACCCGTAGAACTTTCTATTGAATGTTCAGATTATCATAATACAATTGATTTATTAATGAAGGGTATATAAGGTATAACATACACACACTTTGTCTCTGGTATTATTTTACGACTTTAATTTGTTCGACTCTCAATCCGACCCTCCCAAGACAACTCTTTTGACGACTCTTCTTAAAAGTCTTGTCGCGGCTCTTAAGACTTCACTTTTCTAGCCCTCCCAACCTACCAACACACCTACGGCCTGCCAACTCTTTTACCTACATAGATCGCATTTATTTCTTTTCCAGCCCTGACTGACTTTTTGTCATTCCCTTATTAATATTATTCGGTTGAATAATTCACAAGTGATGACAACTTTTTAATCTTGTGTTGAAAACTTTATAAAGATAAAAATGAGTATATATACGTGTATAGGTGAGTACTATATACGAGTATGTATGTGTATGATTGAGTAAATCAATTGAAAAGACAGATAGCAGAAAGGATAGGTTAAAAACTCTTGCGACATGGAGAACTCAATTCTGTTTAGCATTTCGGTTTATATTATGCATCATATAGTCTACTATATAGTATATGAATGAAGAAGGGTTTTAAAGATTATTTCATTAGGTTTTTGTTATCGTTGTGGGTTCTAGGAAATTGTCGGCACTGTCGCTTGACGTAACATTTCATTTTGTTTCGTTTCGTTTTCGTTTATTGCCCTGCAGAGGTCATTAAATTTTGTCACGACATGTGGCCAATTTACGTGGCATATGTGAGGTGCCATATACGACCCTGGGGACTGCGAAACGAGACGATTATGTGCGCAGGTCGCACTGAGCCTAACTGAACCTAACTGTGTCCAACCCTTCTGCCTTTGAGGGACCTCTTGTAGGAATCAGGAATGATATCTTTTTAAGAAGAAACAGAGTATAACTTTTCTATTCCAAATCTTTTGCTGAAACTCCTCTATCATGACTTTATTCAGTGATTCGCTCTATACTATATTGTTGTTTATATGTATAATATGAAGGATATTTATTCTTTGGCACACCACGATAGAATTTCTTTGGTTTTATTTCTCCCTTTTCCATTTCCTTTCCATTTTGGCGTTGCGCTTTGTTTTCGTTTTCGCCTGCGACGTTTTTACTATTGGACTTTGATTTATTTCAATTGCTTATAATTTCGGACACGAAGGAGTAGCAGAGGAATTAGGGGGGCTAGGGGGGAGTGGGCGTGCTAGGGCAGAGCATAAGTAGAAATAAATAAAAATAGATTAATAGCCGACACGAGCATCCGCACAATAAATTGAGGAACGCGCCCACAAATGATATAGGGGTCGCCCGAAAGGATAAGACCCTGCCGATTGCCAGGCTGTACCTTCGCCATAGAGGGACCTGGGGTATACAGATACAAATAGTGTATATATATGTGCAGGGAAGGTGCAGTGGCAGGGGAAGGGGCGGGGTAAGGCCTCGATTGGCCTGGCTAAGCTCATCGCTTAAGTGCGTGGCATGCGGGCTGAATCTCAAGTTCGATTCGCGCTTCAAGCAGTCGCCGGCCAAGTTGACAGCAACAACAACAACAACAACAGCAACAGCAATAGCAACAGCAACAACAACAACAACAACAAGAACAACAGCAACAACATCAATGATAACAACTGGAGCAGCAACAACAAAAGCTTTTAGGGCCGCATGCATTTTTAATGAAACGAAATGCGACCATTAAACATTTCTCAGACGAGGAGGAAGAGGGAGAATGAGAAGGAGATGTTGCCGCAGACTTAGCTAGAGACTTGCTCTCTCTGTCTCTTTTTCTGTCTCTTCCTCTGTCTGGCTTGGGCAGTCGTTGACTTCCTGCCTGCCTCTTGGACCCCTTTCCCCATCCTACCGCCGCCTTTAGCAACAATTTAAAGTTTTATTAATTTTACCGTCCCCCCCGTCAGCAATTGCTCAACACGCACACACCCGCACACACACACACATGAAGATAGCAGCGACAGACGCAACTCGCAGCTTGCAGCAGTTTTCCCAGCTTTCCCCGTTTCCCATTGTTGTTGAGAGTTATTAAAAAGCAAGCAGCATGAAAAATCTTTTCTTAATTTAATATTTCGTTGTGCGAATGGTAGAACGGGAGGAACACAAGAAGAAGAAGAAGAAGACACTGAAGTCGAAAGAGACGAAGAAGGGGCAGTTGAAGAAGAAGAAGAAGAAATGGGGAAACAACAACAAAATGAAGAAAAACACCCAACTGAAAGGAAGCGCGCCCCTGACTTCCTGTTGCCTTTAGCCTGCCACACCTCCACCCTCCTTCCCCCGGTGCACATACCTACACACACACACACACCCCACCTCCTCCTGTCGGACAGCTCAACTTTGATATGATTTTTCATTTATTTTCGTCACTCGCTTTGCATAAACCCGAAACGCGACGCGACGAGGTGAACTTCTGCATCAGCTCCAGCTCCTCCTCCTCCCTCCCCCTCCTACTCCCCCTCCTTCTCCTCCTGCTCCTTCTCCTCCTGCTCCTCCTCCTGGTGTTTTGCTCCTGCTTCGGCTTCTGCTTAATTGTTTGCCATGAGAAATTACTCAGCGCGACGACGAGTAGCGGCCCCTCAACTGGGTCAATTATAGCGGCATCTAGCGGCAACAGGCGCCACCATAATTTAATTACCCAACGCCTTGTAGCAAGGCCTCTCTCTCTCTCTCTCTTTCTCTCTCTCTATCGCTTTTGCTCTTTCTCTTTTGCTCTTTCTCTTACTCTGGGACAGCTTTAAGTGTGTCCAAGTGCCCCGGAATGATCACCATGAAGAAGGGGAACTGAAGACAATTGATTTGAAAGAGACATAAGGGAAGAAAGACAAGCAAAACGGAAAAAAGATTTTACACCGTTGCAGATTTTGGTTTCTATCCCATTTGAATATAATGGAAAGAGAGTACCATATAATTCTGATTGCAACTGATAGGATAAATAATTAGGAAAATCATAAAAATCCGTCTCTAATCCAACTCTTTATATGGCAACTATATGTTTTACTTGTCTAAACAAAGAGAGATGTAGCAAGTATAAGTGGTAGCGATATCTGGAGTAACAACAGAAATCGGCCGATAGTTTGTATGGCAGCTATACGATATATCGGTCCGATCCGGTTCGTTTCGACTTGCTAAGATCGTGCAGCAATAAGAAGCATGAGTGCAAAGTTTCATCAAGACCGTTTTACAACTAAGAGACTAGTTTGCATTGCAACAAACGGACAGACGGACTGGCAGACGAACGGACAGACGGACAGACAGACGGACAGACAGAGATACATGGCTAGTTGGAGTTTCCTGTTCATATTATCTTAGAATATATGTAAATATCGGTTTATATAATATTATAGAAGAAAACACAAATAGAGAGATTAAGAAAGTGGATAGAATAGACTAAGAAGAAAAGGTGCGGACGAGAGAGAGAAAGAAGGAAATCATGTGGAGTACAAAGAGCGAAGTGTAGAATGAAATGAGGAAAACAGTTATTCAAGAAGTGAGTGGGAGAAATATAGAATCGACATAACCTCAATAGAGGAGCAAAATAAAGAAAGTAAGGGTATTCGCTGTGCACCCCTTAGCTGCCACTAAGGTACATTGAGGTCGTTTGCCTTGTCTTCCCCTGCCTTCTCTTGTCTTGCCTTGCCTTAACTTGCTGTGCTCTTCCTTGTTGGAGCACCTGGAAGAGCGAAGCGGACCATTTGTTAGCCGTGTAATTTGCATGACGCACCCAAATGGCGCCCAGAGGCGCCGGCGACAGGGTCGACAGTTTGACACATGGCCACATCAGGTGCCAGGGCCAGCAGGGGCGAGGGTGAGAGAGAAAGACAGGGCGAAGGCGAAGGCGACCACTTGGCCACTTGACTCGCCACTGCTGCCAAGTTGGCTGGACTTACCTCCTTGCTCCTCCCTCTCCACTCTCCACTCTTTACTTTTTGCTGTTGCTTTTCGCTTTCTCGCTTTTCGCTTTGCTGCTTTCTGCTCTTTCGCTTTTTTAATTGATTTCGCTTAAAGTCTCATAATCGTGACACTTTGGCGCCTTTTAATTTGATTTTATTGGCCCTCAGCATGGCAGAGCTGGGCAAGAGAGAGAGAGAGTGAAGGGTGGGAGAGAGGGGAGGGGAGGGAGGTGTGCCGGCAGCCTGGTTGGGTCAAGGGTTGAACAAGTTGAGCCGCGTCATTGACGGCGTTTTATGACGGCGACTTTAGTGAACTTTATTATATTGTCAAAAAACACTGAGAAAAAAAAGGGCCACCCATGGTCTAGAGGGGGGGGAGGTGGGCAAGGGTTAAAAAGGGGGGATTGTGATAACAATGGACATGGCGCGCATTCTCTGCCTTTTTTTGTTAGACATTTCATGGCTCTCGCCCCGCTTCGCTTCGTTTTGTTTGTTTGTTTGCTTCATTTTCGTTTTAATTTGCGTAATTGAGTGGCTCGTTTTAATTTCCCACTGTTCCCATACTTTTAACCCCTCCCCCCTCCCCGTCGCTGTCCCTGCCCCCTTCGCCGCCTTTGTTTTGTGCAATCATAAATGTAGCGTGGCGCATGCGGCGTATGCGCAATGCGCGCGCCTTCCGCTTATTGAGCTGTCGTCCGCTTGGCCAAGTGACCAAGTGACCAACTGCCTCGACTTTAATTTCAGCTCAAGTTTCAGCCGAGCACAGTGGGGAGGGAGGCAGTGGGGGAAGGGTGGGGACGGTGGGGTCCACTTCAAAGGCGAATCAATTTACCCAAGTCGCATTTGACAAATGCGACGCTGTCGCAGGCCGCAACTAGTCGAGGACAAATTACATTTAATTTAATTTCGTGTATCGCTGAGTGTCTCCTAGCAGAGTCACCCTTCCTCCCTCCTCCCTCCTCCCTGCTGCTGCTGCTGCTGTCGGCTACTTGACACACCGCTCGTCCATTTGGCGCAGCGAAGCGTACAGCAATCCATCAGTCGAGTCGAGTCGAGGGCAGGACGCACAACTGGAACTGAAACTGTTGATGAACTTGGCCAGTCCAGGCCAAGCTGGGGGAGCACTCTTCCACTCTAACCCACTGTAAACCCCCTTTGCCCCTGCCCCCTGCCCCTATGTTGCTGCTTTCAATCAACGGTAGGTCGCCGTCATTGATGCCGCTCACTTTAAGGCAGGCAGGTAGACAAGCAGACGATGGCCAGGGGGCGATGGCCAGGCAGAGGGTGCAGGCGGAGCGGGGACATTTAATTTATTAAAGAATTTGTAAAGCAATAAGTCGGTATCCCATTGGCCACGCCTCCAGCCTCAAGTCGTCGTGTGGCTGCGTCTGTTTCGTCTTCTTCTTCTTCTTCTACTCGCCTCGCCTCGTCCCCAGTCGATAATCGTTTTCATTAAGTCGAACAACGGGGGAGCCCGACACGGCGGCTTAATTGCTACGACTCCCCTGCCTTTATCTCCCTTCCTTCCTTCCTCCTTACCCTCTGCACCCCTCTCTGCTGTCACAGTTGCGTATCCATGTCTGCTGGCTGCGCTTCCCATCAGTCAAATGGACACTCGCACTAAGCGACACTTTTTAATTAAAACATAAAAAGAACACGCAAATCTCGCACAGACATTGCCGCGAAAACTGCGAGGGAGGAGGGATGACGATTGCAAGGGGGGGGGAGGAGGATAGACGTGAATGGAAATGGGGTGGCGAAGATGCCAACCAAATTGGACATGGACTTGGACTTCGTCTTGAACTGTGCAGACCACAAAAATTCAATCAAATCAAATCGAATGAAATCACGACGCATTGCTGACAGCAATATTATCCCCCCCACCCCGCACCTGCTACCCCTTGCAGCTGCCTGCTCTGCCCTTGGCTTACCCCTTTGCAGACTTCATTAGACTTTGCCTTGCGAGTTGAACAAACTCGCTTTACGTAAGGGTGGCTTTGCTCTTTGCGTTTTACGTAAGCTACCTTCCGCTGCCTTCTGCTCCGATACGTTATCCCTTTTGTGCGCCTGGAGGAGTCCGCAGCGCAGGAATCATTTTACAGCTCGATACAAGCAGTCTCTTGTCTTGATTATACGTAAAAAACAAAACAATTAACGTGATTCGTGACCAGGGCAAGGGATTTAGCAGGAAGATGACCAGGGGGAGCTGCCAGAGGAAGATGGAAGAGGAATGTATCGCGCAAGCTTAAGCTGCACAGACAACGTATAAGACTAGAACTGATGATGAAACTGATTGGCCACAAGCGATAAAGATAATCATGGCAAGGTCTCTCTCTCTCTCTCTCTCTCTTTGCTTCTTAAGCTCAATACGTAGACGTAAGTGGGTTGAGTACGTAAGCAGCTGGCAGTGTACACGTTTCGATATCAACACGTATGAAAGCAAAACAAACCAAATTTGCGAAGATGAACCTTGATTTACATTAGGTTATTATGCCCTAAGTTCGTCTCTCTTCTTCAATGTTATATTAGATGTAATCAATTTGGTTATCTATAGGATCTACAATAGGTACAATAGGCTGTGCTTATATGCAGGCTGAAGCCATAAAGTATCGCCTACATTTAACATGCTCGCACTACAACTCGTAGTCCAATCCAGTTTAATCCCACCTGAATTGGCCACCTCGCTGTCAGGTGCAATGGAGTGCGTTGATAGATAAACAACTGGAAACTGGATTGCAAACTGCTGGCAGTGTGATAGGATTAACAAGGCTGCATAAATGGAATTGACTTTTAATTCGAATACTGCCAAACTAAAAGTTTTTACACTGCAAATGAATGTATCAAACAGTATGGAAAAGGGGGGGAAGAAAGAGGGTGTGAAATTGATTGAGAGATAGGTGAGAGAGAGGAATACTAGAGTGGGAAAGGTTTGAGGTTTTAAAGAGTGAACGAAAAGTAAAGAGAATATATTCATATGACCAGAGAGGCCACAACTATCTCAGGGATCCTGATATCACGAAGGCTCCTACTATACTCTGGTTAATACACATTTGTTGTGTTCCTTTGGGTACTGAGTATGTTTGGCCAGTCAGGCAGTTACAGCAAAGTTGAAAGAAGGGTACTCATCTCTTCATGATTCATTTGGCTTCAACGAATAGTAATACTAACTCAGATCTTTCTTTAAATTGAGAACTTCAGTGTCAACTCGTACAGTCTGGATACATTTGGGGTAACGTAATGAGGCGAAAAGGGAAAGGAAGTAAACAGTCCGAGTAGGAATTAAAGTCTCAACTGATGACGTAAGTGGAAGCGGGTGGAAGGCAAGTGACGATTACATAACACCGCAACTACATATGTAATGTTGTGGGCACTCGCACTCACACACTCACACACTCAAACACTCACACTTTAGCATATTCGCACCGGCATTTAAATAAATTCACACTTTTCCAGCTGCCTGACCACAAAAATCTAATCAAATCGCAACACATTGACAAAGCACATTGCGAAGCAGGGAAGTGGGACAGGGGAAGGGAAGGGAAGGGAAGGGACAGAGGAAGGCGCTGCGACTTGTGGAAAACCTCAAAGTCAGCTTCAGCTATAACAGTTTGACATTGGAGCAAGGATCATTAGGCGGCCCTCTCCCCCTTCCCACCACCTCGAAAGGGGTTAACCCACAATCTCCTTCCTTCCCATCTCCCTCCCCCTCTAGCCCCCTTGGCAACCCACCTACGCTCTTTGCTCATTTGCGTAATGCGCAAATTTAATTTACCAAAACGCAGCTAGCGAAGCGTCCTGCTACGATTCCCCTTACCTTGCCCCTTCACCAGCCCCTCCTCGTTGCCCCGCCCCCCTTGACAGCCACTGCCCCTGGGCAGCTGCATGGCAAAAGTCGCTTACCCGCAACGCATTTTGTGTGGTCCGCAACTATGTAAGAGAGTGTGGCAAGTGTGCGGCGTGGGGGTGAGTGCGGGGGAGTGGGGGGAAGGGCAACGTTAATTGCGTGTATCCTCCAACTTCAGCTTCGACTACAGCAACCAGCTCCAACTGTGTGGCAAGTGCCGCATGCCGCATGCCGCATGCGGCGTTGCTTTGCTTTGGCGCTCGTTTTAATCAATTTTTAATTTAAATTTAATAGAGTAATACGCTGGAGCTACAAGGGGGAAGGGAAGGGGGGGGGGAATGGAAGAGTGTAAGAGTGTATGAGGGGGAGTGGGAAGGAGAAGGGGAAGTGGGGGTCAGCGTGTTGGCAGCTTGTAAGCAGCATCAATTCAAGTCAGAGCAGGAGTAGGAGCACTGCAGGGGAAGGGAGTTGACGCTGAAGCGGGAGCTGGAGCCAGGTCAGTGACGCCAGCGAGGGCTACAGCTTGTGGCTGTTGTTGTAGTAGTTTTACCTGTTGTTGTTGTTGTTGTTGTTGTTGTTGCTGTTGCTGTTGTTGTTGCTGTCATTTGACACGCATTCCTAGGTAAATACGCCGCCGCGCGTCACTAATGCGTCAATGAAGCCAACGCCGTCGTCGATGGCGATGTCGTTGACTTGACTTGGCTTGCCAGGTTTGCTCCTGCTCCTGCTCCCGCTGCTACGCTTGCTCCTGCTCCCTCTACAGCTCCTACTCCCGCTCCTACTGCTGCTCCTCCTCCATCTTCTGCTGCGGCGTGGGCGGCAATGTAAATTCGCGCGTCATTTAATGGGCAAATGGCGACATTGCTTGGCCGCGCTGTGGATAAGGGGTTGACATGGTGCAAGGGTGGGGCAGGCGGAATATGCAAAAGGATTAAGTGATTTTACCAAAATTAACACGGGCACACACAGCGGCAGAGGCAGAGGAGGAATGGAGGCGGAGGCGGAGGCGGAGGCAGAAGTCGACAGCTGACACCGGATGCGAAGTGGAAATGAAAGTTGAGTTCGGCTCGAACAGGAAGAAGGGTGAAGAAAGTGGGAAGGGATGGAGGAGGGGCAGAAAGCGTGAAGCAGGTAGAAAAGGGAAGAAGGAGAAAAGGGAGAAGTGGGGAAGTAGGGAAGAGGGTGAAGAAGAGAGGAGCCAGTCAAGGAGAAGGCAGTGAGTGCAGAAAGAAGGCAACGAGGGAGAAGGCAGCCAGGAAGGAGGAAAGGAGGCAAAAGGTAGCAAAGCAAGGTAGCTGGAGAGTCGCGTACATGGTGGGTAGTTTCATCGATTTGCGTGTGTGTGTGGGTGTGTGTGGGTACGTGGACATGGGCGTGGTGAGGTAGGCGTAACCTGAGCGTACGCCTGGTCGAGCTCGGTTTGGCGGGCACTTTCGGGTCTCCGCAAATTGCGTGTTATTTTGACCATTATGCGAGGCTTAACATAATTCAATTTATGGGCGCGACGCTGTCGCTGCACTGCCCAATGAAATGGAGAAGGCCAGACAGAAACAACGACAGAAAGCAGGGGGGGGGGGAATTGAGGGGTAAGGGAGGAGGAGGAGGAGAACAGAGCTTGCTGTCAATTGGTTATTTATGCGTGCTTTTTAGATTTTAGCGGTTTATTAAAGCACATTATGCCTTAATTGCCGGATTAAAGCCCGGCGACTGCGACTGCGACTGCGACTGCGCAGCGAGCGACCCTCGCTGACAGTGGGTAAGTGCGGGGGCAGCAGGGGAAGCATTTTAATGGTCTGCAATTAGTTGCAAATTAGATGGAGCTTATCTAAAGTATGTGCGGCTCCAAGGCCCTCGAAAATGTGCTGAGTGCTGGCAGTAGAGAGGAGTGAAGGAGGGAATGACAGGAGGGAATGGGATGATAGCATGACAGAAGGAGAAGGGGTGGGGAGGAGAAGCTGCTGCCTGGGATAACCTGGGACACTCTGCTCGAACTCTGCTGGCTTGCTCGCTTATTATTAGGTCATTTTTGGTCAAAGCTCCCCAGGCTGAAATTAAAGTGGCTCTAAATAACTGAGCATGTGTGTGTGAGTGCGTGAGTTGTGAGTGTGTGAGTGTGTCAGTGCGTGCATTTGTGTGCGTGTCACGCTTGCTGCTCCCCCTCGCCTTACCTCAACCCGCACTCGCCGATGTGCCTGTCAGCATCAAAGTGTCCCTGGTGGATTTTTACAGCAAGTCATTGCAGACGGCAGGGCCTAAGCGAGTGTGTGTGCGTGAGTGTGCGTGTGTGGGTGTGTGTGGGTGTGTGCGCGTGTGTGTTTGAGTATATGCAGTGTGCCTGCCTGCCTTGCTGTCTGTCTGTCTGCTTGGCCACTGCAGCTGTCATTTGTCAGGCCCGGCGACAAGGCAACCAGGCAATCAAGCAGCTCACACCTGACTGCGTCTGTCTCTGTGTGCGTGTGCCAGTGTGTGTGTGTGTGTGCCTCTCCCAACTGCAACTGCATTTGTCCACTTTGATTGTCATAATTGCATTTCTTTGTATGCGTGTGCAGCAAGTTGGCCATGCAGCCAACGAGTTTGGTTAGTCAACCAGTTAGTCAGCTCCAGGGAAAGAGAGGTACAGCAGCACAGAGAGAGAGAGAGCGGCAAGAAGGTGTGTCAGGCGAGGCAGCGAGGGGGCAAGTGGAGCTGACAGCACCAGTTACAATTTAATGTTATTAGGCCTGGGATAATGTATGCAAGCGCCCTAATAAGCGCACTGCACATCATTAGTAATTAATTAGTCAGCCCGAGGGGGAAGGGAAAGGGAGGGTGCACAACGATGGAGAGTGGAAAGTGGAGGGGAAAGCGGAAAGGGGAAAGGCATGCAATTGTAGCACAGCGTTGTAAAGGCGCTTTTCTGCCTGCCTAAAAGTAGGCAACGCTTTTGTCGGCTCAACGAAGCATCGAAATGGCCGAAGGCAAAGCGCAGTATGTTGGCAAACTATGACATACCCTATATATAAACGGGTAAGGTTAGTTCCGGCAAGTGGGAAGCTTCCCTTCCAACATGTATTGGCACTTTCTAAGGCGGTTATAAGGGCTGTAGAGTGTGGTAAGATATAATAGTAAGATAAACATCAAATAAATAAGGTTATGTAGTAGAGATTGACATAGAAAAGCTAAGTAAACAGCAATGTTTGGTATATGATATATATATATTCTCTTATAGGTACTACATAAAAGTGTTGTTTAGTATATAACGAACTACATTACTGTATACTACACATATTATACTCGATTTAGGGTGTATTATGGTATACAATATAATATCAGAGTATATTTACTATGTTATACTATAGAAGTGCAGTCTCCTTTTTAAGTTATGCCTCTTATTCTTGCATAAGGGATCAGTTATACAATTTTATATATAATCTATTGAGTGTCTCGTGTAGTTGCTTCTTCAAGAATACTTATAAGTAATTGTATTGTCTTATTCCAATTTAAGATTGTGTTCCTATGATGTATATTGCTACAGTACATTTACTGGATGTGTAGAAGTGCAGTAATACAAGATATAGTATTGTACAGTGTATGACAGAGCATAATAAGTAAGTATGCATAGTTTGGAGAGACTAAAGACCATTATTATATCACCTTAGTATAAGTATGTTAAAGTAATACAGAACAGTTCTGAATTATGTGGTAGATTATTTGAATTGCTTTATTTAGTGTGATATTAAGGAATACCTTGTGAGGTTTGGTTATTCATTCCCCTGTGTTGTTATGGATGAAACTGCTTTCGAGCTCAATACTTAATGAATATTTAATCAATTAATTAATATTGTATGTGAAAAAGTAATATTGAGGACTGTTACAGGTATTTATTATAACTTCAAAGCAAGGTGTATTCTAGGTAAACTGAATTTTAACATTTTATATATTACATATACAAATTGATATCTTCACCATTATTCAAACTACGTTCAGTTTGAGAATCGTTTGAGTTTCCATGCATCCGATTTTCCAATATACATAAGGGTATTGACACTTCGGTGTGAAACAGCTCAAAATTGGACTTTGTTTTGAATTGTTGACGGAAGCGAACTAATTGAAAAACTCTGTTCGTTAATAAGCTACAACGTCACGACACGTCACATCACGTAACGACGTCATTCATCACATAACGTTGCATGTGGATTGACGTAAACATAACGAGCAGACGCAACGAGTTTTCTCTGCCATCGGCTAATTGCAAAATTCAGTAACCGCTTCCAGCCACAATTCGCTGCCACACAATATCGCTTGACTTGAAAATAAATGTAGGAAATAAATGTAGGTTGAATGAACTCTAGTAAGTAAGGATCAATACATGTAGTTAGAGCAGCTATTTACAGTCCATTACTCACTTACTAATTAATATAGCTCAGCTGGTTAAACATTCCCTTCCCGTATACCTTATACCTTATTAAACTATATATTCCTGTTGCCATCAAGCGTCGAGCTTCGATTTGACTTTTGATGGAACCTTTTAAAGAGAGAGAGAATTGTTTCCTATTATTATGAAATCCTTGATATGCCGCATTTTGTCAAAAATAAAATATCTTATTTCTTTTACATAACATGGTATGGCCTCCAGATCAGATCAGATCTACACTACGAGTTGTCCCTACGAGTCTTCACTTATGTTGTTTACGTAACGTAAGTGTAGACTTGGACGTTACGTTCCGTATGCAGCATCTGCAAGTTTGTCATTACGTCACTTGTCGCTTATTGCGCTTGACTTTGACCGCACTGCCACACAACAAATGGCGCCATAAGCCTCATTCCCTCCCCCCTTATTCAACTGTTACTACCCCCTCTGCTCCCACCCCTCTATAGTGGTTGAAAGTGCAGTTCTTTGTATGGCGAATGTCTGCTTTATATGTCAAGTTATAATGACCTTTTGTCCCCGTAGAGCAACAAGAGAGGAAGGGAGAGAGAGAAAGAGAGGGGAAGTGGGTGGGGGAGGGAGACAAATAGCTGGCAACCCCCCTTTCAACTCGGCGCGGCTGCGTTTTCTATGAATGCAATCGCCACAGCGGCCAAATCCAAATCCGCAGGAGGTCCTCGAGACAGAGACCAACTGGCAATGGGAACTGTCCGAGTCGCAGTCACAGCCACAGCCACAGCAGCCATGGCCATTGCCAAGTCAAGTCCGAGTCGAGCTCGAATCCGAGTCCGAGTCGTAGTCCGAGCTGGAGTCGCAGTTCCCGTCTGGCAGTTTCATTTCCATGGTGCAACTGTCGCATATTGAAACGTTAATCGCATCGAGGCTGCTCGGTAGGTGGAGGCCAAAGGCCGTCATAGTTTTATATCACAGCTGGACGCCACAGCTACCCAAGGCATTCCCTTCCCCTTCCCCTTCACCTACACCCTCCATCCTCCGCCTCTTGCTTGGCTGTGCCGCCCCTTGCAGCTGGCAACTTTGGCGACAGCGTTTGCGATGATTACTTTTGGTGGTTGTTGACCGCGCCAGCCCCACAACTCCGCCCAGCTTTTGTCCCTCCCCCCCCCTCTCTCTCTCTCTTAACCACCCTGCAACGCCCCTTTGTTGTACGTGCAACATGCGGTGTGTGGTCAATGACTTTTGCTGCGAAAAATCAATGCAGACAGCGCCGGCTGCAGCAAGATGCAGATGCACAAGCGCAGCCGGACGTACCTGAGCAAGAACAAGAAGAAGGAGGCGGAAGAGAAGGTGAAGAACATGAAGAAGAGGCACATGAGTCGTGTGGCAAGTTAAAGCGTTAAGCCAACCGCACTTGAGTTTGTCATGTGGCATGCCACATTAGTCCCAGTTTCAATAACAATAAACTCAATTTCATTTGCCGTCGAATTTATGACAATTCGCAAGTCAAAGGCAGTCACACTCTCCCTCTACCTTTTCCCCCCCTAACCCTACCCCCTACCCCCTATTCCTCTGCCCCTCTTTTCCCCTTCTTTAACTTTTTCCTCACTCTTTCAGCATTGCGTTAATTGCGCACCATAATTGTCAGAACATTGCGCTGGAGCAGCCCAAGCAACCTTGCCTGACCGCAGGCAGGGCGCAACCGCAGCCAGTTGCCAGCTGACCACACTGTACGTAGAGGGGGACGTGGGGGAGAGGGTGGGTGAGGAAGATTCACCTGCCGCGCAGCTCCACGTCATGGAGATGACAGACAGATCGGGCTTGAAGAGCGATAGGCGCAGTCCAAGTTGATGCAACCAATTAGCCTGGCAATTACCTGCCAAAGCAGCCAAACAGAGTTCAAGAAGCCAGTAGATAGAGAGAGATAGAGAAAGAAAGAGATAGCAAGAGAGGGGGGAGTGTGGCAGGAGGGGGGAGCAGCAGCATCATGGTAGCCCGTCAGGCGTGTTGCCAAGCGCCCGTCGAATGCCTTGGCAGATTTACTTTTGCTCTGCGCTAATGAGGCGACATGTTTCCAACTAATTTCATTTAGCACAAGCCTCAAGCATCTTCTACACCACCCCCCCTCCTCCCTCTTGCCACTTCCCCTACCCCTCTTGACGTAGGCACAGCCCAGGCTTTAGCCTGAACATGGTAACCAATTCGCTTTGTTTGCCCTCCAGCGAGCAGGGCATGATGACTTTGCCAGCCCCAGAGTTGAGTTCTTGATGGTGGATGGATTAAGTAAGTTCAATTGTACACTATGTATTGGTATTATCTGTAATACAAAGCAAGCTATCTGTATATATCTGTTAATAAAGGTGCACTGCGAGCATATCTAACATACATATGTTAGTTGTGTGTGGGTACTTGGGAATATACACAACTATATAGTGGAAGGGAGTAGTAAAATACATCGATATCTGGTCTATCGAATCATTCATCTTTATAACAGTGACAAGTATGACAATATCTGCAGTCAATCATGACATATAATACCATATATTATGCCAGGTATTGAAAGCACGACACCTTTCTAGACAGTAAGAATCCATTTATATATACATATTCATGTTCTTGAACAATAAGTTCGACTTGTCTATATCGAATTGAGGCTAGCAGAAATTTAGATATCCTTGTCCTTGCCCAACATCTGGGCATGCCCTATAGGATATATATTCCTTAACACTTTCTCCTAATCTCAACTTTTCAATTGATGATATCATAGGCAAGTTGTTGATTTATATTATATATACTATATACATTTCTGAACGTTAGCAAGATTCAACTTAGCCTCGTCTATTGCCTGCACAAGAGTATTCCACGGACGGGCAAAGAAGTTTCCTTCGTTCTTCGCTCTTTACTTGCCTCAGACCCTGCCTCTCTTCCCCACTGTCCCCCCATGTCTTCACCCCTTGTTGGGCAGTTTGGCCCTCGCCTTGCGGTTAAAAGCAATTAATTTTGCAGGTTTATTATTGCCCTGGCACATCTTTGCCTGTTTGTCATTTAAAACGATATTTATCATTGTTGCCGCAGTTGCGAGCGAGGGGGGCGTGGGCATGGGGGAGGGTGTGGCAAGGAGTGCTTCAAGGACTTGGCTCATTTGCATACTCTCCAGAACGAGTCGCAAGCTGAAAATGAAAACGAAACCGAAACTCGGACTCGCACCGAACAGAAAACAGCAGTAGAAGAGGGAGGAGCAGAGGAAGGAGGTGGGGGGGGGGCAGCAGAGGGAACCTGGGAGTGTCATTTGGCCGATAACTTTTACTGCCAGCCTGCTGCAGAGTATTTTTAGTATTTTATTCACCACCCACGCTCCTTTCCCCTCTTCCGCCCCCTTTCTTGTGTGTGTTTCATTTTTTTGCCTTTGTTTTTGTGGTGCGGAAGTCGGGCAGCTTTTTCACTTCATCAATTAACCAAAGGCAGCAAAAATGTGTTTTTCGCCTCTAATTAGCATGCACATAAACAAAGTGGATCCTATTGAAGCCATCCCCCACCACCTCCCTCTTCCACCCCCTCTCTGCTCTTAGCCTTGGGGCTGCTATCGGAGCTGTAAAAAGCGTAGAATGCTTGCAATGGTGGGCGGCGGTCGTCAGCTTAGTGAGCTCGTTGACATCAGCGCGTGTATGGGTCATTAGCGGAAGTGCGAGCGAGAGAGAGAGAGAGAGAGATAGAGAGCGAGAGAGCGAGAGTGGAGAAGAGGAAGGGTGGGAAAAGACGATGGAAAAGACCCCGTAATGAGCCACACAAATTGATTGAAAAACCCGCACGAATTTTACCAATTTTCGAAAAACAGAAAATAACGAAGCAATGTGAGCGTCTTTCTTTTCTCAGATAATTATAGAGAGCGGCAGGGGAGGGCAGAGGGGACAGGGAAGAGGGTAGCAGGAAACAGGAAATAGAATTAAAACTTATAATTGCATCTAAATATACTATAAAGGAAGCGACCTGTGTCTGCTCCCAATGGAACTGCCCATGCATAGAAAAAGCTGAGACCTGTTTCGAGTGCTTGCGGGGGAAATGGGGTTAGCATATGGCAAAGAACCCTAGAATGTGGATGCAAGTTGCCAAGGGAGCTCGCTCAAAGGAGTGTGTAAAGGGAGGAAAGCGGAGGAGAGGCAAACAGACTGATAAGGGCAATACAGAAAGCACAGGGAAACCACTTCACATTCTGAAGAATTTGGGCTTTAAGAAGAAAAGGAGCTGAACCCAAAGTATGCAGGGAAATAAAAGAGGCCAAGTTCACTAAGAACATGATACGAAGTGCGAGAAACGAAGGAAATAAAGAGTGAAAAAGTGCGAAAAAGAGAAAGAATCAGAGCAATAAATTATGACAAACTAAACTCACTTGAAATCCTCTAGATCTCAAGATATGCTATCATACGACAAAGTATTCGATTTGTTGACTATCGGAAAGGGGCTAAGAAGCAAGAAAGATGGAGAGAGAGATATCTCCTCAAGATCTTAGTGATAAAATTACTTCATTTGAAACAACCTTTACTTTTCCTGTTTGTCATCTCAACTGAGAACGAGTTGGTCACATGAGGAGGGAAGTAGGAATGGATGGAATACTATCATAGCTTTGTGCAAACGTTTGTTACAGGCAGAAGCCGCCGTGGAATATCCTTAAACGCATACATTCTTATTCAGGATCACTAGCCGAGTCGATTCATAATATATTGTATATATTCATTTATATACTATATTCATAATATAAAGTCTAGAAACACCTAATTTGGCATAAATGGTCCTGTATACCAAAGCAAAGCCAGTTGACTCAACAATATTGATATAAAACAACTTATGTAATACGTAGTCAATTGAATGAGAAGATAAGTTAGCCAGTATCCAAAGTTGAGATAAGCTACAGAGTAAGTGTAAGAAACAATACAGTAGAGCTTGTTGTAGTCCGCACCATACCCTAAAAGACTCGTGCAGGGCATAGTTTACAATACGGAAGTATAAGTGGTGAAAAATGTCGACTTATTCTGCACTTTCAACAAGTCAACACTGTCAGTGTCCCCTTGGTCTAACTTATTCACAAAGGCTACCCCAATCATTCTTCTACGATTAGATAAAGAAGGTTAAATTAGTAACCTAAGTGTACCAGGATACGGAGCAAGTCTTACATTCGCATCCCAGTTAGATCTGAGAATGGACCTGAACCCTTTTGTAGTGTAGGGTGGTCTACCGCCTCATCCCTGTCGACGGCTACTACATTTTAGACCAGGGATACGGCAGACTAAGGAGCTTACTTAGGAGGGATCTCCATCTCTTTGTTTACTAGTTTAAATTAGTTTAAATGCGTCTAACTGCAGCTGCAGAGTGTTGAATCTGCAAAGAAGACGACGAAATTACTAAGCACATTATCCGTGACTTGCTAGCCTTGGTATGGACGAGGAGGAAGCACCTGCACATGGATACCGCTGTCCTTTCACAGATTGCTTACTCTTGGAAGAATGATCTACTCAGTTTCATGACGGAAGCAGAACAGCGTTTGTCAGACTAGGAAGGGACCTTAAGGTACAAAAGACCGACTCTGATCGCAGCTCTCTCGTGGGAGACTCCCTTTTACTACTAAGAATAATAAAAATTGATCTTAGTAGAAATACGAACATGCTGATAGCATAAAAAGAGCTACAAACCTGTCAGACACGAGTCTCAATCGAGTGCTCCCATTCATCTAGTCTAGGAAGACTGCCCCGACTGACCTAAGTGAATCCCTGATGGACAATTGACAACAACAACAACTGCATCTTTAGGTCGAAACTAGAGTTCATTAGGGGCCCCTCTACGTGTGGACGCAGTCCGAGTGGATCAGTTGCTGCACTCGCCTCCTGCCACCTCCCCTTGCAACATCCTCCTCAGCTGACTGTTTTGTTTGCTCATCCGGCTCCAATTGCCATGCCAGAGTTATCAGGCAGGTGGGGGCTAAGTTGAGCAGGTGGAGTGGATGGGGGAGGGTTGAAGGGAAGAGGGGCATGCGTTACATGCGAGTGCGTGGCTAAATGGCGACGGGCCATGCCTGAATATGGATACCGGAGCCAATTACCTGCCTGCCTGGCCTGGCCTTACTCACTGGGGGGACACGGCAGAATTCCCCGCTGACGCTGCGTCTATCTACCTTTGACTCTGCCCCCGCTTCCCTGTGCCCTCTGCGCCCCTGCGGGCTGCGTGTCTCCGTGGGGCATGCGACAAATTTGACTTTTATGCTTTTGTGAATTGCCTGTGACACAGATACAGATACAGTCACAGATACAGATACATTTGCATGCATATGTAGAGGGCAGTGAGAGGGGGAGAGAGTGTAGGGGGGGGGCGTGGCACATACAAAATAAACGCCCTCGACAGTTATGCAATTACAAGAGGGAGGGGGGGGGGATGAAAAGCCAACGAGGCACTTGATGCCTTCACCATGTCAGCGGACACCAGCAACGGCGGCAGCCGCAGCAGCTGCCACCTGGTGCCGCCGGCTGCACTGAGCCACAAGCGGGTCCCTGTCCCATCTTCCCTCCTTCCTTCTATCACCCCCTGCCCCTGCCCCTGCCCCTGTTCCTGCCCCTGCCCTTATGCCCTTCTCCCCGTTCATCGGGTGTTGCCGGCAAATGTAAATGCTAAATGCGAGAGAACTTTCGGTAAACAAGTGCGAGCCAATTGCCCCGAGGGGCGACGGCATGTGGCAGGGTCGCAGTCAGCGGGTGAGGATGGATGAGAAGGGAGGGAGGGTGGGGTGAGGGGCAGGTGGCCAATTGGGCTTGATGGGTCGCTGGATAACTGGCCGGAGTGGTTAGCCCCGATGTAGCTAAAGCTCTATCTATATCTCTTGTTGCTACTATGCTTGTTCCTGTTCATGTTGTTGTTGTACTTGTTGTTGCTGTTGTTGTTGCTGCTGCTGGTGCTGCTGCGTGGGATCGTGTGTATCTGTTTTTTGTTGCTCGCAAGCAGAGAATTAAAATTCAAATTCCAATTCATCAAGATAATCGCATTTCAGAACTTTTATTTGCCAAAGCGCGCACAAGAGTCACATGTGCCTGTGTGTGTTGTGTGCCTGTGTGTGTTGTGTGCCTGTGTGTGTGTGTGTGAGTGTGGGTGGCTATTTGAATCTCTCGCTGGGTACACACATGTTTCTCACTGTGTGCTGCTGCTGCTTTTTGTTTGTGTAGCCCGAGCAGCGGATGTTGTAAATATTTGCAAATAGCCCTCGCTGCTGCTGCCAACTTCAACGGCCCCCAACGGCCCAGCGTCCTGACCCTGCCTCCTCTTGCACACACACACACACACAGACACACACACGGACACAGGGCACTACACTCGCACATTTGACATAGAGTGAAAAGGGGTTTTTAGGGCCAATTATTATTAATTGCTTTACAGATACAAACAACAACAGCAACGAGCCCACAGTGCCACAGCGCTGCTGCCCACAGTGGCCACACCTTGCCCCTGCCACTCCCCTTGCCGCATAAAAAGCAGCAAAACAACAACAAAATATCAAACAGAATAAATATAACATAAAGCTTTAAAATGCTCTCGCTGGCCATTGCTGGGCGGGCACAAATCGAGATAATGAAATGTGCAGCTGGCGGAATGACTTAGTGCAAATAATAATAATAATAATAATAACAGTAGAAAGAAGTAGAGGGCGAGGGAAAGGAAGAGAGGGAAGCTGTTGCATAATGCGACTATTTGGATAAGTTTGCGAGCAGAAAACAAGATTCGGAGACTGGGACGGAGATGGAGCGGATTTTCCAGCTGGACAAGCAGCTGAGCAGTAGCACAGAAAAGCGACGAGAGTGCCAAGAGATGCCACGAGATGCCACGAGATGCCAGAGATGGCACAACAATGGCCACCCAAATACGGACGGACGAGGGCGCCGTAGCTAAGCATGTCTGACAGGCCATTCAAGCGTTAAATTAACGACGACGCATTTAATAATATAATAATATTATTAACAGTCATAGTTTTTGCCCCCAACTAATTGCAAAATTGTGCAGCGTACAGTGAATATCGACAGAGTGCAACTGTAACTGCAATAGCAACAACAACAGTAGCTACTGTATCGTATGAAGCCCAATCAATCAAAGGGTAGAAAGAAGCGCATTATGACTTGTAGCTATGTAACTGGCAGAAGAAGGCTGCAGACTGAATATATTCTTATTCCGCGCCAACAGCCGACTCAATTAAGCCTTGTCCGTCTGTCCATTTGTCTGTCTGTCCGTGTGGAAGTCTAAACCTTAGAGACTATAAGACCTAGGAATTCCAAATTTGTTGACAATATGTCTTAATACGGCGGACATAAATGATAGCTAGTAGACATCTGCATAAGACACATGCGAATGGAGAAGGTTCAATATGAATTGAATGAATTGGCATGCACAGCCAACTTGGTTTGAATGCATCATGTACGACTTCAGCGCACAAAAACCGAACGAACAAAAATTAAGTTTACGATTGACTATGAATGCTACTGAGATGATGCATTCCGAATCTTTCGAATTGCTCTATTGCTGCACGTAGTAATAAAGTGCACAGGAAGGAACATCATTTATTGCTTTCTCAACAGCGTTGTTTAGCAGATGATTCACGCAATGCAGATCATATGATTCTTGCAGATCGCGAAATGCTTTGATCATATTCAATCCACGATCAGTCACAATAACCGAACTGTCGACTTCAAGGTCGCATCCAAAGTCTTTTAATATATTTTACATCTTTGTACGAACATTTATACCAATTTCATTGAATTCTTTCACTTAATTATTATAGTTTATAGCATATAAAGTAATGATACCTGTTCGGAATTAAATCAAGTGCATGCAAAAGTATGCCATAAATTCCATATGCCGACGAATTATTGCACAGCCCAAAAGTATGCAGCCAAATATGCTCGAGCCACAACATGTTGCGTTCCACACCCACAGTCGCATGGCGTGGAATGTGTTTTAACAGCGCACTGTTAACTGTTATCAGCGACTGTTTCGCGCCTTTTTGATATATTTCGAAAACGGGAATTAAAAACAAGTTGTGGTATTTTTTTGTTTCGCATTTTAAATCTTTATTAATTTTTCTGCATCTTTTTTTTTAGTTTTTCTATGTTGAATTTCTCCATAAATTAATTGTATAGTTTTTAAAACGTTGTGTTTTCTTTTCGGTTTCTCTTTCGTTTTTTTGTTTCTGTTTCTGTTTTAGTTTATGTTTTTGTTTCGGTTTCGTTTCCGTTTTTCCACTCATTCTCCGTTAATAATCAATATGCATAACGTTACTTACAGTGGGGTTGCTTAAATAATACAATAATATTAATCGTAAGTTAATGACAATAATGTAATGTGCAAACGTCTTCAAAACGTTACCCAAGCATAATGCCAACATATCTCTGCCTGCTCCTGCATGTGTGTGCGTGTGTGCCGGTGTCTGTGTGTCTGGCTGTGTGTGTGAGTGTCTCTTCTTGCCTAGTCTCGATTCGTAGTCGATTTCAGTTTTTCCCTTTCTGATGTCGCGCGCTTTATTCATCTCCGGCACGCGCTCTCTCTCTATCTCCCTGTCTCCTTCTAGTGGTTTGCATTGTAGTTTTATAAAATATCACATTTGAAGCCTTTTTAAGTAAAGAATAATTATGAATTTATTCCAAATTAAATCAAAAAAAGTAAATGCAAAATAAAAGCACTCAAAAAAAACGGAATTATTTTTAATTATTTATAGCGTAGCAAAATGAGCTCAAAAAACTTTGAAGCAGATGCCAAACTGTGTCTTAAATCATGTGTGGCTGTGTGTGTGTGTGTGTGTGTATGTGTTGCATGTCATTTTTTGTGCTAAATGCGGTTTCCCGATAAAAGTTTTGGGGTATTTGAAAATTTACGCTGTTCATCGCATTCATTTTTTCATTTGTTTCTCGCATTGCGCTCTTCACTTACTCGTTTTCTTTTCTTTTGTTTCGTTTCGTTCATTATTATTAAATCCAATATTTTATGCAATTTATTTCGATTTCAATTTTTTACGTTTTAGTTTTTGGTTTTTGGTTTTTTGTTTTTCCATTTACGTTTTTCGTTTCTTGCTTTACGCTTTAAGTTTATGTAGACATTTAAAACACTGCGAAGTGCAGTTGAGAATTTAAAATTTAAATTTGATATTCATTTGTGTGTGTGTATGTGTGAATGTGTGAATGCTCAAAGCAGGAGTCGAGAAGGGGAGAAAGAGAGAGAGAGAGAGAGAGACAGAGCACGAGGTGAACAGTAATTTGAGCGATACTTTGAGTTGTCCCATCTCTCTCTCTATATTTCTCTCTCGCTCTCTTTCTCTCTCGCTGTACCAACTGCCCTGCTGTCTGTCCATGTTTATATGTTTCTCATTGCTACAATTTCATTTTAAAATCTTACTTATTTTCTGCTTTGTGTTTTTCGTTTTCTGTTTCTGATTCTGTTTCTGATTCTGTTTCTGATTTTGTTTCAGTTTTCGTTTCCGATTCGATTTCGATAGCTGTTTCGATTTTATTTCGATTGGCATCGAATCGAGTACGTAGCATACTTTCGGGCTCATCGACGCGTGCACGAACACAATATCAGTTGGCGAAATTACAGAGAAAGCGAATTCGAAAGCACGACACGAGCTAGCACCTTCCCATTCCCCTCTCCCTTCTCCCTGCTTCCGTCTCACATCTCCCATCGGACTGTTGCCCTTCCCAATTGTAATTCAAATTCTCTTTCTCCTCGGTTTCGCTTTCGCTCTCGTTTTTCCTTTTCAATTTCGATTCCGCTTGCATTTTCGCTCGACCTTGTGAGGCGACGCGTCGAGATGAGCTTATTATTTAGAGTGTTTATCGATTTCGATATATATTACTGTCTCGATTAATCCTATAATAGTTCAGTTAGTTGCACCACATGTACGGGGAGGGAGGGGTGAAGAGGGGGCAGCACAGTGGGGGCACAGGGTGTTTCTTGGGCCAGATAGAAATGCACTTTACGTTCACAATATTGACAAGTTTACAATGCGCTATTTACTCGTATCTATGTGTGTGTGTGTATGTGTGTGTGTGTGCATACATCGCTTGTGTATATATAGCTATATATAGATACATATACAGATATCTATAGCCACGTACATATGTATATTGATGCATTATAAGACACATTTTCCAATAAGTAAGTGAACAACTCGCCGACTTCTCTCTCTTTCTCTCTCTCTGTCTCTGTCTCTGACTGTATCTGTGTGTGTGTGTAAATATGCTCTTCGATTTTAGCTGTATTATTTTTATGCGATATATCTCTGTTTTTCTAGTATATTTACTCTATACGCTACTCGAGCAGTTCACGTTGATGGACAAATAACTTTCTTGACTTTTACCTTCTCTCCCTTTCCTCTCTCTGTTTCTCTCTCTTTCTTTCCCCCACACTTTATTTGCTGTGCGTCATTGTATTGTTTGTATTTACAATTGTTAAACACTCAGATCTTAAGTCTTACTTGGTAATATACTAGGTAATTATGCGTATTCAAAAAAAAAACCGTTTATGTTTATTTTTGTTCTCTTTCGTATTTTATTTAGTATTATAATTAAAATGTGGCGATTCCATCAATATCTTTTGTCTTTATGTACAAGCATTGCTAGATTATAAATAAAAAAAAAAGTATTGTATTATGTGTGTGTGTGTGTGTAGTGGGTGTGTGTGTGTGTGTAGACATACATATATATGTTATAGGTATATGTATGTATCTTTAAGTTAGTGCACATACATAGGTTTATTTATGTATATATATATATATCTGTTATCTATTATATATCCGTGTAAATATGATAATTTTTACCATATTTTACTTAACTCTCCCGCTCTCTGCTTGCGTTGCTCCTTCTTCTTCTTCTTCATTCTTATCTCCCCCTTTCTTCAGATAAATGCGCTTAGGTTAGACAACTTCTTGGCCAGGCCAGGCCAGTCCTAGATTTAGTCTACTATATAAAAAAATCTGTGTAACAATTCTCGATTCTCTAACACTAATCGGAGGCAAAAAAAAAATCATTTCACATAGTACTTAGTTATATTTTGGTGGAGTGGGAGGGGGTAGGAGGTGGGGGCAGGTTTATGGTTATGGTTAGTGGATATCGTTTGTTTTATATGTACATGAATAAATATGCATCTCATATAGAATATGTATATATATATATTATATTTATATACTCGTATCTATGTATATCTAACATTTATAGCGTGCCAGATCAGACGGATCAGATCGGGATATCAAGGGGGTTAATACATATATTTTGAATATACATATATTCCACACGTGCTGTGCGCGTTTCATTTCATTTCACTTTGTTTCATTTCGTTTCGTTTCGTTTCGTTTTATGTCTCAACGTTTCTTCAATATTGAATTATCATATAGATTTGCTTATCTGGTATTCATATATGTATTTATACACACATATGGAAATATATATGAATCGAAGGAGTCAACATTCAAATCGTGTATCGTTATCATTATCGTATATCGATTAAGAATACATATATATATATATATACCACACTTGATATTTATAAAATTTACTACATTATTTTCGCTTTGTCGTGTTGTTCTGCATGTGTGTGTGTGGTGTATGCTGTGTGTGTGTGTGTGTGTGTGTGTGTGAATACATTGCCTAGCAAAAGAAACTACCTAAGTATTCGTTTATCCATGCATCATTAATCTTCGGCCTCCAGTTCCGTTTCCGCATCCGTTTCCGTTTCCGCTTCCGTCTCCGCATCCGTTTCCGCTTCTGTCTCAGTTTCCATTTCGTCTATATAGTATAACACCTTGTAGTTATTTAATTGTAGGTACCTTGCGTTTTGCTTTAGTCTCGCCCGCGGCCTCCTCTGCCCCGCCCGGCCTGCCCCGCCCCATCACAACATGTCCGCCGAGGAACCGTAGTGCTCGTGGAAGATCGGACGGCAGCATTCTTCGACGGCATCGTACTTGTAATGGCGGCTATGGTGGCCAGTGTGACCATAGCGGGACTTGGCTTTCTTCTGCTGTGGCTGCCTGTGGCTCGAGTTGCTGCTGTTGCTATTGTTGTTGCTGCTGCTGTTGTTGTTGCTGTTGTTGCTGTTGTGCTGATAACGCTGTTGCGGATGTGGATGTGGATGCGAATGGGTATGTGGCTGATAGTAGTGGATGGCGTGGCATGAGGCAGTCTTTGTATTGTATTCCTGTAAGAAGAACAAAATACATTCTTTAATTTAGTGTTTAACAGAAGGAGGAGACGAGGGGGCAAGGGGCAAGGGGCAAGCAATAATATACAATATTATACTATAATGTCTGTTCTGTCTTATGTCTGTTCACAGCTAATTGAATCACTTTAATTTACTTTCAATTAGCGTCTGCATTTATCGAATATATCAATTCATAAATAACATAAATATGCTCAATTAATTTGCGCATCTCATATACAGAGAGAGAGAGAGGGCGACTCTGTAGGCAACAATTGTGCAGTACGAAGAAGGAAGTGTTCTAAAAAGAACACGAGAACGCGATCAGAAGGTGCCAAAAATAGGAGACCGAAAAAAAGAAATAGCGAAAAAGTATAACGAGAGACTAGTTCAGAAGCTCTTTCACTTCCTTCATTTCACGTGGCATATTGGGCTTTTTTCATTAAAATTCAAAAGTCCAATACGTATTTTAGACACCAGAAGAGAAAAGGATTCTTCTATCGTACTGTTAATCTTCCGCCCTTATTTCCGCCTCTCTTCTATCTTCCTTAACTATATTAAAGATCCTTTACAAACGTAATTCCCTCTTGCTCACTCATGTATGCCTCTGTCTCTTTCTCTCTCTCTCTCTCTCTCTCTCTCTCTTTCTATCCCTCTGTTGCACTCTCTGTCTCACTCTCTCCCATGATTTCTAATTAAGTTTACTCTCATAATATCTTCGTTTCTCTTCTTCTCTTCAACCTTCTTCCCATTTTCCGCCACTGTCTGGCAACCTCAATGCCCCTTTCCCTCTCTACCCCGTTGTCACTCTCTATCCCCATCTCTCTTGCTCTTCTCGTTGGTCAGCAAAATGTTGCCAAAATTTTGTCGCAAACAAATTGGCAAATGTTTTGTTGCATTTGTTGCTGCTGCTGCTGTCTGCCACACACACACACACACACACACTCGCATACACATCGTATGAAGGTGTTCCGATGTGAGTGTGTATGTGTGTAAATAACGCACATAACGGCATAACAGCATAACGGCATGACGGCTTAAAGGTCGCATAAAGTTGTCTACCGCCACCGCCACCGCCGTTCACAGCCAGCTTCCTTCCGCTCCGTCTCCTCTATCTTCGTCTCCGTCTGCGTCTCCGGTTGCAACCCCGCCCCGTTGGGGCACACAAGTTTTATCAATAAATTGCATCTGACTCTGGCGGCACAGACACGCAGACAACGCATCTACCGAGCCACCCTGTGCTTGGGGCAGTAGTGAGTGAGTCCATTATTAAAAGAGGCCGCCTTTCTCTGCCGTCGATCTGCAACATTTGCCGCATGCAGCTGCCACAGCAGCAGAGCCAGCAACAGAGCCAGCGACAGCAGCAGCATGTGGCACCTTGTTCTAATTTATTTATTGTTGCTTTCCATGTACAATATCATTTTATTGCGTGTCTGCCCAGACAGCGAGACCCATCGTAAAGCGAAACTGTTTTCCCCCCACACACCCTCCTCTCTCTCTCTCTCTTTCTGCCTCCCTCCTCCCTTCTCCCTTCTCCCTTTCCCGTACACCTCTGACTTGGGCATCTGACCGCAGTGCGAGCTTTAACAATTACGTTGGAAATTTGTGAAAAGTCAACAGCATAACGGGCTGTCAATTTGATACACTTGCCACACACAAACACACACCAGTCAGGGGCATGCATCGAGGGGAGGGGGGGTGGGCAGAGGCTTCGCTTGACATTTGGCGCCAAAGTTATTAAGCGAACCCGAAAGCGGCTTAAACAGCCAGCCAAATGTATTACAAATGCGACCCACACGCACACACACACATGACTGATTGTGCGTATGTGTGTGCGGGTGTGTGTGCGGGTGTGTGTGCGGGTGTGTGTGCGGGTGTGTGTGCGGGTGTGTGTGAGGTAAAGGTGCCTGGGCAACTGCTTTTTGTTTCAAGTTTATTGATGTCGACGTGCGTTTTTCATGCCTCAGCAAACAGGCACACAAAGTGGACAGAGAACACTGAATATGGAGGGCGGGAGTAGTGTCGGGGGCAGCGCCAGGGGCGTGGTCGGAGGCAGACGCGTCTGCGACGTGACAAAACCCATTAAAGATGCGACCGCAAAGATAACACGCTGCCAGGGCCAGCTACAGGTCGACAACAGGAGCAGGAGGAGCAGCAGCAGCAGCAGCAGAATGAGGAGAAGGAGAAGGAGAAGGAGGAGAAGGAGTAGAAGCAGCAGCAGCAGCAGAAGGAGTAGCAGAGATAGCAGCAGAGTCCAAGCGGAGTTTGGGCGAATCCTGCAACGGTTCACGGTGCCTCTCCCTCTCTCACTCCTGCTCTCCTGTTTGCTCGCTGCTCCGCCTGATGGATGTGTGTGTGAAAACGTATGAAAGGCAATGAATGAAAATGCCGCCACAAAATAAAAAAGGTTAAGGACTGTGCATACCCTGTAGGCGCGTGACGTGGGGTAACTAAACTGCTTAATGTGAATGAATTGAAGTTGCTTTGTCCATTTGAGACTTGCCTTTCCAACTACTCGTGTATTCCCTGTTTGTTAATATTTCATTATTTTATTGGCAGCATTCTCAACTTAAGCTTATAGAAATTACATGATTTTGTTCCTTTGTTTATTGCACTTGGGAACTGTTTTGTGCCGTCTGCTTAGCTGTCTCCCAGGGCTCACTCAGGGTTCTTTTTCGTGTCCGTTTTGATGTGCCTATGGTACGAATCTTTATTATTTTTTAATAGGAATAGTTTTACATTGGACCACAACTCGATAGGTTCCGTAACAATAAATTATGATTATGAAAGCCAAACTTATCGATTTGATCAAGTATAAATCTTATTTGCCGTACACACGTAGCATCGACCTTTTGTTTTGGCGACTCCCAAGCGCTTGAGGTCTAGCCTTCTCAGAGGTCTAGCTGGCAGAAGCCGTTGGGCATGCGTTGCCTTAGCAGTCTGTCACTGTATCTAATATTATATGTCGTCCGATCTGAGATTGTCCAATGACATGCTAAGGTACATATTTTGATAGCCAAAGAGAGATACATATTCCCGTCATGATTCCCAGTTGCATCAGGTTACAAGTAAAATCAAGACACTTTCGAAATGAGTTAGTTATTGTTTTAATATCTGAAAACAATACGAGTAGTTAGTTCGGTTCAATACCTTCTAGACGGAATCAATGTTTCTGCAAACTCTTCTTCTTATAAGTAGAAACTCTGTATTTGGATTTTGGCACTGCCTTCATTACAGGGTATACGCTCTGTCGCCCAGTTACTGTACAATTTCTCAGCTGGTTTCGCATTTTTGGGGTGTTCCATAAATTTCATTTTGTAACCATCAAAAAGTTAAGTCAACGATAAATTGAATGGCTGCATGATTGACGGAATGAATGAATGAGTGAATGAGTGAATGAATAAATGAATGAATGAATGCGGAGAGAGGAAGAGGGTGGTGGAGAAAGGGGCGATGCTGAGTGCTGTCAGTTGTTCGTCGGTCATTGTGAAGCTTATTCGGCTGGCCAGACAACGCAAACACACTCACACACACACACACTCAAACACACAATGAAATATCAAAAGCGTCAATATATACATATATAAAAGTGACAAGAGCAGCAACAACAACAACAGCAACAACAACAACAAAGCCAGAAGTCAAAAGCCGTCAAAATGCGTCATTGAACTGTTAACCACCTCCTTCCCGTATGGGGTACAGAGGGCGTGGCACTTTCAGATGTGACATGGACATAGAATGTAATGAAAGCACCAACAGCGGCGCCATGGCAACCCTGGTCCTGCTTTTGGGCAATGCACTGTGAGAATTGTGGAAACTTTTTGGCCTACGATTTATGGCATTAATGGAATTGCAAGCTTCATTTGCCAGAGCGAGAAAGGGGAGACAGAGAGACAAATAACGTGGTATAATTAGACACAAAAAAGCACAAATATTTGGCTGGAAATTGGCCAGAAATAGTTGGAAATCGAAATAAAACTGGTCAAACTGGAAACAGGCATGCGTGAAATTAATATACAAATGTATCTGAGATAAATTCAATATTAAATTACAGCAATTAAATTGAACTACAGTATTTCAGATGCAATTACGCTTTATTAAACAGTCTCCAACAGCGGCCTGTTGATGATGAACATGATCCGCACGGGCGAGCTCGAATGTTTTGGGCCTGTGCTGGATAGGAGGAGAGAGGGACAGTAGGAGAGGGGGATAGGAGGTGGAATGGATAAGGGACGTACTGACAGCGACAGCGGAAGAGGGGAACAGGAGAGACGCAGAGACGGAGAGGAGCACAGAGAGAGGACGGCATGTGCTATGTGATACGCACTGGCTCTGGCTATTGCTGTCTCTTTCCGCCTACGTGCACTGCTTCTTCTTCTTCTTTCTCTTCCTCTTTGCAGCTGCCTTATCAATTTGCTTGTTGCCTGCCCAGTTTGCTTTGCTTTACACCTAAACCCACCAACCCCCCCCTCACTTCTACTCCTACTCTCCCACTCTACGTATCAATTTCGTGTTTTCGTATAAAAAGCGTTGCCTACTTTCGTGCACTGCACTTTTTCACTGCGCTCTTCTGAGGGCCCTGCACTTAAAGTGCCCTGCATGGACTAGTGAAAATTCTGACAGCTCATAAATTGGCGCCACGGGTGGGCGCAGCCTTCTGCTGCTGCTGCCTTGACTGCGCCTTCTCCTGCCCCTGCACAGTTGGCAAAGGAATTCACGTCCAGCTCCAGCTCCGGCTCCGACTCCGACTCCACCTCCGCGTCCGTCTTTGGCGTCGCCGTCGACTGTTTGCTTGGAATGCCAAGCCCAGGCAAACGCAAACACCCACACACACACACATACACACACACACACACACAGATATAGCGCAGACTGGCAGCTGGGCACCACATTGTTGTTGTTTTTGTTGTGTCTGCCGCGAGACTGTTGTTTATGCTTCACAGTCAAACGGAACGAAACAAATGCAACGAAATGAGCCAAGTGGAGCAGGAGGCAGCAGTAGGCAGAGGAGGAAAAGAGGAAAGTGAGGGAAGACCAAACAAAAGCCGCTGCACAAATATAGGTGTGAAGCGCCAACAACAAGAGCAACAACAACAACAACAGAGCAAGAAAAACAAGAGCAAACAAAATGGTGACTAGCTTGCATACCCTGCACAGTTAGAATAGGGCATACTAGTTGCATTAGCTAGTAAGGAGTGTTTACAAGTTATTTACTGTTGCAGGGCATCTGCCTCTCATGTCATGGGTTGCCAAATGATTACAGGGTAACTGTTACCCGTGCAAGTCGATGGGGGCACCAACAGTGCAGGCAGTTCTGCTGCAAGTTCTGCTGCAAGTTCTGCTGCAAGTTGTTCCAAGTCACTCAATGTGTCAATTGTAGGGTGCAAAGTGATTGTTTGCTTCATTGCAGGGTATCCCCATGGTCGTGCATACTTTGTTGCTACTGCTTTGCTTGTACAGTTAATGAAGCGCACGTTGCGCGTTGCGTTGTCCAACGGAGACCAGTTTACCTTGAGGGTGCCCAATCCTCACCTGCCTGGCTCTACCTGCCTTTCCCCAGTTCATTCCCCCTCCCCCCTTCAACAGCCTGCTGTTGCCTAAAAAAACAATATGTGTCGCACACTGTGTGTGTGTGTGTGTTTGTTGTTGTTTTATTAGCTTGACAACAACAAAATGGCGACAGTGCAGCGCGGAAACGGAAACTGATTGTGCGGTCAGCCTCGCCTCGCATTCTGCCCGTCTTCCTCACTCTCTCCGTCTCTCGCACTCTCGCACTCTCTCCCTCTTTCTCTCACCTTTGTTGCACTGCAATTTCTACAAATCTCATCTCATTAAAAGCGCTTGCGATTTGGGCGCGTTTCGCACGCGGCTTTCCAATCAGTTCGCCGTTTGACAGTTGCTCTGTGTGTGCGTGTGTGTGCGTGTGTGTGCGGTGTTTGTGGTTGCCTTTTTTCCGCCATCAAGCGTTGATTAAGCGAAGTTGGCTGCGGTAGATGCTGCCTCTCTCCCCCCTCTCTCTTACCTTCCCCTCCCTCTGTGCCTGCCTGACTCGATATCGCGTCAATCGTTTTGTTTGTTTGCCAAAAATTGACTTTGAGATGCTTTTGCCGCTGCCTCTGTCGCTGTCGCTGTCGCTGGCGCTGCCTCTGCCTGCCTGCCTGATTGATGTGCCAGATAGCGACAGTATGCAGAGGGAAGGGGGAGAGGGAGGGGCGTTGGTGACCATCCCCCCACGTAGGAAGAGCTTTTTTGGGTGGTGGTTTGCCGCTTTTGTTTTTGGCTTTGCTGTCGTTGTTGTTGTTGTTATTGTTATTGTTGTTGCCTGCATTTAACTGTTGGCTTCCTTTGGCCTTTTTGTTGCCATCGCCCGAGGGGACACATCACACACACACACACACACACACAAGAACAGGCTCTCGCTTGAAGCTGCCTAGCACAGAGTCTAGTCATAGACCGCTCTACCTCTCTCCCCCTTCCCTCGGCAGTAATTGATGTGTCTGCGCTGTTTTCTTGTTTTGATTCTACGCTTTCTTCTGCCTCTGCCTCTGCCTCTGCTTCTGCTTCTGATAGTGTCTTTCTCCTTCCCCCTTGCATGCTCTTCTATATTTGGTTCAGTTTGTTACGAAAAGGAACCACATCGATTTCGCATTTGATTGTCTACTAAGTGTGAGCCGTTTCAATAGACAGTGTATTCAAATCGTGTAACGAACCGGTTCAAATGGGAACACTTCTATATTACTGTACAAAGAGGAGCAAAACATATAGATTTAAAAGTGCGGAAAATTAAAAATATAATGGAAGGACTAAGTAAATAGTTGGGGAGGTGTTTAAGTTATCCAGATGTTTTGGCAAAGCCTTGTCGCTGTAGCCTTCCAATTTGTGCCCTAACTGTATGAAAATTGAGGTCTTTATGGAGTGTGGAGCCACGCACGGTCTGCCCTAGTGCGCAATTCTGCATTATCTGGATTCCAACTATAAGATTTGAATGCAATTCCCCAAGTCTGGATTCCATAAAGCCATATCGAAGCTATACAGTGCACACAGCTCTTTTGCATCTTAACGATAGAGTTCTCCTTCTATTCATAAGCACTACAGTCATGGGATGAGGCATGAACTGGTTCCAAAGTTCAGCACACAATGTACTTCAGTCGTGTCATGAGAATAGCAGCAGTTCGAATTGAAACAGCCTACATTGAATGTATGAAAAGCAATAAAAGGACACCGAACCGGTTCAAAGGAAGAACATATGAAGTCGGGAACTTGAGAAGTTGAACAACATCTTTTAAGTGTTTAAGTGTTTCAAAGGACACAATTGATTCAAACGAACAAGCACGCAGTGAACCGGTTCAAAAGTGAACCAGTCTCAGTTCGTAATCGCAGCTTCCGCTAAATAAATCTCACTCACTGGCGCTATCTGCCATTGCTCTCTCTCGCTTAAGCCGCTATATAATTGCGATCCAGAGGGGACCCTCTCCCTGTCTCTCTCTCTCTCTCTCTTTTCTCGTTCTCTCCCTCTCTCTCTCCAATTCTTGATGTCATCCACTCACCCCTCTGTGCCGCCATAGAGTCGATAATTTAATGGTCTGCCATTTAATCTGCATTGAATTTATTATCTCGGGAAAAAATTAATCTTGATATGTGGCCTGCTTATGGCGATGGCGATGGCGATGGCGCTGACAAAAATAGCTAAAAAGCAGCGACACAAGCACGCTGCCTCCCTTTGCCACTGCTCTCACCTCTCTCTCTCCCTGTCTCCCTGTCTCTCTCTCTCTCTCTTTTGCTGGCTTTGTTCGCTGTATATCTCATAAAAATTTGCAATTGCTGGCAACGCATCTGTTCGCCAAGTGTCTCTAAATCTTTTAAGAATTATTTAGTACACTTTTTCTTGCTGCCGTCGCTGCTGCTGTTCAGAAAACCACAACAACAACAGCAACAGCAGCAGAGGCAGCAAATGGTGGGTGATTTGCAGACAACCCCCAAGCAGAGGCGCAGTTTCAGTCCAAGCCTGACAATGTCACGCCAACAACAACAGCAGCAGCAGCAACAGCAGCAACAGCAACAGCAGCAACCACCAAGCTGTGCCTGACTGAGCCACCGTTGAGCCACCCTCGTGTTATTGCGCTACGCTTGCCATTGTCCGTCTTACCCTCCTACCCCGCCCCCGCCCCGCCCCCCTTTTCCTCTTGCCCAGGCAAGCATTCCCATTCCGTCTTGGCTCTTGGCGCCCTGCCAGCGCACAGTGGAGCAAGGCACGCAGCAAATGCTACGATGGAAACACAAAGTGATGTTGAAATACTATTAAACATAAATGAATATATCCTTTGTCTATATATATCCACTTGATCGAGAAGCATCTGAATTCTAACAATATTAGCTGATTTCCTTATAAACATGTCATGTTTCCTGTCCTGTTTATTGCAGTAAGCCAAATGATTAAAAAAACAATTCGAGTTTGCCCTTTTTTATATGGTACAGTACAGTATGATGTTATGTATTATATATTATTATATTATATATAATGGTACAGTATGATATTATATATATAATAATTATTATAGAATATATTATTATATTATATATATTGGTATAGTATGATATTATATACATAATAATTATGATATTTTATGTATAATAATTATTATATTATATTTTATAAAGTATAAAAGTTTAATAATCTAAAGTAGCAGTATTATCTGCTACCTCTACTTTTTAACACCTCTCTTGGCCGGACACAAACCAAAGCCTTGTCAAGCCCAGCGGAAGTGTCCGCACAAAGTAAACAAGATGGATGCGAAAAAATACATGAACGTTATAACGTAGAAAGAGTGTACGTATTTAAGGGGTTACGCTGTACAGAAATGTCAGTCATGGGAGTTTTCACTTTAAAGAGATGTTTGTTATGGAAGTTTTGACGATATATATACAATTTACAACGGAATCGTCTTCTTTAGTTAAATACATTGTTCGAGTCTTTAGTTCCCTAAATTCCCTGTTTTGACCCCCCGTTATTCACATGGGATCTCAAATCACTATCACTTGCACACCACGGTGACGAAAGGCTCCGTTCGCTAGCTCGCAAATTTATTATGTTATGTCTCCGGTTTCGTCCCGGGCGCCATCAGTGGGTTAAGGTTTCTTTATGTTGCGCCTGCCCGTGTGTGTATGTGTGTGTGTGTAATTGTTGAAGGGCATGACGGCCATAGAACAAGCCAAACGTAATACCAATCGCTAGTGCCACACCCCCCCCCACTCCTTCTCCACCACTGGCAACTTACCCTCGACTGACTTTGTAGCAACTTCAGCTTGGAGCAATTTCTGTGTCACTCGCTGTCGCTGTCGCAGTTGTTGCTGCCCGTTCTGGCCATCATTCAATTTTAATCAGCATGGCTAAATCTCGCCGGTCCAAGCAGACTGCTCCCAACCCCGACCCTGCCACCCTGCAACCCCCCCGGCCCCCCTCCATTCCCTGGAATTGAGCATCGAATTTGGCAAACAAAACACGCCGAAAAGGCGAAAGAGAAAAAGGGATTGCAAATAACGTAAATGTATGTTTTGTGGCCATAGACGTAGACGACGAACAAGTAGAAGAAGAGGAAGAAGAGGCACAAGAGGAACAAGAAGAGGAAACAGCAACAACAACTTATTTGTCAGCTGTTCTTTGTTGTTTCTGTGCGTTTTGCAATTGAAATGTTTGCGATTTGCTCATTTCTTTTATTTGCGGCTAAGTGAATCTTTATGCCCGACTTGCCTGCTGATATATCGTATATATACAATGTAGAGTATACAGTGAAACCTCTCTTGACCGGACACTAAACCAAAACAAAGTGTACGCCACAGAGCAACAATGTCGATCGAGATATATCTTAGAAAGTGACCGTTCTCAAACGGAGATACGCTGAAGAGAGGTGTCCGACAAGAGTCTTGTCCGTCAAGAGAGGTATTCGTTTTGAGAGCTGTCCGCAAAGAGAGATCTACGTCAAGAATAATAGAGATGACCGTCAAGAGAGATGTCCATCAGAAGAGGTGTCCGTCAATTAAGGTGCCCGTCAAGAGAGATGTCCATAAAAATAGGTGTCCGTCAAGAGAGGTGTCCGTCAAGAGAGGTGTCCGTCAAGAGAGGTGTCCGTCAAGAGAGGTGTCTGTGAAGAGAGGTTGCACTGTCTGCATACAGTACAGACTATGTAGCTACCTCCCTCCCCCTTCTCAGCTACCCATTCTCCCATTCACATTTGAATCCTTTTCATATTTGGAATTTGATGTTTCTCTTCTGATTTCATTTAACTGCTGACCCCCCTCCCTCTCTGCGACTACCACCGCCACTGGCCGATTTAAAGGAGACGCAACTTAGTCGGTACAGAGGTGTACAGGAATAAGGGGACAGGAGAGGGGAGAGGACTGCTGTCAAATCGACTGTGCACAAAGCGTTTTAAAATAGGGAAAGAGACGCAGAGAGAGAGAGAGAGAGTGGGTAGGGGGTAGCACACTCTACAGATGTGGACAATGAATACGATGAGTACATTCGTACATTCGCGAGTGCAGCTGACTGGAACAATGAGTAGAATAAAAGCGAAGTTCGCTCGAATATGAATGAGAACGAATGCAATAACCCACAAAGCACGAGTGCAAACTGTTCGTATCTTGCAATTGTTATCGAATATTCAATTAAGCACAGCGCATTTCGAATGAGTTCTGAATCGAAAGGAAACTCGGACAGCAGCGATGAATAAATAAATGAATCAATTGCAAAGTCAGTCTGCGTGTGAGTGTGCTGTGAATAGTGCAACAATTGAATGTAACAGCTCGAATCAATTCAATTTATTCAAACTGTTTTCTAACTGCGCCAGTTTTTCCATTTAATTTGCGCACACTCACACACACCCACATGTCGCTGCACTCACATGCTACTATACCACACACCCCACCCCCCTCACCCTCTGCACCCCTTCTACGCCCCTGGCCAGAGCTCACTCCCCTTAAAACACGCTGGCTACTTAACACTCGAGGCAAATTAGTTGCGCCTCAACTATAAATCAACACACACTCTCACACTAACACACATACACACACACTCGCTAAACAGCGTCTTTTTTACGTGCGAATGCGGATGTGAGTGCGGATGTGAATGTGAATATGAATGTGAATGCATGAATGCAAACTCAGCGACACATTCTCCTTCAGGCAAGTGTTGAGCTCCCTCAAGCAGCGACACAGAAATAACGACCCCCTCTCCACCCCTGCTGTCCCTGCTCTCCCTCTCCTTTTACTCTGTCACTCTCTGCATCCCTCTCCCCCCTATCCCCGCTTCCCCTCTTCAACACCCCTGTGCCAACCCTGTCGAATGCATAAAGCGCACGCACAATTGTGCAAATTGACAGATTTATAACGAAATGCAATGAATAACAGCATTATTCACAGTATTCACATGGCAGGGGAGGGGGTTGCGTGGACGGGGGTAACGGGGGGAGGGGGGATGGATAAGCCCATGTGCACAGGGTGCCAAGGGCGAGGGCGAGAATCGATTGAGCTGCCGGATTGCATCTTAGGCCGTAAGACTTTTAATGCCGTTATGCGGATCTCGATTTCAACAGGCGCCTTAATGGCCTCGTTCAGCTCACACACACACACACATACGCACACACTCGCACACTCGTAATCCCTGTGGCAGACTAAGAAATGGGGGCATATGTTGCTGCGCTGCGTTGCGTTCCCACAGCAGATGAAGACGATGATGATGATGAGTCCGAGTCCAAGTCCGTGTCCGAGTCTGAATCTGAATCTGAGACCGAATCCGGTATTACCCCAGTTTCAATTGCAGGCAAACCAACTTGAGGCAAATCTATGAAGTTCAATCAGTTTTAATTGATTCATTTCGGGGTTGAACCCGCCAGCGGTGCTGCGACCCGGCCAGGGGACGGGGGATGGAAGCAATGCCTCTCTGCTTTTGATGATGTTTTTGTTGTTGTTGTTGCTGCTGCGGTGGCTGTTAATAAATTTATTATCTTGGGAATATGCGAGTAGCTCTCACTGACTCCCTCCCCCCTACTTCCTCATACCCCCTTCCCCCTCCTTTCACACTCTCCTACTGTCAGCAGCGGAAATGCCTCGTTGATTTGAAATGGAGCCCTGGGCCTGCTTCTGCTATTGGGTCTGGGCCAGGCCGCAAATTTATTATGATGAAAGTTGAAAAGTTGAAATTGATGCTGCCAATGGGGGAATGGTGGAGGGGGGATTAAGAAGATTCTGAAGTGATAATAACGATAACGATAACAATAAGCGATAACATTCATGAAAACGTTTGCCTAACTCAGAGAGAAATAGACGACATAAATGCTTAGTAGATACCTGCATGAATGCATTCCAAAGTGCTTAATGAATCATTCATTAAAAGTAGGTTCCATTTTTGAGTACACAATGTAATAAATGTAAATGTATGCTGTAGTTTTGCTTGTGTTGACAGCTTGTGAACTCATTAATTTCCGTTTTGTACAGTAATAATGAGCTTAGTATTTTTGGGTGCAGGTACTGTACAGTGTTTTAAGTGTACAGTTTGTACTATATATATGGCTATATGGACTGAATAGCTGATAACTAACATGAGTTAAGGAATCATAAGTTGGCACATATAGAATCAACTAATTTGCACGTTATGCTTAAGTTATTGGCAGGTTAAATTTATTTCCAACTTAGTTTTGAATTCCAAATTGTATTTTAATCAATCAAAAACAGCTTTATAAAATGAATACAAAACAAACACAATATCGAGAACATATGTGAACATAAATGAAATTTACAAAAATACAAAAATATTTGAATCCTCTTCTTTATACTGCACTATACTATATTCATTATTAAGAATAAACTTTAATAAACCTACCTGCAACTAAAACATGTTAACCGATTCTTGGATACATTTCTTTAGGGAACTGTCTCTCTCTATAGTACATTACACAAGCATTCCAAGTGGAGGGGAACAATTTCTAAATCTATACATATATCAACATATATATTATGTACACACATACATTGTATTCTCTTCAATTATTGCAAAAAAAATTAAATGTGATAACTGATATCTTTAGGAAAGGTAAACACAGTGTCCCTTCTCAAGGGCACTTCAGTGCTGTAAGATCTTAATCTATATATAAACATATATATTGGGTATATAGTATTATCTGCATTGTATTCCTGCTCGATGATTTCGAAAAAAATGAAATGTATTAACTGATATCTTCTAGAAAGATCAAAAGAGTGTCCCTCAAGGTCTCAAGGGCACTTCCGTGTTGTGAGATCTGTCGAGAACAGAGTTGAACTTAATTCTAATCTTCGCTGATTCTTGGATTCCTTTCTTTAGGGAACTCTCTCTCTCTATATATATTACACAAGCATTCCAAGTTGAGAGGATATTGTTCTTAATCTATATATCAACATACATATATACTATGTGCATACAATTATATAATATAAAATAAATGAAATGTGAAAATTCATATCTATGAAGATAAAAAGAGTGCCTTGAGTTCCTTCTCGCTGCACATCTTGCATAGCTACGCCTTCTTGGGTCTGAGGATCTGTTTTGTGTTAGGATGAACCCCTTACTCACCATAACAATGCTCCATTTCTTGCATAGGTGACGCAGCGCTTTTTTGTAGCATCACGGCTTCATGGTCCAGAAGTTCTTTTTGGGTTTCGCCCCGGTGGCCATGGTGACTGCTGTTGCGCCAGTTCCCGATCCGGATGCGGAGCCCGATCCCGTGGCGGAGACAATCGAGCGTCCAGAGGCGCGTTGCTGATCTGCTGAGCAGCGACGCGGATAGCTGAAGGGCGACATTGAGCTGCTGCTGCTGCTGGCTGCGATGGGTGCATCTGGCATGCCCATTCCCATGCTCATGCCCATGTTCATGCCCATGCCTCCCATGCCCATGCCCATGGGCATGCCCATGCCTCCCATGCCCATGCCCATGCCGGCAATGCCCTGATCCTCGCCACAGCTGGCCATGCTGCTCTTGGAGGTGGATGTGCCCGACGCCGTTGAGCTGCGGCAGCTGCGCAGGTTGTGTGGCAGCGTGTGTGTGTGTGTGCCGCCATTCTGGTTGCCCTGGGCATGCATAGCTATCAGGCCGGCATTGTGCTGGCCATGATGACTGTGGCTATGGCTGTGGCTATGGCTGGTGGGCGTGGCCGTCTTGTAGTAGCGCAGACTCTCGTTGTAGCTGGCGCCGCTGCTGCTGCCGCTGCCACTGAAGCCGCTGTCCAGGTCGCCCTCGTCGAACTCCGGGTTGATGCAGCTGCTGTGCGCATGATCCTTCAGCTCCATGCTGTTCAATGTGCTCGACAGATTCTCCAGGCTGGCGTGCGAGGCGGAGCTCGAGTTGGATGCCGCGCTGGCCGCAGCGCCGCCCAAGAGGCCGCCGCGTCGTGGTCGTTGGCCACTCGCGAGGCTCTTGGCTTGCGCGGAGGACGACGACGAGGATGAGCAAGTGGCGCCGACTGTGCTGCCACCGCTGCCACTGCCACCGCTACCAGCACTGCCACTGCCGCCGCTGCCGCTGGCCAAAATCTGCGCCTCGTGGGTGATGACATCGTTGGAGCCGATGCCGCTAGTGGGTCCAACGTGGCTGGGACTGATGTCCGGTGGCGTGGGGGGCATAATGAGTGCCTCCAGGGACAAGTTGAGTTCGTCGAGCACCCGGAAATGATTGTGCTGGACGCGACGCAGCTCCTCCTTGACATTGCCCGCCCCCGAGGTGGCGATGCGGTTGTCCGAGAGCACCTTGCGTATCTTCTGGTCACTCACCTCCTCGTACAGGTTCTCTGTGGTGCCGTACCGGGTCGTGTAGGTGTGCCTGTCGCGCTCCTCGGCGCTGGGGGACGACGATGTCGATTGGCCGCTGTGCGACGACGACTTGGAACGGAAACTCTTGGCGAGCAGCGCCCGTATCGAGTTGCGTGGCGGACTCTTCGAGTGGCCGTGGTGCGCCAGGCTGCCCGCCTGGCCCCCCTGGGCGGGCACATTTGTATGGCATTTAGCTGCGCCCGGCTCGTAGTAGGCGTATGAATATACATGGTTGAAGGGTGCTGCGGCGGCGGCGCCACCACTTGCACCACCAGCAGCTCCCAAACCGCCAACGGCACCCCCCATTGCGCCTGCTCCTGCTCCAGCTGCCACTCCCAGACCGCCTGCGCCTCCTACCGCTCCCACTGCTCCTGCTCCACCATTGTAGGCGACATGCAGCGAGGCTGTTGAGGCTGTCGCCCCGTGCGAAGGCGTGGCGCTGCTGCTGCTCGGGGTCATGACGCCCGCAGCGAAGCCGTAGTCCAGCGAGGAAGTCGACGACGAGGACTGCGTGTTGGTCGTCGGTTCGAAGCGTTCCATGGTGGCGGCGATGTTCTTGCGCGACCACTTCACCTGCAAAGAGGAAGAGAAACGATTAAGCTGATGCGATTGATTTGACTTAAGCCGATTTGCAACCGACTTGCAACTTTTAAACCGATTGCCGCCACTTGCAGCAAAAAGCCTGTGAATGTTCTGCGTAAAAAACGTTAAAATTGTCAGTTACAAACATCTGTTAAGCTGACGACCTCCACAAAGTGCAATCGAAACATCGTTTAACGAGCTATCGATTGATCGTGCGATGCGCAACAATGCAGTCGATACATCGTTCAATGAAATATCGACTAATTGTGAATGCCGCAGCAAAAGTGTTGCCAACTATTGCAGCAACACATTGCAAATGCCACGTATTTTAAGGAACTGACCAACAAGTACAAATGGTAAGTTAAAATATATCATATTTAAATAAAATTTGTTATTGTCTGGCAACTCTTTGAAAATACACTTTCAACAATAATGTTGACGTAATCGAAACATCGCATAAATGTAAAAATTATCGGTTGATCGTGAACGGCTCATGAAAAGTGTTGCCAACCATTAATAGAAATACCATTAGGGAAATGCAAATATATCGAATTGAATTGTAAATTGTTTTTAAACTGATTATTTACCTGCTGCTCCACATCCATTTTGTGATTGCTCCGCCGGCTGTGACCGCGACGTCGTCGCTCCGTGAACGCTTCGCCGTGATTGCCCTGCAGCAGCAGCAGTTCGCCATTCTGCTGTGAGGACGAGGACGGCGGCGTCGGCATGCAGAACTCGATGCTGTCCATGTCGTCCGGGAAGATAAGATCACCGCGATGTCCATGATGATGACCCATTGTTGAGGCGCCATGATGACCGCTGCCCAGGCCCAACGAGTGTCCGTGTCCGTGTGGGTGCGACATGTGCCCACCGACGCCAGCATGACCCGCGTGACCATGTCCGTGTCCATGACTATGCCCACTCATGGTCAGCTGATTGCGCTGCAGATGACGCATCGAACCGTGTCCGGGTGCACTGTGCACGGCCACCGAGGTGGTCTGCCCGGTTAGCTGCTGCTGTTGCTGCTGCTGCTGTTGATGCTGTTGCGGCGGCGGATAATCCGCTGGTGGCGGTGGCGCAAAGCTGGCGAATTGTGGCGACGCACAGCGATTCTGATACTTCGATGCGGAAGCAGCTGCGGCAGCGGCGTTGCTACCAGCGCTGGCGCTGGCCGGATACATTTTGTTGCTGTTGTTGTTGTTGTTTTAGGTGGACGAAGGAAGATTCTCCGTATCGGATTCTGTTTCTGCGCCGACGTTGAGTACTCTCAGGCACGGCCAAGACGCATCATCTGCGGAAGAAAAAGACAGAGAGTAATGCGTGAGAGATTGTGCGAGAGAGAGAGAGAGAGAGAAAACAAAGCCATTAATCAGCGTTGGAATTGAAAGCGTTACGAATGCCCATGCGGGCGGACGAGTAGGAGTAGGAGGTGCGGAAGGGATGAGGGGCAGGAGGGTGTCGCAGACACATGACTGACATGCCATGCCAAAATCCCACAAATAAAAGCTGGAATTATGAGCTTTGCCCGGCACTGCAGCAGCAGCACAAGCAACAGCGGAGGGAAGCGGGCAACGCCAACTTTCCGATCCCAATCCCAATTTATTTATGCGACCGCCAAACAAAACATTGTTGCCCCCACAAACAACAAGAGCAGCAGCAGCAAGAGGACCGCAACAACACGCATGTAAAACATTTGGCGTTGGCATGCCAAGTCCCAGTTTCGAGTTGCCCATTCCCAGTTGCCCGTTCCCAACTCTCCAACTCCCGACTGCCAGTTCTCAGCTCGACCACTCGACGAATGCCATAAAACAGCATTAAAGATATTAACAGCCACCGAGCGAAGGCAAACTTCTATGCATACCCTACAAGTTGCCAGCTGCAAAGGGGGTAGTTGCATGCAGGCAGTCCCTTGAAGTATAAGATTGAAATTCCAGAACAAGAAATGTGCAACAATAGGAAAGTACCTTCTCGAAATTAAAGAGATAATGTTAATCAGTCCAGGAACAATCTTAGAACTCATAAGAAAATCTGGTCTGATAATGGAGCAGGAGTACAATATATAATATCTTTTCGTGATATTATTAAATAATATTAACACACTAAATGATATTATATTATCATATACCATAATTTATTAATTATATTTTGTAATTTGCTAGATGTAACATATTGTACTACAAACTTAAATCATATTCTCTCCTGGAAATAAAGTTAAATTTTAACCGAATTCCAAGCGTTATTTTAACGCAGTTCAGTTCACTTTTACTTGATACAAAAACTACCAATGCCCAAGGGATTTCTAAAAATTTGGTTGCGATCGGATCATTAACATAGAAGTTATTTTTGAAATCGTTATTATGAAACCGTTTTCGAATCACCACCTCAAAGTATGCAACACAAACTACCCAAAACGTAGAAGTTATACATATATTGTATATTATTTTGTCATGTGGGTAGCGGGTATATCACAGTCTAGCACTCTCGACTGTAGCTTTCGTGCTTGTTTCTATTCTTTCTGCAACCCTCAATATGCATTTTTGATTTTGTTTCTACTTTTTCGTAATCTCCTCGATTTTAGTGATTTTTCTTGCTAATTTTGAGTTAAGCGGAACACAAGCAAATCATAACTAAATTATTTTTACTAGTTTTGTTCACATATGAACTCGTATATACATACTAAATGTAGTTTCTGTGCTGTAGTTCTCTGAATAAGCAGACTAACTTCTAAATCAGAACATCAGACATTATAAGGGCAAGTACATTCAAGAGTATTCCCTCTTACTTATATACTTTCTACACTATTTTCAATTGATTTCATCTAATTTGTATTAAATTCTTTTATACAGGGTATTTCGCCGTCATCAACTCTGTGACGCGTCGCTCAGGCACTTTTGTTTTTACACTCGCGCTCGCTTTGTGCGTGTGTGACTGATAGCAGAGCCGAAACTGAGATCCGCGCGCTGTCTTCGTCTTCCTCCCAATTCCCTTCCTTCCTTTCCCCCCTCTGTTCTTGTAATCCGCTCATGCTGGCCACCCACTTTTATGAGCGTGACCATAAATCAATCAGAGCAAAGTGAAGGCGCGCAGTGGACTGTGGCCACTGCCAAAGACGAAGGCGGCTAATCCTCGTAGCCAGGCAGCGTTGCAGCGACGGAGACGCAAACTGAGGCAGAGCCTACTGCCGCTGTTGCTCAAGGCCCTGTTGCAAAGGCTGCAAATTTTATCCAGTCTGGCCTTAACTTTGCTCAGATTTCAGTTGGCATTTTCCATTATTTTTCAACGTTTTTTGTGTTTCGTTTGCATCTTCTTCTTCTATTTGTGATGCTTCTACATTTCGATTTGAATTCACAGCAATAACGAACTACAAACAACGAAAATTGCAACACCAACAGCAACAACAACGAGTAAAACTAGCAATCATTTTTCTCCCACGCTGATTGATATATCAAATTGATAGGCGAGTGAGAGAGATGGAGAGAGCGAAAACAGGCTGGCTAAAATATTTAGTGTTGCTTTTTTTTATCATGCAGTTAGCAACCCTACACCATCCCCCTCCCTCCCTTACACTTCTTGCACTCTTCATTCGTTTGCTAACTGCGTTCGCTCTGTCGAATTTGCTTCTCTTGTTAGCCACGTTGTTTTTTAGCTTTTTATACCCTTCGACCATTGAAAATGGTCAAAAAAGGGTATACTAACATTTGTGCAAATGTATGTAACAGGCAAAAGGAGGCGTGGCAGACCCCACAAAGTATTTATGTATATTCTTGCTCAGGATCACTAGCCGAGTCGATTGAGCCATGTCTGTCCGGATGTCCGTCTGACCAGATGAACACACAGATCTCAGCTATTATAAACGCTAGAGACACCAAATTTGGAATGAAGGTTCCTATATACTCGGCGCACATCAAGTTAATTTCAAATGTTGGATGCCACGTCCACCGCCCCCGCAAATCACTAATTTAGTTTCTAAACTCGATTTGTAAGCGTCGCAAGAAATATATAACTTTCTAACTTCAACATTTACTAAACTGATAGTTATATCTACTTATTCTTGAAATTACAATCGGATCGGACAATAAATACAGAAGTTATTCAAGAAAGTATGAGCATGAAATCAAGGCTAACAAGGGATGCGGGCGAGCGCGAGCGCCATCTGTCGAGAATCATTTGAAAGTATGTTCATATTAATATGTGTACGAATTAAACAAATTAAACTATATCGAAACATAAGTCGAAGGGTATCCCACTGTCGCATGCCGCGCCACTGTTGCTTTTCTTGCTGGTTTTTTATGTTGTTAGCTTTTTTTTGGCCATGTTTCCGACTTCGATGTTTTTTTTACCAGGGCACTTTTTTTCTGTTTTAGACGATTGCATTGCACATGCAAATTTTAACGAGTTGTTTGTGGTCTTGTATAGACGCCTGCCACAGCAACAACAATTGGCGTTTATTTGCAGGCAACATTTTGATTTGGCTGATTGAGTTTGAGAGGTGGAGGCAAAGCTAGGAAATAAATGAAATAACAGGCCAGAAATAGCCAAAACTTTAGCATCGAAATGAATATTTCAATTATGTTTGAAAAATAAATTAATAGAAAAATACGTCGATAGAGACATCGCCAGATGGAGGCATGTACTGTACATGAATCTATGTATATGTACAAATATATGGTATATATATATATATGTATATATATATACATATATGTATACTACACATACCGAAAACAAATGCCTGTGGAACATTCTGTGCTAAATGGCAATTCAAAATTGAAGTGGAGCGCGCGACAATTTAACTGAAGGATTTGCAAACACAAATATTTTGTATAATATAATATAGTATTTGTGTAACATATAATATAATATAATATATATTTTTGTACATGGCTAAACGACCTATTTTTGTGTATATATAAATGTATAGTTGTTTAAATATATAAATATACACATAAGACTTTAAATAGCTTTGAAATATATAAAGATTAAAGAAAGATTAAATCGACTGTGGTCTTTCTACTTTTATTTAAATTCTGTTAAAAGTGTTGCGTATCATATTTAAAGTCTATTTTGCAACACTATTTAGCTTAGTCAATTAAATGTGTCTGTCCTTTGGCTATGGAGAATGCTCAAACAGGGCATAGCAACTTTGTAAGTAAAATGCAGGAGTAGGCGTGGTACATCCCACAATGTATGCATATACTTCCCTTACATGCTTGCTGACTCAGCTGTCTGTATGAAAGGCTAAATTGGCAAGATGGTTTCCCTTATTTCCTGAGCAAATAAAGTTGATTTTAAATTCAAAGTGCCACGCCCACCGCCCACGCAAATCAATAATTCAATTTTTTTGTTTGATTTTTAAGCCACGTGTAAAAGATACAACTCTGTGACTTTGACATACTTAGTTGACTAAAGTATCTACCATTCATTGAAATTTCAGTCCGATCGGAAGTTATTCAAACCACTTTGGAGGGGAGCACGTGCCTGCATATGTGTGTGAGAGTGAGAAAGCAAGAGCCAGCAGAATACTTTATCTTTGGTTATTGTTTGTGTATCTGTTAAGAGTTTTCAAAACAGGACGAGATACCTTTGTGCTGTGAGTCTCGCCCAACTATGTATCTATTTTTTTTTTTTTACAAATTTCAGCAGCTTTAATTGTTATAGGTGCTTGTAAAATAATTGAGAAGTGAAAGTGAAGTGTGCAGAATTATGCTCTTAACTCTCTCTCATTATTTACAATAAAATAAGCTCTTGCCATTTAGTATTTTACAACACTGTTTTTGTTTAAAGCTGCCTTATCGATAACCCTTTTGCAGCTGCTTTAGCTGGCATCGCCTTGACTCAGCTTGGATCTGTCGCACAGCAACCACGCCCCCTTCTGCTGTATGGGCGTTAGTGTGGAGTAATTTGCCACAGCTGCAGCTGCAAGTCTGTGCCTGCCTCTATCTCGCTGCGTATCTGAGATTATGTTTCAGTCTGAATTTTGCATCGTTTCGTATGTTACGGGCGGGCAACAGGTTTGCCAGGCACAGCTCATTAGGCTCAGTCGTGCCAGGCTGGTAGAGTATCTGTTGCTGCCACTCCCTGTGGCACCCTCAACCCTGCCCCTCGTGGCAGTGCGGCTCATTAACACATTTTGTGCATGTTGCACATCATTAGAAGCCTCTTGGCTTGTCTCTCTCATACGAATAGAAGCTGACGCTGACGCTGCGGCTGAAGCACTGTGCGGCATGTGGCATGTGGCATGCGGCATGTTTCATTATTTCGGACAATGCTTTTCCGGCACGTGGCACACAGCAAGCACCCCCGCAAGCCCCGCAGCAGCAACCGCCCTCCTCCTTCACCCTTCACCAGCCTTTCCCTGTCACTGCCTGCGCTTGCCTTTCGTTTTCATTGATGTCAATGTCAAGTGAAGCTATTCATTTGTACATTCATTCCCACACACACACTCACACACGCACTCACAGACACACAGACACACACGCACTCACAGACACACGCACACCGTCAGTCATGTGCTCGTTCCTCGCTGCCTTGAGCTCTTTTGCATCGTGCATATGAAAATTGGCCAATTTGGAAATCCATTCTATTGCCCCAGTACCCATCCCACCCCCTCTTGGACCTCCTCCACCCCTTAGCGCATCCGTTTGGGGGCTCAGGAAAAACGGAAACGTAAGCCCAACCGAACCGAAACGAGGATCGGCAGTGGCAGGCAACGTTCCATTTCGTTTTGTGGCACGCAGTTTGCTCGCAGACATGCTGCCACATCCTGCTGCTCCTTCTGCTGCAGCCTCTTCACGTAATGACTTTAATTAACATGCAGCTGATGGAGCTATTGCGTTGGCCATGGCTGTAGCTGCCTGCCATGCTTGCGGTGAGCGAGGAGTGCCTGCAGTACCTCCTGCTCCCTCTTCCTCTGTCTCGCTCTGGAAGTTTCGCCACAAAGAGGGGGCTGTGAGGGGTTAGGGGGCACACGAAATGTGTGCCACAACTTGGTACAACAACAACAGCAAACAAAGTGCAGACAAAATTCGCGAATAAGTGTATGACGAGTGAATCAGTTAATGAGTGACTGAGTGAATGGATGAGTGAGTTAATTAGTGGGGGATTTAGTGAGTATATGAGTGAATGAGTAAATTAGTGACTGAGCGAGTGAGTGACTACATCAGTGAGTGAGTAAATCAATGAAGAGTGAGTGAGTCAATGAGCGAGTGAGAAAATAAGAGACGGAGTGAGTGAATAACTAACTGAGTAAGGGAGTGAGCGAGTAATACAGTGAGTGAGTGAATGATAGTTTACTCAGTGAGTACATCACTGTGAGAGTGAATAACTGAGTCAATAAGAAGTGTGCGAATAAACGAGTGAGTGAGTGAGAGAGTAAATGAGTGATAGAGTCAAATAGCGAGTCAGAAAATAACTGAGTGAAAAAGTAAGTGAGTGAGGAAATAAGTTAGTCAATAAACGAAAAGTGAACAAGGAAATGAGTGAACGAGTGATTGAATAGATGTGTAGGTATATTAGAGAGAGAGAGTGAGTGAGTAAAATTATTGTGTGAATAAATAAATGAGAGACTTAGCAAGGGAGTGAGTTACAAAATAGTGAGTAAATCAATTAGAGTAAGTAAGAAAATAAATGAGTGAGGGAGCAAGTTAATAAGTGAGTGAGTCAATGAGAGACTTAATTGGTGAGTAAGTTAACGAGTGAATAAATCAGTGAGAGAATGGGTGAGTAAATGAGTGAATAAGTAAATGACTGATTGAAAAGTAAAGAAGTAAATAACTGCGTGAGGAGAAAAAGCAAAAGAGAGATGGCGAGTTGAAGACAATGCAGGCATTCTAAGGCATAATTAGGAGTAACTCATGATTGCTTCATATGCCACTCATAACGGGTATACAAATCCATTAACTAAAAACTATACTTAGCGCACACCCTATACACACTGATCAAAGTTACAATTCCCCTAAGAAAGACCCAAATTTATTATATGTATAAATATCTTGAGAAATCAACGTAATATACATATGTACATCCCCCCACCCATACAATTAATGAATTTCAATGAATTTAAATAATTCTCTCTCCCTCCACTTCTTTTTGAGCTAATTTACCTGCACATACTCTTTGCAGACACTGTGACAGCAGCAACAGTAGCAAAAGCAGCCGCAAAACCCAGAAAAAGCTAAGCAAATCCTTTCACAGCATCGCGATATCTTCTCAAGTCGAAACACACAAAAATGTACGACAGACACACACACATGCTTGGTAGGGAGAAAAAAAAAAGGGAAAAGAAAAGCGAGGAAAAGCGAAGGAAAGAGGGAAAAGCAATGGCAAATCTAACCAAATGCCAACACAAATTTTGTTTGCGCTTTATATTAGGTTGACAAAAATCAACACCAGCACGGATGAGGGGAGCATGGAGAAGACGATGCTGGCAAGGCAAGGCGAGACGGGGTGAAGCTGCTTCTTCGAGGCTGTTCTTCAATCAGAAGTCAGCGAGGGATGGGACGAGGGGAGACGGGGTCGGTGAGGCTACAACCGAGAGATTTATGTGGCCAAAACCGCCCACATACATAACAAGCATGAAGGAGATGTGTGTGACAGAGTGTTGTGGAGGGAGGGATGTATATGTGTATGTGTGTGTGTGTGTATGTGTGTGTGTGTGTATGTGTGTGTGTGTGTGTATGTGTATGTGTGTTAGCTGTTTGTCTTTTGCAAATGTTGGCAATATTTTGCGGTAAAAGGTGAATTTATTAGCACTCCCCACGCAGTCGGACGAGGCCCAGGCTCGTCTTTCCTTCAAATTATGCTCACCATATGTCTGTCTTCTATATTCTCTCTCTCTCTCTCTCTCTCTCTCTGCCTCTCTCTGTCTTGCAGTACAACTCTTTTTATTGTTTCTCTAGTGACTTGGCCAGCAATTTCAGGTTTTTTCTCTCTCAGTTTATTTCAATTTGCTTTTGCTTTTCCAGCTTGGTTTTATGCGTATTTTTCTTGGACTTCATCTGCGGTCTGTCTGTCTGTCTGTCTGTTGGTCTGTTGGGGTCTCTGCATCTCGCTACCCATACCCCTTCCCCTTCCCCTTTTCCGCTGCCCGTTGCCCTAATTCTTAGGCGCTGCAATTTAAAACACATTTTCGGGGATTAAAATCTTGACAAATCATAAACAAAACGTCGCCCTCGCCGTCGCCGTTGCCGTTGCCGAGGCAGCTGCACGGCCTGCACGAAATTACAGATACATTTGTATCTGTATCTGTATCTCTTTTTGTGCCTATGTCCGTCTCCGTCTCTCCCTTCCCTTCTCCTCTTCTTCTGTCCGTCTTTCTGTCTGCTGACTGATTTACTTCGCCCAACAGCAACAACAAAAAGACAGGCAGAGCCAACCGCAGACAATGACAATAAAATGCCACACAGATGAGATGCATATCAGCAGGAGGGAGCTGGAGAAGGGCAGCAGCAATGCGGGGAAGGGAGACGGGGGGAGAGAGAGCGAACATTACGTGGAAAATCGCTTAAAGCTGCCCAAAAACTTTACCCAACGACGTCGACGACACTTTATGAAATAGAAAATGAAAATCTTCACTTTACCAGCCCAGGGGCAGGGAGGGGGGGAGGAGGGAATGTGGAGAAGAAGCAGGAACGGGGAGGGCGAACAGCTTCGTAAGAGCCACAAGAGATACGCATCTCTCGGATCGTTGCTCTTGAATTTTTAAGCCGATTTCTGGTTGACTTTGCAGCGACATAAAATACAATAAAACTGATATAAAAAGCGGCTGCCATCGCTGGAGCTGGAGATGGAGCTGGAGATGGAGATGGATCTGCCGCTGCTTGGGTGACAACATGCAATGGGAGATTGAGTTGGAGCTGGAGATGGAGACGCAACTGACAACGCTTTCACGACGCATGTCAATGTCGACATTTTCAAATTCCAATAAGTTTCTCTTAAGTTTAATAAAATGGAAAAATAAACAAGCAAAGAAGTGTATGAAGGGGCAAGGGGAAACGGCAGAGGGCAGTGGCCAGACGGAGGGAGGAAAAGGGAGGGAAATGTATTGCAATTGGCTTTCGCCGAAACTTACCCAATCCAATATCCAATAGTTCAGATCTTGCCAGCTCAATTCCGAGTTTGAAAAGCTGTAATCAGACATAGAGAGAGAGCGAGAGGGAATGAGTGAGTAAGTGAGAGATGATTTAATTAGCATATGCATATTTATAGCACACACTGTAAGCGACAAAGACAGACAGAGAGAGCGAGAAGGGGAGTGGGACAGAGAGGGAGAATCACAGAATGAAAAGCCATCAATGCGAAATCAAGTTGCATGCAACATAGCAAAGGAAATTGAGTTATTTAATTATGCTGTGTATGTGTATATCTATGTGTATGTCTATGTGTGTGTGTGTGTCTGCATCTGGCAGTGGCAACCAACCCATCTCAAAGTGCCAACTGTCCGGCAAGTTCTGCAACTATCCCCAAACTCGACTCGCCTCGACTCGATTCGAAATTGCACACGCAATTAAAATGCTTCTCCTTCTTGGGTGCCCCTACTGGAGTTACATCTGCAGTTGGAGTTGGAGCTTATCTCAATTAGTTTGTGATACCATTTGCAGTATCGGAAACTCAATTCAATACATAAATCTCTCGATTGTTTTGCATTCCATTATTATTGTGCATCGCCACTTAGGAGTAAATTGTGTCAACTTTTCCCCATTGTTCTTGGGAAATTGAAAACAAAATTTGGCTAGCTTAATGCAATTATAAGAATGCATTTTCAGAAGCTACCCGATACTTGATGAGGCAAGTACAAGTACTTGTATCTGCCTATCACTTGACCATGACATACCTAGCTACGGTTTAAGACGAAGAGATTAGCAGACTATCAAGTGATACCACAATTACCTTTGAACTAGTTCCTCAAAGGTGCTACCTTAATCATAAGCAGGAACTACTCAAAAAGAGTCACATTAAACTAGTTCCTTAAAGGCGCCATATTCATCTTAAAAAGTGTTCCAAAAGAGTCACATTTGAACTGGTTCCTTAAAGATGGTACATTCATTTTAAGAACTACTCAAATAGAGTCACATTTAAACAAGTTCCTCAAACGTGCTACCTTCGTCGTAAGCAACAAGTTAACTAAAGGCGCTATATTCAGCTTATGAAGTACTCAAAGGTGCGACATTCATAATAAACAACAAGTATTTAGTGAGTGATGTTCTGAACAAGTACCAAGGCACTAGTTCTACTACTACTACTCCTAAAAGAGTTTACCGAATCTCTTTAAAATCCTTGGAACTATTTCTATTTGTTCTATTTGGAACTAAATAGATTATAGATTATTTCTTTGAATGTGTGTAATTAAGACTTTGCTTGAACTAGTTCCCCACATTCTCACAGAACGCTCAGGTCGAACTAGATCCTGCTTTGAAGAAGAGATTGAGCCGCATTGGGCTAATAAATTTCTGGTAAAATAAGTTCATGGAAACAATAAAGCACTCTAGGCAGGCACAAAGACAGGAATAGGGAGGAGGGGCAGAGAGAGCAAAAAGCCAAGTAAAGCTCATAAAAAATGCCAGAGCAGACCGCAGAATGCTCGTTTCGATTCGAGAGAGAGAGAGAGAGAGAGAGAAAGAGAGAGAGGTGGCAACTCTTTAAGCTGCTTTAAAAACTCGCACACAAAAGGCAACGCTTGGCAATACTTTTGCCTTTTGATATATGTGGCAGCTTTACACGGGTGCAGGGAAGAAGTAGGGCAGAGGTAGGGAAGGGGCGCCACAACGTCCGAGTGCGAGTGTTGAAGTTGCAGTTCGAGGTAAAGTCAAACCTCGCAAGAGAGGTAGAAAGAGAGAGAGAGAGTGAAATGTTTTAATTGAGCGACTCTTGCGGGAAAAGGGTTCGTTAGGCGAGGGGGGATGGTTGGGGGGGGGGCTGGTGGAGGGAATAAAGACTCGAGCTAAAAGTGTTCCATTTTATTATATAAAATAGAATTGAATAAAATTCACTTGGCAGTTGTGAAAAGTGAAAGCATTCCATAAAGGAAACCAACGAGTGCCCCAAGCGAATGAGAGAGGAGGCGATAGGAGAGCAACTGTAGGGAGAAGAGAAACAGGCGGGGGGGGGGGGGGTGGTTCGGTGTGGCGGGTCGAATCTAGGACAGGGCAATGGCAATGGCAATAAAATAAAATAGAATTTTAAACCACAGGCAAACGTGCGTTATTCATTTTTGAATTTATAACACAATTGGGAGACTGTCGTGCCGCGTGCGAAATGCCAAAGGAGCTGAAAGGACGACTTGCCAGCAGATTCACATTCATATATACTATATATATGTATGAGTGTGTGTGTGTGTGGGGAAAAAAGGAGTGAAATGCGCAGCAAAATAAATGCGTGCCTCCTGCGCCGTGTGTGACACATAAAAATAGAAATAAATAAGACTTCCAGATAAAGAGAGAGAGAGAGAGAGAGAGGGTGGAGGGGAAAAAGGTAGAGAGAGGGGGGAGGAGTGTGTGAGTCTGTGCGCCTTTCGTGTGGGTTACTCTTCTTGGGTAGCAGCAGCAGCCGCAGCCGCAGCCAGCAAGCAAAAAGGTTGCCAGTCAAAGGAAATCGTGTTGTGGCAAATGTGACAAGCCAACGTTGTTGCGACTCTCCAACAACACCCTCTCCCCTCCCCACTCCCCACTACCCTGCTACCTTTGCATTGCTTTGCAAATGACGCGAGTTCACAGCAAATTGACAAAAATGTCTGAAGAAAGCAAAGCCAGCGCAATGAGAATAACCCACCACGATAATAAACATCATAATGATCATAATCAGAATAATGAGCGCACACAGACACATCTGAACGAGACAAGAACGACAAGAAGGTCTCTGCAATGTGTCAGCCAACGATGTATGTTTGTCTAGGGAAAAGATTCAAAGATTCCACGATTTGAATGTCAACTTTAAGGAGATTCGAGTCTGAGTGTTGCTTGAGGTGGTTGAGTGATGAATAACCTGAACAAGTCTATAAGATAATACTTGAATAATGATAGATGAGAGGTGATAGATGAGGTGAACTAGTTCCGCAGCAAAGGCAGTTAAAGCGGATATAGGTACCCTTTGGTATGGCAAGGGATTGTTTGTAAATGAATTTACTTAGAAAATGACTATATGCTGAGAAGAGAGAATTCCTTATAAATCTGCTTCTTTGGTTCCTCACTAATTGCTTAACTAAAACTCTTTCGTTATTATGAACCAGTTCAATAATGATAGATGCGACCTAGTTGAACTAGTTCCGGAGCGAAGGCAGTTAAGGTTACATAGGTTCCCTTTTGGAATGGCAAGGGATTATTTATAAATACATTTACTTCTAAAAGAAGAAGAAGTATATACAGTATTTTATCAACAAGAACTTGTTCCCGAACTGGTTCAATAGAGAATTTCATATAAATCTCATACTTTTCCGCAAGAAGGACTTGTTTGTACACTAAAACTCTTTCCTATGTAATTTAGGGAGACTAGACTTGCTCTGCGAACTGGTTGCGCTAGGTCAAAACATAGTAATTGGAACTCGACTCTCAATTCTCGCCTACTTCAATGACTCACTCACTCACTCTCTCTCTCGCTCTCTTGCTGTCTCTATCTCTGTCTCTCTGCCTCTCTATTCATGCAGGGCCTCCCGGTTAGAGCTGAGGCAACCTGATACTGTTACAAATTGCCAAGTTTGCTGCCCCTAATCAATTGTCAATTGTTGTCCAATGATCTGAACTGCAATAATCGTCAGGACAACCGAATTTTGAAGTCCCACAACTACACTGTTGAGGTGTGAGTGGGTATGGCATGGGAGGATGGCAGTCAGCAAGAAGACCCACAGAACCCTTTTTAATTCAAGCCAGCCATGAGTCACGTGCAGGCAGGACGACAATGTCCTGCGCCTGTTTACACGCAGATAACTCGAGCCCTTCCCAGAGGCCCCAGACAAAATTAAGCATACATAACATGGCATTTTCATATGCTCTCTCCCAGCGAGTGGCCACAATAGACTAGGGTTGGGGGTACCAGAGTAGCAGGGTAGCTGGGTAGCAGGGTAGTCGCAGCTCGACCTGAAGTATTCACTTTCAAAGGGTGCGCGCACTCGTTTTCGTTTCTTTCCAGTACAATCAACCAAGACGATGACGACGACCAAGACGACCTTGTAGCGAAAAGTTATTGACTGCACACACACACACACAGAGGGAGAGAGAGACGCGAACACATGTATGTTCATGTGAGTGTGCAAATATGTGTGAAATTTATTTGCCACAACCCGAGACGAAGCCGGAGCCCCGTGCACGGATCCGCATCCGGGCGGTCGGGCAACCCTTTCGGTGTTTTAGGCAAGGGTTGCTACCCTCCGCTCCGCTGTTCAACTTCGATTACAGCCCCCAACATTTGTTGTTTAAAATCACTTGATTGCACAAATGCTCATTGAGCTAATTTTATTTAGCTGCACCCACACACACTCAGACACACACAGACACAGGGTAGGCAACTTGAGCCATGTTTACATTTGATGGGATTCCAATGCCATATGCAAAAGACCAAAGCCAAAGCCAAGAGACCCAAAGCCAACGCCAACGGAACGAACTGAAGCCCCAGCCTGATTGGCCCGGACTTATTAGTCCGATGAGTGTGCTCGACAATGTGGAAAACTTCGTTATCGATGTTGCTCCTGTTGTCTTGTTGTTGTCCCTAAAACAAAGCCAGGTACCCGCTCTTGCTACCTGTTACCTGTTAAAACAGAGTCGAGCAAGAGTGATCAAATTACCAGGGACAGACAGACAAAGGATGCTTAAACTTTGATTCACTCGAGTCGACAACATCATCGCTTGACCCTCTCACACCAATCTCACCTGGATCTATTCAATTAATTACTGTACAAAATGTGTGAGAAAAATCTACAGAGGATAAATGAATTGTTTAGAATTGATAGATGAAGTGATACAAGATACAAAGATACAAAAGTGACAATTACAATCAATTTGCAATGTGAACATAAGCGTGGTCCACTTTTAAAGGTGGATATCACCAACAGAGACTTACTTAGTAGACTTCTATATGTATTATTATAACTATTTATTGTAGGGAACTTGTACTGTGACCTAGTAGGATCTATTATACCTCCTTCTGGAATTATAGCTCCCTTCCCAGTCCAGTTATTTTAACTCGCTCACCCTGAGAAGGTGCTTGCCTAGCGATACTATATGTACACTATTATAGCATATTTATTTATTTAATTAGTTTATAGTCGGACTAAGGTCAGTCGACTGTGTAAAAGTAAAGAAAAAACAATTAATAGTAATAATTAATAATTTTAAATTAAAACTAAAATCTTAACTGTGAGAAAAGAAAGAAAAAAGAAATTAATTGAATTGAATTGAGTTGAAATTGAGTTGATATGCTATATAACTAGAGTGTGAGTTTGTTATCTTGACTCATCTTTGAATGAACCTTTTCTTATCTAAATTAAGTTCCTGTGTGGAATAGATAGATACATATCTTGCAGACATGTTACAGTTATAGCTACCTATATCTTATATGATCAACAGACAAGGACTTCGCACATCTTTAATCATATTAACATCTGCATATTAAATATTCCATTCCCTTAAAAAGCATTCCATTGGCTTCATTAAGCTGCTTCCCCCTATGCCACTGTTTCAACTTGCTGATATATATATATATTTTTTCCACCTTCCTTTGACGGGTAGTTCCCCAGCCAGTTCACTCATTGAACCAGTTAGAAGCCGCAAATTGGAAGTATCGTCAGCTCATCGCATTGTCGGGTCCCACAGCTCTTTGGCATTTTGGCAATTAAATCATTTCGGTCATAAATCGAATTTCATTCCAAGACCTCCACTCACACACACACACACACTCGAACACTCGCACATCTTCAGTGTTAATCCAATTAACTGGCTTCAAACACATTCCTTTCTACCTACAACATAAAAAAACAACTGATAAAACAACAAAACAACACAAAAAAAGCCAACTGAAAACAGTTTCAAAGAAACTCAAACTTCGTTTTATAGTTTGTTTTGAGGCTGCAACAAATTTCATACGAAACTTGGCTCAAAACTTTTTGACGGCATTTCATTGGAATAGCTGCACGACAGCAACAACAACAGTGAACAGGAATAGACTAGGGAGGGGCAGCGGAAGGGTGCATGGAGGGGGTGGGGCCCTTATAGACAGATTGGCAAAAGGTGGCTACGGCGGCGGCTGCCTGAAAATGTTTTCATTGATTTTTACGAGCATCAAACGAATCAAATAAATTCATTTTTTTATTTTTATGCTCGGCGCCCAACGTGGGGCACACACACACACTCTATACAGTGAAAAAAAAATACCCTGTCGTTTGCTTTAGTTTTGTTTTTATGTTTTGTTGTTATTGTTGCGTGTTTTGCAATCACGCCAGCAACAACAATAACAACAGTAACAACAAAATTATCAACTACAGCAACAACAACAATACAACAATACGTTGCACTATTATTTTAGCCAGGGACCCGTTAGTTTTACGATTTCGTGGGCCCCACACCACACTAGAGCGCCTTTAACGATGCTGTCCGTCCCTGCCTGCTGCCCCCTTGCCACTTCCCCTGTATGCACATACATACATACATACATGTATGTACATATCGACGTGTCCTGTGACGTGTCGTAAACGCATCATAAACAGCTGCCACTTCCACACTCCCACACACGTGTGTGCCTTAGTGTGTGTGTATAAACATCATGACATATAGTTAGAGGAGCACATGCTGCTACATTATCAAAAGAAATACCATTTTAATACCATTCGAGCATTGAAAAATGCTCAACAAAGGTTATAGAAGTATATATATTCATACTCAGGGGTCTGTCTGTCTGTATGAGCGCTTCGATCTCAGTTATTAGAAAAGCTAGGGACACCAAATTTGATAAGAAGCTACGTGTAATTCTTGAGCAAACAAAGCTTATGTCAAAACTTATGTGCCACGCCCACCGCCCACGCGAAACAATAATTGCATTTTTAATTCGATTTTTAGCGACGTGCAAAGATAAAACTCTGACTTTGACATTTGACATTTGACTTTGTCAAGCTATTGTCAGCAAATTTACAAAGTCTGACTTTTTCTATATATGTAATAAAAGGCATATAAACTTTCATCAAAATTGTACCAATATAACATATAGCTGCCATAGGAACAATCAGCCCAAATGTCGTTTTTTGTATGAAGCCCACTTCTGACTTCAGAAATAACTTAAGTTAAGTCAGTGCCAATTAAAGTAAGACATAATATGGAATATACACAATACCGTTGAATGCTACAGCAATATATATTACTAGTATAGGAACGATAGGAGCTTATAAGCACCTGCATGGGTATCGAACTTTCGGCATGCCGAAGGTAGCCTCTCATTCTCGTTTTCAATTGATTAAAGTATCCTCACATGTACATATTCCCAATGTTCTATATCAACAGTTTCCGATCTGTTTAATTCATTTTACAGCTCATCGCACTATTTATCTGTTATCTGTTTCATTCCATATTTTTGTAGTATTTTCAATTTCGAAATGCCTCAATAGCATTGATTATTTTGCAGCTAATCGCTCCGTGCAGTCAGAGGAAACGCTGTAAATTCAGTTGGTGTCTGTGGCAAAGGTTTGATTAGCCATAAAAACGCGCATTTGGTGTCGATGTAGTAAGTACTTGTTTCCATGATTGTTGGCAGCCCCCTCCACCTTCCGTTCCCCTTCCCCCTGCTCCCACTGTCAGTTTATGAACCCCCTTTCCACTGTCTGCCGTCAATTCGTGGCACATTTTTTATGAGCTTTTTCGTATTTGAAAGTCATAAAATGCATTTTAACAGCTCACAACTGGCAGCCGGCACAGGCAGGCCCGATCTCTGGTTGCCTCCATCCACCGACTGTATCCCCATCCACCATCTCCAGCTTCTCCTCTGCAGCTGGCTTTGCTGCCACTTGCTCATGATGTTTGATGGATGCTGTTGTTGTTGTTGTTGTCCTAGTTCTTGTCGGATTGTTATTGTTAGTGTTATCGTTCTGTTTTTGGGGGCATTAAGTTATTATTGCTCTGACCGCCAGTGAACTTCAGCCCAGCCGGCGTGAAGCCACTGGAGCACGCCGAGAAGGAGCTGCGGTGGAGGCGGAGACGAAGGCGGGAAGCCTAATAAAATGTAATTAATTTGCGAAAGTTTTGCACAGCCAATAAAGCCGAGAAGAAGCAGAAGGAGTTGCAGACGGAGATGGAGACGGAGCAAGTGCAGCAGCAGCAGCAGCATCTGCAGCAGTTGGAGCGGCATTTGCATGCCAAGGATGAGCCGAAAAGCCACCGAAAATGCCACAGAAACTGCAGAAGGCAAACAGGAAAGGAGGAACTGAAGCTGCAACAACAGCAGCACTGGCAGAGGTAGAGACAGAGGCAGCAGCTGAAGCAGCTGCTCAACATGAACTTATAAAAGCTAGCAAAACTCTCTCAAGGGGCAGAGTGGAGTCTAGTGGGGTATGTATGTGTGTGTGTGTGTGTGTGTGTGTGTGTGGCGAGGACTTGCTCGGGTGGCGCTGCATTAAAAAGTTAATAAAAGCGGAGCATGCCACAAGTCGTGCCGCAATTTGCGGCAGCTGCAGCTGGCACAAGGATATGGATATGACTCTTGCCTTCCTCTCTGAGTGCCGACTCTGGCACTGGCTATGGATATGAATATAAGTTAGCATAAGTACACACATTATCTGTGCACGTGTGTGCGTGTGTGCGTGGCATGCACCTATCCTTCTCCCCTTAACTTCCACTCCCTCTCTCTCTCTCTCTCTCTTACTCAGTGTGTACACATGTTTGCTGCGAAAGCTTTGGCCATGTCGTACTCGCACTCGAACGGTAAAAACTTGTTGAACAAGGTGCCATAAGCTGTGACTTTGACTTGCCACTTGCCGCCTGCCACTTGCCACTTGCCACCACTTGCCAGAACGTTCGCTTCCGCTCTGCTCCAATGCGGCAGCCTCTGCTGCTGCCATTGCTTACCCAACCAAGTGGCAAACAATTAAAACACTCAACATTCAACGATGCTGCGGATTTATCGACACACACACACACACACACAGCCATCTGTAAGTGCAACAACAACTGCTGCTGCTGCTGCTGCTACTGGTACTGCTGCTGATGCTGCCACCAAGTGGCGCCACACTCTTGGGTTGCCTTTCTCTCTCGCTCTCGCTTTCTTGTATTTACTTGCATCTCAAGTAATGCGGCCAATTGAAAATGTCGAACAAGTGCCGCAGCTACACTTACACACACTCACACACCCGCACACACACACACACACGCACACACAGATGCTTGCATTACCTCTCGCTCAGTCACAGCGACAGCGGCTAATTAAGAACGCATTAAAAACGATTTGCAGTTAGAGACAGAAAGTGCCAGCAATTTGTTTAAGCACGAAGGTACACAGAAGTACAGGGGCCCGGGTGGAACCAGGGGGGAGTGGGGAGTGCATTTGCAGCAGCTGCCTTGCATTGCTGCCCTAATGAGTCGATACATTTTACGATGCGTCGAGCGTCAAGAGGCAAAGCCCAAGTGCCGATAAATGTTATGTGAGAGCAAAACTTATCGAAAAATCGATAAACAAGGCACTACAATAAATTATAGCCTGTGAAATTTGTCTAAGTAAATGTACAATAAGCTATAGAATTCAACAACTTAACCAGGGCCGACATTGCTGTTGATGTGCCCTCTGCTGCGCCCGTTCTTGGCGATGCCATGGACATGTACTCAGTGCTGCAGGCAATGCTCAAGAAGTCGCAGATCGTCGATGGACTCGTGTCCTCTGCAGCTTGGCCAAATCTTTGATGAGCCCAACTACAAGAAGCTGTGCACTGCCCTATGCAACGACATCAGATTCCCCTGATCTGCATGGATTCGCACAGGGCATTGGGTAGATGGTCTGGCCTGTGCAAGATCGACAAGGTGGGCTTAATCCCGTAAGGTCTACTGTGGCTGATATGTTGTCGTCGTTAAGAACTTCAGTAAGGATGTGGTTAAGAACCATTTTAGAACAGTCAAACTTTTATTACCTTATAATAATCATCCTTTCCTATCAATCAGGATCGTAGCGAGGCCCTAAGGCAGAACTGTGGGGTCCCTATTGTAATTGCAAAATTAAACCTATTTCTCATTACATCTAAAAAGTTAATCGAGCTTGTCGATGACTTGTGCAGCGCCTTCGACTTTCCCATCACATATCCCAAATCAAATCCAGTGAATCATCATATTTTGTAGTTTTCCGAATCGGTCACACTGGCAATCCCAGCACCCCACTGACAAGTAGCTTTGTTTTTCATTAGTGTACGGTCAAAATTTATTTTTCTAGTTGCTTTCTGTTGAAAAAAGTCGAAACCCCTTTTATTTATTTGTTTTTGGCAAAGAACCTTTTTCTTTATTTTCTTGAGTATTTGCGTCTTTGAGCAGAGCAACGGAGAAGATGTTTACGAAACGTGTGGATCACATCAAAGCCGTAACTCGGCCGCAAAATCTTGGTTGGCTGAGTCTGTCAATGAGACAGTCCCTGCAGCAGCTCTATAGCACCGGCAAGCAGCAGCAGAATCCCCCCTCGGAACAGAACCAGCAGTCCCAGCAGCAGCAGCAGCCTGTGGGGCAGCAGCAGCAGCCTGTGGAGCAGCAGCAGCAGCCTCAAGGGCAGCAGCAGCAGCCTGTGGGGCAGCAGCTGCAGCCTGTGGAGCAGCAACAGCAGCCTGAAGGGCAGCAGCAGCAGCCTGTGGAGCAGCAGCAGCAGCCTCAAGGGCAGCAGCAGCAGCCTCAAGGGCATAAGCAGCAACAGGAATCGCAATCGCAATCGCAGTCGCAATCCCAATCCCAATCCGAAGCTCAGCCTCAGAAAGAGGAACAGCAGACGCAGCCATCGACAGGTCAGTCACATGAGCCGTCGTCGGAAGAGTCAATGGAGGATCTAAAGTCAGCCGGATCGGGATCTGGGGATACTGAGTGGCTTTCGCGAGAGTTGGCTGCCATGAAGGAGGAGCACAGCGATCTCCTGAACAAGTACAAGCGCGCCTTGGCCGATGGCGAGAATATGCGCAAACGCCTGATCAAACAGATTGACGAAGCCAAGATATTCGGGATTCAGAACTTCTGCAAGGATCTGATCGATGTGGCCGATGTGCTGGGGCATGCCACACAGGCGGTGCCCAAGGATAAGCTCAAGGACAATGTGGACTTGACGAATCTGTACGAGGGACTCAATTTGACGCGTGCCTCGCTGCTGCAGGTCTTCAAGCGTCATGGGCTCGAGACTCTCGATCCGATCAATGAGAAATTCGATCCTAATCTACATGAGGCCCTCTTTCAGGTCGTGGATGATACGGTGGAGGCCGACACTGTGATTCAAGTTACTAAATTGGGCTATAAGCTGCACAAGCGCTGCATACGCCCCGCTCTGGTGGGCGTGTCGAAGCGTTAACCGACCGACCGAATGCCAATGGACATTGCAACTTTTACACATATAGTTCTATATTTAACACACAGAATTGTTAACTATAACCATCATCATCCCCAACATATATAGTCAATCCATGCCAAAAGCTCGCATAAGTTTGCTAAATTTATTTGTCATGTTACAAAATTAACATACATCTACTTAATACTCACGGGTGCCGATCAAATAGGGTAGAGCCCTATCAATAAAAAATATCCGGTCTACTTCTTTATTTAAAAGAAAGAATTCTGAAGAATAACGGTGTAGAACAGAAGAATCGAGTCATAGAAGAAACTCTACTAGATTGGCAATTATAAATCTCATTATCATCCTAGTCTTTCATCTAACTAAATATATTTCTTTAACTGTTTAAACAACTGAACTGGGAATTGGCACAAGTAGAATCTATCACGGCGTATATTTGTATAGAACTAAAGAATGATGGAATCTCTAGTAGTTTCCTGGTTTCTTATCTATCAAGCAAGTCTAACTCTATATGTAATATATTAACTAATGAATATAGTTGATGCTTAATTCACACAGCACAAATTGACAAAATTCAAGTTTGACTTTGTCAAACTCAGATTGACTCGCGCAACACGACTTCTACTTCCGACGACAGTCCGACTTGACCGATTATTGCTGCAACCCTGCAACTGCAACCCTGATCCTATCGATAGTTGCCTGCAGCGTTGCCACCTGCACTATTACGCTGCCACTACCATTATTGTTTACATATGTACATACATATGTACATCTAAATAATTAAACAATTGAACTGCAAATTGGAACAAAGTATCAAGTAAACAAGTTTTAAGTACCATAAAGAATAATCTGGATAAGGGCCTGCGGGGAAACTTGATAGTTCCAAGTGGAAAATAACTGTACAATAACGTCGATTTCTTGTGCTTTTATCATTTCTGTAAGTCAGCCAATTTTCCCAAAGTTCCCCATTTGGAAATATTCCCCCTCCCCCCTTCCTCTATGCTTTTCAAGTTTCATCATAATGAAACCTCTTCATGCCCGATTGTCTGTTCAGCTTTCTCTCTCTCTCTCTCTTGGCACGAGGACAATTAGACAAAGAGGCGGAAACCCATTAAAAATCGAGCGGCCAGTTAGGTTCCTTACTTTCGCTACCGTTCCCTGCTCATCCACCCCCTCTCTTCTCTATCCCCTATCATTCTCAAGGAAAATGGCAAAACTAGCAGAAACAAACTTAGGAACAACTTTCACGCGTGTGTGTGTGTGTCTGTGTGTGTGTGTGTGTGTGAAAATGCGCACAAATATTTTCAATTACAAATTGTATTTTTCCGTTTAGATAAGCAAAATTTATGGCAGTTCCTGCAGCTCATACCAGACAGAGGCGGCCTGTAGAGCCCAGACCGTAGACCAGAGACTTCACAGTTACTGCCCTTCCCTCCCTCTCTATCACTCCGCCTCCTCGACGTCGCCGTCTTCGATCGTCCTGCGGCAACAAACACTTTTGCGCTTGGCCGGCGACGCAGTTGTAAACAAGGCTACAAAAACGAGAGAGAGAGAGAGAGAGAAAGATGAAGAAGCGACAGACGACGATGAACGACCGCCGGAGGACGAAGAAAGAAGAAGGAGACGGGAATAACGGGTAAGACGCCGCCTGCCTGCCAGCCTGACAGAACAGAGCAGAGCAGCGGCAAAAACTACGGAAAAAGAAATGACGTACAGATTTACAGAGTATTTTCTTTTACGTGCTTTTGTGGCGCCGCCAAATGTCACGTACGCAGACAGGGGGAGCAGGTGTCGGTGGTGCTTGCTTGGGTGTGACGATGGAGGAGTCAAACTGGTCGGTTTGGAATGCTGAATTGGAGGCGTGGCTTCTCGTTACGAGATTGCACTTTTTATTTTGGGGCAAACGCAATGCGAGAAATGCCCTCAGCCAACTTATTACAAATGAAAGAGACTCGGACAAGGCCACGTAACAACCACAGGCAGCGTCGTTCCCTCCGCTCCGCTCCGCCACGTTCCGCGCACATTTAGCGCAAAAGTTTTCACTCGTCTCTCTCTCTCTCCCACCCCGCGGCTTCTGTCGCTGTCACACGCTGCACTGTACGCAAAATGCTCGCACTTCCAATTGAATTAGAGTGAAATTTCTGGTCAACAGGAAAGGAGGAGGACGTGGGCGAGGGGCTGGCAGGTGACAAGAGGTGTGCAGAGGGAATGGCAAAGAAAACTTTGCTCGTCTGCGTCTGCGGCATGTTTAAAATGGAATTCAGTTAAAGCCAAAAAAGGTGTTGCAACGACTGGGCGTGGCATCTGTCACGCCACGTGTTGCCCCTGCAGGAGACGGACGCACGTCGCGTTGCACGCTCCATTATTTGCCTTCGACGAGTTTTTCTTTATTGATACATGCATGCCTGGCGTCGAGTGTTTGCATGTGGCTATATTCACATTCCCATGCATGTGCCAAAGGGCAGACACAAGCTAAAGACAAAGGAAGTGTGTGTGTGTGTGTGTGTGTCTTGTGCAGCAAGAGTGGAATCAGCAGACAGACACCCCGAGGGCCGTCACGGCGACACGTGTCTTCTCCCCTGTGAGAAAGCTCAGTTGTCTATCAACTATTGTTGTTTCTGGCATATCGAAGCCATCACACTTGTCGATTAAACATTGTAGTTGTTTTAAAAGATATCCACTTGGTCGGCTTAAAAACTTTAAACTCTTTTGGTTACAGCTGTACAACCATCGTCGATAGTATCGATAATATCCATGGAAGGCGTCTGTCAGGAAGCCCTCTTGACCATCGATAATATTGCGTGCGCCATCACTTTTTCGATGCAAGCTTAAAAATGTAAAAAAGTTAACAGACGCGATTGCAAAACTAATAAATGCCAATGTTTACAATAAATTCGTAACAATGGTACCGATAATATCGATGCTATCGATAGAATAAACTGTTAACATCGGAAACCCTCGATGTTGACAAATATCGATGGTTGTGCAAATTATTAGTATAAAGTTTCTTGTTAAATGTTTTATGAACTAACCTAACATACATACTGTATTTCAAAGCAAGGTAATGAAACTAATGGTAATAATTCAATGGGCGCCCTCGATGATTATCGATGGCAATCTTAAACCACAAAATATTATTATTATATTTATTTTAACATATTATTATATTTATTTTAACATACATATAACTATTACTTATATGTATATTATCGACAACTTTTAAATCATTTTCAATTGCAATTAAATACATAAATAACCGCCTTTACACTGGCAAATCTCTCTGTGGCGCACGTTATATCACTAAGCATCGAACATCGATGCTTAGTGGTCATATTCAGTTTCAATATATCGAGTATTGTGTGGCAATCTACTATCGACTTGTTCGTTTCGATAGTGAAAAATAGTGTCCACTATATTTATTTGATTTTTTGGACAACGAGCAAGTTTTAATATGAATACATTTCTTGGAATTACAGATGGGGTTTTTTCTAACAATCTAAGGATGGGAAATAAATCAAACCAGATTGACTGACTTTGGTATTTTGCCCTCGATTAAAGAGGATCTATGATTGCGCAAATTTTTATTTGATTTGTAGTTGAAGAGCTATTGCGATAGTATTGAATAAAATCTAATAACTATCGTAAATTTTGTGGCGCAATGTTCGCCCTGGTGGCAACCCTGCGTTCGTTAATTGCGAAGGTGGCGCTCGCGTGTTACCTCCACTAACTTCGTTTAGTTTTCCGGCTTACAAATAGAATTGACACGCTCGCCACAGCTGGCGGTGGCGTTGGCGCAGCGCTGCAGTCGACGTCGCTGTTACTTCATCGTCAATCTTATGCTTTCACGCTTGTGGCACGCCAACGCCAACGTCAACGTCAGCAGTTAACAACAACAACAACAGCAACGAAAATGGGAACGAACTGGGCACAATCCCCATCAGATGCAAGCGAGCCTCAACGTCGTCTTATCATAATGATGACGTTTACATTTCAATTAACGAAGAACAACATAATTGCAGCAGTCAAATTATATAATTATACACCAACAGCACACATAAACACACACGTGTATGCACACGCGCACACAGGCACAGACACATGTACATATGCATATGTATATTTTGAAGAGGGGGTCGCCTCGCCCCTATCGACATCGGGACTCGAGTGAATTTTATGCATCGGCATCGGCGACGGATCTGTGGCAGCTGCTACATTGACGCCGCCGTCGCCGTCGCTGCTGCTGTCAAATGCGATGCAGGTGTTGCCCCATGTGTCAAAAAATAATCATTTTGAAATCACTTCACAGTGTTCAGAGAGATGAAAAATGCGTTCGTTAAATGCACCCGGAACGTGAAAAGTGGGCAACGGAGACGAATGCAGAGGCAGGGGCAGCGGCAGGGTGTGGGAAGGTGGGGCGGCAGAGCAACCATAATGCAACACAGGCCTGTCCGACAGCGCCTGTTGCTGTTGCTGGTGCCGCTCGTTGGGCCTGTCAAGTGCCCCTGCCTGCTTGTTTCCCCATGCCCCAAGCAGACCGTAATTTGTATAAGGCCTTGTCTGTTTTCTGATTCCATTTCAACATTCAATTCAATGAACGACTTCAAGCAGTTCTCAGTCAGTCGGGCCTGTCTGTCGAATGAGTCGCAGCTGCACTGCACGAAATAAGCGGCACATGGCATTGTGTAGACATGCCCCCTACTATACACATACATACATAAGGATGCATGTTGCTATAAAATCCGAATAAACTTTCAAATGATCCCGTCAAAAGAATATTACGGCTGCAGAGATTGTTTTACAGTCACCAGATATTTTAAGAACTCAGCTCTGACAATAGAGAGAGAGAGAGAGAGAGAGATATGCACGAGAAAGATAATGGACGAATTATATACGATATATTACAAGATTTCCAAGCACTGTACCATTTCAAAATATCATTGTAGATGGAGATCTAAATCAAGGTAAGCCATGACAAACTCTCTTGATATCTTACATCTCAGTTCCCCGATCAAAGTAATCTAGTTTTTTCTGTCAAATCGTAAACATCTTGTGGAGTCCCAGAAAATTCAAAATTCAGTGTGATATTACACATCATTGGAACAAGGTCAAATATATTTTCAATTTATTTTCTATTTCTATTTTTTGTATAAGTAATATATTTTTGTAATAAGTAATATATTTTGTTAAATTCACTATAATTTTCACTGATTCTCATTGATCATCTTCGCGAAAACGCATTAAGTACCGTTTGAAATTTAATCAAGTGAGTTTCGGGCGCAATTATAAAATACATAATCATAATATTATACGCGTTAATCTATTTATAATATGGTATATCTGTCTATATTATATTTCATAATTAATATAAAATATGTTTGTTCCAAGCTATAATCAAAACAAATGGATTTCATGACTCCAGCTGAAATCTCTGATTTGAAAGCATGTCCCCATTGCGGTCGCACTTTCAACCCCAAAGTCTTCAGTAAGCACGTTACTATTTGCGATAACTTATCTAAGAAACGAAAAGTATTCGATTCGTCGCGCCAGCGTCGTGAGGGTACCGCGTTGTCTGAATTTTCACCAATACAAGTCGATGAGCATCATCCCATACTTACACTGGAAACTACAATCAATACTCCAGTGGCACCAACAAAATCGGCTAGGCGACGGAAGTTTATCGAGGATAGTAAGAGGACTAACTATGGTGATATTAAAATTGAACATGTTATCGGCGATATCGGAAGGCCAAATAGACCCGTATCTATTAAAAGGGAAAATAAAACCGATGATATTAAAGGGAAAGATGTAGCCAAGGATATTATAAGAGCGAATGTTGACGCGGACATCAAAAGGGCCAATGTTACTCAGGATACCCAAAAGGCCGGTAATACTAAGGATATCAAAAGGACCAATACTACTGAGAATATCAAAAGGACCAATACTACTGATAATATCAAAAAGACCAAGCCTACTGAGGATGTCAAAAAAGAAAATTCTATAAAGGATATTAAACAGGCAGTTGACACAAATGACTCGCAAGTTTTATCGCCAAGGGTTACGGTAATAATCAAAAACAAAGTCATCTTTATTCTTTATAATTTCTGATATAACTGGTTTTGTATCGATTTTAGACTAAGCCGCCGCGCAAACCGACTGCTGAGGATGTCAAAAAAGAAAATTCTATAAAGGATATTAAACAGGCAGTTGACACAAATGACTCGCAAGTTTTATCGCCAAGGGTTACGGTAATAATCAAAAACAAAGTCATCTTTATTCTTTATAATTTCTGATTTAACTGGTTTTGTATCGATTTTAGACCAAGCCGCCGCGCAAACCGACTACCGCATCAATTGCAAAAACTAAATTAAAGGCGAAAAGTCCAAGCCCTCTGAATGAAGAAAAAGCTGCGGTAGGCAGCTCAAGGACTCGATCCATGCATCCAAAGTTACAAGAATGTCAATATTGCAATCGCAGTTTCAATATCAAAGCCTATGATAATCACGTCAAGTGGTGTAAAGAGAAATCCATCAATGCGCTATTCCATCAGCAGACAACCGTTACAGATGCTAGAGCTATGGAACGAATGCAAGCGCGCATACACTACAAGCCTCCCTGTCCAAAGTGAGTATATATGAATATCATGTCTCCCAATAACTAGTGATACTAATCTTAATACATCTGATACCCATGTCTTTATGTTAACTTTCCTTTATTCGCTCCTTGTCCTTATAGAAAAAAAAAGACCCCCGCCACAAAAAAAGTCGAGAAATGATGTCCCAGGTTCGTTATGAGCTACAATCGTGTGACCCTTTTAAGATGGATGCGATGACTAGATTTTGATTTTAATTTTGATAATATTGAGTTTGATGATAAATTAAATGGAAGTGAATGGGAGAATTGTTAGCTGATTTTTGAGTCGACTTTACCTTTAGCCAAGCACAGAACCATGCGACCCTGTGTTCGGACTACGATAAATTGTTTTGCAGACCCCGCCAAGAGGAAGACAAAACTACCAAACATACTCTGTGACTGCCCAGCCTTGGAAGGACGAGGAAGCATCTGCACATCGGTACCGCAGTTCCTGGACAGATTGCCGACTTCTCGACGAAAGATCTGTTTCATTAAGCTTGGCAGGGACCTGTGAACCCGCATTCTATTCGCGATGTTGTTTTCTTACTAACTCTAACCTTCATGATCTAATTGGGTTTTTCTGGGTTCTCCCCAATTCTCTCTATTCCAGTTTAAATATTATTCGATTTATCGTTTATTAGAGACTAAATTCATGTTTGCAGCGTGCAAGCTAGCTATGTATACAGAGCATAAAGGAATGAAGAATGAAGCACCGTTACTTGTGGTGCATAAAGGAAATAAAGAAGACATACAGTGGTGCTAATACAAAATATTTCTAACACTCCTTCTCAACACGATGTCTATTTTAACAAAACTTAACTTCAATATGTTCATTTTCAATACATTTCAATTTCACTTCGTTGTGTTCAGTTTAACCCTAACAATCTAATACATTTCATATGTTTAATTTTACATAAATTTTTGGTTAATACATCAGAAATCATATCTTCAGTACAAACGTATTCAATATCAATTATCTTTTTCTTATATAATTCTCTTACGAAGTGGTATTTAATGTCAATATGCTTGCTTCTAGCATGAAATGTAGCATTCTTAACAAGACATTGTGCACTTTGGTTGTCGCTGTAGATCATCATTGTCGACGGTGTCTGACAGCCCATCTCTCTTATAAGTTTTAGCACGTACGATGCTTCCTTCGCTGCTGTAGATAGTGCCACATACTCAGCCTCCGTGCTACTGAGTGCCACAATGCTCTGCTTCTTGGATTCCCACGTAATTGCCGATCCTGCCAGAAAGAATGCCCAACCGCTGAATGATTTGCGGTCTGTGCTGTCACCTGCCCAATCTGCATCCACAAAACAGTGTGCAGGTTCACCAGTTTTACTATAATGTAACAGCAGGTTTGCAGTTCCTTTCAGGTAGCGGAGCACACGCTTGGCTGCCACCTCATGTTCCTTGTGGGGATCACTGCATCGTTGCGCCAACTTAGCAACGGAATGTGCAATATCCGGCCGGGTCGTCATGGCCAGATACAATAAAGAACCAACAAGTGACTGATACCTTGTCTGGTCCACACTTTGGCAACCATCAGTTGTGCATTTACTCTGGAAGCCAACCTCTAATGGAGTCGCACTCGGCTTGCAGTCTTCCATTCTATATTCTCGCAGCAATCCTTCAATGAACTGCTTATGGCCGATTGAAACGTTGCCCGTGTCACCAGATCGCTCAATTTCGATACCTAAGAAGTGCTTCAGTTTACCGCCATCTACCACATCAAATGCCTGAGCAATTGCGCTCTTTATGTTGACGAGGTCTTCTTTTCTGGAACAAGCAATAATTAAATCGTCAACATATACAATGATAATACTTAAATTCTCTTCGAATTTGCAGGTGTAGATGCATGGCTCGCTAGCACAGGGCACGAATCCCATTTTCATCAGAGTACTGTCCAGAGTCTGATTCCACTCACGACCACTCTGCTTCAGGCCATATAAGGATTTGTTCAGCTTCAATACCCTTTTCGGATATTTGGAGTCTACAAAGCCATCAGGTTGCCTCATATATACTTCATCCTGTAGTTCACTATTTAGGTACGCTGCCGAGACATCCATTTGATGCATATACATCTCGTGCTCTACGGCTAATGCAATTACCAATCTGATTGACGAATATCTTGCTACTGGTGAAAATGTCTCCGTATAGTTGATGCCGTATTGCTGTCCGCATCCCTTTGCGACTAAACGAGCTTTAAACCGTTCCAGCTTGCCATATTTGTCGCGCTTTATGGCAAAAACCCATTTACAGCCAATACATTTCTCACCAGGTGGCAGATCAACTAGGCTCCATGTCTTTATGAACCTGTCTCAGTTCCCCGATCAAAGTAATCTAGTTTTTTCTGTCAAATCGTAAACATCTTGTGGAGTCCCAGAAAATTCAAAATTCAGTGTGATATTACACATCATTCGAACAAGGTCAAATATATTTTCAATTTATTTTCTATTTCTCTTTTTTGTATAAGTAATATATTTTTGTAATAAGTAATATATTTTGTTAAATTCACTATAATTTTCACTGATTCTCATTGATCATCTTCGCGAAAACGCATTAAGTACCGTTTGAAATTTAATCAAGTGAGTTTCGGGCGCAATTATAAAATACATAATCATAATATTATACGCGTTAATCTATTTATAATATGGTATATCTGTCTATATTATATTTCATAATTAATATAAAATATGTTTGTTCCAAGCTATAATCAAAACAAATGGATTTCATGACTCCAGCTGAAATCTCTGATTTGAAAGCATGTCCCCATTGCGGTCGCACTTTCAACCCCGAAGTCTTCAGTAAGCACGTTACTATTTGCGATAACTTATCTAAGAAACGCAAAGTATTCGATTCGTCGCGCCAGCGTCGTGAGGGTACCGCGTTGTCTGAATTTTCACCAATACAAGTCGATGAGCATCATCCCATACTTACACTGGAAACTACAATCAATACTCCAGTGGCACCAACAAAATCGGCTAGGCGACGGAAGTTTATCGAGGATAGTAAGAGGACTAACTATGGTGATATTAAAATTGAACATGTTATCGGCGATATCGGAAGGCCAAATAGACCCGTATCTATTAAAAGGGAAAATAAAACCGATGATATTAAAGGGAAAGATGTAGCCAAGGATATTATAAGAGCGAATGTTGACGCGGACATCAAAAGGGCCAATGTTACTGAGGATACCCAAAAGGCCGGTAATACTAAGGATATCAAAAGGACCAATACTACTGAGAATATCAAAAGGACCAATACTACTGATAATATCAAAAAGACCAAGCCTACTGAGGATGTCAAAAAAGAAAATTCTATAAAGGATAAGACCAAGCCTACTGAGGATGTCAAAAAAGAAAATTCTATAAAGGATATTAAACAGGCAGTTGACACAAATGACTCGCAAGTTTTATCGCCAAGGGTTACGGTAATAATCAAAAACAAAGTCATCTTTATTCTTTATAATTTCTGATTTAACTGGTTTTGTATCGATTTTAGACCAAGCCGCCGCGCAAACCGACTACTGAGGATGTCAAAAAAGAAAATTCTATAAAGGATATTAAACAGGCAGTTGACACAAATGACTCGCAAGTTTTATCGCCAAGGGTTACGGTAATAATCAAAAACAGTCATCTTTATTCTTTATAATTTCTGATTTAACTGGTTTTGTATCGATTTTAGACCAAGCCGCCGCGCAAACCGACTACCGCATCAATTGCAAAAACTAAATTAAAGGCGAAAAGTCCAAGCCCTCTGAATGAAGAAAAAGCTGCGGTAGGCAGCTCAAGGACTCGATCCATGCATCCAAAGTTACAAGAATGTCAATATTGCAATCGCAGTTTCAATATCAAAGCCTATGATAATCACGTCAAGTGGTGTAAAGAGAAATCCATCAATGCGCTATTCCATCAGCAGACAACCGATATAGACGCTAGAGCTATGGAACGAATGCAAGCGCGCATACACTACAAGCCTCCCTGTCCAAAGTGAGTATATATGAATATCATGTCTCCCAATAACTAGTGATACTAATCTTAATACATCTGATACCCATGTCTTTATGTTAACTTTCCTTTATTCGCTCCTTGTCCTTATAGACAAAAAAAGACCCCCGCCACAAAAAAAGTCGAGAAATGATGTCCCAGGTTCGTTATGAGCTACAATCGTGTGACCCTTTTAAGATGGATGCGATGACTAGATTTTGATTTTAATTTTGATAATATTGAGTTTGATGATAAATTAAATGGAAGTGAATGGGAGAATTGTTAGCTGATTTTTGAGTCGACTTTACCTTTAGCCAAGCACAGAACCATGCGACCCTGTTTTCGGACTACGATAAATTGTTTTGCAGACCCCGCCAAGAGGAAGACAAAACTACCAAACATACTCTGTGACTGCCCAGCCTTGGAAGGACGAGGAAGCATCTGCACATCGGTACCGCAGTTCCTGGACAGATTGCCGACTTCTCGACGAAAGATCTGTTTCATTAAGCTTGGCAGGGACCTGTGAACCCGCATTCTATTCGCGATGTTGTTTTCTTACTAACTCTAACCTTCATGATCTAATTGGGTTTTTCTGGGTTCTCCCCAATTCTCTCTATTCCAGTTTAAATATAATTAATATTAACATTAAATAAATACTCCTTAAGGTGCTTCTTCCTCCTCAATCTCAATGCAGTCACTTTTATTACGTCGTCTTTAAATGAATATTGTCTCGCAAGGCGCCTTACTTGGACAGTTTGTCATATGCATATGTTATACGTATGTATAATCAGGTAATAATAATCTTGCAACTAATTTATTAACATTTTCCGTCTCGTTCTCCCGGTAACAGCGTTTTATTTACTCGATTGAAAGCAGATTGAAAGCCGGCACCTGCACGACCATCAAAGGGAATCGCTCCGCCGGGCACCGTCAGCCGTTTTCCATAGACCATGAGGCTATTCTGGGGTAGGAGGGGGTCCTGGTTGGGGTTGGACTCGTCTAGGGGAAGCTCTAGGTAAATGGCCAACCGCAGCTTGTTTGATGAAGCGCATTAAACAAATAACGCCCTGGCAATTTTTCATTAAGAATGGAGCAGACAGTCAAATGGGAACTAGGAAAGAAGAGCAGGAGAGAAGCTCCAGCTGGCGCAAGACCTATAGAAGGAGAGAAAGGACGCGTACCAGATTTGTTATTGCGCTGCTGTTGCTGTTGCTGCTAATGCAACATTGGCGTGTGTGTGCGGCATGTGCTGCTGCTACTGCTGCGGTGCCATTTGATGCACTTCAGTCCATTACACATTGGCATTGTGTGCGCAGACACTGTGCGGGTATTAGGCAGACTACTCCCACTCCCCTCCACCCCTTGCTGATGAGGCAGCTAATGAGCAGCGGCAACAATAATGTTACCAGGGTCGAGGCAACATTTTCCCGTTTATTTTCCCACTCGTCAGAGCTAAACTCTTTGATCCCTAGGCTTTTGTTATATTCTCGTTGAATCCGTTTTATAATCGGACAATCAGTTTGGCCATTGCCAAGCTCACTCAACTGCCGTTAGTATCGTTTACTAATGCGTGCCTCCCCTTACCCTTTCTGCAGTTTATTGTTTTAACTGAATTTCAATTGATAGAAAGACACATAATATCCATGTGTATTTAATTATTCAATCAAATATTTGTGAATAGTTTGTTTTTCCTTTTATGCATAAATTGTTATTGTTATTGTTGCATTACCCACTTTTTTGACTTGCCCACTTTGCCATGTTGCTGTTGTTGTTGAATTATAGACACGTTGATGTTTCAATTTAGTCACAATTTTAGCAAATAATCTATTTTTATTTGTAGCTCAGAGTCCGAGGATACTCTCATAGATGATTTACCATAAACTACAGGCAACGCTTGGATTTGTATTTTTTTTGATTTTGAAAAGCTGTCTAAACTTACTACAGGAAGTAGCGGATAAAATAAGTCGGACACCTTTGAGAAAAATATAGATTTACTATTTATACCATAAATTGAGCCTGCATCAAATAAGGTGTGAGCCACTGTAAGCCCAAAAGATAATAAATGTAGATGGCAAGAGGGCATCCAGTTAAATATTAAATCGAATTAACATATATATATATTAATATTTGAAGTGTTCAACATTTACTTTTAGCGTTTTTTGGCTTGCATACTTTAGAGAGCGATTGGACATCAAAAACTCTTTAAATTTTTCAGAAATCACTTGGGCATCGATATTTACTGTAATTACTAAAATTGGATCTAGATTTTCATTAGTTTCATTAGTTGTTAACTTATTATCTGACTATTTTATAAACTAATGATTTAATGGTTAACTAATTCTTAATTAAATGAATATTTACGTTTAAAGTAATATTTTATTAACATAATTAGGATTTTTTTAATTTGTTTTTACTAAGTTAAGGTACAATTCCCAATGTCCATAAACAAAAGAAATAAATTCATTTTAAACCAACGAAATCAAACAAGAACTAAAAAGAGACGAAAATCAGCTGTCCATAAATTATTTGCATGTATGGCCTTTCAACTGAGTGGGGTACTTTAAAACTATCGAAGTTGCCTGAAACTATCGTAAAGTTGGTTTATTGCTTTCCAAAATATTGACATTAGATAACAAAAATAGTCACTCGCGTCTGAGCAACAATGATACAACAAGAAATTCTCTTAAGTTTGCAATATTTGTTTTTTTAAGCTATATATCGTTTACCGTGGAAAGTAACATCAATATCGGTATATCAGTTGAAAGTACCTTATTGCATGTCTATTGATTAAACCATATGTTGTTTATGTCCATTATATAAGATATAAATTTGCCTGCCTCTTGGCAGCGTAATAAATATTCGCTGCATCTCGCCCGCTTTCCATTGCTGCCCCTTCTCCATTTTCACGGCAAATTGAATTCGCCTGATTGTCGCATGCATTTTTAATGGCAACTCTGGCATTCGCAGCGGCGCGTCAATCGAAGTACATACGATATGCGATGTGCGATATACGATAAACGATATGTGGCTGTGGCTATGTTCATTCGCATGCATATTGTGTGGTTTTATATCATTCATGCTTTGACCTCCGACTTTGTGTGTGTGGATGTGTGTGTGTGTTTGTTTTGTTAGTGCCATCTCTGTCTGTTGCCTGACGCAATAATAAATTAATAAAATTAATGTTTATTACTTTTATTTCAGTTTGTGTGGCTAATACTAAGCACACGCACACACACACACACACACGCACTTGCGTCTGTTGCGTGTAAGCGTTAACTATTATTGGCATAGACTCCGCACGCTTCTCTCTGTCTCGCTCACTCCTCATCCACGCCTCGCCGGGAAATGAAAATGCCTCAGCATTTCAATAAAAAATTTTATGTTATAATTATGGGGCAAACGAGGCAGACGCGGCAAGAAGCGACGGCAGCGGAATGCGTATAAAAATTAAGGGTCTTCCCCGGATAACCCCACCACCCTGCTGTTGCCTCCCCTCTCCCTCTCACTCCCCTCCTTCCCGTTGGCCTTTCTCCTTTGCTCTGCACTTTTTGTGGCCGTCTGCCGTGGCCCATAATTTTTCTATTAGACAAATAAGAGAGCTGAAGAGGAAGGTGGCGTGGCAAGAGAGGGTGCGGGGAGAGAGAGTGAGTGAGAAAGGGAGAGAGTGAGTAGGAAGGGGGCAGCGTTGTGGGGCGTGCTGTATGTTAGTCATGAGAGAGTGTAATAAATTTTATTAAAAACACACACAAACAACAAACACTGCGACACTCCGCTGTGTGTGTGTGTTACTGTGTGTGTGTGTGTGTGTGTGTGTCAAGCAGTCAGCCACACATTTGGGTCATCATACGTGCCCAGCAACGGAATGCGTTCCGGACCCGGGGGGGCGAGGCATGGGGCATGGGGTAAGGGCTCTCAATGTCCAGCTGAGCCAACATATAAAAAGAAAATAAACAAAAAGACAAAGAACCCGAGAAAAGTCGAGAAAAGTGCAACAAGCGCAGCTGAATGTGCCCAGTGGGGTATGGTGGGGGCGGGGCAGAGGGGGGCGGCCAACTTGGGGCGGCAGTTTGAAGTGAAGTGTGGCCAAATTAATGGACGTTGAATGGAGTTGCAAGTTGACCGTCTGTCAGAAGGCGCCATAATTACATTTCACACCAGGCGGCAAGAACACACACACTGACACACACATACACACTGACACACACACATAGCCCAAAAAGGGTGACTAACAGTTCATTTGGAGGAGCTGCACGGAACGGAACCCAACCCTACACAAGCCAAGCCAAGTCAGTCCGTGTCGAAGCCCAAGCAGAGGCCGAGCCCATGTTTACCTTGCCTTAGCTCGCAGTGGACTGTGCAGGGGGAGGGGAGTGGAAGGAGGTGCTGTCTAATCAGCGACAAAACACACACACAGCACACACAGCACACACTCACACACACACACAGCACACGCACTCGCGGCGAGTCATAAATTCACATCGAAATCAAATTCAATAAAATTGCGGTTCTTCTGCGTGCGTGGGGCATAAGGGGGTAGGGGAACTAGGGTGAATAAGCATATTGCACATTCATTAATTTACTTTAAATGACAATAACATTTTAATAGCTTTGACACAATTTAATTGGTTTCGATTTTTAATGACTATCTGCAGTAGCAACAACAGCAACAGCAACAACAACAACATTAACAACCACAGCCAATTTGCAGTCGCCAACAACACGAAGAACAGCAACAAGAATTCTGCACAAAAACTACTACAACAACAAATACTAAACCAAGAAGAACAGCTACATTTGTCATGTCGAAGGTTTTATACCCTTGTGCGTTCCTATCTCCACCGATCGTTCCGATAGAAGTTATATATAATGGTTCAGCATTGAATGGATTGAGTGTGTGTGTTGAATATACAATAATATCTAACTTTGACTGGCGCCGAAAGGTTAAGTTCTTTTAAAAATCAAAAACAGTCCAGTTCTGATATTGGAAATAACTTAACTTAGCTGTGCCAATCCAAGTGAGACATAAGAACCTGCAAGGTATATAGCACGACAAAGGTAGACTTTCTTCCTCGTCATACCCTTCGTTATTTATTAGTCTTTATACCCTTCGACCATTGAAAATTGTCAAAAAAGGGTATACTAACTTTGTGCAAATGTATGTAACAGGCAAAAGGAGGCGTGGCAGACCCCACAAAGTATATATGTCGATTGAGCCATGTCCGTCTGTCTGTCCGCATGTCCGGATGTCCGTCTGACCAGATGAACACACAGATCTCAGCTATTATAAGCGCTAGAGACACCAAATTTGGAATGAAGGTTCCTATATACTCGGCGCGGATCAAGTTTATTTCAAATGTTGGATGCCACGCCCACCGCCCCCGCAAATCACTAATTTAGTTTCTAAACTCGATTTGTAAGCGTCGCAAGAAATATATAACTTTCTAACTTCAACATTTACTAAACTGATAGTTATATCTACTTATTCTTGAAATTACAATCGGATCGGACAATAAATACAGAAGTTATTCAAGAAAGTATGAGCATGAAAACAAGTGCTTGTGTCAGCTAACAAGGGAGGCGGGCGAGCGCGAGCGCCATCTGTCGAGAATAATTTGAAAGCATGTTCATATTAATATGTGTATGAATTAAACAAATTAAACCACATCGAAACATAATTCGAAGGGTATCCCACTGTCGTGTGTCGCGCCACTGTTGCTTTTCTTACTGGTTTTTAAATCAATTCATTATCATATTTTCTTTTATTTTTATTGATTGTGTATTAATTTAACTATTTAATAACGTGCCATTTATCATTTGCATTTTCCGCTTTTACAGCTTGAGCTTCACAATTTATGGAACCGCCCACGCGATTTGTCAACTCGTCATGAAGCTGCCGCGGGCTACTGGCAGAGTTCTTATTGCGCTGACCAATATGTACTTTGTGTCTCTGTCTGTCTGTCTGTCTGTCTTTCTGTGTGTTTGTCAGTCTCTATTTGAGTGTGTGTGCGTGTGTGTGTGGTGTGTGTAAAGCCCGCAATTGAAATGCAAAATATTGTGCATATTTAAAAGTCAAAATGCAATCATTGAAAAAAGGTGCAGCCCATGGTGCAGGTAAATGTACGTACATTGTAAATGTCCAGTGTGGTCCCCTGAGGGAGACGTTTGAAGAGGGGCGGCACGGGACGGGGGACGGACGGGGTCAGTTTATTGGGCAGTTGCCTTTAATGGAGACAAACATCAAATAATTGTTAAAGACCAAAAATAACAATAACTGAATTGTATGAGAATCACAGAGAGAGGCAGGCAGAGAGGCGAGGAAACGAGAGAGAGAGAGAGATAAAGAGAGCGTGTGGCTGGAGAGTTGGCCAGGAATGGTGCTTAGGGGCAGGGAGGGGGCGGGGCAAGTGGCTTGCTCCCAGTGAACGCAATTTATAGTGCGTGTAAATGAACTGCTCCTGACCAAAAGCCAAAGCATGCAGGGCAGGTCTCTATGGGGAAATTGACCATGCGAGTGTGTGTGTGTGTGTGTGTTGGAAATTTATTGATTTCCATATATTTATTTGTGTAAAATGCCATAAATTACAATTATTTAACAGAGAAGGGATGCACTCAGATGCATGGGCTGGGGTGGGGCACGCTCTGCCAAAACCAAGTAACTGCACCACACACACACATACACACATATACAAATATACACACACACACACACACAGACAAGCTGGAGTCCGGCTTTAGTTGGGTCAGTAGTGCTTTTGTTGTTGTTGTTTCTTTGTATTGGCTTGTTGCGGTTGCATAATTTGTTAGCCAAATTGCAACTCAACAAGCTAGAAACGCTGAGCACATGGATACAGGTGCACACACACACACACACACACACACACACAGGCACCCTTATCCACACACATACACACACACCCGCACACTCGCACACAGGCTGCGCTGCGTTTGTGCCATGCCGAGAGCTCATCAAATATGCAAAATTGAACAGTTTCAGCTCTGAAACCTTTGTGCTGATCACAGTCACTGTGATCCAGAAGTTGTGACTGTGAATGCGACACAACTGTGACTGCTATTCAGATGTGATATGTAGTATATATAGTATATATAGTGATAACGTTATGACACCAAAGTGAGCTTGTTAGTTTCTTAGAAATAAAAGCAGAAAACGGGGACTTTGAAGCCATAATACTACTGTGACTATTTATAACATACTATCGATAACATACTATTGGTAATATACCATCGATAACATGCCATTGATAATAGACTATCGATAATAGATAAATGATAAGAAACTATAAGTCAGTGAGCGCAATGAGGGAATAAAAGCTTAAAGTGGTGACTATGAACTCAAAATATTATTACTGTGTAATCGATATTAGACTATCGATAATAGACTATAAGTTGGACCATCAACTCGAAATCGGCTACAATGATCAACACCTCTGTGAAATGGGCAATTTAAAGGCATTTCTAATATATATTCATGATTTTTTCTATATATTTTCACAATTTACCTTCCCCCTTATTCACATTTATTCACACTGTGACTAGTGACTGATAAATATTCGATATTTATGGCAATTCGAATAGTTCTAGTTGTGCCTCTCCCTGGTGTGTTGTCTTGGTGTAACCTAGTCTTTCTCCCTCTCTCTCTCTCTCCTTCTCTCTCCCTCTTATGCAACAGCCAGTTAGGTGCAATCGCTTGGCAATTTGTTGGCTTTGCGGGGCTTATTAACTGCGAACGAGCCTGATTCCGATGGGGAGAAGAAGGGGACTACAGTTAGGACTGTGTTTCTATTATTGGGTTGGGTACGTGTCCATGTTCAAATGCCATGCAAATAAGCAAATTTGCAATCAAAAGAACGATTTTCATATTTAAGATGTCAAGTTGCAGGCGCACACACACACACACGCACATACACTTACACTCACACACACTCAGACAGGGAGCCAGGCATGCACTTAATTTGGCAATTGTCTAGAAACCTACAGCAACAAAAGGGGGGGGGCGCAAGGCGAGGCAGCCTAGGCAGGAGGACATGTGTGTTCGCTAAGCGTCTGCCTCATTCTTTGCATGTGTGTATGTGTGAGCCTGTGCATGTGTGTGTGTGTGTGTGTGTCTTGGCCAGCCTTTGCCATTAATATTAATTTCGTCTTTAATTTATTGTAATTTACGTGCATTTGATAAATCGTATTATTATTATAAGCAGTTGCTTGTTTGACAGCACCAGGAGGGGGAAGTGTGGGTGACGCGGGGGTTGGGCAAAGTGGGGGGAGTGAGAAATATGTCCTGTGCCAATAGCAGAACTTCAATATTAGTACTTACCTCTGGCTGTGCACACTGTCTCCTGTTTGTCTCCGTTATCCTGTTGCCTTAAAGCCAAATTCCAAATATATCGAGCGACTTCAATTAAACTGCCAGAGAGAGAGAGGGAGAGAGAGAGAGAGAAGTGAGCATATTAATTGGTTACTAGAGAATTATGTTCATTATAGTTATTGACATGTGCTTTATCTATGCTTTCATTCATCCACCGAGACCGTTCTCTATCCTTCCTGGCTAATGAGTCTATTGCAACTTAATTGCCCTGCTGCGGTTATCGCACTTATCCCATAAACATTTTTAATTGCAGCAAGCTTTTTATGCTGCATCGGCTTGTAGGTGTGCCATGATTGAAAGATACCCTGTAGCAGGGCAAAAACTCATATTGCAGCGAGAGTATTGCTTGATGCCAATTGGTGAACAGATAAATAATATATTTAGAATTATATAGTGAACATTACAACATAGTCAGTCTCTTTATTGACCTATAGACAGATGCATATAGAGTAGTCGAACATGTACTGCAGGATCTCTACAAAAAGTGTGATGCAAAACATAATTTGATAGAGTTCTACGTGGTTAGTTAATTTACGCGTGACTCAATTGTTGCAGTAAATGCTGATTTTTTTACGAATTAAATAAATTCAGTTTCTTGCTGATATCGATAACTCGTGTTCTGCTCATGATAATTGTAATCCAATGCGAATTAGCTAGGTTTTTTGCTTGCAAGTGAATTGGAAAAAGTCACAATAAAGTAAACGAGTTCAATTAATGTTGACAGCATTGAATGGAGAGAAGAGGAGAGGAGAGAAGAGGAGAGGAGGAAGGTACCATCCGTTGCTGTAGTTTATTGCTAGGGTTTATCGATAGCATTTTTATTGATGCATTTAAATTTGTTCTCGATTGCGATTTACTTTTCCCCTTTCTCCTTTTTATGTTCCATGGCAAAGCAAAAAAGTTCTCACCAAGACCAGGAGTTGAGCCAGAGTTGCCGCAGAGCATAACAATGCAATATTATGTAGGGGGTTTTTTTAAGTACAAAGCACTCTATATATTATAATATATGTATATGTATACATATATCACATGTGTGCATGTGTGTGTGTGTGTGTGAGCTAGTGCAATATTAAAATAAAGTTTCTCTGTGTGTTCGACCGAGCGTCGCTTAAGGCGCTTATGGAAAAGTTCAAAAATCTCATTAAATACAAGAGCAGTTGCAGCACGAACAACAACAACAGCAACAGCAACAACAATAGTAGCAATTGCAATATACTAAATATTTATGCCTTGTTGTAAAATTCTTTTGTTGTATCGCATTTGGCGCTCGTATAAAAATTGTGTAAAATAATAAAAATAATTTCGCACACACACTTTCAGCCAGACGCCATTTGCTTTTGTTGTTATTGTTGTTGCTGTCGCGCTGTTGCGTGTAATGGACGCCGTTATGTGCATTGGCGCTGCCTGTGTCAGGCGGCAAGGGGTGCAAGAGAGACAGCCAGACAAAGAGTGAGAGAGAGAGAGAGAGAGAGCAGGCTTAAGAGAGCGCTGCTCCTTTGCATTACTTTGGCTTGAATGCGTTTTGCAATGGCGCTGGCCAATGCAGCTTGACACCCGCCTCCAGCCCCTTTCCCACCCCCCTTATAAACGACATAAATATAATTAAATTGTTATAAAAATGCGTTCGACAAAAGCAGCGTCTGCTTGCTTGTGCGTTTGTGTGTGTGTGTGTTTGTGCGTTGAGCTGAGCATGGCAAGTTTATTGCCTGCACTCTCTGCCACACCCCCCACGTCTGTAACTGCCTGCGAATACGTTGTGAGTGCACTCGAAATGCACTTCAGTGCACTCGTTTGCGGCACTGGCCACTACAAATAAGTTATCTCTCTAACTGGCGGTTAAGCTTGACAGCCTTACTATGCGCTTCTCATTCAACTCAATCCCCTTTCCTTGCTGTCTGCCTCTTCAACAGCCTTCCTTAATGTTTGCTTAGCAACTCTGGCCTCTCTCGGCGCTTCTCATTGCGCTTTAACATCGACTTAAAGGCACCCCATAGGAAATTGGACTACATGTAATTTGAAATTTAGACACAGTTTGCTCAGGTATTCAATTTCAAAACATCTTCCTTTCAGAAAAAGGTAGTGTCAGAAAAAAGTATTGCACAAGTTTCTTCTTCTCAGAAAAAAGTGTTGCACAAGTTCCATTTTCTTAGAAAAAGGCGAGTGCAGTAGAACCTTTTGTGAGAAAAATGTAGTACAGAAGTACCAAATTTGCGGAAAAAAGGTATTGCAGAAGTACCTTCTTGTCAGAAAAAAAGATAGTACCTTCTTGTCAGAAAAAAAGTACTGCAGAAGAACCTTTTTTCTGTGTTCCTGTCTTACATTGGTATTCAATTTCAAACTATCTTTTATTTTACTAAAGGCAGCTAATAATAAAATAGCACTACAGTTTGATATTCAGACACACTTTGCAGACTTTACTCTCGTACGTTATCTGACGCATTAACGCCTCTCTCTGCGCTTCTCAACTGTATTTATCTTTCCATTTGCGGCACCTTTTAAGCTCGAGCTTCAATAGATAAAGCAAAAAGCTCGTTGAATCAATGTTTCCAGCTCTCGCGTGACCACCCACGGCTCGCTATCGAAATTATGGCAATACACACACAAGATATGTGCTATACAATGTGTATATGTGCTATATAGTATAGGGTTTTATATATACGCCTATCTATCTATGGCATTATTAATAGGCTTCATTAGCTGCCCAATTGGACACCGCGAACTGTGACCAGAAACCTGTTCTCATGCAGCACTCCCTCTCTCTCTGTCTGTCCCTTTCTCTCTCTGTCTTTGTCGGCTGGAATTCCAAACTGATTTCGTTATGGTTTCTGTTGAAAAACGCTTTGTTTATAAATACGTTTATCATTCGATTTGACTTTTCCCCACTTCGTTGAGCGTCTTCTTTAATGAGAACTAATGAACTCGGATTGCGTTGGCCGTCGCCAACGTCTGGGATTATTGGGATCGCATTGGATGGTCGTTATAATTGCTGCCGGTTTTCCAACTTGTCTGACTTTTGTGTTGCTTTTATTGTCGTGCAGACAAGAACAATAAAATTTAACAATAATATTTAACAAGACACAATGCAACAAAAATAGGTGCAACCCACACAGAGCTGCAACCGATTGAGGGTCTTTTGAGGGTCGATTGCATCTCAATCTGAATGTGTATCGAACATTGAAAAGAAAGAAAACCTGAATATGAATACATTCAAATGATTCGGGGGGATCGGCTAAACGACTTGACAAATGTTCAGGGCAAACTGATGATCTTTCGTTGGCGATAAGGCCGATTTATCTATATAACATTAGCAACACTAAACTACAGGTATAATTAAGCATGATGAAGTTCTTGTTGTTATTGCAGTTCAATTTTAATTCATTATGTCATGATATGTGGTCGGGGGATGGTGCCATGTGGGATGGTGTGGGGTGGTAAGATTTGTTGTATATTTTGTAAACTACAATATATATCTCCAACATTGTATAGACATATCTGATAGATAAATAAAGATTAGTCAGGATCATAACTACTGCCGCACTTCGATTTGTATTTGGTTTTAACTGCTGCAGTTGGTTCCATTTCAAAGTTAACCCTAAAGCGGCATAAAAAATACACACGGAGAGAAACAGCAACAACAGCAACAGCAGCAACAACATCATTTCCTTTATACGACAAAGCAAAGGAAAATAGAAAATAAAATAAGTGGAAGCCAAAAAGTTGCACGAAAATTGCTAAAGTTTTGTTTGCTTTTGCTTGTTTCCTGTTGCCCAAAAAACCAAAAAAAAAAAAAAACAGAAGCTACAATACATGTGTGTCTGTGTGTGTGTAGTATATATAAAATTATGTCAGCAGTGGCAACAGCAACAGCAGCAGCAACGACAACAACAACAACAATAAGGAAAACGACAATAGCAGCTACTCTGCCTGGGGCCAAAGCGTGTAAATTATTTATATGGCCCTTGCTTGCCCCAGCTCGACCCTCCGATGTCCACCCCCTTTCTCCACTTGCTTAGCCTTAGCCCCACACAACCCACACATAATCCCCAATGTGGCACGCATGGCTCCTGCTGGATCTCCTGCTGCTGCTCCTCCTCCTCCTTCTTCTGCTCCATCTCCTCCTAAGCGCCGCAGTTTATAAATAAAAATCATTATTACCAATGTGCGGGGACCTTCTCTCCTAACTACCTTTACCCTCCCCCCTTTCACTCACTCTCCCCCTCCCCCTTTCTGTTCGTTTTACCCTTCCACTTAGCAGCATTTTAAGTTGGGCAGGTCGCAGGTTTTTCAGCCGCTTCGCTTGAAATTAGCACGCATTGTCCTTAATTGTTGGGGTAGCCAGGAAAACAGAGAGGAAGGGAGAGGGGCGCCAGCAGAGACACTTCTACACAGAAGCGTTGGCAGGTGGGGGTACCAGGGGGCAGTGACTTTCCCTCTGTCGTTCAGGCTGCGTGTTTATTTATTTGACTTGTGCATGTCGCTTTTGGGTGTTAACTTTAATAATTAACGGCATTAATTGCCACATATGTCACATGTTAGCTTGCTCCTTTGTCCCTCTTTCACCCCACCACTACCCCGGCGGGGTAGACGGTACCTGCCTCATGTACTGCACTAAATCGTGCATTTTTAAGAGTTCTTTCATTGTTTTAATTACCTCTCTTTGTATTATTTAAACGCTTATGTCATGACAGCGCAATGCGGACCCTCCTCCAGAGGGTCTACTCCTCCCAACTTGTGGTACCCTGTTTGCTCTACAACTGACGCGTTTCCTTTGACCACGCCCAACAAATTTAAAAACGCCCCCACTTTGTTTGCATAATTCATAAACGTTTCGAGTTAATTTTTGGGGCTTTTTATTTCGTATTCGGGAACCTACAGTTGCCCCATATTTAGTATAGAATAGGGGCGGGCAAGGGGACCCAATTATAGGCTGATTTTCTAAGCATATAATTGGTTTGTATGATGGCATTTATAGTACTCTATTGAGGGTAGTCAAATGTTACAATCCAAGACAACTGTCAACCTCTGATCGATTGAGTTAAAGGCGGAGCTACTTAGTTGGTTCGAAATAGCTCAAAGGGTTGTAGGTCAATCGCAGTGAGACCTTGCATATTCTAGCAGCTATTTAGGCCCCCAAGATGTAGTGTACCCTGCATATTATATAGATCACATGCCTAAAGAACCTTTTGTGTAAGAAAAAAGGTATTGCAGAAGTACCTTCTTGTTAGAATAAAAGGTATTGCAGAAGTACCTTCTTGTCAGCAAAAAATGTAGTAAAGAATTACCCTTTAGGCTTATTTTGGTACTAAACTACACTCAGAATACTGCATAGTTTCCATTAACTTCTTGAAGATGTTTCATTGCAAAGAAGATGTCTTCATAGGCAAAAGATTGTTAACTATTTTAACATTCTTGAACTATAAACAAAACTCGTTGGTTTTTCTATTTCACTGAACATTTCACTTAGCATTTCCCTGGCTTCCCGATGCGCAGACTTTGCTTCTTCTTGAAGGCATTACAAGACTATTGTGCGCTCCATAGCTAGTTCACAGATGAACGAACCGAGGACGCTCAATTAAAGAAACATTTGGACTGAAATGACGCTCCACCACACTCCATACGGTATTTGACAATGAGCGGGAATGAGGGGAAGGGGAAGGGGCAGGGGCAAGCACAGAGATGGGGCTGGGTTACTGCGGATGCGACTGGTGTGTGGCATATGATTTTCAATTTAAGCCACAAATCCATGGCCCAGACACAGACGGCGACAAAAGTTCTGTTTCTGTTTCTCTTTCTCTTTTTGTTTCCTTTTCACTTTTTTGTTATTGTTGTTGTTGGTCACAATCTGGTGGCTCAACGCCTACGACGAGGTAGCTAAGGGGGGGGGGCAGCTGGTGAGAGGGCAAGTCCAAGTGCCAATGGGGTCGTCACCATCATCATCGGCTTTGTCCGTCGTCCTGTTCCTCATCCATCTGCTCCAGCTCCAGCTCCTCCTGCTCCATCACTTTTTGGCGGCCGTTGAGCGCCATTAGGCGCCCGCCTGTGCAGACATTAAAAACAGCTGCCGTTCCTATTGCTGTTGCTGTTGCTGTTGCCGTTGCTGTTGTTGTTGTTGTTGTCTCTTGTGTTGCTTGTGTTGCTGTTGTGGCATTTTTTGGAGCGAGGCACAAAAATTGCCTGTTTATATTCGCAGCGACAGCAAATTTTATTATTATTTTTGTTCTTGACAACGACAACAGCAACAGGGGGCGGGGCAGGAGGGTGCGAGGAAGGGGCCGGGGTGTGGATGTGTATAGGGGGGTGTGGAGGAAGGGGTGGGCAGCCAAGACAGCCGAACGGGAGCCTTGTCGTTAGTTGTCTGTTTTGAGTTGATTTTTTCACTGTTTGTGTTGACTTTTTTTTTTTTTTTTTTTTTTGCAAATTTTGCATTTATACAAAACATTTTTGGAGCAGCCGTCGCAGGCGGCAGGCAGCAAATCAAAGTTGTTGCTGTTGTTGTTGCCGCATAGACACAATTCATATTGATGACAGCTCGAGAGGCATGTGGCAAGAGGCATGAGGCATGAGCCATGAGTGTCTGCTGACTGCGGCAATAGAAAAATGGGGCATACTGTATGTTGTCCAAGAGGGCGTGGGGGAGGGGAAGGGGGAGGGGTGCACCTTTTGCGCAGGCGCATGCCGCTTGTGGGACTTGCGCCCAAGCGTCGCACTCCCAATTAAAGAATAATTCATTTCAATTGAAGTCAATCAAAAGGAATTATTTCACGCTTAATCAATTAAGACTCGAGAAAGAATCTCCAAGAGTCTAAAGAGCCCATTGAGCTCGCTCACAAGAAGAAACAACATTTTCTACAGCGCGTTGAGATTTTGGGAAACTGATTGAAGACAAACAACAGAGACAACAAAGAGTATGAAAAAAAGGCAGAGTGAGCAAGACAGAGAAGCAAGCGCGAGAGAGATCACTTCAAAAATAACTTGCTACGGATGCTCATCATTATGATATATGGGCCAAGCTGGGGTATACATATCGTACACACATATATCAGGGAGATACACCAGCGAGCGAGTACTTAAAGCTTTGCTTTACTCGGGTTCAGAGCAGAGCCAACAAATTGATTTGACTGTCGTGTGTTGAAATGCTGGCAAAGTGCCACTTGAGATGAATCAAAAGACCGAAGAAGAAAAGCTAAAAAAAAGAAGTGGACTATGAAGAAGCCAAAACAGACGAGCTTTATGAGTGCCCCACATAAATATAGTGAGCAGTTTGCTGCCTAGTTAGCCAGAATTGTGAGACACAAGAGGGTTCTCACTATCATATAGTTATAGTACGTGGTGGTGGGGTGGAGCAACATTATTCATTCATTTGAGTAGCACATCAGATTAGTTCAACAGTTATGCTGGCGTAGAATTGCTTTATATCATATAGCTTATTATATATCTTCTAACTTATAGTTTATTTCATTATATTGTTGGTGTAGTTTGACCTCAATATCAAAATTACTAACTTTCAATAAACAATTTCGAGGTAGTTAAGACCTTTATATATATATATATAAATTAATATATATATATTTATATATCTTCTTGTTCAGTTCATCAAGAAAAGTCAACCCTCCCTTTCTTATTTCGATTTTTCTTTTCTTCTATAAGATCACATGGCAGTGTTGATCCATAAATATGCTTTACTCGTATTCATGAATGGTCTGTCAAGCAAGGCTGATACAAAAAGTCTTTATATTTATAGCTTATATACCCCATCCTATGTTGAATGTATATCCCACATAGACGATCCATGTATTCATTATATTCTTAACAGATTTTAGCTATTAAATTTCTCGAATAACTTCTTCAAATCGAAACACTTTAAAGAAAACTTTGCTTTCATGTTTTAAATAATGTTTTGCACTTAGGAGCTCCCCTATATGATGACATTATGCAGAGTGCACTTGTGTGTGTGTGTGTGTCTCTGCGTGTGTAAGTGTGTGCATTTCTTTTGGCACATGAATTGTCATAAACATTCGCACGCTTATGCAATTTTGCCCACCCAGCGGGGCTGCGGACTGCTTTGAGAATTGGCGTGGCACGATCGCTAGATGCAAGGGGAGCCATGCGAAACGAGAAGCAAGATAAAGGAGAAGGGGCAGAGTCAGGGGCAGAGGCAGAGGCAGTGGCAGTGGCTGTGGCAAAGGCAGAGACTGTAACAGAAACAGAAGCCTCGCATTAATTTGTCATTTTGCGCGTATGGCGACGACGGCAATGGAATCAACTAAAGGGGGAGATGAAGGTAGGAAGGAGGTGCTTGGAGAGTGGGCACACAACATCAAGTGGCAGCCACATACAGACACCCACACACATGCGTATAGTCGAAAAAAAACTTTTGTTTTTCCCTACGCCGTGTAAAAAGTTGCAGTTTTTTCTATACAAATTTTGCAGTTTTTTTCTTCGGTTTTTTTTGCGGGTTTTTACGGTTTTTTTTTGTTTTTGTTTTTGTGTTTAACGCCCGCTGCCTTTTTGGCTTCTATTTCTGTAGCTGCCACACACACACACACACACAACTTGACTTTGAAAAGTGCAGAAAAAACTGAAAACTAAAAGGAGGAAGCAAAAGAAGGGAGCAAAAGAAGCGAGAAAAAGGCGATGCAAAAACTGTCACAAAACTTTTATGGAGACGCAGCGACAAGGCAGGACAGAAGAGGGGCAGGGGCTGGGGGAGAGGCAAACATTGGTGGCCCATGTCGCTGGTGGCGACACTTGCCACCGCCTGCTGCATGCTGCCTTCCTGCTGCCTGCTGCCTGCTGCGGTGGCAGCCACTTCATTTGCTTGCTCATTAAAAGTTGCGACACATACAAATGCCCGAGCGGAGTCAACACGTTTGCCTGCATGTCAAGTGCCAGTCAACCTCCTTTGCCACCTCCCTTCCTCCATTCCCCCACTCCCTCCTCTCTCCCCACTCACTTGCACTGCCTGCAGTACCAATGAATGTCAAGAACGAGTGAAAATTTGCGCTTAAATGTGCAGTGCACTGCGAGGCCAGCGACCTGCGACAGCACTTCCCCTCTCCCTCTCTCTTTCTTTCTTTCCCCCTCTCTCCCTCTTACTTCTTCACTCTGTCATTTAGGGGACCGTGTTGAAAATGCACCGAAAATTTGTCACTTTACAGCGTGCTGCCTGTCACCCTTGGCCCCCTTCCCATCACACCTTCCATTCCCGCGCACCATCCTGTCTGGTCATTATTATAATTTTGTATGTCTTGTATAACTACACACACATACACACACACACAGCTCAGGGTTAGCGGCTTAGTGGTGCGTGCTGCGATAGGGGCCTGCCAGCTGCACAATTGAGCAAACTCTCTCTCTCTCTCTCTTTCTCACTCACTCACTCACTCGCTCACACTTGCCTCAACTGTCAAATGTACAAATGACTTGCAAGTCGTCGAGACGGACTTGGAAACGGAGCTGCGCTTGGCTGCCCAGCATTGCCCCTGCCCCTCCCTTTACAAAAATACAAATCAGTCCATCAAAAACTAATCAAAGTCGCACGTGAGAGGGTCCTGAAGGCCTAACCTGAAAAACCTTACCTAAGCTAAACCCAAAACAGCCTCCTCTCCTCTTCACCTCTTTTTGAATGTTTTTTATTCTTACATATCATAATATTATTATTGTACACAATATAATATATAATATAATATAAAAATGAGGTTTCTTGATTTCTTAGACTTACTTGACTTGGTAGATGTAAGGATTGTTTGACAACAAAGTTTCTGGATCTAACACAAGAAAAGAAACCAAAGAGAAGAAAAGAAGTCTTTAAATTAACGAATAAAATATAAACATAATTATGGAGTATAGATAATGTAGATGTAGAATATAGAATATACATAGAAGAATATATTCTTTAATAATGAATATCTAAGAATATTGAATACGAATATAGAATACATAATTAATTTCCTATAACTTATAAATTGGCACCTATGTCGAATTTTCGGTTAAAGAAAATCGAAATTATGGTTGAAGTTAAAATCATAGGTACCCTGATGTTAATTTTTAGATTTGGTTCTTTTTATACCCTTCGACCATTGAAAATGGTCCAAAAAGGGTATACAAATGTATGTAACAGGCAGAAGGAGGCGTCGGAGACCCCATAAAGTATATATATTCTTGCTCAGGATCACAAGCCGAGTCGATTGAGCCATGTCTGTCTGTCTGTCCGGCTGTCCGTCTGTCCGTCTGTCTGTGTGAACGCACAGATCTCAGCTATTATAAAAGCTAGAGTTACCAAATTTGGCAGGAAGACTCCTGTATACTATAAGCTGATCAAGTTTATTTCAAATGTTAGGTGCCACGCCCACCGCCCCCGCAAATCAATAATTTAATTTTTGAACTTAATTTGTAAGCGCTGTATACAAGATACAACTTTCAGACTTTAACATAAACTAAGCTCATTAAAATATCTACGTATTCTCAAAATTTCAATCCGATCAGACAATAAACACAGAAGTTATTTAAGAAAGTATGTGCATAAAACCAAGTGCTTGTGTCAGCTAACAAAGGAGGCGGGCGAGCGCAAAGCGCGAGCGCCATCTGTCGGCGGTAATTTAAAAGCATGCGCATTTGGATATATGTATGAATTTAACAAATTAAACTACACCGGAACATAGGTCGAAGGGTATCCCACTGTCGCGTGCAGCGCGACTGTGGCTTTTTTCTATTTTTTTTTATTGATCCAAGTAGCCCATGACTTTGACCCTACGTAAGAAACCGAATGTCGAAACATTCTTCAGTTCACATGTAGTCGTTTGTACAGTCACAAGTAAAATTTCTGTAATAATATTTTGATTTTTTTAAAAAACTTTTTCTCGCGATATAAAAAACCTATATTATATATAATGGCACGCAACCCCCGTTTAATCAAAACCCATCAAGTCTATCCCAAGGTTAATGATGATAATAATAAGGATGCTACTACGTCAAAGCCGAATGAAGATGAGAAGTATTTGGTCCTTTACAGCCTCGAAGATGAAAAACGCACTACGTATAAAATGAAGGACACTCAAGAAAGCACTCAAAAAGATTTGGAATCTACAAACCGAGAAGCTAAGAAATAATACTGTCCTTCGTCCTATAAATGATGAGGCATTCTCAACTGGCAATCAAAATCGGATTAATATCTATTTAATCTTGTTTTTAAAATTTGAAGTCTGGAACTTGGAAATTAATATGATATTGAATTTTAATACATGAATTACTAAATCTTTTTTCAAAAGCCAACGAGTCTATTCCAATACCTCGGTTAATGATGATAATAATAAGGATGCTACTACGTCAAAGCCGAATGAAGATGAGAAGTATTTGGTCATTTACTGCCACGAAGATGAAGAACGCACTACGTATCAAATGAAGGACACTCAAGAAAGCACTCAAAAAAGATTTGGAATCTACAAACCGGGAAGCTAAGAAATAATACTGTCCTTCGTCCTATATATGATGAGGCATTCTCAACTGGCAATCGAAATCGGATTAATATCTATTTAATCTTGTTTTTAAAATTTGAATTCTGGAACTTGGAAATATAATGATTGAATTCTAATACATGAATTACTAAATCTTTTTATACCCTTCGACCATTTTTGAAAATGGTCAAAAAAGGGTATACTAACTTTGTGCAAATGTATGTAACAGGCAGAAGGAGGCGTGGGAGACCCCATAAAGTATATATATTCTTGCTCAGGATCACTAGCCGAGTCGATTGAGCCATGTCTGTCTGTCTGTCCGTCTGTCCGGCTGTCCGTCTGTCTGTGTGAACGCACAGATCTCAGCTATTATAAAAGCTAGAGTTACCAAATTTGGCAGGAAGACTCCTGTATACTATAAGCTGATCAAGTTTATTTCAAATGTTAGGTGCCACGCCCACCGCCCCCGCAAATCAATAATTTAATTTTTGAACTTAATTTGTAAGCGCTGTATACAAGATACAACTTTCAGACTTTAACATAAACTAAGCTCATTAAAATATCTACGTATTCTCAAAATTTCAATCCGATCGGACAATAAACACAGAAGTTATTTAAGAAAGTATGTGCATAAAACCAAGTGCTTGTATCAGCTAACAAGGGTGTCGGGCGAGCGCCATCTATCGGCAATAATTTAAAAGCATGCGCATTTGTATATGTGTAAGAATTTAACAAATTAAACTACACCGGAACATAGGTCGAAGGGTATCCCACTGTCGCGTGCAGCGCGACTGTTTTTTTCTATTTTTTAAATTTAAGTGGTTCATTAAGGATGGGGATACGTTGACAGAAACCATCTCGGGGTAAAGAGATATGTTGTGTTGAACTTTCATGAAATTCCATTCAGATGACAAAATAACAGACAATCATTTCTATATAGAAATATTTTCTTTACATACGAATTCCTAAGTATATAGAATATACAGTATATTCTTTAACTATGTATATCTCTTGTTAATTAATATCGTAGAATATCTAAATATCTTTAAACGAACAAAAAAGTTCTCAGCGCTGTGGGGACTGTCTCGGGGGCCCTTGTGCATAACTTTTGGGTTTCTCTACCAGCTATATCTTAATCTTCCTTGTAATATTTTGCAAAATCATCAATAGATAAATAAAGTATTTACTTGTATAAAATATATTGCTCACGCCTCGCTACGGCCCTGAAAGTTCTTCAGAGTGTCCTTATTCTCATTTAGAACCTTGCATCAACATAGAGAACAATGTATTCTGTCATTGAAACTTCTTTTAATAACATAGTATGTATTTTCGAGTACCCCCCTGTCTCATGCCCCTCTGTCTCCCCCTTCTGCGGCAAACAAAGAATGCCTGACTGAGCACAAACAATCTGCACATAAAAGATTTTCCACCGCAATTAAATTTTCTCCATAATTAGATGGGAAAAGGCAGCTTAACTGCCTCAATTCGGTTGACTAATCAAATTGCATTAAGCATTTAACTTTTCCACAGCTCTACCCCTCTCCTTCTCTCTCCCTCTCTATCACTCTCTATCTCTATCTATCCTGCTCACATGTCGCCAGTCGCAACGTCGCCAAAGTTGACCCCATAAATAGTTGAATACGATTAGGTGTGTGTGTTGTGAGTGTATGAGTGAGGGAGTTGCCATAGTGCCAGGCAATTGAAAGCGCTTAACGCTGGTCTGGCAACCCAGCACACTCTCTCCCTCTCTCTCTAGCTCAGTTGTAGCCCAGCTATATCTTAATGTGGCGTCGTCTCTGCTCGTCATCAGCTTCGAGCTTCGCCTCGAACGCGACAGTTTGCTAATTAAGCCGTGCGGGTCACGTTAAAATGCGAGTAGAGCACACAGTAGAGACTATTAGCATTTTATGCGAAACTCAAAGAGAATGAGCAAGAGGGAGAGACAGAGAGAGAGAGGGGGGGAAGAGGACACTTGAGAGGTTTATCTGGGCACAGTTTATGTCTGACAGCGGTCACTACTTAGTCTGATTATTGTTATTATGGCGTCGCAGTTTTCATAAATTCCCAGCAAGTTATTTTCCCATAAATTCACCGTCCAGACGACAAGAGCAGGACAGTGAGAGAGCAACAGAGAGATACGGAGTGAGAGAGAGAGAGAGAGAGAGAGAGAGAGGGGTAGAGGACATGGCAAGGCAAGGCGAGGCAGCTACAACAGGTAGACAAGCACAGCAGAGCGACAAAAACAGAAAGAGAGAGAGAGAGGGAGGGAAGGAAGGCAACTGGACTGAGCCGAGCTGAGCGTCCTGTCAAGACGCAGACGATGAGCAGCAGAGGCAGCAGCAAGTGGCAAGCGGCAGCCATAAAATGTTTTCTATGGGGCAAAAATCTGTGGAGGAGACGAGAGAAGACAAGCAAGTCGGCAAATGGGCATGTAGAGAGAGAGAGAGGTGGGGGGCATGTGTGGTGGGAAGAGGGGAAGAGGCAGGGGCACATGCACATCATCAAGCAAGCACCTGTCCCAGACTGTGCTTGTCCTTTGGGAAACAATTTAAATTGGCATTCCACATGACGACGAAGACGAAGACGATGGAGACGACGACGTTGGTCAGACGAGTTCGAGTATGGCCTGTCGTGTCCTTGGCAGGACTTAGTACTGTACTGCACAGCACTGACTACACTGCACTACACTGAACTACACTAGGCAACACTAGACGACAGCAGAGCACACTGTGCAACACTTAAGCGCACCGCAGGCAGCGAAGCTCTTAGTCAGTATCACCTGCTGTCTCTATCCTTTCTTCCTCTCCCCTCTCTCTCTCTCTCTCTCTCTCTCTCTCTCTCTCTGTCTCTCTCTGACATTCCACTTGCTGCTGCTGCTGTTGCTGTTATTATTTATTATTATTTTCTGTGTGCAAGCTTATCTTGTCGCGCCCCATTGTCGTCATCGTGGCAACACTCGCGATGCAACGATGCGGCCATCATTATTATAGCTCACCTGGCAAACTACCTCTCTCTCTCTCTCTTTCTTTCACTCCCCCTTCTCCCCTCTGTACCCCTCTCTACTCCTCTCTTTTACGCTTATCTTGTGTGCATGTTGCAACACGAATGTTGCAACGCGTCCGTGTGCTGCCCCTGCTGCATCAATTGAATATCATCGACACAGTCTGATCGCCACAGCCCGATAGCCAAGATATCATACTAAACAGTTGAGACAAGCAATAAACAGACACGCCTCCCCTCCTCTTCCCTCCTACTCCCCCTTCATTTCTCCTTATTCCTTCTAGCGCGCGATTATCTTTCCCTCGAGTTGATTTACAGCACAACTCGCTATGAATTCTAGTACTGAGTGCAATCGATTGGTTTTAATTACCTCATGCTGCTCACTTAATGGAGGAGAATGGGGCAGGAGGGGAAGGTGTAGTAGCGGGAGGTAGGGGGTGCTGAGTCAGGTATTCAGCGTGAACAACTTGAGGAGAGTGCAATAAAATATATAATATAGCAAAGGGATTGTTATATAAAAATCAACATGAAAACTTCGATTAAGACTCAGACTCATCTCAGTAGATTGTTTGAATATGCTAGATATATACGAGTACATTAGATATATAGCCAGATTTATACACACAAAGATATAGTCTAGATTTGAAATGAAGAAAGAAAAGTATTTGTAATTTGAATTTTTGAAATACTTTAAATTGCATTAAAACGAAAGAAAGATTATTTCTTAGTATTAAAAATACATTTCAACCCACTTTATATTTATAACCTTTGCCAGAAATTCACAATGCACCACAGGAGACATATCCAACCCGATAAAGTATATAATATATAATATATTTATAAAATTTCATCAAAAGCGGATCACTATATAATATAGCTGTCATAGGAACAATAGACTTAGTCGATGGTTTTTGTATGAAGACCTGTTTTAATTTTATAAATAATTCAACTTATCAGTGGCAATCAAAGTTACACAAAGTTACAATACTATTCAATTCTGCAGCATATATATAGCTATTGGAACCATCAGAGAAGATAAGAATCTGCAGGAGTAGAGAACCTTCGGCATATCTAAGGTGTTCATTCCTTCAGGTTTTTTATATACATACTTAAAGTTTCTTGCAAACAAAAGCGCAATTATTTTGTAGTATTAAGTATAATATATGTTTTATATATATATATACATATATATATATATTGTATTCAGATTAACTTTATCTTAATTTGTATTTTGTTGTAATTCCATACTTTGTATGAAATCCAGCAAGGCCTTTCATAGTTCCCATAAGTTCCCCTTTCTCACTTTTCGTTAACTTTCTCGCTTGACGCTGCTTGTTCGCTTGTCATTGCGCCATAACTTGGCCATAATTGAGCTGAAGTGAACAGAACTGGACTGGGCACGGTCTGCGTCTCCGTCTGGGTCCAGCCTAATCTTTGTAGTCATCTGCGGTTTGGTTTCTTATCTCAAAACAAGCTGAGGCTCGCGCCACGCCATGCTATGCCACGCCAAATGCCAATTTCGATTCCCATGTGCAACATAATTTGTACCTTAAGAGCGAGCGAGAGGCACACAGAGAAAGGGAGAGAGGGAGATAAAGCAAAGCTTAGCTAACAATGGGCTCAGACTCAGATTGGGGACCTAAACAGTGTAGAGAACAGTGTAGAGGGGAAGGTTGTTAAGGGAACTCAGCTGACATCTTTAGCTTTGCGTCTAGTTCATTTTCATAAATGCCACATTAAAGGGGCTGCTGTTGCTGTTGTTGCTGCAACAAGACGTAGATGTGGCATCAAATGACATTAGCCTGGACACACACACACACACACACACGATAAAAACACGTCCTGAATGCAGTTTTTACGGCCGGTTTGGTCGCTGCTATCGAGTCAGTGCAGAGAGAGAGAGAGAGGGGGGCACGGAAAGAGGGGGCAGCCCATCTTGAGGCAATTTATACAAAACGTTGATCACTTTATAAGTAAGTATATCATCATTTATTTATACATGCAGCCTGCAATGGAGACCGCGACAAAAGGCCTTGCTCCAGGCCTGCATTGGGATTGGGACTTGGACTGGGACTGGGACTGGGACTCTGACTAGGAGCGGTACTGGGGAGTTGGTCTGCGACTGTGACTGTGCCTGTGCCTGGGGCCCTCTGGCCGTGCATGGCGATGGCAATGGCGATGGCTGTGGCTACTTAGCCATGTCGTTTTTACCGTTTTCGGCGCATACAGCATGGCAAAAATGTGTTGTGAGCGCGTCTCAGCGTTTTGTACAGTTTTGTTGTTGTTGCTGCTGCTGTTACAGCTCGTTCTGGTCATTTATATTGCCAGCGTATGTATGTGTATGTGTATGTGTGTGTGTGTGTGTGTGTGTGTGTGTGTGTGTGTGCATGTGTCAAGTGGACTTGTTTAATAATTTATGATGAGGCCAAAAACGTAGATCGTGCGTTGCGCATTGCCAGCCATTAATCATGCCGCCAGTCGCCCGGCGAAGCGTTCCAACTGCAGAGCAAACTGTTCTGTCTCCCTCTCTCTCCCTCTCTCTCTCTCTCTCTCTGTCTCGCTTTCTCGTTCTTTCCTTCTTTCTCCCTCTGCTCTGCTGTAGTAAAAGTTCAATTACCCGCCAAATCAAAATTCAATCTGCTGTCGCAAAAAAAGAGAAGAAGATACAGAGAAAAACAAACACACACACAGACACACACACATATAAACGATGGCCAGCACAGTAGTCAAGCAGGAAGCCTGCTTGGTGGGGCGGAGGTATGGCTGGACTACTGCATATTGACTGCAGACTGCAATGTGGCAAAATCAAAAATTCCAAGCGCATACGACAGACAACCATGACGACGACGACGACGACGACGACGACGATGAGGATGAGGAAGAAGACCAGCAAGACGAGAAGCAGCAGAAACAACAGCAGCAGAAGACGGCGGAGCAAGACGAAGGCGACAGCGACATGTCATGGCGGGCGTATGTTAAGCGCACTGTATGCGTCTGTGACGAGACTCACGAGGAAGGAAGGGAGAGGAAAGGTAACAGAAGAGAGAGAGAGAGAGAGAGAAGAGAGGGAAGAAGACAAAGGAGAAGAAGGTATAGCAGCAGGAAGAGCAGCTGAAGAAGGTAGAGATAGATGCAGGAGGAGAGGGCGGAGCACAGCAAAGGGCCACTTAGCAGCGCCAGAGATCAGATGACAGCGAGAAGACATCGCATCGACGACGACGACGACGACGAAGCAGGATAACAGAAAGGCAAACAAAAAAGCGCCGAAACAAAAAACAAGCTAAGAAAACTACAGTCCATTGTGCCCGACTGAGATACACTCGCTAATCGAGCTAACTATTTAAGTTACTACTATATTATAGTTAAGTAGAGGGCTGCCAGGTTAGCCTTTTATCTGACAGATCTGTCTCTTTACTTCGTCTAGTTATGAAAAAACAGGAGCATATAGCCTACGAAAAACGTGTGCATGCATATGCCATATGTATGGGAGTTGGAGATGCCCCCTTTCTGCTCCTTCTTCTGCAACTTACCTTATGGAACTTACATATATAGTAGTTAAATCATTTATTAAATCAAGGACATTTCATTGCAAAGTGCTGCTCACTATAACATACCCTCTGTTTGAATTTGTGCGCATTTAACTGTTGGTTCAAATTTAACATGCAGTGTATCTTTTGATGATTAATTTCCTTCATGTTCTTTGATTTGAGAGTTAAAATTAAACTGCAAGTCAAAGTAAAAGTGCTGTACTTTGTTTCTGCATATCTCTTCTTTGTTATCCAGTTAAATGTTAGCCCACAGAAGATGTTTACTTTTTAGATTTTTAGCCTGCAGTTAAATTGCATTTGAAATACAATATAAAGAATTTTATGTTAGATAGAATATCCTCTACAGAGTCTGGCGATGCAAATGTACGATAGTATGCGACTTCATAAAATGTTTTAAGAGGCAGCTTAAGTAAAGCTAAGTTGAAGTAGACAAGGTAAGTTGACGTTAGGTTTTCACTATAATATATAAAATAAAATTTGTATGCTAGGTTTATCGATAACAGCAACGATAACGATAAATACGATAAAGCTTGGCAATACTTAATCGTCGTCGCAAAACTCTGCGCAGGGTATGCTAGGCGGGCTCTCAACCTGACCTGGCTACCGCTGCGACTTGCAAGTTTGCGAGTATGTGGCAGATTGAGTGTGCGTGTGTGCGTATGTGTGTGTGCCTGTGTGTGTGCGCGGTTTGTTTGTGCGGCGGCCACGTAGTAGGTGCAAGCATAAGCGCTACTAATCTGCTACTCAGTGGCGTATCAAGCTAAGCAGCATGCCACCGAACAAACAAACAGTCAGACAGACAAACGAACCAACAGTCAGAAAGACAGACAGACAGAGAGACGGAGAAAGACAGACACACAGACAGAGAAAGACAGACGGACAGATGAACAGACAGCTTGAGGGACGGACAACAGCAGCAGAGACTGGCAGACGAATGGCCAACGAGGCAGAGACAGAGACAGAGGCAGCTGCTGCTGCTACTGCTGATGCTGCTGTGTGAGTGATCAGACAGCCGCAGATTACGTATACGCCGCGTTGTGTGCTTAACTTTTTGACTTTGGCTGTGGCTTCTGCGGCAGCCGTAGCATCAGCATCAGCATCAGCAGCAGCAGCAGCAAATCTTGCTCCAGCGGCTGCTTAAAAAGTCCGCTCAGGTCCGCTTCGGTGCCGCATTCGCGTTGCTTTCTCATTTGTTATTCAAAAGTTTTGCCTCTTGTCTCTCTCGCTTGTTGTCTCACGTACGCAGTCAGCCTTACTGGCGAGGGCGGTGAGGAGGGGGAGGGGGTGTGGTTTGGTGGGTTGAGGTAGTAAAGCTGAGGGTTTTGTTTGTGGGGTTGCAAGTGCAGGTCCAGTTCCAGTTTCAGTTCCACTTCCAGTTAAATTGCCCCAAGTGCTGACTGCAAATCACTTTAATGCCCACTGCTTTCACTCCTTCTCTCTCTCTCTCTCTCTCTCTCTATCCCTGTCCCTGTCACTTTGCCGATTGGCCGCATTTGCATTATCAACAAACATTATCAATGTTTATGCTGAAATCTCTTCGCCACTTACGGCTATATTTCTATATGTTTATTTAGTTTCGTTTATTTTGTTTCGCTTTTTTCGGTTTTCATTTTTTTTTCAATTTTTTTTGTTTTTGTTTTTGTTGTGGTTTGTTGGAGCTGTTCAATATGCGATTTGTTGATTTAGCGGCAAAGGCGAATTTCATAAAAATTTATCGACGCAACAACAACACAACAACAACAACAACAGCAACAAGAATTGTGCACAAAATTTATGGCAACATTTCGTGGTATTTATTTTCAAACAGTTATTGGTTTTATTTCCTTTCGCGCTGTTTGACTTTCTGCAGTCCTCGTTGTTGTTGTTGTTGTTGCTGCTGCTGTTGCTGTTGCAAAAATAATGACTAACTTGATATGTGTGTGCTTTGAAGCCGGCTGAAAGATAAACAATATCAATAACTAATGGCAACAATTTATAAAAATAAAACGAAAACTTTCCACACATTATGCACACACACACAGACAGACAACCAGGGCACACTGTCCTATATAGTATTATATTTATTATGTTTATGTCAATTGACATATTCGTTAAATTTGCCAGCTTAATCCAAGTATATAGGGATGAACATATCGGCATATCCTCTTGTAAACCTGCCCGCTGCTGCTTGTGTAATTACACTGTACAACATGAGGCACACCTTAATTAAAGCTACTCAGCTCAGCAAGCTGTATTTTATATCCACTACCCATTGGGGTAGAAGGGCATTCTGGCTTTGTGCTAACTGAAAACGTATGTAACATGCAGAAGGATTTTTGGTAAACACAATAACAATCACAGCCCAAATGATTCCTTAAAATTGAGATGCGATCGGATAACTAACATAGAAGTGATTTAAGAAATCATTTAAAGGAAGCCCTGCATGCTATGCAACACAAATTATGCTAAACATAGCAGTTGAAAGATGGGTAGTGGGTATATCAAAGTCGAGCACACTCAACTGTAGACTTTGTGATTGTTTGCTAATGAACTTGGCTTGTTAACAATTCCAACTGGGTGTGTGAATCGACCCTTTAACTATCGTTAAACCAGTAAAGCGGGCAAGCGATAGTCAAGTACAGAACTGATGCACCTGTAGCATGCCCTGTACGGGGCTAAACGGATACCAAAAACTAAAATAAGAGTGGGAGATATGAAACCAACTGAACTGTGTGTGTCTTCAATTTCAGTTAATAATTGACAATAATTGCTTTATGGCATTTGTACACCTCCAGATATGGTAGGTGTGGATGAGCCCAGCTCTCGGAAAGGACTAGAATCCCCAAGTAAAACCAAGGGCACTTTAGGGAAGATCTATCCTGGAAGAACTCTCCCAAGCGAACACATCACGGGACACACTTTAAACAGACAGACACTTTAACAGACAGTAAAGGCCCTAAGTTCCCAATGCTATTACTAATTTGATATTTCTAGTTAACAAAGGTCCAGATGATAGAGAGAGAGCAATAAGAACTGAACTGTTTGTGGGCCTTATTCAACCCTACAAGCTGTATGTATATCTCTCACAGCTCCAACTCAATTGCAGGGTATAAAAAGTGTAAAAAAACAGGGAAAGAAACGTCGAATAAACTCTCGCAGCGATGGCTAAATATGTGTAAATATAAATTATGGTAATTATATACATTTGTAGGTGGGACGGTAGCATACACATACATATGTACATGTGTTTTTTTTTTTTTGGCTTTTGCGGGTGTGTTAACGTTTGCAGTCGCTGCTGTTGTTGGGCCTGCAATTATGCTAATTGTATTTTCAATTATTATATGTTTATTTATTATTATTTCTCTGTCGCCGACAATGCCACCCCACCTCCCCCCTCCCTCCACTACCCTTCCTCCACTCCTTCTCCCCACCAATACTGTTGTTGTTGCAGATGATTAAAATTATACAACGATGCCTGGTCGATTTATGAAAAACGTTGCATGAATTTTAAGATGATTTCATTTCCATCAAAATTAAATTGATTTCTCTCCTTCCCTCTCCCTTTCTCCCATCATGCCATCACTCACACTGCCTCTCTTTCCGTCTGCCTGCCTCTGCTCATCATCATCATCTCGCAACGAACTTCGCTTTTTGTGTGGTTTTTTTTCTGTTCGTTGTGCTTTACTCGCCAATTTACAACGCTCTCGGCATATAATTATACACCCACATTACACGCACACACACACACAGACACATGCATGCACGCATGTGTGCACACACACTACGTATTCATTAAATAATTATGTCCATAATTAAAATCCAAGTAGACACAGCAGCTGGCCGAGAACGGGCTTTAACTGTGTCTTTTCCGTCTCCGTATCCAGCCCCAGCTCCAACTTCATCTACGACTCCAAGAGAGCGTGCACTGCCCAATGCCACTGGACGTGCATGTCCATAATTATATACCCTGGAATCCATGTGTTAATCTTATTAAGCAGCTTGTCGAGCAAACCTGCAAAACTGTGAAACAGCCACGGGGTAAACAGTCTCCTGCCACGCCCCCATCAGCACCCCCACCTGCATCCGCACCTAATGCCCTTTCCACTACTCCCTTCTCATTCGGTGCACTCTTTGTATACCCGCCACCAAAAAGGTAGAAGGGTATTATAACTTAGTGCCAACTGTCTGTCCGTCTGTAGGAACACCTAGATTTCAGAGACTATAATAGATAGTCCTACCAAATTTCGTGCCAATATTTGTTATTTCTGCACGTTGTTTTAGAATTTAACCACGCCCCCTTCCGCCCTCGTAAATCGATAAAACATTGCAAGCTTTATTTTAATGCAGCATAGTTCATTTGTAAACACAATAACTATCAATGCACAAAAGATTTCTTAATAAAGAAGTTACTGAAGAAATAAATTTAAGAGCTGCTGATTTCATTACCGCTCTCTAAAGTATGCAACACAAAATAGAAGTTGTACATTTAATTGCAACTTTCGTGCTTGTTTTCTCTCTCTCTCTCTCTCATTTTAGGTCAAGGAATACTTGGGTTTTCAGTTTGCAGGGTATCTGGCAGTCGAGCAGGCTGGCTAGAGCCAAGTGTTGCGCCCAATTGAATGGCCTGTAATTTATTTTTGAAAACAAATTTTCGCTTGGCTAACGCACAAGTTGAGAGGGGGCAGCGGGAAGGCAGAGGTCAGCAGGTCCTTGCAAGCAGGTCCTTTTGTTTATTAGCGCCGTCTGTTGCTGATAAATGATAACGTCTATATAGCAAGGAGGGAGGAGGGTGGGCGGGTGAGTCTGTTGGTCCCTTCGTCCGGGCTAGTGATTATGCAATTGGCCATAATAAAAAGCGAGAGAATATTTAATATGCAACGGCAGTAGCGCCAGGGGCAGCAAGAGCCAGTGATAATTATGCATTCGCTGCCACGTTCTCAGCTTACGTTCGTGCTTGCACATACCCTGCAAGTGGTGCAAACCAGCTGGCACTACTTAAGTTGAAAGTTGATGACATGTTCAGTCTGTTTCCAACTATTCTGCAGTCTATTTCATCTTTAAATTGCTCGATGCAATAGCTTAGGTCTGTAAATTCAATCTACACACTACCTTATAGTGCACATAAGCTAAGTCTGCTTGAAACCCGAAGTAACTTAGACGACACAGATGATGATATATCATCATATGCATAAGCCTTAACTAACAGGGTATCGCAGAGTCGAGGGCCTTACGCAAACTACGCTTCTCTACGCAATCCTCGTATTGCATTTCCTTTTTCCTGGCCAAATTGAACTGACGCCTTCGCTTGGCATTTGTTTAATTAAAGTGATGCACAATCCCAAAGAGGGAGAGAGTCAACACTTTGCCACGAGCCGATCTCTACTCCCCCCCCCTGCTCTACCCTCGGTTTGGGAGCCACAAAATAATTTCGAAAAGCCGTTGGCATTATTTAAAATGCAACGCAATGCGACGCTTGAAATGCAATCAATGCGAATTAAATTCCCCGCTTGATGCCAAAGAAATTTCAAGCCCAGGGGGGTCAAAGGTTGCGCACGGTGATAGGCTGGCAGGTGCTGGAAGGTGGACTCAGCCAATGGTCCATTTCCATTTACAGGTCACAGTTCTCATTGCTGCCACAGAAATGTTGCACAAAAACTCCACGGAAATTTAATTGAGCGTGAAATATGTGCGCCCTTTTCAGTTGGCTCCAGTAAGGAGGGCAGAGGGCAGAGGGGAAGAGGAAAAAAAGAGCTGAGGGGCGTGGCAAGCAAGTGCAAGAATGGAGGCCAAAGTAGTCCCTAGAATGAGCACATCTATAAAGTCTGTTCAGAACTCAGTAAGGGAAATGCTGTGATTATTCCTTGAAACCAAGATTCTTTGATAGCTTTCGAATCTTCATTCTTGAGTAGTAGAATGAAATATATTGTATCCATCTGTAACATATATGGATACTAACTTATCTCAAACCTCTATGAAGAATTTAGTGATTTCTTTAGAACGTTTCGCTTTAAACGAATATCATTTGATAGCTTTCGATTCTTAATTCTTGAGTAATATAATGAAATATATTGATGAACTGTTGACTGATACTAACATATCTCAAACATCTACGAACAAATTGAAGACTTCTTTAAAACGTTTACTAGATTGATTTTAAAAACAGAAAAACATATCTTACATTGGTAAGGAAATTCCCTTATTGTTTGGTATCATAGTCAAAATCAGAAATTGATCATATTTCACAATTATATATTATGTTTTCTATTAGAAATAGTTTGAATTTTCTATGTAATTTCCAGCTTGTTCTGTTTTCAATCGATCTCTTCTAAATATACTTCCTTTTTCACCTGATCTGCATACTACACTCACCCTCTATATCTCTTAGATTCCTTTACATGCAGAGCTCGCTTCCGCCTATGTGGTCGAGGTGTGTTCCCATAGTTTAGTGTCATAACAGAAATGGGAAAACATGAAAATCTTTCTCTCATCTTTCTGTGGGCGTTGCCCTTGAGGGTTTTGTATTACCGTTATACAATCCTTGGCAGCTGCTATGTGTCTTGGCTAATTGATCACGCCACATGATGTTGCGAAATCTTTAGCTTTATCTACAGTATGTCCCCCCTTCTCCTTCCTTCCAACCTTCCTTTCCCTGCCTTATTCCATTTATCCCTGATGCCAGACATCATTTCGTAGGGGTTATTTACTCATGTTTATCCTGTTGTTGTAGTTGTTGTTGTTTCGTTTCGTTCTTTGTTATTGTTGTTGTTACATTTAGCTGATGAGGGCGCAGGTCACAGGGTTTCAGTCGAGCAACTGCATCCTGTGCCTGCTGCCTCTGCCTCTGCCTGTGCCTTCTGCTGTTTTTCTTTCTCTTTTCTCTCCTTTTCGCTTTTTTAACTGATGCCGCACACATGTTGCGGTACACACACTCAAACACTAATTCTTCCTCGGTTCAATTACTTGTAATTTTAGCCGCAACAACAACAAAAACAACAACAATAATAACAACTTAACAAAAACAGGTAAGTCGACCCTTTCCCTTCCGCCTAGAGATGGAAATGCGATCGTGAGTTTTTCACTGTGCACTGTGCACTGTGCTATAAACAGACTTGTTTATGGCAAAATGTATAGCTGTATTTGTACAGCATATGTTTGTGTTATGTAGCCCTGATCCAATTATATTGTAATAGACTCGCTTGCATAAACAATGTGATCGATTGCAATCGATTTGTTTGCCTTGTTACAAGAGAGTTTTATTTATCTTTCACTTGTTTAACATTAGGTTAATGATCGCACATAAAGAAACAGATTGCTTTGCTTTGCATCGAATTTCATCAATCAATCTATCGATATACCATGGATGTATGAAATTCGATAACTGATTCGATAATTATATATTAAAGTTGTTATGTTAATTTTGAGTTTAGGGTAAAGAGAAGCCAAGTAAACTCTTTTGTAAGTGAATCCATTTCATCAATCAGTCTATCGATAAAACAGGGATGGCTCTCATTCGATAAATGATGCCATAATTGATATATGAAAGTTAATAAATGATGTTAACTCTTTTCTAAGTGAATCTTTTCATCTTTTGCTGCTCTCTAGTCGTGAGCACCTGATCAGCTTTGAGTTTCATCTCTAACTTACGACTCCGCACACTGTGCTGCTTAACAAGGGGTCGCACTGCCCACACTCTGCATATCCTGCGTAGTCGTTGCCATCCTCTCCCTCTGTGTTTGTATCTTTGTCCTTCTCCTCTGCTCTATCTCTCTCTCTCTCTCTCTCTCTCTCTGTCTGTCTGCTTATCTAGCTGCCTCTATCTCTGTTACTTTGTCTTTTCGCCTACTGCTTTATTTCATTTCAATACATTATTCCTTTGCTTTTTAAGTAGGCCGCTTTTGTTGTTGTTATTGCTGTTGTTCTTGTTGCTTGTTTTGCCTTGTTTTGTTAACGTGTTTTTCGCTTTAAATGTGATTTTCCTTGAAGCATCATTATCCTTATCCAACCCAAACGACGCGTTGCTGTTGATCTTTTTCCCGTTCTCCCGTTCTGCCGTTCTTATCTTATGTATCCTTTTTATTTCATGCTCAAATTGCCCTAATTGAAGTGTAAATTTTAACATCTGTTTAATATGCATAAGCAGCAGCAACAACAACAACAACAACAACAACAACAGCAATCGTAATAATATGTTGTTATAATAATAATATTATATTTTCTATAACACATAATAATCGATAAAATGATTACGGCCGCCACAGAGTGAGCTGAGCCAAGCTGAGGCAGCAGCATCTTCTGCCACCAATTATTGCCCCGCAATTTGAACTCATTATTAACGGTAGCAGGGGGCAGGGTGCAGTGGCAGTGGCAGTGGCAGTGTGATGGGGGATTGGTGCAGGGTGTAGAGGGCAAGGGGAGGGATACGTGTAGGAGTTGCTGTTGATTTTCCGCTGTTTTTCCAGCCGTCGCATTTCAGACAACTCCCTCGCATGTGTGTAGGTGTGTGTGTGTGTGTGTGTATGTGTGTGTATATGTGTGTGTGTGTGTTGTCTCATTCGCTTCACTTCGCTTCACTTCGATTTTGTTTGATTCTGTTTTGCATTCATTTGGCAAACAAGTCACGTAGCCGCCAAACGACAAAGGGGGCGTATGCCATGTTGGGGGCGTGTTAGCATACACTCAAACATACACACACACACACATACTCACTGGCAGACACACCGACAGACACAACAAGAAGAAGAACAACAACAACTAGCAAAATATGTGAATAAAACTTTTCTAATAATAAGGATAAGCAGCTGGCAATGGGCTCATTTCACTTAGGGGTGGAGCTAGCAGGGGAGGGGAGAAGTGAGAAAGGAGAGAAGGCTGGTGGGGGGTTGTGCGGGGGTCAGTAGCATACTAAATGCAACGAGGGTAGCCACAATCGTAGCGTGCAAAATTAATTGCGTGACTGACCAAAAGAAGAAAGCGAAAGCGAAGCCAAGAAAAGAAAAGAAAAGAAAAGAAGCAGAAAAGAGAGAAAGAAAAACACATATTTTCTTTTTGGACAAACGAAAAATTCGCTAGTTACGGGTGTGTGTTGGGGGAAGGGGAAACACTTTTGTAGGCAATTTGCAAAGCAGCTCGACTCTATATGATGGGGGGGGCGGTGGGGGCAACAATGCCCCCAGGACATGCAATTGAAGTGAAGTAATATCGAAGCACACAAGTTGCTTATTTCATCGGATTCCCCCTTCCCCATTCCCCCGACCATCCCCCACCCCCTCCTTCTCAATCAATTCCTAAAGCGCTTTTATCGAAATCAATTTCGCGTACATAGGGTTTCTCACGTGAGAGAGAATGGGAAATTGAGAGAGAGAATGAAATTACAGCGCAACTCTGAGCATCATTTAAAATGCTTTTCAAGCAATTATAGGCCAATAAATTGATGAATACGTTCTGCTAATGCATTCATAGTACAATTGCCAGTATATTTGTATAATCATAATCTACAGATATATACCTATTATATATATATATACCATATATTCTATAGTAGCATTATATATTATGTATGTCTTCACTAAGGAACCTTGCATGCGCTATAAATATCACTGTGATATAACTCGGCCTGGCAGCTGCCGAGTCTGACACTGAGACTGAGACTGAAGCACCCCCTTCTGCCACACCCCCGCCCACACACACAGTGGCAGACAGACTAAGGCAGACACTCAGACCGAATGGCTGACATCTTCGAGTCAGCGAAGCGTAGCCAAATCCCAGGGCATATGCTAAATAGCCTTGGACGGCCAGAAATCAGAAACAGATTCTTACAGGGCAGCTGCAAGGGAAGAAGGCATGAGGAGGGCGTGTGGAGGAGGGCGCCTTTGAAGTGCCTTCTCACAAATTGACAATGTTGAAGCCGGAAATGGCAGACGAAATGTGAGCTGGGCCAGATCAGGCCAGACCTGACCAGGGCAGTCCAATAAATTGAAATTGTTGCTAATTTTTGTTCGCTACACTTTGCAAATCTTTCTCTCAGAGCGCGATTTCAAAGTGAATATGCAAAATATTTCAACGTAGCACGTTAATGCTACCACAGCGACTCGCTTGGCTGCCTCTTGCCAATCCCCCCTCCCCTCCCCTCCCTCCAACAACCATGGCATTCCCCTTGCAGGTCGTCAGTCAAAATGTGGGCGAAAGGAAGCGGCTAAAACAAAAAAGAAAAAAAATGAGTATGCGGAAAACGTGCAACGAACTATGTGTTCATCTCGCTTGCACCCAGCACTCACACACACACACACACACACACACACACCCCAGACACCACACGGCTTGTCCGCCTGTCCGTCTGACTGTCTGGGACTGGGGCCGAGCTTAAATGTTGGCGGCATGTCATGGAAATAACATTAAAAACACATTAAAACCGCGAGTGTCGTCTGGGCGAACAACAAAAGGCGAAGCGATGTGAGAAGCCAGTGAGATAGTTGCGTGTGTGTGTGTGTGTGTGTGTGTGCGACAAAGATTGTTGCCAGTTGCTGATGATGATGGCCACCATGGCCAAAAGCCGCACCAAAAAAAGAGAGAAGAAGCAGCAGCAGAGATATGCAAAAAAAAACAAGTAAGAAAGCAACAGTCGAGTAGCTCAACTAAAATATACCCTCATAAGCAAAGTACGGTGCAAATTACGCTAGTTCTTAGTTCTGAAATAAACGTTAGCTGTGTGCAATAATATGGCATATTGAGATCAACTTTGGCAGTCCTAGCTCCTCCAGTCTTTGGGATATAAACGTTCATACAAACAGAAAAGTGGATTAATGCATATATCTAAGAATATATAGTATACACTTTGTGGGGTCTGCCTTATGGCCATATATTTAAATACCCTTCTGTCCTAAGCGTAGCAGGTATTAAAAGGTCGACTCAGTCTGCCTTCCGCCCAGGCTGCATTACAAGACTTTTCCGTTAATTTGGTTACACACACTACACTACACTTGTGTGTGTGTGTGTTAGTTTGTTGATGATGACTCGAGACATACCTGCAAGCAGAAGAAAAAGAGATAAACATGCATTAGATACAGATAGAAGATACCAAGGAAGTGACAGCAACAGCAACAGCCACATATACAGATATACATATTCAGATTCTATTATATTCAAGTTCCCGTTCAGTTCTCAGCATTTCCATTAACAATCATAATGCGAACGAGCCACGGCAATTAGGCGGGCCCCAAACATAATGCCAGCGTAATCGTAATCGAAAACCAAATCGAAAACAGCAAACAGAGTTCGTAAATCGGAAATGAGAAACGGGATATTCGGTTTACTCGATTACGTCTCATTAGACTAGTGCACATTATAACATATTAGCGATGAACATCAAAAATATATTATAAATATTAGAGAAGAAGGGGTGGGGAAGGCGAAAGGGAATGACAGGCAGTGGAAAATAATGAGCTCAACGTTCAGAGGCACTACATACATATATGCAGTAAGTATATAATATAATAATAATAATATATTTTGTACTTCCCTTTCTATATTATCTTGTCTCTAATTAAAATTGAGTTAATTAGTGCAACATTGTCGAGCAGACGAGCTCAAAGCTTATGTGCTGCAGATTCTGATAGACATTGAGATACCCTTAACTCAACACGAAAAGAAGGTGTAATGAATCCTTATCCCTAGTTAACAAAGGTACAAAATAGGAGACTGTGTGTCGTCACTTAAAAATAGTTCAAATTAGAGTTGTAGAAACATTAATAAAAATTTATGTTTTACATGAAAAGCCTGTGCACACATTGATGTTTCTCCAGCTCTAGTTCAAATGAATAGATTCGAATTTGATTTGAATTGCATGAGTGCTAAGCACACTGCATAATGCGTACCAATATGAGAACATGTTGAAGTCAAATCGTACATCATCATGCTATGAAATGTGGATGTAACATATCAATAAATCATGCTAGTGTGTGATACTGGGTTTGAATATGTTGGAGTAGATGCCAAGGGCGAAATCTTTAAAATCTTGAATATCCTTGTTATTTTCAGCCTTTAAAATCTTTAATATCTTTGTTATTTTCAGCTTGATCTTAATGAAATTTCCACAACACTTTTACAAATCGATAGTATGTCACGTGTGTTATACAACTGTGGCAGTTAAGTTTATATTGCAGCTGTAATGGTTGATCTGATGTAGATTTAACTGAAAGGGGCGTGGCAAAATTATTAAAATCAATTTAACGATTTTTGTTACAAAGAGTTGGTCGCTGTAGCTCTTATAGTTTCTGGGATATAGGAGTTTATACAGACAGTTGAAAAGACAGACATGGCTCAATCGACTCGACTGTTGATGGTGATTCAATCAATATATATACAATATACAATCAATATATATACAATCAATTCAATTGTGAGTATATAGTAAGTCGTATGTGAGAGCACAAACTCAATTGAACTTACTAGGCTTGTCATTAAATTCAACTCACTTTGGCCACGGGGTATTCGATATTCGAATATAGATTTTTAGTGTCCATGTAGCACTGAGAGATAAAATACATCTTTACTTTTATTGCAAAGCTGCTAATCTTTGAAATACCCTTCATTATACCCTTCGACCATTGAAAATGGTCGAAAAAGGGTATACTAACTTTGTGCAAATGTATATTCTTGCTCAGGATCACAAGCCGAGTCGATTGAGCCATGTCTGTCTGTCTGTCCGGCTGTCCGTCTGTCCGTCTGTCTGTGTGAACGCACAGATCTCAGCTATTATAAAAGCTAGAGTTACCAAATTTGGCAGGAAGACTCCTGTATACTATAAGCTGATCAAGTTTATTTCAAATGTTAGGTGCCACGCCCACCGCCCCCGCAAATCAATAATTTAATTTTTGAACTTAATTTGTAAGCGCTGTATACAAGATACAACTTTCAGACTTTAACATAAACTAAGCTCATTAAAATATCTACGTATTCTCAAAATTTCAATCCGATCGGACACAGAAGTTATTTAAGAAAGTATGTGCATAAAACCAAGTGCTTGTGTCAGCTAACAAAGGAGGCGGGCGAGCGCAAAGCGCGAGCGCCATCTGTCGGCGGTAATTTAAAAGCATACGCATTTGGATATATGTATGAATTTAACAAATTAAACTACACCGGAACATAGGTCGAAGGGTATCCCACTGTCGCGTGCAGCGCGACTGTGGCTTTTTTCTATTTTTTTTTATTGATCCAAGTAGCCCATGACTTTGACCCTACGTAAGAAACCGAATGTCGAAACATTCTTCAGTTCACATGTAGTCGTTTGTACATTCACAAGTAAAATTTCTGTAATAATATTTTTATTTTTTTAAAAAACTTTTTCTCGCGATATAAAAAACCTATATTATATATAATGGCACGCAAACCCCGTTTAATCAAAGCCCATCAAGTCTATCCCAAGGTTAATGATGATAATAATAAGGATGCTACCTCGTCAAAGCCGAATGAAGATGAGAAGTATTTGGTCCTTTACAGCCTCGAAGATGAAAAACGCACTACGTATAAAATGAAGGACACTCAAGAAAGCACTCAAAAAGATTTGGAATCTACAAACCGAGAAGCTAAGAAATAATACTGTCCTTCGTCCTATAAATGATGAGGCATTCTCAACTGGCAATCAAAATCGGATTAATATCTATTTAATCTTGTTTTTAAAATTTGAAGTCTGGAACTTGGAAATTAATATGATATTGAATTTTAATACATGAATTACTAAATCTTTTTTCAAAAGCCAACGAGTCTATTCCAATACCTCGGTTAATGATGATAATAATAAGGATGCTACTACGTCAAAGCCGAATGAAGATGAGAAGTATTTGGTCATTTACTGCCACGAAGATGAAGAACGCACTACGTATCAAATGAAGGACACTCAAGAAAGCACTCAAAAAAGATTTGGAATCTACAAACCGGGAAGCTAAGAAATAATACTGTCCTTCGTCCTATATATGATGAGGCATTCTCAACTGGCAATCGAAATGGGATTAATATCTATTTAATCTTGTTTTTAAAATTTGAATTCTGGCACTTGGAAATATAATGATTGAATTCTAATACATGAATTACTAAATCTTTTTATACCCTTCGACCATTTTTGAAAATGGTCAAAAAAGGGTATACTAACTTTGTGCAAATGTATGTAACAGGCAGAAGGAGGCGTCGGAGACCCCATAAAGTATATATATTCTTGCTCAGGATCACAAGCCGAGTCGATTGAGCCATGTCTGTCTGTCTGTCCGTCTGTCCGTCTGTCCGTCTGTCTGTGTGAACGCACAGATCTCAGCTATTATAAAAGCTAGAGTTACCAAATTTGGCAGGAAGACTCCTGTATACTATAAGCTGATCAAGTTTATTTCAAATGTTAGGTGCCACGCCCACCGCCCCCGCAAATCAATAATTTAATTTTTGAACTTAATTTGTAAGCGCTGTATACAAGATACAACTTTCAGACTTTAACATAAACTAAGCTCATTAAAATATCTACGTATTCTCAAAATTTCAATCCGATCGGACAATAAACACAGAAGTTATTTAAGAAAGTATGTGCATAAAACCAAGTGCTTGTATCAGCTAACAAGGGAGGCGGGCGAGCGCCATCTATCGGCAATAATTTAAAAGCATGCGCATTTGTATATGTGTAAGAATTTAACAAATTAAACTACACCGGAACATAGGTCGAAGGGTATCCCACTGTCGCGTGCAGCGCGACTGTGTTTTTTTTTTATAAATTATTTTTATAAATTAAAAATAGAAAGTAAATTTAATAAAAAAAAAAAACAATCATAATAAACTTGTATTCAAAATTATAAGCTTTCATATATAATTTCGACTTGTAGTGTACCCAAAGCTACTGCTTTCCAGGCGGTAATTCCCCCATATAGAGTTGCTTTCCTCTAGCTAAACTACCTTTCGTAACACAAAATGAAGCGAGGTATTTGGAATTTGATGCGTTTTATGTTGGCCAGACACTGTTAACAATCAAGATTTGCTGAGGGTCTATTTTTCTGTACACACACACGCACACACTCGTACACACGCACACCACTGTGTGTGTGTGTGGGGACGTGTATGAACATGTCGTTGCGTACGTGTCAATTGCCACCAAAAATATTTTATAATCTGAGGCAGAGGGAAATCACAAATCGCGCCTTCGCTATCGCTGTCATTGTGGATTGTGGCTGCATTATGCTAACCAAATTTGGCACTCCCTCCCACCTGCTCCTCTACTGCCTGCCACGCCCCCCCTATTATGCTCCGTCCAACACACACGTTGGCCCCCTTCTGCGGTCGCAGTGTCCACAGGCTGCCCCAAAAATGACGCCTAATCAATTTGATCGCGGTTTGCGGGGCAACAAGGCGTGAGGAGTGAGGTGAAGGGGTAGAATAGGAGTAGTGGGTGTGAGGGGGTGGGGTGGTGTGTGCAGGGTGTGTGAGGTGATGGTGTATGTGAGGCGCGCAATGACTTGCTTAGTAAAAGTTTTGCCACGCGACACACGCATAAACCATAAATGGATATCGCACACACACACACATCGATATAAACCTAACCGTTCATAAGTAAATATGTTGTGTGTGTGTGAGTGTTTGGTTTATGATTGATGATGCCATTGATTGATGCTGATGCGCTGCTCGTGTTGCTGTTGTTGCTGTTGTTGTTGTTGCTGCTCTGCTGGCTTTTAATTGAATTTTCAAAGCTGCCTTCGAACTTTTTGCATGCTTATCAGTTGCAAAACACTCCCACACCCAACAAACCCAACATGGCCACGCCTTCCTCTCCCCGTAGGGGTGGCTGATAGGATGTAGAGCGGAAGGGAGGGGGAGGGGTTCGTCGTGCTGAGTTGAAAATTTATGCGCTGACGCTGGCCAAAATGCGCCTCATAATCGCCGTCATCAACACATTTTATTGCAACATCATTGGCAGCAGCAGCAGCAAGTACTCCTCCCCCTCCTTCTCTTCACCGCGCCCCACCACTCTATCCCTATACCTGCCCTAGCATATCTGTCATTGCTCTCTCTGTCTCTCTGTCTCTCTCTCTCTCTCTAACTTTGCTGGCATCTTCAGGCTTTGTGGCCAAAAAGTGAAAAATGGCAAAGCCAGAAAGAATCTGTTTACCCACACCACCCCCCCGCCCCCCCTCTTGCTACCCACTGCCACTGCAATGAGTAGAATTGCCTTCGATGTCTGTTTTTTATGGTGTGCCACGCCTCCTGCTCCTCCCAGCACACGCTGCTCCACTTGTTGTTGCTGATAAATGGCGAGGCCAATCAAAATTGTTTATAATTGTCATTACAGCAGGAGGGAAGAAGAAGAAGGGAGCAGCCAGAGGAGGCAGGCAAGAGGAGGTAGGCCAGAGGAAGGGGAAGAGGGAGAAGAGAGGGGGATAGGTGGCCTCTACGTTTGTGGCGTTGGGCCTGACGACTAATGCGGCACCTTGGAATGGTCATGGCGTGCGTTGGGCAATTTCAATTAAACATGGAGTCGCTTGCCGCCGCCAGTTGCTGCCGCGTTGCTGGTGATGCCACATAGCTGCTGCTGCCACGTTGGCCATGGCCATAATCACAGCCACTTTGTCACCCACCCAGTTGCGACTGCGGTGGGTCTAACAGGGGAGGCAGAGCTTAATGCAGCTGCCGCACGCAAGTGGCGCATAAAAACAAAATGTTTTCGTACAAGGCAAATGGGAAGGAGAGAGCAAAGAGAAGGGAAGGGGATGGGCGGGGAGGCGCGGAGGTGATCAGAGGGAGCTCAGTTAAACTCTAGGAAGTTGTCGGCCTCGAGCTGTTGCCGGAAATGAAGATGATGCAGCACAAAAACTACGAAATAAATAAACTACGAACCGGCAACGGAAAACGAGGCGAGACAGGGCAGGGCAGGGCAGGGCGACTTCATTGCGATACTTACTATAAAAAGTACACAATGTGTGCAGCACACACACTGACATACACACAGACACACACACACACACACACACACACATGTTATATATTCAAACGTAATGTGTGCATAATGTTTCATCCAAACCGAGGCGGCTTTTCAAATTGCCAGCTAAATACATTCAACCTTTAGCTCCCTCTCCCTCTGTCTCTTTCTATCTCTCTCTGTCTCTGTCTATAACTCGCTCAGTACATTGACATTTTTGTTGTGTAAAAATAAATGTTGGCATGCCCCAAATATAGGAGGCAAGCAAAGAGAGAGAGACAGATAGAGAGAGAGAGGAGGGGAAAGGGTCAAATGGGATGCGCATTTGGGATTCGAATTGGGTTTCGAATTGCGGTTCAGAGTCTGTCGAATTGACCCTGCCCTACCGTGCCCTATCAATGGGATAACAATCTCTAGCTGTCCCCGTCCCCTCCTCACCCACCAAGTGGCAAGTGGCAATTGACAATGCGAATGTTGCGCCATGGACATGGAATCTGAAATAGTCAATCGGCGCTGTTTATGTTCATTTCATGGGGCAATTGCAATGCGATTTGTATAAAGAAATACAATATATATCGGAATTTCTTAAACTTCTGCAATTTACATGCAAAAGTTTTTCAAATATTTTCGTTTGTTTCTTGCCTTTAATTGGGCAGTAGTTTCAAGCTATTTTACAATGAGAATCTTTGAAATATTTAAACTAAAGTTAGCTTGAACATTTTATAAATAATTCAAATTGTTTTAAATTCTGTTTTAATACTCAATTGACAAATATTCTGAAAGATGGAAAGGGTTTTTGTTTAAAAATGTTAATCACTGTTCTATAGCCTTATTAGGTAAAATAACTTTGTTCTTCTCAGATTTTAATTTGTCTAAAAATATAATCAACTTATTGAAAATTCTTAAGACTTAAGTTCTCTATTAATACTCAATTGACAAATATTCTTAACAAATCGTTGACTTTCCCAATTAAACTAGTCCATTTATTTCCGTTCTTTTATTATTTGTTAAAATGTGTATTTAAGTTGATTTTAAACTAGTGTTCTACTATTTATATTGACAGCTACATCAGGTTAACTAACTCTAATCCTTTCAGATTTAAATTTTCCCCCAAAATATATTCAAGCTATTTAAAAAAAAACCTGTGCCTCTCGCACAATTTTGAGTGAATATATTTATTTGCATTCGATTGCATTCGCTTTCGAACTGCTTCAATTCAGTTCGGTTCATTTCATTTTATTCCATTTGATTTGATTTCATTTCCATATTCCAGACAACTTTTGTAAACCTAAATAAATGCAACTTTTTTTATATTTTTTCTTTCGATTAGCAAATCAAATTTGAACAAAGTAAGTGCGTGTATGTGTCTCTCCCTCTGCGCGTGTGTATGTTTGGGGGGAGATGATGAGGGGAGTGAAGGGGCCTACAAACGACATGTCGACAAGTTAATGTCATTTTCATTTCCATTTCTTTCATTTTCATTTTCATTTTAAATTTTCCTTTGCATTTTTAGCTAAAGAAAATTCCTCGAGCTGTTACACTTTTTATATTTTCCTGAAATTTGCATTTGTGTGTGCGTGTGTAAGTGTGTGTGAGTGTGCGTGTATGTGTGCGTGTATCTTGTTTTTGCCATTTTGCTGTATTTCTTTACCTTTCGCTCATACATAATTAATTTCATAAAATCATTTATTTAATTGAAGTTTTGTATGACTTTTGACTGTGCTGTGCTGAGCACACTGTGCAGGGAACCTTGAGCATTTGCTCAGTGCCTTTACTCTTGTCTAGAGATAAAGAAAAACCAGCTGCGATAAATAGAAGGAATGGAAGAGAGAGCGAGAGAGGGATTAAAGATAAAAGCAAAGGAATTGCTTTACTATTTCAGATTAGGTTACCTTTTTTTAGGTTAGGTTACTTTGTTTCATACCGTTATTAAATGATGTCAAGGCAATCTCAAAACAAACGATAATGAAATAATTGTATAAACAATTGGAATTGTTTTGTAAAACATAAACATATATCATCCATATGTAATATCATTCCCATTCCAACTGTTTCCCTCTACTTTGAGTGTCCGCACATGATATTCATTATTTTTCCTGAGTTTATATATGTATATGTATATGTTATTTGAAATAAACTCTATTTAAAAATGAAGCTAACTCCAACTCTATACTGTGTGCAACTCTGCAATTGTCATTCGACCTCAAGTTGCTGAGAATCACAGAAATGCCACAGCATATTTGATATACATTGCCATTCAATCCTGGACAAACGCGGTGGCAGGTCTCAGTTGTCACACACACATGCTCACACAGAAAGTTTCTCCATTAACAATTGTAATTATTATAAATTAAAAGCTCATTAATTGTTTTCATGAATTGCACATCATTTAAGAGCACACTCGCACCACTGTGCGCTGCCATGGCTGCTGCTCTTGCTGCTGCTGCTGTTGTTGTTTGTTCTATTTGTCTTTTGTGCAATGGCAATGTTGCTATTGTTGTTGTTGTGCCTTTGTTCAGCAGAGACAGCCAGAGAGATGGAGAGTGAGAGAAAGAGAGAGAGACAAAGAGAGCGTGGGTAAAGTTTGTGCCTTGTTGCAGCTTTTAAGCTAATTAAGCCAAATGCAAACATTTCAAAATGTTTCGTAAAATGTTTTTCCATTTCCCCATTTTATTTGAATATTATTTTATTTTTGTAAAACTAATTTCCAACTGGCAAATTCCACACTCGAACTTGTCCTCTCTCTCCTCTATCTCTCTTTCTCTCTCACTCTTTCTCTCTCACTCAACTCTCCCCCTACCCACCCAACTGCCACTTTCTCTCTTCATCTGCTCCACCTGCAGCGGCATTCAATCATAACGACAGCGACAAAGTCATAAAAAAGGGACTCCAAATTGATGAGGTGTGGCACTGACTGTCGCCTCGCCCTCACCCTCATCCCCCACTCCATCTCACAGCACCTTTCCGCCCCTTTCAGCCCATTTAAAAGAAAATTAATTAGCGCCTGGTCGCTTGGCCTGCCACCAAAAGCCACCAAAAATGAAGACGGAAAAAGAAGATGTTGAGCAATGAGGAATGAGCTGACTTCGCTGTGCAGGAGAGAAAGCAAAGGGAAGGAGGATACAACTGAAGTGTGGACTGTGGACTGTGAAGTGCAGAATGTAGAACACACCCAGGCAGAGGGGGAAAGAGAGAGAGAGAGGAAGAGACAGAGCGCTCACAGTGGGCGTCGCTTCATGTCGCGTGGGTCTGCTGTCTCCCCCATCGACACCGTCGTCTTTTGCTTTCGTTGCCTCATTTCATTTTCTTTAGTTTTTTTCCACACATTTTCTGTATTTTGTTTTTTTGGTATTTTGTTTATGCTCGACGGCGCAAAGTGTCATCTAAAATTAATTGCTAAACAAATGTCTAATCTTTGCCATTTAAAAAGCGCATAAATCAAGCACAAATCAAACACCACATGAAAAAAACACAGAGTCAACTGCAGGAGATGGGGCAGTTGGACGGGGGACTTGATATGTATCATGAGAAAAGCTTGAGCTTGAAGATTTGATGATCGTAGCGAACATAAAACTGTCAAAGAGACTGTCTAGGGTGTTGAGATACATTGTCAAGGAGAGTTGAAAGTAGATAAAAGAGATACTGAAGATAGAGAAACAGTTCGAGTTAGAGTTATTCTTCAATTTACATAGTCTTGGCAAAGCACGAGGTAATCATTAGGTTAAAGATAAAATTGATAATCTGATCCCTAATAGAATTAAAATAAAATAAAGTATGAAAAAAGGTTTTTCTATTGATATTTCAAGATGTGTCTGCTTTCTTATCTTCTTTGAACGTTCATTGTAGAATAGGTATTAATACAATAATATCTGCTGAATTTGAAAACTTATCTATCGTCATTCTTATGAGATTTCAGTATTTGTGACATTTACTACATGGTCTAAAATGTGGTGGGAATCTTCAATATGGGATATAATTTCAAACTGATTATGAGCGAATTCAAGAGTCTTATCTTCTATTAGTTAATATACAAAATTTCATAACAATTCGTTGCCTAATTAAACATTGTTTTTCTAATGGATAAAAATACGCAGAACCTTGCACGTGTTTATCATTCTTTTCTTTACATATATCATCTTATAACATTACTATATTTAAAATAAGTAGAAGAAGGAAAGGTCTTAAACTGAGAGTGGTTTTGTGATAATTCAGAATTTAATAACTCTCTTAAACGATATCACAGTGTACAGAGGAGGCGAAGAAGGGTGGAGGGGCGTGTTCCTTTGCGATTCGATATCATTTTCTTTATGCATACGGAATGCGCAGCGAAATCAAATGAAATACAAATGCAAATATACTCACACTCCCACACACACACACACACTTATACACACTTACACATACTTACACACACAGAGGAATACCAATGCAAATACAAGTAAATATAAAATGCAGTTCGTAGTTATTACATAAATGCGGGCCATAAATGTCAAGGAGCAGCGCAGTTCTTCCTTTTACTCCTCCTCCTGCTGCCCCTCTTTGCTTACTAACTCAATTCAGAGTTGCTATCTACCCATTCCCTCCCCCTCGCACTCCTTCCACATCCAGTGGATGCCTTTGGCTATGCATTTTTGATTTACTCTCCTCTTTTTCTTACTTTTTGCTCTTTTGGCATTCGCAACGCCTCCACTGGACGCACAAAGGGGGACAGTAACAAGAGAGAGTGGCAAGTGGTATGGTCTGGTATGCAGGGGCGGAGGGGGGGCCATCTGGTCAGCTGCACTTACCAACTTTGTGCGCCTGCACTTTGCACATGGCCCAGAGACGACGTCGGCCCGTCGCAGTCGGAATGGATTTTTTTCTGCTTCGGTTTAACATTTCTGTGTAATATTTATACACAGTAATTACAGCAGATACAATGGGGTAGTTTAAATATTGTAGTGCATAATTATCTCGAGCAGAAATCACAAAACAGAACTCAGTTGCTGGGGGTCAGAGTCATGTTAATCAACATTTATCTATCGATTTACTACCAGATTGATTAATTTTCCGACTTTCTGTTAATTAGATTATGTTATATTTATATATTCCTAAATGTTTATCTATTTGCCTACTTATCGATTCATCTATTTACTTATCTCTATAATAGACTGTATAATTATATTGTCTATCAACTAACACTAACTCTAACTCTAATCTTATTGGGTTACAAACCATCGGCCGATTATTGTTATCTGTAAAGATATTGCAAGCAAATTAAGTTCATCGAACTTTTACTATTTATATATTGGAGCACTATAACATATAGCTGTATGCATATAGGAACAATCGTCCGAAATGAAAGTTTTTGTGTGAAGCCCAGCTATGATTTCAATATTTAATGTACACAATACTATTTAATTCTACACCATTATATAACTCTTAAGAGACTGGTAGGAGGAGATCAGAACGAGGTTCTATATTATCTACCAATATATTAATCCATTTACTAACCTGTCTTTCTGTATCTATCTTTAAGTTTATCCAATATGGTTACTTTATATTTTTAGATCTTCCTATTCCGCTATTTATCCTACTTTCAATGTCAAAATATCCCCCTAGCTATCCATATATATTTTTTTTATCTATCTACATATACATCAACATATATAGCTGTCTAACCCTCTTTCCATCTATATATCCATCTATATATCTATATATCTATATATATATATATATATATATATATATATGTATATATATATGTATATATGCCTCTATCCATTTATCTATCATTTATCTTCATGCTAACAAACTTTACTCATCATACTGCAATACAATGCAGAGTATCTACGAGTCGACGCTTGTCCTAGCATAGCACTTTTTCCCCTTTGCGTTGAACTCGAATGTAAATTTTGATGTCACTTGGACATTTGCTGCATTTCTGCATAGGCATCGACAGCACACACAACTCTGAACTGAGGGCAGGGGACAGGGGAAAGAGGAGGACTGAGGAATGAGCACTGAGGACAGGCAGACCTTGGACTCTACCCCAAATTGCGAAACATTGCACGGGGCACCTGGTGAAGAAATAGAAAACAGTGTGGGAGAGGAAACTTTTTGCACTTTCCCTTGCGTTCAGTTTAACGCTTGAGTGAAAGCAGTAGTCAACCACTAACCCACCCACCCCCCGTACCTTCAGCCGCCCCTCTCCCTGCCCCTCTCTTTACCCTATCTTTGGCACTCTCTCTCTCCCTCTCTCTCTCTTTTTCTTGGCATGTCCATTGCGAAAATATTTATTTGACAATTTTCAGAGCATTGTATCGCGCAAAAGTTCTTCAGCTTCTTTGCAATTTTTAGTCACGCCCTTTTGGGCACGTTCTCTTGGCTGCCCTACCTTGGCTGCACTTCCATACCCCCCTCCCCCAGCCCCCCTGGGGGGGTTGACGAAGCAGCCCCATGGCTAAAGTTGCATGCGTCTTGTGCACAATTTTAACACTTCTTGTGCAAATTTTATGCACTTTCTTTGCGAGTTGTTTTTCATTTTCGTTTTCTCTTTCTCTTTCTGTTTAGTTGTTGCTGTTTCTGTTGCCTTTTTCAACTTTGACTGTGCTCTGTGCTCTCCTTCTTGCACTCCTTCTGTTATTGTTGACTGTTTGTACAAATTTGCATTTTTTGCGCGTCCTTTCTCCGCCCTTCTTTGCCGCCGCCTTTCATGTCTGCGTGGCCACAATTAAACTTTACGACTGCAATTTTCATAGCGTGCTCTCCTTATTTATTTTTACTTTTATTATTATATATACTCTGTGCTGGCTCCCTCTCCCTCTCTCCCTGCATGTCTTTCTCTATGCAGTTCTTTGGCGGTTTTTTTGTAGAAAATTTAAAGCGTTTGTTTGTCCTCAAATGAATCTAGCCATCCACACACACACACATCAAGCCACTCACACATACAGACTAGACTCCTGCATGAATGCATATAAGAAGCCAAATGAATCATTCGTGAATCATTATTATCTCAGATTAAATATAAATACATATAAAGTAATATAAGGATTTCTTTTTTGTGTACTCACTCACAATGAGTATGAGTGAATGTTGTGTTTTGTTCTATATTGTGAATTACTTTACTCCAGGCCCGTAGCAAAGGCCCCCGCCTGCCAGTGACCCCAGCTACCAGAAGAATGAAACAAGTAGGTAAAGCTATTGTATACAGAAAGCTTTATGTCCAGTTCAGTGTCTTTAGTTTTAAAATTAGTTAAGATTTTAACGTTGAAACTGACCCACAGGGCTAAATTGACAGAAATTCATACTGAACAAGAATATATGTATTACTACTAATGCCTGTTACATACCATACATTTTCCTCTAGTAAGCTAAAATATCCTTATAGTCTGTATCTAATAGGTATAATAGATAATATTTGACAGGCACAATAGGGTAAGAATAATTGAATAGATTTGCAATATAACATAATCAACTGTTTAAAAGAGGCCCAGAAATATCGATTTCTTACGAAATTTCTATGATTTTGCCATTATAAAATTAAGAAAAGATTTTATGTAACTACTCGTAGTATTAAGTTTCTTTTCAAGTGTTTCAAGAACTGCATTTTGCATTAGCAAGGCGATAACAATAGGGGCCCCCGAGAAGTTGTGCACAAGGGCCTCCGAGACCGTCGCTACGGCCCTGCTGTACTCACTTACAGTCTTTATACCCTTCGACCATTGAAAATGGTCAAAAAAGGGTATACTAACTTTGTGCAAATGTATGTAACAGGCAGAAGGATGCGTCGGAGACCCCATAAAGTATATATATTCTTGCTCAGGATCACAAGCCGAGTCGATTGAGCCCTGTCTGTCTGTCTGTCCGTCTGTCCGTCTATCTGTGTGAACGCACAGATCTCAGCTATTATAAAAGCTAGAGTTACCAAATTTGGCAGGAAGACTCCTGTATACTATAAGCTGATCAAGTTTATTTCAAATGTTAGGTGCCACGCCCACCGCCCCCGCAAATTAATAATTTAATTTTTTGACTTAATTTGTAAGCGCTGTATACAAAATACAACTTTCAGACTTTAACATAAACTAAGCTCATTAAAATATCTACGTATTCTCAAAATTTCAATCCGATCGGACAATAAACACAGAAGTTATTTAAGAAAGTATGTGCATAAAACCAAGTGCTTGTGTCAGCTAACAAAGGAGGCGGGCGAGCGCAAAGCGCGAGCGCCATTTGTCGGCGGTAATTTAAAAGCATGCGCATTTGGATATATGTATGAATTTAACAAATTAAACTACACCGGAACATAGGTCGAAGGGTGGCTTTTCTCTATTTTTTTTTATTGATCCAAGTAGCCCATGACTTTGACCCTACGTAAGAAACCGAATGTCGAAACATTCTTCAGTTCACATGTAGTCGTTTGTACATTCACAAGTAAAATTTCAGTAATAATATTTTGATTTTTTTAAAAAACTTTTTCTCGGGATATAAAAAACCTATATTATATATAATGGCACGCAATCCCCGTTTAATCAAAACCCATCAAGTCTATCCCAAGGTTAATGATGATAATAATAAGGATGCTACTACGTCAAAGCCGAATGAAGATGAGAAGTATTTGGTCCTTTACAGCCTCGAAGATGAAAAACGCACTACGTATAAAATGAAGGACACTCAAGAAAGCACTCAAAAAGATTTGGAATCTACAAACCGAGAAGCTAAGAAATAATACTGTCCTTCGTCCTATAAATGATGAGGCATTCTCAACTGGCAATCAAAATCGGACTAATATCTATTTAATCTTGTTTTTAAAATTTGAAGTCTGGAACTTGGAAATTAATATGATATTGAATTTTAATACATGAATTACTAAATCTTTTTTCAAAAGCCAACGAGTCTATTCCAATACCTCGGTTAATGATGATAATAATAAGGATGCTACTACGTCAAAGCCGAATGAAGATGAGAAGTATTTGGTCATTTACTGCCACGAAGATGAAGAACGCACTACGTATCAAATGAAGGACACTCAAGAAAGCACTCAATAAAGATTTGGAATCTACAAACCGGGAAGCTAAGAAATAATACTGTCCTTCGTCCTATATATGATGAGGCATTCTCAACTGGCAATCGAAATCGGATTAATATCTATTTAATCTTGTTTTTAAAATTTGAATTCTGGAACTTGGAAATATAATGATTGAATTCTAATACATGAATTACTAAATCTTTTTATACCCTTCGACCATTTTTGAAAATGGTCAAAAAAGGGTATACTAACTTTGTGCAAATGTATGTAACAGGCAGAAGGAGGCGTCGGAGACCCCATAAAGTATATATATTCTTGCTCAGGATCACTAGCCGAGTCGATTGAGCCATGTCTGTCTGTCTGTCCGTCTGTCCGTCTGTCTGTGTGAACGCACAGATCTCAGCTATTATAAAAGCTAGAGTTACCAAATTTGGCAGGAAGACTCCTGTATACTATAAGCTGATCAAGTTTATTTCAAATGTTAGGTGCCACGCCCACCGCCCCCGCAAATCAATAATTTAATTTTTGAACTTAATTTGTAAGCGCTGTATACAAGATACAACTTTCAGACTTTAACATAAACTAAGCTCATTAAAATATCTACGTATTCTCAAAATTTCAATCCGATGGGACAATAAACACAGAAGTTATTTAAGAAAGTATGTGCATAAAACCAAGTGCTTGTATCAGCTAACAAGGGAGGCGGGCGAGCGCCATCTATCGGCAATAATTTAAAAGCATGCGCATTTGTATATGTGTAAGAATTTAACAAATTAAACTACACCGGAACATAGGTGGAAGGGTATCCCACTGTCGCGTGCAGCGCGACTGTGTTTTTTTCTATTTTTTTAAATAGTGTAGTGACAGTTACAATATTGTATAGGGAATGCTACAATATTGTCAAATGCAAAGAGGTTGTACTTAGTTCAATGAAAGTTTCTGTGAATGATTGTAATACACTTACAGAAAACGGGGAAAGGTATTCCTCTACTTCAGTTTCGTTCTTTGGCCATCATTACACACATGTATAAACTCATTTTAAAGTGATGTTTAGTGTAATCTTTCATTTTTAGTTGTAAAAAGTCTCAATCACAGCAATCATCAAGCATTGAGTGAACACTTTTTGTTTGAATTATATGCACTATTGTAAAGTTAGTAATGAGTATGCTTCCCTTATGGGTAGCAGGTATAAATAGGTGCAGTATAGTACTGTATAGTATTGTTGCCCTGTAATGAATGTATTCATGCAGGACTTCAATGCACACACATGCACACATGCACTGCTGATTTGTTCGCAGATTTCACTTAAAAGTCGCCAGAACTGTTGACAACGCCAATTGACATACGCTTTCGCATGCATGAGAGACGCACACACACACACACACGCACAGAGAGAAGTTCCCTTGTGGCTTGTGGCACAAAAGCTGCGGCAACTTTTCGAAGGTTTTCGTCGGATCTTTCTCAATGGCTCCAGGCCTAATTAGTTGCTATGCTGCTGACGCTGCACTAAGTCTGAGCAGAGCGGGGGGAGAGCGAAGGGGGGAAAGTAGAAAGGCAACGGTAAACGTATGTTAGGGTGGTAGCAGGGGGAAGGGGAGGGGTCCATTCATTGATATTTGATTACGGGGCATATGACCAAACAATGAGCCTTTTGTCAAGCAGCCTCTCTTCCCCTCTCCTCCTCTTTCCATCCCCTCGCTTGCTCTCTCTCTCTTTCTCACTCTCAATTTCTTTCTCTATCTCTCTCTCTCTCTGTCTCTCTCTGTCTCTCTCTGTCTCTCTCTCTCTTGACGCCCTTCCGCTCTACTCTGGTCTTGCCTACATCATCTTTATATTTTGATTTTCTCCTTCTAATATTTTTTTTGGGCTGCCTGAAGAGGCCGCTGGGCGTTTGCGCTGCGGCGTTTGTCGCTTGGCATTTGATGCCGCTTTGAAGCTGAGGCAGCAGCAGCAGCAACTTGCCTCAAATTTCACCAAGTGCCACACTGACAATGAGCCACTCGAGCAGCGGCCCAGACGGGCCACAAAAATAGTCCCGGCCAGGGCCGATTCGCTTAGTGCCATTTGATATGCCCGCTGCAGGTAGGCAGCGATGCGTGGAAGAGAGAGACAAAGGAAGAGTGCCACAGACGCACACAGACACACACTGAGGCACACACGCACAACAAATTGTTAATGAAGCATTAAACAGTGCTCAAGCGTTGCCTCAAGGATACGCACAAAAGATACGCGATCTACGGGATGCTAGTCATAGTTACAGATCCAGATACAGCTACAGCTACAGATACAGACACAGATACATATTTACAGATACAACTGCAGTTACAGATACATTTACAGCTGAACGGAAATTGCGCTAAGTGCCCTGGCACGCAAAATAAACATTGAAGGCGACCGCCGCTGCTGCTCCTGCCCTCTACCCCTGCTGCTTTAATTTGAGTCCTGTGCTCTTCCTTGTGGCACCCCTCGCCCTATCCCTCTCCCTATCCCTCTCCCTGTCCCTTTGTCGACACCCTTCACTACCTACTGCTACCATTTTGGGTGCAACACACTTTCGAGTACTCGAACTGACTCAGCGCAAGGGCTCTATATAATTCTTCTGCTGCTTCTGCTATTTCTTTTGCCTTCCCTGCTCTGCTACACCGTGTCCCTCCCTCTTGCTAGCACACTCCCCTGCAGTACATTAACCCCACTGCAAAGCGAAGGGGAGCCTGTACACTCTACATTGCCTGCGGCAGCACCTTCTGCATCCACATATACCCTGCAAGATATGGCACTCGATCAGCTTGGAATTAGCCTTGGCATATTCACTATATCTACTACAGGTTTATTCCACCTATATCGTACTATATATATATCTCTCTCTCTCTCTCTCTCTCTCTCTCACTTACTGCTGGCAAATCAAAGCTGCCTCGCTGCCCCACATGCCCCACGGGGCGAGTGACTGGCAAAAAGGGCCAACAACCGCAGTCGGGTTTGGTTGCTAGTTTCGTTTGGTTTCGGCTTTGGAGTGTCGTCCCCCCTCCCATTCCCCCTTCCAGGCTACTCCCCTCGTTTCTTTATACGTTTTTTTGTTGTTTCACTTGGGGGAGTCCAAAGTCGTGGCTTTGATTGAGAGGCAACAGCAGCAGCAGCAGAAGCTGGCACAAAAGCGGCGCCAAGGACCTGAGGGAGACCTGTGTCGACTCGCGAAAAAGCCAGCGGGGAAGGCGGGGGTCGCGGGGGTTGCGTTACTGATACTGCTGTGCTCTGCTTTGGGGTTCGAGCTCAAGTCATTAGGCTCGGGCTCTCCACGTACTCGTCATCGTCGTCCTTCTCCTAGTCGTCCTTTGTTTGACAATTTTGTGCCCGAAAAACAAAAAAAAAGGAGAGAGGGAGAGAGAGAGCAAAAGAAAGAAACCGTGCAGTCATTGTGTGTGTCTTAACCTGGTCAAAAAAGTTGTAAGCCAAGGACAGAGGGGAACCGGCAGGGGGGGGGAACAAACCAAAGCAGACTGAGCTTGCGGCGGCTTGTACTGCTAGTTGTGGGCGTGGCCAGGAAGCGAATGTCAGCGCGCTTAATTTTTTGCTCATGCGAGAACGCCCGAAAGCAGCTCCAAAGTTGCCAGAGGGGGAAGAGTGTGCTGAGTGAGGGGTTACAGAAGACGGGGGGGGGAGGGGAATAACATAAAAAATATTATAATAAATTCAACAAAAAAGTACTAAAAATACTTGCAGCAAAGGGAGCGGTTGCCAAAACACAAAGTACACACACGATTTAAGAACTCGGGTAAGCCCCAAACAGCAGTTGGCGCAGCTACTACCTGACCAACTGTTCGATGCCCTGTAAAGAACATCATGTTGCCAACACTATTTCACATTCTGCAGGGTATCTTGTGACTTTATGGCGAATTTCATTGCTATACCTCGCAAACATACAGAGATCGGACTAAAACAAACACAAAAGCTACAATCGAGTGTGCTCGACTGCGATATACAACTTGTATCTTGTGCTGCATACCTTGCAGGGCTTGGATCAGTACCTTCTTCACATTATTTCTTAAATTACTTCTATAAATTTTCAGAAATCATTTGGGCCTTGATAGTTATTTTGTACTTTGCACTAAAAATCAATTGTCCTGCATTAAAATGACGCTTGCAATATGGTGTTTATCGATTTACGGGGGTGGAAAGGGGCGTGGCCAAGTTCTAAAATAAACTTTATGTGGATGCAATAGTAACACATATTGACACCAAATGTGACAGCTCCAGCTTTTATAGTCTCTGAGATCTAGGTGTTCATACGGGCAGACAGACAGCTGGCACTTAGTTGAGGGTATGATACTGTTTCAACTGATACTTGAGAAGAGTTGCTGACTCATTAGCAGTAATAGACCCATCTTTTATATAGTTTGCAGGGTATGTAATAGCTGAATAGCCAGTTTCATAGGACTACCTCTCAAGCATCAGGAGAACTCTCGCAACAAAAAGTAAAACCTGTTGAAACCCCAAGTCTAGAGTAGTTCCCGACCGTTTAGCCGTAATAAACCCCTTTGCTTGAGCTACAGGGTATGTAAAAAAAGCTTTATAGCCAATTTCAAAGCTACCAACAGAGATCTACCATCAAAAACAGATGGAACTGAATTTCTGAGCATTGCCCGACTCTTTAGCTCTATTATTTTATGAATTACAGGGTATACGAATATACTATATAACAAGAGGTATGGTATCCTTTATTTATATATACTATAACTTGAAGTAATTTCGAGTTCAGCTGAGAGGCAACTGTTGAAGCTGAAAGATTCTCTCGCACAATGACTGTCTTGACTACAACATCTAATCTACACAGTACAGGGTATACAGGGTATAACATAGTATGTAATAAACTGTGTGCAGCAAGTGCCAAAGGCGGAGGCAAAAGTTGCAAGTCGCTTTGCCTGCTGCAGCGCACGATACACTCGTATTATGATGACAAGTTCCGGAAAACAGGAGAGTTCACGTCAGCGCAGAGTAAGAGGAAGCGGAGGAGAGGAAAGGGAAGGAAAGGGAAGGGCAGGGAGAGGCAAAGGAGTCTAGGGGCACAGAAGAAGCGACAGGGGTGACTGAGGTGACTGGGTGAGCGTGGCTGTTTGGCTCAGTTCCCCTCAATGCTCAGTGCACGGTTCGTTCGCCTCGGCTCGGCTCGGCTCGACGCTGTGTTTTGCCAACTTGTCTAGTTAATCCAGCGTGGGGGAGTTAACACCAAGGCGCAAACTTAAAGGGTCATTCATTTTAATATGCCACACGATGCACGCATGGCCAGCGCTGTCGTCGGCGATGTCGACCCCAGCGCCGGCAGAGAGTGCCACAAAGCAATTGGCCCCGGCAACCCAACAAGAGCCAGCTCACCTGCTACCTCACCTGCCCACTTGCCCTCTACACTCTGCACACCCTTTCCCTCTCGCTTTTCATTCATAATTCGATACAGATGCCGCAAAGTGTGGCACCAGAAGGAGGATAAGGAAGAGACCAGGCGTAAATAGTTGCCTCCTATCGCTTGTTGTCTCTTCACTTTCTCCTCTCTCCCTCTCTCTGTCTCTCTCTCAATCGCTCTGCGTATCTTTCTCTCTGTCTGTGTGTAAAAAGTATTTTTAACTTTTGGCCACATGCTTCATTTATCACAAATTCATTTATCATTTGTCGTCATACACACAGTAGCAATGCGAGTGCTCTGAATGCGAATCTGAATCACAATGTGAGTGTGAGTGTGAATGTGAGTGTGTGTGAGTAGTAGTGTGAGTGTGAATGTATGGGAATGTCCTGCGCAGGCAGCACAGGCAGAGGAAGTCGACACGAAATAAGCTCCAAAAAAAACTGGAGGCAGACGAAGAAAAATGATAAAGCAACAGCCAGAAGCCACTGCCAGGACAGACGGAGGAGGGTGCTTAGGGAAGGCGAAGAGGAGGGAAGAGGGGTGCAGGCTATAGCTCGATAAAAATGTTGGCGGAAAGGCAAAGCACCCAAGCCAAAAACTGCAAGGCAAAATGAAAATAGAAAAGAAAATTGCGACGACTAAAATCAAAAAAAAAAAAACATAGAGGAAAAAGTAAAGACAGTTGAATCTCCGATACTCTTCGTTTTTTTTTTACACAAATTTAGAAAGTATTTATACCCGCTACCTATAGGGTAGAAGGGTATTAAAACTACATGACAACTATCTGTCTGTCCGTATAAACACCTAGATCTCAGGGACTATTATAGCTAGGGCCACCAAATTGGTTTTACCATTGCATGTAGATAAAGATTGACCACGCCCCTTTACGCCCCCATTAAACAGCGAATTGCAAGCGTAATTTTAATGCAGGACAGTTGAGTTTTGGTAAACACAAAAACTATCAAGGCCTAAATCATTATAGCATAGAAGTTATTTAAGAATTAAATTTAAGAGCTATTGATTTTCACGCCCAGTCAAGTATGCAACACAAAAATGTAAGTTAAGTAAAGTTAAGTTTAGAAATCAAGAAATCGAGTCGAGTACATTCGACTGTTGCTTTCGTGCTTGTTGATTATCTAATACTTTATTTAATTTTCAAATTTAGTTAAAGTTTCAATAGAAAAACAACATTTTGAACAGTTTTTAATATGCTTTTCGATTGTATTTTAAATTTATAAAACATATATTTTAATTATATTCAATTCATCAAGTATTGTACAACAGATACAAAAAAAAGAATTGTCACATGCAGTTTGAAATTAAAGAAGAAAGAAATTTAAAATCATTTTTGAAATATGTCGAATATATATTTTAAAATGTGAAAATAAAGCTATGAAGTGCAGGTTCATTTTGGAATTACTCTTTTATATTTTATTTATATTATAATTTGGATGAGACCAGCCATTCATCTGAAATTAAGTTAAGCTAAACAAAAATGAAGAAATATTTTATGAAATCATTTTAAAATTACTCAACCCAAAGAAGTGGGCAAAGAAAAAAGGGGACTACACAATATACGTAGCAGCATTTAATTTCAATTACTTGTGTAATGATGATGATTAAACAAATGTAATTAAGCGTAATAAGTTCTTAATTAGAATTTAATTATGCTCGGCCCTGGCTCGCGTCGCATCGTCTGTGCGGCAAACATCTTCACAAAGTGATTGTACCCTTTTTTTTTGCCGCCATGTCGTGTGGCTAACACACACAAAAAAAGGTCAGGAAAAGCTACGAAAACAGAGTCGAAAAGTGGGCGAAAAAATACAATATGTATGTTTGTATATATGTGTGTGTGTAGTAAGTCTTTCTGTAGTATATCCCAACGAAACGAAGCGAAAATAAAATTTCCAGCTAATGACAAAAATTTCCGGTCTCAGCTTCGGCAACAACAACAACAGCAGCAACAACTACATCAGCAAATGGCAATTGTGGTTGCTGTTGTTGTTGCTGCAGGAAGAGACGAATCAGCCAAGAAAAAAAAAACGCAGTGAACTCCCCAAAAAACGCGGCCAAAACGCGCGCGACTAATGATAAACTTCGCATGCGGGGACAACAACAACAACAACAACAACAACAGCAACAAAAGTGAAAGTGCGCAATTTATGGCCTGACAGGAATTGCCAGGCAGGGGCCATGGCAGGAAGGAGGGATGGGGGAGTGGAGGCATGTTGCCGTTTTTGGCACACAAATCAGTTTTGCGCGATTTAAAACGCGCATCGCCTGCAAGACGCGCATAAGTCGCATACACACACACACACACACAGAGAGACATAATTTACAGTTAATTAGTAAGAGAGACTGTGATCCTCGGCACAGAGTGAGTGAATGAATGAATGAGTGCCTGGGTGACTGAGTGAGTGCTGTGTGAATACCCTTTTTAGCTTGATTTGCTTTGCGCGTGCGTCGCGCGTTTGACGGCACATTTTGCGCGTTGGAATTTTAAGTGCCCAGCGACGACGACGACGACGATGACGAGCAAGCAGCTGCCATTTTCAAAGGTGTTGCTGCTCAAGGTGTGCTGTAAAAGGAGTAAAAAGAAACCATAACACGCGGCATAAAGCCACAGCCTGAGCCGCAACTGAAGCACAGAGAGTGCGAAATTTGATGAGGGGCGCGGCAGACACTTGAACCGAAGCGTGCAGCGCTAAATCCACGTAAGGTAATAAGGTAATGGCAATGCTAATGGGTAATGGGTAATGGCCAATGGGTAATGTGTTGCGAGAGGGGGTGGGGCAAAGGGGATGTCGGGGGTGATGCTTGGTCAAAGGGCAGGGCAGGGCAGGGCAAGGAGGGGTACTGTGAAATGGGTATGCTGTAATAGGCAATGCTTAATGGCAAATGCCCTAATGGTTAGCGGGTGGGGAGGAGAGGGGGTAGGCGGTAGGGGGTGTGGCAACTGCGGGTGTCGCTGGTAATCCCCGGGCCAAGTCATGCGTCTGCCACATTTTAAGTGGTTCGCTTCGCTGTTTGCTCTCGCTCAAAAAACGCGTTAGTTTCTGTGAGTCATTGAGTGGGTATTCACAAGTATTTATAACCACTCAGCTTATTTTAAAATAAGTCCTGAAGAAGTAACGACTTCAGATACTCTGAAGCTCACAGATAAAGATTCATTCTATGCCTACAGTGAATATTCGAATACAACAAGGTTTAGATGAATGCATTCAAAGTGCACCAGCAAAACTTACGATATTTATTTAGATCAGTAAAGTCAGAAGTGTAGCAACGAGAGATAGAACTCACTTAAAAGATGTGACCCGTAGTGAATTTGTGAATACACTCATGAGTGCATTCATAACAACGATATGTAATGCTTGCCGTTTAATTGAGAGCACCTCTAGTCTACTTAAATTTATTTGAATTTTGAATTCATAAACATTCGTATGACCATTCATGAATACACTCATGAGTGCATAGACTCACTTAGTGCGTGTGTGTGTGGGTGTATTCACACATTGTCACTGAGTGCACTCAGTTGGCACTCACAGCCGAGCACAACACGCACTCGAAGCTATTCATTTTGAAATTATTGCCAAATTCACTTTAAATTAAAAAGCTCGTTTTGATCGATTCGATGAATCATCGAATCGAATTTCGAGTCTCGAATTGATTTGCCCGGCATCATCGACCGAGGTCGGTCCAGACAGTCTCAAGATGCCCACTCGTTCGAGTGCTTTCGAGTGTTTTCTGTGTGTACTTTGAGTGTGTTTGTAGCTCTGATCGAATGCCAGTGTGTGTGTGACACACTGTGTATGTATGTGTGTGTGTGTGTTTGTTTGTATGTATGTAAATCAACGCACATTTTCCCACGTCGTTTCAACAAAAAAGCCAAAACTCATTTATCAGCGGCATTTCAACAACAAAAGCGGCCCACATACAACAACCAAGCAACAACAACAACCAAGCAACAACAACAACAACTATGAAGAGCAACAACAACTGTGAATAACAACAACAACTGTGAATAACAACAACAACAACAACAGCAGCAGCGAAGAACTCAAACTACGCGTCAATGCACAAGAAATGAGCAGCATCATCATTTATAGAGAGAATAGGCTCAGCCCCAGCTCCAGTCCCAGCAGCCACAAGCACACATACATCAACACACAACACACACAAGCACCCAAGACACAATACACACACACACACATATGTATATTTTGTATATATCCGAGTGTATTTAGATGATTATATAGTGCGCCATTTGGCCATGGGCGACATGCTTATTATCAGTTTCAAATCGGACTTTAGCTACTTTTTGATTGCCCGATATACTATAGTGAAGGGTATTTTGCTTAGAGCTTAATCGGAATCTAATCGGGGAATGACATGTGTATATAGGATCATTATCATCAGTTTGACAACTTTACATAAAGTATTGATGGACAACTTTACATAAAGTATTGATGGATTAGCAACGATTTGCTTGAGGCTAAAGGCACATTCTGTATGATTTCACCATTTCCAATTAAAGCTTTAAGTAATCAGACTAGTTGGTTTAATAAAGTTGCAGAAAAAGACATAATAGAACAGGAATATATATAATTCATATGTATATATAAATAGAGAACTACTTATCATACATAATGTGCACCATTTCGATTTCCTGCTTAACCTGACGCTGTTTCATGCAACAAAACTCGACACAAGTTGGAATTGAACAAGAATATGTATGCTTTGGCATATAAACATATAACTGAACAAGACTAAATATGCATGTATATACTATAACATATATATAACCTATAGGAAAAGGGGTAATATCGTATAAAACATATCGATTTGCCATCACAAATGCCAAGAGTATTAAATCTCTTGTTATTTCAGCCTCTTTACCATTTTTCGCTCTGTTTTGTATTTCATTTGCGTTGTTCCCCGACTTCGCGCCATATTTATTGTTGACCCAGACGCCATTTAATTTATGGTCGACATTTAATTGCGAATTTGTCCTTTCGAGAAGAAATTGGCACAACACAACGCAACAAATAAAAAGGCATAAAAAAAGAAAAACATTGCATATTTTAGAGTTTTACATATTGATGAAGTCTGTGTGCCTGTATGTGTTGTGTGTGTGTGTGTGGGGGGGCTATATATTACATTTAATGACTACAAAATTGTCATTAGACACGGCGCATAAACCGAGCGTAAACAGAGCGCAGAGAGTTCTTTCATGCCAGAGTTGCCCCTCACTTTAACCATCTTTCTTCGTTCGTGTCGGTTTGGTTTTTATACCCTTCGACCATTGAAAATGGTCAAAAAAGGGTATACTAACTTTGTGCAAATGTATGTAACAGGCAGAAGGAGGCGTCGGAGACCCCATAAAGTATATATATTCTTGCTCAGGATCACTAGCCGAGTCGATTGAGCCCTGTCTGTCTGTCTGTCCGTCTGTCCGGCTGTCCGTCTGTCCGTCTGTCTTAATTTGTAAGCGCTGTATACAAGATACAACTTTCGGACTTTAACATAAACTAAGCTCATTAAAATATCTACGTATTCTCAAAATTTCAATCCGATCGGACAATAAACACAGAAGTTATTTAAGAAAGTATGTGCATAAAACCAAGTGCTTGTGTCAGCTAACAAAGGAGGCGGGCGAGCGCAAAGCGCGAGCGCCATCTGTCGGCGGTAATTTAAAAGCATGCGCATTTGGATATATGTATGAATTTAACAAATTAAACTACACCGGAACATAGGTCGAAGGGTGGCTTTTCTCTATTTTTTTTTATTGATCCAAGTAGCCCATGACTTTGACCCTACGTAAGAAACCGAATGTCGAAACATTCTTCAGTTCACATGTAGTCGTTTGTACATTCACAAGTAAAATTTCTGTAATAATATTTTGATTTTTTTAAAAAATTTTTTCTCGCGATATAAAAAACCTATTATATATAATGGCACGCAACCCCCGTTTAATCAAAACCCATCAAGTCTATCCCAAGGTTAATGATGATAATAATAAGGATGCTACTACGTCAAAGCCGAATGAAGATGAGAAGTATTTGGTCCTTTACAGCCTCGAAGATGAAAAACGCACTACGTATAAAATGAAGGACACTCAAGAAAGCACTCAAAAAGATTTGGAATCTAAAAACCGAGAAGCTAAGAAATAATACTGTCCTTCGTCCTATAAATGATGAGGCATTCTCAACTGGCAATCAAAATCGGATTAATATCTATTTAATCTTGTTTTTAAAATTTGAAGTCTGGAACTTGGAAATTAATATGATATTGAATTTTAATACATGAATTACTAAATCTTTTTTCAAAAGCCAACGAGTCTATTCCAATACCTCGGTTAATGATGATAATAATAAGGATGCTACTACGTCAAAGCCGAATGAAGATGAGAAGTATTTGGTCATTTACTGCCACGAAGATGAAGAACGCACTACGTATCAAATGAAGGACACTCAAGAAAGCACTCAAAAAAGATTTGGAATCTACAAACCGGGAAGCTAAGAAATAATACTGTCCTTCGTCCTATATATGATGAGGCATTCTCAACTGGCAATCGAAATCGGATTAATATCTATTTAATCTTGTTTTTAAAATTTGAATTCTGGAACTTGGAAATATAATGATATTGAATTCTAATACATGAATTACTAAATCTTTTTATACCCTTCGACCATTTTTGAAAATGGTCAAAAAAGGGTATACTAACTTTGTGCAAATGTATGTAACAGGCAGAAGGAGGCGTCGGAGACCCCATAAAGTATATATATTCTTGCTCAGGATCACTAGCCGAGTCGATTGAGCCATGTCTGTCTGTCTGTCCGTCTGTCCGTCTGTCTGTGTGAACGCACAGATCTCAGCTATTATAAAAGCTAGAGTTACCAAATTTGGCAGGAAGACTCCTGTATACTATAAGCTGATCAAGTTTATTTCAAATGTTAGGTGCCACGCCCACCGCCCCCGCAAATCAATAATTTAATTTTTGAACTTAATTTGTAAGCGCTGTATACAAGATACAACTTTCAGACTTTAACATAAACTAACCTCATTAAAATATCTACGTATTTTCAATTTTCAATCCGATCGGACAATAAACACAGAAGTTATTTAAGAAAGTATGTGCATAAAACCAAGTGCTTGTATCAGCTAACAAGGGAGGCGGGCGAGCGCCATCTATCGGCAATAATTTAAAAGCATGCGCATTTGTATATGTGTAAGAATTTAACAAATTAAACTACACCGGAACATAGGTCGAAGGGTATCCCACTGTCGCGTGCAGCGCGACTTTTCTTTTCTTTTTTCTTTTTTCCGATTTTGTTTTGGAAATATCTCATAATTTGTTGAGCACTTGCCGTGGCACAAAGGAAGCAGCTATCGACAGCGATCAGCGATTTATGAGACCCCCATTTAATTGATTTTACAACTCTCAGCTCGCGAGGAGTCCCGACTTGGTCAACCATTTTTGAATTCAAATCATGAAAGTGTTAAGAAAGCGAACCGGGCAGAAGGCAGGCAAAAAAATACTCGTCGTCGTCGTCCGTTCGTGAGAGACCCTAGAGAACCGGACTCCAAACAGGTTCTGTCAGCGAACTGTGAAGAATTTTTAACCTGACTCTGTGGCACCTCCGACACTGCCTCCGCCTCCGCCTCCGCGTTCACCTTCGCCTCAGACCCAGAGGCCTGATCTGCCCTGAACGAAGCGAGGTCCGAATGGATGGCGATGGTGTGTGCTGTGTGTGTCAGGGTGTGTGTGTGTGTATGTGTAGTGTGTGCTAAGAGGCAGCCAGAGTAAAGAGAGTAAAACCAGTTCCCCAATAATAAAAACTAATTTATTTACTAGGTGTAGTAGGTACAAAACACACATGTGTAAGTGGAGAACGGACCGCAAGACAGACAGAGAAGGAAGATAGATGGGAGAAAAGGGAACAGGGAAAAGAAGGCTGAACAGCAACAAGAAGAACAGCAAGAAAACCTCTTCAAGCATGGGCGACAAACAGTTCGAGAAACTGCGTGTGTGGCTAATCAGAATCAAATTGATTTAAATTTGAATGGTTCGACGAGTAAAGTGCGTGGCATGTGGAAGGCAGTAAGAGAGATAGAGAGAGAGGGAGAAAGAGCGAGAGATAGAGTGTGAGAGGAAGGTAGATCGAGGAGTAGGGGTAGGCGGCAAAGTGAGAAAACCGATAAGCAGCAGGGGCAAACGATTGTTGTTATTGTTGTGCGACTATTTGAGATCGAACTGTGGTTACAAAGCAAGAGAAATAGAAGAGACAGAGAGACAGGGACAAATGCAGATGAAGGGGCGGAGAAAGCAGATACCCTACACCTTATATAGGCCTATAATGTCTGCGTGTATTTGCATAAGTCTTGACAAAATCGTGAAAGAAGACAAGTTCGTTTTGTATACTCTTGCAGAGAGTATATTAGTTTTGAACAACAGGAGATATATAGATATATTTGTATATATTTATATGTTGATATATTGAAGTATTGATATATTTTGATATATTTATATATTAATATTATATACTAAACAATGATATCTTTATACAATGATATATTCATATATTTATATTTATATATCGATATATCAAAATACCTTAAATACCTCTCAAAAGCACACTTTAAGTACACTTTTCTATATAGTTGGCAGAGGAACAACCAATGGAAGAACTACATACATACATATGTACCATATATGGTATCAGTAAGAGTATCAAACCTTCGTTATGCCGCGAAAAACCTTTCTGTGTCTTGTTCGATTTTCTTTTCCCACTTTTTACGCATGTAAATAATACCCAAATAAAAAAAGAAATATAGTGATTACCTGTCATGTCATTATCTTGCAACCTTTTTTGCCTTACTCTATAGCACGCACATGCTAATTGCTGCAGCGCAGTTCCATGTTGAACTGGTTTAGTGCGCTCTCCCTCTCCCTATCTCTCTTTCCCCCCTCTTGCTCCCTCGCTAACAAATCAAGCAAATTTTTCAACTAATTTTCCTATAAGTTTCTTTCTGTTAAATTGTATTTTTTCATTCGTTTGTTCGTTACGTTTACCGTTTGTTTGTTTGTCTGCTTGCGCGGGAGGTGGCACAGGGGAGAGGACGGGGGTGAGGAGATGAGGAGATCATGTTCTCATGGCAACCAACACAGCTCAGCACAGAGCTCTTGCAGCTCTCGGGGAGTCTCATGGTTGTTAAGTCGACTTGGAATTCCTATGCGGAGTGCACTTGGTCGAGGCAGAGAGAGAGAGAGAGAGAGACAGAGAGGGAGAGGCAGGTAGGGTGAACTGCGATGCGATGCGATGCGGTCCCTGCTGGGGCGCAACTAGTACTACTTACAAAGCAAACGAAAAGGTCAGTTTGTGTTGACCAACAAGAGAGCAGCAGCAACAACAACAACAACAACTATTCCTGAGTGATATGCAAATGTATCCATGAGACAGTGTATGTGTGTGTGTGCGAGTGAGGTAAGCGCAAAGGAAAAAAAATTCCCAAGACAAAATTCAACTGCAGAGCAAGAAACAAAGAGGGAGCAGCAGAGACTGAGAAGGGGGGAGAGAGAGAGAGAGAGGGAGAGAGAGATGGATTTCTGGAATGAAATCAAAGTAATTTGTTGTCGTTTTGTGCCATTTAAATGGAATCAAAATAACTTACATAAATAATTAACGATCAAGTTGCGGTCGCAAGACGAAAAAGAAGAAGAAGATGAAGAGAAACAGAGGAAAATACAAAAAAAAGTCACAACAAAATCAGACAACAACAACAGCAGTGGCAAAAGTTCGTTGCAAAAGATGCAAAAGTATCTTGAAGATACAAAATCAGCAAGCAAACGTGCAAAGCAAGCGAGCAAGAGACAACGACAGAGGAGAGAAAGGGAGAGGAACAACAACAACATAGTTTTGCGCTCACTTTTGACGTGTGCTCAGTTCCCCTTTGCATTAGATACGCCCGCTGCCCCTCCCTCCCGCTTGTGCTCGCCACAACGCCCGCAGATACCAAAGCAAACAAAGCGACAAAGCGACAAACTATGCGAACTTGCACCACGACAAACAGGTAAGTGGCAAATATACCCCCTCCCCCCTCTTTATCACATCAGTGTGGACAACAACAGGTGGCGCTACTAAAGCGAAAGACCCCAGAGAGATATCGGACCACCTGCCCACTGTCCCCTGCTCGCTTACCTCGTCTGCTGTTGCAAATGACTTTTTGCTGCTGCTGCTGCTGTGCTCTGTGCTTAGATACTTTTGCGATAAGCAAGCGTAATGCGAGAGCTACCTGCGAATACTACCTGCCAAAGGCAGCCAGTGTAACTCAGAGTAACCAAGAGATTGTGCAATATTTGCGAGAAAGAAAACAAGAGCAGAGTCAGCCTCTGCAATCTATTTGTAAGCCGTAACGTTACATAGACTATGTTATACTCTTCTCCAACAGGCCAAACGTGAAGTTAAACTCTGGATCAATAGATAAGTCGATCTAGACATGCAACTTATTGCTGCACGCCGTAAATAAGTCCAAACAAGCCGAATCCAACTGATAGGTCGCATTTAACCTATCGCGATTAAACCTATCGCCTGATTTGTCGTTTTAAAGATATTGCAACCAAATTAAGTACATCGGTAGTCTTTCATTCCAATAATATGCTAATAAAATGTAATTTATGTTTGATTACTATAACATATAGTTGTCCTATGAACAATCTGCAGTAATCTTTTTTGAAATATGTCAACTTAGCATTACCAATTGTAATGATACAGTCATCTATGCATACATACTCCATTGTCTATGGTACGATATGTCCAGCGAGTTATTATAGCTCCTAACAAATACATGAGTGCTGTACCATTACATATAACTAGTATAGAATCAATCGGATGAGATCAATGCCAAAAGCAAGGGTATACAAGGGTATAAGACTCTTGGCTTGGCGAAGGCAGCCTCTCTCTGTGGTTCGTTTTAATAAAAGACAAAACATATAGAAAATATCAGTAATACTAAGAGAGAGTTATTCTTTTCCCAAGTACTTTGTCAGATCTCTTACTGGATTCCGTAGCAACCGTTTGACCCATGACTTTTGGCGAGTGAGAGAGAGAGACAGAGAGGAAGGGAGAGGGGAAAAAACTTGCTTAAGTTCAATTTCTTTGTTCGTGTTTTAATCCATTTATATGCCGAAGCAACAGAGAGAAAGAGAGAAAGAGAAAGAGAGAGAGGCAGCAAAAAAAACTACAAAATAAAGTTGAAACTTTTGCTAGCCTTGCGAAAATTCCCAAACTCGCAGCAAAAAAAGAAAGAGAGGCATAAAGAGCAAAGCAGGGGAAGGGAAAGGGAATGGGAAAGGGGGGCAGCCACAAGCAGAAAAGCGGCCCGAAAGATACTCAATCGAATTAAAATGCATTCGAGTAGCAATGACACTGACACTGCCAAAAAGAAAAGAGCCAAAAGCGAACAGCAGCAGGAGGAAGGGAGGCAGTGAGGCAGAGATGGTGCCAGAGAGAGGACAAGTGAGGGGGCGTGGTGGGGGGATGGCTACACAGAGATACAAGATACGCCAAAGAGACGGCGGCTTAAACTGTGGCAAAAGTTATTGTAACTTTGCCCGCAGCTGCGACGACACTCGCTCGGGATCGGACGGATGGAGGGACAGGGACAGTGGCAGGGGTTACTATCAAGCCGTAGGGCGGGTTCAGCGCAGGCAGGAAAATGGTGTGGGGAAGGAGGGGCGGGGGGGGCGTGGTCTTTGAGAGATGCGCACGACACGCGCCTACTGCGACGCATTTCCTTTCTGACCTCAATCGTTGCTCGGGACCTTACCAAATAAAAAATCAAGCAGACTTTCTTTGTTGTCGTGTATCCGCCCTCCTCCCTCCTCCCCCCTCGCTCACCAGCACCACCACCCCCTGCCAGAATTCGGCTGCCCCTTCCGTGTTCAAAACATTTCAGTTCTGTGTTTTTTTTTCAGTTTTTTTTTGCTCTGTTCCAGATCAAGACGCAGCTTCTTGGCCGCTTTGCTTTGTGCGTTCATTCGCCGCGTTTTGTTTTATATTTACGTTATTTTTTTCTGCTTTTTTAGCTTTTTTTTTGACAGTTTTTTATTATATTTTTTTTTGCTCTTGGCTTACAAAGATGCTTTTAAATGATTAAACGCTGTGATTTCTTATGTTGCCAGGGTCGGCACTTTATACACACACACACACACACCCATATATACGAATATATATAGAGATATAGACATTTTTTATTACATTCTGTTCGCTGTTTTGTTCCCCCCCCACTCTATCTCTCTCTCTCTCTCTTGTTCTTGTTCACATGGTTGACAGTTCGAGATTGAGCTGATTCATTTTGCCAGCAGCTTCGTCTCATCATCATCACCATTATCATTATCATCTTTATGATCATTATGAATATCTTGATTACGAATAGCATCATCATCAGCATCAGCATGTTAATAAGCTCCATGCCATAGTTCGATATGGCAATTTAGCTAATCGATAGATTTGTATTTGAATTGGTTCGGTCTTTGCTCTTTTTGGGGGGGCCTTGTTTCTTTGGCTTTGTTAATATTTAATTTTTCAAAGCGTTAACAAGAAATCTGACTGCGAAATTAATTTAGAGGCAATTTTAACGCTCCCGCTCTGTTCAAAGCACATTCCTCCGCTACTCCTCCTCAACCACTTCCCTCACAACAATGGAACACAAGAATAACAAACTGAAGCACAAAGTCTCTCTAATGGATTCTGAGCGAATTCAATTGTCTTGAATTACTGTCATGGAATCTTGTGGAATCTTGAGGAATCTTTAGGAATCTCGAGCAAGGACAGCAGAAAATGCAAGGTTAGTGATATTATAATCATATTCTAGTTGGTATTTACTTATAGATAACCTAAAGGGAGTTCAATTTATAGGCAAACAGCACAAGGTTCTTTTCTTTAATAATATTATCATTATTTTTTTTTTATTTAAAGGAGAATGACATTGGTAGGAACAACTAGTACTAGTTACCGATCATAATATCAAGACTACTAATAGTTGAGAAGGTGTTAGGAGGTAAGGTCAAGTAACAACCTTAACAAACTGTAGCTGGCATGTTTTATACCGGAAAGAATACTAGTAAACTGTAAATGGAGTCTTTAAATATATACTCTTCAGCTATGTAAGACCCCAAGATGACTTTAGTTATAGGAAACTGTTAAGAGACTTGGAAAATACATCGGATAGTATGCACAGTTCAGTTTCATATATTATCTTCACAGAGATTCTATTTTAATATAAAAGATTTGCATTATAATAATTTCAATGAATTTCAGCTTAACTTCATCGAAAATTGTCACATTTTCTCTCTTTCTCTCTCATCTCTCGTTGCGCATTATCTTGAACTTAGTTTACACATTTAATGAATGACTTTCTCGTAAATAATTTCAGAATTTCCATTCTATTTGCTCAACGGGGCGTTGCAAGCTTCGCTTCGTTCTTTCGTTCTTTCTTTCTTTCTGTTTTTTTTTTATTTTTTTTGCTGAGCTCTGTTTTTTTGCTTATCATTCTATGCATTGGCATTGACATTTATTCAATTTAAGCGGACACAGATGCGTTGCCAACTCGATGACAAACTTATTAGGCCATCACACAGAGGAGGAAACAGCAACGACAACGACAACTTGACTTGGTCAAGTGGCTGGCAGTGAATTGGCACTAAATAATGGTAAAGCGAGGGCAGTACATATGTACATATGTATGTATATACATATATAATATACTTGGTGGGAGCGGAGCAATTGTCCAGCTCGCAAGATGACAAAACTCTTTTGTGGCCAACCAAGCGGGGCTTCTACAATTTGTCGAGGCCTTTTTGCAGGCGGAAACGTTTCAACGTTTATCAGCAATCAAAGTGAATCCCCCTCTTTCAACTTTTCTCTCTCTCTCTCTATCTCTTCCAGTCTTTATCTCTAACCCATCTTGCAGTTTGATTGAAAAACGTTACGTTAAACGTTAAAAACGAACCGTTGCTCTGGTGAAGTTTTTCGCTCTTTAATAAGTCAATTAAAAAGGATAAATTGCAATAGAGAAACCACAGAAGAGACAACGATTTACTCGCTTTTTCTCTCCCTTATTTTCTCAGCGTGACCTTTGTCAATGCATTTTTATGGTCAACTATTTTTGGCCGACTTCTGGTGGGCCACAAACTTCGTGGAAAAACATGGCATAAAATTGACTCGAGTTCAGGTAGTTTTCCCTGAAGAAGATGAGGAACAAACTGACTAAAGTATTGAAAACATCGATTTCTCTCGATTTAGTTAGTTTTATTTTTAACTTATTTATAGATGTTTCCTGTAATGCAAGTTTCCCACAACAGAAACAGAAACTCCAGAGATGTAGATCATCATCATTTAAGAGTAACGTAAATATTTTTTTATCTACTGCAACTGTTTAAGGAAAAGCCAACGGAAATATGAAGAATGAAAGGGGAAGATGAGTTCGATGAGAAACAAAGAAAAAATGTGCGTTATGTTTGTAAAAAAAAAGAAGCAGAGAGAGAGAGAGAGAGAAGAAGAAAACAGTCAGAAGAACAACAACTGAAGTAAATAAGGAAGATGCGTGAGAGAAGAACTCAGTAAAGTATTCCAATGTTGAAAGCGCTCAACTCTGCGGGTTTTTTGAAAATAAGATTTCAAACTAGTATGAGAATATTTGTGGGGTATTTAATGTAAGAACTTAATTACGTTTTGGGAACTGCAGACCATAAAAGTAACCACAAAACCGAAGCCAGAACGAAATGGGACGACGACTAACGGAACGAACTGAAACTGCATTATGTGACACCAAAACTCGACTTGCTGTTGTTTTTGTATTTTTATAGGGTGTAAACCATTCAATAAGGTCGAAACAGGGTATATTAACTTTGGGCAAAAGTATGTGAGAGGCAGAAGGAGGCGTGGTAGAACCCACAAAGTATATAAATATATTCTTGAGTCGATTGGGCCATGGGAACACACAGATCTCAGCTATAACACACAGATCTTAGCTAGATCCACCAAATTTGTCATGTTTCTTTATATTGTATTATGCGCAGAACAAGTTTATGTCAACTGTTGTATGGCTATAAAAAAGTATAGATTAGGATGACTAAACCGGATACACAAAAGGAAAAAATAGACAAAAACCAGGGCAATAGATTTTTTTACAAGAAAAGGCCAAAATTTCATAAATTCGTAAATCTATTTAGTTTCTCATGCTGCATCGATAATGTTCTAATGATTCTTTACATGTTAAAAATGTGACAAATCGAAATATCGCTATATTAACCAACATTTCTTAAATAGTTGTTCCTTTTTATGATGGAAAATCGAATAGAAAAGCTGGAATAAAGATTTGTATTATTATTTTGTGGTTGTACGTCGATTTTAAGAACCATTTCATAAATATTATATTATATTATTATATGTATGTATATGAACTGTAAGATTTATAGAGCAATCTGTCCGAAAAAAGGCTGACCTGTCAGCCCTAATAATAGGTCTCAATTCTATCGCACAATAAGCAGAATAGACAGAAGTCACTCAAGTCACCTTAGTGCCCATAGTTCTCAAAGTAAAGTGTAAATATAGTGTATTTGGAACAGTTCTTCACATCTGGTTATGAAGGGTATCTAATTGTCGGGCTTGTTTAGTTATATTTTGTCTACATCGAGCAGCGGCTCATTAAGAGTAAACCCCAATCCGCAATTCTCTCCCACACTCACAGACACAAACACAGACACACACAGCCCCAGCAAGCACTTAACAATGTCAAGCGTGGCTGACACGCCCCCTTGGCCCCTTGGCCCCTTGGCGCCCACGCCGCCAGGCTGACACAGAGGGCCATTAAAATGTCATGCACTTGGCGCGGCCAAAAGCTAAAACCAATTTTCCAATGCGACTTTTGCTGCAAAACTGCCAAAAACAAGAGTTAAAACAAGAGCGCACAAGAGAGAAGAGAGAAGGGGGGAGAGAGAGAGAGAGAGAGAGAGACGGCAGAGTTTTATTGGCCTGACGCTCAATTACAGCACATACAAAATAGTTGCTGCTGCTGCTGTTGTAATTTTCGGGGGTGCAGCAAAGCCACAAAACGGCAGCGACAACAACAACAACAACAGCGACGGCAATTACAACTTCAAATCGAACAACAACAACAATGATAAATTGTAATGGAAATATGATAATACCCCGAGACGATCAAGAGAGAGAGTGAGAGAGGGAGGGAAAGAGGAAGCGAAGAGAGCAAGAACAGAAGGAACACAGTGGAAGAGAGTGCCAGACTGCACGCACACACAGCAACAGCAACAGCAACAGAAAGAACAACAAAAGCAGCAGTCACAGGTAGCAACAGCGACTGCGACTGCAACTGCTTGAGCCCTAAGTTGTATCTGCGCTGCGCCTCTGCCGCTGCTTGCGCCGCTGCCCTTTTGCAAGGCGTTGCACAGTTACACTTTTTGACACTTAATGTGGCAGAAATCCAAAAATAATCGTGGTATGTTCGTATGTAATCACACAGCTAACATATGTTTATGTATTTATTTGTTTAAGTTTTATTTATTAATAATTTAATAAAGAAGTTAATTTATTTATTATTTTTATTTGTTTTTATTTATTTATTTGATTATTTGTATTTTATTTATTGGTTAAATTTGAATTTCAATTATGATTTAATTCATTTATTTATTTATTTATCACTTATATTTGTATTTATTTATTTAATTATAACTAAATTCCCTGTTACAAAGGTGAAGCCAGAGCAACTGTGGTCTCTTTTGGCTAATCTATCTACTTTATGTATTTTATAAATGATATATTTTATATTGCCTTAGTTGACTGGTATGGGGTAAGAGTTCTGAGCAGAGTCCATAGATAAGTAGAAGGTCGCAGTGGATGATGCGGAGTCTGTTCAGACTACTGTTCTACTATAAAATAAAGTTGCCTAAGGCAGCAACGAACAAACCGAGGGTTCTTTATGGAATCTCCTATATTGTTTTTAGAAATTCAGCATTTTGTCTTTACCAGTTATACAATGCTAAGTAAGGGGTTGTTCACTGAGATACCACAACTAAACTCTGCATATACAAATTGCACAGTAAATCATCTATACGGGCTGAACTTTATTTAAATTATGATATTACAATATTAGTGATATAAATTATATTGAACTTTATTAAAATGATGATATAGTCGCATAACTTTTATAAAGTTAGAAACAATCAGTAGAAAATGTAGAAACTTGAATATTAAACTATTATTTTACAAGTAACTGAAAACAAAAGATGGAAAACAACTAATTTGAAAATCAGTCAACTATTTATATTCTTAAAAAACTTCAATAAAATACATTTAATTTGTATTTTTTGTTGCAATTGTTGTGGGAGGTAATTAAGTTAGTTGGCTTGTTTTATTAGGACAGGCTAACAAATGTTACATTACTTATGAGGAGTAATGAGTATCTAATAGTCGCACACTTATTCATTTCATATGCTTAATATAAATTATCTTTCATATTCCCATTGAGATTATCTCATTGGGTTCAAAAAAGTCAAAAGGCGCCACTGTGCGGCGATCGAGAGGGAACGAGAGAGAGAGAGAGAGAGAGAGAGAGAGAGACAGGAAAGATAGGAGAGAGCAAGGCAGACGCAGCAGCAGCAGCAGGCTCAGGTAGGGACTGCTGATGCAGCCTCTGCCAGCGTCGCTGCCCTTTTGCTAGTGAATGAGGAGCAGCGACGGCGAAGAACAGTTAGAAATTTTATTTTGTTTTACCTTTTGCGCCTTTTGTTGTGCGTTCTCCGTTTGCTTCGTGTTGTTGTTGTTCACGTGTGTTTTCGCTTTTCGTTATACGTTTTCTTTTTCAGCACTTTATGTTGTTGTTGTTGTTGTTCTCAACTTTGTCTACTCTCATTTGTTTCCTCAATTTGTGTTTTGTTTCTCTCATTCGCTACAGAATTGCACAGAATTTGTGTTTGCCTTCTTTGCTTTTACTTTACTTTCTTCTTCTTTCGCTTATCAATATTTCTCACTTGATTCGGCAATTTTCGGATATTTCTTCGATTATTTATATTTCTTTTGCATTCTTTCTCTCTCGGCACTTCTTAGATTTGCATTGCATCGCTCACACACCAGAAAAAAACAAATAAAAATCTCACGAGCGCGAGATGCGACGGGGCGAGCAGTGGACGGGGGCGGTACCGACCGCGTTCTGTCCCCCGATAACTGCCGATCAGTCGATCCTGCGTGGTGGCGTGGGAGTCCGCACACACACACACACACACACACGCACACAGGCACGCACACACACACTCGGTGTAGGAGGAGGAAGAGATGGAGGAGGAGGCCGAATAAAAAAATTAAAGCGGGCGTCGCGACGTATGCAGAATAAACCGGTTGAAACACACTCGTTCGCTCTCTCTCTCTCTCTCTCTCACACTCGCACTGTCTCACTCTCTCTTTCGTCTGTCCTTCCGTTTCGCACGTCCGACCGGCGTTTGCAATTGCAGCACACGAGAAACGTTCAAACACAACAAACTCCAATTGAAATTGTTACCGCACCGTCGTCCGCAGCAAACGACCGCCTGGTTCGGCTTTGTTTTTGCTTCTGCTGCTTGCGCTGCTGTTGCTGGCTGCGCCTGCTGCCTGGCTTGCCTGTTAGGCCTAACAGCGTTGCTGTTAACTCACAAGCATCGAACACGTTGCGTCTGTTAACGGCGCTGTTAACGTGCGCTGTGCACTGACAATTGCACTGTTAACGCTTTCTGGTTTGTGTTCGTTGTGGAACGTGTGTTGTGGGCATCAAACTTGGTGCGAGAGCGAACATGTTCGCTCTGTTGCTCTGTTGCTTCTCTTGTTATTGTTGTTGTCGTGCTGTTGCTGTGAAGTTTGTTGGAAAATGTTTATTTAAATTCTTTGCTAACGAAAACTTTGAAGAAAATTTCTAAAGCGCAAATAGTGGGAAAGGGGAAAGGCAGGAGGAGAAGGAGAAGGAGGAGGCGTAGCCGGTTCGACAGGATGCAGACAGACCAGTTGGGAGAAAGAGAGAGAGAGAGAGAGAGAGAGCGAGAGAGTGCAAAAAATGCTACCAAAACAAAAGACGAAAATGTTGCGACAACAACAACAAGAACGCAGAGTTCTTTCAATTTCAATTCGAGTTTTTCGCTCTGAAATGGCAACACGCTGCCATCGCTGCCGCTGCCGCTGCCTGCGTTGCTGCCTGCGTCGCTGCTGTTGCTGCTGCTGGTAAAACCGGTTCGCTGAGGCAAAGGAATGTACAAGCAACAACAACAACAACAACAACAACAAGCAACAACAACTAATGCAGCGTGCACTGCAATGCAATGAGGCAACTAAACCGAAAACGGACAAACACAAAACGAACAAACAAACCGACGAAAATCAAATGAAAAACAAAACGAAAAAGTGTTTGCTGTGGGTGCGAGCGAGATGGCTGCGGCAGGTTGCGTTGCTGTTGCGGTTGCAGTTGCATGTGGTGAAGGTGGCGTGGGGGGCGAGTGGGGTGGAAGGTAGAAGAGGGATTCTGGAATATTAGGGAGAAGGAGGAGAAGGGGCAGAAAAAGGAAGAAGAGGAGAAGGTGAAAGAAGGAGGAGGGAGAGAGGAAGAAAGAGGAGGGGGAGAACGAGGAGGTAAAGGAGGAGGAAGAGGCAGATAAGGGGGAAGAGAAGAAGGAGAAGGAGTATGACAGAAGAGGGATAGGGAAGCGTAGGAGAAGACAGAAGGCAAAGCAGGAGGAAGAACAGAAGAAGGAGGAGGAGCAGATGAAGGAGGTGGATGAGCAGCAGGAGAAACAGGAGGAGGATGGGTTGAATAATGGAGAGAAGGATGAGGAGAATGAGGAGGAGGATGAGCAGGAGGATGGGGAAGAACATGGGAGGGGGAGCAACAGAAATATAACAGAAGGAGGGAACAGGACGTGGGCAAGGGGAGGGGGAGTAGGAAAAGGAGAAGCTGAAGCTGCACAATGAGGCGAGGGTAGCAAGAGGGGGATGCTGGACACTGAGGGTACCTGGCAAGTGGTTTCTGTTGTTGTTGTTGTTCCAGTTGTTGCTGTTGTTATTTTTGTTGTTGCTGTTCCTGTTGTTGTTGTTGTTGTTGTAGCTGCCGCTGGCTAAATGACACATAAATCTGCGTGGCAAACAAAAGACTTAAGCAACGAACGTGGCGCAAAGCATGCTCGCCTGGCTGCAACTGGATTACTGTTACACCAGGCCAGGCCAAGTGGCCACTGCCAACTGCCAACTGGCAATTGGCATAACGGGAATGCGCACTGGGAATGGGCACAGTCCGAAAGGGTCGCGCTGTGGAAAAGATGGAAAACATTCTGCTGCCTTTTTTTTTTTTCTTTGAGGTCGTTGCGGAAATTTATGAACTTTTGATTGAAAATGGGGAAACACTTTGGGAATCGAGCGAAGGCAGCGAAAGAACCGCAGAGAAAAGGGGTACATACCGCATACGGAAGGCTCTATACCCTGCAAGAGCTTATCTACTTCGATAGTTGCTATACTAGTGAAACTTGATGATACTAGGCACACATACATGTACATATATATAAAATATACATATATGCTATTGTATACTAAGAAATGTATGTAACAGGCAGAAGAAGGCGTGCTCAGTGCTCAGTGTACGTCTCTATGTCTGTATGTTTGTCTGTCTATAAGTCTGTCTGTCTGTATGTCTGTATGTCTGTATGTCTGTATGTCTGTATGTCTGTATGTTTATCTGTATGTCTGTGTGCACACAGATCTCAGCTATAATAAAAGCTAGAGATACCAAATTTGGCAGAAAGATCCCTCTATACTATATGCTGATCGAGTTTATTTCAAATATTAGGTGCCACGTCCATCGCCCCCGTAAATCAATAGTTTAATTCTTGAAATCCACTTGTAACCGACGTATAAGAGATACAACTCTCCTACTTTAACATATAGGAAGCTGATTTAATAAATTTGAACGGACAATAAGCACAGAAGTTATTCAAGAATGTTTGAGCAAAACTCCAAGTACTTGTGTCAGCTAACGAGCGCCATCTGTCGAGAATAATTTGAAAGCACGTACATATGTTTACACTGGAATATATGTATGTAGGTCGAAGGGTATCCCACTGTCGCATGATGCTTGACTTTTGCTTTCGTTTCCACTTAACGCAGTTCATGGTAAGACTTGAATGCTCAGCAGTAAATATTATGTATGATATAATTTACCATATAATATCAACTTACTATAAATATTACTATTATTACTGTTTATTATAATAATTATTGTGATTAGAATTACCAAACTACAATTATCTCTCTTTATTTATGTAGGTCTCCCACAGTCCACAATCCACAATCTAATTTCAATTTCAATTTGAAATTCTCATTTTGACTTCGAGTGCGATCGACCCTGAGGTATTGCCCAGGAACCTATGAATAGTAAACATATATATGTATGTATATATATACTTGATCTTCGGCTGCATTTTGTTTCCTTTTGTTGTTGGTGCTGCTGTTGTTGTTGTTGTTGCTTTCGGTTTCTGCGAACGAACTTTGATCTTTTTTGTTGTGGGGCCTAGATTGGGTTACGCTTTTGTTGCTGTTGTCGCTTAGGAATCGCACTCGAACAGCAAAATTCTGACCTAAAAAAAGAAAACGAACAAAATGTAAAGCGAACTGGCAAAAAACAGCAACAACAGCAGCAACAACAATGAGAGACTTCAGCAGCAGCAGCGGCAACAACAAATAAATAAACATTTTCTTGGGTGCTGCGCAAATTATGCAAAGCGCAGACAAATGCGCAAAATTTGAAACATGCCACCAGCAACAATGGCAAAAACAGCAGCCACAACAGTGGTTCACCCCCCTCCTCCTCCTCCTTCTTCCCCCTGCCACCGCTTGTTGTGCCACGCCCACACTTGACTGGCGTCATTGAAAAACGATCGAGCTGGAGACTAAAAAAACGGTCTACTAAAAAATAGAAAAAAAACAGTCGCGCTGCACGCGACAGTGGGATACCCTTCGACCTATGTTCCGGTGTAGTTTAATTTGTTAAATTCTTACACATATACAAATGCGCATGCTTTTAAATTATTGCCGATAGATGGCGCTCGCCCGCCTCCCTTGTTAGCTGATACAAGCACTTGGTTTTATGCACATACTTTCTTAAATAACTTCAAACATTAAATTATTGATTTGCGGGGGCGGTGGGCGTGGCACCTAACATTTGAAATAAACTTGATCAGCTTATAGTATACAGGAGTCTTCCTGCCAAATTTGGTAACTCTAGCTTTTATAATAGCTGAGATCTGTGCGTTCACACAGACAGACGGACAGACGGACAGACAGACAGACATGGCTCAATCGACTCGGCTAGTGATCCTGAGCAAGAATATATATACTTTATGAGGTCTCCGACGCCTCCTTCTGCCTGTTACATACATTTGCACAAAGTTAGTATACCCTTTTTTGACCATTTTCAAAAATGGTCGAAGGGTATAAAAAGATTTAGTAATCATGTATTAGAATTCAATATCATTATATTTCCAAGTTCCAGAATTCAAATTTTAAAAACAAGATTAAATAGATATTAATCCGATTTCGATTGCCAGTTGAGAATGCCTCATCATATATAGGACGAAGGACAGTATTATTTCTTAGCTTCCCGGTTTGTAGATTCCAAATCTTTTTGAGTGCTTTCTTGAGTGTCCTTCATTTGATACGTAGTGCGTTCTTCATCTTCGTGGCAGTAAATGACCAAATACTTCTCATCTTCATTCGGCTTTGACGTAGTAGCATCCTTATTATTATCATCATTAACCGAGGTATTGGAATAGACTCGTTGGCTTTTGAAAAAAGATTTAGTAATTCATGTATTAAAATTCAATATCATATTAATTTCCAAGTTCCAGACTTCAAATTTTAAAAACAAGATTAAATAGATATTAATCCGATTTTGATTGCCAGTTGAGAATGCCTCATCATTTATAGGACGAAGGACAGTATTATTTCTTAGCTTCTCGGTTTGTAGATTCCAAATCTTTTTGAGTGCTTTCTTGAGTGTCCTTCATTTTATACGTAGTGCGTTTTTCATCTTCGAGGCTGTAAAGGACCAAATACTTCTCATCTTCATTCGGCTTTGACGTAGTAGCATCCTTATTATTATCATCATTAACCTTGGGATAGACTTGATGGGTTTTGATTAAACGGGGGTTGCGTGCCATTATATATAATAGGTTTTTTATATCGCGAGAAAAAATTTTTTAAAAAAATCAAAATATTATTACAGAAATTTTACTTGTGAATGTACAAACGACTACATGTGAACTGAAGAATGTTTCGACATTCGGTTTCTTACGTAGGGTCAAAGTCATGGGCTACTTGGATCAATAAAAAAAAATAGAAAAAAGCCACAGTCGCGCTGCACGCGACAGTGGGATACCCTTCGACCTATGTTCCGGTGTAGTTTAATTTGGTAAATTCATACATACATATATCCAAATGCGCATGCTTTTAAATTACCGCCGACAGATGGCGCTCGCGCTTTGCGCTCGCCCGCCTCCTTTGTTAGCTGACACAAGCACTTGGTTTTATGCACATACTTTCTTAAATAACTTCTGTGTTTATTGTCCGATCGGATTGAAATTTTGAGAATACGTAGATATTTTAATGAGCTTAGTTTATGTTAAAGTCTGAAAGTTGTATCTTGTATACAGCGCTTACAAATTAAGTTCAAAAATTAAATTATTGATTTGCGGGGGCGGTGGGCGTGGCACCTAACATTTGAAATAAACTTGATCAGCTTATAGTATACAGGAGTCTTCCTGCCAAATTTGATAACTCTTGCTTTTATAATAGCTGAAGATCTGTATTTCCAGCCAAGACTAAAAGTCTTCCATGGTTTACACGTGGGTTACTCAGGGTGAAAAACTTAAAATCTCGGTATTATAAAAAATTAAAAAAAACGGGAAATCCTTCCGATTTTTCTCGTTATACTGTTGCAAAGGCTAACTTTATTGATCTTAATAATAAATGTTATAATGACTATATACATCGCTGTCGGCTTCAATTTGCACGTGATCCTAGGCAGTTTTATAACTTTGTTAACTTGAAACGTAGATCTAATGAATTCCCATCCCGTATCTCTTATGAAAATAATGAAGCAACTAATGATCAGGCCGCTGCTGATCTTTTTGCGAATTTTTTCAATCAACCTATTCATCTAATACTTATGATTCTAATCTTTCTTATCCTTATCCTATTCATAACTCTAATTCAATTTCTTGCCCTAGTATTGATGAAGATTCTCTTCTTACTAACCTTCACTTGGTTAAACCCCTTAACTCACCTGGCCCTGACGGAGTACCTGGATGCGTTCTTAGATACTGTGCTTTCTCCTTATATAGACCCATTTTTAGGTTATTCAAATTATCCTTAGCTACTAGTAATTTTCCTTCAGTCTGGAAACAATCATATTCCATCCCTCTTCACAAAAATGGGTCTAAATCAGAAGTGAAGAATTACAGGTGTATTTCTAAATTATCCTCTATACCTAAATTATTTGAAAAACTTGTTACGGCCCAGCTAACCCACATGTGTAGGTCCGTTATTTCACCATGTCAACATGGTTTCATGAAATCCAGATCCTCAACAACTAATCTTCTGGAATTCTCATCTCTTGCTATAAAAGGGTTTCAGAAGAAGATGCAAACTGATGTCATTTACACTGATTTTAGTAAGGCTTTTGATTCTGTAAACCACTCACTTCTGATTCATAAGTTGGATCTTATTGGGTTTCCTTACAAATTACTGCTTTGGATTTCAAGTTATTTAAAAAATAGGTCCCAAAGAGTTCTTTACAAACATTCTGTATCTAAGCCAATCTTTGTTACTTCAGGTGTTCCGCAGGGAAGTCATTTGGGTCCTTTACTCTTTAACCTCTTTATTAACGATCTTCCCTCTATTTTAAAATTCTCTAACATTTATATGTATGCTGACGATGTGAAACTTTGCTTTACATACAAGGAGCCGACTTGGAGTTCGCTACAGGTTGATATTGACTCCTTTTGTGATTGGTGCAGCTTTAATCTTTTAAGTTTAAATTGTTCTAAATGTAAAGTAATGACATTTTACAGAAGTAATTTCCACGTCGTCAACTATACACTTTATCTATCCCCTCTTCTAAGAATATCAAATGTCAATGACCTTGGTATTCTGTTTGACCATAAACTGAAATTTGATTCCCATATTACGCAAATTGTAAATAAGGCCTCTCGAACCCTTGGTTTCATTAAAAGGTGGGCCAAGGAATTCAATGACCCTTATACAACAAAGTTGCTTTATACCTCCCTTGTTCGCCCGATTCTTGAATATGGTTCTTGCATTTGGTCACCGCAATATCATGTTCACCAAGACAGAATTGAGTCTGTGCAAAAACAATTTTTACTTTTTGCTCTTCGTGGTTTTAACTGGGTCTCTGGAGTTGATTTACCCTCTTATTCTAGTAGACTACTTCTAATAAATTTAACTTCTCTTACTAACCGCCGCTTAATGTTAGGTGTCATGTTCCTTGTTAAGTTGATTAAGTATGATATCGATTCCCCGATCTTGCTTAAGCAAATTAACTTCTCTATCCCATCTAGATTAACCAGAAATTTTGCACCTCTTTTGCTTGATTTCTGTAATAACAATTATAGTCTGCATGAGCCTTTCCGAATTCTCTGCTCTGATTACAACAAACTTTTTGGAGTAATTAACTCGGAGTGTTCCCTAATAGCTATTAAGACTGCTATCATTAACTCATTAACATTTAACCCTAACAACTAACCTAACTAACCACTACCGATCTGATTGGGTTTTTCTCTGGGTTTCCCCAATCCTCTGCAACAAATGTTGGTTCGGTTAATTTGTTAGTCCCAGTTTCTAAATTCAAAATTTAAAATTTAATTTCTTTTTAAACTTTTACTGTTTAACGTAAATTTTAACTTTAATTTTACATATAAATATTGTTTTTTTAACTTTTAATTCATATTTAATTTTAATATACACAAATAGAATATTAATTTTTATATCTAATTTTTTATATTTGTCTTACCTACAGTCGACTGCTCTTAGTTGACTTTAAATAAATAAATAAATAAATAAATAAATAAATCTGTGCGTTCACACAGACAGACGGACAGACGGACAGCCGGACAGACGGACAGACAGACAGACATGGCTCAATCGACTCGGCTAGTGATCCTGAGCAAGAATATATATACTTTATGGGGTCTCCGACGCCTCCTTCTGCCTGTTACATACATTTGCACAAAGTTAGTATACCCTTTTTTGACCATTTTCAAAAATGGTCGAAGGGTATAAAAAGATTTAGTAATTCATGTATTAGAATTCAATCATTATATTTCCAAGTTCCAGAATTCAAATTTTAAAAACAAGATTAAATAGATATTAATCCGATTTCGATTGCCAGTTGAGAATGCCTCATCATTTATAGGACGAAGGACAGTATTATTTCTTAGCTTCCCGGTTTGTAGATTCCAAATCTTTTTGAGTGCTTTCTTGAGTGTCCTTCATTTGATACGTAGTGCGTTCTTCATCTTCGAGGCAGTAAAGGACCAAATACTTCTCATCTTCATTCGGCTTTGACGTAGTAGCATCCTTATTATTATCATCATTAACCGAGGTATTGGAATAGACTCGTTGGCTTTAGAAAAAAAATTTAGTAATTCATATATTAAAATTCAATATCATATTAATTTCCAAGTTCCAGACTTCAAATTTTAAAAACAAGATTAAATAGATATTAATCCGATTTCGATTGCCAGTTGAGAATGCCTCATCATTTATAGGACGAAGGACAGTATTATTTCTTAGCTTCTCGGTTTGTAGATTCCAAATCTTTTTGAGTGCTTTCTTGAGTGTCCTTCATTTTATACGTAGTGCGTTTTTCATCTTCGAGGCTGTAAAGGACCAAATACTTCTCATCTTCATTCGGCTTTGACGTAGTAGCATCCTTATTATTATCATCATTAACCTTGGGATAGACTTGATGGGTTTTGATTAAACGGGGGTTGCGTGCCATTATATATAATAGGTTTTTTATATCGCGAGAAAAAATTTTTTAAAAAAATAAAAATATTATTACAGAAATTTTACTTGTGAATGTACAAACGACTACATGTGAACTGAAGAATGTTTCGACATTCGGTTTCTTACGTAGGGTCAAAGTCATGGGCTACTTGGATCAATAAAAAAAAATAGAAAAAAGCCACAGTCGCGCTGCACGCGACAGTGGGATACCCTTCGACCTATGTTCCGGTGTAGTTTAATTTGTTAAATTCATACATATATCCAAATGCGCATGCTTTTAAATTACCGCCGACAGATGGCGCTCGCGCTTTGCGCTCGCCCGCCTCCCTTGTTAGCTGACACAAGCACTTGGTTTTATGCACATACTTTCTTAAATAACTACTGTGTTTATTGTCCGATCGGATTGAAATTTTGAGAATACGTAGATATTTTAATGAGCTTAGTTTATGTTAAAGTCTGAAAGTTGTATCTTGTATACAGCGCTTACAAATTAAGTTCAAAAATTAAAATTAACATTTGAAATAAACTTGATCAGCTTATAGTGTACAGGAGTCTTCCTGCCAAATTTGGTAACTCTTGCTTTTATAATAGCTGAGATCTGTGCGTTCACACAGACAGACGAACAGACGGACAGCCGGACAGACGGACAGACGGACAGACAGACAGACAGACAGACATGGCTCAATCGACTCGGCTGGTGATCCTGAGCAAGAATATATATACTTTATGGGGTCTCCGACGCCTCCTTCTGCCTGTTACATACATTTGCACAAAGTTAGTATACCCTTTTTTGACCATTTTCAAAAATGGTCGAAGGGTATAAAAAGATTTAGTAATTCATGTATTAGAATTCAATCATTATATTTCCAAGTTCCAGAATTCAAATTTTAAAAACAAGATTAAATAGATATTAATCCGATTTCGATTGCCAGTTGAGAATGCCTCATCATATATAGGACGAAGGACAGTATTATTTCTTAGCTTCCCGGTTTGTAGATTCCAAATCTTTTTTGAGTGCTTTCTTGAGTGTCCTTCATTTGATACGTAGTGCGTTCTTCATCTTCGTGGCAGTAAATGACCAAATACTTCTCATCTTCATTCGGCTTTGACGTAGTAGCATCCTTATTATTATCATCACTAACCGAGGTATTGGAATAGACTCGTTGGCTTTTGAAAAAAGATTTAGTAATTCATATATTAAAATTCAATATCATATTAATTTCCAAGTTCCAGACTTCAAATTTTAAAAACAAGATTAAATAGATATTAATCCGATTTTGATTGCCAGTTGAGAATGCCTCATCATTTATAGGACGAAGGACAGTATTATTTCTTAGCTTCTCGGTTTGTAGATTCCAAATCTTTTTGAGTGCTTTCTTGAGTGTCCTTCATTTTATACGTAGTGCGTTTTTCATCTTCGAGGCTATAAAGGACCAAATACTTCTCATCTTCATTCGGCTTTGACGTAGTAGCATCCTTATTATTATCATCATTAACCTTGGGATAGACTTGATGGGTTTTGATTAAACGGGGGTTGCGTGCCATTGTATATAATAGGTTTTTTATATCTCGAGAAAAAATTTTTTAAAAAAATAAAAATATTATTACTGAAATTTTACTTGTGAATGTACAAACGACTACATGTGAACTGAAGAATGTTTCGACATTCGGTTTCTTACGTAGGGTCAAAGTCATGGGCTACTTGGATCAATAAAAAAAAATAGAGAAAAGCCACCCTTCGACCTATGTTCCGGTGTAGTTTAATTTGTTAAATTCATTCATATATCCAAATGCGCATGCTTTTAAATTACCGCCGACAGATGGCGCTCGCGCTTTGCGCTCGCCCGCCTCCCTTGTTAGCTGACACAAGCACTTGGTTTTATGCACATACTTTCTTAAATAACTTCTGTGTTTATTGTCCGATCGGATTGAAATTTTGAGAATACGTTGATATTTTAATGAGCTTAGTTTATGTTAAAGTCTGAAAGTTGTATCTTGTATACAGTGCTTACAAATTAAGTTCAAAAATTAAATTATTTATTTGCGGGGGCGGTGGGCGTGGCACCTAACATTTGAAATAAACTTGATCAGCTTATAGTATACAGGAGTCTTCCTGCCAAATTTGGTAACTCTTGCTTTTATAATAGCTGAGATCTGTGCGTTCACACAGACAGACGGACAGACGGACAGACAGACAGACAGGGCTCAATCGACTCGGCTTGTGATCCTGAGCAAGAATATATATACTTTATGGGGTCTCCGACGCCTCCTTCTGCCTGTTACATACATTTGCACAAAGTTAGTATACCCTTTTTTGACCATTTTCAATGGTCGAAGGGTATAAAAAGCTGAGTGCACACAAACTAAAGTTGGATATTCTAATGGGGGAGGGGGAAGAGGAGAGGGGAGAGGGGAGTGTAACGGAGGTAGGGTACTTTAAACATGGGAATAACACAGGCTGAAGGGAAGAAAGACAAGAGAGCATTTTAAAAGGTCTCTAGATAGATAGATTTACCACTCTCTCTCCTTGGAAGTAGGAGTTGATCAAGCAACCGTTTCCAGACGATTAAAATCATTAAAATCTTAATTTTCGAAAAAAAAACTGCACGAATTAATGCATACACCCAATATATTATTATTCTGAATTAGCATCACCAGGGAATTTGATCTAGCTATATATCTGTATCTATATCTATATCTGTTCGTCCGTCCGTTTGTTGCAACGCAAACTATAGAAATAATCTGAAGATATGGGAACCAACAAGAGTACAATCTTCGGCATGTCAAGGTAGCCGCCTGTCTGCCTGTCTGTCTGTCTGTATTAAAACCTAGATCTTAGAGACTATAACTGCAGGAGCTACCAAATTATGTGTCAAAAAAAATTGCACGCAAATCATAATTGTTTCAGAATTGGACCACGCCTCTTTCCGCCCTTATAAATCGATAAAAACTGAGTTCCAATCGTAGCATTAATGCAAGACAGTTCATTTTTGATAAACACAATAGCTATCAACAACGCCCAAATGATTTCTTCTCTCTTTCTTTCCCTATATATGTATGTATATATGTTATATCCGATGTAGATCAATCTATATGGTCTATATATATATATTTTCATCCCTCTCCCTTTTCACTCTATAAGATCTCTCTCTCTAGATCGGCCTAGAGCTAGAGGAAGAGCTGGAAAAAGAAATCCAGAGACAGTGAAAGAGATAGAGAGAGATAGATATAGAGAGAAAGACGGCGCCTCAAAAACCACCGCTAATGGGCCAAATGCGATGCGGGCGGCCCGACAAGAAAGGGCGTTGCAACAGCAACAGTTGCTGTTGCTGCTGTTGTAGCTGTTGTTGTTGTTGTAGTTGTTAAACAAATATTACTCATGGCCCAGAGTGGACCTGGTCATGTTGTACAGCATTGCTAACACCCGCGAACAACGTGACGACGACCGGAGCGAAACGGGCCCAAAACGGGCTCCGGCTCAGCCTGAAACCGAAACCGAAGCCCAAAAAAAAAGCAAGCAACGCGTTGCTGTCGCTGTCGACGTTGCTGTCGCGCAGCCGCTGACTGATTGTTACGGCACGATAATGAAATAACTTTTTGTCGTTGTCGTTGTTGTTGTTGCTGCAGATGTTGCTGTTGTTGTTGTTGCTGTTGTTCGAAGTTTGGCATGGTTAAAAAATGAAGTATTGAGGTTGCATTTGGCGTTGAGCGCGGTGCAGACATAAAGTTATTGAAGGCACACACACACTCAAAAACACACACACACACACTCAAACACACATACACAGTGTTGTTGTGGTTATTGTTGTTGCTGCCACAAAACGTGCAACAACGCGCCGCATTCCACATTGTCAAACGATTCCAGCTTCGATGCGCGATCTTCAGCAATGCTGCCAGCGCATTTTGCTTTTTTCTTGCTTCATTTTTAGTATATTTGTAGTATTTTTGTGGTATTTTTGTTGCACAACAACAACAACAACAATTGCTACCACATGCTCAGGCGCAAAGAGTTTGCTGTGTCTCTCACTTGCTCTCGCTGCTTCCACAGCAACTCCACTCTTTCTCCCTCCCTCTCTCTCTCTCTCTCTCTCTATCTCTCTCTCTTACTCTGCCTATCCTTCTCGCTCATCACTCACGTCGGCGACTGCAAAAGAGTATCATAATCATATTATTTATGATTGTATTTGTTTTGTGTCGGCGGAGACATCGCCACGTCGCGTCGTAATTGCCGAACGGCGTCCCCTCTCTTTCTCTCTCTGTCTCTCTCTCTCCCTCTCACTGCACACTCTTCTTCTCTCACAAATCTTACTTCACCCCTCTCTCTCGCTCTCTCCCGTGGTGCACAAAGGAAAAAGAGGAGCATGTGTTTTTGCCATTTTCAAGGGCACTTTGGGGACAATTGTCACAGCACAGTGGTGTCAGTGCAGTTGAAAATAAATCTAAATATATCTAATATAATTATTACATATATGTATATAATTTTCTATCTCACTCTCCATTTGTAATCGGCATAGTTTATGCTTGAAGTATATTGAATTAGGCATAGTGGTGCAAGTCTATATATAATGGAAGGTAATTTTAAACAATTCAGGCAGATGATCGTGGAAAATTGATCAATAAAACTTTGTTGGCACCTCTTTTATTTATTTTATGCAAATAATAAGTAATAAAAAAAAGGATAGACTGAGATGAAAAAGAGTACAGATAAGGAAAGATGAGAGAAAGAAATTAAAAATATAAGGACAGTAGGATTTTGTATAGGAAAAGATTATGATTTCATAAATTTGTAAATTTATGTAATTTCTCATGCTACATCGATACTGTTCTAATTGTTCTTTATATGTTGAAAATATACCTAATCGAAATATGGCAATATTAACCAATATTTCTGAAATATTTGTTTCTTCGATATGTTTCATTTCAGGATTGATAATCCAATCGAAAACTCGGGATAAAAATTAGAAATCAAGTAGTTGTACGTAACAATTTTATTAAACTCATATCAAAGATTCATTTTATTTGAAATAATGAAAACAGTACAGATTTTCGGACAGAAAGATATAGAGCTTTTATCAGGCTAGACGAAGAAATAGAAGGGTAGATCTGTCCGGAAAAAGGCTGACCTGACAGCCCTGCTAATAATGCTTATAATAACGAAACTTGGCCAAATACTTTTTGTTTTTGCATGCTATAAGTCGGAACGAGCCGAATCTGAGCGATATATCTTATAGATGCCACACAAACTATCGGCCGATTTTTGTTATATTTCAAGGTAAGGGAACCAAACTTGCTACATCGGAATTTTTCGATAAGTATAAATAATATGCATATAAAATAAACATCACCAAATTGGAACTGCTATAACATATAGGAATAATCTTTCTTTCTGGCTTTTGAGCAAGAAGACATCACGTGACTGCTCCACTGTGCGCCTACGAAGCCACAGAGGCGACTGCTGAGTCGCTTATCGTCGTCGGCTCAATGATTCATTTGCCAAGCGCTTTGAGTCTTGAGTGGCAATTTGAATTTGTATTTTGGTTTTTGTTATTGTTTTTTCGATCTGCAATTCGATTTCGAGTCGGGGTGTGTGTAGGGGCAGGGGTACAGGGAGGGGCTGGTTGGCAGTCAGGCATTTTCTCAATAATAGATGCAATAATTTTCGTTGCTAAAAAGCGCAGCAGTTGCAAGTTTGCGGTCAACATCAAATGGCGAATCCAAATCCGAATCGGGGGCAGACGCCAAAGGGCACGGAATGCAGCAGTATGGGGGATTGGGGAATGCAGTGGAATGGAGAATAGAGAATGGTGGTCGGGATGGAATGAAACGATAGTTATGCAAATATGCCCAGCGATAACGGTGCACGGTCGCACAGTTGAGGCCCAAAGCAAGGCCAAGTTGCCTGCAGAGGACAAGACTTGTGGCATGTGGGGCAAGAGTGCCCTGCTGAGGAGGGATGGGTGGTGTTAGGGGGCAACTAGGGATTGTTGCTGTTGCACACAATGCAAATAGATTGAAGGCCAGCGCCAATGCACAGATAACGCCAGCAAATCGACTGCGCTGCAAACTGCGCTGCAAACTACGACTGCGACTGAGACTCTGGCATTGGCCTCGTCTCCAGTTTCGACTGGCAACTTGGTCGCTTTTCACTGTGTGCTCCAATCTGCTGATGGCATCAAGCTGTTCGCAGCGGCAACCAGGTGAGCAACAACTACAACATCAACTACAATAACAACAACAGCAACAACGACAGCTGCAACAACAACAACAATCGCATTGCAAAGAGCATTTGAAGCCAAACATCAAAGTTGGACTCCGGTTTTGTGTGGATTTTTGGTTTCGACTTTTAATTTGAATACGAATTTTCATTGCACACGCAGACACACATAGACGGCATGAGTATTCGAAAGGCATCTAGAGACTATTCACTTCATTCATAGACTGCGATCACAATGGAAAATAATGATCTGTCTGGAATTCCGATTTATTAGCTTAAGCTTATTCCAAGTTAGAAAAGTTATGTTATGTACATCGTGGCAGGAACAATAAAACATGCTATTATAAGGTAGATAAGTACAGGGTGCGCCATTTCTTGTACGTGTAATGTATCAATAAATAACTTTATATGTTTTAGAAACGACGATTAAACACAATTTTAGCCATGTATCGCTTTACATAAATAGGACGTGTCGAAATTGAAAAGAGTCCGTCAGTTGTTTTAACTCATCCTCGAAAATATCATTGTAAAGAGGCACCCTGTGACAGCACATTCATCGCTTAGTGTCGAGCACGGACTGTGAGAGATCATCAACAGTCCGCTCATCATCTAAGACCAAAACATGATACACTGTGAATCCATAAATCAAGTTTCTACAACGATAATTCCCTAGAAATCCTACTGTCAAAAAGAGGCGATATTGAATGGCCAGCTAGATCTCCAGATTTGACCTCTCTCTCTCTCACTCCCTCTTTATTTTGGGAGATTATTTGATAAGCAGACATAGACATCTACGCCAACAAGCCACAGAACATTGAAGAACCCGAAATGTTAAAAGTGTAACGGAAATACGGCAAAGAAGGCAATGGCCAATAGACGTGGCTACCAAATAGATATTGTATTCAAAACCTAGTCTCAATAAATTATAACAGACTAAACTAAATGATAATACTTCATATAAAGACATACATAGGTTGCTTTATTTTTAAGTTGTGCAACTTTTACATCTCTTGTTCCTCAACTTAGCTTTATCTTAACATCTACCAGAGATGTGTCACTAGATTATGGATTGCTTAGTGCTCATCTTTGGATTGCTTAGTACTCATCCGTTTTATATGAATGAGTGTTGTTCTATATGATATGTTATGAGTGTTGTTTCATATGATTATTATAAAGTATATAGCATTGCATTGGTCAACTATTAAACTTGGGCGATTTCCATCTCCAGCAAGTCTTGGAAGGCCGCGCCTCTCTCTGCGCTTCTCACAATGATGTCTTGCTGCGTTGATTGACTTCAGCAAGCGTGTCACATACCAGTATTGCCTGAACTGAACCCTTATAGATCTCCTCTTCCCCTCTTATCCATATGGGGAGCTACCTGTTGCAATGCGACTACCATTTCCGTCGAGCGTGCCGGCCAACGCCCAGTGTTGTCGCCTGTGCGTGTGAGTGTGAGTGTGAGTACACTCACTTATTCACATGCGCTGCGAGCCAAATCTAACTATTTATAAATTCAAATTTCGTTTTTCTTTTCAACTTCGGCTTCGACAGAGCGCGCTGAGTCAGGTCTGACTCGTAAGTCGTTTACATGTTTACAGCAGAAACACAACAAAACGAACAACAATAGAAACTACAAATGTACAACAATAACAACAACAACAAATCACACTCCAACTATGCCTGAAAGAAATCTACCTGCCAAATTTGGAATTCGTAAAAAAAAAGAAGTAAGAAATAACCTACGATCTTACCTAATCATTTTGTAGGCTGTTCTGGATCACGAACATATACACATTATATACTTCATAGGACTCTCTGTTCTCTCGCATATCATATAGGCTTAATCTAAGCGATGCGATTCTTTAAAGCTTCTTCAACCCAACAGGAATACAGTATAGAATACAAGGTATTGCCCAAGCTGTACAACACTCATTATACCCATTTATCATTTCACTTTCAATGGGTATCAGGAGTCGTTTTTGTCATTAGCTTAACGTTGCCATAAGGTACCTTGCTTTGCTCTTGTTTCTTGTTGCTTTTAGTCGCATTCACTTAACTTAGTCAGAGTCATTTGGAGCACTTGTTCAACATTCGCGCGCATTCGACGACAGCTGCTTTAAAAGGCCCGTTTCGGTTTGTTCGCCGGCTATTTATGGAGCTGGCAAAACAATTATCGATCGACGCGATGCGATAAGCGATTACCAACAATTTAAGCGATAATCATCGTCGATACTATGTATTGAGCTTATTAATCATTTTGAAAATACTTGTTTTCGCAAGTTTCGAAGACTTGTTCGACATAATCGACATGGTTGGCCAATGAATTCAAAAGAATCAAACTTACAAAGCTGATAACTTTCAGAGCATATGAAGTTATTCAGAATGTGTAGATGTATATGGTATATATATGTATATATTCGTGATCAGTTGGCAGATTTCAAGGGATTGTTGGATTCGCAGTGTACCACAGGCTGTTCATGATCTCTCACAGTCCCGTGCTCGACACTTCAAGTATAAGTTTGTCTTGTTTTTACTTTCTTCTTTTATACCATATGTGTAGTAAATATATTTTTACGATCAGTACTAAGATTTTCAGCTTATGTTCGAGAGTTGCCCCAAGGGAAATCCGATATGAGGTAAGCTGACTATATAACATACGATTACTCTACTATGCATATAGCGCACAATCGGTTGCTGTGTCCCAATTCCCATTTGTGGAATAGGGCTGGGAGAGGGGGTGGAGCTATGGCAACATTGGCTTGGTCGCCTCAGCTGCCACTCGCGGGCTCATTATGCCAATTGCCACACGGCGCGCCGCTTAATTGCAACCAATGCGGCAGTTGCAGTGGAAGTAGTGGCAGTAGTGGCAGCAGCAGTAGCAATTGTGCCCATAGTTGGATATTGCTGCAGTTGTTGCTGTTGTTGTTGTTGCTGTTGCTGTTGCAGTTGTCTAAATTTGACAGTCGTATGAGATTTATGACGCCGCACACTCGATCATATTTGACTTAATTGACAGAGGCAGCCACGACAAACTGCCATCGTAGACGAAGCTGCAACTGCCACAGTAACTGCAACTGCAACTGGAATTGGCAACTTTGGAATTGGTACTGGAACTAGAGCTGGCAACTATTTCCAGTAAGACAGGAAATGAGGCTCGTCTTCTGCGTGATCTGACACTGCAACTGGAATTGCTTTTTTATGAACACTCTTTCTGTTGGAGTCGCCACTTTCTTTTCGTCGTCTGCCTCATCCCATACACATACACACACACACAGACACACACAAGCACATATATGGCAGACAGGGTGGGGAGTACGAGTATATTAAGCAGCTTAATCCCTGATTTATGGCGCAAACTAAGCGAATTGTCACATTTATGGGTTATTCAAAGTATTCCCAACTACACCTACTTCCAAACGGCGTCTTCTTCTTCTGCCTCTCTGCTTCTTTCACATTTTCCCAATCAATAAATATACATGTATGTGGTATGCATATAATAAACGTTGTGCGTCTTAAGCTCACTGTAAATTGGATTTCTTGTTTTACAGCGCTTAACTTTGAACTCTCCCACAAAGACGACATTTAATGTTATTGTTATATGGAATAAAAACTATACATAAATAACTCTTGCTAAGAAACCTTTTAAAAAACAATACTTCTTCCCAACATGTACCATTGTACAAGAGAGAGACAGACAGAGAGAGAGGCAGAAAGACGGGCAAACAAACAGACAGATAGACATACAGACATACAGACACACAGACATACAGGCATACAGACATACAGACATAAAGACATACAGCCATACAGACATACAGACATACAGACATACAGACATACAGCATTCACACCTTAAGGAGTCTGCCACGCCTTCCCAAAGTAACACGTATTAGTGCAAAGTAAGTACACCCCTTACTGATCAATTTTACTATTCGCAGGGCATTACAGCAACAAAAACAATAACAAAATGGTGGACTATGTAAGCCTTGACGCCTGATTAGAGTGGGAGAGAAGAAGATGACGAGTATTTGTGGTTGTTTTGAGTAGGCGCTGGTTGTGCTAACACTCAATTACACTCGGTCTATCAAGCACCTCCCCCCTCTTGCGCAATCTCCCAGCTTCTCTTTCACAATCTCTCCTCTCGCTCCCTCTCTTGCTGCCTTTCTATCTTTTTGCAGAGACAGCTTCGTTTTTGCAGCTGAACTCAATTCAGTCTGCGATGCGTTGCGATTCAGTTGCGTCTCACTCACTCGCACCCACACGCTGTCTCGCTCACTCACGGCACTCCCTGTCCCTGTCTCGCTGCCTGTGTGTGTGTGTGTCGTTTGAGCAGCATTTATGCGGCACATTCAACATTATCAGCATTTATTCTTCTTGGTTTTTATTTCGCTATTTTCCAGCGTCATTTCATGGCAGGCGGAGGCAGCTGGAGTTGGCGTTGGAGTTGCAGGCGGAGTATGACAAGTGTTGCTGCTGCTTGTTGTTGTTGCTATTGTTATTGTTGTTGCTGTTGCTGTTGTTGTTGCGCCGTCAACGCTGATAACAATGTTGATGATGAAAGCCATTGATGTGCGCTGCGACGATGACGACGCCGCCAACGCTGACGTCCATTCACACATGATGCGCGTTGAGCCCGTGTGTGCCTGTCTGTGTGTGTATGTGTGTGTGTGTGTCCACCACACACGCACACATGAACAGCTTCATATAAAACATATAAAGTTGCGCTTTATCAACAATGTGTCCAATTTATGGTTTGGTTCTTGCTGCGGCTCAGACACTCTTGCCCTGCCCTCGCCTCTCTCGCTCACCCTATCTTCCTCTCAGTCTCGCTGCTCTTCTCAGCTTGCCGCATGCCACTTTTCGTCTCCCGTTTTTTATTATTTTTATTGCTTGCCGCGGACGCACTTAGGCAAAGTGCAGTCAACCCATCACCCAAGAGCCTCCTCCCTGCCCCTGTTAGACCTGCCGCCGCCCTCTGAGTACATTTGTCACGTGCATCGAGCGACCCAAAAAGATAAGAGAACAAAGATTTCAACGTAATTGATTTCAGTGCGCCAACCCCAACCCCTCCCCCTTCCCCTCCCCCTTCCCCTCCCCCTTCCCCGCTCGCCTATTGCAGGCCCAAGAGCATTTCACACCTTTGCGACGCGCTCAACGCATGCCCCACGACGCTGCACGTTGCACAGCAACGCGTTAATTGTTGCAATTGTAATTGTTGTCACTGTTGTTCTTGTAATTGTAATTGTTGTAATTATCACCCTCCACACTCCCTCCCCCTCCTTCACAATCTTCTTTCTCTATCTCATTCCCGTCGAGTTCGAATTGCAACATGAAAATTGAGACATTTCTTGTTGTTCAACTGCTTCTACTTTCGATTCCATTTCCGTTTTGCACTTCTGCACCTTTTGTTATCATCGATCTCTCCGATGTTAAATAAGCTGATACTGAAATACGTATTAAAGCATCTTGATGTATCATATTAAGTTCTCATTAATTATTTTCTACTTATACCTAAGCAACTGGAAGGCATGTCTAACAGTAGATTGCAACAGTACGAAACATGATTTTAGGATACGTCTCTTCTTATTTTATTAATAACATATGTCCTTCTTTTAACCATAAAACAGTTGGTATTTTGTATATCTTGCAGACAGCTGCTCCTAAAAATGCAATTTTCCAAATTCAATTTTCCATTGAAAATTTATTTCATATTCTGAATGAAGCAGTTATCTTACCGATGCAGCTTAGTATCGAGCAAGCTAAGCGAATTATACTGTATTTAACTTTTGTAGTGACAACATTGTGTCACCACTAATATCGAAAAAAGTGCGATCTCTAACATAAAAAGCGACGCAATAAGATTTGACGCCTTAAGGTGTTAAAATCATTCTTGTCACACTCGCTGTTTCCTTTAATATTCAGTATTAAAATAAATTCAATTATCGCGACATCATAATACGTGATACTTTTATTTTTAGCGTATTTTGTGTTGCATACTTTAGGGATCGGTTTGGAAATCAGTAACTCGTAAAATTATTTCTCAAATAACTTTTATATTAATAATCTGATCGCAACCAAATTTTTAGAAATCATTTGGGCATTGATAGTTATTGCGTTTACTTTAAATGAATTGTCCTGCATTCAAATTACGCTTGGGACTCGGCTTTTATCGATTTACGAGGGCGGAAAGGGGCGTGGTAAAATCTTTACAACTTGGCAACCTTTGATACATCAACAAAATTCTGCTTTAGTTCTAGAAAGCAACAACGGGTCCTAACTTGCGTGCCCCATTCCCATACCGAATCTAGAGCGAATCAATTCAGAAATCATTCACTTCGTATATGTAGATGCCATTCAAAGTTACCATCTCCAATCCCATTTGCATTTCCATTGTCATTCATCGCTGAAGGTGTCATTAATCCGTTCGTCGAAGTCAGAGTCGAACTCGGAATCGGACTGAGATAAATAATATTTAATCATATTTCTCGCATATTTTGTTAATTTAATCTTTTGTTTGTTGTTTAGCTCAATAAGCTGACCATATTCGTTGGGCATTAATCCCTTTATTTTTGGCATTTATTTAATTGGTAAATTTGTCACACACTCACACAGACACACACACGACATGCTGGGAATAAATTGTAATGCTGTGTTTTTTATTAATATTTACATAAATCCATTTGCCCGTCACACTTTTTTCTGTATACCCTGCATGCGTGAAGCACTTTGGCATTTCGATTTTATAATGTTTCGACATTAAAACACTTTTTTTACCATTCATACATAAAATGTTTAATCTGTTGGTTTGTCAAATGAAGCAAAGCGAGACACAATTGCCCCTTCCAGCCTCAGCCCCTGCCCGTTTACCAGTCAATCAATGACTGACACCCTTCCATTCATTTTTTAAGCTCTCTACAATTGCATAATGCATTTTGTAGTTATTGTTACCCTGTGCGCGCGTCACAGTGGGGAATATTGGCCGGGATATACATTTACTAGGTCCAAATTCAGGTAACTATCGCGACTCTGTACTGTGGTGGTCCGATATACTTCAGAGCTAACCATGAACATTATTTCCGATGTTAATAATTTTTTGTATTTTAATTGGGCATCTTTAAACATATTCCCACTATATTGATATTATAGTTTTGTAGAAAAATGAATTGACTTAGTCGATAATGGACAAACCTGAATATCGTGCAGTCATCAAATATTTGATTGCGAAGGGCAATAGAGTTACTCCAATAAATACGAAGATGAATGCTCTCTCTGGGGACGATCGTTTAACACCCCATCATTTACCACCTTAAGATGTGAGCTGACGAATTTATAAGTGGAGGTACGATTTAAAAAAAGACATGTTTCTTACTTACGAAAACTACGACAAAATATCAATTATCACAAATATTAAGAAAATAAATAGAATAAGTATAATTATATAACATTATTAAAATTAATAAAATTATAATTTGAATTATGAATTAATTAGAAATGTTGATTTAAAGTATTTCTTTTCATTGCATGTTTTCAAAATTAAAAGAGATGAGTTGCAAGGCATTATCGGACTTTATTCTTTATTTAGAATCTAGTCTTCATTTTATGTTCCCAAGCTTCTCTATATAATAAATTGTTATTAGTTGTGATAAGTCGTTAGCAATTTAAATAAAAATAATAATATACATATAATATAAAGCTAAATTCAAACTTGTCGCGCTAGAATAATAATAAAAAAAATAGAAAAAAACAGTCGCGCTGCACGCGACTGTTAGCTGATACAAGCACTTGATTTTATGCACATACTTTCTTAAATAACTTCTGTGTTTATTGTCCGATCGGATTGAAATTTTGAGAATACGTAGATATTTTAATGAGCTTAGTTTATGTTAAAGTCTGAAAGTTGTATCTTGTATACAGCGCTTACAAATTAAGTTCAAAAATTAAATTATTGATTTGCGGGAGCGGTGGGCGTGGCACCTAACATTTGAAATAAACTTGATCAGCTTATAGTATACAGGAGTCTTTCTGCCAAATTTGGTAACTCTAGCTTTTATAATAGCTGAGATCTGTGCGTTCACACAGACAGACGGACAGCCGGACAGACGGACAGACAGACAGACAAGGCTCAATCGACTCCGCTTGTGATCCTGAGCAAGAATATATATACTTTATGGGGTCTCCGACGCCTCCTTCTGCCTGTTACATACATTTGCACAAAGTTAGTATACCCTTTTTTGACCATTTTCAAAAATGGTCGAAGGGTATAAAAAGATTTAGTAATTCATGTATTAGAATTCAATATCATTATATTTCCAAGTTCCAGAATTCAAATTTTAAAAACAAGATTAAATAGATATTAATCCGATTTCGATTGCCAGTTGAGAATGCCTCATCATATATAGGACGAAGGACAGTATTATTTCTTAGCTTCCCGGTTTGTAGATTCCAAATCTTTTTTGAGTGCTTTCTTGAGTGTCCTTCATTTGATACGTAGTGCGTTCTTCATCTTCGTGGCAGTAAATGACCAAATACTTCTCATCTTCATTCGGCTTTGACGTAGTAGCAACCTTATTATTATCATCATTAACCGAGGTATTGGAATAGACTCGTTGGCTTTTGAAAAAAGATTTAGTAATTCATGTATTAAAATTCAATATCATATTAATTTCCAAGTTCCAGACTTCAAATTTTAAAAACAAGATTAAATAGATATTAATCCGATTTCGATTGCCAGTTGAGAATGCCTCATCATTTATAGGACGAAGGACAGTATTATTTCTTAGCTTCTCGGTTTGTAGATTCCAAATCTTTTTGAGTGCTTTTTTGAGTGTCCTTCATTTTATACGTAGTGCGTTTTTCATCTTCGAGGCTGTAAAGGACCAAATACTTCTCATCTTCATTCGGCTTTGACGTAGTAGCATCCTTATTATTATCATCATTAACCTTGGGATAGACTTGATGGATTTTGATTAAACGGGGGTTGCGTGCCATTATATATAATAGGTTTTTTATATCGCGAGAAAAAGTTTTTTAAAAAAATAAAAATATTATTACAGAAATTTTACTTGTGGCTGTACAAACGACTACATGTGAACTGAAGAATGTTTCGACATTCGGTTTCTTACGTAGGGTCAAAGTCATGGGCTACTTGGATCAATAAAAAAAAATAGAGAAAAGCCACCCTTCGACCTATGTTCCGGTGTAGTTTAATTTGTTAAATTCATACATATATCCAAATGCGCATGCTTTTAAATTACCGCCGACAGATGGCGCTCGCGCTTTGCGCTCGCCCGCCTCCTTTGTTAGCTGACACAAGCACTTGGTTTTATGCACATACTTTCTTAAATAACTTCTGTGTTTATTGTCCGATCGGATTGAAATTTTGAGAATACGTAGATATTTTAATGAGCTTAGTTTATGTTAAAGTCTGAAAGTTGTATCTTGTATACAGCGCTTACAAATTAAGTTCAAAAATTAAATTATTGATTTGCGGGGCGGTGGGCGTGGCACCTAACATTTGAAATAAACTTGATCAGCTTATAGTATACAGGAGTCTTCCTGCCAAATTTGGTAACTCTAGCTTTTATAATAGCTGAGATCTGTGCGTTCACACAGACAGACGGACAGACGGACAGCCGGACAGACGGACAGACAGACAGACATGGCTCAATCGACTCGGCTAGTGATCCTGAGCAAGAATATATATACTTTATGGGGTCTCCGACGCCTCCTTCTGCCTGTTACATACATTTGCACAAAGTTAGTATACCCTTTTTTGACCATTTTCAAAAATGGTCGAAGGGTATAAAAAGATTTAGTAATCATGTATTAGAATTCAATATCATTATATTTCCAAGTTCCAGAATTCAAATTTTAAAAACAAGATTAAATAGATATTAATCCGATTTCGATTGCCAGTTGAGAATGCCTCATCATATATAGGACGAAGGACAGTATTATTTCTTAGCTTCCCGGTTTGTAGATTCCAAATCTTTTTTGAGTGCTTTCTTGAGTGTCCTTCATTTGATACGTAGTGCGTTCTTCATCTTCGTGGCAGTAAATGACCAAATACTTCTCATCTTCATTCGGCTTTGACGTAGTAGCATCCTTATTATTATCATCATTAACCGAGGTATTGGAATAGACTCGTTGGCTTTTGAAAAAAGATTTAGTAATTCATGTATTAAAATTCAATATCATATTAATTTCCAAGTTCCAGACTTCAAATTTTAAAAACAAGATTAAATAGATATTAATCCGATTTTGATTGCCAGTTGAGAATGCCTCATCATTTATAGGACGAAGGACAGTATTATTTCTTAGCTTCTCGGTTTGTAGATTCCAAATCTTTTTGAGTGCTTTTTTGAGTGTCCTTCATTTTATACGTAGTGCGTTTTTCATCTTCGAGGCTGTAAAGGACCAAATACTTCTCATCTTCATTCGGCTTTGACGTAGTAGCATCCTTATTATTATCATCATTAACCTTGGGATAGACTTGATGGTTTTTGATTAAACGGGGATTGCGTGCCATTATATATAATATAGGTTTTTTATATCGCGAGAAAAAGTTTTTTAAAAAAATCAAAATATTATTACAGAAATTTTACTTGTGAATGTACAAACGACTACATGTGAACTGAAGAATGTTTCGACATTCGGTTTCTTACGTAGGATCAAAGTCATGGGCTACTTGGATCAATAAAAAAAAATAGAGAAAAGCCACCCTTCGACCTATGTTCCGGTGTAGTTTAATTTGTTAAATTCATACATATATCCAAATGCGCATGCTTTTAAATTACCGCCGACAGATGGCGCTCGCGCTTTGCGCTCGCCCGCCTCCCTTCTTAGCTGACACAAGCACTTGGTTTTATGCACATACTTTCTTAAATAACTTCTGTGTTTATTGTCCGATCGGATTGAAATTTTGAGAATACGTAGATATTTTAATGAGCTTAGTTTATGTTAAAGTCTGAAAGTTGTATCTTGTATACAGTGCTTACAAATTAAGTTCAAAAATTAAATTATTGATTTGCGGGGGCGGTGGGCGTGGCACCTAACATTTGAAATAAACTTGATCAGCTTATAGTATACAGGAGTCTTCCTGCCAAATTTGGTAACTCTAGCTTTTATAATAGCTGAGATCTGTGCGTTCACACAGACAGACGGACAGACGGACAGCCGGACAGACGGACAGCCGGACAGACGGACAGACAGACAGACATGGCTCAATCGACTCGGCTAGTGATCCTGAGCAAGAATATATATACTTTATGGGGTCTCCGACGCCTCCTTCTGCCTGTTACATACATTTGCACAAAGTTAGTATACCCTTTTTTGACCATTTTCAATGGTCGAAGGGTATAAAAAATAATTTTCTTGTTGACGATCGCCGAATCTAGAAGAATTGTATTGACCTGAAAAAAGTATATTGAACAATGACATATTAAAAAGTTTTTGATATACTGGTATCACCTTCTTGTCTCAAATATATTAGACCACCCTCGTAGATCTCTACAACTGTTCACAGCACTTATCCTTATTGGTATCTTTGTGTTTACCTTTGCCAGCTAAAACCTGTTCAAAACTAACCATCGTATAATAAATCAAACAATTAAATCAAATTTGTATTTTGCTGATAAGCCTACAGAGTATCTTGTAGTCGCGTGCACTGCCGTCTAGCGTTTTTACCGTTTACAGCGTGTCATTTTTTCTTGTGTTTTCTTAATTGTTTCACGCGTTTTTTGGGGCTTTTGACACCCTCAGGGCCCCGCCCTCGCCACCGCCCGCTGCCTCCCTGCCGTTTCGTCGCCTTCGCTGACGTTTGGCCGCCTGCGCTGTGTGCATGTTGCATGTTGCATGATGCAGCTTCCTTGTGGTTTGTCTGCAGGCGTTTTACCTCTTGATAGATTGCAGCTGGTCGCAGGCACGCTACCCGTCGCAGGCACTGTCTCTCTCTCTCTCTCTCTGTCTCCATCTCCCTTTCTTTCTATCTCAACTGGCGCATGCAAAAACATTTAACGAGCGTTCTTGCTGCTGTTGTTGGCTTTTCTGTAGCTGCTTGCTGCGTATTTTTGTGTGCGTTTCTCGACAATTTTTCATGCGTGTCGCTGCCCGAAAGTGTGTCTGTGTGTGTGTGTGGCTTACCAAAATTGCGCAGCTAATGGCTGTTAAGGCCCGCCAACATATCTGACTTGAAGCCGGACTTCGAATCCGATTCCGACTGCGACTGCGACTGCGACTGCAAGTCAAGTTCCCAACCAAATTGCGTTTGTCGCTCGCGTTCTTGCCGTTTACAGTTTTTATTTTTGGCTTAATTTATTATTGGCCAAAGGGGCAGAGCACAAGGAAGAGAGGCGTGAGGGAGAGGGGAGGGTCAACTTTTTCCTCCCTCTTTCTCACTGGCAAACAGGCGGGCGGGCTCATCTGTCAAACGAGCTGTCAAATTATTAAGCGCTGCCAGACATGTGAAATATGTTCGGCAAGGAGCTCACACGGAGAGAGGGAGAGACACGTGCAGATATATCTCTATATCTGTATGTGTGCCTGATATGAATGCAAGCTCTCAAGATTGATCACCACTCGTGTCCCCCCTCCTACCCCATTGACTGCACTCGTTTTTGGCTGCACTTCAGTTTTCAGGGGCAGCACAGCAATTCGTCAAGGCAGCATGGGAGCAGGGGGGGGGAGTGGGGGCTGACAGGGAATTGATGTATAATAGCTGCGGTATTTGCTTATTTGGCCACTTGACCGCCTCGTGAAATTCATCATCAGTTACGCATTCTCATTGTTTTGTTAGCTACGCGCATTTCCACGCATTTCCTCCATTTGTTCGCTCACGCGTGACACGCTGCGGTGCCCTGCGGTTGCGGATGTGCCGGTGTGAGTGCGGATGTGTACTGCAGTAGGTGCTAAGGCGTGACAGCACCTTCACGTCGATTTACCTAATTGGTAAAGCGTAAGAAGCGACCTCGAATAGACCGCTTCAGGGTGGCTTCAAGAGTTTATACTAGTCTCTATACGATAGTTACACGATACTTTAGATAGTACCTGTACTCCGAATTGAAGACTCTGTTGAAAATAAATTATATATTTGCTTGTGATTGCAAATAATTAATGACATAAACAGGGTTTGAATGTGTTCTAGTAGATGCTTAGGGCATTCACTAGAATCCTTGATATCTTGATTATTAACTGTCCGATCATAATGAAATATTCACAAAACGTTTTCCATAGAGTGTTTGTAATGTGTATCACACAACTCTGATTGTTAAGTTTATATTGCTGCTATAATGCAGCTCCTAATTACATTTTACTGATTTACTGCGGGAGAAAGGGACGTGCCCAAATTTATAAAATCAAATAAACTGCTTGTAATACATACAAGTCTACTTACAAAATTTGATGGCTACAGCTTTTAAAGTTTCTGAGATATAGGCGCTCATACAGACAGACGGACAGACAAACAGAGCTCAATCCACTCGCCTGTTGATGCTGATTCAGAGTATATATCCATGGCCTAAAAACCCAAAACTGGAATCGGAATCCAGAGCTCAAATCAAGAATAAAAGGCTTTAACAAGAAATAGAAATAGAAAATAAAACTTCAACAATAATTGAAAGTTGAAATCGCTGAGGTATTCCAAAACTGTCTGACACATTTGAGTTAATTAAAAAATAATTAAAAACTTGCCCGACCTCTATCGTTACAAACTGGAAACAACAACAATGAGAAGAACTTGACAAATAAAACTAAAATAGTGGAATTTCGGTTTAATTTCTTTTGCGCTTTTACGACGCGCTCTTATCAAACTCGACGCTGTCGTCAATCAAAATGCGTTAACTCGACTTGCGTGGGCTTTCCCGTGTCTTTTCCCCTCTTCACCCTTCTTCTCTTCCCCTTTTCTCAGCACAGCGTGCAGCAAACTAAGGCGTCTCCCACACCCTGCGTCTGCGTAGCTGACTCTGCTATCTCCATTCGAGATTCGTCCGTCTGTTTCTACGAACGCAACGAGGTGCGTGTGAAGTTTTTAATTTCCAACTTTAATTTAGACAATTCTTCTATTTCGCACGCCGGCGCACAAGGCGACGAAGCGTGGCGACTTTGAAAAGTAAAATGAAAAACTGCCCAGGGAAATGCCACAGTCGAGTGCACCCAACTGAGGAGCTACCCTGTAGTAACTGTAATAACACTAGCAAGTACTTAATATTCCGTATTCTGCAAACTACAAACGTATTCTTCGAATATCAACTGCGTTTGTCACTCAATCATAATGAAACTGCTATTAATGGATGCCGAAACTTTAGTTATGCCAAATTTCAAGACAATATCCCCCAAACTATCAGAATTAAACGTTTCTCTTCGTACACCCAGGCAAGTACTACCGATTTGAAAAATACTCGAGTTGCGTATGACAAATCTAAACCTGCCTGACAAAATTTAACAACTATAGCGCTTGTCCAGAGATCTTTGTATTTATATTGGCTGAGATGTTCAAATTGAATCAACCAAAACTAAAACCGATCATTTATATGTTAACCGACATCACTCTTCTTGCTTCAGTGGAACTCACCCTTTTCCCATGCATATACCTGTAGGAAGGGTATAATAAATAGTTCTTGCCACAAAACGGAAAAAATCCACAAAATGTCAGCGCAGAAGTAAACAAAGTGTCAGACAGGGCAAGCATAATCAGCTCTAATGGTAGCACCTGGCATCGCATCGCATCGCGTCACATCGCATCTGCAAGCCTCGAGCTGGAACCGGCATCACAATGGCGATTGGGGCACATTGGCGCTTCGGCTGTGTCGCGCCGGCGCACCAAATTGAAGGTGTCAGCAGGCTGATATTGGCTCAGGTTCCGTCTCAAGTGCTGCCAATTGGCATGGCAGCACATCCCATCACGGGCATCGTAGCATCCACTTTCATCTCGCAACTGCCGTGCGTGCCTCGACGGCGGCCCGGGACCATGCCCATGCCCATGCCCAGGCCCAGGCAATTTGCTGAGGGGCGTGGCTGCAATTTGGCCATGGATGCACAGGTAGCAGAAGCTGCGCAATTTCCAATTGGAACTTAAGTTTTATGTGGCCAGAGGCACGCGTGGTCAGTGCGGCGCGAGGTCATTGCCTGGTCCGAACCAGTACTAGTACCAGAACCAGAAACTGACTCTACCTCAGCCTCTTCCCCTTCTTGTGCCTCTTCTCCTGCCTTAGCCCCGTCTTCGGCCTCTTCATCTTTCTCTGCCTGCACTGCCAACAAAGTATTAATCTCCGCATTATGCGAGTACTAAAATGTAATGGGAATTTGTCTTATTCCCCCAAAAAATGCAACCAAATCTTGTGCACAGCCCTCTGTTAATCCCGATTCTCAATTAACTTTTGTATTAATATATTATCGATGATTCCCTTTGCTTGTGTGATCATAGCCAGACCAAACCATAGTATGTATATTCTTTATGTTATTTATATCTGTAATATCTTGAATGTATCTCAAAATCATTGAATTTTGTTTAGTTTTAGCTTCAATTGCAGATTGAAGGTTTTTTGTTTCTTTATAAGCCTAACATCGCATTGAAAAGCTCACACGAATTTATTGCAAATGTTTATGCAACTCTTCCACTAAATAGTCGTAGATACAAATGTATTTCACAGATTCTTTGCGTGAACTGTGCGCCGGAAATCGAAGCTTAGCCGAACCACCAAGAGCAGCAGCAACAACAGTTATATAGACAACAACAAAAATAACAATAACAATAACAACGTGAGGCATACAACAATGCAGGCAACGTCACAACGATTGAACTTCCAAAACGAAACCCAAAACTCGTTGTGCATTTTGTTGCTGCTGCTTGGCAAGTCTGCTTCATATCGGCTTTGTTTCAATGCCCTACACCCAGCCGGTCATCGGGTATATAGGATATCTGCATAGATTTGTGCATACAAAGGAAACAGGGTAATCAAATTGAAAATTGGTTGGAAATATAAGATAGTTTCATTTATTCATTTGAATTCGAATTTAATTCTAATTAAATGTTATTACAAATGAAATACCATTGAACAAATTTGAGTTATTTAAAAATATCGTGCAAGTAAAATCTTAAAATGAAAGTAATTTTATTTGATACCTATGCATTTATAATGTTTAATGAACTTTGTTCAGTAATCCTTTATAAAATATTGCTTTCCATAATTCTCTTAGTCCAAACTCAAGTAAATTGATAAAGTTATGATATTTAGAGATGGTAGTGATACACAAATAATTCAATATTAACCATATTTTATATATAAGAAGCAAAAGAGTTTACAAAGTTGCTAGAAAATGAGGAATAAACAAGATCAATTTATTTATGGTATTGATCAGAAATAAATAATTTGTATAATCCATATATACTTATACAGTGTCGGACAAAAATAAAAAGACAAATTAATCATTATTTTTAAAAATATTGAATAAGCCAATTGTTTATTTATATATATTTTAACTTCAAAACCCAGTACTTTCTTTACTTCTAGATATTTTCTGTTTTCGGCTTCTAATTACACAAAGGAAATGTTAATGTTGAAGAAATTGATTATTATATAAATTTCGCGAATACTATTAAATATTTTATTGGATTGCCTATGCTCTCGAGTTTGCTGATACTTTTCTTTATTATTTGTTGAAAATAACCTGTTTTCTTGATTTAAACCATTGTTAACACTGTTTAAAGTCTCTTTTTTATACAATCAATCTTCATGAAGTGATAACATTGTGTAACAGATTAAAACCTATATTTTTCATACATCTTTTAAAATATTCCATAAAGTATTAAAATAATTAGAGTGAAAATATATTTAAATGTTTCACTTCAAAATGTTTCTCTCATTTTGTTAACTAATGAAAATACTCTATGTATGTACTCTTCTTCTTATTTTCATTATACGCCTGAGTATCTGATATTTCTCTTAAGTTATAATTAAATAAATTTTAAACGTATGGGAAAGTGAAAAGTAAGTGATCGCTATATATTTGAAATTAAGTAATAATATGATCTAATAATAATATAAGAGTAAGGATCACTTTGTAAGATTATTCACTTGATTTGCAATCAAGACCAAATCATGAATAATAAGATTTTGACTAACCAAATTTTTTACTTATTTCCAGGATATTTCGTATTCGTTACCTGTGTGCTCTGCCTCTGTGCCTGTTGCTTTTGCTCTTGCTGCGCTGAGCTGTCAAACTCACAGCGACTGTCTGGCTGTCTGGCTGTTTGGCTTTGCCAGGCTGTCTCTCCGTCCGGTTGTCTGACTGCCTGACTGGCTTCCTGGATCTGTTGCCCGTGCAGAGTGCCCGACAGAGACAGAACCCAGAGAGAGAAAGAGAGGGAACGATAAAGCAAGAGAAAGAGAGTGCGGCCTGCATTTCTTGCCCCGACTGTAGCTGGATCTGATGCTGCAGTTGGAGCTGGTGCTAGTGCTGGTGCTGGAGCTGAAGCTGGCGTTGTCTGTTACCCATTGCCATCGTTGTCGGTGCCGGGTCCACTCGAGCTGCTATCTGGCTGTAGATTTATTGTGTGAATTGGCATTGACAAAGTGCATTTATTGGCGCTCGTTGCTTTTTATAATGTGTTTTGATAACAATTCCATTAAAGTGAAGAAGTTTATAATAATTTGAACTGCCACAGAAAGAGAGTGAGCAGAGAGAGGGCAACATTCCCCCAGACCCACAGACCTCCAGACCAGACCAGACCAGACCATGTCAGATCCAAGTGAACTCTGCTTGGTTCGGATTCAGTTTTGCCTGCTTCTGCTGCTGCTTCGGCGCATTCAGCTGCCAAACTGCATTGATTTTTCTGTTTTAATTGATTGTTGTCAGTCAATCACATTGTTAATGCACATGCCCAGCATACTACATGTGCCAGACTCTCTCTCTCTCTCTCTCTGTCTGTCTCTCTCTCTCTCTCTTACTCTCTCTGTGTGTGTGTGTGTGTGTGTGCGTGCTTTATTGCATTCAATTTGCTGTTATTTGTCAATTAGTCGCTGCGCGCATGTGGGTGTTGTTGATGCTGTTGTTGCTGCTGCTGTTGTTGCTGGTGTTGTCGGTGTCCGTGTTGCTGTTGCTGTTGCTTTTGTTGTTGCCTCTTGTTGTGCGTGCGAAGCAAACACCCAAAGTTTTAATTGGCTGCATTATTTATTGTTTTTCACTTCGTCGAGCAGCCAACGGGCAAACCGCAACACCCCCCCCCCGCCGCAGTCGAACTGGCCCCACAAATCCCTCTGGCTCTACTGCTCCTTCTCCACATATTGTGACTGCTGCTCTTTCATCCCACTGCAACCCTCCTGCCACCCCTTCACCCCCCTGTGGTGCACTTCAAAAATCACATTTAATATTTGCACTAAGCCAACCAACAGGATGCGTCGTGTAAGCCTTCAAAAACTTGGTCAAATTACAACGCGCATAATTCATTGCAGCGCACTCTGCCTGGCTTGAGGAATGTATGGAAGTACGGTATGCAAGTGCGCCGAGAGGCTTTAAATGCCATCATATTGCATATACATAAGTCCATAAGAAGTTTGCCAAATATGTATGTTAACATACAAAAACTTATTTGAGTTGGTCTTGGTTTTATAGTCTTGTTTACCTATGCTTAACATGAATATATGTATATAGAATGAGAATTTCTGAAACGTCTTTAAAACAAAGCATAAGTAATTGAAATTAGGTTAGGAAGTGAACAGACTTGTTTCTATCGTCTTGTTTGCCAACACTGAGCAAGAACTAATATAAATATATATAATACTTAATAATATTTAAAACGAATAAACCTCATTAAAATACTAATGGAGAGTAAACAGACAATCAGAGAGTAAGTCAGACGCTGCCTTATAGTCTTGTTTGTTAACGCTGAATAAGAATAAATATAAGTATATAAATATAATAATATATATATAAAATATATTAATATATATATATAAATATACTACCTTATATTTTGAAGCAAAACCAAAGAGGTTTTGTTTTGTTTTTTGTAAAAAACAACTTAATGTTTCTATATTGCTAGCCAGTAGTGTAGCAATTTAAGTAACACAAATGCATATATAGAATGCATACATATATACATATGTGTACATATTTGCGAATATAACTGTCTTTGCATACAGTAGCTTAATAGTATTTATCTTGCATTTTATAACTGTCATAAATTCTCGCAAGCTGTCAAATTAATTTGTTTATTGTCTCTCGCCCGTCTCCTTCGAATTTATTTGCTCATATCTCCGACTCGCAATTATTTCTATCTCTCTCTCTTTCTCTGTGTCTCTCTCTATTATTTGTATTGGTTGCAACTGTTAGCTGAAGCTGGAGCGACTGACTCAGCAATAAGCTGAATGAGATTAAATGAGTACAATTCATAAAAGTTCGGGTTCATTGCGTGCGTAAATATTAATCGATTTGCACGAAACAAAAACTAAAATGAACTGTTGCCACATTCAGATACTTATCCCGATTAAGTAGCTACTAAAACTGTCAGCACAAGAAGAATCTCTTCCTTATATACAGTAAACATACTTACATGCACACATGTATTTGTACAAGTATACTGCATATCTGAATGAATACAAGAAGAGTGAACATTGCATAGCCTCATCCATGTTAGCAACTCATGTTATGTTAGTACAGTGGGGAGATTTCAACAACAAAAATGTTAAATTCAATAAGCACGAAAGCTACAGTCGAGTGTGCTCGACTGTGGTATACCCTGTAGTGGTTTAATTAAGACTATGTTTGTATTATAACAGAAGTAAGTAACATACAGCTGCGGTTAAAATAATAGCACTACTGCAGATTTAAATTTGTCTTCCTAAAAATATGTATTTTTTGTCAACTTTTTTATACCCTTCGACCATTTTTGAAAATGGTCAAAAAAGGGTATACTAACTTTGTGCAAATGTATGTAACAGGCAGAAGGAGGCGTCGGAGACCCCATAAAGTATATATATTCTTGCTCAGGATCACTAGCCGAGTCGATTGAGCCATGTCTGTCTGTCTGTCCGTCTGTCCGGCTGTCCGTCTGTCTGTGTGAACGCACAGATCTCAGCTATTATAAAAGCTAGAGTTACCAAATTTGGCAGGAAGACTCCTGTGTACTATAAGCTGATCAAGTTTATTTCAAATGTTAGGTGCCACGTCCACCGCCCCCGCAAATCAATAATTTAATTTTTGAACTTAATTTGTAAGCGCTGTATACAAGATACAACTTTCAGACTTTAACATAAACTAAGCTCATTAAAATATCTACGTATTCTCAAAATTTCAATCCGATCGGACAATAAACACAGAAGTTATTTAAGAAAGTATGTGCATAAAACCAAGTGCTTGTGTCAGCTAACAAAGGAGGCGGGCGAGCGCAAAGCGCGAGCGCCATTTGTCGGCGGTAATTTAAAAGCATGCGCATTTGGATATATGTATGAATTTAACAAATTAAACTACACCGGAACATAGGTCGAAGGGTATCCCACTGTCGCGTGCAGCGCGACTGTGGCTTTTTTCTATTTTTTTTTTATTGATCCAAGTAGCCCATGACTTTGACCCTACGTAAGAAACCGAATGTCGAAACATTCTTCAGTTCACATGTAGTCGTTTGTACAGTCACAAGTAAAATTTCTGTAATAATATTTTTATTTTTTTAAAAAAGTTTTTCTCGCGATATAAAAAACCTATTATATATAATGGCACCCAAACCCCGTTTAATCAAAATCCATCAAGTCTATCCCAAGGTTAATGATGATAATAATAAGGATGCTACTACGTCAAAGCCGAAGGAAGATGAGAAGTATTTGGTCCTTTACAGCCTTGAAGATGAAGAACGCACTAGGTATAAAATGAAGGACACTCAAAAAAGCACTCAAAAAGATTTGGAATCTACAAACCGAGAAGCTAAGAAATAATACTGTCCTTCGTCCTATAAATGATGAGGCATTCTCAACTGGCAATCGAAATCGGATTAATATCTATTTAATCTTGTTTTTAAAATTTGAAGTCTGGAACTTGGAAATTAATATGATATTGAATTTTAATACATGAATTACTAAATCTTTTTTCAAAAGCCAACGAGTCTATTCCAATACCTCGGTTAATGATGATAATAATAAGGATGCTACTACGTCAAAGCCGAATGAAGATGAGAAGTATTTGGTCATTTACTGCCACGAAGATGAAGAACGCACTACGTATCAAATGAAGGACACTCAAGAAAGCACTCAAAAAGATTTGGAATCTACAAACCGAGAAGCTAAGAAATAATACTGTCCTTCGTCCTATATATGATGAGGCATTCTCAACTGGCAATCGAAATCGGATTAATATTAATATATATAATTAATATCTATTTAATCTTGTTTTTAAAATTTGAATTCTGGAACTTGGAAATATAATGATTGAATTCTAATACATGAATTACTAAATCTTTTTATACCCTTCGACCATTTTTGAAAATGGTCAAAGAAGGGTATACTAACTTTGTTATACCCTTCGACCATTTTTGAAAATGGTCAAAGAAGGGTATACTAACTTTGTGCAAATGTATGTAACAGGCAGAAGGAGGCGTCGGAGACCCCATAAAGTATATATATTCTTGCTCAGGATCACAAGCCGAGTCGATTGAGCCATGTCTGTCTGTCTGTCCGTCTGTCCGTCTGTCTGTGTGAACGCACAGATCTCAGCTATTATAAAAGCTAGAGTTACCAAATTTGGTAGAAAGACTCCTGTATACTATAAGCTGATCAAGTTTATTTCAAATGTTAGGTGCCACGCCCACCGCTCCCGCAAATCAATAATTTAATTTTTGAACTTAATTTGTAAGCGCTGTATACAAGATACAACTTTCAGACTTTAACATAAACTAAGCTCATTAAAATATCTACGTATTCTCAAAATTTCAATCCGATCGGACAATAAACACAGAAGTTATTTAAGAAAGTATGTGCATAAAACCAAGTGCTTGTGTCAGCTAACAAAGGAGGCGGGCGAGCGCAAAGCGCGAGCGCCATCTGTCGGCGGTAATTTAAAAGCATGCGCATTTGGATATATGTATGAATTTAACAAATTAAACTACACCGGAACATAGGTCGAAGGGTATCCCACTGTCGCGTGCAGCGCGACTGTGGCTTTTTTCTATTTTTTTTTATTGATCCAAGTAGCCCATGACTTTGACCCTACGTAAGAAACCGAATGTCGAAACATTCTTCAGTTCACATGTAGTCGTTTGTACATTCACAAGTAAAATTTCAGTAATAATATTTTTATTTTTTTAAAAAATTTTTTCTCGCGATATAAAAAACCTATTATATATAATGGCACCCAAACCCCGTTTAATCAAAATCCATCAAGTCTATCCCAAGGTTAATGATGATAATAATAAGGATGCTACTACGTCAAAGCCGAAGGAAGATGAGAAGTATTTGGTCCTTTACAGCCTTGAAGATGAAGAACGCACTAGGTATAAAATGAAGGACACTCAAAAAAGCACTCAAAAAGATTTGGAATCTACAAACCGAGAAGCTAAGAAATAATACTGTCCTTCGTCCTATAAATGATGAGGCATTCTCAACTGGCAATCAAAATCGGATTAATATCTATTTAATCTTGTTTTTAAAATTTAAAGTCTGGAACTTGGAAATTAATATGATATTGAATTTTAATACATGAATTACTAAATCTTTTTTCAAAAGCCAACGAGTCTATTCCAATACCTCGGTTAATGATGATAATAATAAGGATGCTACTACGTCAAAGCCGAATGAAGATGAGAAGTATTTGGTCCTTTACAGCCTTGAAGATGAAGAACGCACTAGGTATCAAATGAAGGACACTCAAGAAAGCACTCAAAAAAGATTTGGAATCCACAAACCGGGAAGCTAAGAAATAATACTGTCCTTCGTCCTATATATGATAAGGCATTCTCAACTGGCAATCGAAATCGGATTAATATCTATTTAATCTTGTTTTTAAAATTTGAATTCTGGAACTTGGAAATATAATGATATTGAATTCTAATACATGAATTACTAAATCTTTTTATACCCTTCGACCATTTTTGAAAATGGTCAAAAAAGGGTATACTAACTTTGTGCAAATGTATGTAACAGGCAGAAGGAGGCGTCGGAGACCCCATAAAGTATATATATTCTTGCTCAGGATCACTAGCCGAGTCGATTGAGCCATGTCTGTCTGTCTGTCCGTCTGTCCGGCTGTCCGTCTGTCTGTGTGAACGCACAGATCTCAGCTATTATAAAAGCTAGAGTTACCAAATTTGGCAGGAAGACTCTTGTATACTATAAGCTGATCAAGTTTATTTCAAATGTTAGGTGCCACGCCCACCGCCCCCGCAAATCAATAATTTAATTTTTGAACTTAATTTGTAAGCGCTGTATACAAGATACAACTTTCAGACTTTAACATAAACTAAGCTCATTAAAATATCTACGTATTCTCAAAATTTCAATCCGATCGGACAATAAACACAGAAGTTATTTAAGAAAGTATGTGCATAAAACCAAGTGCTTGTGTCAGCTAACAAAGGAGGCGGGCGAGCGCAAAGCGCGAGTGCAATTTGTCGGCGGTAATTTAAAAGCATGCGCATTTGGATATATGTATGAATTTAACAAATTAAACTACACCGGAAAATAGGTCGAAGGGTATCCCCCTGTCGCGTGCAGCGCGACTGTGTTTTTTTCTATTGTTTAAAGTTCAACTGCTAGATGAATATGTACGATATGTTGTCTATTTTTAACATCTCAATGTAACGGTTCTTTTTGTTTTTGGGTACTCATAAATAAAATAGCACTAATCACGTTTTTTCTGAATAAAATTGTTAGAAGTGCTTGTTTTCGGTTTATTGCGCCCTAAATTTAAAAAGGGAGTTGAAAGCATTGTACCGACGAATGATCAAAAACATAATCTCAGAAGGAAAAACTTATACTGAAATTGGTAGAATTATTATTTCTATTATTTTACTGTTATTTTAACTGTATGTGTTATAGCCTGATTAGCTTGATTGTGAAAAGACTTTACTTGTAGTGACGTATAGAGCTGCGAGTCGAAGCTGAAGTTTAGTGTTCTAATTAAACATTAAAGGGTTATTGGCGAATTTCCAGATGATGTATGTACATATGTATGTGTATATATGCTATGTATGCGCATTGCAATGTACGCAGTACGTACTATATATATTGCTCGCCTCATGGCACAAATATCGCATATATATCCTGACAAGCGACACAACCGACAACTGGCAACAACTGCGACTGTTTGTACAGCTATGTTATAGTTATCCTTGCCATATATTTGCATTGCCATTAACCTACCTAACAGCCGACCCCAGAGACGAGAATTGAGAGAGAGACAGAGAGGGAGAGAGAGAGAGAGCTAGAGAGAGAGGGAGAGAGACAGAGAGAGCGAGTGGCAGAGAGTGAGAGGGAAGCTTGCCCGGACACAGCTGTTGCCCTCAACTATTTGTTGAGCCAAAGGACAATTCAAATTGGCGGCAATAAGCGAGGGTAGTTCGTGAAGTATGTGAAAATGGGTGGGTGTCTAGGTGTGCGTGTGTGTATGTGCCAGTGTGTGCACTTATTATTTAACTCGTTTGCATGTCCTCCAGTCTGGGTTGGGGTTCGGGCTCGGTTGCGGGTGCGGGGGTTTCTAGTTCCGTTTCTGTTCTGTTTCTGCTTCGGATCCTGGTGTCGAGCTGCGTTCCGTGTCTGTCGCCGTCCATTTCGGCCAGATGAAGATTAATTATAGGGAAATTCGTAACATTTTTCATACTTAATCTTGGCGCGCATCAGCATCAGCACAAGCACTACCACTTCCCTAGCGCCCTTTCCCATAGTTCCCCCTTCTACTGCCGCCTGCCCACATGTCTGACTGCCCCCCTTTGGCGTCTGGCGCACGTGCAGTAAAACTAACTTATTAATAATAATAATTGTTTCGTGTGCGTTCCACTGTCGTCCCATCCTTCCGTCGCCCCTCCTCCCTTTCCCTATGCCCCCTCTCTCCTTTCTCTAAATAACATTTGCCAAGCGGAACATGTGTCACAGTTGGGGGATCCCTCGCAATGGGACTTGGCCGAAGGCATTTGAAAAATGATTTCTTCAGCTTAGACCCAAGAAGCGACCCAAAGCTAAACCGAACCGAACTAAGCCGAACCGAACCGAACCGAAACCGCAGCGCACTGAGCCCCTAACGCTGCCTGCCTGGGAAAACTGGAAAAGCCACATGACATTGAAACGCCAAAAACTCGTCGTCTCCAGAACTGAAAATAGTTTTCGCCGCTGGACGCCTTTGCCATTTTAGTACGCCCTGGAAAACGATGTGCTCCCTCTGTTAACTTAACATACATTCTGTTGCTAGTAAATGACTTTTTATACCCCTGCAAAGGGTATATTCATTTTGGCCAGGAGTTTGCAACATACCTTAGCAGATATCTCCAACCGTATGAAGACCAGTTTTGATTTTCGAAAAAACTTAACTTTCAATGACAATCAATGTTGCACAGTAATCAACATATTATTATTTAATTCTGCTTCATTATATGTAACTATATTAGTATAGGAACAATCAAAGGAGGTAAGCACCTGCAAAGGTATACAACTTTGCCTTTTTTCTAGTTCAGCTCTGCACATTAGAAACTAAATAGAAATAGATTATAGCGGAATAGATAACAGATCAACTTATCTAGAACTTATATATATAGAATAGTTTTTAATTATCTTGCTATATTACGATCATCTCCATGCACTTGTCTCTGTCAGCCTTGAATGTGGTAGGGTTACAGGCAGATTAAACCCCAAAGGCAAACTATAAACACGCATATCCGACATATTATAAATGATTTTCTGCAAGTCACTGGAATATATTAAATTATAGCAGAGCAGATAACAGTTCAACTTATCTTTACTCAGACGGAAAATATATAGAATATAGTTATATAGAATAGTTTTTAATATTATTATCTCGCTATATTACGATCATCTCCTTATTTTCTTGTATATCCTTTTGTTAGTTGTATACTGCCTTTTTCATCCATCGGAACAATCCATTGAGCACTGTCTCGCTACAGGGTATATGAGCTGTGCCTCTTTGTTGCCTAACTGCCTGTCTAACAGCTTGTTGTCGTTGTTTGACCACTTTTTACGACTGCTACCTGTTCGAAGAGACTGACTGAGATACTGAGAGAGAGGGAGAGATAGATAGAGAGAGGGACGGGGAGAATGAGAGAGCTGAGCTGCTCTTAAGTGCCTGCTGGTCAGCAAAGCCAGCGGAGACATTAATTTTATTGTTTAGACTGCGCGCTCGAGATCGAAATCTTCAATCTTGAGTGTTCTTGTGGCGCAGTTATTGATAGTTTTAAATTAGGGTCAACTATGCGGTGGAGCGTCTAGGCACCCCGACCCTGCCCAGCCCGGCTGACTCTAAACAGTCCGGGCAGCTCGAGCAGTTTCCTCCAGGTAGCAATTTCTTTTAATTACAAGCTCGGCTTTTACACACATGCCGCACACTCCACACCACACGCACATACACACACACACACAGTCTTGGGCCGATAACTAGTCGATGCCGCTGCAGGTGTTGCCAGGCAGTTAGCAGGCGCAACTAATATCGAGATAATGGCCCCACTGACCCCAAGCACCGACAACGGACTACCGACACTGTGTAGTGCAGTTTCTTATTCCCCCCCCATCACACTCAGCCTGCCACACACACGTACCCCTTCCCGTGGTGCGGCAATTGGATTTACAGTGGCAATTTGTAAGTATGGGCAACAAAATTAAATTTAAACGGTTTCCCAGCTGGTGGCGACAACGTCGCAACGTCGTATAGCATCCTCGTATATTACTACTCTATATTTATAGTAGATTTTTATGGCATATAAAACTTATAACTTATGACTATAAAAGAGTAGTAGAATGTGTTGTTAACTTGCCCACCTCCCTCGGGCAGAACTTATCGCGTCTCTGGGTGGCATCTGCAGTTGCTAAAGAGCTCAAAGCCGCGCTAAGACGGAATGCGACATAAGATCGGGCCACGTAGTGGGTAACCAGTAACTGAAGTCAGTATTATTTGGTGTAGCTGATTAGTTAGGTAACTAGAGGAACTCTCAGGTGTCTAGGATAATAATACTGAGCCTAACTCTGAGCTAATTACGATCGCATTACGACCTTGTAGATCTACAATATTAAACCTCATAGTTAGGGTTACAGTTCCCTAGGCAGTCGAGTTATTCTAAGGAAATCTGTTAGATACTGGAGATTTTAATATCAAATATCTCGTACTCCAACTCGTAGAATCTGCAGACAGTCTTACAGTCTTTGAGATGGACAGACAGGAAGACAGATGGACAGACATGAACATGGTCATGGCTAAATCGACTCGGCTGTTGATGCTGTTTAGGAATAATAAACTTTATGGTCTATCACGCCTCGTTATTGTATTTGAGGAAATATACAAACCGTGAATATAAACAGAACTCTGTGTTCACTATAAATGCTACAACATTTACTAGAATGTTAGCCACTGTTGTGCAAAAATGAATAATCAAAGTTTCTTCCACTTTAACCTATGCTTAACCTAATCCAGTAAACTGCGGGTATTGAAACCGGAATTCAAACCTCAACCTAAACCAACTATCCACTATAAAAGCAACTAATTAATCTATACTCAAATATCAAGTTAATATCATATAATATAAACGCCTTTAGTAATGTCAAAACAAATGATGGTTCAATCTTTTATAATGTTTTGATTTTTTTATTAATCACTTCTTAAAGACAAGTTTAGTTTGGTTTCATTCATTTTTGAGTTGTCTGTTTCTTTTCTTTTGTTTACTCTGGTTGTTCTTCATTGGATTATTTGCTCATACATACATGTTCTAGAAAATATGCATTTGTTTTACGCCTTTTCCTCAATCTTGTTCTTTCTTGTTTTCTTCTATTTTCTTTTGATGTTAGTTTTCATTTTTCATTTTCATTAGCTTCGCTATTTCATTGTACAATAGTTGGATATACACACTCAAATACAGACACATACGTATCCGCTGGTACATACATACATATATGTATGTATATCGTATGTATATTGTAGGTATATGTTAATATAGGGGTGTATATAACGCATGTTGTATATACTTATCATACTATACAATACACAGTTGCATATATTGTATGTTATATGCATTTAATATATAGGTATACGGATATATATCGATTTGTGTTCTATACATTGTTTCATTGTGTTGTAATCTCTCGATTTAAATTTATTTTCTCTTCTCTCTCTGTTCCTTCTTATGTTCAGCTCATCTTATAGGCCTAAGTACATACGCTCTTAAGTTTAGATGTTGTACTACACATATAGAATGTATACGCATCTGTATATATATATGTGGGCTATATGCAGGTAGGACATGAACCGTAAATCAATCAATCAATAACAAAATAAGAGTTGCGTACAAAAAATATCATAGGAATACATGTATTGTATATATATGTATAAATCTGTATGTAGTGTACTTGTCTGTCTGTGTGTAGATAGGGAAGAATATATTCGTGTATAGTAATCCAGTATATGTATAGAGTATATATATAGAATATATCAGGGGATAGCTCGATTCGTGAGTTTATTGTTTCATTGTGTTGAAGATCGTGGATCGTCAGACAATTTATGCCTAGGTATCTATGTGAGTGTAACTTGATTCCCACTAAATGGAAGAGTATGGCCGATTATATGGCTACACACATACACATACTCGTATATGTATGTGTATATATACAGATTCTTTGAACAGTTTTCTTTACGTTTATGTATACATAGATACACATATATATTCATATATGTATATCAGAAGACCAAGTTACCATTAAGTCGTTAGCTTTATAAATAGTTTAGAACAACGCATCTTGTGGTTCGTGTGAGTGTGTGTATGTTAGGGTAGAGCAGAGTAGGGTATATGTTTATCTGTGTGCTGCGAAGGTTTATGCGTAGCTCTTTACAAGACTATTACTTAGTAAAAGTCTGTATGGTTGTAAAACATAAATCGATCATCATGAAATCAAAGACACGCATAAATAATGTCGAGAACTTGCTAACTTTACTCAGTAAAGGTACAAATATCTTGATAAACTTTCAAATATTATACAATCGAGCCACGCACAAACATCGCAGTTGAGTCTCTCTGTGTGTTGGTGTTTGGGTTGTTTGTTTAAAACTCTCTTAGCAACAATACATCAATAGAATATCATTTGCTTTCAGCCAATTATAAACTTTATTAACTAAGAGTGTGTTCATTTGTGTGGGTGTGTGAGTGTGTGTTGAGGGAGTGTGTATTGTGTGAGTGTATTTATATATCTTTGGTTGTGTCGGGGATTTTGGTATTGCCTTAGTAGGGATATAGGTTCTTGCGCTTCAGCTCCATATCGAGATCGGCGAGCTGCTGCAGGAAGCCATCGTTTGGTCGAATCTCGCGCCGCATGCGCACTGTGCGTATCGCATCGACGGCGGACATTTTGCGGCAGATCATCAGATAAGCCAGCACACACGTGGCCGACCTGGACATGCCCACCAGGCAGTGCACCAGTATTTTGCCTGTGAAGAAAGGGAATACGATTAGCTGAGCAACAGAGAAAGAGAGAGAGAGAGAGAGAGAGAGAGAGAAGGAGAGCTTACCGCCGCTGCTGATGGCGCTGTCAATGAATTTGGCTGCCACATAGAAGTAACGGGAAATGTCTGTTGTGGGTGCGTCGATCATGGGGAAGCCCATATATCTAAAAAAGCAATCCTTATGTTGACGTCTGTACAAATAACACGGCACAACAACAACAACAACAACAATGGCCCACAGTGACAGATGGCAATGTGTGTGTGTGTGTGTGTGAGAGAGAGAGAGAGAGTGCGTGTGTGTGTGATGCATATACAGTGACAGATTTGTGGTGGGGTGTGGAGTAAATAAAAAGAGAAACAGAAACAGAAACAGAATTTTGTATGAATTCAACAGACCAAATTATCATAAATCAAAATCATGTTTAATTATGTGCGCGAAAGAGAGCGAGGGAGAGTGAGGGTGCGCCCCGCATGGCTATTGCCGTCTCACCTAATGCTAGGCATATCCCGATAATAACTGTGCCCGGTATCCACCTGACCATAGCGACATCCCTCTGCGGCATTCAGCACGTGCGTAATCCCCATCATTCTCAGATAGTTTTTGTTCTTGGCCGCCGCGCTGCAAACAAGAAAGAGACAGTTAGATATGAGAGAGATAGTAGATAGAGAGATGGGGGGTAGGAGAAGAGGGAGAGCACTCACGCATCGCCTATGTAAATGCCCGGGTAAACCTCATCACAGTCAACATCGTGTATGGCGCACTCGGCACGCCTCAGACCCGGCAGCGAACGACACGGGGCCATCGAGTAGTGCAGCACGCGCTGCAACTGGCGTCCTGTGGTCTGTTCAGAGGTTTCCAGGCGGCTGGGCGACTGTAAAAGGAAGCCAGAGAAAGAGAGAGAGTGAGAGAGAGAAGACATGAAGAAACCAATTAGAATTATACTTTTTTCACATAATGCTAATTGAAACATGCCGATCTCAAATAGTTTTATAGCAAGCTCTATAAACCTGCGTTGCTCTTATATATTGTCAGTCAGAGACTGACATTAAACATTATATGCAGTCAATAAGATTCTATATAACTGTATTCACTTTAGCTAGCCCATGCATACACATACATACACAAGAACAAGTGTTAAAAGTAGCACGTTTCGTAATTTGTTAGTTCATTTTTAACTGAAAAGCGAAATAAGCTAGCCCAAGCATTAGCTGAGATATATCTAATACAAAACATATATACGAAGTCTATTATTTAAATATCAACTCCCGAAAAACTGTTTCAGCCATTTTGAATGTATTTATTAGATTAATGAGTATCATGGCTGCCAGGTCTGCCTTTTTTCGGACGATCACTTATTCTTACCGTCCAGAAATTTGTCGTATTTTTGTTGCTCAACTAAAACGTATCTTTGATATAATTAATTGAATATTTTTCTAAATAACGACATGATTTGTTTACAAATCTTTATCTTTATTTACCCCGGTTTTTTGTATTGTCATATTTCTATTACTATTTTCAACATTGAAGAACCATTAAAACATTATCAATAGAGCATGATTAGTTACATAAATTTTCAAATTTATAGAACTTTAGACTTTTTTTTATATCAAACACCTGCTGCAAGGTCATGCAAATATATATTAATATTCCCAAAACATATTACTTAAGATATAATCTATTTCCTAAATATATATTTTGTTCTCTAGGTTTTCTGTTTTGTTGATATAAGTGCAAACTTTGATCGTTAATTGATTAAAAAAATTATAAATTATAAAAATTCAAAAAAAAAAAAAAAATAGAAAAAAACACAGTCGCGCTGCACGCGACAGTGGGATACCCTTCGACCTATGTTCCGGTGTAGTTTAATTTGTTAAATTCTTACACATATACAAATGCGCATGCTTTTAAATTATTGCCGATAGATGGCGCTCGCCCGCCTCCCTTGTTAGCTGATACAAGCACTTGGTTTTATGCACATACTTTCTTAAATAACTTCTGTGTTTATTGTCCGATCGGATTGAAATTTTGAGAATACGTAGATATTTTAATGAGCTCAGTTTATGTTAAAGTCTGAAAGTTGTATCTTGTATACAGCGCTTACAAATTAAGTTCAAAAATTAAATTATTGATTTGCGGGAGCGGTGGGCGTGGCACCTAACATTTGAAATAAACTTAATCAGCTTATAGTACAGGAGTCTTCCTGCCAAATTTGGTAACTCTAGCTTTTATAATAGCTGAGATCTGTGCGTTCACACAGACAGACGGACAGACAGACAGACAGGGCTCAATCGACTCGGCTAGTGATCCTGAGCAAGAATATATATACTTTATGGGGTCTCCGACGCCTCCTTCTGCCTGTTACATACATTTGCACAAAGTTAGTATACCCTTTTTTGACCATTTTCAAAAATGGTCGAAGGGTATAAAAAGATTTAGTAATCATGTATTAGAATTCAATATTATATTTCCAAGTTCCAGAATTCAAATTTTAAAAACAAGATTAAGTAGATATTAATCCGATTTCGATTGCCAGTTGAGAATGCCTCATCATATATAGGACGAAGGACAGTATTATTTCTTAGCTTCCCGGTTTGTAGATTCCAAATCTTTTTTGAGTGCTTTCTTGAGTGTCCTTCATTTGATACGTAGTGCGTTCTTCATCTTCGTGGCAGTAAATGACCAAATACTTCTCATCTTCATTCGGCTTTGACGTAGTAGCATCCTTATTATTATTATCATCATTAACCGAGGTATTGGAATAGACTCGTTGGCTTTTGAAAAAAGATTTAGTAATTCATGTATTAAAATTCAATATCATATTAATTTCCAAGTTCCAGACTTCAAATTTTAAAAACAAGATTAAATAGATATTAATCCGATTTTGATTGCCAGTTGAGAATGCCTCATCATTTATAGGACGAAGGACAGTATTATTTCTTAGCTTCTCGGTTTGTAGATTCCAAATCTTTTTGAGTGCTTTTTTGAGTGTCCTTCATTTTATACCTATTGCGTTCTTCATCTTCGAGGCTGTAAAGGACCAAATACTTCTCATCTTCCTTCGGCTTTGACGTAATAGCATCCTTATTATTATCATCATTAACCTTGGGATAGACTTGATGGATTTTGATTAAACGGGGTTTGGGTGCCATTATATATAATAGGTTTTTTATATCGCGAGAAAAACTTTTTTAAAAAAATAAAAATATTATTACAGAAATTTTACTTGTGACTGTACAAACGACTACATGTGAACTGAAGAATGTTTCGACATTCGGTTTCTTACGTAGGGTCAAAGTCATGGGCTACTTGGATCAATAAAAAAAAATAGAAAAAAGCCACAGTCGCGCTGCACGCGACAGTGGGATACCCTTCGACCTATGTTCCGGTGTAGTTTAATTTGTTAAATTCATACATATATCCAAATGCGCATGCTTTTAAATTACCGCCGACAGATGGCGCTCGCGCTTTGCGCTCGCCCGCCTCCTTTGTTAGCTGACACAAGCACTTGATTTTATGCACATACTTTCTTAAATAACTTCTGTGTTTATTGTCCGATCGGATTGAAATTTTGAGAATACGTAGATATTTTAATGAGCTTAGTTTATGTTAAAGTCTGAAAGTTGTATCTTGTATACAGCGCTTACAAATTAAGTTCAAAAATTAAATTATTGATTTGCGGGGGCGGTGGGCGTGGCACCTAACATTTGAAATAAACTTGATCAGCTTATAGTATACAAGAGTCTTCCTGCCAAATTTGGTAACTCTAGCTTTTATAATAGCTGAGATCTGTGCGTTCACACAGACAGACGGACAGCCGGACAGACGGACAGACAGACAGACAAGGCTCAATCGACTCGGCTAGTGATCCTGAGCAAGAATATATATACTTTATGGGGTCTCCGACGCTTCCTTCTGCCTGTTACATACATTTGCACAAAGTTAGTATACCCTTTTTTGACCATTTTCAATGGTCGAAGGGTATAAAAAGCTTCTACGAGCACAATCTGTACTAGTTGTGCTATTTTTGTTACCGCACCTATAGTTGTAATGGAATCAGTACATATACAAAGATTTCTGTGTAACATTGATTGGTAATGCTAAGTTGACTTATTTCCAAAAAGATTACTAGTCTTTACAAAAATCTCTGATTTCGGCAGATTATTCTTGCAGCAGCTATATATTGGTGGTCAGTTTATTATGATATTTTACAGGCATATTATTCTAATAAGGTAACTATAAATACAACATACAAATGTAGTAAATTTGCAATACCTTGACAGACAGACAAGAATATATTTCGAATATATGTATGGGGTCGGAAATACTTCGAAACTGCTGCCAGAAGGGTATATACATGTATATGCTCGAAATGCTTATATACCCTTTAAATTTTAGTCTGTACCTAAATCAAATCACGGAAGTTGAAGAGCTTTAAGCTAAGCAAACGAAGGCATTTGCAATATCATGTTCCCCATACAACATACTTGTAAGTTGAGCTACCCCTCAAACACACCCCACTCCCAGCCCAACCAAAGTGACCTCATGACACTGATATTGGGTATATGCCTACAAAATAGACATGTGTAAAGTTATGCAAAGACAAATCTGAAATCGAAGACAAACTTGCTACGCTAAGATGGCGTCTCCGACATGCTGTGCTATGATAATTTGTCTCAGTTGACTGAAGAGGAACGGAAGGGGGCCGCTCTGACAAAGAGGGGTCTCTCGGGGGCGAGACTTGCAATTCAGGGCAGACTTTGTGCTGCGGAAATGTAAATTTGTGTTTGTTTTGGCAGTTGAAAAATTATTTATGGCCATCAAGTTGTGCCTAGGCGACAATTGTGCTGGGCTTGGGTTGCCAAAAGCTCGACCAGCAAATTTATGGTTAAAGGCGAAGGTCATCTGCCGCACTCCTCTCCTCCCCTCTTCACTTCCTCCCTGAGCCTTCCTTGCCCTGATGACGCGAGTCTCGTCCATGTCTGTTTTGTCAATTTCAGGGACAGTCCCAAAGTCAATGGGAAAGTGAAACTTTCTGTCTCTGTTTCTGTTTCTCTTTTCGCGTCTCCCATTTCGCGTTGATTTCGTTTTCCTTTCCTCTACCCTCTGTTTCTTCTCGCCTAAGTTATAGTTCTGCTTATCGGCTGTCTGCTTTGTCATAACATATTCAAATAAAATCAACGACTACGAGGCGCCGGAAAGGCAGGAAGAGCAAGAGCAAGAGGCAGCGACAGAGAGAGAGAGAGAGAGAGAGAGAGAGAGAGAAAGAGATAGAGAGAGTGGGGGAGAGAAAGACAACGCTGTGCACGTTTAGCAAAACTTTTGTTCAGGGTCGCACTAGAGAGCAAAGCCAAAAAGTCAAAAACAATTTGAGAATTGCTAAAAGTTCTTTCACTTTTCTTTTCAATTTGTTGATGTTGATCTATTGTGACTGATCTCTGGCATAAGTATGCACACACACACACACTGAGACACTTGTGCGTATGTGTGGCTATATCAGTTTTATGTTTGTCTGACATTTGTACACATTTTAAATTAGGTTTATGCTGACAGCAGATTTATGGGCAATATCTTTCGAGGTCGCTGCGATTTTCTATGGAAAACAGAAAAATTGTCTTCATCTTGAATTTTGTAAGTGCCATTTTAGTATTGGTTAACAAGCAGCAATATTGATGGTCCAGCAAGAGTTTTTAGTGAGCGCAAGCAACACATATACACGCATTACGACGTTAAACAACACTGTGCGTGTCCTTGCATGCAATAAGCCACATAAAGATGGAATAACGGTTAACGATAACGCCTAACAAACCTGATAATAGTGTGGACTATATCTATCGCCGATGCTGCTGCTGTATCTGTCTGTGGATAGCTGCAAAAGTGTTGAATAAAATAATAATAATAATAATAGGAAATTAACTCATAATTAATGCTAGAAATAATATCATAGGTGCTTAATTGTTAACTGTATTCAGGGTTTTCAACAAAATAATTAAATAAACATATCAAAAATAGAATACAAATTCGAATTTATTATCAGCTTAAACTAACTGAAATTCAGGAATACTCTACATATGCAAGTTGGCTAGGTTAACGACGATAATATGTGTATTTCGTTATACAACTATCGATCTTTACGAACCAACTATTGTATTGTATATTATATAACCTATATGAGATGTTGTTCTTTTGTTATCGAAACAAACACCAATAGGAAAAGAGAAGAGCAAGAATTGTTGCCAGAGTGTTAAGCTTGATCTTAGTGTGCACCGGGGCCATAGCGATGGTAGCGAAAAAAAACAAGACCCTCTTATACTCGATGTATAATATTGCTAGTCCATGCAATCATGCTTTGCAATTAATATAACTATTGCCCGATGGGGTAGAATTAAATGCATGTAATACGCATAAGGAGGCGTGTAGACCCCACAAAGTATATGCATTATTCATAGTATCAACAGCAGTCGATAATCCACATCGATATCATAGTTCTTACAACACATAGAGACACCAAATTTAAGGCCTGGTGTGCACCACAAACAACTTGACCGAGAACATACTATATATTTATATAAATATGTTCTCCTACATGAAACTAGCAAGGAAAACTCTCATGTGTAGCCCACACTGGGAAACATTTAATAAAAGCCAAGCGAATTGCGCATTTATTTGCAGTTCCTGGAAACTTTTATCCTGTCTCTGGGTGAGAGTAGTGTGGCTAAAAATAGGAGACAAGCATGTCGTGGTATGCAAATCCGGCGTGAGTGTGCCAGAGATATCAAAGTGATAGCACTGTCAACGACAGAGAGCTGCCCGCCTAGGCAACAGCAGTCCGCGCTAGTAATTGTCTGTGAGTGTGATCTATTTAGAGACCCACTCAGCAGGTGTGGGTGGGTGAGTGTGCTGATGATGCGTATACGTAATATAATATTAAAATTTCTTTAAGGCCACTTTCAGGTGGTCAAAATGGAAGACAGTGGGGGGCGGGGGGAGCGTTCGCCTTCAGGTGCGAATTTAAGAAAAAGGCGTCGGCGTCGTCGTTGGCCATTGACGTGTGTTTGTGTTTGTGGTTTTTGGCCACTGCCGACGCCTTGACCTTGTTCCGCTCGCCAAACAGAGATGTGTTCACTCTATATACTATATATATACGTGTACATGTGGGGGCCGTTCATATAGAGAAGCAGATGGGACTAAAAATAGAGTGCACATTACGTTTATATGCAGTGAATGCTGTAAGAACACGCTGCAAAATGAAAACACACATTGAAATTTTCGACACATTCCTTTGACGTTGGAAAACACTCACTAAGAGCCTCGATAAATCGGAAAATCACGAGCATGAGCACGATGAGTCAGAGCAGAGCAAGAAAAGAGGTGAAGAGGGGCAAGCAAGGCCCACATAGCAAGGCAATTAGCTGGAAAGTCTGAGAACAAGACAAAGTTTCCATGCCTTGCCTTGCCATGGCTACAAAGGGGTGGCGCAGGCGGAGGTGAAGAGGGACCTGGTTGAGGGCTGTGTTAACTTAATCATCGTCAGACAAATCTGTGCATACATTGAAGCAAAGTGTGTGTGCATTTGTTGGCACTGAGGCCCGTCTGCTTTTAATAGCCACAGTGACAAACGTGCTGACCCCAGCCAGATACACAGGTACAGCTAAAGCTATAGCCACATATACATACATATATGCTCACACACACATACATATGTATATGCGTGCACACCTGCATATGTGACACACCCATACAGGCTCACATGGTTGCCACAATAAGTGGATTGAATGTGCGCTCGTCTTCAATTCGATTTGTTGGCCCCTTTCCCAACCCCTCCCGGTTCCGTTTGCAGTTCGACACTTCCTGCACGAGGCGACGCGTCGGCCCAGAAACTGTGTCAGCCGAGTGAGTGCTCTGCTCACGGGTCAGGTCAAGCATTGACCAAGCCACTTTGGAGGTCATCGCGAGACAATCGAGCTGATAATGTGCACGCCACAGGCAGCCTGCTACGTGTGTGTGTGAGTGTGTGTACGTGACACCTTTGTCCATTGTGCATTGTGCTCGACCTGTGCTGTCTGTGCAGCCTGTGCAACCTGCACTGCACAAAGCTGTGGCAAGCTAATGGCCAGCACGCCTCGTGATAGTTGTGCCACGATACTATCGCGAGGTAATTGTTGCAGACAGAATCATTCAGAGTCAAAAAGGGTAACAGGTTGGAATGCTAATCAACAGCAGACTTACACTTTCGATTTATGATGGATATATAATATAATATAATTGATATGATTGCAATGCTTAAAAGCTAACGATAGTAGCTCAAATACTTTGACCTCTCTCGCAATTCGGAGTTCTCTCTTATAACAATTACTTGAAACCTTCTCTTTATTCTTTAACTTACTTATCCTTATCACTTACACCAATCTACCAATCTGATTGGGTGTTACTGGGTCCTCTACAGTTCAATCTAATCTAGTTTAAATCAAATTAAATACTCAACATTTTAACTATTTAAACTTCTAATCTGTTTAAACCAGTTGATGCTATCGGGGAAATCATTAAAATCTTCTTTGTTTACTGTCCAACTTTAATGAAATTTTCACAAAATTATCAAATTAGAGTTTATGTCATGTGTATCAAGCAAACTGTGATAGTTTAGTTTATATTGCAGCTGTAATGAAGCTTTGTTTAGATTTTACTGATTTAGAGAGACGGAAAGGGGCGTGTCAAAATTTTAAAAATCAATTTAACTGCATTCAATGCATACAAACCTTTTTACAAAATTTGATGGCTGTAGGTCTTATAGTTTCTGAGATATAGGCGCTCATACAGGGAGACCGACAGATAAACAAGGCTTGACTCGGCTGTTGATGCTGAACTTATTCTATAAGTTATTAATTGTTTTAATAGTCGGACAACTATCTATCAACTTAAAAATTGTATTATATATGTATATATATATATATATATATATATATATATATTGTATTATATATATATATATATATCGACGTGTAATATAATATATATATATAATACATCAAATCAATCTGCAACTCATATAAGCAATCCTTAACCCATCCATAAAACGAATAGAATTATGGAATTAGGTTCAACAAGAAAATCCAACGAGAGTACACAAGTTCCCACAAGATGTTGCAGGCATACTCACGTCCGTGCATGTATTGGCCTTGCTGGGTCAGAGAACAACAACATATGCAACAGAAGCTCGAGGAAAATACTTTTCACACAAAAGCGCAAATAGAAAATTCTCAAAAGCGATTATCAAAAATGCTTAACAAGTGTGAAAAATCGTCAGGCATGCTGAAAATAATAGCAACTGCATTTCAATGTATGTTCATATGTATATGTATGTATATAGATCCATCATGTGTGTGTGTGTTCTAAATTGCTCAAAATGGCCTGCACAAATATGAAGTGTAATTTATTGTTCATTGACACTGATAGAAATCGACGGATAGATGAGTCTGAGATAAGGAATAGACGGTGGAAGTCGGAATTTGCTTTTGTATAGCAAAAGTATAGCTGGATAAACCGATAGAAATCAGGGGAGAGGGCATAAGCTAAAAGAACAACCAAAACAAGACAAGAATCAAGGTCTGGATAAACACAAGGAAAGGCTTACGAGGCAGAGACCAATAGAGGTAGCTACAGTTCGAGGACTGTATTGACTACTGGGTATCAGGGATACCCTTTAATTGTGCCATCAGCTTGCAGTAAATCGATTCTACCCGTCTTTCAGCATTTGCCGTTTTCAAGGGGGTATGCGAAACGAAACAAAATGACAACCGAATTGCATTGACATGAAGGCCTGCAGACAAACTTATTGATTAAACAGTCTGCCAAAAGCAGCGCAAGAAATCAAATGATAAACAAAATAAACACGAAAGAAAATGCAAAACAGAATGACAAGAAGAAATTATTAAAGATTTGCAAGAGATTTTGGTTAATGCGCTGCGACATCACGTGTTAAATCCACCAGGCAAAAAAGTTGGCAACCAAAGGGAATTTGTCACAAAGGTAGCAGCAGGAAGTGGCAAGTGGCAAGTGGGAAGTGGAAGGCAGAGGCAAAGGAAGGGCAAGAAGGAAAACTGGGTGCTACTTGGTGAAAATTGAAATTGAAAATTGCGCAGTAGTTTTTAATTTGCCATTTAAGGTGCGCTCATCGGGCCAAACAAGTTTTGTTTATTGTTGTTGTCAACACAAAACGAATTATGCAGTGAATGCAAAATGATATACCCGCTCGACGTGCGCTGGCTCAAGGCTGAGAGGGCGCCCAACGTGAGGCAGGAATGGCGTGTGCGCGCTTCGAGATGTTTGAAAGGTACTCGCGACTAGCGATGGGCACGTGAAACGATCGTGAGCTACAAGTTCGACATAAATCGTGACTGATTGTAAGCTTTGTTTTTAGCTAGACATAAGCTATACCCTGTAAGTAGAGACAGTGCAGCTTATGGAAGCAGTATGTTAACCGATTGGAAGTAGGATTAGCGCTGTTTTTGTTCTTTTTTGAATGAAAATAATTCAAGCAAGATCTGAATAGAAATAACAGTCGAGGTTAAACTATTATATACCCTGCAAAAGAGTATACAATTCCAGCTGACCTTGATGGGCATATATTCATCAAGCTCGAGCCAAACCTCCATTTTCCATGTTTAGTTTTTTTGGTGATAATTGTTTTTTACTTTTTTAGTCATTTTCAAACAATGGAACTACAACAACAACAGCAACAACAACAACAGCAACTGCTGCAGCGACAACATTTCGCTTTTAAGTGGCCGCTCAGGTTTCGTCGTAGTTGTTGTTGCTGGTTTTGGTTTTTCGCCTTTCGCTTTTGCTCAATGAGGCGCAACAGCTGCCAGCCAAGTAGAGAGACACACGCCCACACGCCCTCACGCCCACACGCCCACACGGCCAGCAAGCGTACATAATTGTTAAGTGTGCGCGTCTATATATAGGCCATATATAGGCCGTATATAGACCAGGCCTGAGCAACAACAACAACAACAATAACAGCCTGGCCAGCGCCATATCGGAGATATTTCAACAACGAATGCTCTATCGATCGTTCAATTAGCGCGCTCAGCTCAACCAACAACAACAACAAAGCAACAACAAAGCAACAACAAAAACAACAACATTAGCAACAACACTGACAGCCAGCACTGACATTGACATTTCAGTTCAGCCATTGCGCATTGTGTGTGTATGTGTGTTTGTTTTTATACCCGCTTTCCATAGGGTGGAAGGGTATTATAACTTTGTGCCTGCCGAACAGGCAGAAGGAGACGTAGCAGGCACCAGAAACTATATATATTCGTAATCAGCATCAATAGCCCAGTCGATATAGCCATGTCTGTCTGTCTGTCTGTCTGTCTGTCTGTCTATCTGTCTGGGTGTCTGTCCGTCCGTATGAATAGCAATATCTCAGAGACTATAATAGATAGAGCCATCAAATTTGGTATCAATATGTGTTATTATTGCAAACAAATTAAGTTTGTTCTACAAATCGACCACGCCTCTTTTCGCTCTCGTTAATCGAATTCAAAGCCTAATTTTAATGCAGGGTAGTTCATTTTTGGAAAATAAAATAACTATCAACGCAACAATGATTTCTGAAAATTTGGTTGCGATCGGATAATTAATATTGATATAAATATTAATTTCCCTAAAGTATGCAACTCAAAATACTCTCAAAATATTTGATAAATATATATTTAGAAAATCAATTTAGTCAGTTGATTAGCGGGTATATCACAGTCGAGCACAGTCGACTGTAGCTTTCCTGCTTGTTTATTATTGTCTGTGTCTTCGTAATTTATTTTTGTTTTTTTTTTTAGCTTTTTTTCTAATGCACATTACACGGAAGCCAGCAAAACGGCTGGGCCCAATTAAATGCACGCCCCTGGGGCGCGCTTCAGTGGCTCACAGTGCCACACCCACCCAGCCAGCGGGCCAGCCTCCACCGCCCCTGCTGCCACGGCATTTAATTAATTTTGCATTCGTTTTTTTCAAGTTCGATAGATGCGACTCCAAAATGCCCAGTAGACTCCCCAAGTGTGTGTGAGTGTGTGTGTGCATGGGAAGACGGGAAAGATTAGCTTGAAGCATGGCCAAAGCTTTGAGCAGGCGCCAGAGTTCTAACGGGGGACCACCTACCACAAAAATTTCGTTTATAATTAAGTTAATTGGCCCACGCGACGTATGAGTAATCTGCTTAGGCTTAGCCCAAAAGCCATTTACATGCCTCGCCCCATCACAACGATGGGGTGTACCCTTCTTTCCCATTTTGGGGTCATGCATGTGCTGCAATGCAGCTGCAGCTGTTACCACGTTGGGCGCCAGCACGCTATCAAAAGCTGATTACACAAGTAGCCGCAATTGATACTATATGCATGGCCCATGCTGTAATCATAACACATTCTCTGCCAAGAGAAAGTGTGTGTGTGTGTGTGTGTGTGTTTGAGAATGGCTTACCCCACGTTGGGCGCCCACATGGAAATGCTGATAAAGTTTTACCATTACTTTGAACAAGAGCGTGACACGTTGGGCGCCAAATTGATATGGAGTGCGCACACACAATGTGTGTGTGTGTGTGTGTGTGTGTGTGTGTATACTGTATATGTGTGTATGTGTATGTGTGTGTGTGTGGCCAAGAGAATTGGGCGACAAATCCAAGAAATTGTGCCAAACACGCATACGAATATGTTTGGCTTGTGTGTATGTTTGTGTGTATGTGGTAGTGTGTGTGGTAGTGTGTGTGGTAGTGTGTGTGGTAGTGTGTGTGTGTGTGTGTGTCATTGTATAAAAAGGCACTTGAACTTTGCAGCGGCCACCCCGCTGAGCATTTGCATTCGAGAGCCTTGTGTGCTTGCAGGGATGTTCTTCAAGGGCTGAGCTGGTTAGCTGTGCCAAGGCTTTTACACTCACACACACTCACACACACTCACACACACGCACACACACATAGCAGTTTTCTGTTTATATACTCGCAGGTGTTGGTGTCACTGCAACTGCTGCAGCCGCAGATAAATTGGGTCAACCACAGCCACAGCATCAAGGTCGGCAGCGTGTTATCAATGTTATCTTCATTATCATAATCATCATTGACTTACTGCATATCTCCATGACATCTTAGTGAGTTTTTCTGTGCTTTGTACGCTTCCTGCTGCTGCTGCTGCTGCTGCTCCTCTTCCTGCTTCCTTTTCAGCTGCTCCCTTTGCCTCCCTTTGCGTTCGTTGCTCCCGTTATGCGTTGCTCTGGCTACCTTCGGGTTGGTCGTGCAGGTGTTGAGTAAATATAAATAATAGATCAACTACAGCACAACAACAACAACAACAATTACAGCAACAACTACTGCGCTGCACCCGCTTCTTGGCTGACAACAAATCTCATCAAGCTTTTGCACACAAACAACAAAATTGTAAAAAAAAAATGTAGAAACAGTCGTTGCATCCCCCGTCGCAGCCCTGAGTCCTGGACACCAGGGAGAACAGGGAACTGGGAACTGGTAACTGGAAACCGAGAACCGAGTACAGGCAGATGGGCGGGCACCTCTTGGTCTGGAGGGGGGACACGGCTCGACACGTTTGTTTCGCTTTTGATTTATTTCATTTGCTTATTGCCTTCTTTTTTGGATTCTTGAGTTATTCAAAAAATAAATATATATTTTCCTACTTTTCCTTTGCCGTGTTCTCAGCGTACTTGCAGCTCTCGTCTCGTCTTGTCTCGACTCGTTTCGGTTTTGCGTTCTGGCGACGTACTTTTTGCGACTGAAATTGCAAAGTTGCTTTCGCTTTGGGGTTGCTTTTGTAGGCGTCCGAAAGCTCCGTTCGGGCCACCTACGGTGCGCCGAGTCGGTGACGTAGCGAATGGAGCTTTTGCTTTGGCGTCGCAGCTTTGATTTTGTGTGCTGCACGTGGTGAGGCTGAGCGAGACCCTACTCACACACACACATCTAGGCGCACCCACAAACTCAGAGAGAGAGAGAGAGTGAGAGGCAGAGACAGAGAGAGAGAGAGAGAGAGTCGCCGATTTACGCATTTGTAAATATTTTTGTGACAATCTGTTTATTTGTTTGGCAGAGCGAGAGCAACAGCAACACGACGAAAGCTAGAGAGAGAGAAGGAAAAAGAGAGAGAAAGAGAGAAAGAGAGAGAGAGAGAGAGAGGGGGCAAAAGCTTCTGTTGGAAGCGACAACAAAATTGGTAAACTGTAACGCTGAAAAGTTCCGCAATAGAATTTCAAGATCATCCCACACAATGAATCATTCGCACACTCACGCATCTATCATCGCTATGAGACGAAAGCTTTGCCGAGTTCATTTGTGAGAATCTTAGTTGAATTAAATTGTCGGGCGATTAATTGCAAAAATAACTCACAAAGGGAAAGGAAAAAGTAAGAGAAAGGGAGGTGGGGGTGGTGGTGGTGGAATATAGAGGGAGAACAAAAGGGAGGTAGACAGCATTACAGAGATGGAACGTGATTCACTTACATTCATTGTTGACTGCCTGTGTGTAACGTGTGTATTTCCGTTTTAGATTTTCCCAATTTGGATATCTTTCAAATTTCAAATCTCTGCGAATGTTCGCTTATACACTGCAAGAAAATCTCAAGTGTGAACATTTTAATGTCTCGCCTCGTTTGTTGCTCTAACCCACTGTGCATATTTTTTCATTATTTTGCTCTAACTAATCCTTGACTGTTGTATAAATGTTTTCTATTCGCCCTCCCTCTCTCTCCCTCTCTCTCTCTCTCTCTCTCTTCACTCTCTCTCTCGAAATTCAGAAATTTGTGTTTTTCTTATTTTTGGATTACAGTTCAATTACTGCATATGCGAAAATAGAATTGAAAAGACGAGCACAAAACCAACAACAAATGATTCACTCTCTACCAATTTAACTCATTTCAAGAAAAGATTAACAACGGTCGAGAGCGATAAAAAGATACTATTCGACCTATAGTATTTTGAAATCCGATAAACACTAACAGATCAAATGAAGCTCGCTTGCCTGCCAACTTGACTCATACTTTCTTAAATAACTTCTATTTTATCTTAAATAACTTCTATATTTTATGATTGCATTGAAGTTTGGAGAATATGTAGATATTTAAATATGTATGTACAATGGTTAGCAAAGTATATGTCCACCTCAGAAAGTTGTTCTTTATACAATATATTGAATTAAAATGTGTAATATTCAGACTTTATCTGCGTGCACCAAATGTAGCGCTAACTATTAAGGTCTCCGAGATCTAGGTGCTCATACGAACGGACAGACAGTGGTCACAAAGTCATAATATAGTGGGTATAGTTATAGCTATACCCATATGATTTATTCATTTGGTTGTTTTTAGTGTAGAGTACCCAACGATTGTAGCTTTGGTGTGTGAGTAATTTTTTTGATTTATTCAAAAATAAATGTTATCAGCATTCACTAATCATCCATTCTGTTTATAAAAGAGCTCTAACTGTATTTTGAATCTGTGTCGAATGCAGAATGCATTTTGGTTGTGTGATATAGTGTAAAAAAGGCAATGGCTTCTGCCAATTCGCGTGTAGAGTACAAGTCCCGGTTATGTCCAATCTAACGTAAAATGTATGTGAGTGTTTTGCAGTGTGTTTGTTATACGAAACGATATCGCAATCGACAATGTTATTGAATCGAAATTTAGACTTTGGCTCAGCCCCCACCTTGAAACATGAGATCTGTCTGTAGCTTTGGCTTCCCCTTCTTCTTGAGCCCAACAAGCAGTTGCTTTAGCTGAATGATGGCCTTGGCCGGATTGAGGTTCTTGGGGCAAGTGTTGGTACAGTTGAGTATGGTGTGGCAGCGATACAGTTTATAGGGGTCCGCCAACTGGCACAGACGATGCTCGGTGGCCTCGTCCCGGGAATCGATGACCCATCGAAAAGCCTGCATCAGCACAGCCGGTCCCAGATACTTGTCGCTGTTCCACCAGTATGAGGGACACGAGGTCTGGCAGCAGGCGCACAGTATGCACTCGTAAAGACCATCCAGTACGTCGCGATCCTCGACCGACTGCAGGTACTGCTGCTTGCCGATCTCCCGATCGACCGAGTTGCGTTGCAGCCAGGGCTGAATGGAGCCATATTGTGCATAGAACTGCGACAAATCCGGCACCAGATCACGCATCACATACAAATGGGGCAGCGGATAGATCTTGCAGGCTTTTGTCGATCGGGTGATCGGGGCGGTGCAGGCGAGCGTGTTCGTGCCATTGATATTCATCGCACACGAACCGCAAATTCCCTCCCGGCACGATCGGCGAAATGACAGTGTGGAGTCCATCTCGTTCTTAATCTTGATCAGCGCATCTAGCACCATGGTGCCGCATTGGTTCAGGTCTATTGTGTAGGTCTGCATTTTGGGGTCTGTGCCGGGCTTCCAGCGATAGACTTTAAAGTCCTTAAGGAGCGGCGTCGTTGGTTTCGCTGGCGCTGGCGGCGGTGGCGGCGGTGACTTTGGCGGTTTGGTTCCATCAGCCTTGGCCTGTGGTGCAGGACCACCAGCCGGCGGGTCAGAGGCAGGGGCAGGGTTAGGGGGTTCAGCGGCCGGCGGAGTTGTCACCTTGGCATCTTTACTGTAGTAGCATCCCCACACATCTAGACCAGGAGACTGCGCCTGCTTCAGCAGCCTCTCGTCGAGCAGCGTCGGGGCCAAAACGTATGACCTCGCCGGCAGTTGGCCGATGCGCATCGCGGACTGCAGCAGGCGCAGTCGCGATGCCCGCCGAAGCATGCTCCCGTTCTTAGCTATCTGTCTATCTGTGCTATATTTCAGATTAAAAAAATATATATCATTTAAAATTTTGATTCAATTTGTGGATTTTTTCCAGGATTCCCGGAGCTGTTGCGTTTGTAAGTTTACAAAAAACACTGAATAATTCTCATCGGGACTGATTTAGGCCGCTCGACCTGGATTACCTACAATTTCAGGGCCAACCTGATGGACTACAAAACCCTGCAAAACCATTAAAACTAGCAAGACTTGGCCAGTTCAGTGGCATTATAGATTTATTGACATCAAATCAGTTTGAACAGCAATTGAAAATGTTGGTTTGGTCAAACCACAATCAGTTAAAAAGTGGCATATCGTAACTTAAGGTGACCATCCTTGGATATACACAATTACGACTATCTAATGGCGCGATTATTGAATTCGAATGTCATAAATTGGGATGACCATCCTTGCTTTACCATCGTAAGCAAAAGGTGGATTTGATAGAAATAATTTTCAACAGAAAATATTCAAAATTTAGGTGACCATCCTTGCATAAATATAGATACAGCGAAATTGGTCGAAATAAATATGTATAATTAACTACGTTTCCTCATATCAGTGCGATTCTGCAGATTTTCTCTTATTTGCCTTGTTTAACATACTCGTAGATGTTATATAAGTATATTTAATATATCTATATCTATACCTCTCAGATCTACTTTCATTTCTTCCCTGTCTGCTTTTGATTTGTTTCTATTTTCCCCAGATTAGTGCAGATGGTATCAGCTCGGCTGCAATCGAACGGGATCGCGGGCATAGTGTTTGTAATTTTCGAATTAAACGCAATTAAGGGGAAACATGTTGTTCGAGGCGAAGTGCACAAACGAAGGGGCGTCAGCACATGCTAAAGATCTTGGAACTCGGATCTTGAATCTCAGAATGGGGATCAGACAGGCAGCGACGGGCGCAGTGAACGAAACCAACTGTGAAAATGGCCTCGAAATGGGGCCCGACGTGCTGACGAGCTGGGCCGATCTATAAATATGAACCGACAAATGCGTCGCAATTGTTCTGGAATGGTGGGCCCGTCGCTCTTAAAAATAAATCAAAAACAACAACATCACCAGCAGCAACATAAACAACAACAACAAATGCAGGGATCGGGATCTACGCGAAAAAAGAATGTTGTCACTTGCCGCAGCAAAACACGCCCCATTCCATTGGCCCATCCTCATCCTCATCTCCATCTCCATTCCCGTCTCCAATCCCCTTAATGTTGCACTCTTTTTTTGGAAACACTTCGTCGCCTGGTGGTGTCTGTCGCGTGTGCCGCGAGCGATGCAATCGATGACAGTTCAAAAGCGTCCACACGTCGGCGCGTCCAACAGGAAAGCCTTCGCTAAGCCCGACTGGATTAACTAAATCTGCTTTCCATGCCGGGAGAAGACATCAAAGCAGCCAGAGACAATTAAAAGGCAATTCCAGCAATGCGCCTGTTTGCACCTGCCGTCTGCACATCAGCAGCAGCAGCAGCAGCAGCAGCAGCAGCAAAGTTGTCAACGATGCTGATGATGATGGCAACACTGTGCAACACAGACAGCACAAAGCACCTTTCGATTACTTGTGTAAAGTGATACCCATCATCCTGCGTGGCTCTTGTACCGTTGTCATAACATTCAGCTTTTATTTGCAGACATATCGATAACCGTCGTCGATGTTTTCAGCATTTGCAATTGCCCACTCGTGTAGCACAGTGTTATTAAATATAAATACAACACATACAAATACTTGGGGCAAAATATGTTTGCTTGTTGTTGTTGCTGCCAAAGTGTTGAACACTGTTGACAATCTAGAGCAGGCACTCCCCATTCTCTCTCTCCCTCTCTCTCTCTTCCACTCGCGGGTTGAGTCATTTGAGCTGTTAAGCCGCAGCTGACGTCTGACAGGTGCCTTGACGCAGTCAGAGGCATTCGGTGTGTACATTTCGTCATAGTTAGAGAGACGCGTGCTGGAATTAGCTTGCCATGTTCCCGCGAGATGCCATCGCATCCCATCCTCGTCGTCCCATCATTCCATGCCAGGCCATTCTATCATTCTATCAACTTCCACACACACACACATACATACACTCACTCGAGGTGCCAGAGTTTTGAGCCGAACGAACCGGACTGTCCTCTTCCTGTTGATGTTCGGTTAATTTGATTACCACGTTGCGTATAAAAACCCAAGATTTATGGCTTTTAAATTTCATTCATGTCCATGCTGATTGCTGAATAAATACGCACACACACACACACACACAGATATGCATGTGTGTGCAGTACTTGTTGCAGATTTACAATTCTGTCATGTGGCAAGCGGATGCACAAATCAATTACAATGCATCCCTGGGAACTATTAACTGTTAACTCTTTCTGAAATCCAATTGCAAAGGTGCCATTAATTGTATTTATTATCATCAACAGTGGACGGCAGCATAGTCACGACTTCAATTTGCATAGATCCTCTCAAAGAGAGCAAAAGAAACCGCGAAGGTTACGTCTGGGTGAAATTCTTGTTGTTAGCTCAATTTTGCATATTCCGTAAGGTTTAGGGTTGCCGCTGGCGACCTCTCCGAAGTTACAATCTTGCGGGCCCTTATGCAAAACATCTTGGAGGCCCCTTTTTCTTTTCATTTCCCTTTAATACAATATGATAAGTTCATAAATCATTACACAATATGAAGAAACTTAATACTAACTACATTGACTCTTTATTCGATTTCATAGTGGCAAAATTATCAATGTTTTTTGAAAAATTTTTATTTTGGGCCCCTTGTTCTTGATTTATAATATTGTCAATCCATTCAATCACTGTTGCCCCGCGTCGGATTATTAACTATAATACGATCTAAAGACACCAAACCTGACATGAAGCCGTCTGTAAACAAAGGTATATGTTGGGGGGCCCCTGGCAGGTCGGATTCCTTGTGTAACTCCCCCCTCCCACCATTCCCAGCTATGCGCCTGCAGTAACTACAGTAACTAAACGATGCAAATATCAAGTTTAATTTATATTAACCTAATGGTTTCTATGGAAATATCATTTATTGTAAAGGTATCTCTTATATCTCTTACATTACATGTTAAATGCTTCATTCCAGCCAAATGTATGTATATTTATACCCTTCGACCATTGAAAATGGTCAAAAAAGGGTATACTAACTTTGTGCAAATGTATGTAACAGGCAGAAGGAGGCGTCGGAGAGGCGTCTTGCTCAGGATCACTAGCCGAGTCGATTGAGCCATGTCTGTCTGTCTGTCCGTCTGTCCGGCTGTCCGTCTGTCTGTGTGAACGCACAGATCTCAGCTATTATAAAAGCTAGTTACCAAATTTGGCAGGAAGACTCCTGTATACTATAAGCTGATCAAGTTTATTTCAAATGTTAGGTGCCACGCCCACCGCCCCCGCAAATCAATAATTTAATTTTTGAACTTAATTTGTAAGCGCTGTATACAAGATACAACTTTCAGACTTTAATATAAACTAAGCTCATTAAAATATCTACGTATTCTCAAAATTTCAATCCGATCGGACAATAAACACAGAAGTTATTTAAGAAAGTATGTGCATAAAACCAAGTGCTTGTGTCAGCTAACAAAGGAGGCGGGCGAGCGCAAAGCGCGAGCGCCATCTGTCGGCGGTAATTTAAAAGCATGCGCATTTGGATATATGTATGAATTTAACAAATTAAACTACACCGGAACATAGGTCGAAGGGTATCCCACTGTCGCGTGCAGCGCGACTGTGGCTTTTTTCTATTTTTTTTTTATTGATCCAAGTAGCCCATGACTTTGACCCTACGTAAGAAACCGAATGTCGAAACATTCTTCAGTTCACATGTAGTCGTTTGTACAGTCACAAGTAAAATTTCTGTAATATTTTTATTTTTTTAAAAAAATTTTTCTCGCGATATAAAAAACCTATATTATATATAATGGCACGCAACCCCCGTTTAATCAAAACCCATCAAGTCTATCCCAAGGTTAATGATGATAATAATAAGGATGCTACTACGTCAAAGCCGAATGAAGATGAGAAGTATTTGGTCCTTTACAGCCTCGAAGATGAAAAACGCACTACGTATAAAATGAAGGACACTCAAGAAAGCACTCAAAAAGATTTGGAATCTACAAACCGAGAAGCTAAGAAATAATACTGTCCTTCGTCCTATAAATGATGAGGCATTCTCAACTGGCAATCAAAATCGGATTAATATCTATTTAATCTTGTTTTTAAAATTTGAAGTCTGGAACTTGGAAATTAATATGATATTGAATTTTAATACATGAATTACTAAATCTTTTTTCAAAAGCCAACGAGTCTATTCCAATACCTCGGTTAATGATGATAATAATAAGGATGCTACTACGTCAAAGCCGAATGAAGATGAGAAGTATTTGGTCATTTACTGCCACGAAGATGAAGAACGCACTACGTATCAAATGAAGGACACTCAAGAAAGCACTCAAAAAAGATTTGGAATCTACAAACCGGGAAGCTAAGAAATAATACTGTCCTTCGTCCTATATATGATGAGGCATTCTCAACTGGCAATCGAAATCGGATTAATATCTATTTAATCTTGTTTTTAAAATTTGAATTCTGGAACTTGGAAATATAATGATATTGAATTCTAATACATGATTACTAAATCTTTTTATACCCTTCGACCATTTTTGAAAATGGTCAAAAAAGGGTATACTAACTTTGTGCAAATGTATGTAACAGGCAGAAGGAGGCGTCGGAGACCCCATAAAATATATATATTCTTGCTCAGGATCACTAGCCGAGTCGATTGAGCCATGTCTGTCTGTCTGTCCGTCTGTCCGGCTGTCCGTCTGTCTGTGTGAACGCACAGATCTCAGCTATTATAAAAGCTAGAGTTACCAAATTTGGCAGGAAGACTCCTGTATACTATAAGCTGATCAAGTTTATTTCAAATGTTAGGTGCCACGCCCACCGCCCCCGCAAATCAATAATTTAATTTTTGAACTTAATTTGTAAGCGCTGTATACATGATACAACTTTCAGACTTTAACATAAACTAAGCTCATTAAAATATCTACGTATTCTCAAAATTTCAATCCGATCGGACAATAAACACAGAAGTTATTTAAGAAAGTATGTGCATAAAACCAAGTGCTTGTGTCAGCTAACAAAGGAGGCGGGCGAGCGCAAAGCGCGAGCGCCATCTGTCGGCGGTAATTTAAAAGCATGCGCATTTGGATATATGTATGAATTTAACAAATTAAACTACACCGGAACATAGGTCGAAGGGTATCCCACTGTCGCGTGCAGCGCGACTGTGGCTTTTTTCTATTTTTTTTATTGATCCAAGTAGCCCATGACTTTGACCCTACGTAAGAAACCGAATGTCGAAACATTCTTCAGTTCACATGTAGTCGTTTGTACAGTCACAAGTAAAATTTCTGTAATATTTTTATTTTTTTAAAAAAGTTTTTCTCGCGATATAAAAAACCTATATTATATATAATGGCACGCAACCCCCGTTTAATCAAAACCCATCAAGTCTATCCCAAGGTTAATGATGATAATAATAAGGATGCTACTACGTCAAAGCCGAATGAAGATGAGAAGTATTTGGTCCTTTACAGCCTCGAAGATGAAAAACGCACTACGTATAAAATGAAGGACACTCAAGAAAGCACTCAAAAAGATTTGGAATCTACAAACCGAGAAGCTAAGAAATAATACTGTCCTTCGTCCTATAAATGATGAGGCATTCTCAACTGGCAATCAAAATCGGATTAATATCTATTTAATCTTGTTTTTAAAATTTGAAGTCTGGAACTTGGAAATTAATATGATATTGAATTTTAATACATGAATTACTAAATCTTTTTCAAAAGCCAACGAGTCTATTCCAATACCTCGGTTAATGATGATAATAATAAGGATGCTACTACGTCAAAGCCGAATGAAGATGAGAAGTATTTGGTCATTTACTGCCACGAAGATGAAGAACGCACTACGTATCAAATGAAGGACACTCAAGAAAGCACTCAAAAAGATTTGGAATCTACAAACCGGGAAGCTAAGAAATAATACTGTCCTTCGTCCTATATATGATGAGGCATTCTCAACTGGCAATCGAAATCGGATTAATATCTATTTAATCTTGTTTTTAAAATTTGAATTCTGGAACTTGGAAATATAATGATATTGAATTCTAATACATGATTACTAAATCTTTTTATACCCTTCGACCATTTTTGAAAATGGTCATAAAAGGGTATACTAACTTTGTGCAAATGTATGTAACAGGCAGAAGGAGGCGTCGGAGACCCCATAAAGTATATATATTCTTGCTCAGGATCACTAGCCGAGTCGATTGAGCCATATCTGTCTGTCTGTCCGTCTGTCCGGCTGTCCGTCTGTCTGTGTGAACGCACAGATCTCAGCTATTATAAAAGCTAGAGTTACCAAATTTAGCAGGAAGACTCCTGTATACTATAAGCTGATCAAGTTTATTTCAAATGTTAGGTGCCACGCCCACCGCCCCCGCAAATCAATAATTTAATTTTTGAACTTAATTTGTAAGCGCTGTATACAAGATACAACTTTCAGACTTTAACATAAACTAAGCTCATTAAATCTACGTATTCTCAAAATTTCAATCCGATCGGACAATAAACACAGAAGTTATTTAAGAAAGTATGTGCATAAAACCAAGTGCTTGTGTCAGCTAACAAAGGAGGCGGGCGAGCGCAAAGCGCGAGCGCCATCTGTCGGCGGTAATTTAAAAGCATGCGCATTTGGATATATGTATGAATTTAACAAATTAAACTACACCGGAACATAGGTCGAAGGGTATCCCACTGTCGCGTGCAGCGCGACTGTGGCTTTTTTCTATTTTTTTTTATTGATCCAAGTAGCCCATGACTTTGACCCTACGTAAGAAACCGAATGTCGAAACATTCTTCAGTTCACATGTAGTCGTTTGTACAGTCACAAGTAAAATTTCTGTAATATTTTTATTTTTTTAAAAAAGTTTTTCTCGCGATATAAAAAACCTATATTATATATAATGGCACGCAACCCCCGTTTAATCAAAACCCATCAAGTCTATCCCAAGGTTAATGATGATAATAATAAGGATGCTACTACGTCAAAGCCGAATGAAGATGAGAAGTATTTGGTCCTTTACAGCCTCGAAGATGAAAAACGCACTACGTATAAAATGAAGGACACTCAAGAAAGCACTCAAAAAGATTTGGAATCTACAAACCGAGAAGCTAAGAAATAATACTGTCCTTCGTCCTATAAATGATGAGGCATTCTCAACTGGCAATCAAAATCGGATTAATATCTATTTAATCTTGTTTTTAAAATTTGAAGTCTGGAACTTGGAAATTAATATGATATTGAATTTTAATACATGAATTACTAAATCTTTTTTCAAAAGCCAACGAGTCTATTCCAATACCTCGGTTAATGATGATAATAATAAGGATGCTACTACGTCAAAGCCGAATGAAGATGAGAAGTATTTGGTCATTTACTGCCACGAAGATGAAGAACGCACTACGTATCAAATGAAGGACACTCAAGAAAGCACTCAAAAAAGATTTGGAATCTACAAACCGGGAAGCTAAGAAATAATACTGTCCTTCGTCCTATATATGATGAGGCATTCTCAACTGGCAATCGAAATCGGATTAATATCTATTTAATCTTGTTTTTAAAATTTGAATTCTGGAACTTGGAAATATAATGATATTGAATTCTAATACATGATTACTAAATCTTTTTATACCCTTCGACCATTTTTGAAAATGGTCAAAAAAGGGTATACTAACTTTGTGCAAATGTATGTAACAGGCAGAAGGAGGCGTCGGAGACCCCATAAAGTATATATATTCTTGCTCAGGATCACTAGCCGAGTCGATTGAGCCATGTCTGTCTGTCTGTCCGTCTGTCCGGCTGTCCGTCTGTCTGTGTGAACGCACAGATCTCAGCTATTATAAAAGCTAGAGTTACCAAATTTGGCAGGAAGACTCCTGTATACTATAAGCTGATCAAGTTTATTTCAAATGTTAGGTGCCACGCCCACCGCCCCCGCAAATCAATAATTTAATTTTTGAACTTAATTTGTAAGCGCTGTATACAAGATACAACTTTCAGACTTTAACATAAACTAAGCTCATTAAATCTACGTATTCTCAAAATTTCAATCCGATCGGACAATAAACACAGAAGTTATTTAAGAAAGTATGTGCATAAAACCAAGTGCTTGTGTCAGCTAACAAAGGAGGCGGGCGAGCGCAAAGCGCGAGCGCCATCTGTCGGCGGTAATTTAAAAGCATGCGCATTTGGATATATGTATGAATTTAACAAATTAAACTACACCGGAACATAGGTCGAAGGGTATCCCACTGTCGCGTGCAGCGCGACTGTGGCTTTTTTTTCTTTTTTTTTATTGATCCAAGTAGCCCATGACTTTGACCCTACGTAAGAAACCGAATGTCGAAACATTCTTCAGTTCACATGTAGTCGTTTGTACAGTCACAAGTAAAATTTCTGTAATATTTTTATTTTTTAAAAAGTTTTTCTCGCGATATAAAAAACCTATATTATATATAATGGCACGCAACCCCCGTTTAATCAAAACCCATCAAGTCTATCCCAAGGTTAATGATGATAATAATAAGGATGCTACTACGTCAAAGCCGAATGAAGATGAGAAGTATTTGGTCCTTTACAGCCTCGAAGATGAAAAACGCACTACGTATAAAATGAAGGACACTCAAGAAAGCACTCAAAAAGATTTGGAATCTACAAACCGAGAAGCTAAGAAATAATACTGTCCTTCGTCCTATAAATGATGAGGCATTCTCAACTGGCAATCAAAATCGGATTAATATCTATTTAATCTTGTTTTTAAAATTTGAAGTCTGGAACTTGGAAATTAATATGATATTGAATTTTAATACATGAATTACTAAATCTTTTTTCAAAAGCCAACGAGTCTATTCCAATACCTCGGTTAATGATGATAATAATAAGGATGCTACTACGTCAAAGCCGAATGAAGATGAGAAGTATTTGGTCATTTACTGCCACGAAGATGAAGAACGCACTACGTATCAAATGAAGGACACTCAAGAAAGCACTCAAAAAAGATTTGGAATCTACAAACCGGGAAGCTAAGAAATAATACTGTCCTTCGTCCTATATATGATGAGGCATTCTCAACTGGCAATCGAAATCGGATTAATATCTATTTAATCTTGTTTTTAAAATTTGAATTCTGGAACTTGGAAATATAATGATATTGAATTCTAATACATGATTACTAAATCTTTTTATACCCTTCGACCATTTTTTGAAAATGGTCATAAAAGGGTATACTAACTTTGTGCAAATGTATGTAACAGGCAGAAGGAGGCGTCGGAGACCCCATAAAGTATATATATTCTTGCTCAGGATCACTAGCCGAGTCGATTGAGCCATGTCTGTCTGTCTGTCCGTCTGTCCGGCTGTCCGTCTGTCTGTGTGAACGCACAGATCTCAGCTATTATAAAAGCTAGAGTTACCAAATTTGGCAGGAAGACTCCTGTATACTATAAGCTGATCAAGTTTATTTCAAATGTTAGGTGCCACGCCCACCGCCCCCGCAAATCAATAATTTAATTTTTGAACTTAATTTGTAAGCGCTGTATACAAGATACAACTTTCAGACTTTAACATAAACTAAGCTCATTAAAATATCTACGTATTCTCAAAATTTCAATCCGATCGGACAATAAACACAGAAGTTATTTAAGAAAGTATGTGCATAAAACCAAGTGCTTGTGTCAGCTAACAAAGGAGGCGGGCGAGCGCAAAGCGCGAGCGCCATTTGTCGGCGGTAATTTAAAAGCATGCGCATTTGGATATATGTATGAATTTAACAAATTAAACTACACCGGAACATAGGTCGAAGGGTATCCCACTATCGCGTGCAGCGCGACTGTGGCTTTTTTCTATTTTTTTTTATTGATCCAAGTAGCCCATGACTTTGACCCTACGTAAGAAACCGAATGTCGAAACATTCTTCAGTTCACATGTAGTCGTTTGTACAGTCACAAGTAAAATTTCTGTAATATTTTTATTTTTTTAAAAAAGTTTTTCTCGCGATATAAAAAACCTATATTATATATAATGGCACGCAACCCCCGTTTAATCAAAACCCATCAAGTCTATCCCAAGGTTAATGATAATAATAAGGATGCTACTACGTCAAAGCCGAATGAAGATGAGAAGTATTTGGTCCTTTACAGCCTCGAAGATGAAAAACGCACTACGTATAAAATGAAGGACACTCAAGAAAGCACTCAAAAAGATTTGGAATCTACAAACCGAGAAGCTAAGAAATAATACTGTCCTTCGTCCTATAAATGATGAGGCATTCTCAACTGGCAATCAAAATCGGATTAATATCTATTTAATCTTGTTTTTAAAATGTGAAGTCTGGAACTTGGAAATTAATATGATATTGAATTTTAATACATGAATTACTAAATCTTTTTTCAAAAGCCAACGAGTCTATTCCAATACCTCGGTTAATGATGATAATAATAAGGATGCTACTACGTCAAAGCCGAATGAAGATGAGAAGTATTTGGTCATTTACTGCCACGAAGATGAAGAACGCACTACGTATCAAATGAAGGACACTCAAGAAAGCACTCAAAAAAGATTTGGAATCTACAAACCGGGAAGCTAAGAAATAATACTGTCCTTCGTCCTATATATGATGAGGCATTCTCAACTGGCAATCGAAATCGGATTAATATCTATTTAATCTTGTTTTTAAAATTTGAATTCTGGAACTTGGAAATATAATGATATTGAATTCTAATACATGATTACTAAATCTTTTTATACCCTTCGACCATTTTTGAAAATGGGCAAAAAAGGGTATACTAACTTTGTGCAAATGTATGTAACAGGCAGAAGGAGGCGTCGGAGACCCCATAAAGTATATATATTCTTGCTCAGGATCACTAGCCGAGTCGATTGAGCCATGTCTGTCTGTCTGTCTGTCTGTCTGTCTGTCCGTCTGTCCGTCTGTCCGGCTGTCCGTCTGTCTGTGTGAACGCACAGATCTCAGCTATTATAAAAGCTAGAGTTACCAAATTTGGCAGGAAGACTCCTGTATACTATAAGCTGATCAAGTTTATTTCAAATGTTAGGTGCCACGCCCACCGCCCCCGCAAATCAATAATTTAATTTTTGAACTTAATTTGTAAGCGCTGTATACAAGATACAACTTTCAGACTTTAACATAAACTAAGCTCATTAAAATATCTACGTATTCTCAAAATTTCAATCCGATCGGACAATAAACACAGAAGTTATTTAAGAAAGTATGTGCATAAAACCAAGTGCTTGTGTCAGCTAACAAAGGAGGCGGGCGAGCGCAAAGCGCGAGCGCCATTTGTCGGCGGTAATTTAAAAGCATGCGCATTTGGATATATGTATGAATTTAACAAATTAAACTACACCGGAACATAGGTCGAAGGGTATCCCACTGTCGCGTGCAGCGCGACTGTGGCTTTTTTCTATTTTTTTTTATTGATCCAAGTAGCCCATGACTTTGACCCTACGTAAGAAACCGAATGTCGAAACATTCTTCAGTTCACATGTAGTCGTTTGTACAGTCACAAGTAAAATTTCTGTAATATTTTTATTTTTTTAAAAAAGTTTTTCTCGCGATATAAAAAACCTATATTATATATAATGGCACGCAACCCCCGTTTAATCAAAACCCATCAAGTCTATCCCAAGGTTAATGATAATAATAAGGATGCTACTACGTCAAAGCCGAATGAAGATGAGAAGTATTTGGTCATTTACTGCCACGAAGATGAAGAACGCACTACGTATCAAATGAAGGACACTCAAGAAAGCACTCAAAAAAGATTTGGAATCTACAAACCGGGAAGCTAAGAAATAATACTGTCCTTCGTCCTATATATGATGAGGCATTCTCAACTGGCAATCGAAATCGGATTAATATCTATTTAATCTTGTTTTTAAAATTTGAATTCTGGAACTTGGAAATATAATGATATTGAATTCTAATACATGATTACTAAATCTTTTTATACCCTTCGACCATTTTTGAAAATGGTCAAAAAAGGGTATACTAACTTTGTGCAAATGTATGTAACAGGCAGAAGGAGGCGTCGGAGACCCCATAAAGTATATATATTCTTGCTCAGGATCACTAGCCGAGTCGATTGAGCCATGTCTGTCTGTCTGTCTGTCCGTCTGTCCGTCTGTCCGGCTGTCCGGCTGTCCGTCTGTCTGTGTGAACGCACAGATCTCAGCTATTATAAAAGCTAGAGTTACCAAATTTGGCAGGAAGACTCCTGTATACTATAAGCTGATCAAGTTTATTTCAAATGTTAGGTGCCACGCCCACCGCCCCCGCAAATCAATAATTTAATTTTTGAACTTAACTTGTAAGCGCTGTATACAAGATACAACTTTCAGACTTTAACATAAACTAAGCTCATTAAAATATCTACGTATTCTCAAAATTTCAATCCGATCGGACAATAAACACAGAAGTTATTTTAGAAAGTATGTGCATAAAACCAAGTGCTTGTATCAGCTAACAAGGGAGGCGGGCGAGCGCCATCTATCGGCAATAATTTAAAAGCATGCGCATTTGTATATGTGTAAGAATTTAACAAATTAAACTACACCGGAACATAGGTCGAAGGGTATCCCACTGTCGCGTGCAGCGCGACTGTGTTTTTTTCTATTTTTTTATTTTATTTATTGACATGTTTTATTTTAAATGTATATTATAATGCCGCCAAAATACCTCGATGCCTTGATCTTTTTTCAGTTTTAAATTGAACAACCATCAAAATTTCTAACCCGAAGTATTTTTATATATTGCACACATAAAAAGCCAAATTGTGAATTTAAAAATAACGCACTTTCACGTAGGGCAATATTATAGTATCGATAATTACCTCTTATTTGATTATGAAGTAATAATAATATACAAATTGTTATAAAATAGTCGACTTTTCAATAATAACCATTACTCGATAATATTATAAAACATATTTGTTTTAAAAAGTATCAATATGTTTATATTCATATATTCGGCAGCCCTTTAGCTCTGTCGCTTGTCGATATATCGATTATTATTCAGCTGTGTTTACGTTTTTTGCGAATGAAATAAACAAAAAGAATGCGAACAAAATGCAAAATGAAATATCGATATGCTCAGCGATGTGTTCTGCAGCCCTTTTCGTGCTGCAGCTTGTCGATATATCGATTATTCTTCAGCTGTGTTTACGATGATTACGTATAAAATAAACAAAAATAGTGCGCACAAAATGCACAATTTAAAAACATAATAGCGAATTCCACAAAAATTACAAGAATTTCTTATATTATGCGATTGCAATGTAACTATAAATGCTTTGTTTATTTATTTGCATTACTTGCTGTTAGTATTGGAATCGTTTATTATGGACAAGTGGAAAAGCGCAGTAAGTAACAAAAATACAAAATAAATTCCTTTTTAATATGAAAAATGGCTAATCCTAGGCAAACAGCAGTTGGCGAGAACACCTCCAGATGCCGTGGAGCCGCTGCCCCCCTCGAGTTCTGTGTTGCATCGATTCAAACATGCGGCGATTTGCTCCGACAGCGAGGAATGCAGTCGTATTGCCAAGTAAAGTTATTGTATTTTATGCACATATCTAGATTGCTTGACAAAGCTGTATATTACAGAGATACCCTGTCACTTGGCGGCAGCGTGGTGGATGCTGCACTGGCTGCCCTGCTCTGCAACGGTCTGATCGGCATGCAGAGCATGGGCCTGGGTGGTGGCATGATAATGAACATATATGTGCACAAGGAGCGCAAGGCATATAGCATACTCAGTCGTGAACTGGCACCGCAGTCCCTGGGTGCCCACAACTATAGCATGTTCGAGGACGAGCAGCAGCTGAAGCAGTCTGCCTGGTCCATAGCTGTGCCCACCGAGCTGCGGGGCTATGCGGTGGCCCACCAGCGATTCGGCAAACTACCCTGGCAGATGTTGGTCAAGCCAACTGTAGCATTGTGTCACACGGGATATGCGCTATACAAGCATCAGTACGATGCACTCGTGCTGAACGAGAACATGATCAAGACGGATGCACTACTGCGTCAAATGTTCATGGATCCCACTACGGGGCAATTCCGGCGTATGGGCAGTCACATTCAGCCGCCAAAGCAACTGTGTGCGACCTACGAACGCCTCGCCGAACAGGGGCCGCAGAGCTTCTACGAGGGATCGTCGCTGAGCAAGTTATATGCCGACTTACACGACATGGGAAGCCCTATAAGCAAGGCTGATTTAATCGCTTCGAATGCAAAGCTAACAGAGTCAGTTGTACTGCCGCTGGATGAGTACGATCTGCATGTGGCACCTCCCCCGGGCAGTGGTCATGTGCTTGGACTCATCATGAATATATTGCGGGAGTATCGTGCTGACCTTGCAGCAGCACAACAGCTGGACGCCTTGCAGATTCATCGCATTGTTGAGGCGTTTAAATTTGGCTTTGTGCAGCGCTGGCAGCTAGATGAGGCAGGCGAAGAGCAGGTAAGGTATAAAAACTATCTCTCTCTTTTTCTCTCTCCTGCTCAAACTCTCTGTCCGTCTTTCTCTCTTTCTCACACACACACACATGACACATCTTGCTGTCCTTGTTGCTTTCATTTGGAGGAGATGGCAATGATATGTTTTCCTTTGATTTCCAATTAGTTTCTGGCGAATCTGACCAGCTCCGCTTTCGCAGCTCGACTGGCCAGGATTATTGATGATGAAGAGACCTTCAGCGATGCGAAGCACTATGGAGCACATGACGGCATTGAGTCCCACATGGAGCACGGCACTGCGCATATCTCGCTACTGCACGAGAACGATGCTGTTTCTGTGACCAGCACTATTAATTTCTAGTAAGCAATGCTGCATGAAATGCTCTCCAGGATGAGCTCATACTCTTTCTCTCTCTCAGCTTCGGCAGCGGGCGCATAGGCAAAAGAACCGGAGTGTTGTTCAACAACGCCATGTCCGACTACTCCGTGAAGCATCTGCACAACTATTTCGATCTGCCGCATGTGGAGGGCAGGAATGTGATTGGCAGCACCGCGAGTCCCATGTCCTCGATGTGTCCAGTGATTGTCACCGAACGTGCGACGGGGCAAGTGCGTCTGGTTGTGGGCGCAGCAGGAGGCACAAAGATCATATCTTCGCTGGTGCCACTGCTCGTGCGCATGCTGTGGCAACAGGGAGGTAACATGGACATCAAGAAGGCCATCGATGCGCCGCGATTCCATCATCAGATGCTACCCAATGTGCTGCTATACGAGTACGGAATGCTGCACGAACATGTCAAGCAGTTGCGCGCCAAAGGCCATCGCTGCGAACGCTATCGGAATCGCGGCTCCGTGGTCTGTGGTGTGGCACGTAGTAATCAGGACATCTGGGTCAATTCGGACTATAGGAAAATTGGTGGCGTGGCGGGATTATAGGAGAGATTGTAATGAAATTGATCGATTGTTAATGAAATCAATTAATTTATTTAAATGTAATAATTGAATTTTAGCTATGCTCTTTTTAGATCTTGAACTATGTGTGTGTGTGTGTGTGGTGTGTTGATGTGTTGGTGTGTATGTATGTGTGCCTAATGTGAATGCTATCAGTACGTTTGTTGTGCATTATCGGAGGAGGCATCCCAACAGCTCCGTAGGAATTCGTAGTAAGCTCTATGCGTATATCGTATATGTAGGTGTCTGTCTATAAGGTATGATGTATAGGCAATAGTAGTTGTAGTTGCAGTTCTAGCTATAGTTTGTGCGCTTTGTGTGAGTGAGAGTCAAGAGAAGGAACCGTTGTCAGTGTGAGTATTATTCGTATTCGTATTCGATTCGTAATCGTATTCGTATTTCTGCCATAGAGCTACAACTAATTGAGCATGAACATTGTACGGCTACGTGTTGTATATAATATTATAGTTATAGTTATCCGGTATGCCTAGGTATACTATATGTATATAGGGGTGTATATATATCAACTATGTATAAGTACAATGGTATGTATAAAAAATGCAATCAACAATATCAGTCTGTTGCACCTTGCATCTGCAACAACAACATGTCTCTCTCTTTCTAGCTCGCTTGAGCACTCCATCTGCCGTCTCTGTTTTTGTCTCGGGCTTAGGGCCAGGCAAAATTGATGCCAGTTAATTGATAAAACTTATTGTTAAAAGGCCTATAGAACTCTCTAAGGCGTTCGATCGCATTGACTTCGATATGCGGATGATTTCGTCCCTTCGTCTTGCCCAGACAGTGGGGTGTGGAGCGTGCCTCCGATTTGAAGAGACATGGAAATCCCTTGGTGGCATTAAAATAGAAATGCTTCTCGGTCACAACACGCTTGAGTCCAAGGAAATCCTGTACTCGCCCGATCTCGTAGGCGGGATCCATAATCAATCGTTCGCCACTGATGAACAGCAGCTGCGACAGCGGAAAGTAGATTAACCAACGTTCCAGATACCGTGCATAGACGCCAATCTTGACGGGCCCCCAATTGGTGTCCACCAGTGAGTAGCTGCCGTTGACGAAGGCCAGGTGCTCGAAGCGCTTCATGTCCGCCTTCTTGCTGGCCGCCTGCGTATAGTCCGATATGGCCCGTGTCACCGGATCCCGCACCACAATCAGTAGTCTAAAGCGGGGAGTAAAGAGAAGGAATATCGATAAGAGAAAGGAAAGATTTAACAAACGATTTGGAAAGGGTTACGCTTGCTATATCTATAAAGAACTGCATCTCTTTACAAAAGACTTATGCGTAGGAGATCTAACTATAAAGCTTTTGTAAAAATTAACAAATTGAATATCGAACGGTCATCAAATATTTTTTTGAAGGGCAATAGTTCTAGTCAAACAAAAACGGAAACACTGTTTATGGATACTCTTCCCCATCATTTATAGCTATAAATATCTGGGCTGCCGATGGATATACGAGCTTAAAAGACGAAAACTATGATGCCATTCAAAAACATCGACATCGAAAATGCACAAAAGAGTTCTTAACAACCCACAAATGAGAGTTAGAGACACAGCTGAGATCACAAGATGACTAAAGAATGCGTTTCCGTAATTTAAATAATGAATGGGAAATGAGAAATATTTCTTAAATATAGAACTAGAACTGAAACTAGGCTAAATCTAATCTGCGTGAAATCATAACATATATTGAGACCACATTTGGTAGCCCCAGCTATTATAGTCTCTGAGATATAGGTTTTCATACGGAAGGACGGACAAACAGACAGTCGGACAGATAGACAGACGGGCATGGATATATCGACTCGTCTGTATTACAGTCAGATTCAAAGTATTTCAGTTCATCCTTGTATTTATACCAGGCTTCTGCAGAGGCTCATCGCAACTACTAGTGCACCGCATTTTGATTCGACTCATATTCACAATAAATAGTGAAATGATAACATCAAGAAATGATTCGCTGTCTTTAAACTCGTTTCATTTGCTGAAAATGATCGTACAGTGAGTCGAGAACTCTCCACACGAACACGAAATACCCATGCAGGTGCAGGGATCACTTCCCTGCCACTTCCCTGCCCTGCCCCGCACTCACTTGGTAGCCGCATTCATGTGATAGACACGCTGCGGCACCTCCTTGGTCACAAAGTAGCTAGGCGTCTTCTCCATGGTGATCTGTCCCTCGATGGTGTAGGGCATGTGGTGGCGATACCAGCGCAGTCCGCGCTGAAAGTGCCGATCAAAGAAATGCACCTCAGAGCCGGCGGCGCGTACATCCGGATGCAGGCGAATAAACTCGAGGAGGGCGCGCGTGCCGCTCTTCTTTACGCCAATGATGAGGGTGTCGGGCAGATGGCGCGAGGGACGCAGTCCCTGCTGGCGCAGCAGCTGGTACTTGGGTGCGCCATCGATGCTGGGAATAGCCTGACCCAGGCCGGAGCTGACCGTGCTATTGGGCACAGAGCTGGAGTTGGAACTGGTCGCACTTTCTGTTGGGGCTGTTGCGTTTTGCTGTTGCTGCTGCTGCAGTGTTAGCAGATTGCGTAAGTTGCTCTGCAAGTGCCATAAAAGGGGCGGATGAGGAGGAGGAGGAGGGAAGAGTGATTCCAGCTGATAGAAAGCTAAGGTTACTCACCTGCTGCAGGGTGCGCGTGAGGCTGGCAAAGAGGCATGCGTTGAAGCTGTAGGAGAAGTAGACGAGGGTCACACAGACAACCAGGGCGATGACCAGGCTGCGGCTGCTCAGATTCAGATTGTGGCACCAGATGCTCACGTACATTGCGCCGGCAACACACACTGCCACATACACGCACACACGCACACACCTAATAAAGGTCCAAGTAAGTCCGTTTCATGCTGCAGCCAGGAGGATTGGGCGATGGCAGCGAGAGGGAGAGAGCGAGAGATGCCTGCGCCTGTGTGTCTACCACATGCTGCACTGCCTCCTGGTAATCCTCGCCAGCCAAAAACAGAGTTGCAGCGCAGCTTTTGGCAGGCGGGCACAAGCAGAAGGGAAACAAATGTCGCTCTGTCGCGCTTGTCGCTTGTCTCCGCGGCTCGTCTCACTTGGCACTGTGTCGTCTAGCAAACGTTGGGGGCGCTCTGAGGTCACAAGCGCAAACGCGCGTTTCCTCTCTCGCTCCCTCCAACCCTCGCTCTGCTGTCGACAGTATTTCCCTCCCTCTCTCTCTCTCTCTCGCTGGAAACTCTCTTGGCGTAGGCCTTACGCAACGCATGCTACGGCTGCCCCGAAAGGTAGGCAATTCTTCTGTGTGGCCCACTCTGCGCATGACGTCACAAATGAACGTCACAATAGCTTTATGCAGACTTCCTAATCAATCAATATGTCCATATATCAATATGTCAACACCACAATATGTTAATACATCAATATATTAATATATCAGTATATCAATATGTCAATGTGTGAATATACATATCAATAAATTAATAAGTCAATATATCAATATATTAATAGATCAATATATCAAAATATCAATTTATATCAATATATGTATATCAATATATCAGTATATCAATATATCTATACTTGTATATTATTATATTATTATTCGATTCCATTTTCAATTCGATTTTCAATTCTGAAAAGGAACATTTCCTAGGAACAAGTATATCAGAAATATTGGTTTACATTGCCATATTTTGATTAGGCACATTTTCAACATATAAAGAACCATTAAAATATTATTGATAGAGCATGAGAAACTTATAGATATATTTAATTTTAAGCTTTCTTTTAATCTAAAACCTATTGTCCTTTTTTTGTCTTGTTTTCTTCTTTTCTGTCCGTTCTTTTTTGTTTTTTTTTTTTTGCATCTTAATCTTTCTTTTTTCCGAGGAGTAGCTAGCCCTAACTATTCTCTGAATTTGAATTCTATCAAACCACAAAAACTACAGTCATTCAAGTTCATGTTTCCCATAGTTCTATTATTCAATTGAAATTCCATGTTAGGTGTCCTTAAGTCCCCCATTGATAGGAGAGCCTTCCAAGGCCAGAGCAACCTTGCGGCATATCATCATGCGCCTGGCAGACAACCCTTGGAACCGACACTGGTGTAAAGTAAACAAAGTGAAACCCCTTTCAAGACCCTCTCCCGCTTAAAGCAAAGGAAGAATGGGGCAAAGAGAAGAGGAAGACAAAAACGTTTCGTTCTACTTAAGCAGAGCGCACTTTAGGCGCTGCCTCTAGGGAGCTTTTAACAGCTCACGGCGGCGGCGGCGGCCTGCTAGTACAATATTATCAGAGACGACATAATGAGATTAGGCTCCATTATCGGCCACAGAAGCTTTCTCAAGGGGATCTGTGGGGAGGCGAGAAAGAACAGATCTCACACAGACACATCAATGTTCATGAATTTGAATTTAAATTTGAATTTCTGGCAGGCTGAGCGCCTTATCTGGTTAGCTGGTTATCGGCTGGCCATCCGTTTATCCACATAAATATACGTTATAAGTATATATGGCTATCTATATATGTGTGGGCAAGCTATATAGCGGCCTGTGGCCACACTTGATTGCCCCGGATTAGTCATCATGCAGGTGCCCTATCTAATCAGTTGCGACAGACGCGAACGTGGTGTGCTGTGCGCAGTCTTCGCTGGCTTTGTTGGCCCGTCGGACACGCCAACAAAAAGGTCTTTTGCCCGAGTCTCCTCGCTATTGCTAAACTCGTATATAGTTTTAATCTTAATCACAAGCGGTAAACATGCATTAGGCCAGAAACAGAAACAGAAAACGAAACAGAAACAGAAACACACAAAATGTCGAATTTTTGGAGTAAATGCGTGCTCAAGTTTTTCAAATACGCGCCCAGCTATGTGGGTAAGTGTGATAACGATTATATAAATCCATATACCCGACTAATCCGACAATTCGTTCCGATGGGTTCCGATGTGCAGCCTGCCTTTGTTTTCTGCCCGGCGGCCTTGTCTTTGGATACACAATGTGCGCCTTCATCGCGGAGCGCAATTTGAACCTCATCGACTATGGACCCCTCATTCTGGGCGCCTGTCTGGCTCTGGTCAGTGCCCTCAGTTTTTTGCTGATCAAGTATCTCAAGAAGTGCATCATCTACTCGCAGCCGCTGCTGCTGCTCTTCGCAGGCGCCTTCAATTTGCTCGCCAGCTGCTTCTACTTTGCCGACGGCTTTGGTGAGTGAGAGAGAAGGAACAACTTTTCCAGAATAGCACGTTTTCGACCGATAACTTGTGGAATATCTCTTTCTTATCATCTACCAAATCTGTTTTGGATCGACCCCATTTCTTATACCAGTTATTAGTCTTCCGAGTTCGCAAAGTTTCCTAATGTGGTCTGGTTTTGTATTTCATTTCTATATAAAATTACCAAAGTGTTTTCAAAATTTAAATATATAGATCCCTCTGGTTTACGAGAAGAATGACGTTATCTTTACAAAATTCAGCAGCATGATGCATTAAGAAATTTACAGAGATCTACTAAATATGTTTCAAATCCATGGGCGCTAGTAAAGTTACCATTCATATATAATACTATATTTCGATTCTAGGCTGAGTTATGAAGTCAGTTCAGTCTTTCCATCGTATCATCCCTTTCTTTCTCTTTCTCTTTCACTCGCAATTAATTATGATTGTGTTTTTCTCCTGGCACAGATCACGTGGGCGCCTACCTGTCGTATGTTGCGCACAGCCTGACCTTTGTGGCCGGCTATAGTTTCCTTCACACGATCAGTTCGAAGCGCAGTCGATCCCTGATGATATCCGGCTGTTGTAGCTGCTACCTGCTGGGCATTGCGGCCGCTGTGAGTCTGATTGGAGGATCGTATGTGAAGAATCTGAATGAATATGCGGGTCAGACGCCCACAACGGAGCAGCTCATCGATGGCATCTATGTGAACTTTGCAGCAACATATCTTTGCATATCAGTTGTGGTGCTGGTCATACTGATTGGCCTGAAGGTGCTGAGCGTGCTGGGAACGGTTGACCTGGTGAACAGTCTGGACAACGATTTGCGCATTGCCAATGCCAATGGCAGCATCTTTGAGCCACGTGAGGAGGTGATCAAGCGTCTGGAGTTCTTCTATGTGACCAAGAATCAACAGTGGCATGTCATGTTGCTGCTGCTCTTCACCGAGGCAGTGCAGTACGCACTCTTCATCTATCTGGTCTTCTGGTTCTCGCTCAACAATGCCATGCGCCTGGATAGCTTGGCGCACATCGATTCCATGTTTTGGGTCATCTTTGCCGGCAGTGTCTTGGCCATTGTCTGTTTGTATTTCTTTTCGCCCAAGGTGCAATTCGTGAGCATGCAGCTGCTGCTGCTGCTGATCACAGTGCTCGGGATGATCATCTATGGGACGACGGGCTCAAAGGTGACGTTCTGGTTCCTGCTACTGCTCTTCGGCATGTCGTACTCCAGTCTACAGACGGTGCAGCTGGAGGTCACTCATCTGCGCTACACCGAGTGCATTATCTTTGCCTCGTACACCTTCAAGTTGCTCAGCACCAGCATTGTCTACTATTACTTTGTGGCCAATTCGAAGAATTCGTATTTCTATGCCACGGATGAGAGCACGTTGATGGCGCAGGGATTTGTTTTCATGATTATCACATCGCTGCTGGCTCTTGTGGTGGGCATGAAGGTGCCACGCACGCATCGCACTCAGCTGTTGGAAATACAGTATGAGCTCTATGGCATTATCTTCATGAAGCATCAGATCGAGCGACTCAATGTGCGCTGGCTCAATGATGGCACCATACCTACTATAAGCGAGTGAACCAAGCTTATTGCAGTCTTCTTATTGTTATTATCGCTTTATTTCTAAGTATTTGTTGTTGTTGTTGTCGATTAAAGTTACGTTAAATTTATAATAGTCTAATAATACTTGTATATAAGAGAACGCATTCAATAATGTATTCATTTGCTCAAGTGAGTTGAACAAATGTGGCCGCGTATACTCAATGAATGTGAGTGAATGCGCCTGCTCTCACTGTACACTACTCATTCTACTCGAGCGTGAGTGAGACAAATGCTTCATGCTCTCTCGAACAATTGTGTTTGTTTCATGACAGTTGAATATAATCTGAGTAATTCAACTTCTGCTTTTATTATTATTATTGGTAATTATTAAATATGTGCCCTCAGCAGCGATTTTTTTTTTAAATTTTTTTTACAGAGGGCTATATTTATGATGAATTTAGGTGAATGACAGAAGTCTCGGACTCTTCTAGTTTTTTTTTAATTGAATTTAGAAAATAATTAAATTTTGCATGTATTTTGTTGTTAGCCCATTCGCAGTAAAACGTCACACCGATGCGCACTGTGTCCCGCAAGCGATTTATTTCAAACGAAATGTTATTTAGGCACAATAATGTTTTATTTTATGAGTTGAATAATGGGTGAGAATTTCGGCGGCTGCAACTAGAACTCGTTGGTCGGCAGACTGGCGCCAACGAAGTTGTTTAATAGGTTAATATGAGTTGAGAATATCATATGTGTGCGGCAAACAAAGAGTATTTAATGTTTGGAAATAGAGCGCCGGAGGCAAACAATTTTTGAAAAAATAAAATCGCGCGCGCGAAATTTTTTGCCTGCAGCGCGCTGTTTTTCTAAACACTTTGAATTTTCTTGCTTGCTCAGTTTTCATTTCAAATGAATCGGTTTGCGGGACACTGTACCGTCAAAAAATGTTGCAGGCAGACTGGCGCCGTACACAAAAACGCAACAACAAAATACATGCAAATTTAATTATTTTCTAAATTCAATTAAAAAAAAACTAGAAGAGTCCGAGACTTCTGTCATTCACCTAAATTCATCATAAATATAGCCCTACCTGTAAAAAAAATTTACAAAAAATCGCTGCTGAGGGCACATATTTAATAATTACCTTATTATTTATTCCGGCAAAACACAAATAACTTGCTTCATTCGGTGTACTCTAAGTACTCTGAATGTTATTTGCTTTGATGATTCTCTTTTTTTTCTCACATTCATTCAAATCCGTTTATATTGATAAACATTGACATTCACTACGAAGGTAAACGGTTAATTGTACTCAAAAGTGAATGAGTACTCAGAAAGTATCGAACGCTTCGAATACACTTCTGCTCGTACAATTATATCAGTCAGACATTTGTATAAGTTAGGTTTTAATAAAAGCTTTATGCATAATATATGCAAACAAAGAGTTGTTATACATATGTATATTGTATAAATTACTTCCTCTTGAAATTTAGTAATGATTTTTTTAAATAATTAGCAATATACCAATGTTTTTGGAATTCAGATGTAACTTGTGATTAATATATCGTGATCTTATACATAAACCACAACAACCTTAGGCATGTCGAAGGTTTAATACTCGTGCAGTCTCTTATCTCTTCCGGTCGTTTCTATACTAGTTATATATATATTAATTAGATAAATAAGTCGGAACTAGCCGGATCTAACCGATGTATCGTACAGCTGTCATACAATCTATCGGCCATTTTTTGTTATTTTTCTCTTAACTTATTCTCACTTTATTTTAGGCTTACATACTACTATAAAAAAATGTCCATCAAAAATGCTTACTATTTATAATTACTATCACAAAAACAGGTAAAATTCCCCATAGCTCCATGGACAGACAGACAGAGTTCGTTCGATTCCTTTGTTGATGCTGTTGATATGTTCATATGCAAATACTTATACAATCATAGACTATTATAACTATTATAGAATATATAAAGCCTCAAATACAACCCCAAGCTTATTTAACAAATTTCTCACATATTTTCGATAATCGCCTTAATGCTGAAGTTGGCGCAGTACCATATACATATGTCTATACAAACATATGCATACATATGAATATAAAGCGCAAAATATTATACAGCAGTTAACTCCTCTGAATTCCATAGTTATCTCGCTTGCTCTGCGCTTATCTCTTCTCGATAAGTTGTATTCGATAAGCTTTTTCCATGGAATCCAGCAAAATGCATCACGGAGTGTCAGTTTATTGCTTTAAAATGGCTTGCTAATAAAGACAGTAAAGTTAAGGGCTCTGCATACAAAACTCTCAAGCCAGTCTAGTTTTGGTTCATAGTTAGTTATGGATGATAAAACTTTAACTATATTTTTACCATTATTTCTGCAGCCTGTTCTTCTGGAGCTATCTCCAATATACTAATATTTATTAAGCTATGATTCTGCACTAAAATTATTATTATATTTGACTTAAAAGGATACCATATACATACATATATTTTTGACACACCTTGGTCATCAAACTGAAACTCTGTTCTTTAAATCAAAAATTTTAATAAACACCCATTTATGCAGCACACAATACTTGATTCCCAAGGCACGGGATTATCTTTACGAATTTGTTTTGGCTTATAAACAAATAACATAATCAAATTTAAATTTCAGCAAGCTAGCACATTTATTCATTTGTTGTGTGAATCACATACGATATATAATATTTAAGTATGACATGTATGCATACATACATAAGCATATAGATAAGAGACTCCCGCGATGATAATTGTCATTAGTCACGCAATCGGCTTGAGTCGAGCTTGTTTCTTTGCAACCGGCAAACTTGTAATTGAAATGCATGTATCGATAAGCCAGAGTGAAGAACAATCGAGGGGATTCTTGTGACAAACTCTATGAGCGCCCTACAGAAACTACATATGTACATACATAATTATACATATGCATGATATGTATATAGTAGTATTGTAGTATATAATATTGTTTATATGCGAGTTAATCAACTCTTGATTGGACTTTCCGAAAGAACTTTGACAACTCAGAATGAGACAAAACTGAAACACATGCAACCTGATCAGTAAAATATACAATAATAAATAAATAAATTGATATTCACGTGGTATGGAACTATATGGTACAAACTATAGTTGTTAGTATGGTATACCATATATAGAGTAACTGATTCTGCTTTGTACATACGACTCAGTGCCTGAAATGGCAGATACAAGTGTGGTATCTTTTTAGATATTTGTATATGAAATATATACGATATATATATTTGGTAGATAGTTAAGACATAATTCAACATACAAAAGTATAAATATCAGACAAGGATAACATATTGCCACGCAGTCGGACCTTGAAAAGGCTTTAAAGTATTGTCTGCTGCGGATATGAGAGCAATGTCTGATCGTTGGCCTGCTCCGAGGACGTCTGAGGTTTGGGGGGCAACTGCATCATGGGCGCATACTTGGCCAGATATGGTGTCAGTAATTCCATGGGTAGCGGGAAGACAATTGTGGAGTTCTTCTCCGCTGAAATGGTGCTCAGCGTTTGCAGATAGCGCAGCTAGAGAATATTGGAAATGTATCATTACTATTTCATCTGATGCAACAAATTGGGGGTAAACACATACCTGGAGTGCTGAGGGGCTGGAAGAGATCACATCGGATGCATCCTTCAGTGCGTTAGCCGATTTCTTTTCACCTTCCGCGGCGATCACCTTGGCGCGTGCATCACGTGTTGCCTCCGCCTCGGCGGCCATGGCACGCTGCATGGAAACGGGCAGTGAGACGTCCTTGCTGAAGGCATCGAAAGAATAATTAGATGTACCCTGAAGAGATGATATCTTCACCCGCCACTTACATCTCGACACGCTCGACCATGACGCCCCAGGGTTCGGTGGCCTCGTCCAGCGTTGCTTGCATGTGATGCGCCAATGATTCACGTTCGGTCAGCAACTCGGTGAGATTCCTTGTGCCCACAATGTTGCGCAACGTGGTGGCCGCAAGCAGTCGTGTCGAGGTGCTGTAGTCCTCCACACGCACAATGGCATAGAGCGGATCACTAATGCGATAATAGACGACAGCGTCGACGGTGACTGTCACCGAATCCTTCGTGAGCATCTCCTGTTGCGGCACACTGAATGTGACCGTACGCAGATCAACCTTGCGATACTCATCGATGCAGGGCAATATAAAAAACATGCCCGGTCCGCGAGCACCGCCGCTTAAGCGACCCAACCGAAAGATAATCGCGCGCTCGTATTCTGCGACCACCTTGAAGCATATGAAAATCGAGATGGGGCAAGTGATTATGAAGACCAGCACCGACAGCATTGTGACCAGAAACTCCATAACCCCCAAGGGTTCATTTTCAGCTGCGAATGGATAAGAATCAGGGAGTAATAAGAGAATATGTGCAGAATCAAAGACTATATTAAAATATTATACATATTGCCTTAAACTGTTTATACTTTCACGGCTCCTATACATCGTTGTGCTAAGACTTAAAAGATATCTTACTGTGCGAACTTTAGAATAAAAAAGACTGAGATTGAGACTAAAAATTATAAAAAAACAGTATCCTCCACTTGAAAGTCGGCAATGAGCATTTATCTATCTAAACAATAAAATGCAACCCAAACTTTGTTATCTACGCACTCCTAAAGAACTCAAATAATAGATATATTCGACATTCACATTCTGTTAGCTTTCAATATTTTGATAACGGAACACTCAAAAACGGAAACAATTATTTATTTAATCTAAGTGGACTTTGCCGATTTGTTCGATTTGTCCGATTAACTACACAAAACAGAGGATTATTAGCAATATCTATTATTTGGTTTTCTCAACACCAGACACAGGAACGGGTTGCTGACTCAGACTTGTAATTAGAGTTGGGTATTTCAATGTTTACGTTAACATATTTGAGAAATGCAATTGCTGTAGATCTCGTCGAGTGGGAAGTAATTCCAAGAATAGCTGCGCAATCTAACGTTATCTCTATGACACACTGCAATCTTTCTCGATCTTATCGGGCAATCTACAGTTGCCGAATTAGTATCTTATCGATGGGTTGGATTCTTACAGGTCTTAAAGCCTCGATACTGTGGTACATTTGCGGCACGACCTGCTGCACCAGATCCACTTGGCTGCGGCATTTCCTGCCTGGGTAGTTCCTCCTCCTGTTGCTGCTGCACCGAAGGCATGATGGTTATGTGAGTGGAATTGGTACCGCCTGGACTGGGCACCTCCGAGGCGCGAAGATCCTCGTAGTTGGCATACATGGGGGAAAGGCGTCTCTGATCCATTGTGTGGAAAGTTGTTGTTTACCGCTCAATGTGCCGCTCTTGACTGACAACTGCGTTTCAAAGCGAACAGCTTTGCGGATTTCAGCGGCAGTTTTAACGCGCTTCTCTCCGATAAGCTGACTCTTGCGCTCTCCCTCACTCTTTCTCTCGCAATCTCTTTTTGCATTGAATGTTGATTGCTTGACTGGTGGGTGCCCATTAAAAACTGTGCAGGCAATGTTTAGATACAAAAGTTGCCAATCTGCTTATGGCGGCTTTGCTGATCTTTAACACGATTGATTTATTATAATTAGAATTGCATATACTCCATTATATATATCTACATATTTTAGCTTCTGTTTTTGGCAATGGAAAACTCAGTCATCTTCAGTATTAAGGCAGCTGGAAGAGATTAGCATGTTTCAGACTAAGTATAATTTAAGTTATATTTGAATACCCTTACCATTCACAATAGGTACACATTATCATCCGATATATTCAAGGTATTTGTGACCAAATCCCGCATAGATTTTTGAAATGTGGAATATCCCGCTATAACGCAAATTGTCGGTTCGATATTGTTCCTGCTGCTGACCACTGATTTCAGCTGACCAGCATCCAGACGCCCGGCATGTGCTGTTTCCTTATAACGCAAAGCCTGACGCAGCTGCTCGCACCTCTCTGCCGACGATGACCTATTACCCTCACAACAGCTGCATTTGTGATGTGCCAAGTAGAGGCAACTGCGGTAGTTCCAGTACTGAGCGAACTCTAGCAGGCGCTGCCGGAAATACACGTGCTGCAGATCTTGCGCACATATCAGATGTCGTATGCGGTTCATGTCGTCCTCGTTGTCCAACACTTGCTCCACCACCGCTATTGTGGGCGCAATGGCCACGCCTTGGGCAATGATAACAATGGACTTAGTGCTGTTCGCATCGTGCGAATAGTTTCCAATGGGTCCGCGGAACTCGAGAAGTTGCTCGGGCCGCAACACTGCCAAATAGCCAGACATGGGTCCATCTGGCCACAGCTTGACAAGGATTTTAAACTCTTTGCGCGCAAAGTCTGTCCAGTAGGGTGAGTATGGTCGCAGGATACCCAAAGATTTGACGCGCAGCATCACATGATGTCCGGAGGGAATGTCCAAGATGCCATCGTCGTTGGTCTCTGCGTAGGCAAAGTGCAGCAGACGCACTTGTTCATCACTTTCGTGTGCTTCGTTACTGAGTAGCCGAAACTTGGCGTAGCTGAGTATTACGTTCCGCTTCCCCGCCAGCAATGCGCGTTGCGTGGGCTTCGGTTTGTTGTCCAGGATGCAGTTGGTGCATCCATTGCCGCAGCAGTCGCTCTCGTTTATTTCGTTCTCTGCTGTCATTTCGAGATGCGCCATCTGCATGTAAGCAACTGCTTAAGTATATCGATAGGTATCGATTCATCGGTTTCTTAAGTGTTTTGCTTACAATTTTCAAAATGTACATTACGCTCTCACATTTACTTCATAATTTTTATAATAATTACAAACCAAAATAATAACGTTTTGATTATTTGTGCAGTGCTGTGAAATATATGTAAAACGATTGCGTTTTGCGATAGCAAGCAGTTTTTAAGCGATATTTCTTCCATCAACGACAGCTGTGACACTGATAACCAGTGTTGCCAATTTAGCCTTTTTCCGGATAGATCTGTCCGGATATTAACAGCGTCATCCGGAAAAAATTGAAAACAGCCCCTATCCGGAAAACTGTCCTGTTTTTTTTTTTGGTTTGTCCTTTTTCTATCCTTTATTGATTCTGATAACAATTTATTACAAAATCATCCAAATTGGTATATATTTAAAATCGATATGAGCATTTATTAAAAATACAACCCTGTTGAAATGGCTTATAATCGATATATCGATATATCGCGTTACTTTTCGTGAACATTTTGTGATGTAAAAATGCCAAAAGAAGTTTACAAACAAAAATTTCGAGACGCATGGCTAAAACAGTGGATTTGTCGCGATGGGAAAGATCCTGATAAGGCGTATTGAAAATACTGCAATTGCAATGTAAATCCCAAAATTGATAAGATCCGTGGTAGAAACCAAATTGCCACGACTACAAACTCCCTGTAAAATTTTACAATATGATAGGAAACAGTGCATCTTATGGAAGTTTGGATTCAAATATTTGTGGAGATGATATAGTTGACGAAGTTCTCAAAAATTGTCAAATAAAAATTTATAAAATTTGCTAAAATTTAAAATTTGTATTGTTTTATTTTTTCCCGTTTTCATATATGAGCTATTTTTATGATTTTTAGACAGTTGAGCACCGAAAAAATATTAAATTAACGTATAAATGGTTGAAAAATAATCTGTCCTTTTTTTTGTCCTGTTTTTTTATTTTTGTCCTTTTTCTGTCCTTTTTTTTAAGCTCATCTGTCCTTTTTCAGAGCCAAGCTGTTGGCAACACTGGTACTGAGAGCCGAACAGCCCGCTGCCCCAGCCGAACAGCCCGCTGCCCCGGTCGGCCGTTCAGCCGAAGTCTTTATTCTCAATGTTCTGTTCTTCTTCTTCTCTGGGGCAGCAGGTTCGAAAAACCAGCCGGCAGCAACTTCAACTGCTGTTTGAGGTCTCTATGTGTTCATTGCTTAGTGCTGCCACTAAGCAATGAACATATAGAGTACTCAAACAGCGAAAAGTACTTGCCCAGTGGTCTTCGGATTATTATGACCCCCCGGCCCGAAGCGTTTCACAAGAGAGCGATCGGCTCTCTTTGGTGAGCAATCCAGAAACAGCGAACAGCGGCATCAACTCAGTCGCACAACGACAGCGAAACGATGAGCGTAGGCATATTTCTTTGCGCTAGCCATCGTTTCGATGTATGTGTGCTATGTATGCACAAGCTCGCATATGAATGTATGCGTTGCTTGTGAAGTTTGTCAACAGCGAAATGCTTCAGCCAGCTCACTGGCAGCCTGAAGTCAATTTTGTGTTTCGGCGTCGAGAGCCTAGAGACTGAGTCAGTCAGCGCAAAGAAATATAACCATGCTCATCGTTTCGCTGTCGTTGTGCGACTGATAGTGCTGCGAAAACATCGGACGACTATCGATGTTATCGATGCTGTGTTGCCTTCGATGTACATCGATGTTTATATTTCGATGTTTTCGATAGTGTCCAATACTTATCACGTTACGTTAATTTGTTCTTTCAAGAGCGAATCTATGCATAAGCAAAAAGGCCGATTAGGTTCCGTTACTTTCAGCTTCAAACATTCACGCTGCAGGCGCAATTCTGGTTTCAACATGGACAAATTTTTAGCAACTGCACAAAAAGCCAGTAAGTATAGTTTGCGAATTCTACGTACATACGTACTTTTTCATGTCTAGCTTTCGAAAGTATTGTATTGGAAGAGGGCGATAAATCTCCATACAGCTCAAGTAAAAAATTAAAATTTGGGAGATCCAAAGTGTGGGAATTCTTCACAAAGATGTCGGTGAGAGAAGCCAAATGCATTATATGTGGAAACATTTATAAGACAAGTGGCAATACTACAAACTTGTCAGATCATTTAAAACGAGTTGACCCAAACACAAAACTTGTGAATGTTTCCAAGCAGATTGGTAGGATTGACGTATTTCTTACACCTTCCAAATACGACAACACTTCCATTCGAAAACAGGCTTTAGACAAGCACGTGGCTAACTTTATTGTATCCGACCTTCGGCAATTTTCGGTTGTAGAGAACAAAGGGTGTGTTTTATTTTCTTTTTAAGCTTTGCGGCTTATCAGTTAACAAATATAATTCGATGTATCGATATTATCGAGGTTTTTAGGCAAAACCATCGAAATTATCGAGGTACGCAAACATCGAGGTTTTCCCAACACTAAGTCACGTTGAAAAGACTTGGAGATGGACCAAGGGCTTAGGTATCGCAAATCTCAACTTTTCTTTCATCGATGTTAACTGTTCGATAGTTTGTTGATAGAGGGCTGGGCTAGTCCTTAGAGATTTAACAAACACTAATATCGATATCTTAACGAAAGACCAGGGATATACACTACAAACGGCAAAGCGGCATTCTAAGGGTCGATAACGTCCCTTTTATGAACGGCAAAGCGGCAATAGACGGGTCGATCCTTTTATACACGGCAAGGCGGCAATAAACGGGTCGATCCTTTTATACACGGCAAGGCGGCAATATTCGGGTCGATCCTTTTATACACGGCAAGGCGGCAATATTCGGGTCGATCCTTTTATACACGGCAAGGCGGCAATAGACGGGTCGATCCTTTTATACACGGCAAGGCGGCAATATTCGGGTCGATCCTTTTATACACGGCAAGGATCGACCCGTCTATTGCCGCCTTGCCGTGTATAAAAGGATCGACCCGTCTATTGCCGCTTTGCCGTGTATAAAAGGATCGACCCGTCTATTGCCGCCTTGCCGTGTATAAAAGGATCGACCCGAATATTGCCGCCTTGCCGTGTATAAAAGGATCGACCCGAATATTGCCGCCTTGCCGTGTATAAAAGGATCGACCCGAATATGTAACGTTCGATGTGATAGTTGCAGAGGCCATTGCTCAAATAGGCCGCAGAGATCTGCCAACTGACACACTCGGGGAAGGAATATAAGCGGACGGAATCCTCTTGTGCCTTTAGCTCTTCGGCGTGGGGTGAGTTGTTGCTTCATTCCTTCTACCCTATTTACATAAACATTTATTTTATAGGATTCCTACGGAAACTACCGATGGGAGCGATCTCCCGAAACACAAGAAAAATCAACTGACTGCAAAATCAGCCGGAACTCAAAGAACCGGACCAGGAGAATTATAAAAGGAGAAGACTGCAACTATTTTTATAAATGGCGGTGTCTAAGATGTTATTCGACGCCGCGGTCTCTACCCACCCTACCATAATCTTAAGAAAATTATTGTATCTACAGATACCCTATAAAAGATCCGACTGTTAATTTAAGTTGCCATGTCTACCCAGGAATTTTATAAATTTAGTAACTCATGTTAAATTCAATAATTATTCACAATTTATTCTTATATATAATTGACCCCACAGGGCAAGCATTAAACTGCCAATTCCAATTCAAATTTATATCGTATAACATTATTTGTATTCTATAAACTAAATCATCGCAACAGCTCTAGTATTTATCGCCACCATGAAACTGCAGTGGTTCGATAAGCGTATGTCGCTACTTAAGGCGTATCGGTATTTTAGCAGCAAGAGTATTTCTCATTAGAATAATTAAGAAGAAAAAAAACTTTGTCTTATAACTATCCACAATGTACTAAAATATATATATTATTTATGATGAAATATAGGATTGCCTATGCTCCATTGTTTTGGTTTTTATTTTTTCTTGGTATTTAATTTGGCCAGGAACAGGGCACATTATTATCGATGGGTATATCGAAATTAACCGGATTTAGTTTGCCATCAATAGGTCTCCAGATATTCAAACAGACAACAGCAAAGAGGTACGTATGGTTTTTTTTTTTAGGTTTTGTTTTATGTATAAAGTATATCAGTATTAATTAAAGACTATATTGTTAATAATTGTTCCCTTTTTCCCATTTCTCTTGTGTTTTTTTTTTTTTACTCTTCTCTATGGAGCATGGCCAATTAAAAGGATAATTATTTCTATATATATGTACGTCAAAAGAAAATTACTCATGCATGGCAGAGGTGCCTACAGTGAGACTGCATAATTCTTATCGGAATTGTTTTTGTTGTTTTGTTGTTTTTGTTTTCTAAATGAGTTGGTACTCACACGGTTATTTAGCAACTCCAGCGTTGAAAGGCCTTCCAGCGGTGTAGTTGATGTTCTAGAAAGCTTATTATTTAAAGGGGACATACATATCAAGAAATATTATTCTATGGCAATAGGGATATCAATTTAACAATTTTTTCTTATGAATTTTTTTTCATGTTTTGTTTGTTGTAAAAATTTTGCTTTTTTTTTTTAATTTATACTGTACTCTTTGTTGTTTACTCTATTTTCTTTGATTGTTTTGGTCTACGAAGAGACACTTATAACTCAAAAGTTTAAATTTATTTTTCTTCTGTACCATAGGCCCTATTCTTTTCTTGCTACCGGTTGGATACGAGGGTCGTTTGATAAGTCCGTGACTTTTTGAATAAAATATATTTTTTTCGTCAAAGAAGCGTTTTATTTCTCAACATAATCTCCTTTTAGCTCTATACATTTAGTCCAGCGTTTTTCCAATTTTTTTATTCCTTCCAAATAATAGGTTTTCTCAAGGCCCTCAAAATAGTCGTTTGTTTCTGTGATGACCTCTTCATTTGACCCGAATCTCTTACCGCCGAGCCATTTCTTCATGTTTGGAAACAAAAAATAGTCACAGGGGGCTAAATCTGGAGAATATGCTGGATGGGGTAGCAGTTCGTAGCCCAATTTATGAAATTTTGCCATGCTGACTACACACGTGTGCACCCGTGCATTGTCCTGATGGAACAGCACTTTTTTTCGCCAAATGCGGTCGTTTCTGCTTCAAATCAATATCGAATCTGTCCAAAAGCTCTGAATAATATTCGCCGGTGATCGTTTTACCCTTTTCAAGGTAATCGATGTGAATGATACCTTGTGCATCCCAAAAAACTGTGGCCATGACCTTGTTGGCCGACAGACCCACCTTGGCCTTCTTTGGTGCACGTTCACCCGGAGAAACCCACTGTCTTGATTGTTCTTTGGTCTCTGGTGTGGTGTGGTGGATCCATGTTTCGTCTACGGTAACGAAACGGCGCAAAAATTCGTTTGGATTGCGGTTGAACATCGCCAAACACTCCTTTGAAATGGTCACACGGTTGCGCTTATGGTCGTGTGTGAGCAATCGCGGCACCCATCGCGCGGAAAGCTTTTTCATGTCCAAATATTCATGTAAAATGTGATGTACCCGTTCAGTTGAGATGCCTACAGCCTCAGCTACCTCACGCACTTTCATTCTCCGATCATCCAATATCATTCCATGGATTTTGTCGACGATTTCTGGCATGACGACCTCTTTTGGGCGACCTGAACGTTCGGCATCACTTGTACTGGTACGACCACAACGGAACTCAGTAAACCATTTCTTAACCATTGAAATTGATGGTGCAGAGTCCCCATAATATTTATCAAGTCTTTCCTTGGTTTCGGTGATGGATTTTTTACGCAAAAAATAATGCTTAATTAGCACACGAAATTCACTTTTTTCCATTTTCGTTAAAATTCACGAGATCGTCTGCTTTCAATGCCTATAAAACGCAAACTAAGAAACGCAGCTTTCTCAAAATTTTACAGTCAGCTGTTAATCGATAACTGCTGACAGGAGCAGTGTTGTATTTAGAGCAGGTGCGCGGCAAATACAAAAAGTCACGGACTTATCAAACGACCCTCGTAATTATACAATTAAATAAAATATGTTTTTTTTTTTTTGGTTCTGTTGGTGATCCCGGCTCCGGTGTTTGACGGAATTTTGGCGGAGAGAATTATCCCTCGGTTCAGACTACTCCTACGCTGTTTCCTTTAGCGCAAATAGGGACGCCTCGCTGACTCAGAGCCTTGTAGCGCAAGCTCGGCCGCGGAAGGAATGAAGGACAGCTACGCTGCGAGTAGCTGGCGGTATATAAAGCCGTCGTCAAAAAAAATTGGAGTCCAGCGCGTTGCGCAGGCGTGTTGGGCAATATGGCCAACTCAATCTGCCTATAGATTGAGGCAACAACAAAACGAAGCAGCTACACTGTGGAAAAACTACCCTTTAAAACTAACTCTGTAAAGCTGGTCAGTTTTCTGACATACCTGAGTGAAAAAAATCCAACGGATTGTTTAAATATGCCTTTTTACCCACACATTGAGGTGGGAGGCGAAGGTGTTGGCAACCACTGCTTTATCGGCCGAAGACAATTCGTTCATTTAATTTAATTAACGGCTGAGGCACTTCTTATTTTCACCACTGCACTGAACTCAGCTACACTGCGCTGGACTTGTTATGTACGGGTAACCACAATTGAAAAGAACGAGAAAACCTCGTGGGAGCCTTTTATACTGAAAATTTCCAACAAAATTTCAGCTTCTTCTTATTAATTTTTTTGGAAATTATTCGGAGTTGGTGAAGTTGGGTGTGCTTTGATCAGCTGATTACTCCCCCAGGGATTAATCATAATCAGTATTATTTCAAGGTCAGCCCCTAAGTATACCGTACCCAACCCCAAGGTCCCGTGTCCCAAAATTAATTAATATGTACTGCTTGCTTAACGCTGAGACCTTGTGGCCTAACAATACCGAAAATAAGAATAATTAGTGTCATCTATTATTAACTATGTAGTATATAAATTGCTGTATTTATAAGAATATACATTATACTTATTTTTTTCCATGTTACGATTATTTTGGAGTGAAATAAATTTACACGTATCCACATGGATGAAAGCTTCATCATTTATTTTTATTATAATAAACCAACAAGGTGTATGGGGTTTGTGTATTCATTTTTTTTTTCCATATTTCTCAGTATTTTTACTAAATAATTAACTGTATTTCTGAAGTCAATTATTATTTGCCTTAATTAATACTAGGTGCGGACTGCTTGCGCAGTAGGTTTTAATTCCTCCTGATTCACCCTGTGAATTATCGGAAAACCAATCTGGCAGCCCCGTGAATAATCTGAAATTATGACAACCCTGCGTGGCGCGGCCAACTTCGTGTTGTTTTGATTCCACAATTGGAACAATAAATTTTTATTACGGCCTTCTGCCCTTATTTAAGCTTATTTCCAAGCTTATTTAAGACGAAATTATTTTGGATGAGGCAAGCTCCTCTGACCAGAGTGGACCTATGACGGGTGTGGATTATATGCGCCTTATGGCCAATGACCAAGTTGTCATCACCGAGGGAAGATTAAATAGTATCGCACGTAACTACACTTTATGCCCCTTTTTTTAAATTTTTCTTTTCTAATTCTAAATGTACGATTCTTTTTTTCATGCCTACGCAATTGTGAATATGCCTCTGAATACATACATTTATGTACATACATTGAGGGTACATACTAGGTGGGGTGAAAAGTAACCTCCTTGACCGCCATAATACACTGCTACTGCAAAAAAGTTTATAGTGCCTTGTAGTCTGTTCTTATTTAGGAAAGCACGCCGAATTTCTTTGCGATACTGCCAGTAGTTTTTTTTTGACAGCTAATTTTCGTTGACGTGTTTGGCATTATGTTCAGTATGCACAAAAACGATTTTCGTTTTCTCAAAAAACATAATTTTTTGAGAGGCAAAACGGCTAAGGAAACAAAAGCAAAATTGAACAAATATTATGGGGCTAATGCTCCGTCAGATTACACCGTCAAATATTGGTTGCGAGAGTTTCGTGGTGGCCGCAACTCCACTAACGATCAAGGCCACATCGGCAGACCCTCGGATGAGGTCACAGAGGAAAATGTCGAAAAAATCTATGAGATGATGTTCGCAGACAAGAAAGTACAATTTTGCTAGCTAGCAGATGTCACAAGGAACAGTATTGAGCGCACAAACCATATCCTAAACGAGATTTTTCATATGAAATATTTATCCTGCCGATAGGTGCCGCGAAACTGGCTCCAGACCAAAAACGCGAGAAACGAAACTTTGGCCAAAATAAATTATTTGGTGCTTCAATTATTTCCCTATCCCCCTTTTTCATACGATTTGGTTCCCTCAGATTACAATCTCTTTTTAAACCTCAAAAGAAGGCTCATCAATAAAAAATTAAGCTCACGCGAGGAATTTTTCGAAATTATCGACACCGCGGAGGAGTATTTTGCAGACCTTCCGGAAAATTATTTTTCGGACGGGATGAAGAGGTTGGAAAATTGCTGGATTAAGTGTATCGACCTAAAAAGGGGTTAAATTTAATAAAATAAAAAGACATTTAAAAAAAAATGTTTTTTGCATTCCCAAGGAGCTTACTTTTCACTCCACCTAGTATTGACCCAATTGCTGAACCGTAAGTACGGCATAGCCGCAATGATTTTATTCTTGTTGGACGAGTTACCTTTATCATAGGAAATTGATCAGCATCGTTGTCAGCCGGGGTGTAGAATACTAGGCCAAAAGCCGGTGATAGAACAGTTGGCTTCCTTCCAATGGAACGCTCGAATAGGGCGGGACATTACAAATATTGCCGCCTT